>JAQJVK010000003.1:11697787-12966565 GCA_035578135.1 Flexamia atlantica | reverse complement strand
TTCACCAGGAGGACCTCTTAAAACTTCACGAGCAACAGACGACTCGTGGCGACCGAACTTATCCACACTCATTTTAAGACTGAGTGTTTACACTATAAACCCCCTACTTTTCAACTCCTCTGTTAATGCTACCATTTCACTATCTAATCCATTGTGTCCAGCCTGAATTGATTCATACAACAACCGCATTCTATCAACCAGTTTGTTCACATCGTTATAATAAATTATATTAGTCTCGTACATTGATTTCATCGTCATCCCCTTACCTTTAACGGAACGACTTTTACCTCTATATTTAGAAAACAGCTTTGCGATTATGTTTCTGTACTTTTCAGATCTGTTCCTGTGTATAGGGGTGGAAGGAGAGTACGCCTTCCTATGAGAATTCGTTAGTATACAAATTTTTTTGAAGTTATTTAAATCATTTCTCGAGTACTTTGTAGGAATAGGTTTGAATATCAACTCGAACAATCCAGCCGTACCTTTAAATGTTTGGCCTTTTATAATTATATTATCTTTATCATCGACAGATAAGTTACTATCACCTATCCTGAGTCCATCGTTTTCTAGACGTGCACCGTACACGTGGTATTTTGCACTTTTACGACCACTGTGTAACATTTTTAATATATATTTTCTTGACAATGGTCCTTTATTCCCGATTTCCTGACTCAAAATACTGATGTTTGTTGGTGATTCAGTTTGATCTTCAGAATGCTCATGATGTCCCTCTTCTGTTAAGTTCCCTTCTTTTTCCTCCTCCTCTTCCTCTTCCTCCTCCTCCCCCCTCCTCCTCCTCCTCCTCCTCCTCTATAATGTCACTTGATTTACTATACGATTCTGTATCATTAGCAGAACTTTCCGTTTCGGTTGTCTTAAGTTCTTTTTTAGGTGATATTTCATCTGTCAATAGAGATGGTTTTTTTAACGTATCATTCAATTTGTTAAGAGGGTCGACAATCGGTTTAAATGTTTCTTCTAAAAACCGGTTTCTTTCCTTAAGCCCTACTTTTAATGCTTGATGTTTCTTTCGTATTGAGTCACTTAGCGCTTTTATTTCACTTAGCAACTCCTTTCGACCCGTCATGATTGTTGTCCTCTTTACTCCACGACTTCGAAAGACATACTAAAGATTAAAATATACTTGTATACTTTTAATGTACAATTACAAAGTGATCGAATCCAATCCTGTAGCGACCTTTATCCATTGGTCTTTCTTTGTCGATAACAATAAACCCGTATTTTTCTTTCCAAGCTTTTCCACAAATTTCACGAAATTTCTCAAAACTCATGTCAGCTCCAACGTGATCATTGTACACATGTTTAAGATTTTTCTCATCCTGCTTGAAAGCAATTAAAAAGTTTACATTGTCTCTGATTAACTGTTTTGGTATCTTGCTGTACGTTTGTCCAATGTAAATGGAATCGATTTGATTATGCCTACCCATTGAAAAATACGATCTTATTTTTTCGTGGTTCTCACTTGATACATCGTCGAAAATAAAAATTGAGTGCGGCTTAGCTTCATTTGGTTCCATAATCTCACTGCTAGCATCAAACTTGTAAAATGAAACGTCTGGCACATCATCTAAAATCCTTTGTAATAATAGGTATTTTGGTTGATTTAAAGACTTCGAAAATATATATATATTATCGAAGCTTAGTCCGTTTTGTTTAGTTATCAAATTAAAAACTACATTAGTCTTTCCACAGTTTGATGGTCCGCTGATAATACACCTAACCGAGTCTGGAAACAAAGTTCCGTGCTTACTTACGGTGTTATAAAAGCTATCTGGAGTCAAATGATCTATGTTGTTAATATCAAGTTTTTCATTTTGCTTTATAACCTCCATTTCACAATGAAACTTGTAATTGCTCGATCTAGTGTTACTTTCCTACTGACTACATAATATTAAAGCAAGTCCTTTTTGTTTATCCACGAATCCTCCGATTTATTAAATCCTAACCAACGGACCAAAATTCGATCTCCTTTCCTTTTTAAGATCTTTTCCACTAAATAAACATTTCCTGATCTTGATTTCAACATTTCATGACCGTAAATTCCTCCCTGCAAAATTTCACCTTTACTATCTTTAAGTATATACGTTTCAGGGATAGTAGGTTGCACTCTGTAAACGGTAAATACTTCGTTTGTCCAATTCGGAAGATATCCTTTAGCGAACACGTGTTTATATTTGCTCAATCTTACTTTATCCCCTATAGCAAATTTGGGAGGTTTTCTTTTGTCAACGGCTGGTTTGGTTTTATTTTTAATGCGCTTTATCAAGTCAGACTCGTGTTTTTTCTTTACTTCAATAGGTTTCATCCCGATTGTACGGTGTTTTCTTTCATTGTAGTCATTTATCAGCATGGGGAGGATATCATACCATACGTACGATCCTCGTTCTGAAAACTTCTTGTACATTGCAGTTTTTAAAGTGCGATTGAAGCGTTCTACAATAGCAGCCTTTTTTTCACTAAAGGTCGAGTAATGGTTTATTTTATATTTTTTCATTAACCGTGAAAAGTCTTTATTGAAAAACTCCTTCCCATCATCTGTTTGAAGATTCAAAATACGTCCCTTAATTTTTTTCAATACCTCCTCCATTGCATTGGTAATTGTTTGTCCTTTTTTATCTTTCAGAGGAACAGCATAAGCTACCTTCGTAAAACAATTAAGAACGGTTAAGATATATTTGAATCCTTTATTTTCTCTGCTGTGAGGTATTAATTCCACGAGATCTCCTTGGTATAGGTCGTTTATGCCTTTCAAGACTGTCTGTCGTCTAGGAAAGTTTTTTCGGGCAGGTTTGTGCAACTCTTCAATAACTAGATTTCTATTATCCATTGTACTACTCTTATTTACAACGAAAGCGTAATGACAAAATTGACAGAGGGTTGTATGATTTTAAGGCCTTTCATAGGGGCGCAAGTGAGTTTTATACGAGTGACATTTGTTGGCCTTGAGAAAGACCTTTTTTATGGTGACATTTATCAAGTAGGGCATTAAGTGGCTATCAATCAGTGTTTTTCTTCAAAATGTTCAATGAATTTCCCTCAGTGAATAATGACCGTAAGGAAGAGTGTGAATGTTATCGTGAAGGATCACTCGCTTGTCATCGTTTGCTGAGAGTGATTTTTTAGTCACTGTGATACTAAATAGATTGTGGTTGAAGCTCCGAATTGTGTTGAACGTTGCATTGTACTCAGTCCCTCTGAAGAGACAGTTGTAGTAGTGTTCGAATTTAACATTTCTTGCAAGATATAACTTCTTTACTCCTTTTGCTTTTTTGACTACTCCTCTCTCTTCGTCGTCCACTTGTCTCGACGTATCATTGATAAATAATTTTAACGCATACATTTTCGACATGAGTGCTACAACCTCTTCCAGGGGTATTCCACATGTCTCATCCTTAAACTTCCCAAGAACTTTCTTGTTGACTGACTTATCGTATGTTTTATGATCAGTCGGATAGTCGGAAAAGTCGAAATCACCCCTGTAAGGGAAGGTCCTCAGATCTTCGTATAAGTCCATAGTCTTTATCCAATAAATGATTCCGTCTGTGTCCATATAGCTGATACCAATTCGATCTCTTTTGTAAAATTTTACCATCTTGTTATAATGAAAATCATACATGTGCGTCTTTGAAATATCAAGCACGCACATACCAACGTAGAGAGGTCTATCCAACACAATATTTGTCTTATTCATGCATACAGCCACGAGAGAGTCATTTATAATAATAGATGTTTTGAAGTTTGCTTTTTTAACTAATTTCAAAAACTTCTTTTTGTCATTAACAAGTCTTAAATTCATGTGATTTCTTTTGTTCTCTAGACATTTTCCATAGACGCTGTTGTTCATAAGTTTGAAGAATTCCTTTTGAAATGTTGACGTTGCAGCTGCTCTTCTAGAGGTGTTTGAATCAATGTATTTCTTCAGCCAACAGCTCTGTGAAAATTGAAGTACCCGATTAACCTTCACAATTCTTATTCCTAAATCTATAGCTTGTTGCACGGTCCAGTAGTGAGCAATATAATTGTTCTTGTTTTCTAGGGTGGTCAAAAGTTTTTGATGCTTTCCCGTAGGAGGAATTTCTGATCTCGGTAGTAGGGGCAAATCATAATGTTCGTCGTGAAGATGTTCAGGGTATTCAAAGTCAATGTCCAAAATATACCCTACATCACCATATTTAGGAATGCTAAGAATGTCCCCTAAATTATCAGGATCTACCCAACAAAAGCCACCGTGTGGAAGTGGCTGGCACATGCTAAGACCGTACAGGTTATTTGCATCGAAGTAACCTATGTAGACTGACTCTTCGTTGGGTTTGTAATTCGGAAGATCCTTATTATTCGCTTTAACATATCGAGTAACAGCATTCGTAAGACCACCTCGGACTCCGGCTTCCACCATGAGAACCATGTCAATATCAGTCAGAAGTTGAAGTTCACATTTCGTCTCTTTCATCATGGCTTGCCATGCTAATCCTGGAGAGGTATAGTAATAAAAGCAATCTAGTCCATAAGCTGACATACACACATTTCGAAACTGTTCCATGACATCACAGAGTAAAGTGACATCCAATCGGACATAGAAATCGTTGTAGTCTCCTAATGTTGACATATTGAGCTCTCTCCAAACTCTCATGGCGTGGTCGTAATCTTCTGGGTCAATTTCCGATTCATTGAGTTTGTTGTAAAACATTTCCGGAGGCGGTAGGGAAGTTTCTTCGAATCTTTCCAGGGAATCTATATAATCGTATGGAAAAACTCCCTTTCTCAACACCAGATCCATCTTGTCATCGGGAACCAGCTTTCTTGTTTCAACAAAGTCATCCCTCTGCAGGTTCTTGGAAAGAGCGCTCAAACTAAAGGGTAGAAATCTCAAGGAATCGATGAATCGTAATTTTATATCTTTATAAGTTTTCGTGAAACTAATAAATTTTTCTGTTGTCAAGGCCAGTACGTCAATACGACCCTTTTCCTCCCCAAGTTGCGGTATAATAAAGTGCGCATCATATCCACTTAAATTATGCAACACTACAGGAACGAATTTAGGTAATTTATAGTTAATATTACAAGCGTTGCAAGCCGCTCCTCTGTAGTCTCCTGTCAAATGGTCGTGCTCGTAGACTTTAATGTTGTTATCAGTAAATTCATGTCCGCATAAGTAACAAGTGTCAGAAATTTGGTGAGATAGTTCTTGTAGATCCGTAAGGTCTTTCATTGGAACAATGACACTGTACAATGATGATACTTTTTCAGCTATACTGTAAAGGTCAGTTACGAATCTCTTTGCAGCTTCTTGCCCACGATAAAGTATAGGTTCTGTTGGAATGTTGAATTGTTCAAGATGATCATTCGAAAGGGTCGATTTAACCAGAATACAGTAGCTGTTTGGTTCATGTTTTTGGTACTTTCCGTTGTCTGGTGCGTCAGGATCTTCATTTTCCATGGGAATTAGACAAGACTCAAAGTCTGCGTAAATAACAATAGGGATCTTGTATTGGTTATGTACTTTGTTAAATTTTAATATCGATCTCTCTCTTGCAGGTAGTACAACCTTTACGGCAGAATGGTTGCCACAAAGTCTTTTGTGTTCTGACAACCATCTACGACTTCTCCTATCGTTACTTTTGAAACAGAAACATCTTTTGCAAACAGTAATTGAATTAGTTCTTTTCGTTAACTGTTTATGCACGAGTTTGTTAAAATCTTTGATGTACACATAATGCGAAACTTTATCACTGGTAATTAACAGCAAATCAGTGTGATCGGCTAACTCCTGAGGAGCAATTTTCAAGGGGTATACATTGTTACCATCATCTAGCCCGAAAACATTTACTGAAACACCTGGATTCTTTTTTTCAAATCGCTTAATATCTGCCAGAGATACAGGATAGGTCAGACCGTTGAAGTTGTATCTATTATTATAAACTTGGAATCTTGCATTTGGCCTGTTTACGTGAAGTTCATGGTCATTTATTAAGAATTTTACCAGCATTGAATATCGGAAACATTCTTTATCGTTATTTTGAACATTAATGCATGAATGAGTACTCTTTATCTTCTTGGGTAAGGGGATGTAACTACTCCCACGATCTCCGTATCCATGTTTATGCACTCGCAAATCCAAACTGTTTACGGTCGACAAGGACCATCCTGAACCACGTGCTTCGTGCTCCGTTATTTTAAGAATTATTTCCTGGATGCATTCTTCCACAACTTCAGCCAAATCAGTGATTTCAATAACATTTCGATTTCTAGAAATAAAGCCCCTGTTAGATTCCTCTCCATCGATGTTATTAAAAGTAGTATCCAAGAGCAATCCGAATTTCATAAAATGTAATCGATTACGCTCATACTGCAATCGTTCTAGAATAAGAGTCTTCACTCGTGCCAAAAATGAGTCTAAATCGAGAGTACTGTTATTCCTTACTCGATAGTGTCTTACTACGGAGCCCTCAAAAGCTTGAGCCAATAATTCAACTGTTACTTCAGGTTCATTATTGATTTGCTGGTCTGAATTTTCTTGTTGCTCTCTGGGAGGAGCATAAGCAATAACGCTGGGTCTGTTGTACTGTTGAGTTTCTTCTGTATCGTTGAGAAAATCCTCAAAATCAGGATGGGTCTCACAGTCAGATAAGTCTACTTGAGGTACGTTATGAAATAATTCACAGTGAGAGAGATAAATAGTCTCATCTGTAAATTCTTCGTTGCAAATGTGACAGTAATACATCTTGGGGTAGCAAAATTATGTTTCGATGTGATATCTATGGCTGCAGATAGGATAATGAAGATAAAATTTCACATTTCGCGGCTTTATAACAAATGCTGACATCAGCACTACCTTCCCATTGGTTATTTTGTTTGCTACATCAGCACTTTCTTTTGATTGGATGGTTTAAACATTATCTTGCATCAATTTGACAAGCAAATGACTCGCCATTTCAATGGTATCACTTGAGGAGAGATGTCTCAAGCTGTGCAAGTCTCAGAAGTATCTACCACTACCCCACCGTTTCAACAAGAACCATCCGTTCCAAATCGTATCAGTGAAGACCAGCCTATCCAGGAAAACAAAGTTTCAAGCACAATCCCATTACATTCAAGGGATGCAATAGCAGCAATGGAAAGGTTGTTAGGCGCAGACCACTTGTCTGACGATGAAGGTGATGGTTAGTTAAATGAAATACTATTGAAAAACATTCGCTTAACCGGACACAATACATTTTACTTAATTTCTTTTTAAAATTCAATATTTTACTTACTACAGTACATCAAAACGTTAATGTTTCGAGGAAACTGGGGGGGGGGGGGTTGTGCTTTTATAAAGCTGCTTTTTGTTTAACGACTCATTGTGGTGTTAACATCAGGAGAGTACAAACACTAAAACCATGGATCACCCTCCTCACCATTCGTTTGATCAGAGAGAAAGAAGACTAAGGAGAGAGAGAGAACGTCAAAGTAGACTAAGAAATGAAAGGAAAAACGGATTTGTAAAGTTGAGGTCTGTTATACCTTTGGCCTACAATATTCAATCGGAATATCAAACTCTAGTGATGGCTATCAAGTACATTAAAATCCTACAGCAACAGTTGGAGGAGTCTGAAACACTCACATCCACACCATCTTCACAACTCAGAGAATAATAAAGTACAAGTTTTACTCGATATTATTCTCGCTGTATGTTGAAATACACCAGCTACAAAAGGCCTTTTTAAAGGCCGCCAATAGATCTAATCGTATGTGACTCAGCTCGCTGCCATAAACAACTGTACTTGAGCATTGATGGTGCGTGTTATCAAACCTTTTGTATACTTTATTACAAACACAAGTTACAAGTTAATTCACCAGTAGTACAAATTATTTGCGTTGGAATTTACTCATTTTTATATCGTACTCTCATATTATATTTTCCACTTGAATTTAGGAATAATGTCTGGGTAAGGTAACAATCCACGAATTATTTTTATAGTATTTACCTATTCCATAACTAAGTTAACATTGCATAGCTGGGATTAAATACGAGTGAACAATATGGTGGCCTTTAGAAAGGCCGTTTTATAAAAGTGATTTTTTAGTTGTCTAAGTATGCTACTCCATCATCATCATCTTCATCATCACTGCTACACTCTTCAAAAAGCCGCCTCCTTACTGTTTGCTCTTCAGGGAGTGCTGGAGTAGATCTACCGGAGTGTTCATGAGAGACGTCTTCAGACTGGTCTTGAAGCTGGAAATATATAATACTATCATCATCGGTATCAGAAATATCTTCAACCAGTAGGAGTTCCAATTCGTCGGAAGATTCGTCAAAAATATCGAAAATATCTTCCGAGCTTTCAGAAACAACAGATTCGTCATCTGGAACATCTGCTGCTAATAGAAGAGTATCTGTCAAAATATCCTCTGTGCTATGCCAGTGGTGTGGCACGTCTTTAGGAGCCATGGTGCTAGGAGAGACGAGCAGCAAATAGTGAGGATCGCGTCTTTCGTATGGCTTTTTAACTCTATAATTGTGATGAGTAAGCAAAAACATGAACCAATAATATAACAGCCCCTTAGTCAGCTGATTAAAGTGCTGACGACAATAATAATAATAAGTAACTGGGCGAAGGGACTTGATAATATGTTGAAAAGGTTAGGAATGAGACATACGTTACTCCTTAGATAATGTTTTACAAATAAAACTTCTATATGGTTTTAGTAAAATAAACAACAATTACAACTAAAGTTAGTCAATATTTTAGATCGAGCAACAAGCGGAGAGTTTAATACGATTGAAAATAATGGTGGCCTTTAGAAAGGCCGTTTGTAGAGGGCTGCAGCGGCCGCCGTTTAGTCTTCGACGATGATGGAAACTGCCACCTTTCGCCGTAGATGTAAAAGCCGTCTTAGGTCGTTCATGACATTCGCCCTGAGTGTTAAGTCTTCATCCAATGGTGTAGGCGTGATGTTCAGCTTGGCCTCCACCTTTAGCGTGATGGTCTTCTCTCGGCCGTCGAATTGGATGCGACCCAGCATGTTCCTCACGGCTCGAACATCCCGTTTGTCCCACGGCTTAACCTGCATTTCCCAATAAATTGGGACATGTTGGCTAAGGGTCTTCACAGACAGCGGTTGGCGAGGAACCCTCCCGGCAGTTTGGTAGTATGTAATGGTGTACACCATCCTGGCGGCCGAGCTGCAGTGAGTGAATGAGGGTCTTGTAGGGAGTACTGCTATTTATACCATATAAACATGATTAGTAAGCAAAATAAAATGACCAATTAAATCACTCCACCTTAGTCAGCAGAAAAAAAGTGATGACAATAAGCAGTAGATACGTATATTTACTTTTGAAACTTTGGTTTTGTGAAGAAATGTCACCTCTTCGACTTAGTTTACAATTAATATAGTTCTTGTTAGCTACAAGCTGAGAGTAATAACGATTGGAAACATTGGTGGCCGTTGTGGCCGCCGAAGTTAGTCGGATTTACTTTTAAAACTTTGGTTTTGAGGTATACATTACGTTTTGTGAAGAAAACGTCACCTCTTCTATTAAGTTTACAATTAATTATTGCAACAAATAATATAGTTCTTGTTAGCTACAAGCTGAGAGTAATAACGATTGGAAACATTGGTGGCCTTTAGAAAGGCCGTTTGTGGCTGCTTGCAGTGGCCGCCGAAGTTAGTTGGATTCATCGTCAGACTCATCCGGAGGGAATAAGCGACGAGGAACGTAGTACACTCCCCTCATGGCATCGAAAGCAAGCCCATCACAATTGCTGGTACTTGGAGTCTCTTGGTCGAAGGAGCAGGAATTCTTGATGTCTTCGAAACAGAGTAGTTGTTGATATATACTCATTGTTTCAGAGTCTACATCACTCAATTCCTCTATTTCTTCCATTCCTCCACCTTCAACACTTCCAGCTTCACTCTGCTCGTCAATCACTGCGTCGTCAGTCACTGCGTTGTCAATCAGTGCGTTGTCAATCACTTCGCCTTCCTCTTCTTCCTCTTCTTCTGGGTGGGTAACCACTGGAAGATTTTTCATTATACCAACAATTGTGCTGGGTAGAGGGAAGATGTTCTCCTTCGGCGCCATATCTCGAGACTATCCGTCCTGGTGCAAGCAGCTGAATGATTTTACAACATGTGAGGAACCCCTTTTATAGGCGATTTAAGGGGGGATAAGTGCTGATGTAAGTGTTAATGGGAGATAAGGATCAGTCTGTTATGTGGACGGTAGCAACTAGACACTTTGTCATACAAACGATTGAAATACTTGGTGGCCTTTACAAAGGCCGTTTTTAGAAAGCAGGGGGATAGTTTTTAAATGTCTACTATTTTACGGGAGTCACGGTGAAACATAATTTTATAGCCGAGTGTTTAGCGGTAATAGTTAGAGGGCGGTTGCTACCGAATACAAAAAATAAAGTTAGATCAACTTGAATCTACAACGTTTAGCCCTCAGGGAAATACTTCTCATTGAACAAATAGCACCAGGCTGTTGGTATGGACGGTAACAACAAGACACTTTGGCAAGGCATAAGTTAAATACGATTGAAATACTTGGTGGCCTTTAGAAAGGCCGTTTAAAGTGCTGCTACATCCGAGATTTACTCCCACATCCCCATCGGACGTGATCCACTTGTCGCTCTCTCAAATTTCAAGTACCCAGTCTTAGGTATCGGTAATAATGGTTTGGGCAGTCTTACCCGTAAAATTCGTCCATCACATTCAAGTATGACACTATACGCAGCCAAAGGTTTCAGTAGTCTGTACCTCTTTGATACTTTCAGCCGTTTAAAGCTAGTATTTACCGCAAAAGTTTCATAGTCAATGGTTGGTTTCTTCGTGTGTCTGGAGCAAAATTCCTCTCCAATTTTGCAGTAGTTTCCGCAGACTTCTCCTTTTCTGTCTCCCCTTTTGATGGTTGCACTACAGATCGGGGCATTTTTCAACCGAGGGGTCTTGCGAAACATTACTCTCGGTGTTTTAGCCTCCTTCGGGACGAACCCGTCGTTCTTCGAGATGAAAATCCGTGTCTCTTCGTCGGACGACTGATCCTCAGCTGGGCCGAAACGTAGTGGACTCGTGGGGCTGATCAGATGGGGGGATGCGGGAGCTTCGTCCGGGGGATCGAAGATCGACGCAACGGCTTTACCAAGCTCTTGCTCGGAGACGTCTGCCATGGTTGCTGCGATGAGTGCAGTTGTCGATGCGAAGGAAGAATGATTTCATGTGACAACTGTCTCTCCTTATATACACTTTGCTTACTCAGCACTCTCTTTCTATTGGTCGGGCGTTAAATGTTAGCTAGTCTGAGTTAAAACCGATGTCAACTTGGTGGCCTTTACAAAGGCCGTTTTTACTATGTTATTTTTTACAAAGCAGGGAGGATAGTTTTTGAGTTGCCCACTATTTTTACAAGTCAGGTCAAATATAATTTTTAAGCCCGAATGTTTAGTGGAATTAGTTAGAGGGCGGATGCCACTGAAAGCAAGGATTAAAAGTAGGGTAGATTAACTTGACTCTACAACATTTAGCCCTCGCCCATGATGTACGCAAACTAAGTTAAAAACGAGTGACAAAATGGTGGCCTTTAGAAAGGCCGTTTTTTATGTAGCTAGAAGACTAGCGGCGAATCCAACTCGCCATCCGCCGACCGAGTTTTGCGCTCCGACATCCGACCTCGAGATGAGTCGCCATCCACGGCCACGCCATCCACAAAGGCAGGCGGACTTTGAACATGGGCGTCGAGGATCCCCGCCGTAGTAAAGCCTCGCCAAGTATGTAGTCGAACCAGACAAGATCGTAGTGTCCGGCTCGCAACCGATACAGCCGCCAAAACTTCACCCCGGCGAACTTAAACTTGAACGGGGTCAAAAACCGCCGCTCCAGCAGCAGTCGTTTCCGCTTGGAGACCGAGGCAATAATCTTGTCCACGTCGTGCTCTATGATCGGTGACAGCAAGGCTGGCGGGGCAGTCATCTCGGTCAGGATCCGTTGCAGAGTCGGGTCGCTGTAGACATCTGCGGCGAAATGCACCCGCTTGCGTGGCTCAGAACTCGGACGTTCACCAGATGGCTGCAGGTCGGGGCGTCGTAAAATAGTCTTCCGAGGTGTCTTCGAGGAGCCCATCTTCTATCTTCAGTGTCGCTGGATCGAATGGTGAGACATCGCAACCGGTACGCGTTTTATGCACGGCTGCTAGCTTCCCATTGGTGCGCTGAAAAGACACTGACTCAGCATTTTAAACGGTGGCCTTTAGAAAGGCCGTTTTTTACAGTTCATATTTTAGATTCCAGGGGTATATATTTCAAGTTGACCACAAGTGTACAATATTCACGCTGAAATATAATTAAGGTGTAATAGTTAGTGTGTTACTGATGGGATTTTTGAAAGTATCGGGTGTTGGCTGTTAGTTTGACTGAGTTATAAAGTATAACTATTGGAGGCCTTAGCATAATTTTAAAGATGTCCACGGTCAGATGTAATAGTCTTAGGAGGAGAATACTGAATGCAAGGATTGAAAAAATCGGGTGTTGCCAGTTAGCGTGTCTGAGTTCAAATACGAGAACAATTGGTGGCCTTTACAAAGGCCGTTTTTTATATACCAGTAAAATTATACTGATACCCACTTCGCTCTGACTTTCTTGCGACAGTACCCATCTCGAAGCTCTTCAATCTCGAGGTAGGTGTTTGCACTTGTCTCTGATGGTCCAACCACGCCGACAGGTAGAGTAGTTCGGACCAGATCTTTCCCGCGCCCGAGTAAAACTTCTCTGCGCTGTCCATTTGTTTGGTAGTCAACCAGGCGATATTGTCCCGACTTCAGCTTCCAAAAGCGGTGGCCTCTTACTCCGGGAAACGCTGTCGACCAAGTGTGGCGATCAGCTCTGCGATGCGAAGGCTCAATCACCGGGATCCGATAGCCGTCCTCGGGAATCAACGGGTTGCTAGTCGGCAGCACTGTACTAGCGTGCAGCTCGTACATCTTGGCCGCTTCCGGACCGTGACTCTCGGAAAGAATCTCCCGGAGTATGCTGTGGGCATCTGCGGCATAGCTGGAAACTATTATCCGGCGAGGTAGGTCGGCGAAATGCACCCGCTTGCGTGGCTCAGTACTCTGACGGTCGCCAGATGGTTGCAGGTCGGGGCGTCGTAAAATAGACTTGGTCCGCTTGGCGGCCAGCTGCTGAGATGGGTCTCGGCGGGGCAGGGTGACCATCGTTGGACGGGTAGGCTTCCTCAACATGATGGTAGGTGCGTCAGAGCAGCAGTAATTGTCTCCCAGAGCCACGGTGCTAGTCGTTGACTACATCCCGTCTCCCATTTGTCGAGACATTGTAACCAATGAGGAGGCTGTATTTTCTGCTGACTCAGCGGGAAAGTTGACAAAACTGGGTCGCACACTGCTTCGGCATCACTCGACGGGCCGACTGCACCGGGGCAAGCCAAGCATCTTCAGACCTCCACAGAAGACCTACAGCGAAACGGCGGAGATCTTCGAGGAAGAAGCGAGGCGAGATTCACTGCAAGACGCATCCCCGCTGCGTGGTAACCGCCTTGGATGGAACCTCGCGCATACAACAGTCACAGTATGTCACTGCGCTCAACGCTTCTGAACCACGCGGCTTTCCGTCCCGATCGCCGTGGGCCTCTTGAGCTGACTTGCGACATCGTCGGGGTGTTGTTGCCATGCCTGGGAAATACAGCCCCTCCGTTGGACAAGTCTGCTGCGGAGCTGAAGCTGCTTGTCTGATCCCGGTGCAGTTTGGCCCTGTCGAGTCGATGCCTTGCCTTCTCTCTTTTCTGTCTTTTTCTGCTATTTGGCTTGCGCTTTGCATGGGGTACTCGTATAACTACTACTACTACTAATATTGTTTTCCCAAAGTGTAAAACTTAAACTGTGTCCCATTACCTTTCTCCCGTCACATCCTAAAAGCCCGGGCGGTTATAGCAATGTGTTTGCTGCCGCCCAAAAACCCCCTAGGGGTCTCCAGTCGGTGCCGTGAAGGCACTATGGTAGACCCTTCCTTTCCTGACTGGTCGCCGACGTGAAGTTGGTACAGTCGGGATCCTTCTTTTTAACATTGTCAAATGACCTTGAACCTGTTTGAACATGTTCGTTACAAAAAATTACCAAACTTCACGCGTAACGAGTACTCGCAGCTGCGGGCCCCCAGTAATATCTTTGAAAATTAATTTACTCAACCTTCAAAAATAACTGTGTGCCAGAACGTCAGTTTTACATCTACTCTGAAACACCAAGGTTTAAATAATAAATTTTATGCTCGTACCTAATTTGTGCATCTACGATCAAACACCATAGTTTTAACAAAACTGTGTACTAGAATCCCGGTTTCGCAACTACTATCAAATACCCAAGATTTTTTCAGCGATCGTCTGAAAATATTAAAAATGTTTCAATACAAGTCATATTTTTAATACTCAGATGTTTTGTTAAGTCAAGTTGTTAATATATAGTAAATTTACGTAAACTATCCTATAATTTATTATGCTCGTAGCCTCTCTTTAAATAAATTGTAAAAATATCCACAAAATTATTTTATTTTTCCGAAAGTTAACTCGCACGCTATCCTGCGGCGATTTGAGCAAACACTTCGTTAATACAGACAGAGAAACACAGAGACTCCTGGTGGTGATGTAGGCAAGCAATTAGTTTGATAAATTACTGCTAAACAGCGACACTAACAAGTTGGACACATGTTGTACGCTGCAAACACTAGAATGCGCAACGATGTGCTTCCAAGCATATAGATAATGTTGTCTGTCGCGATAACTGCATGTTAAATGAGACAGTTCCTAACTTATCTCATAGGTCCCTGTAGCTATATGGCTACCGCACGTGCACTGTCTGGCCAACGATGTACGTGTGAGTGATGGTTCGATCCTGTCACTGGGGGCCTAAAATTTGATCGGTGAATTCCGATGATAAATTGATCCAGTTGGGTCGGCGTAAAAGGAGTGGGCAAAACGGGATACACGTCACAATTGACTGGATGAATTTATTGTCGGAAATTCACCGATCAAATTAAAATGTGGAGGCCTATTTTGCTCATTTTTTTAAAAATACTGTTATCTGCATCCCTAGGGATATAATATATGTTTGAAGCAAGTATGTTACAAACATGTTTCTAAAACAATATTCGTTAGGGTGTTTTATTTGTTAATACAATAAATTTACCTATCACTATTTCACGCCGTCGCTACATTAAACCCACTAAGACTCTAAGTGCGAGCATGCACAAGTGCGTACATAGTAAACATATATTTAATTTTCGCGTATTCGGAGAGTTACATTAATTAGTAGGGCCCACGATTAGTAAGAGGCTACGATTTGTATAATTTTCGCCACGCAATAGTACGTATACGGAAATATATATTTCATTTAGAGTCCTCGGGAAGTTTCAGTACTATTTTGGCGACGACGCTACGGTATACATTAAAAACTAAACATAACACTATGTTAGACGGTACGGCAAAACTAATTCTTCGGAAAATCACTTTTCCTTATTTCGACTATATTTCATACTTTATTAAGCAACATCGCAACACTTCGAAAATACGACCTTACGTTAAAACCATCTATGAATAACCGACCTGGCCACTCACAGTACGACTGGTGACCCCGGCCGCACTGCACCGCCGGCCGGCGCGCTGCGCTGTCCACCGTCCTCTCGGCGTGTCCCGTCCCCCGTCCCACCGGCCTCTCGACGGCGCCGTCGCGACGTCCACCCCGACATCGTCACTTCAAAACCCAACCCTTTAAACCTACACGTCATCGCCTCAGTGACATCATCACTACGTAACACATCCGTCATCAAATACGTCACCAATACGTCAAAAACACGTCACCCATACGTCACAATTACGACACTATTTTACCATTTTGCCTATGTCAGCTGGTCTATACCAATCCAACCACATCTACTCACACTCCCTGGCTGATAGTGGTGTAGTCGTCGTGATATTCACCGCCACCAATGTAGATGTCACGTCTCTATACCCCAGTCAATGGTTCGTGGCCTCCAGTCACACTCCCTGGCTGATAGTGGTGTAGTCGTCGTGATATTCACCGCCACCAATGTCGATGTCACGTCTCTATACACCAGTCAGCGATACGTGGCCTCCAGTCACACTCCCTGGCTGATAGTGGTGTAGTCGTCGTGATATTCACCACAACCAATGTCGATGTCACGTCTCTATACACCAGTCAGCGATACGTGGCCTTCATTCACACTCCCAGGCTGATAGTGGTGTAGTCGTCGTGATATTCACCGCCACCAATGTCGATGTCACGTCTCTATACACCAGTCAGCGATACGTGGCCTTCAGTCACACTCCCAGGCTGATAGTGGTGTAGTCGTCGTGACGTGGCTGTGGATGCGCGAGCACGACACGGTGTCTGGGGAGACTACACGCTTTTGTGTATAAATGAGTCTTCTTTGAAAGGAGTGAGAAAGCTGTGTAGAAGGCTTTCTTCGGTTTCTGGAAGTGTTTGAAACTGAAAAAATATAGGCCAAATTTGTTGTGAAGTTTTTTTCATATCTCAAAGTGTTTACTTGTACACTAGCTCTCCGCCGGAAAACACGGCAGCCTCTTCTTCATAACTGTTTTGCATGTAGTTCCTCTGAAGCTTGACCCCCAGCTGAGGTCGGATATGCGGTTGAAACCGAGCTAAGGGTTTGAGAGTCTTTTGATGCCTTATCCGTCTGAGGCCTCGTAGGAGTCAGGAAAGACCCTTTGCTATATGCTGGACTGTGGAGGATCGACCATTGAGAGATTTATGTGTTTTCCTGTAATATATAGGGTTCCTGGGTGTTCGGCGGTCTTTATTGGGCGTAGCAGGTCATCGGGGTTGGGGATGACTTGTTGTGGATACTAAAGTCTCTGAAGATATGATGATATCTCAAAAGATGATTATCAATGGGCAACGTCCTCCTTTTTCCACATTTTAATATGCCTGAATAAGCCGAGTTTGTAGTAATAATATTATGTAACATTTTGAGGTAGCTCAAGATATAATTTTTTATAAAAACGTTAACTGACCCTTAATTTATTTCTGTGGATGTAGCATAAGTCGCATACGCCAAAATGACGGAACATCTGTGTTCTTTATTTGAATGTACACTGTAAAAATCCCCGTCTGATGCCCAGCAGGGTAGTGCGAAACACTCGCCTGACTTATAAATAATAACTATCTGTGTTTTAATCCGGCTGTTGGGCTATTAACAGTCCTGTATAAGGAATATGTTGGCCTTAGTCAGTAACAAAACTACAAGATCGCGCCACAATCATCCTTCACTCATCTGTCATTCATACTTGGCTTAAAATACCTACCTGGGTAGGTCGCCATTTCAAGTATCTGATAATAATTAATGTTCTTATTTAATAAAAGAACAATTTAATTATATAAATTGGATTCTAAACACAATAATTAACTAATCATATCAGCTGATGATTTGTCAAACATACAAATGAACTTTACTTTGACAGTCCGGAGACCATCTTCACTCAACACTCCGCCACGTGACCGGCAGCGGCGGGGGCGTGGGAACCGTTGTATTTGGCGGCAAACCCTTGACATCTCCGCGACACTGTCAGCTGTTTCCTCTCCTCCGCCTGCTCACCATCTGCATCAGCGACCACATCTGCATACATGGTGGAACTGCAGGCATGCACTGCAACTGCAACTCGTGCTTGCACTTGGCATGAGTAAACTATATACGACATACGACGTCTACGCGACAATCAGCCAGGTGGTGTGATTGGAAGCCATGTATCGCTAACTGGGGTATAGAGACGTGACATCGACATTGGTGTAATTGATGTGTCTATAGTTGCAGTCAGGGGCGTTGTTCTGGGAGGGGTGAGGAGTGAGCCTCTCCCCCTAGAATTTGAATAAAAAGAAGTCCTGGCAGCTATTGAAAAAAAGTTTAACTGAAATTGGATGTAAATCACAAAATTGATTCAGTTTAATCTAAAACTTGGTATGTGTATTATGCAGTAACTTTGCACCCAAATTTAAATTACTGTAAGTACTCTAATCCTATTCAACAATAATCACATTTCTCTACTTTTACTACTCTTAGCTCTTAAATTCCCAACCATCTTTTTGGTAAATCAACCTACAGTGCATCTGGTCAAAGTAATAGAATTTTAGCATAAATAAATGCCATTCAAGTGCTGTAACATTCATTTTTAAGTGCTACATTCACTTTTGGTGAAGCTTCAATTCCGAAGTATTCAGTTAAACATTGACGCACGGCTCATGTATCCAGTTTTGGCAATTTTGGAATACCAAATTTCCCAACTCTATAAAGTCTTTATGAGGGTGTGATCAAAAATAATTTTTCCGATTAATTTACGCGTTTAAACTGAATGACTTCAGTTGGGATATTAAAGGTCAACAGTTGGAAAAATCAGGTGACCCCCTTGGAGTTCTTTGGTGCGACGCCACTGGCTGCAGTTGGAAATCATTTTTACTTTTACATGTTCTAAAACAAACTACGGCCTATGAAGTGTAACAAATTAGACAAACTTAGAGCGTAGAGCGTAAAATATTAGAGAGATTTTGCAATCCATGGCAAAAAACACGATAAATGTTAAATGGTAAAATCAGCTTATTTCCCACATTTAGCACAAGTACCTGGTGGACCGAGCCTTGCTCGGTGTTATTTCATGTTTACCAGTTCATCCAGTTACTATAAAATATTTCAATGTCATAAAATTGATAAATAGAAACCTTTTTTATTGCTCCATGGACTCTTCATCCCACTTGCTGTATTTTCCCTTAATGGCTGTAGATTCCAAACAGCTGTTATGATTGCTTAATTTGTTTACACTTTCCTTGTTTATTTTCGTTGCTATCACGGCAACCCATAAGGCCAATGTTAAAATTTTACAACTTTAAAATTCGATTTATTACGATATTAGATTTTCTCTGGCCAAGTAATCTGCATAAAAGACGTTTTTGAGTCATAAATTACTTATTTCCAGACTTTGAAGAAAATCCTCGGAGCCATTTTTGAGATCGTTGTGCAAGCAAGCAAGCATACATACATACAAGATAACACTGCTCGTATAAGAGTATAGGATGTTACAAGATACCGTTTAATGTTTATCGTATTGGGGAGTTCTTGCAGTATACGTAAGACAATACGATAAACGTAAACTGTTAAATTAGCTGATTTTATTCATTTAGCACAATGTTAAAGAATACGTTTAACGTTTAACGTTTATCGTATTGTTTTACCTCAGATACGGCAACAACCCCCTAGAGAGTTTTTATTATTGTAAAAAAATTGCAACGTATGGAGAAAAAACGTTGTTTGATTTCGATTTAGATATCACGTGCTCGCTAAATCTACAGTTAGGGCAATCGTCGTATATGAGCTATGTTTGCAAGCTTTTTTTGCTTACACAGTTATCTCAAAAACAGCTCCTTCCTTAGAGGATTTCCTTTAAAAAAGTCTGGAAATAACTAATTTCTGATTCAAAAGCGTTCTTCATGCAGAAAAAAGCAAGCGTACTTGGCCAGAGAAAAATGTAATGAAGTTAAAAAAACTAACTGCGAGTTGCCGTGATAGTAACGAAATAAACAAATAAAACGTAAATAAATAAAGTAATCAATGATAACAACAGCTGCTTGCTGACCACAGCCATCCAAGAAAAATACAGCGTATGGGTTAAAGAATGCATGGAGATAAATAACCCCGTTGCAGCAGACCTGCATACTCAGCGAATTTCAAATGCAAAAGAACATAATTCAATCCAACATAGCGAAATTTGACAAGTTTTTGTAATTTCCATAAGAATAACATGGGGAATGAGTATGCAGGTTTGCTGCAACAGGTTGGTTAAACTGGTTGGTTTTAATTCATTATTTAGTAGATCTTGACTAGAAGAAGCCATTTACGAAGTTATATCAAGAAATGTTAAAAAATAAGGAAGATATAGCATTTTTTTATTTCCCATAAGGATAACATGGGGAAGGATTATGCAGGTTTGCTGCCACAAAAATGGAAATTTCGGGGGTTTTAGACTAAAATACATTAGATCTCATCTAGATGAAGCCACAAACCAAGCTTTATTAAGATATGTTGAGAAATAAGCAAGATATAGAATTTTACTTGTTCCCCATAAGGTTAACATAGGGACAACGTACTGTGTTTACCACTTTCAATATCTCGGTAACCAATGGAGATAGAGCAATGATTCAAGATACTAAATTGTTTGTTTTTTGAGCTGAATTCAATAGTGCGAACAAAAATTTGATTAATTTTATTTTTCTACGTAAAAAAACTCAAAAACCCCATTTTGGGGGGTTTATCCCCCTTTACCCCCCTTACTATGGTCCGATTGGGCTGGTTTACGAACTCGTCCAATTGATTACCACTTTACATGTCTGTACCAAATTTCATTAAGATCGGACCATATTTACGGCCGCTATCGTGCTTAAAGACACACACACACATATATATATATATATATATATATATATATATATATATATAATACCCCCGTTGCAGCAGACCTGCATGCTCAGCGAATTTCAAATGCAAAAGAACATATTTCAATTCAAGGTATTGAAATTTAATATGTTTTTGTAAGCTCCATAAGAATAATATGGAGAATGGTATGCAGGTTTGCTGCAACAGGTCTGTTAAAACTGGGTGGATTTAATTCAATATTTCGTAGATCTGAAATAGGAGAAACCATATACCAACTTTTATCAAGATATGTCAAAAAATAAGGAAGATATAGAATTTTTTATTTCCCATAAGGATAACATGGGGAATGAGTATGCAGGTTTGCTGCCATAAAAATGGAAATTGCGGGGGTTTTAGACTAAAATACATTAGATCTTGCTTAGGTCTTACCATGAGACCTACGGTAACAGCTTCTTCCCTATAGGGGAAATTCGCTAAAATGTGTATTTATTAACATTATGACACTGAAATGTGTAGTGATTGGATGAACTGGTCAACATGAAATAATACCGAGTATATCTCGGCCTACTAAGTATTAAAATTATTTAAGTTGTACCAAAATAAGGCGAGAGAACGTCTAGACTTTGGGAGAA
Organism: Flexamia atlantica; assembly: GCA_035578135.1. Classification (NCBI taxonomy): domain Eukaryota; kingdom Metazoa; phylum Arthropoda; class Insecta; order Hemiptera; family Cicadellidae; genus Flexamia; species Flexamia atlantica. Next base: position 12,945,465 of record JAQJVK010000003.1, on the reverse strand, counting down.
GTTAAAAAAAACTAAGGAGATCATTAGTTGGGAGATCATTTAATAAAAATTTAAATAGAAATCAAAGTTTAAACGAAAGCCGGACATCCTTCACTGTTGAATTTTCATTCCGTTTCAGCATCAAGTTCATGCCCTCACACGAGCGGCCCATAAACTTAAGCGTACAAAAGGCCATAAATACTATCCACTACTTCTGGGCCCAACGACTCCAATGATGAGCCTTTACAACCTCCCGTAACGTTCGGGATTGATTGTCGTTACCCGTCGTAAACCAAGAGTTTAGCGAAAGTCGGACCAGGGACGTTCCGATACCGACTTCGATCCGATATTTGGTAACGAAACAGAATTGAAAGAAAAGTATCGATATCCGGATATTATCGGATCCAAAGTTTCGATACCGTGAGTATCGGTATCGGTATCGAATCAGAAGATATCAGGGAAAAATCATTAAGTTAACATTAAATAAGGTTATTAGCGAATTTCCCCTATAGGGAAGAAGCTGTTACCGTAGGTCTCATGGTAAGACCTAAGCCTAAAACCATCATAACTTTTCCTTTTGAGGTCCTCAGATGCCAAAAACACCATTCGTTCACTTTCATAAATATATATATATATGTGTGTGTGTGTGTGTCTTTAAGCACGATAACTTGCGCAAAAATGGTCCAATCGGAATGAAATTTGGCATAGACGTGTAAAGTAGTAATTATTCGGACGAGTTCGTAAACCAGCCTGATCGGACCACCGGAAGGGGGGGTAAAGGGGGGTAAACCCCCCCAAAAATGGGTTTTTTGAGATTTTTATATAGAAAAATAAAATTTTTCAAATTTTTATTGGCACCATTGAATTCAGCCCAAAAAAAAAAACAATTTAGTATTTTGAATCATGGCTCTATGTCCATTGGTTGCCGAGATATTGAAAGTGGTAAACACAGTACGTTGTCCCAATGTTAACCTTATGGGAAATAAGTAAAATTCTATATCTCGCTTATTTCTCAACATATCTTTATAAAACTTGGTAAATGGCTTCTTCTAGTTCAGATCTACTAAATATTGAATTAAAACCACCCAGTTTTAATATACCTGTAGCAGCAAACCTCCATACTCATTCCCCATGTTATTCTTATGGAGCTTACAAAAACATGTCAAATCTCGCTATGTTGGATCGAAATATGTTGTTTTGCACTTGAAATTCGCTGAGTATGCAGGTCTGCTGCAACGGGGGTATTTTTAACTGTTAATAGGAATTGTTCATGTTCTTTTCCATGATTTTCTTTCATCTGTTTCATGGAGTTGGTTGTATTTCCTGGGAACATAACGTCTCTCAAACACAGCTTACACGTTGCGACATTATTGTCCTTCTTTCTAAAATGATTACAAATTTTCCTTGTTCTGGGGAGCCATTTCACAATCAATAAACTAAACTTAATTCGAACGAAGTGAGTTATACTCGACTTGAAAATCACTCTTTGTGAACTAACTCCTCTTTTATTATTTGATGAAAATTCGTGAAATTTGAACTACATAGTATTTATACCCCGAAGATTGTTTTTATACGTTTAAATATTTATTTTTTTAGTTAATAGCCTTCATTTAATTTTACTGCACTGCGTTCGACCTATACTATATGCGACATAGGAGCGTACTCCTAGTATATGATCAATCACTATAAATAAACACCGAACTTGCATATTAAAGTCACGAATTAAAATATGCAGACGCTGGCTGGCCTAGCAGACGAAACAAATTATCAACAGAAGAGCCATAGAGTACGGTACGGTATAAGGAGCAGTAATAAAAACTGCAGTAATACAATAAAGTAAGGGACAAAAAAACACTACGTGGAAGATAAGTTAAATTTCTATAATTTTTGGGCAGAATATCTTATTAATTATTTCTCCCCTGATGCGTTTAATATTCATTCAATACTTTTGGACCGATTCTACACACTTTCTTTCGATACTACGATAATATCGAATGATTCGATACGATACCGATACTGTGAATATCGATAGAAAATTATCGATACGTACCAGTATCGGAAGTATCGGAATGTCCCTAGCTTTCAGAATCGTTCGACTGCGATTGAATCACTTTTATAGATCATCACATCAATCGTTTGTTAAAGTCACTCAATTCTACAACTCTTACATTACTGTTTCTTTGGTTTTGGTTTTATGTATTCGTCTGTTAAAATTATAAGAACTTTTCATCCGTGGCCCCCTTCCTCTTTCTGGGAAGTTATAGATCAACCTGACGGGCCCCTGGCGAAGAAGGTTGGCGAAGAAGATAATCTTCCATTCCATCATGGACCTCCCTTGAACCGAAGAAATCATATCTTTCTTACACTACTAGTTACACAATCCAGAAGTAAATAAAAATAAATAATATCTAACACGGGAACTAACTTTAAGTAGAAGATTCAATAAAAACATTAACCAAACCAAGTTAACCGTTTAAGACAATCAAGTTGAAGCAACTAAGATTATTGTACCCTAGCCTGCATTGTCAACAAATATAAAATTAAAAAAAACATAAAAAACTTTGAAGAATGAAATGAAAATCTTACAATCACGTGGTCAGTGGTGAAAGCAAGTGTCTTAGAAAAAGGTGTTATTTTTTAGTAAAAGTGGAAAAATGTTCTGCCTTAGCTTTTCACTCAAACTGTCTTTGTGTTTGCTTCAATCTGACTTGCTTGATGTCTAGTAAATGCTAACATCAGAAAATTGTACATGACAAAATTATTGTGAAATACTAACACTATAGAATCAATAGAATCCCAGCACCAAAAAAATTGATTGATAATTCATCTGACATTAGAAAATCCTGATAGAAAATATGTTTGATTTTACAAAGCCAATATTCTTTTCAGATTCATTGGATCTCGAAGGCCCATGAGTCGAAGATTCTGGCTCTTCAAGTGTGGTATAAGCTATTTTCATCTTGAATGGACAATTATCAGATGACAAAGGTACAGCTATGCATGATTAAAAACCTTCTTGTTTAAAACGAGTGATTTTGGCAGCATGCTGGGTCTTATAAGTATGACGGCGTTTTGCGTTCGTTTGATTAACGTATACGTGTACTAGCGTGTTGAAGGGACCACTCAAACCGACTTCAGTGAACACGGCTGGTGAATATTCGACCAAATATTTCAAGAAAGTTCTCTACCTTCACTATTTTTTTAGGTCTTGATCAAATTGATCGACCGTTTGAAAAAGAGGAAAAATACATCGATGGAAAAATATTATCGCCAGCTGATTCAGCTTCCGCACGTTAAGCGTTTAGGGCCACGGCATTGCTATATAGGATCAGCTGATTCCTATTGTTTAGAATTGTCAACTCGACTTGCCCATTTGGAAAATGTCGGTACAAAAACCGACATTTTGACGGCCGAGTTTAACTCGCCCGTCTAACTCGTCCTACTACTCGACCAGTGTGACTTGGCCCTAAGGCGGACTTACACGTAACGGGTCAAGTTGGATGGGCGAGTTAGAGAGTCGAGTCAAACTGGGCGAGTTAGCAGTCGAGTTGAAGCATGTGACGCTCTCTGGCAGGAAACTTGAGAATGATTTAGGTCAGGATAGGAGAAGAATGCTGCCTTTGTATTTGATATGCATGTGATTTTGTTATGCTTCTTTAGTTTTATGTGTATAAGTTTTTCTAACTTAATGAATAAACATTAATTGGACAAGGACAGTTTAGTAACGTATTTTTGTTACTCTTCTTGTACAATTACTCATAATGAATTTCGAAGATGCCGCAATTCTTATTCGTATCTCACAATTTTTATGTTGACGTTTGAAGAGGACGTAAAAACGTCAAATATTATATTGAAATGTACATACGTAAATAATTTAAAAGCTTAAATAGAGCAGAAACTTGAACAGCTGTTTCGAACCAATACATTGACTGCATATTGGATTCCCCGCCGTCGTACAAGTGCTAGATCCAAAATAAGATTGGATAGTGATTTTTATCTATTAAATTTACAAAAAAAACTGTCTATTGTCAGCAACGGGTGGTTTTAAATAATTGAAGCGAGTAAAAAAGCCTACTCGACCGCTAACTTGCCCAGTTTGACTCGACCGTCTAATTCGCCCGTCCAACTCGAACCATGTAAATCCGCCCTTTACAGATTGAACACTTGGCCTTTAATGTTAATAATTTAGGACCGCCTTCACGACTTCATGCAATGAATCATCGCGCAGTCAAGAGTTCGTTGTTAGTGATTTATTTAATCTTGGAGGGGCCCTCGATCTTGTCCATTCACAACAAGGGCAAATTCAAGGCCCGGAACTTGCGCGAAAAATCTTTCAGAATACATGATGAACAGTCAGCGACCACATAGTACATATAGACGGAGCATGTCTATCTTACTAGCATTACAGCAAATGAAGTCTAGGCCGCCATATTGTCTAGGTATAGAAATATAAAACGTTGTTTAAAACCGCGTAATCTGGCAGTGCCAGTGCTCACGTTTCATATAAATCGTATTTTATATTTATATACCATTTAGCATCGGGGCTTAAGGTTGGAATTTTGAATGTGAAGAGTCCTTTGGTTTTAAACGATAATAGTATCAATCATATTTAAAAAAGTAATGTTTTTATATTTAACAAAGTGAAAAACTATAAGTTTTTATTCAACTTTAAAACTTGACATGAAAAAAGTAGTCGGCTACTACATTTTTATTTTTTGGTCAGGTAAAATAAAAAATGGTGGAAATTGTTGCTAAAGAGTTAAATGTTTTAATCATATCTTTTGAAAGAAAAATAGCTGCCGTAGTTTGGTTGATAACTCAGTTTTTTTGATTTTGTGGGAGAGTTTATCCGTGCGGCGCCTGCATGAAAACACAGTCAATTGTAAACTGTTCTTTACAAAATTTTAGTCAACTACAAAATTAAAAATGTGGTATCAAATTAAAGGTCTGAATCTCACAATTACTATGGTATTAATGGTTTAGAGGCAGTTTACACATCTTAGGAACGTTACAAGTGCATTACATGGTGGCAGCTTCTTTCAAAAGATGTTAGGATAAGCGTCTAGGTTGTCCGTGTTTACGATGTGTCCTCTGCCTGTAAATTATTTATATTTGGTACTATAGTAATTTTGAGATTCAGAGCTTTGATTTGATATCATATTCGTACTTTTTTACGTAGTTTGGTTTTTCCATGCATCCTCCTTCAATGGTCGTCGCGCCTCGTGTGCTCCTTCTAATTGTTCCTATCACTTTGTGGTTGCTGTGTACAGTAAATCAGTGCGATCAAAAGGTAAGAAAAGAGGCGTGGGCAGGTGGTGAGAATGTTTGGTGTGAATTCTGCGAACTCATATGGAGATAGCCACTTCCTGTTTCCGTGTAACAAGAATGGAATGTGCGTGATGGTGGTAACAAGTCAACCACAGAGCATCTTAATTCATGGCTACTTTCAATTTCGTTATAGTCCACAAAAAATAGACCTAAGGCCTACACGCTTCGATGCTTCGTTTACTTCTTCTTTTACCTATGGAAATGAACGAATAAAATAACAATAGGAATTAATTTTAACAAGTTAAATCATTGTAGATGTTAAGAATGTTTTATTTTTAAGATCGTTTGAAACTTATTAGCTTGGTAGAATGCAATTTTTAGATTCTTGTAATGGTTGAAAAATAAAGTTAATTAACTGACTCTAAAAGTGAAGATCAAAAATACCAGAAAACTTATTTTACTTTTAATTATTGTAATATGATTTTGCTAACACAAAAAAACGATTCTCCTTACTTTTTCCAATTAAATGCGAGTAAAATGTAGAATGTGAAATGCTATAAAATGGTATCAGCCTTTATTTACAAACACATTCAAAAGGTTCACATTCCTTAAAGACTTATACATCTTCAGTTTCTTATTTTAACAGGTAGGATGAGATCTATTAAAAACCTAAACGAGGAACAAAAAACTATTATCAGCAGCTTAGACGTCTATCCTCCCCAGCTTAGGGTAGCCTAGACCGCTCCAGGGGGCCGAGCGTCAAACCCGACAAAAGCCCGCCACAAAAACCACCATTCCCGCCAAAATGGGACTCTTCCCTCGGGGGGCGGGTTCCCACGTTCCCAGGAAACGGAAAGAGACGCCAGACGTAGGCACAGCGTTGAATGTATACCCTGTATATATTGTGTGAAGCGGTATGTATTCAATGGGCACGGCGAGCACAGAATATACCTCAGGAATGAACCGCATGTTACGGTTAGGTATGGCAATAAGTTTCAAAATATCGACATGTATAGCTTTGTTGATACATCGGAACCATCTTTATAGAAGCATATGATACAGCAGGAAAAAAACATCATTCCGGTTTATTACAGGTAATTTGCAATTTTAACCCATTTCTACCCCTAAAAAAGTCGTTTCAAGTTGAACTTAAATTAAAATTACGATTAGACTCGTGTTTTTTTTGCCAATTATTTATTAGGGCCTACTGAAAGACCCAATCTTTGACGAGGGATTCGTCAGTGTCAACTTCCATGTCCATCTGAAATCACTTGTAATTTTTAAAATCGATCAACCCGTAATTTGTACCTTTTTTTGGAATAAATGAATTTTATTTGATTTGATTTGAATTGTGACCAAAAAAAGAATCAAACTAAGGATTCTTCAAATTAAGGCAATGTTGTTTTCAAACAAATTCTTTTGCCTCACCACTTCACCCCCTGACTCCACCAGTCCTCTTTCACTACGGAAAATTAAACCCACCAAACCCTCCGCAAACCCCCCCCCCCTAAAAATAACCTCCAACTGCCCTTCCAAACATTACAATGGTATATTTGCTCAGGATTTGTGACGAGTTTATTCGAAATGTTATGACTTTTCAATAGGTACACACCCCCTGCTTTGGGCACAGCCACAGACCAACAAGGGGAGACTCGAGTCGAAGGCGAGTGTATATATATATATATATGAAAGTGAACGAATAGCGTTTTTTGCTTGTGGGGGCTCCAAAACGAAAAGTTATCATGGTCTCGGGCTTAGGTCTCATTTTGTTCCTCTTGACTATGGGTCGTAGCAAGTTCCATGCCGAGGGCGTGGCATCCCCGCAGCCCTTCGTACCAAGACAACAATTCATCGATAATATAAAACTTGTTCTTCGTAGGTGGTATTTTTAACTTGCAGCCTCCTTTAAAATTGGAGTTACACTTACAAGTAGCCTTGTGATTTTTAACGACACAGTGAGAATTGGGAACGCCACAGTCGAGATCCTCGCAAGGGTTGAAGCACATTCCATTTAAGCATGTCTCTGTTGAGCTGCAATCTTCGGCTAGCTTACATGTTTTCCCGACCTTCTTGGGTTCGCATCCATTTACACCTCTTTCAAAACCGGGCTGGCAATCACACTGCGGCTTGTGATCCACGGCGACACATACTGCATTCGCACCACAGTCACTAGTTCCGCAAGAATCGACACAGACCCCATTGTGACATTCCTCAATTGAACTGCAGTCCGCATCCTTCGAACATTTCTTACCTTTCGATTCATCTTTTATGGGCTTGCATCCATACACATCTCTTTCAAATCCAGATTTGCAATTACACTCTGGCTTATGATCCTTGACGACACATATCGCATTTGCGCCACAGTCACTGGTCCCGCAGGAATCGATGCAAACACCTTTATAACACTCTTCTGTTGCTCCGCAATCCGAATCCATGGAACATGTTTTACCTTGCGCTTCATCCTTTATGGGCTTACAGCCGTTTTCGTCGCCTTCAAACCCAGGCTTGCATGTACATTTAGGCTCATGATTTAATACGACACATATTGCGTTTGGATCTTTTCCACAATAACTGTTTCGGCAAGGATCCGTACAAACACCTTTATAACACTCTTCTTTGGCTCCGCAATCCGTGTCCTTTGAACAGCCAGTTCCAGTAACCGGCGCTTCACCACTGCAGAATAAGAATTCATTGAATACAACTGTTAAGCAAAGAACGAAAATGAATGACTTCGAAGATTTTAAATTTATCGAACCTATGTTGAAATGCATTTTTAAACCAACTACGATTATTCGTATCATTTATTTATTTAAAATATCATTAAAGAGCATAACAGCTGTTCTTCATTTGTAAAAATAGATGACTGGATTAAAGATTCAAGAGCTACAGAATGAGAGAAACTTTATTTAATATATATAACAAGCAGTTGCCCGTATCTTCGCTCATGAAAAAAATTGTCTAATCTTGATATGACGAATTTGAAGGGACTGATTAAAAAAGATTATTTCAAGGACCTAGTTTTGTCCATGGCTTCGCTCACTATAAAAATGAACCTTTATATGACAAATCTGAAGTGACTGAATAAAAAAAGTTATATCAAGGGATATGTAATGTATGATATCAAGAGCCAGGGGGGCAAGTTCCAGGGGCGTACCCAGGGGGGGATATCGGAATATATCCCCCCCGAAATTTTTGGGGATTTTGGGAAATTTTTGGGAAGATTGATATCTAGTTCATAATGAAGATCGTATCAATAAACTTGTCCTAAGACAGAGAACACTACACATTAATTAATCACTAAACTTATATAAAGGTTTTAAATACTAAAGTTAAATTCTATTATTTTATAGATAATTGATTAGGAGAGTATATTATATTGGATTAAGATATTTTTACCTGTTGCGGTTATCGTGAGTAATTTGGCGGGAGTAGACCTATAAGAACATAAGGCAAGCAAAAACTCCTGATGACAACAGTAGCCATTAATGGTGTCCGCGATATATGCTGCCATATCGCCATCGTCGTCAAATGTGGCAAAAGACTCATCGTACTACGTTAATTCATGGTAAAAAAATCACTTTGTTAAAATGCGGCATACGAATATTGTCGTTTTCTCACGACCGTGTGTACTTAACACTACTCGTCTGTCGGACGACCTCGTAGCAGCATCGCGGCAGACGGAAATCGTCTGCCTAGGTTGCGTGAAGACCAAGTCTCACCGTCAAATCTTGGCAGATTTGTAATAAGTCTGTCACATTCGACGTACCACTATTATGTGATTATTATCGATGCTTGCGTGTACATCATAGCTTTGTGGTTGCGTTCTGGGACTTAGGAAACACTACAGAAGTGAGTCAACCTGCATTTTCAAATTCTCTTCATCAACCTCGCTAGGATAACCTAGGATCTGAATACTTCAGGTCCAGAAGGTCCGAGGCGTGCAATGAATTAGAATGTGAGATATAGTTTTACTTTGAAACTAAATAGAAAAACATTTTGTTACCAAGGTTAAGAACGTATATAATTCTTGAATTACTTTCTCATCAATCTGTATTTTAATGTTAGGCTTACGTTATAAATATGCTATTTCTTTGATTGTGTAAAAAACATTTTGTTAAAATTCCTATGAGGTCTAAAATTTTCACAGTTTAATCTGTGAGCAGCCTCAAATTAGTTCAAATTTCGGGAGCTATTCTGTTTGTTGTTACTCCTCTAGACTATCGAAAAACGCGAATTTACAGTTGTAATTTATGGAAATATCCCGGGGAGGGCCCCCGGACCCCCCTCTCTTTGGGGGTACCCCCCGGCCCCCCGGTGTATCCCCCCCCGAAAATAAATCCTGCGTACGCCACTGCCGAGTTCTGTTTATGTGTTATGGCCAGTGATGGACCTGGGGGGGGGCAGCGGGCGCCAGCCGGAGCTACTGGCTGGCTCCGGTAAATAAAATACCTCCTTAGCAGCAGACCTGCATACTCTGCGAATTTCAAATGCAAAAGATCGTATAGTTCAAGCCATCATAGCGACATTTGAATTGTGTTTTTTAAGCTCTATAAGAATAAAATGGGGGACCTTACTTTTTCCAATTTGAACATTGTACCTCTATCAACATTGAGCACTACACAAAACACAAACACAAAAAATATCTTATTCAGATAAACATTTCTCCATGAACTCTTCATCCCACTCACTGTATTTTTTCTTTATGTCTGTAGATTGCAAACAGCTGTTATGATTACTTCATTTATTTGTTTACACTTTCCCTGTTTATTTTCGTTGCTATCATGACAAATAAATCATAAGGCCAATGTTAAAAATTTACAACTTTAAAATTTGATTTATTACGTTATTAAATTTTCTCTGGCCAAGTAAGTTTCATAAAAGGCGTTGTTGAGTCATAAATGACTTATTTCCAGACTTGGATGGAAATCCTAGGAGCCGTTTTTGAGATCGTTGTGCAAACATTCAAGCAAGATAACATTGCTTTTATAAGAGCATAGGAAAATCTTGGGTTACATTACCACCACCATTGCCACTATGATGAGCTAGCTGCTACCTTACAATTAAAAAAAAACATTAATTGTTTTATGCACGAAAATATCCATGGCTGTTATAATTATGTTATCACACATACAAACTATCCCTTTCTTTGTTTATTGCCATTTAATTTGGATCGTAAACTTTTTTATCGTCTTGGCCTCTGACACTTTTATGCTCTCTTCTGATCCATTTAATTATCAAACCATTACATCATTTGTATATTCAAAACAGCGCCAGCCAAAACAAAAACCACGGTCTAAATATTGCGATGAAATCATTTCTTTGGCGACCAAAACAGTCGAACTGGGAAGTGTGATTCTTCCATCCGACAACAATGATGACTAAGCCGAGCATTCTGCGCATGCGCAGGCGGCTCGCGACGCGGCGCGCCTCCAAACCTGTTTAGTCTTGCGCTAGAGGTGCTATAGTGAGGTGCGCTTCTTTTCAGAACTGAGTGAATTGTTATTTCACCTCCAAATTATGTCCCAGTGCCTTTAATTTCATCCCGGTGTTGTGATTTTGTGTATCGACATTTCCAGCTAGTCGGGTTTTGCAACTGTTGGAATCGGTGAGAGGAAATATTGCATTACATTTTAGAGAGTTTAATCTTTTATAGTAGAGTACTGATTAATAGACAGCGCAGTACGGTATACTCCATGGATTTCTCTATAGGTATCGACTTTGAATCTGAATTTATTTATTTATAGTCAAAGCTATAGGGGATTTGGGGGCGCATGGTTGGGATTTGGATTTTCACCATCCGAATTAGTGTTGATGGTATTAGGCTACCATTAATAATACCGGCTACTTTTCGTTGGTTAAACGTTCAACGGAAACTCTGCAATATTTTTATGAATCTTGATTATTGAAGGAAAAAATTAATTTGTTTATCAAAAGGTCATACATAGTTAATGGTTACAATTCAAAGAAATTCTTCTTCGAACAACATCCCTTAACTACCCAAATAACCCGTAACTTTTGAGAAAACATGCGTATATAAGTCTATCACCCATCAACTATATACTGAATGAAAAGGTCTTGGTGGGAAAATCCGCAGAGGAATATTAGTTATTTTATATTCACTCCGAGGGAACAATTATATAAAAAAGGCAGCTGAGACTTTTGATTTTATTTATAGATATTTTTACCAGCCAACTGGGACACCACCATCTAATAAAACCAAAGTAAAACATCCCCACGGTCTCTAACTATACAGCCTAAGTTCGCTTTAGTTTGAATTAACGATTTTAGTATTAAATGAAAAATTGTCACTGAAAATCGAAAATGTCACAATTTAACTTTCATAATCTGAATGAAGGTGGGGTTCATAGTACGTGTTTATATGGTCTAGCTGTTTAATATTTGATCCAGTTGTTGATTAAATTATGCTACTAATACTAATTTAAGACATATATCGTCCCCTCAAATGATAATCATTTACCGATTTAGTAATCACTCGATAAAATTGGAAACTATACCAATTTGAGTATGTGGATATATTTCTTAACTAAACGTTTCCAAATGCCTATCTGTCACAGGGTTTTTATCAATGTATTCATTTGTACAATCCGAAGCTTTCAGGTAGCTTATCAGTTTACAAAACCAGCCTTTGTTTTCCTTATGTTGAGGAAAATTGATTGCAATATTGCATTGGCTAAGCCAAACAAGAATTATTGACGCATGCTAATGATTGTTAAATACATTAATGGCAATAAAGAAATATTTGATTTGATTTTAGCACCGTAAGTCCGATTTGTTAAAATAATCAGTATACAGGGTGTTGATAAAAAATCCTTACAGACTTCGGGATATGGTTATACCTGGCGCCAATTCTAGGGGCCCACGCCGTCCATAAGCCCAATGCTAAAATTAACATTAGTCTTATAGACGGCGTGGGCCCCAAGAATTGGCACCAGTTATACTTACATCAAAACTAAGAAAAAATTTCTTTTAAAAATGGGTCCTAAAACGCTCGGTTTCGGTTATCCGTCTGTCGGTCTGTATGTGTTTTGAAATCAAATTTACAAGACACAAAAAGGTTGCGTAATTTTATTTCCTACAAAAATTATGCAAAGATTATTAAGATCTAACTAAAATTAACGGAGTTATTGCAATTTTTCTAAGAGAATTCAAGCAAATTTGCTATAGCTACAATAAAACAAGCATGTATTCTATTGGAAAAAGTGCAATAACTCCGCTAGTTGTTGTTCGGTCTTAATAACCTTTATATTGTTTTATAGGAAATAAAATTGCGCAACTTTCTTGTGTCTTGTAAAATTTTTGAAAAATTTACAGTTTTTGAGATACTAAGTTTTAAAATATAAAAAGCTGCCATTTTGAAATGGTACAAAGTAGAAACTTGATACTCCGCACCAAAATAGGTCCTAATAGTCAGCATATAAGTAATAGTAAGTATATAAGTCAGGCATATAAGTATCATAAGTCAACTTATGATATCGAAGTTGATATCATAAGTTGTTCCAAAGTTATACAAAATCATGTTAAAAACACATACAAACCGACAGACGGACAACCGAGCGTTTTAGACCCATGTTTATAGGAACTTTTTTCCTAGTTTTGATGTAAGTAACCATATCCCGAAGTCTGTAAGGGTTTTTTTTCAACACCCTATATATGCTTTATTCGTATAGTTGATCTACGTCACGTGTGTGCCTGTGTAAAAAAGATGCAAACAATACTTTAAGTTTAAATTTTTCATTTGTAAACTAACACTATTGACGCGAACAAATTGGGACAGAGCATTCGCACTCGATTGATGTAGTAGCTTAATAAACGGCTAATCATCCAAAGGGCAAAACAGCACCTATAAAAATAAGGTAACTGTCACAACGAACGAGTACTAGTGAACGCCATAAGGAAGTATGGCGTTCATTGCTACTCGTTCATTGGTGTTCACACCAGATTCGCTCCAATGCGACCGCGTCCTTACATACATAAATTTAAATCGCTTGAACAACTATGTTACACGCAATTTTTGTGATACTAGAGTCGTTGTTGTCGCATCTTCGCAACTGAAAAAGTGATCATTATTTGATATTGTGTTATTAAATCAAAACAAAAGGCAATGTTAAAACTAATTTAACACTAATGTTAATGGCCATTACCAGAAAATCAATATGACAATTACCAGAATATGTATATACGATTTCTATATACATATGTTTTATCTGAATTTAAATTAGATTGAGTCACGCATGAGACTGAATTAAATATGCACAAGCTGAATGCATGCATTTATTTTCATGGCAACTCTCATAACGTGTAATGTGTCGTCGTCGTCGTTGACAGTATTATTGGTAGAATAACCGCTGAACTAACCTCAGATTGTATTGAAATCAAATTGCTTTGAAACACATTTCATTTAGACTTTTGCTCTTAAAATTATCTTTTACCATTTGTTTCTGCAACCCCTCCCCCTTTATCAACAAGATCGATCTACAGGAATCATTAACTCGTGTTCAAACATTTTCACGTTTAAAATATTTTTAACTCCCCTCTCTTCTCTCAGCCATATCTCTTCAGCAAAATATATCTTCGCGTCGTTGCACCAAACGAAGGCACTCCAGTGTTTACTAAAGCTCTTGGCCGCGACGCCTACCCAAGCATTACAGCCGTCATGCTTCGTCCACTTTACTGCCTATCCCCGGATAGGTAAGCACTTGATGCACCTGGGAAGGCCACATTCCTCCCGTGGGAATGCGGGAGCTAATTTCCCGGCTGAATTAATGTCTGCAATCTTTTCTCGTTCATTAAAATGCCACTTTTTGCTGTCCAGTCCTTTAAATGTTTTAATTAGAATACTTTAAGTGTACTCGGTTATTTTATGTTTGTTGTTTTACATATAGTTTCGATTTAGCTAATCACATTAAATCTGATTAGTTGTTAAGAATCTGATTTAGTTATTAAGGAACCTGAATAATATGCGAAGTTGGGCAGAATGATTCTTTGAGGAGTGTCCAATAGCCATCTTTATCCTACCCGCGAAATTGCTCGCGTTTTCTTTACATCACATGTTTTATTCTTCAGTTTCAATACTTTTGCAAGATGGTGCAGAAAAATATATTATGGTTTTCCATTTTCTTCTTCTATTCATAAAAATACAACTATGATTTGCACCTAAGAAATTAGTATTGGCGTTCTTTAAACGAGACGATATACGGTAGGTCCTACGCTTATAGTAAACAGAAATGAACACATTTTACTCTTTAATTGTGTCCTATGATGAGTGTAGCCCCAACAGGTTTAACTGCCGGAGTACATTTTCCTGGATCCTGGAGGAAATTACATCAGTTACATAGGTACTCAGCTCGGTTTCCTTCCCAGCGTTGTCGACTAGAGATGGAAGCGCCTTGTTCCCATGAGAAGTGCGTGTTGGTTGTATGACGTCATAGTGTGTGCCGGTTGTTGTTGTTGTAAGTTGTATGTACTGTACTATGTAGTTGTATGTCTTGTGGGCATAACGTCATAGTGCGTGTAGGTTGTTGGTTGTACGACGTCATAGTGCGTGTAGGTTGTTGTTGTTGTAAGTTGTATGTACTGTACTATGTAGTTGTATGTCTTGTGGGCATAACGTCATAGTGCGTGTAGGTTGTTGGTTGTACGACGTCATAGTGCGTGTAGGTTGTTGGTTGTATGACGTCATAGTGTGTGCCGGTTGTTGTTGTTGTAAGTTGTATGTACTGTACTATGTAGTTGTATGTCTTGTGGGCATAACGTCATAGTGCGTGTAGGTTGTTGGTTGTACGACGTCATAGTGCGTGTAGGTTGTTGGTTGTATGACGTCATAGTGCGTGTAGGTTGTTGGTTGTATGACGTCATAGTGCGTGTAGGTTGTTGGTTGTATGACGTCATAGTGTGTGTCGGTTGTTGGTTGTAAGTTGTATGTACTGTACTATGTAGTTGTATGTCTTGTGGGCATGACGACATAGTGCGTGTAGGTTGTTGGTTGTATGGACGGTCTGTCTTAAACAATTTTTTCAGCAAAGCCATATACTCTATTCAGCTGCTTGATTAGAAATTTCTTTACGATTATTAAATCTTATGGACAAACAGGCCTACAAAACTTTAAGGGCGTCTAGGATCTAGGATCATTCTCCTTGGTATAATCTTCTGAAAATTTTATTTCCTCCTGCAAAACTACACGCCAAGCACTTTCCAACGAAACCTAAATTATTCAGATCGGCCCATAAGTTTTGGAGGAGTAATATCACAAAAACCCTAACTTATTAAATAAGTAATAAATTTATTGTGTAAAAACGCATTAGCAAACCAGATAGGTTTGAGTAGTCATGTAAAACCAGTAGGCTAAGTAAATCCTAGAATACACTTAGATGCGTCGTTGTATTCAAATAATGACAGTAACTTAAGTTGTTCCACTTAATTTTACAACTTAATTCAACGTAACTTAATTTTACGCTTTTTAAATTTTTGTAATCAAATTTAAACCATGGCAGTAATGAACATCGTAAGACCCGACAGCGAAAGTCTTTTGAGAAACGTAATCCATCAAGCAGCAAACATGTTGAACACCAAGCCTTCGCGTACCATAAAGTTTCCACTGCCACATCGTGGAAGACGATCAGAGGCGACTCTCATATACTGCGCAGCCACAGGAAAACACCGAGCAGTATTTCAACCGACATTCAAGGTTATCAATGATTACAGTAGTAAAAGTCCACGACCATTAAACAATATGATGTAAGCAGGGAGATGCAAATGGTAGGTGAGTCAGCGAGAGCATGAGTCAAGTTGTCGAGCATGGCGGTGTTGAACACGCGAAGTAAAAAGTCGAAGTCGCTGCTAGGGATGTCCCGATACTTCCGATACTAAAACGTATCGATACTTTTATATCGATATTCACAGTATCGGTATCGTATCGAATCATTCGATATTATCGTGGTATCGAAAGAAATTGTGTAGTATGGGATCAAAAGTGTCGAATGAATATTAATCGAGTCAGGAAAGAAAGAAATAGTCAGATAATCTGCCCAAAAATTATATAAATTTAACTAATCTTCCACGTAGTTTTTTTTGCCCCTTTTTTGTATTAGTTACAGCAGCTTTTATGACTGCTACTTACACCTTCCCGTACTCTATGGCTTCTCCGTTGTTATTAATTTGTTTGTTTCCTCTGCTAGGCCGGCCAGCGTCTGGTTGTTTTGTTTCGTAACTTTATTACGCAGGATCGGTATTTAGTGATTAATCAGATATTAAGTTTAGATTATTGATTGTGATTTGGCTCCCAGAACAAGTAAAATTTGTAATCATTTTAGAGACAAAAGCTGTGTTTGAGAGACATTAAGTTCTCAGGAAATACAACCAACCTCATGAAACACATGAAAACAGACCATGGAAAACGACATGAAACATGAAAAATTCCTACTAACAGTTAAAATCAACCTTATTTCATATGAACTTATTAATTTTTTAGTTTTTTTCCTGGTATCTTCTGATTCGATACCCATACTCATGGTATCGATACTTTGGATCCGATAACATCGGGGTATCGATACTTTTCTTTCAATACTGATTCGATACCAAATATCGGGTCGAAGTCGGTATCGGAACGTCCCAAGTCGCTGCAACGGGGCCGCCCGCACCGGGTTCCAAATTTGGACTGGAATAATTTTTCAATAAAAATTCCAGTGACGGGCCATTTTAGCCTTGTCATTCGGTGAGTCAGAGTAATTCGTGCGACTGCTTTCCATCAAGTTCAAAAACCTCGGCTGTATTTGGAAAGTTTGGTATTTTAAAAGGCTAAGGTTAAAAAGGCCGCTTTGTGAATAAAACATTTGCAGCTGCGGTCAAACAAAACATGCGCTCGCTATAAAGATGACGTTCGAACCGCTGCTGCGCCGCTTTGTTGTATGACTATACTTAACTGAGCTTGCTGTTTAGTGTGGCTGTTTGTGGTAAAAGTGATCTATGTGACATATTTTGTATAATGGTACGCAGGACCCGTTAACTATAAAAATACAGCCCCAAACTATCCTAGCACCCCCCTCATCAAATTACAAAATCCTTCTAGGCCTATTGAATTTCGTACACTATAATAATGGGGGTATTGTGCTATTGCTATACGTAAAATATTCGAGTCTAACTTGTAAACGATTTGTTTGTGTAAAAGTGAATGAAACGTAAATTTGTAAACAATTCTTCGACATAGATTTTTTTGATTACCTGAACAATTATGCTCAGCTTATCAGAAGGGTTTTACGCCTATTTACTTTGCCGGGTGCATAAGACCTACTTTCGTTCAAATTTTCAGCCTAGCCGGTTCAGCGTTTTTTTTTATTTTATTGAAAATTAATAATGGTTCGCAGCCGAAGCTCAACTGTAAAAAACGAAGCCAATTTAAGCATCTTCGCAATAAAAGAGAAGTTGGTAAAAAGAAATAAGTGTATCTTGGCCTCAGCCATAAGTTTTTTTTTACTTTTTGGCGTCTGGTTCTGACCCTTAGGCGCAGCCGGGTCAAGGTTTGGCGCCAAAACGCCTCCCCCCGCCGAATACCTGCCTGCCCACTTCTCTAATTGGACTGATTTATTAAACGTTTTGAAATACCGCCCTGTAACCGCGCCTAATGCCCAGGATAGTTGTTTTTGCCGTTTCGGGAAACACTTCAGGAGAGGTGAATAGAGTTGAGAGCGTGCACACTTTCTAGTTTAGCAAATTTTACTAATATTAACGTGTAAGGATGGAAAGGATTGTAAACAAAAATATCTTCTTAAATAGGCTTATCCAATGACGTACCATATCCACAGGTAGGCATATAGGTCTACAATTGAAGGGGTCCCCCGTAAAACGTTCTAAGCGACAAAATTTCAAAATCGGAAATATTCAGTGAAAATTGCTTCGCGAGACTGCTCGACTTACTGGGTAATAACGTTCTATTCGCCGAACGAATCCTCGGCGAATCCCCGCCGGTCGTTGCGCTGTCACCCAAGGACCAAAATCGCGTAAATATAAATAAAAGACGTGAAGAAAGTATTGGTAAGTGGAAGGATAAGACCAGGATTGAATATAGAAAAGTTGGGTTACCCTATATTTCAAAAATAAGAAGCCAAGGCCTGGAAATTGCCCCCAAAAGAGGTGGGTAGAATAACGTTTTAAGCACCACATGTGGATAACTTTTAGCACAGTGACGTATCACGTTTTATTAACAACATTACGTTTTTGTACTTTTACATCAATAAAATTGTTTTATATTCAGTTTTATTTTTGTTTCTGTTGGTATTCCTACTCTCCCTCATGTTTTCTTCCAAAGTAGAAGAGCAGTCCGTCAGAAAACGTTCCAAGCGCCAGTCATTTAGAACGTTATAACCCCTAAAAAATCACGTAAAATGTTTTAAAATGCTAGATGGCAAGTACAAATTTAATATAATGCTACATTATGATGTTATAAATAGGGTGTTAAAAGATTATACATGATTATAAGTTCTAACCTTAAAAACCCCGTAAATTTTAGAATTCAACTTTCAACCCTTGATTACTCAAAACTAGGTTTTTGTCGTTTAGAACGTTTTACGGGGACCCCTTCAATTATCTGAATCTTTATAAGTGTAAATCAGCTATGCTATCACAGCTGTTTCGTTTCCATTCAGAATATTTAGGCAAGCCAAAATCGTAGTAGGACGTAAGAGATTAGTTCATTCACATTCTACGCATGACTTCGGACATTTTTTGAAAGCTAAAATAATCGTAAATATTATGATTTCCTGTATAATTGATACTGGGAGTCAGTTGTTGTGTATGTGATTTTGAACCTCGAAATTTTACGCCACTTTGTAGTTCTTCGTTTTGGAGGACAAGTAATTTAAAGAAGTGTAAGAAACATTCAGAAAGCATGTTTTCATCATACTAACACAGAAACATATGTTTTCCGTTCCTTTTTGTTGGCTCGAAACTTAACCATTGCCGGCCTAGGCCGATAAACTCTTATCCGGCTTAGGCCGGAAAGAACGGAAGTAAACAATCAGCTGATTTGCAGCAAACCGACGTTTAATGCTTCTTTATTGGTGGTTTATTGGTTTCTTTCTAGAGGAATGTACACTGAGAAAAATGTACGTCTGAAATACCAGTAAATAAGGGTATTTTAGACGTAAAGACGGAAGCCACATGACACTAGTACTGTACGTCAGAATTGCCAGTACGTGTACGGGTGTTCCCGTACTGGTGGAGGGCCGTTACAATCAGTCTAAAAGACCGGGACTAGTACAGATGAAATGCTCTGCTTTCCAAGGCACGGTAGATTGTTGCGCTGGTCTTACAGAAGGACGGTCAGGATCTTCCAGACTGCCTGTACGGAACCAACTGACGGACAGTTAAGGCCCTCCAGACTGCCTGTACGGAACCAAAAGACGGACAGTTAAGGCCCTTTTGACTGCCTTTACGGAACCAACAGACGGACAGTTTAGGCCCTCCTGACAGTCTGTACGGAACCAATTGAAGGACAGTTTAGGCCCTCCTGACTGCCTGTACGGAACCAATTGACGGACAGTTTAGGCCTTCCTGACAGTCTGTACGGAACCAATTGAAGGACAGTTTAGGCCCTCCTGACTGAATTTACTGAACCAATAGAATTATGTACTTACTTTACTAAGCGTCACGAAATCGCAATGTTCGAAATTGCATAAACAGCTGATTCCCTATATAATGAATATTGGAAATAAGCTGTTTAAGTAATTTTAAACATCACAATTTCATGACGCCTAGTATAACAGCTGTAGTTCAACTTGAGGTCTTCGTGATAATGATTATTTTAACAGACTACCGGAATTAATGGACATGAATTTCTGGCTCCAGAAGTAATTAATATTAAGTGAATTAAACATAAATTCATGTTGTCCCAATGAAGTATTTACCAATGATTCCCCTTAGCCTACTTCAGATTTTGAAGTATGCTTGCAATATGATACTTAGTTTTGAAAACGAATGGGTCAGTTTTTATGTTTGTCATCAGTCAAACTAAATCCAAACTCGAATATAAAATTTGAATGTTTCGGAGTCGAAACACTCAAATTTTAAATATGAAGTCTGAAACTTGAATTTCAAAAAAAAAAACTTGAGTAGAATTTCATACTTATTTTAATAAGACGTATCCGTTTATCTGTGATAAAATGCAATGATCCAGAGAGTATCAAATTTAAATCAGGTGTTAAAACCCCTTTGAATTGGTATACATATATTAAACTGTTTTTTTCTTTAATTTCACTGATAAATTTAAAGTTTAAGAATGTAACTTCATTTGAAAATTGATATAAATAAAAAAATGAATTGTTCTGCACTTAAATACCTTTTTTCCTATGAGAACTCGGTGAATATTAATTATAATGAGTCAAAATTCTATTAATTGAAGAGAATATTTTAACGAACAATGAGTAAAATGTTTGTGTGCTACAAATTAACAAGGTTCACATGATGAAGCTTAGGATAAAATATTTTTGCCCCAACAATATTAGAACAAAGTGCACTTCTGTTATAACTACAAATGATTCCTAAACAAATATACACTGATAAGTTTTTCTTCCTTGGAGAAATCTGTGAACATGATGTGGATAAGTCAAATTAATATTCAACTTAATTGAAAAGCAAATTTAAGATGAATAAAATTTTTAGTGTGTTTAAAAAATAACTGTACTGTAACTGTGCATGTTGGTACATGGGATAACATGTTATACTGTATATATCCCATCAACATTTAAATAAAGTACACTTCTATCAAGCCTGCATATGACTTCTAGCATATAAATAGAAGGTAAATACTCTCAAGATTTTTACTGTTTTTTTAAGTGTTGTAAAGAATCAATATGTTTCACAAAATAAAACAAAATGTTCAGAGTTTATAAAACTTTATTTTTTTAATGGTATACTACAAAGATACTCAAAGTAATAAAACTTAATACTAGAACAATACAACGTAAAAGTAGTAGAGATTTTAGCTTTTATAAAATGACAAATATTTAGCGGCTGGACACTTTTAACCATCTTTTTCCTTTAATGGTTTTGACCAAACATATTTTGAGAACTTATAAATAACATTCAACATATATTTAAGACCATCATTCTATTTTCCATATCTCGTAATTAGTAAATATGCTACTCATAAATCATTAACTTTCAGAGTAGTAATTTTCCTTTTTAAATTTTTTCCTGATTGGAGCATGAATTTCATTTGCTTCAATAATCTGCTCTTTTTTATAAAAGTCCTTTTTTAATAATTGGTTTCAATTCCTTGGTAATAATTTACCTTAACTAGTTTTAAAAACTATACATTTTGTAGTAATTATAAATAATCCATTTTTCATTTGAACAATTTCTGGATTGATATTTTTTGTTTTTCTTACATTTTTTACAATGAATTAATTCCTCCATCTATATATATATAAATGTTTTCGTAATAAATGAATTCATGTTATAAATGTCATAATAATGCTGACTTTACAATTATTAAAAAAATTGTTGGATAATATAAACAGATAATATATAAAAAGAATTATTTTTGAAACAAATACCAAGACAACATAATAAAATAAACATTAAAATATTTTACGAGACGAGAATTTAATGATTTTCAACCATATTTCACACACCAATTAACTAGTGAAATAGCATTTTTTATTATAGTAGTATCGAAAAAACACATAAACATATAAAATTAATTAAAACAAATGAAAACATTACGAATTGGATATTTTACTATACGTTTTTTTTAACAAATTCTATAATATTATTTTAAATCAAGAAATTATGATGAAGCTAAAATCACATCTATCTTTAATAAATGTATAAATTATACGAAAACTAACATATTATATAAAAAATGTCACCAATGATTTTTTAATGTTTAGATATGGATTTTTTGTATAAAACCAGAGTATGAAGATGATTTTTTAAATTTACAAACACATCTAATGCAAATGTTGTAGCCACATACTGTAACTGAGCATTTTATGAAGTGCCCAACTCTGCCTGGTTACTTCAGCACGTCTGGGCACATAATGTAATTCGATTATCATATATTTAATTTCGTAAGGCGATTCTTTGCGTCAAAATTGTGGGCGTCAGGCAAGCCGTAGAAAGATGGGAGAGGGCTCAAATTGAAGGTCTCCATACCGTGATGGCGGGAAAAATAATGAAATTGCTCAAAATTCACCAGAAAACGAGAAATAACGTAAAATGTTTGCCATTTAAAAAGCATTGGGATCTAAAAACGTTTGCTTTGTTTACATAAAACATGTGATGCTGATACTTGATTGGAAACCATGTGGTAGGCTAGATATATCATTATAAGGTAGATTGAAACAAAGCCACACTAATTGAAATTGCTATGAAGGTATTTTTGTACTATAATAAAGGATCGTTTAAATTTTTCCTCATAAGGGGCTTTAAGCCCCTTCAAGCCACTAGTTTCAATCAAAATTACAGCATGTGCCCATCAACGAAACTGGACACTTCATGAAGTGCCCAACGCTCATTGGGCACATTCTAAAAATATCGGGGCATGTTGGGCAGATGCTATAAAATCTTTATCAAGGTTATGATTAAATCTCTTAAATATTTTTCGAATCTTAAAATGTTATAGTCATTTTATTTAGCCGCACTTTTTGATAATGCAAAACGTTTACATTGTATCTGGGTGATAATCATTATGTTTATAAGTTTAGTTCTGACTTAAATATAGAGTTATCAATAACTTTGCTAGCAATCCCTTACCTTTGAATAACTTTTAACACTCTTTGGTTAAATTATTTACATGAATTTTCAAACATATGTCTTTGTTATAATATAAAGTTTGATTTTTAAACTATCGGTGTCAGTAGGAATATAATAAACGATTAAAGTACATTACTGAAAAGATGTTTAGTGAACCAAACACTCCATATACATTTTAAAACAAATAATAAAACAATTACAATTATAAGGCTACAATTATAAGGCTTGATCTTATGATTTTCTTTTTATTGATTTTTAAAAATATAAAAGAAAATTTTTGCTTAAATTTACGCCATTCAAGTAAAATTGGAAAAGAAAAAAATTGTCTTTGACTTATATTTTAAATTTTGATACTAGATAAGTAAGTAACTGTAGAATTGTTTTTGAATTTGTGCACGGAAGACTGCCATGGCACTTTCTGTAAATTACTTATACCTTGCTGTATTTTGATTTATTGCTGTAAGTTTTATTGAGTGTGACTTAGTAAGTAGGTAATTATTAAAACATTGAAACATTTTTTAAAAGGTACATAATAATGTTAATGTTTTTGTTGAATTCCAATTTTTATATATATATTTAATTATAAAATTTTAATTACCTAAACGTTCTGGCTTAAAAATAGACTATTTACTGTCAATGTTTTATAATGCTCATTAAAAATGTTTAGTGTTACATTGTATATTTAAAAATAATACATAAATACTAGAAACAGCGACGTATACTGCAGTTTTGCGTTTTTGCAGCAAGTTCCCAACATCTGATCTGGACACATGGTGTAAAAGCAATAATTACATGAAGTGCCCAACGAGTATGTTCACATACTGTATTTTTTATGAAACCGGTCAATTACACAATGTGTCCAGAAGAGCTGGGTACTTCATGAAGAGCCCAATTACAGCATGTGGCTCGACATATACATCTCTCAAAGACTTGATTTTGGAGGGTTAAGTCTCTCTCCAAATAAATAAATGGGGGGTGAATCCCATATTATCACCTACTTATAGTGTCTTCCACAACAATCAAAGACTTTGTAACTTTTCTGCAGTTAACAACTACAATAATTTGTGGTTGAATGTTTCGGTCGTGTAACTTACATTATTTATTGTTCTTTGACTGGATCATGTGCATAATCTCGGTCTCTGATGACACGGAAGTAATGGCGGCTTCTAACTTCTTACATCGATTTCCTTAAGACTTTCTGCGTTAGTCCAAGCTTCGATTTCAGATTAGGTGATTGTAGAAGGAAGGGCAGAAGGAGCAGCGTTGCACGTTGAGAGTTTTGTCCCACACTTCCTATAAAATAAAAGTAACTTTTAGGCTGCAGTTTATTGTTGACATAAAATCTCATATGAACCATTGTTAAGTATAGTATAATTTTCCGGAAATTTTTATACATGCTGGACACACATAAACAAACTGCAAAGAAATTTTCTGTTTATATACACAAGCTGGATATTCATAAAGTACATTTGTCAAGCAATTTTTTATTATTTTACACAAGCTGGACATATATAAGAAACCGTTGTCAGTCAATGTTTTGTTTGAACTGGGCTTTTTATGATTTTTATTTGGAGACATGGTTAAAAATTGGCACGTCAATACAAAATGTCCAACCCAATTGAAAACCAAAATCAGAAAGCAAGGGACGAAAAAACAACTTAGGACAGTACAGA
Organism: Flexamia atlantica; assembly: GCA_035578135.1. Lineage (NCBI taxonomy): Eukaryota > Metazoa > Arthropoda > Insecta > Hemiptera > Cicadellidae > Flexamia > Flexamia atlantica. The sequence goes on along the minus strand of JAQJVK010000003.1, from coordinate 12,920,776 downwards.
TCAGACTTGTAAATAATTTCTTAAGATACAGTTTAAAAATAATTCATAATTATGTCTCTCAATTGCAGAAGTATTTCACTTTGTTATTGAACCTCATTATAGTTTTTTATTAAATTTAATAAAAACACATTGTTTTATAATTTTACTTGGATTCTAATAATTTTTGAATCAATAACTCAAATATAATAAACGATTTAAAGTACATTACTGAAAAAAAGGTGTTAAGTAACTAAGGTGTTAAGTAAGGTGTTAAGGCAAAATAAGCTTTTTAAATAATGATTTAGAAGGCCTGAAGATATTCTTAATTTCTTCATCACTGTTGGAATCCGTCGGCGTCGACGGACTCCAACAGTGTTGAAGTTTGTATGATCGGCGCACGGACAACTTCACATTTCACAACATTCTTCAGATTATATTCTTATTTTCAACTTATGAATACCGTAACAATAAATAAACATAATATGTGTTATATTTATTAAATTTTAAATTATAAAGATGCATATTAAATATATTTTTATCACTTAAATACATTTCTGACCATGAAAGTTCCATTACAAAACAAACCTAATATCAAACCTAAAAGTGTACTTAAATATTTTATTTTAAAAAGGGTGCCTTATTTAAATTTAAAGCCTAAGCTGTGATTTAGAATTAATGATAATAATTTGTTCACCAAACTTAAGCTATTTTGTTACCTTCTTATAAGGGGTAAGTAGGAATAGATAGCCTAGATTAGAAATAAATGATCTAAAGGCTTACCTTGTGTTCTACTATGGAGGTAGGCATCCCCCAATCCGTTCGAAGAGCTCTTAACATTTTTAACAAATTTTAACTTTGAACTAAACAAACTAGACACACCGACTTCGGACAATCGACTGAATCAGTTTCCGGGTATGGCCCGGTACAGCGCTGCAATTGCCGGTCTCGATCAGTCAGGTACACCCTTACTAAACTGGTCGGCGATATTTTAGACGTACAGGCCGTCAGTTTGACCCGGTTATAAACGGCAAATCAGAAATGCCCTGCTAAACTGGTCAACGTATTTTCATTTAGAAGTAAAAAGCAGTCAGTTTTACCTGAACAGATTGAACAATCCTTCAGACTTGCCCTTACTCCAGGTAATCCAGAAGGAATACTGGCGTTACAGTTATGCCAGTTCGCGTAAAGGTCCTCCTGAAGGCTCACAAATTATTTGTCCGTCTGTTTCACCTTGATTACAGGTAGTACAGACGTATTTACATCAGTTGGGCCAGTAGTCAAGGAATTACGGGATTGCCTTTACGACAGGAAGAAATATTTTTCTCAGTGTAGTGGCAGCACTGCATCCGTAGCAAGTGTTCTTCTTTTTGTTATAGGTTAGGTTTGAAGGTTTGAGAAACGCATGTTTATGCAAGGACTACGTTATGATTGAAGGTATGTTTTTTTTCAGCGTAATATGATGAAAAATATCGTACGTTACACGGCTGGTAAGTTTTGCCGTACTCGCATGAAAATTCCACACTCGCCACCTACTCGTCCGGCAGAACAGTATTCTGTCCGGCATAGAAACGTAATATACTATTTCTATTTCAAAATCTACGCAAAGTGTCTGGTTTTTTGTATAACCATTCTACTCAAAATTATGTAGACATACCCTAAAGAATCCTTCTAAGCTAATCAGATAAATTCCTCAAATTACGTTTGAGTTAAACAGTTATCCATTCCAACGATTCTAAATTACTGAATTCCGAAAGTTAATAACCCTCCACATTTTTACTTTGGAAAACGGTCTGACTAGAGGCAGGGAGGAGACGAAATTTGGAACTCAGGGCTAAATGTCATACTACTTAACGTCGCGTGCAAGCAGCTCCGTCCTTAGTAATGGTGGATTTCCCGTATATTTCTCGCGGGAACATCTTCGCAAGACAAATCGCCGAAATTACGCTCAATATCCCGGGGCGAACGTTGATGTACCACGACACGCACCTGGGTGGGACTGGGACGCAAGGATGCCAAACCGAACACGTTACACGTGGCATGTGATCATGGGCGGATTTAGGTCATAATATTTGGGGGTACCAGCTCACCTACCGTTGACAGTATTGTATGCTCAAATTCAAACATCAAACTCCTATTTAAATAGTCCGTTTTAAGATTTATTCCAAGAAGAAGTAGGTACTTATTTTATTTAAGAACAACCATTTGTAATTTATGCAAATACCTTAATCAAAGTTATGTTTAAAAAACGTTCCCCCTTCACTGCCAACGAATCCAGTAAATATAAGGGGGTGCCAGGCACCCCCTGGCACCCCCAGGAATCCACCCATGCATGTGATTGTTTCAGAAAACAAATATAGAAACTAAATGCAAATACCACATTCCAGAAATGTCTGTAGAACGTTAATAGATACGCTGATTTTGTTCTGAAATATTATGTAAAACGTGAATTGAACAATGTGAAGTGTTTTGACTACGAATATTTCTAACTCGCCCTAATCACCCACCTCCCTCTTTCAAAGTTGCAGTTAGTTTTTGATCAAAAGAGGTGTTTACTGGTTTATATTTAAAAAATAAGTAATCCATAACTAGTTTTGTTAAAATTCCTTTCTTTATTGAGAATAAAAATGTTAGACTAAAACTAAAATATTTGGAAGATATTCTTGAAGATTTGGAATTAGTTTTAATGAGGGAAAATAATATAAGGTAAAAAATATTTGATTTAAATTCAATATATAAGTATAGTGCGAACTAAAAAAAGGTAAAAACTGACAGCTTTTTCCGAAATCCTATCGAAATCATTTGAAGTTCTCATCCATACTCCTGTCGTAAATGCAGTGGACTTCAGACAGAAGATAATCATAGATAACTCGTACCTTATTTTAACGTGAACTAACAATAATGCCGTCATATTATTGCAGTTTTTCTTTAAATAACAGTAAATCATCTTATTATGTGCAAATACGAAGCCTTAAGCATACATTACTGCAGGGTAAAATATTGAAAAGGAAGACTGCGACTCCTGCGCCTGTACTAATAGCCATTACTCCGTTCAGACTTTAAGCCAGGCCCAGTCACAACACCGTTGTACGTGAGCAAAATCCTTATGTACGTACGCGAGTACTTCTTCTGGATTCGGGAGAGATAGGCCTACTCTGCTTTTCCACAATGCGATTTTTCTCAGTGTGGTTGTAGTGGAGACTCATGCCATATTACCTTGAAGCCCGTATGATTCATAAGCAAAGATAATAATTGGAAATACTTATTTCCCCTTAACTAGCATATATTTACGGATCGCAATATTAGTCGGAGGTAGTAAAACCAATCACACACTACAATGAATATTGGCGCAGAATATATTTGAAATGCTCATAAAATACGCATTTACTTGAAACCAATTGCCCGTTATCATGCAATGTTCTGTGATTGAGTCCCTACTGATCCGTAGGAGGCTGAGTACTACCCATTACCATGAATCATTACAATGACAGCTGACTTCAATGTCACTTACATTACAATGACGTGTGGGATCTTATTGAGTGTTCCGGTTTAAATGGCCTTGTTGCCCGATTGTTCTGTTGTATTGTTTAAATCCCACGCTTTTTATTTATAGGATCATTAACATTCTCGTTCAAATTGCTTGAACTACCTTTACATTGGTTTTGTTGTAACAAGCAGCCTCGCAACGTGCGACGACCTTGAGAATTGTTTTATTGCAGAATGCAATACAAACTCAGACAGAAAATCCATGATTTAATGCCCATGGCAAAATATGTTTTTAGCATTTCAAAGTTTAAATTTCTATTAACGTGCTGGTTCTAAATAGTTCCAAGTTCCAAAGTTCTAAATACAGCTATAGTCTTTTATGTATTAAAAGATAAAGCTGATTTTGAGGAGAAGATTATAGATATTGGATTGAGGATGTATTGAATCCTTTTGCATTTTTAGGGTCTCAAAATAAGAGCTGATCCCGAAAATTCGTGGGAAGCCATCAGAGTGGGCCCATTTAAATAGCCTTGAACAGCATATCAAAACATAAGAATTACAACTGAAACTGATCAAAACCAACTGAACTAACCGTAAAAAGTGCATTAAAACAGTCTACACACGTTTTACTCGTTTCATCAAACACATGACTTCTAAAACAAGTTCCACGTTTACATATCCGTTTATTACTTTTTCATAAATTCCTTTTCAAAAGTTATTAATAATCACAAAATGATTTACGACTCTACATTGATAACGAAATGACTCGTGTACTTACTCAGCTGATAACGAGCTCTTTTCTTACACAATCGACTATTGCAATCGATTTCTCGATGTTTCCGGTTAGTCGATTACTGACAGTAACCGTGGTCGAAGTCTTGTTGCCCAATGCTCATCTTCAAGGTGGTCAACTCAAGGCATGATTGCTGGTCGAAAGCGAAAGCTATAATCTGAATTAGGAGCCATTTCGGCCTTCAGGCCAAATTTACAACCTCTGAACTGTAATTTGGAGTTGGGTACGGTGTGGGTCTCGTAGCCATCGGGCAAGGTGGTACCAGTCGTGTCTGTAATATCCTGTGTGTACTCAGTTGTTGGGCTGGAGCGGATGGGAAACAGGCTATCGATTACCTCGGTCATTAAATGTTTTACAGGTCTTTGGAAATACTCTTTTTTGTGAGTGTAATTTTGGAGAGGTCATTAAACGTTTATATATCCATGGTGTAAGGAAAAAAGTGTGTGCAGAATCAGCTGGTGTGGCGTAGTTTGGCTCATGCAACTAGCGCTTATGACGGCATAATATAAACCAGTTATTACCACCGCAGAGAAAGGAACTCCTTTACTTGTGGTACAACTCAATTAAAAAACTATTATGTGTACGGTTTTAGTTCTGCTGTCACACCATTAGTTCCCTTAGTTTCGTGAGCCCAACTACGTCAAACCAGCTGACTGTGCGCACACCTTTTTTCTGTCCACCATGTAATATATCGAGATTGTTATGAATGAGACAAGAGCTCTCATCAGATGATACATTGCAAGCGAAGCTGCAAAAGTCGTCGAGTAGTCTCTAATTGGTTTTTGTCATTTTTAAATGAAGACATGTCTAGTTGAGTGGGAATTAAAACCAGTGAATCAGAACTGAAGTATGACCTAATGATTAACTGCAAACAACTACTTGATGATTCATTCTCCATTATCCACCTTTCAAAAAAGATTAACCATGTTTCGTACAACAATGAATCTATATTGCGGCTTCAGGGACACTACTTTATACACATTTCTGGATTTAAATTGCTGAAGGGGAAGGCGAGTAAACGTGCCTCGCTATACCGTGCGACAGTCTATACTTGGATGTAAGCATGGTGGAAGTATTCCAACATGGGTGTAAGGACAAACAAATCTTTGATGAACTTAATAGGCCGCGGTGCTAGTAGGCTAGGCCTTAATGGCAACATCGCGCCTAAGGGTTCAGCTGATTTCTTTATACATTCTCTCTTATGGCACTATTTTTAGTTTACTTTAAACCAGCTGGCTTTGTTAGGATTTTTAGTCATGGTGGAAGGTAAAATTCCTTCCACCATGCATTTTACAATGCAAAAAAAACCCTTGAGAAGCGGCGTTGCCAGGTCGAAGGCCACGAACTTAATCCGTCACCGACCCAAACCTCTTAAAATCATCTAAAAGCATGATAAATAGTACACCATCATAAAATTCAATCTCGCAATCGTAACTAAAGAAGCCAATCCATCTGCAGTTTCGATTTTCTGCAGTTTGCAACTTCCTCTGCAGTCGCACAAAGGAGCAGGAGCAGACGGCAAGACCAACACCTGGCTTTTACAGCCTACTGATTTACAGCCAGCCCTGAGCCTTGAACATGAACCTCGGATAAGTCATGTCTCTCGGACAGGCCGTATAACGCACCGTCTGCACGCCGCACGAGGGTGTAAACCGTGTAAGGATGTTCTAGTATCGACCAGTTTGAATTACGATTTCCGCTGATTGAGTTTTCTAGTTCACTCGGTTTTTTACAAAGTGGCAATAGGCTTGTCAAACAGCTGTATTAACATTTGATAGATATGTAGGGCTGGAGGTTTTTGCTAGTATAATAGGGGTTGAATTTTCACATACTTTCCTTGCAAAAAGTCTTTGACCGCATATGAAGGTCTTGCGGATTGTAAGTGTGATTTTCTGAAAAAGGTAGGATATAGGATAGGCGTTTGACCCATCGCCGAAGAAAGTGCAAAAGTGTAGTTAAGGCCATTTAGACTGTTGCGCTTTGTTGTGAACGCGATGTTTCAAAAACCACACGACAGATCTTAACTTAACCTGTACCTTAACTTGGGCCTATCTAAAATGACCTTTGGACATTGAATCGTTTACAAATTTAAGTAAAACGACGTCGTGCTTGACGATATGGTCAAGCAAAAAGCTATGAAAGGCGCTGGAAATGTTTTGAAAAAAGATTACGAAACAAAGAAAAATTTTTGTCGGGTCCTGAAAAATGACCTATGATCCAACCACTGCTGAAGTGCTATGAACGTCGTCGACACGTGCTGAGATAGTGTTATTCTCTTGTGGTCATTCAGCATTCCAGGATTGTCGAGGGGGCTTATTCTTGTTAATCCATTCATTCATTCAACAATATGGGATGTGCTTGCTGTAGATTCCGACAATTTAAATAAAACCAGCAATCATCTTTTGTTACGGGTACTTAATGAATAATCTGCATAACGAGTTGCTGATGTGAACGTAACCTTAACTAGAAGGAGAACCTATAATTTCATTTATATAAACCGAGGTAAGGCGGTTGGCAAAATAGGCAGGAATCTGACTACTAATTAATTCCTAAATGATCCTGAGGTTGAAACCTGTCAAATTACCCTACTGTGTATATTTCACATTCACGATTTTATTCACGGGTTAGCCTACATTAATTTCCGTGTTTAATGAATCCTAAATGTGCGCAAAAAACAACGGAAATTGGACTGATTCTTCAGATGTTTCGAAGACATTGTCAAAAACATTGGCCGGCTGTCTAGGCAGTGACACTTGGAGGTTCCACAGTGCGTAGGCTCGGTTCAGATGGGACCCGTGACATTGATCGGTCCCGTCCACCACAATTAAACGGCAACCTACAAACACACTTGCGCTAACCTGGTGCGAACAATACTGCCGAGCCGTCTTGAGCCGTGGGCCTCCTCTTTGTCAGGATCTACCCCGTTTTTGCTCGGCGTCTACTTATCCTATTCTTGATAGGATTGGTCCCTGTCATCGCTGTGAAACCACTCTTTATCACTCACGAAGCATGCGCTTTTCCCCGAATGAAAAAATAAATACTCTGGATAGTCATTGGAGCTAGACCATGGCCATCTCTAGTAATAAGGCCGCAGCCTTCGACCTGGCAACGCCGCTTCTCAAGCGTTTGCGTTTGCATAGTTCAAACCATTGACTTTGAATCAGGAGGAGACTTTAAATTTCCATTATAAAAAGTGTACCAACTTTTATGTGAGCCAGGATTTGAAAGAGGACTTAGTTACAGCATTCTCCAATAGAGTATACTACAGTCAACTATTAATTACGCTATCAGGATGGAATATTTTGATAATATTGTGTTCAGAGAGCAATCTGGAGATTAAAAACTCTTATTTTCTAGCACATTAAGTTTTGAAAACTGAAAAAATTTGCTGAAATAAATAATTTACATCAGCACTATTTGTCGGTGATTTAGTCGAACTACATCCACTTCAAATCCTGGCTCACACAAAAACAGGCACAGCTGGCCCATAAGGATGGTTACTCTCCTCCTGATTTAAAGTCAATGGTTCAAACCCTTACAGAGCCAGCTGGTTTCATGTAAACAAAATATAGTGCCGTAAGAGAGTATGTATAAATCAGCTGGAACCTTAGGCGCGAAGTTGCCATTTACAAGCGCGCGGCCTTATACTAGAGATGGCGTTGGTTAGACCTATTGTTGTCCTAAACTCTTGAAGTTTGTAAGAGCAATTTACAAAGAATGTGCTTCTACATTCTATGGTGTTCTATATTCCATATTCTGTGATGTATTTCATAGAATAGAACGTATACTCATGACAGCGCTTTTTTAAATCGTGTAAGTGGAGATTAAGCTCACACATGCTACGCAGTTGACCGTGAAGCCTGGTATGGGTCGATACAGATTCTCAGATAAGCTTCAGTTAGAAGATCTGTGTCGGTCCCGTTGCGAAGAAAGGACCTGAGGCTTTTGATGAGTATCTAGAGACGTTCTACCGTTCAGTGGCTCTACGTGCTATCCAGACAATATCTGGGTGAGGAAAGGTGTCAGTAGTGCTTCGCAAGGAGTCGTATAGTAACTCTTTTATTTCCCTCTGAAATTTGATTCTTGATGGTTTATGTGTGGTTTTAACCATTTCCCTCTGAAATTTGATTCTCGATGGTTAATGTGTGGTTTTAATTTTCAGTTATTTCAAAGAGTGTTGCAAGCAACGTGTTTGCTTAAAACATTAGGGATCTCGTGGACTAGTTGGTCACACATAGAACATTTTCAAGGGCAGAATTTGTTCAAAATAATACCACATTCAAAGGAATCAGTTGTATGGATGAGTTCCTCAGTGCTAAAATAAGCGCATCCCGATTGACTTTCACTATTTCAACTGCGTAGAACTATATAATTCAGATTGGTGTTTGAGATTTTTCAACCGCGACTACATCCCACGTAATTAAAACTATTGCGAATTCGCTGAGGTGTTTTATCGTTTGCATTTTGATTTTCGTGTCCCGCTAAATTGTAGGTCTCTAAAAATATGACAGACTAATTCATCTCAAACATAATTAATGGTGGTTTCAGAGTTTGTGTTTGACTGCAGTTAAATCTGTTTTCATTCTTTAGGAGGCATTTACAATATGGCCTACAACACGTTTTTAAGAGTCGTTTAAACTCTTTCATCTTAGCTTTTATTTGACTTCTGAGAATCTTGTCTCCGGAAGCACTGCATGACTTCTAATATTGAGTTAACTCCCTTCTATTTACCTAAGATGCCTTTGGCCAATATTCCAATCTTAAAGGACATCTAGAGGGATAAAGTAATACAACGAAGCCTTAGGTCAGCACTGGTGAAGTTCTGCAATATTCATGGTGATGCAAACGGTACCCGCGCTGCGCCGCGCGAGAGCGGAGTGGTGATCGGTGATTATAACAGTATGTCAGCAGCGCCATTATCGCAGATGCATTCTGGAGTGGTCAGGGGCCGTTATAGCCTCCGGGCCTTCAGCTGACGAGAGCTCCACTGTATTCGAAGTTTACCCAGTTTTTCTGTTTTTATATGCAGTAGGAAAGGTAGGTCAGCATAAGGATTTGTTCACGATTCGTAAAACAACCACGCTTGATTTTGTTTTGGTCAGTTTTGAATAGACTGTGAGGCGGCTCTTATTGAAATTGCTTGCGGCTCTTATTGAAATTGCTTAATCCTCGTGGTCGTAGCTCATTTAGTCACGTGAAAATTGAGTTTAAAGGGGGAATAAAGGACGGGATTATAAAGAGCTGCGAGTCAGCATAACCCTCGACTTATCATGTTGTATTAGTTCCTGAACAGTTCGTCCCTTCAGGGTGCAAAACGAACTTCCATAGAAAAATCAGTCTTTTTCAGTTGAAAGTGAAAGCAAGTTTTGAAAGTCAAGCAGTTTTTGATAGACAAATGCTTTTATGAGGTTGAAGATTTCTGGGCCAGCTTTAAGCCATCCCATCCAGCCTAATTAATCTATGCTCTCAGACTAACCTAAACTAACATAACTCAACCATAACCTAACTAATTTTTTTGTCTCTGGCTATCTCTTTCTATTTATGGTATTTTCTCTGTTTTTTTCTCTTCCTCTGGTTACACTAACACAACAACCCTTTCCCGTGACCTAACTAAGATGCTCCATCGCCCCACCAAGGAGCACCCTGGACTAGACACCTAGACACATAAGTTCAAAGTAAGTTCAAAAGTGTGTTCTTTGTTCTTGAGAAGCCTATAAGTTGCCAACCGATCTCCTTAAACAAAAGTGGCTGATTGTTTAAAAATCATAAAAATCTCATTGTTACTCTTAACACATCAATCGTATTCAAAAATTATTCCGCTCACCTAAATACCGAGCATGAACAGGCCGAGCCATTGATCAATATCGATTGCACACACCTTCCAAAGAGATGACGACATGCAGTAATCTATCAAAAAGCCAATTAATAGCTTATGTCTGGGTTAATTGACCTTACGTCATCGCCCCGCGGCCGAACACTTTCGACCAATCAAAACACGGGCGGGGAAAGTAATATTGGCGGGAAAGTATTCGTAATTCCCGCTCATTTCTCCCCCTGTAGTGCTTGGCCCAATTCCGCGGCGTGGAAACCCAGCCGTGAAAACTGTGCCAGGCATTGTTGATGCCGCTAGCCCAGGGTCCAGCGCCCAGAGATAACTGCGACTGGAGTGATTCTTGTTGGCTCCAAGTGAAATAGTTGAACTGACGCTGTGTGAGACTATTGTTAATAAACTCGTACAAAAACTAATTTTTTAAACTCCTGCTAAATGTGAGTTTTAACTTAAGATGTTCCTGAATCTTTGATTATTTCATTCTTTCCTACCCTTTAGGTCTAGCCTATCCATAGGGTACATTTGTTTGTAGTGTAGCTGAGGTAGAAAAGGAAAACCCTGCTTTTCTATCAGGATAAAAGTCTGATGTATCTATCTTTCAGGGCAATGGCTCAGTTTTAAAACGACTGCGAGACATTAAGAAGGTGACAGAGCTGTTTTGAGGGGGAAATTTTCGTTGATATACATCGGTCTACTTGTATTAGGAAATTAGAATATAATTAAGAGAACAATTAATCATTTTTACTTGACTTTTACCAAAATCCTCTGTTTCAAAAGAGAAAAAAGGTCTCTTTCCAAATAATCGACATTTTGTATTCAGTTTATCGGAATTCAGATCAAGTTTTAAGTAATTGACTCCTCTGTTTTGTCTGCGAATGATAAGTATATAAATTTCCCTCCCTCTCGCGCTAATAATCACTTTAATACTATCTAATTTTTTTTCAACTCCAAAACATCTTTGTAATCATCCTAGAAACACGATGTCTCTTCTCGATATATGCCGAAAGGCACAACTCCGACAAAAAATATGTTTTTGTAAAGACATAATTCCGAAATGCAGTGTTCCTAAAGTCATAACTTCGAATGGCACTGCTCCGACAGGCATAACTCCGAAATGGACTGTTCCGAGAAAAGTATCAGCAGTGCCATTCGGAGTTATGACTCTCTTTGCAATGCCGGCGCCCGCGACAGTCATACCTCTGAAATACACTGTTCCGAAAGTGTCGGAGATATGCCTGTCGGAACAGTGCCTTTCGGAATCATACCTTTACAAAAACGTATTTTTTGTCGGAGTTGTGCCTTTCGGAGTTATGACTTTCGGAGCAATGCCGGCGCCCGGCCCCGCTGTCGTGTGCCGAGCTGATCGCTCCCGGTTAGCCGGTTCGGTCGCTGGACCGGCCGGTTTCGCACTTTTGTCGGCGGAATAACGGTTCCGGTACAGGCATTCCGGTTTATAACTCAATCCGTCTTGTTTACTGGTGTAAAAGTGAACACTGTGGTATTTTCTTGTTAGGGGTCTCATGCACTGCTTGGGGGAATTTTTTCGTTGAACAGTAGTTGGAGGATGAGACGAGTATCCAGAGGTGCCAAAGAGAAGAATTGGATTTTATTCTCTGTGTAGAACCGGTTTTTTAGTTCTCGGATGGAGTACAACGATTCAAATGCGTTTTTTAAAGTGAGTGAGGATGAAAATGAGAAAGAGTATGTCTTTGGTAGGTTACCGACAGACTTTTCAACCTAGTCATGAATGTTATATCTAAACAGCCATTGGATAAAACTTAATGATTTTCTATATTTTTGAAATTGTCTGGTAAGTCTCCATGATAAAAGCTTGGACGCCCTGCAGAATAGTAAGATAACTAGAAAGCACGTCACCACCCATCTTTCTTTTAACGTAGTGTTGTAAACAAGAACCTGTTTCCTCATTGGCAATGTATATTGGTCGTATACACGGAATAAGGCTACATCACGCTGCATACAACTGTCTCATTCAATGTAAACACTAACTATTTAATTAATTTTTTAAGTCCTAGTTTTTGATTAGGCCCCCTACCCATGGCCATCTCAGGGACTACGAGGTTTTTGTTTTTATCCTTTTCTCAATAGACCTATTGAGTTCTAAGGGATGTTCTTTATCGGTTTTCTTTCTATAATCAACTCTCAGCGGGCAATCAAATTCATAATTATACCACCAGGGGCAGCAGCATAGGACTGTGGCGTCTGGGCACTACCTTGGTGCTAGGTGATCACTAGACACTAGAGACTCACATCACTGAGCAAATTGACTTTTTCTATTCACCTGCACATTGGACAGAATGGAGTCTTTGAATCTTTAATTAGAACTGGGCTGACGATAATAGCTGGTGTTAAGATAATTAACAAGCTCTCTAAAGGAATCAATCAAAACCCAAATCAAAATCAATTCAAAACGACTTGAGCCTTTTTAGAGTCAAAATCGCTCTACTTTATTGAAGAGTTCGTACTAGGCCGTTGGGGAAACAAAAATTAGAACTATTTTTACGCGAATTAAATCTAAAATTGGCGTGTCTCTCAGACAAAATTAATTGTGGTTCGGATCCCACGTTAAAATATAGGACCCTTTGTTGCCATTGGCTGTTGGGCTATTAATTAACAGTCCCTTCGAAGGAACATGTCGGTCTTAGTCAGTAGCAAGACTACAAGAACGCGCCACAATCATCCTTCACTCATATGTCATTCATACTTGGCTTAAAATACCTACCTGTGTAGGTCGCCATTTCAAGTAATGTAACTTATGTGTAAACTAAAGTGAATGAAAAATGAATTTTATAAATTTTATTACTTGACGTTCGGAACACAATCTGTATCGTTTATACTGTAATAAGGATATGTAAATTTGAATTTTCAAAAGCGTAGGCCTATCTACAAGGGGATCCTCCTTGAGGGCAATTTGATTAAAGCTCCCGGCGCCGCCGTTTCCTCAGAGGGGTCTGGGCCTTCGTTGCTCCAAGTAGCAATTGTCAATTCAAAACAAGTGGGGAGCCCTAAAATTAAAATGGGCGGCGCAGACAATGCTCGTCCTACGCTGGGCCACGTGTTGGAATGTTTTAGAAAGGTTCCATCTTGTTTTGGTTGTGTCGTTTATTAATTCAACGCAACACGTAGGCCTACAATGAAGTAAGTTTATGGTGGTATATTCCTGATGTGACGTCAAGAATTTATTTGAATTATAGCTGCTCGTTTGCGATCCTTTGCTGACAGATTCTCATTAATTTCAACTACGTTCGTGCGTTTTTCAAACCAAAATTTTAAAGTATATGTGACCGTCCACAGGAAAAGGGACCTTAACTTCTAAAATTTCAAAATTTTGTTTTTGATTGCTATGGATGCAGCTTTAAATTACAAACATTTTGGTAAAAAACTTTTAGAGATATGTCAAAAATGAGTGAGTTATGATTTTTCAAAGTTTGTTATTCTAAAAACTTCGTTTTCCGGAAATAAGCGTCAGAGTTCAGTAATTTTCAACGTTAAGTATTTATGGTAATGCTTACAATAATATCCAAGTTGGGGAACCTACTTGTTGGTAATTTTGCCCTGATTTGAAATAAGTTTTCTTTTGTGACTTTTCTTGATTTTTATTTTTTATTTCATATTTTTTACTTTAAATTTATATATTTTACAGTTTTATAATTTGATTTTACATATTGATTATATTTTATAAATTTGATATTTATATGTATGTTATAGTCAAAATAGATTTATAAAAGTTATGTTTTCATGTTCTGCAAGAATCCAGCTAAAATATGCAATCAAAACCTGAAAATGTGAAATTTTGACCTGAACTACTGAAAGTGCCATACTGAAAAATTTTCCTTGGGAAGATAAGGTCCCTTTTCCTGTGGACGGTCACATATTTGTGTTTACCTTTAAAATTGTAGTTGAAAATTTTCATCCTAAGAAATAATTCGGCTTCGCTGTTTCCTTTCCCTAAGAAATAGATGTAAATTATCTGATTTTTTTAGTAATTCAAAAGCTTGCAATTGTCTGGTGCCAAGTTAGTTTTAAACTGTAAATACGTTACGTAATCTGTTGGCCTTTCGGTATGATTGTAGATTTCTTTCATTCTCATTAGTTGTACAAACTAATCTGCGATGGTGACATTTCTCATCTTTGAAGACCCGAGGAAACAATAACCGTCCTCCGCTCTCCTCGACCAATGATCGTTGCCGAAAATTAGTTCACGTCCTGTAACTGGTTGTACCAAAACAATTGCCCTAATTACTTTAATTTGGCCAGTTCTGCCGCTACTTCAGCTTCAGGTTCTCACGGTATCTTCCTCGAGCCACATTCTTGTGTGTTATGGACTGTGCAATTTCTTATCTTATGGATCTAGAAACTTCCTTTCACAAATACGGGAGCTGATGCTTTTGCAAGTTGGCTACTCACACCAGGACGGCATGAAAGATCGGAGTGTTTTCGATGTTTATAGTCACTTTTTTCTTGCTTCTGGAGGCCTAAAGGCAGGGCTGTACCCAGCTTTGGCGGGCCCCGGTGAAGATATTAAGCCGGGCCCCTCATGTCCTGGTACTGCACCCGTTCCACTCAAAACCGTCTAGGTGATTTCCGGCCCGTCGAAAGTGGTGACTTTTTTTTTTTACTCCCACGTGTAGATTTTGGTCCCTTCGTTGCCGTTACGGGCCCTTTTTACCTGTTCCCGGGCCTTGTCGGGGGCTTTCCACTATTTCGGAGGAGGATTCTGACCCCCGGGGGCCCCCTTCGACCCGGCCCGGGCCCCCTTTTGACCCCGGGCCCCGGTAAAATTGTACCGGCTATACCTGTCTGAGTACGGCCCTGCCTAAAGGTACATATTAGCTATATATTTTGAAGGTGTCAAGTACCAGATAGACTAACGTTCAAAAACGAAATCTCACTGGCTCACCGGACTGAACTTATTTAATTATACTCTACCGCCACCTCAAAGCTTTACTCCAGAATTCTGTTTTCTTATGGTATTTACACTTTTAAACTATCATTATACATCTACCTGCATCAGATGGTGCGGCAACCAGATGCCATTACGTATTTTTTTGCTATAATCCAACCTTTTGGATGATACAAGCAAGAGGTATAAATATTCACATAGCTGTTCACTTTGATTTTAACTCGTTTTAAAAGAAAACCATAACCCACAATACGATGTTTAAGTTTTAGTCACCTGGATGTTGTCATTACAGCAAAGTAACATATTGCAAGTCAACCATAACCAAGTCGGTGCAACTTTCAGGGGTAACTCTGAACTTTGTACCTTAGAAATAACTTTAATCGTAAGATACCACACAAAAAAAGTTTTTGATAGCTAAGAACGCCCTCAAACAACTAACAAGACCTAAAGAGTCCTCCCTACCCACGGCAGTTTTCGTTTTGACATGCAGTGGTTTGAAACATGATTATTTCTTTAGTAAATTAGTATTATCAAAAAAATGTTAAAAAGTACAGTCTGTAATTTTTTAATAAATGTAATTTTAGTTAGGCCTATTTGAAAAGTGAAGCAAATGGACTTTGACCATCACACACAGACGGATAGTCTAAGTGAGAATAATTCCTGTAAATATTTTTATATGCTTACATGTTGATGTTGTATTTTAGAAACAAACTATTTGAATTTGAATTTTTCTGCGACATTAGCGGCGTTTTTCGGAACTCTGGCTCCACAAGAGCCCATGCTAAATCGGTGCACATTTTGCGATGTAAGGTTTCACGCGGACCCATTTAGCGCCCATATTTTTTTAACATAACCATACTATGCGATATTATTTAAACAAATAATACTCTAAACTATAGACAATAGACAAATCTTTATTGTAGATAAACCCTGTTTAGGTTTTACATAAGTAAATTACAAGCAGGTACATGGTCAAGTCTTCTCACTAGTCCTAGTTAATATTACAATGTAAGTAATAGTTATAGATTAAAATCAAATTATTAGTCTATTTTGTATGACAGAAAAAACAAAACAAAATAATGCACTTTAAATCCTACCTTAAATCCTATGAAAAACTCATCAATACAATAGTAAGCCTTTTCACACAAAATCTCCTTTAATTTAGAATTAAATTTAGTAACTGAAAGGTTTTTAAAAGATCCTGGAATGTGGTTTTAAATTTGTAATCCCATTTTTAAGAGGGCCAGATTCAAATTTTTTTGACTATGTATTGGATATTGAAAAGTTATATTGTTGTTCCTAGTGTTATAATTATGATTAAAATTTATATTTTTCAAAAAAAGATGAATTATTATGAACTAATTTTGCTATTTTAAAAATGTAAAGGGAAGGTAAAGTAAGAATAGTATAATTTTTGAAAAGTGGCTTGCAACTCGTTTTTAATTTCAAGTTAAATATTGCCTTCAGAATAACTATTGGAATTGCTTTTTTATTTTTTGAAAAAGGTCATAAATCACCTTATGTTAATGTCCAAATTTGACTATTTTAAATTGATTACGGAAAAAGGTTTATTTAAGTTATCGAAATTCCAGATAGCAATTCTAGTAGTGTGTACATTTCCCGTTACAACTTTGTTGAATTTAAAATTTTCCCTTCCCTCATGGGGCGTCTATATGGATCCGCGTGAGAGCTGTTTTTAAATGTTTTTGGCTGGGTAGGGATGACTCTTAATCACATATACTGACTCATAATGGTTACCCCAGGACCAACTGGAGTCAAGTTATACAAAGAGAATCCCAATAAAAGCACAGAGTGCAGTTGAAGACCTTCTTAATGTTAGAACGTGGACACCTACAAAAACGTCTGTTGTGTTATACCTTATAAGTTATAGGTAAACCGTTTGGGGGAGAATCTTCAGCTCCCGATCTTTGATTTCCACCCAGCCACCAGACTCGCTCCAGACGCTCGCCGGTCGTTCACCGGAACCAGTTTCCTCTCGGGTTTTAAGCTGTTGGGTTCGGTTTTCACTACTTTCCACGGGTCTGTGACCCCTCGGTCTCCCACACGCCGTCACCGACCGGTTGTGTTCAGCTCGTAGGTCACGGTCCAGCAACTGGTTTCTGGCTGATCTGAGCCAACCAGGTGGAATGATTTAAAATTTTTTGAAGAGAAACCATTTATTCGTAACGTTCTTAGGAAAACTTCCTATTTGTTGTCTTTCTGAAGCAACCTTCCAATCTCTTCAAAAATTGCCTAAAAACAACGTATGCTTTTGCGGAAAACTTCTGTAGGCGTATATTCATTTTTAGTTCTCATCAAGTTGCAAGTTCTTTTTTGTTTGTCCTACTTTGCTCATGTATTACATAGTCAGCAATTAACAGTCTGGAAACCACCCGCTCAGGTGCAATTGCTGCAATTACAATAACTTCTTCTTATCAGTCGCTATATTGTTTTTATCAAAGTTTTATGTCGTTCCTCTAAATCGTTTTGAACCATCTCAACGAAAATTTCTATGGTGACTTTGTCAAGTCAGGTCTAATACTTTCGGTCCATTACCATGCAGTATTTACGAGCTCCTTCTTTTAGAATCAACACATTGTTTAACTGCAAAATACCTTTTGGTTTCTCTCTGAGTTCTTTTTCAACCGTGTACATCATGAAAGTAGTGACAGGTTCAACCGTTTGAAAAAAAACCGATTCAAACGATTGTTGCCAATTGTTGCAAAAAATCTACCTGTCGCTTGTTTTCCTGGGTATGATTGAAAGCACTGGATTGTTATTTCCCGAGGAACGCTTCCTTAAAAGAGGTCAACACTTTCATTTCGGCTCTCCAGGTCTCATTCGTAAAAAAATGGCCACCGCTTTTGCCAAAGCCTAATTTCACTCGATTGAAAACAACCGATTGAGCAAGAAAACAACCGATCAACAACTCGATTGTCATTCCATCGCCCCATCAAAGCGATTGTTCGCTGCAACGTTTTCCCTGGACGCGCGGTGTCGCTGGAACTCAGGGAGTTGTTGCCAGGTCGTGACGGGATGGTTCGCCTCTCGTGAAGAGTGAAGACCTTGTGCAATGCATAACCTCTCCTCCTCCTCCATAAATGGTTGACTTAATCTCAGACGCTTCCCTCCGTCACGCGAGGGCTTGGCTGTGGCGGATTGTGTTCACGTTCTTCGGTGTTTGAAATAAAACTGTTCTTCGAAGGAGGTTTGTGTCAATATTCGGTCTGTTTGATCATCGAGGTTGGTTTTGAGTTTTTTTTTTAAGGGTGGTGTTTTCTTATGATTCATTAGGTTATTGTCACCCCCCTTCCTCGTGTAGGTAAGAGAAAATGTTCCTTTTTCCAAACTCCCCAATGCAACTCCAATTAATAAAGTCAGATTTCTGTACCACTCTACATAATGATAAATTAATGAATTCTCCGTGTGCTTTGCATGTTTTCAGTATTTTTGGGATCCAGTAATGCTCAGTGTTCTTTAAGTTATCCAAGCAATATAGCTTCGATACATTAGATACATTACTTGAAATAAGGTAATTATTTTAAAACCCTCTCCCCTTTACCCTCTCCCCTTTACCCTCTCCCCTTTACCCTCTCTCTCCCTTTCAAATTAGAATGATTTTATTTTCTCTAATTTGAACTTATATTTTACCTTTTATCAACCTCAAGATGTGTTTCCTCTGACATACAGATTCTTTTCATTGACAAAACCTTTCTTCTCTTTTCTCGACCAAATAAAATAAGCCATTGAATATTTTTATAGAGATTGGAGAGCAGATTAACAATATTATTGTAACTTGCGGAATTGTATTCATAAAACGGTTGTCAATACCTAAATTTCGGTAAATATAAACAAAATTACATACATTTATCGATACCACCAATTTTTCTTCGCATCAGGGACTCTGGCAACCCTGCTTCCTGTCCGGAAGTATTTAGCTGTCCAATCACCAATCAGCCGATGGCCGTCATAACCTCAAATCTGAAGGCATTGGCGGCACATGCGCGCTGTAATCAGCTGACTTGAGCGGCAAGTGGCGTACTTATCCGGCCGTCTGCAATGTACCAATTACATGAGTGGTCAGATAAGAAAGTAGGCCAAGTTCTGGTCACTTGAAACCGCTGGCCATGGGAAGATCTGGATATTCAGTCTTGCATGTGGCTTCTGGTTTTGTTATCTGATTTGAGAATTAGAAATGTTTTAAGGCTGATATTTTTTATTAAGAGAGTATTCTAGCCAAGTGAATTTGCCTTTTTTCATAGGCTTCTTGGCTTCTTCCAAAAAAAAAAAAAAATACCTCCTCCTCTCTTTGTTTTGATTCAAAATCATTGATGTTGTGTATTGCTTATTTGAGTTATTCAGACGTCAACAACCAAATAACTAGAATTCGGAATACGAGTTTTTTATCAAACACATTGTCTAGTTAAATCAAAGTTTTTATTTATTTTATAAATCAACCTAGAACTTTTTTGGTTTATAAATGATTAATTACAATGAATCTTTCAAAATTTGTTCTTAAAAGGGGGAACCGGTAGAAATTTGGATCTGAACTGAAGTCCAGCTATGCCTCATAATTTATTTTCAACAGGCCATACTCTAGTAATTAATTGTTCGTTGTTTCTTCTTAGTTTGACGTGGTCGTAACAGAGTTTTCAATACGTGAGCGAGAGCATTCATGAATGTGTACTTTTTACATTTAAAATGGCAACAGCGCTTGTGAATGATTAGGCTATTACCCTGAGCAAGCAGTCAGTCATAACAACATGCAGTAAGCTGTCAGTTTCCCGTGCAGTTTTTGTTTTATTCTGAACACCACCCACTCGTGCCTGAAGCAAAAATGTGAACGGTCAGAGTGTCAGAGTAAATTAGGTTTCCAGAGCACCTCAGAGTAGAGAGCATGTTTTACGATAACAGCTTCAGTCTAGGCCTAAGTGAAATGACACCTTTAGCCTTTCGAAACGTGTCGCCTATTTTTAAAGTGGTCATAGCAAAACTTTATATATAACAATTATTTTATTTTCTGGTCTAGTTCAAATTTGTGTATTATTACAGTGCAGTCAATCACAGTCATCACAGTAATGGTTTAATAATTTACTTTTAATTACAATTATATCCTTATGCAGCATTTCCTTCGCCTATCATCGGTCCTCCGCGTGCACCGTGCAATACGCTTAGCTACATTATATGATGAGAGATTGACATTGTATACTCGGTTTCATACAATTGCGATCGTTGAAATCACTTAAATAACTGATTACTTACCTACAGTATTGGATTGGGAAACAGCTTTTAAAGTAATTTCTAGATTCCAATTTGTATGACGCAAGTTACAAACTACTCATGGCCTCAGGGCGAGATTACTCATGGCCTCTCTTTGGGGTTGAAGATAATTATTTGTTATTATTTCTTGTGGTCTGTTAAAACTTGAATTACCATTCGAAATCATGTCCTCTGGGCTTTCCATATATTACACTGTGTGCATGGAACGAAATGTATAACAGCATTAGGTACTATTTAGATTGATTTTCCAATCGGAAAGGATTTTTTAATCTTCTCCTTCAATTCTCCATTTGTAAATTTACAGCTTGCAATTTCTGAGGCAGTAAGTATTGACCTGTCAGCCGAGAGAGTGATGTCCACCCATCAGCAGGCAGGTCAAGGTTCGCACTTGTCTGTTGGGACTCTAGACACCCGTGTCCTTCAAAGTCTGACAAACCGTCTGTTTGTGTTTGCCGCGAGCTGTTGACGCGGAAGTGGGACGAGGTTGTTTTGGTTAAGGACAAGTGTATTTTGACCATCGCTCGTCAATAGTTTGAATGTCTTGTGAATTTTAAGTAGGACTTTAAAAGTGATTTGGAGTGACTATGGTGGATGGGAAGAGAGGTACGTTATTTTAGAGATAGGTTTGGCTTTCTTTCTCTAAATGAAAGTCTCCTGATAACAGGTATAATTCCAAATATTATCTTTATGAAAATCCGATTCCATAAGTTGTTCCAAAATTTAAGGTGTTTCTACATGACTTGCGCTGAATGTCTGACCACTGTATTGAAAAGCCCATTAGTATATAACCTTCTTACAAACTTGCTTTGGGATAATGATAATCTCCTCATGCCACCAAAGTCGAGTTTACGCTCTCCGAGTTAACTTTATGAGCTTGCTAGCAGTTGCCCGTGGCTTCGCTCAGGATAACAATTACAGCTGATCTTACTTCTGCTTTTGAACTGTCAAATTATAGTATTCACAGCTGTTTACATTTCGGTATTTGAATGTTTACATCCTTATAAAATGTAAACATTGAAGCTGAGGACATTCACGGGGCGTAGCCCAAGGGGATTTTAAGTAAGTGAATAGGCCTATGTCCTTTTCTGATATAGTGGCTCTATTCCTGAAAAATTTCAGCTCAGTTGGTCCAGTATCCATACCCATATCAAAAAATATGCATTTCTAATGCATTTTTAAAAATGCATTTAAATACAGTTTGATGCATTTTGTGAAATGTATTAGAAATGCTTCATAAAAGTATAAATTTTGGAACAGTTATAATTGATTTTAAATACATTTAAAATGTATAAAATATGTATTTCAAATGAAGTAAAAATGCATTCAAAGATTAATAAAATGCATTTTTAATGTATTTATATATATACAATTAATACATTACAAATGCATTTTTAATTAATATTCTTGAATATTTTGTATGAATAAAATACACATATTTTTTCAATTTAATTGTAAAACTTCTTCAAAAAATTAATAAATTGATAAATAAATAAATAATAATAGCCTTACATTTGATTTTCATGAACAAAAAAAATGGGCGACTCCGCTGGGATTCGAACCCCGGACCCCCCATACTCTATCAACCCTTCGCCTACATCCTAACCTAACCTAACCTACGCCTTTAACCGCTCGGCCATTTCGACTCATGGGTGACATGGCATAACTTAGGATGTAAAACTGATTGGGAACGCTGTTTTCTTTTGGAGTTGGAGTTTCAATGTTTTTGCGTTGTAGCACTAGTCAGACAGCATTCAGTAATTAAATAGTTGTTGTTGTATCTAACACACGTTGCATACTTAAAGTTTATCATAGGAGTTGGCGAAGACTGTAAATGTTCTTTGTATCTTATATGAAAATTTATTCTAAAGTTTGTCCAAAATAGATGTTACCGTATCGCAGTTCCAACATTTACGTTCATACACTCCCCAGCATGGTTTCGTCAAGTCATCTTTTTTCTTTTCTGCTGTTGGTTGTGATCGCTTACAAATCGAATGAATTTTTTACATCGAAAGCATTTACAGGCTATTTTTACTTCCGCATTTTTAAAAGTCTCATAAATGCTTTGTTAATCGTACATAATCTGATTTAGAATTGTGCATTACATTATGTGTTGGGTGACAGTATATTAAGATGTATTTCAATTGTCTTCCGTTAAATATAAAACATCCTATATAATTATAGGATTGCATACAAATTGACTAAGAAATATCAATTCTTTGACATGTATTTTTTTTTTGTCATTTTTATATGAGTACATTCTGGTCAGTACTTTTACGTTTTCATTATGGGTGTGATTATATTTTCTTATACAGGGTGTCTATAAAAGAATTCCGGGGTTTTGAGGCAAAATATTTTTATGAATCAATAAGCTTATGTAAATGTTTTATACATGATAAAAAAGGTTGCATTTTCAAGTTTCTTTTAGCAATTTCATAAAGTTCAATATGGGCCCCCACGGCGGCATGGCACACATCGTAACGATATTCCACCTCCTCATATGTCCTGGCCGACATTTCTGGGGGGGGGGGTTTGTCACAGAATTAATTAATTATTCGTTGCCTAAGATGGTCAACATCACGAATTTTCCAAGGATTTCTTTTCTTTATATATTTCAAAATATATTCCTAAAATATATTTCATTAAATATATTTGAAATATATCCTAGTATAGATTTCAAATATAAACTAAAATCATATATACTTGATAATATATTTTTCATTTATATTGGTATTTTTAAATAGATTTGAAATATATTCAAATATATAGGCCCACCTATCCATGTGGGATACATTCCATATATCTTAAAAAATAGTTTATACGTGATATAAAAATGTATTTACTTTGTAATTGCAATGCTATTGGAATGCTTAAAAAATTATACATAAATTTCCACAAAATACATTTCATTTACATTTAAAATGTGTTTTTTAATCTTTTTCTTAATGCATTCTGAACACATTTTACAATGCTTTTAAGATGTATTTTTAAGGGTGCATTTAAAATACTATTAATATACAGTTAAAATACATTTTATTTACATTTATAATGTGTTTTTTACCTTTTTCTGAATGCATTCTGAACACATTTTACAAAATGCTGTTAAGATGTATTTTTAATGTATTTTTAAGGATGTAAAATAAATGCATTTAAAATACTATTAATATACAGTTAAAATGTTGTATAAAATCATTTATCATACTTTAAAAAATAATTTGGCCAAATACATTTCACAAAATATATTAAAAATGCATTTGCATTTTTTTAAATGCATTAAAAATGCATTTAATTGCATTTCTTTTTGATGTGGGTACTTTTACATTTATAATATTAGTAGGATTATATGCCTATAAATTAATCTCTGCAATGTCAGGGAAACTAATAATCTACACACTATCTCACTATTCGTTAAAGCTAATAAGATAAAACCTCAACATAATATTAACTACCACATCGAAGGTCGAAATAGCTAAGTCTTCTTGAGCAACTGCGTTGATTACATTAATCTTACACACGTAAAATAAGCTTCTTACCTATCTAACCTTGAAGTTCGAACCTTAACCCGGCCTTGACTTGACTGCACATTCTACCGCGGGCGACTCAGCCTTGGTGTGGCATTTGCACGAGTTCCAGCCTCAGCTTCCAGTAACTAACTCTCAGGAGAATTATTTTTACTTTGCACAGGAAGAGATGTAACCTCAATAAACTTTTTCCCTCGCACAGGAAGATATTAAAACTTTCATAAATCTGAGTCATTTCCAGATTGCAGGAAGAAATGTTACCGCAAGATACGGGGTACGGGCATTAAACTATAGTGTTGTTGTTCGTCGTAGTGTTGTAAGCGTTGTGAAATTTGATTTTTAGAGCATTTATCAACTGATTCTTTTATAAAAATGTTGCGCAAGCAATATCGTACAGTGCGTTTAAGCTGTCGATTCCGTTCTGTAAGTTAAGAAAATGTCAAATTCAATAAGGGATGTTACATGAGGAAACTACTTGCCAACTATGTCCGGTGAATTGGGAAAATGTCAAATTAAATGTGCAGACGGCAATTGGAATAATCGGCGTTATCGAGTGATAGGCTATAGGCTTCTTATCCCCTATGTATCCTTCTTATCCCCTATGATGATTATGCGGATATGCGGATGCTGTACCATCAAAATAATGCATAATATGAAATGTTGGACCCTACAATACGTCAATCATCGTTTCAAACCATAACCTATTTGTAAAACTGTACTTCTTAGTGAAATGCCTATCGAAAAACAAAATATATAGCAATTGTAGAACTTAACTTTTTTCCAAACAAAATTTTTATCTTTTCTTCCGTGCAGTCAGAGATTTGAGTAATTATCGAGGTTCGAAGAGTTATCTTTGTTCGAGGAGTTATCGATGTTCGAGGAGTTGTCGAGGTTCGAGGAGTCATCGAAGTTCGAGGAGTTATCGAGATTCGAGGAGTTATTGAGATTCGAGGAGCTATTGAGATTCGAGGAGCTATCGAGGTTCGAGGAGTTATCGATGTTGGAGGAGTTGTCGAAATTCGAGGAGTTACCGAAGTTTGAGGAGTTGTCGAAATTCGAGGAGTTACCGAAGTTTGAGGAGTTTTTGAGGATCGAGGAACTATCGGGGTTTGAGGAGTTATAGAGGTTCGAGGAGTTATCGAGATTCGAGGAGTTATTGAGATTCGAGGAGTTATTGAGATTCGAGGAGCTATCGAGGTTCGAGGAGTTACCGAGGTTCGAGGAGTTATCGAGGTTCGAGGAGTTATCGAGGTTCGAGGAGTTATCGTGGGTCAATGAGCTTCGATGTTCTAGTCAGTGAGAGTCGAATGTACCAACAATAGACTAAACGTACCGGTACAGTACCGTCATACATTACATTTTCCACACAACACTGACCGATAACAATCGTGCAATGTACAACGACTAGCAATGATTTCTTCCATTTCACAATAGAACCAGATAAAGTTCTTGCGGTAGAGCGATAGCAATTGAGAAATATCTCAGTAGGTACGCCTTCCTTGATCAATGGACCAGTATCAGGAGACCGCCTCGAGAAACCTCGTAGATTATGAGGATTGTGTTATGAGGATTATGAGGGTAGTGTGATGAGTCAGCGGCCATTTGCTGACAATGCTCGCCATGTTGTGGGAATTGCCTCATACCTGACATCATCACTGTGCTACATTGTGCATCTGCATCGACGCTGGGTGAGGGAATTTTAGAAGTAATAGACAAAAGCTCGACGATTGAGTTGACGTTATTGACTGTCAATTAAGTTAAAAAAAATAGAAAATTTTGTTGAAAATTTAAGTTTTGTTCTTGACAGCTTGAGTTACGAATGGGCATGATCCTTAATATTTTATTAGTTACATAGAGATTATTACGGTTATGGGTTCGTAGCTAAAAGATAATATATTAAAGTTATATGAAAACTCGTGATATATTAATGGTAAAAATATTATTAGACGAATAATCAGAATAATTAATTAAATACGAAAATCAAGCCGAATAAAAATCTTTAAGGACAATCGCATTTCAATACTTGTTGATACTTGTTCACGGAAAATCGGTTAAAATATTATTTTATTCAAGAAGCTGACAAATTCTACCTATTTTCTCTTAGTACTCGGTAGTCAGTAGTTTAGAAACTGTTTGATAAAAAAATTGTTGAAATAAGCTTTAACTGAATAATGAAACTTAAATAAATTATGAATTCTTGAACTGAAATACTGTAGGTTAAAAGTCCTTCGATCAATGGGATTCGGTCAAATTTAATCCAGTCACTTAAGAGCGCAAATTAAACAAAAAAAACACTAAACATAGGCCTATATATCCACGTTCAAACCATATCTAAATGGGAACAGCAATGTTGGTTTATTAGTCACTTTAAAATATATCAATGCAGAGGTTTTGACAAAACAAATATGATGACTCACTTCAGAATCATTGTTTTTTATTCCTAGTTATAAGTTTACGGGTTCACAGACAATCATACAGCAAACAACTTAAAAGGCACCTAGATGTGTTGAATTATCACAGACCTCTAAACCCATATCTGATATCCGGTACTCCGTGTGCATTTTAGAGGTCCGTGTGGCTTAATATCCGATATCCGCATGTGTACTTTAGCGGTCTATGACTGAGTATCCGATATCCGCATGTGTACTTTAGCGGTCCGTGACTGACCGTGACCTTTGTTTCAGGAGGGGATGCCGAAGGACTTCGAGTCATCTTGGAACCACCTGGAGGCCGTCACCTTGAAGTAAGTCTCCCAGGAACACTTCCTTCTCCTACTTCCTATCGGCGAATGGTCTATTGGCTTTTAACGATCGGTTGTATGCATGGCCCCCACAAGGGTGGGGCTGGTGCAACTCTGGTTACAGGGCTCGGCCCCTGGGGGGCTCAGGCCTAGCCCTGTTTTAATTTCTTTTATATTTATTGTAGACAATTTTATAGCAGATCACGATAAAAAATTCAAATGAATAAATTTTTATCTAGAAAATAATTTTTAGATTTGAGGTTAATTACTAATTAGGTACATACGTGCCATTTATTGTTGTTTGCATATTAGTATACAACAGCATGTTTGGACCCCACACAATAACAGCTCGGGCCCCAATTGTATTTTAATCTTGGTCAGTAAGGGAAATCAGTCTCAAAGTGGAAATGTACTTTCAGTGAACTGAAAGTGAATGAATGATTTATTTTAGTTTAAATTTGCAAGAAAGTTTGTTTTTAGATCGAACTAATAGCCTTAATTATTCGTTATTATCAATTATCAGTTCAAATCAAATTTGTAAAGGGTTAACAAATTACCTACTAATTTTTGAAACGTAGCACAGCACACGAACATAGGGGGCCCTAAGCCCCCCTGGTTACAGGGCCCGCAATCGAATGTGGGGGCCATGGTTGTATGCCTATATTAGGCCAAAATAAAAGTAGGTTTTTTTATTTTGGGATTGATTAAAGTCGGTCAGGGCTTTGAAAAGTTTGGGTTTGGTTGGGTTTTCCAAGTTCTGACGTTCACTCACGCACATGTTTGCTGGTTGTATATAAATTTTTACGGTTGTGGTTGTTAAGGGAATCTGAAATTATTAATTTTATGTGTGTAGAAATTATTTATGTTAATCTAAACTTGCAGGCTTAAGTTCAAGTTGGTAGCAAACAATGCACTAATCCAATCTAAAATCGTATTGTTCGACGAATTATTAAAATATTTCCACTGTAAGAAACAGACTTGATTTTTTTAATTTTTCAATTGCCTATTTTTAAATAAGAAGGAGTTCTATATTACTCTATATTACTCTGTTTCGTTTTTTTTAAATATTGTGATGAATACAATGATTAATGTATTTGATATCATGCCCCACAAACGCCCGCAAACACTTTGCAGATTGGCGGGATAAGCAGTGCATACAATGCATCGCGGAATAGGTATTAATGGAGCAAAATTCATAGAAACTAAATAATAGATCATATTTTTAGCTACATTTTTACTTAACTCGCTTCAAAAACTTCCATGAGACTTATCTTCGTACTTACGCTTTTCTTACTAAGTAAACTTATAACATCTCGTACTTTTCATATAAACCTAGCAAATGCAGACATTTATTATCAGTATTTTTATAATAGGTTATTGTATTTTTCAACCCCCTCTCCCACGGCGGGTTTTTATTATTTTTTTAATAGTTTCCCAACATCTTTGGTGATAATAGTTTGTGGTTTCATTGTCTAGATTGAATTATAAATTGCAAAACTATACTAATTGAATGAGAAAATCGATTGTTTTATCGATATTTTACAGCTATTATCATTCGATTGTTTCACCGGCTGTCTGCTAAAGTGCAACCAAAATCAACATATATCCAGCATTAGAAATCATACCAAATAAGCGGAAAGTGAAAATTTCCCCGTATCATTACCGTATCTGCGAACTGTAACACATTACAGGAGTGAGTGCCGGGAGACTGATGCCAATTAACCAACAACGGTAAAGCCTCGGAGCGTGAAGAGGTAACAAGCGAAGACGGTTCTGTGACCATTACCCTCTTGGGCACTTCCTCGGCGTTCTTCTACAAGCCTTTGACACCGAGAGATTGAAGCAATCTTCTAATAGACACAGGGGTAATCGGTGAATGTTCAGTGTTCAGTGTTTTCGGAGCGGCCGTGAAGCGATGTTTGAGTTTGCGAGACAAAGACCTCTAAAGTTGACTCCATCACGCGAGTAGGGGCTTCCGATACTTCCGGTACTAATGGTATCGATACTTTTCTATCGATATTCTCAGTATCAGTATCGTATCGAATCATTCGATATTTACGTGGTATTTAAAGAAAGTGTAGAATATCGGATCAAAAGTATCGAATCAATATTAAACGCGTCGGGGGAGATAAAAAAGATAATTTGCCCAAAAATTAAAGTAATCTTCCACGTCGTTTTTTTTTGCTCCTTTATTGTATTACTTACTGCAGCTTTTATTACTGTTCCTTATACCATACCGAACTCTATGGCTCCTTCGTTGTTATTAATTTGTTTGTTTCGTCTGGATGTTTTGTTTTGTATCTTCAGTACGCAAGTTCGGTGTTAAGTGATTAATCAAATATTAAGTTTAGTTTATTGATTGTGAAATGGCTCCCAGAACAGGTAAAATTTGGAATCATTTTAGAAAAGGGCAAGAATGTCGTAGCGTGTAAGCTGTGTTTGAGAGATGTTAAGTTCTCAGGTAATAGGCCTACAACCAATTTCATGAAACACATGAAAACAAACCACGGAAAAGAACATGAAAGATTCCTATTAACAGTTAAAACAACCTTTTTTAATGTGCACTTAATGATTTTTATCTACGACCATTGCAATAAGCACCAATTATGGTATTACAATAAACATCATAATGATATACATTAAAACACCAAAAACCAAGCAGTACTCTAATGACGACTTTAGAGTACTGGAGTCACTTTAGAGTACTGGTTATAGACCAATGAGAGCTCGCCATTTGACGGAAGTAGTGTCATAATAACAATTTTTGTTTTTTCATGACATCTGATTCGAAACCGATAGGTACCGATACTCACGGTATCGATACCTTGGATCCGATAATATCAGGGTATCGATATTTTTCTTTCAATACTGATTCGATACCAAATATCGGATCGAAGTCGGTATCGGAACGTCCCTAGCCGTGAAGCGATGTTTGAGTTCGCGAGGTCCACAAAGACCTCTAAAGTTGGCTACGTCACGCGAGGATGTCGTGTCCCGTCGACCTTCACTCCGCCGGTCTTTGATTTATCTAATCACGATTGATCGTTCAGCCGGTGCAAGTGGATATTTTAGTCCTTCCTTGCGTGCGAGAAGCAGGATAAAGAATACTTGCAGTCTAAATTTGCTACTGCTACTACATGCCTCCAGACTAATTGGAGGCAGATTTGGAGTTCGTTTTATCTCAGAGAAAAAATAAGATAAATGTCTTTTTTTCGTATTTCTTCTCAAATTTCTTCTTATTTATTCTTATTCTTATATTTATTTATTTCTTATTTATTCTCTGTGATTTTATATATTTTTTTTCATAATTGTTCTGTAAAAATTGCAGAATAGAAGTTTTTCTTACTGCTTTATTCTAATCTCATG
This sequence comes from Flexamia atlantica, assembly GCA_035578135.1. Classification (NCBI taxonomy): domain Eukaryota; kingdom Metazoa; phylum Arthropoda; class Insecta; order Hemiptera; family Cicadellidae; genus Flexamia; species Flexamia atlantica. Next base: position 12,890,866 of record JAQJVK010000003.1, on the reverse strand, counting down.
AAGAAATTTTCCAATTTGTTATTTCGTTTCTACTAATAACAAAAACCCCGACAGGCCCCAACACCTGCCCCACCATTAAAAAAATCAAAGCGCTGTATAGAGCTCTATAAATAGAGCCTTACATGGAGTACTTTTTGTATTGTTTTTTGCCAATCTGCCCTACATTTTTTATAGCTTTGAACGTACACTCTTGAGTTTTAATTGAACTTTGTAAGCAAATAAAAATTCAGACAATAATGTTACAATCAAACAGTATAATCGTTTCGTTTCCGATATTTGATCTTTTATAGGCTGCACTAAAATATGTGGTCGAAAAAATGCCACAGCATGTTACTACTGCATATCTTTACCTCACTGTGGAGACCATTTCAAAAGTTATCATTCCTCGAATTAACCTGACTCGGATGCAATTATTGTTTATGCGGTCGTTCTCGTTGTTTTACCGCCACAACGGGAAATGTAATCAGCAAACTGGCTGCTTTATGGTGTGAACGTAAAAACTACTTTAACGATGTGAAGCTAATAACGTAACTCGACTGGTCGTTTTACAACCGCGGTATGAAAAACCCGCCTATTGCATTGCGTGACCGTTACGAAACAAAAGGATGTAGTCAAAGCAGTAACGTAAATCTAGAATGATTTCGAATCTCGGAAATTTAAAAACCATAGCTTGCCCAAGTTCAAAACATGCATTTAGTAACAACTTAAAATGTGTATTTACATTTATAATTTTTATGTAGGCATATTCAACCTACACGCAATATAGAAATGTATATAAAATTTGAAAAATGACGCTCGATTTCAAAAGATTCGATCTCATCATCAGGGCCATTGAAAGGTTAGAGTCAAGCATCTGTCTAATAGGGCATGATTGTTGATTCCGGTCTAAAATGATAAAAAATTGTCACTTTATTTTCTGCCTTACTTTATTGTAACGTAACTGGTCCACATATAAACATTGGCGCTAGTAGTTCTCAATGCGTTCATAGGAGTGCGTTCATCTCTTGATTTTTCACTTGTATAATAGAGAGCTGTTTTATTCAGTGCGGTGTAATGGTTTTCTCTTTAATTTATTTTTAAATCTGATTCCATTTCATGCGTTCTTCAGATATTGAGGTGTACTTGAAATTTAAAATATTTCGGATAGTGTTTTTTTTAAATCTTTGCCTTTCCTTTCTTAAGTGCAGTTAAAAGGTATTTCCTCGTTAAAACACAAACCTAAACCTCAAAGAGCTATCCTAGTGTCGAACTTCAACATAAATAAAACATAAACGAAAATAAAACCTAGTGGTGTGAAATTCGTTGATGCTGTGGGACTAATAACAAAGTGAAAATTGTTAAAGATAACGTAGAATCAGACGGCTATGGTGGAATCGGTTATGGTGGAATCATACACTCATGGTGGAATCTGACGTTAGCGCCAATATTTATCTGTGAACCAGTAACGTCACTGGTTAGCCCTACCATGTTGTCCCTAGTTAGCCTACATGGTTGGAACCATCACGGTACACTCGTTACAAGTGAACACATGCAAACGCCGAGTATCTTCACGACAAACAAATACGGACGCGTCTTTCCCATGCTTAGGTATACAATTGAATTTCCTTTTTCCTTGAGACTTTTCTCATAGAAACTAATTTGGGCAGTGTACTGGCTGTGTTTGCCACAGTCACAGGCAGAACTGTAGAAACTATTAGTAGAATGATATTAATAATTATATATATATATATATACAATTTTACAGCCTAAAAATAAATTTTATTCGTTATTAGATTTTTTATGGCCAAGTAACCTGCATAGAACACTCTTTTGCGTCATAAATTAGTTATTTCTTGACTTTGAAGGGAAACCTCGGAGCCATTTTTGAGATAATTGTGCAAACAAGCAAACAGGGGCAGTGAAAGGGGGGGGGGGGCAGGGGAAGCAAATGCTCAGGGGCCCGGATTCACAGGGGGGCCGGATCCACAAGAGATGAGTAAAAATGGGAAATTGGGGCCCAGAATCACACTAAACCAGTAAAAGGCGCAAGCAAGCACGCACGCACGATAACATTGTTCATTTAAGAGTAGAGGATTTTAATCTGAAGAATGTTGTGGTGTTGACCGTGCGCCGATCGTACAAACTTCAACACTGTAGGAATCCGTCGACGGAGAATAAGACAGTAACGCTGTCGACGGATTCCAACAGTGTTGAAGTTTATAGGATTATAATCGAAATGATTACATCAAACCCGAAAGAAGACGATTATACTGACCCCTCCTTCGCTTCCCGGCAACGAGCTCGGCGGTTGCGAAAGTCTCAGTCGGATCCTGCGATGGTATCCCCTCGTTACCTTGGCGTCGTTTGTGCGTGTTGGTCGTTGTCGTTGACCTCTCCAGTCGGGACTCGCGCACGCCCACACTCCCACACGAGCGACGTGCGTGCAAGTCGTGTGAACCCAGTGGGAGTACGTAGAACCGAGTGGATGGCGTTTCAAAATATAAATTTCCTAGAAATGTTATTTTCAAACAAACTATTTTTGGTGGCTTGGTCCACCAGGTACTCCTTTACTCTTATAATATAAGCAATGTTGTATTGCTTGCTTGCAAGTTAAATTAATGAGACCGTTTCCTCTCGAAATAATCTTAGGATGAATAATATATTTATGTTCCGCATGAAATGTAGATTTTATGGAAATCACTCTCACAGGTTTTAGGAGTTACGGTTTTGCTATGTTGCAGTGGCTCTATTTACTGGCCCAACAACATAGCGGAAACCTGTAAATATTGTACATTTTTATAGAACGTGACTTAAAGGGTGACTGCAACAAAATCTGAATCTCATAAAATTTGTTCATCAATTGAACATGATCGACATGATGTTTGATGGTTAAATAAGAGTTAGTTGTGGGAGAGAACGATAGTCTGTATGAATTGGCCTTTTAACAAAAAATATTCACTTTTTGAGTTGATTTTAGTATTTGTAAAAGTACAATTGCGTTTTATTTTCTCAGGTTCTGGCTAAACAACTTTGTGGACAAAAAAACGTTTTAGATTTAGGCCTACTATTTTTATCCTTATTTCGTTGAACCACTCGGTCACTGCAACAAACGCATGTGAAAATAGCAGTAAGCGTTCAAAGACCTCCAAGAAACGGTTGTAAACACTGGAAAGTACTTAGCCACTGAGGTTATGTCACCTTTTGGGGTCACTGGCGGCGTCAGACGCACTTAGCCGCTGCTGCCGTTAACAAGTGACAGGCGAATTCCAAAAGTGCTTTTGGATGGCGTCAGCCCTTGCTGTCGTACATAGTCTCTTAACTTGTGTTGCGAAGACGAAGATGGATAATCAATAAAAATTTAAACAGTAATAATTATCCCTCTAAAAATACCCTTAGATTATCTTTTGACTATATTATGTACTTTTAGTAACTAATAAAACCCTATTGTTATTATTTAGATAGATTTAGATTCAATTGTCGTTAAATATATTATAGTGTACAAGTAAATTCAAAATACACAAATCATAAATTCAATAAATCGCTCTAATCACGTTAAAATACAGTGTTCAGTTTTATTCTTCGTAATAGCACAAACTAACACATATCCAAACTATTTTAAAAAAATCTAGTTGTTTCGCTTTATATATATTTTTTAACTAAAATCCCCGACTCTGATTATAGGCCAGTAAAATTAGATCAAAAATTGGTCATGCCTGGACAAAATTCCCGGAAAGCTGGAAATCGCCTTAATCTTTCCGTTTTACATCCAAGTATATGAATTCGAAGTTTGTCCCATTTTTCCTGGTGTGCTTCCGACCTGGGACCACAAAAATATCAGAGTTTTGGGCCATTTTTTATTCTTTTGCAAATAAGTAAAAAACCGTTTATTCTACATAAAAAGTTTAAATACAAGAATTGTAGAGGACAAAATTCTGCGTTTATTGAGTACCTTCTGATAAAGATACTTTGAATAGTAATTGATTTATGGTAAGTTAAATAAAGGGTTTTGGCGAATTCCTCTTTTAGGGAAAGAGCTATTACTGTAGGTCTCATGGTAAGACCTAAGCCCGAGACCATGATAACTTTTAGTTTTGGGGCCCTCAGAAGCTAAAAACACCATTCGTTCGAATTTACATAAATATATATATACCTATATATACGTATATAAGTATATATATCTATATATTTGTTAGCTCGATAACTCTCGTAAAAATGGTCCAATCTTCATGAAATTCGGCACAGACTTGTAAAATAGCAATTATTTTGACGAGTTAAAAATTCAGCCGGATCGGACCATCGGAAGGGGGGGTTATGGGTAATAAATCCCTAAAAATTGAGTTTTTCGGATTTTTCATGTAGAAAAATCGAAATAATCTGATTTTGGCTTACACCATTGGACTCAGCTCGAAAAAACAAATAAAATAGTATTTTGAATCATTGCTCTATGTCCATTGGTTCTCGAGATACTGAAAGTGGTAAACACAGTACGTTGTCCCAATGTTAACCTTATGGGAAATAAATAAAATTGTATATCTCGCTTATTCCTCAACATATCCTAATAAAACTTGGTATATGGCTTCATCTAGTTAAGGTCTAATTGATTATGGCATAAAATCTACAAATTTATATAATCCTGAGGCAGCAAACCTACGTACTCACTTTCCCAATGTTAACCTTATGGGAAATCAATAAAATTGTATAGTCTGCTTATTTCCAATATATTTAAATAAAACTAGTTATGTGGCTTTATCTAGTTAAGGTCCACTTGATTATATTCTAAAATCCCCAATTTTATAGATTCCTGAGGCAGCAAACCTGCGTACTCATCTCCACAATGTTGACCTTTGGGAGGAAAATAAACGTGTGTAGCTTGCTTGTTTCTCAGCATCTCGTTGAAACTCAGTACCATGTGGCTCAATATAGTTTGGATATTTTGGATTATACTCTAAAATCTGCTATTTTTACATTTTCCTTGTCAGGAAACCTGCATACTCACTCATTACATGTTATTCTTATGGAGAATATGTTTGCATGCTTATTTACGGACATAATTTGATTTTATTTGGTACGAGGCTTTATCTAAAACACTTATTTGAGCATTTTGAATCCGTTGAGTATGCAGGTCTGCTGCAACAGGGGTATTTTTCATGTTTTATCATCAATTGTGAAAACTTGTAAGATTTTTATGTTTTAATTTCGTTTTCTGGTATTATTGGCATCACTGTATTCAACATAATAACATGGTATAAGTGAGTATGCAGGTTTCCTGACAAGGAAAATGTAAAAATAGCAGATTTTAGAGTATAATCCAAAATATCCAAACTATATTGAGCCACATGGTACTGAGTTTCAACGAGATATGCTGAGAAACAAGCAAGCTACACACGTTTATTTTTCTCCCAAAGGTCAACATTGTGGAGATGAGTACGCAGGTTTGCTGCCTCAGGAATCTATAAAATTGGGGATTTTAGACTATAATCAAGTGGACCTTAACAAGATAAAGCCACATAACTAGTTTTATTAAGATATATTGGAAATAAGCAGACTATACAATTTTATTGATTTCCCATAAGGTTAACATTGGGAAAGTGAGTACGTAGGTTTGCTGCCTCAGGATTATATAATTAAATTTGTAGATTTTATGCCATAATCAATTAGACCTTAACTAGATGAAGCCATATACCAAGTTTTATTAGGATATGTTGAGGAATAAGCGAGATATACAATTTTATTTATTTCCCATAAGGTTAACATTGGGACAACGTACTGTGTTTACCACTTTCAGTATCTCGGGAACCAATGGACATAGAGCAATGATTCAAAATACTATTTTATTTGTTTTTTCGAGCTGAGTCCAATGGTGTAAGCCAAAATCAGATTATTTCGATTTTTCTACATGAAAAATCCGAAAAACTCAATTTTTAGGGATTTATTACCCATAACCCCCCCTTCCGATGGTCCGATCCGGCTGAATTTTTAACTCGTCAAAATAATTGCTATTTTACAAGTCTGTGCCGAACTTCAAGAAGATTGGACCATTTTTACGAGAGTTATCGAGCTAACAAATATATAGATATATATACTTATATACGTATATATAGGTATATATATATTTATGTAAATTCGAACGAATGGTGTTTTTAGCTTCTGAGGGCCCCAAAACTAAAAGTTATCATGGTCTCGGGCTTAGGTCTTACCATGAGACCTACAGTAATAGCTCTTTCCCTAAAAGAGGAATTCGCCAAAACCCTTTATTTAACTTACCATAAATCAATTACTATTCAAAGTATCTTTATCAGAAGGTACTCAATAAACGCAGAATTTTGTCCTCTACAATTCTTGTATTTAAACTTTTTATGTAGAATAAACGGTTTTTTACTTATTTTCAAAAGAATAAAAAATGGCTCAAAACTCTGATATTTTTGTGGTCCCAGGTCGGAAGCACACCAGGAAAAATGGGACAAACTTCGAATTTATATACTTGGATGTAAAACGGAAAGATTAAAACGATTTCCAGCTTTCCGGGAATTTTGTCCAGGCACAATCTTAATTTTATTGGCCTATTATCGTGGATGATGTATTATTCCTGAATAAAACATATATGACAAGTCTATCAAAAAAATGTTAATAAAGAACAAAAAGTGCACACGCATACAAAAACTATAGTTAATACAGTAAATTATTCGTGTCAATCGCTACCCCCAAACAAAATCCATCGCAGTGTTGATAAGCCTTGTATTGATTGATGTAGTTTTTGGTAATCATTACAAAATGAACTACGGTATCTAATCATATTTTGAAGTTAAACTCCTTGCCCTGAATACGAACCCAGAGCTTTGTACTAACAGTATGCATTTATAACTTAGCGTAAGGAAATCAACTAATGAATTCTTTGGATGAAAATGTGCCAAAAATGCAAAACTGACATTACACACTCAAAACTTAACAGAAATCTCTACATATCCGGTTAGGACTTTCATGTGCTTCAATAAATTACGTTTAAGATTTACATTCAATACATACTAGGTAAGCAAACTGACGAAAGTCAAGAAATCGTTATCATAATGTGTTTAAATGAGTACAATACACACGACCTGCACACATCTCCAGGTGGCCGAGGCTCGTAGCGGTACCGTTCACTCAATGAGCCACGAGCCTGCAGGCGCGGGCATGAGACTGACTGAGGCTCGTTAATTACTGTAGCCCGGGTGCATCTGAGCCAGACGTAGCCTCGGGACGTCGACCCCACAGTACAGTGGCGGCCAAGGTTGGAAAGGAAGGGTCCAGGTAGGCCGGGCCAGTCCTAATCCTCGTTGTCAAAACTAACTTTTATCGTGAAGCCGGGCGGCGCGCTACCCGCTACCCCCGTCCCTTCGGTCATGGCTGCATACAAACTCGCCAACATTTTTGGGACTGTTTCTAATATACAAACTCGCCAACTTTTAATCAGGTGCAAAAACGAGGGTCAGGAATCCGGCCGGCCACATTCAAACTCGCCAACTTTTGACCGCCGGCAGGTACCTCTTCCCCTCCCCCGGCTCGGTGTCAATTGTACGCAGGGTGCCGGGAACCCTGCGTACACACCTCCGCTACTGCACCTGCATTCAAGCCTATATTCCTTAAGAATTAAACTTAACGTTGCTATCTATGAACTTCTGTATTTTATAGTATTGAAATTACCTGTAGTTCAAGCAATTCAAATACAAATTTTAGTCAAATTAATTATAATTAAATTAATACTAAGCATTTGGAACCATTTGGTTATTAAGGTTTTAAAGCTTCATGGTTATAAACGGTTAAAACCATATAAGAGAATTATAAAGTACAGCATATTTACTATGAATTACCTCAACTCATTAAAAATTATACCCCCGTTGCAGCAGACCTGCATACTCAGCGAATTTCAAGTGCAAAACAACATATTTCGATCCAACATAGCGAGATTTGATATGTTTTTGTAAGCTCCATAAGAATAACATGGGGAATGAGTATGGAGGTTTGCTGCTACAGGTATATTAAAACTGGGTGGTTTTAATTCAATATTTAGTAGATCTGAACTAGAAGAAGCCATTTACCAAGTTTCATCAAGATATGTTGAGAAATAAGCGAGATATAGAATTTTACTTATTTCCCATAAGGTTAACATTGGGACAACGTACTGCGTTTACCACTTTCAATATCTCGGCAACCAATGGACATAGAGCCATGATTCAAAATACTAAATTGTTTGTTTTTTTGGGCTGAATTCAATGGTGCCAATAAAAATTTGAAAAATGTTATTTTTCTATGTAAAAATCTCAAAAAACCCATTTTTGGGGGGGTTTACCCCCCTTTACCCCCCCTTCCGGTGGTCCGATCGGGCTGGTTTACGAACTCGTCCGAATAATTACTACTTTACACGTCTATGCCAAATTTCATTCCGATTGGACCATTTTTGCGCAAGTTATCGTGCTTAAAGACACATATATATATAGATATATAGATATATAGATATATAGATATATATATATATATTTATGAAAGTGAACGAATGGTGTTTTTGGCATCTGAGGACCTCAAAAAGAAAAGTTATGATGGTTTTAGGCTTAGGTCTTACCATGAGACCTACGGTAACAGCTTCTTCCCTAGGGGAAATTCGCTAATAGAGTATTAATTATTATAGGACATATACCTTTATTAATACAATATGCCTTGCATCCGTAATATCTTCGTTCGCAGGTCCATTTGATCGCATACTATAATTATTCATCTCTTTGTATGCAAAATGTACGTAAGACGTCCCATGGGGGGCGTATCCATGAGGAAAATGTGAAAATGAAATCCGCTAATTACATTGCTAGATTTTATTTGTTTTATCAGATCATTTTAGCAACGTATGAGTGGATATGGAGTCTCGGCGCAAAACGAAAGTGAAGGTTACTGCTGCAAAATCAACAAAAATCGACGACTAGTCAACAAAAACTGTCGACCTGTTACAGTTTCATCGGCCTTAACATGTGGTAATTCATAGTAAATATACTGTACTTTATAATTCTCTTATACGGTTTTAACCGTTTATAACCGTGACGTTCCAAATACTTAATATTAATTTAATTATGATTAATTTGACTGAACGTTTTATTTGAATTGCTTGAACTACTGGTAATTTCAATGCTATAAAATACAGTGGTTCATAGATAGTAACGTTAAGTTTAATTCTTAAGGAATATAGACTAGAATGCATGTGCAGTAGCGGAGGTGTGTACGCAGGGTTCCCGGCAAACAATTGCCACCTAGCCGGGGGAGGGGAAGAAGTACCTGTCCGCGGTCAAAAGTTGGCGAGTTTGAATATGGCCGGCCGGATTCCTGACCCTAGTTTTTGCACCTAATTAAAGGTTGGCGAGTTTGTATATTAGAAACAGTCCCAAAAATGTTGGCGAGTTTGAACGTACCCTCGGTCATTGCCCATTGTAGGGAAATATGCAGGCGTGTGTTCGTCATCGTAGGCCCCGAAGAAGTGAAGACGAATATCATGGGTCTGCATATTTCCCCTATAATCAAATAATCAACCGGCCTAATCATAACAGCTGTTTACAAAATGGAGCGTTTGAGATGAAGATTGCATGGAGAACAATGAAAAAGAGTCTAGAGTTCCGGCCAAATCATTAAGCGGGTGAGTGAGTGCGCTGCTGGCGTTCAAAATATGTCTTTGGCCAACCCAAGGCCACACTTAGTATAGTGTGGCCTTGGCGAATCATTTAGCCATCTGATGTTATAGACAGATATGCTCTTTGTTTATGTTCTCCAAATCAGCTGAGTAAATTCTCCAAACATACCCGAGTAAATGTTTAACTGCTTAACTGTGTAGAGGAGCGGAGGTGTCTTTAACATCAAGTCATTTATACAGCTGGAGTTTCCATTTTTCGCCACCCGCCTAATGATTTGGCCGGAACTTTAATTTAATCTATCTTTTATTTAAATAGACTCTTATATCAATTATAATTGTATTACACAAAATTAAGGTAAGAAGTCATCAATTTTTTACATTTCAATGTTACTCGCAAATAAGCTTGTAAAAACGATATAATAATCAACTGTTTAATATGCTCCCTCTGCAATAATCTTCTTATAACCGAGACCAGAGCCGCAAATTAAATACGTCTCATTACAACCACAATCCGATCTCGCGTCAGCAATGAATGCAGTTCAACTTGTTGGTCGGACCAGTTAAAGAGACATCGTCGGATCAATCAGAGCCAATCAGAGCCTGTTTGTTTTTGTTATGGAGCACTTTCCCCTCAAGTGCTGCAGTGAAAGTGCGGGAGCCAACAAGGGTGAAAGGTCAGACAATGGCGGGTTGTTTGAGACGGGTCTCAAGTTTCTTGGTGAACCTGTGGCTCTTAGGGGCGAAAACCCTCCAAAAAATAAAAATAAAAATATAAATCTTCATTAGCTATAGTAAATTTAACTTCATGTATTACCTTTTAAATAAACTATAAGTCAATATGTAGAGTATGGCTTTGAATTGAGAATCAGCACCACATGTTTTAATGCAAACAAAGCAGATGTTTTAAGGCCTAATTCATTGGTTTTCCTAATGCGACTCTTCCTCCTTCGCTCCTCCTTTCGCTGTGACAATGCTCCCAAGATACTGGGACGAGGTAACCCCTTCCACTACTCTCCCATTTAATTCCAAGGCATCAGCTACTCTCTAGCATTCAATCTAATTTCTTTAGTCTTGTTTATATTTATCTTAAGACCAACTCAGCTTCTTCTTAGGGTAGAATGCAACTTCGCCTTAATGTCTGTGTATCTCTGGGCAAGCAAGCATATGTTATCAGCAAAGTCAAATTCCTGTCGCTCTCTCAGCCCCCATTGCACTCCCCTTCTTCTGTTACTTGTGACTTTCCTCATCAACGAGTCCAACACCAAAAGGAACAAGATCGGCGATAGGATGCAGCCTTGTCGAACCCCTGCATTCTCTGGAATTTCTCCAGTTAACTTCCCCTGGTGTAGCACCCGGAATTGACAGAAAGCAGCGAAATCTCAAGTGGGACACCAATAAAACGCTCAACGTCCTGCCAGGGCGTCAGGCGTGTCACCCTGGCTTGCAACACGTCCGCTGCGCGGCGTGACAATCGTGCAATTTCAATTACACCGCCATAAACGTAACTGAGGCAATCACCTACGTCTCAAGTTTCCGCCGTCCCGCCAGCAGCGCTAGTGGTGTTCTGAGAAAGCCTGTGACGTCACATGCTCGACTCCCGCCGTCAGCAATGCGGGTATTCTGGAGGCCGTGCGGGAATTTGGCCGGGGATTCAGAAAAAACCGGGTGTTTTGGACGAGATGTAAAGATTTTTTTAACTCTTGGTACTTTTTTGGTTGATAATATGTATTTGGTATGGTTTAATTGGTTTCAGTGTTTCCATAAACTGGGTATTTACCCGGTAAAAAATAATTTCTTTTCATGGTTTTGAGAACAATACTCTAAAGTAAATATATACATTTTGGTTTATTGATGTAAGATATCCCTCCTTCCATATAGTAAATTTAGGAAACTACTTGGTTTTGGGTGCTTTGAAAGTTATTTGGAGGTTTTTCGGGTAATCACCCGGTTTTTTGGTACTGGCAGGGATTTTGCGGGGATTATTGCCGAAAAACTGGGTAAAAGCGGGGATTTTAATGGAGTTCGCGGGTAAAATGTCAAATTCTGTCTGGCAACACTGGCCGTCAGTAACGGGATGTGGACTTTGATCGCCGATTGTTACTTCGGTCGCCCTTGGAGATAGTGATCGCGCCCTCAGGCCGAGTCTGGCCTAACCTAAATACTTGAGGCGGAAACGTTCATTATTGGCAGGTGGTCTTGCGACTGTTGTATCCAAATTGATTTAAGTACTGTACCAAAATCTTGGACTTAATTACGGTTATGGAGATCTAGTTTCTTAGATCTAGTCAGGCCTACTTCCGGTACCTTAGCCGTGAAAACGTCACCACTCCTGGTAAAGTGTGAACTGATATTTCTTTTGCTGTTGGATAGTCTCAAAATTATTGCAAAGTACAATTGAGAACGAGTTGGAAAGTAAATTTTACTACGGTACTTATGCACTGAGAAAACTCAGTGCACTTACCGATCCTTTAGTTGAAGTGTTCTTTTAATGTGTCAAAACCTAATACCACTAACTTGCGTGACTACTTTTTTCACTTTTTCCCACAATAGGATGAATAACTGCGTAAGTTTGTCACCACTGGCATTGTCAGCAGAAAATTCCAGCCTGTCCCGGTAGGTTCATATTCCAATCCGGATTTAACAAAAAAAAAAAAAACTAAAAAAACTATTCAAAAATAAAAACTCTAAAAAAATAAAACTTCAAAAAATAAAAAAAACTTGTGAACATGAACTGTAATTATAGTCAAACTGGTAAACATGAAATAAAACCGAGCAAAGCTAGGTCCACCAGGCACTTCCACTTTAAATGTTCATGATAAAATATCTAACATACTGTAGCTCTTGATCTTTAAATTAATCTAGTTTCGCAAATTAAAAACAGCTGTTAGACATGTTAATGACAACGTAAATAAATAAATAAATGAAACAAACGAAAAATATTTGTTAGTTTTCAAGTCTATTTTCAACGTGAATTAAATTGTTTTAAAATCTGCGTAATTGTTTATTTTCACTTTTCTCGACAGTGAAATTTAAGTAGTTCTTATTCTGCAGTGGTAAAGCGGTTACTGGAACTAGCTTTTCTAAGAACACGGATTGTGGGTGAACGGAAAAGTGTTATAAAGGTGTCTGTATGGATCCTTGCTGAAAAAGTTACTGTGGAAAAGATCCAAACGCAATATGTGACGTGTTAAATTATAAGGATAAATGTAAATGTAAACCTGGATTTGATGGAGACGAATACGGCTGTTAAGCCCATAAAGGATGAATCGCGAGGTGAAAAATGCTCGGTGGATTCGTATTGCACATCGATAGAGGAATGTCAAAATGGGGTCTGTGTCTGTCCTCGCCGAACCAGGGACTGTGGTTCAAATGTGTTGTCGAGGATCATAAGCCCGAGTGTAATTGCAAACCCAAACCCGGATTTCGGAGAGGTGTAAATGAATGTGAACCCAAGAAAGTAGCAAAAACATGTAAGGTAGTCGAAGACTACAGCTCGACAGAAACATTCCTCAATGGAACACGTCCATTAGGCATTTTTCTGTCGAGCTGCAGTCTTCGGCTACCTTACATCAACCCTTGCAAGAATTTCGACTGTGGTTTTCCCAATTCTCATTGTTTCGTTGAAAATCACAAGGCTTCTTATAAGTTTAGATTTGTCATCGATACATTAGGGCATTACAATCCATTAAACGGTCACTAACCGTGAGCAAGGTGGTAATGTATTTGTTTATAGCTTCTGAGCACTGATATTTCGGGGGGACTGATATGTTGTAAGCAGAAAAATATGTAGGATGACTTGGAAGCCACCATCTTTATCCTTTAATCCTGAATTGTTTGTTTGTTGTGTTGTAAATTTAAAATATGTGTTATATTTAATTCAGTGATTATATGTAAGTTATAGCACAAAATAAATTATTAAACACAGTAAATTTATTGTTTCATCTATACATGATGCCAACACCAACACATGCAGTGGGGTATATGATCAGCATTCCTACGTTTTCTGAGGCGCATGCAGAATTGTCTTTCATTTGTCACAATAATTTTTAACAAATGAGAATCTTGAGAATGCGACTCGTGCCAATTCACCGGAGTTACTGAAAAACACTGCATACATTACAATTTTTAAATCTAGTATTGGTACACGAAAATAAGATTTTTTTAATAAAATACGAAAACATTCAAGTTTTAATACTCTCTAGTTTTTTTCTTAATGAGTAAACAACAGGGTGTTATGAGACCGCTATCATAAAATAAGATAACAAGATTATTACCTAATAATTGTTTGGTTACTGTCATATTATATATATTTTATAATTATCACAGAGCACCTCAAAACAAATTGGGGGAATGTTTTAAACTATAAAATAATATTGCAAATTTGTACCAGAATTATTGAAAACTAAAGTGTGTACGGGAGGATTGACCATAACAAATAACCTGTCGAATAAATTATTAAATTTTATCCTATTCAATCAATAAGAACCGTCCGGATTTCAATGGTCCAGTTTTCAATTTTCGAGACAGAATCGATTGTAAATATTTAAGAGAGATCTCTTCATCGCTTCCCGGTTCGGTGCGGAACGCGCGGCCGTATCTAATGGATTGTATTGGGTGCGTCGATATGAGAACGTGGAAATGTGTTAAAAGTTCATTGTAGATTTGATACGCCCAAATCTTTATATTAATACGCGAGGGGTTTACTTTTCACAGTCATAACTCGAAATCGGCACAATGGATTTAAACGTTACAGGTGTGAGGTGTGAAGATATATATATATATTTTTTTTTAGCTGGATATTGTTACAAGTTAATCCACTGATGAAGGATACTTACTTTTCACGATTTCCGTGTACCTTGCCGTTCTGGAAGTCGTGGAAAGTTTATATCCTTAAGAGTCTTTCCTACCCAGCCAAAAATTTTCAAAAAACAGCTCCCACGCGGACCCATATAGAAGCCCCATGAGGTAAGGGAAAATTTTAAATTCAATATAGTTGTAACAGGAAATATCCAAACTACTAAAATTGCTATTTGGAATTAAATAGCTTTGTTTCTGTATAATCAATTTTAAATAGTCAACACTGGACATTAATATAACGTGTTTTCAAAAAATAAAAAAGCAATTTCACTAGTTATTTATTTAAATTATGGACATGTTAAAAATATGGGCGCTAAAAGGGTCCGCGCGAAACCTTGCATCACAAAATGTGCACTGATTTAGCATGGGCTCTAATGGAGCCGAAGTTCCAAAAGTCGCCGCTAGTGTCGCAGAAAAACGAAAACTGCCGTGGGTAGGGAGGACTCTTAACCAAAAATTTGAATTCAAATATGACCCGAGAAGTTAACCTGTACGAGCGTCTCTTGTCCTGGGAGCGTGGACCTTGAGTGAACCTTATCTCCGAGGATGATAACAGTTCAACTACGGGTGATAACCTTCCAGAGGCCCCGGAGATTCATCTGAGGACTACGTGCCGATAAGGATTGGTTCAACTGCCTTTGTTGACCAGCGATATCATAGAGGCTGTGGTCAATTTCAAGGATTTATTTTGTGATTATTAATATAATCCGGTGGTTCGATCGGGCTGGTTAACGAACTTGTCCGAGTGATTACCACTTTACACGTCTGAACCAAATTTCATTAAGATCATTTACGTGTGAAGGATTATTACCCCTAAGATCCTCGGATTTGACACCACTATATTTTTTTTTGTGTGTTATATAAAAAGTAAGGTCAACGTAAACAATTCACAGGATATTCAGCACCTCCAAACAAACATAACAAATTTTATGCATGAAATTCAAAGAGGTACCCTGCAACACGTGTTCGGTAATTTGATGGAGAGAGTACAACTTTGTACAAATGCCAATCGCGGATTGCTTGATCACATAGTGTAAATTAAATGTGATCAAACTTAAATAATAGGTTGTATAATATGTAAAGATTAACAAAACAATGCTCATTTCATATTTATATGTGCATTATTCAGTCTTAAAAATGGGTTGCGTCAAAAAAATCATCCTGTATGTAAAAATTCGGACGCATGGTATTTTTGCTTCTGGGGGCCCCAAAACGAAAAGTTATCATGGACTGGGGCTTAGGTCTTAATGAGTACTACGGTAAAAGCTTCTTTCCTATAGAGGAAATTCGCTAACAAATGTATCAGCTGTTAAACCCTACTGTTCAGCAGTTTCAGTCGCCAACATGTCCCAGAGAGTTTCCGCACCTTTCTCTGTCGCCCTCACGTCGCGCTGTCCGTTGCCCGTCTCCCCGACACCTTCCTGTGACCAATCCGCACCGTTGTCGGATGCCGACGCATCGGAGGCGAAGATCAATTATGTGACGATGACGCCCTGTCGCCTTCACGTCTTGTCGTCTTGTCGCCTTCACGTCTTGTCGCCTTCCCGTCTTGTCGCTTTCCCGTCTTGTCGCCTTCACGTCTTGTCGTCTTGTCGCCTTCACGTCTTGTCGCCTTCACGTCTTGTCGCCTTCCCGTCTTGTCGCTTTCCCGTCTTGTCGCCTTCACGTCTTGTCGTCTTGTCACCTTCACGTCTTGTCGTCTTGTCGCCTTCCCGTCTTGTCGCCTTCACGTCTTCACGTCTTGTCGTCTTGTCGCCTTCACGTTTTGTCGGCGGTACGAGTTTCATATCTGATCTGCCTTTGCAGGTTTTGTTTATACTACTTATTGTTTATATGTTTTACCCAGGTTTAGTAACTGCACTTTTCAATATGATTTAACATGGGCGAAGATCAGTTTCATTTTTTGGTACTCTGTTTAGGTTTCGGCAATCTGATATCAACTATGAACCTATTGTGTTTAACTAGAGATGGTTATGGTTTAACTCAACCGATGTACTGTTTTAACAACCAACCGTTAGTAATGAAGAAACATCGATAACAATAACCGGTCCGAAACCATTGCCAATTATATTATTCGATTCTCTCATGAACAATAAAACATACCAAACGTAAATTTAACAAAACTAAAATTAAATTAAACATAATAAAGCTGACCAAAACGTTACTATAACCAACCAAACAACTTTTATAATTTTTCTCATCATCCACCATCTTGTACTAAAATACTATCGATAAATATATTTTTGTAGAGTAATTAAACAATCGATTTGAAATGCAATGGAATCGGATGTCAATTTCTGTCCAACGAACAATACATCGAACATCGAACTTCACGTCTCTTGTCCAGGGAGCGTGAACCTTGAGTGAACCTTATCTCCCAGGATGATAACAGTTTAACAGCGGGTGATAACCTCCCAGAGTCCCCGGAGATTCATCTGAGGACTACGTGCCGATAAGGATTTGTCCAACTGCCTTTGTTGACAAGCGATATCGTAGAGACTTTGATCAATTTCAAGGTTTTTTTTTGCTGTCTAATTTAAAGAGAAGGGAAAAGTCGGTCCAATTTAACGAAACTCAACCCCTAGTCGTGTGTCCAGATTAATTTGAACAAACTGATCAGAAGGCTGGAATTTTCTGCTGCGAGTAGCCAGTATCGTTGATACTGGCTACTGGCGTTGATAGCCTGATGACGTCACAGCCAGTATCGTTTTATTGAAAGAGTTTAGAAGTTCTAAACCGAAAGTTTTCGGCCCTATAGGGTTTCTGCCACCAAATGACGTTTGTAAAACAGGTGATTACGTCGTAGTGTGATGAAAAATATGCGACGCAATCCGATACAAGGACAGGTGAATAATTTACAATCAAAGACGTGAGAACCACGGGCGAAGCGATCAATCATCGATGACGTCACAGCTTGGGCAAACATTCCGACCACGAAAACCCGCTTTGCAAACACCAAACGCCCGATGAATGGATGGCGATAAAGTGAAGGGTGATCGGAACGCGAGGTCCAATCGTCCAATGCGTGCACGTATTGATTTGAATAACTGCAATCAGGACCGGGTTTAACATTTGAACGACCCTAGGCATAATATATTTTTACACCCTTAGGTTTTCAGGGTGGTAGTCCGTAAATCATTCCTAGTTAAAGAATATTGGTGCCTAGTGTCTTGTTATAATGTCTCTTGTCAGGAAAACAAGTAGGTACACTAAATTTTTTTATAATTCTAAAAGGATCCCGCGGGCACCGACAATTTACCAAAACACACTTATTGCACTGAACATTTTAAAAACGATCCGGTAAACGCCGTCAAAATACCCGGTTTGCACTTTGATTAATTCGAAAAGGTTCCTCGAGTGCCGGCAAAAGCCACCAAAACACACGCTGCAAGTATGGTTGGTTGCAAGTGGAACAACTTTAAGAGGCTCCCCGGACGCCGCCGCCGGAAACTCCACCAAACATACGATTGCCCCTTTGAACCATTTGAAAGGGCTCCACGGGCGCCGCTGCGGACGTCAGCTTTGGCGGCGCCCTTTCCCTGTTGGTGTCAATTCCTTCCCATGTTCCTCATGGGTTGCGCCGGCACTGGGAATAAGCATAAAAAACTAAATCCCTCGGTGTTAAAAAAAAGTATTTTAGCTGGGAAGGCCGCCCCCAGTACCTTCCTCCCTGCACCTCATCGTTTTGAACAAGCGATCAAAAAATAGTCACCGATATCCACGTGACGTCACAGATGTCAAGGCCGCGGGCGATGTTGTATCTGGTGACCTCTAGGCCTCGGGTCTCCTCAAGGTGAGAATACGTGAGAAAGGCCCGGCGTCCTAGCGCGTCCGTATACGGCAGCAATCTGAGCAGTTGTTGGTAGTGAGGTAGAATTACGATCTAGGTGAGAGGACTAACAGATTAAAATAAAGTACCTGGTGGACCGAGCCTTTATCGGTGTTATTCCATGTTTACGAGTTCATCCAGTTACTAAAAATATTTCAGTGTCATCAAATTGATAATTTTTTATTGCTCCATGGACTCTTCATCATCCCACTTGCTGTATTTTTCCTTGATGGCTGATGGAGATTCCAAACAGCTGTTATGATTACACTGTTGATTTGTTTACACTTTCCTTGTTTATTTCGTTTCCTTGTTTATTTTCGTTTGTTTATCACGGCAACCCATAAGGTCAATGTTAAAATTTTACAACTTTTAAATTAGATTATTACTTATTTCCAGACTTTGAATGAAATCCTCGGAGCCGTTTTTGAGATAATTGTGCAAGCACGCAAGCAGGCATACCAGCATGCAAGCACGATAACATTACTCATATAAGAGTATAGGATAGGATGGATTAAAGTGACATACTGCTACGGATTTTCATGAGGTACTGATTTCATCATACTAACACAGAAAAATCTGTTTTTTGTTCCTTTTTGTTGGCTTGAAAGGTACCGGGCCCATTGTCCTACTACTCGAGAAAAACTTTCGGCGGCCGGAAAGTTTTTTCCTGACTGCGATTACAGGAAACGGAAGTAAACAATCAGCTGATTTGCAGCAAACCGACTTTTAATGTGTGTTTATTGATTAATGTGGTGGCAGCACTGGCAGCAGTGTAGCAAATGTTTGTTTCGTTATAGGTTAGGTTTTAAGGATTGAGAAACGTATTGGTTTATGCAAGGAATACTTTATGATTTAAAGTATGTGTGTCGACTCACACAGTCCGCACACATCGCCCACACAGCGGTGTGTGGCTGTTGTGTGGCTGAGTGGCTGAGTGTGTGGCTGAGTGGCTGAGTGCGTGGCTGAATGTGGCTGCGGTCGGCTCCATTGCCCTATTATTGTGCCACACAATGCCCGTACATTGTAACCTCGGTGTCGCAGTCTCTTTTTACGCCCTCCGACAAAATTGCGTCGCTCAAATTAACACGCGTTTTTTGCAAGTCGTTGAACCTTGGAATGAGACTAGCCTCTGGACGGTGGGAAAGTGTTTGACTTATTACTACAGTACTGAGGCTGAACAATTAACTAAGCAATAGCTTCGACTAATGTTTCATTGTTAAGAATATGAAGTTTCATCGAGAATGAAATTCTGTATTGAATTGCTGTGCTGGATTAGCTTGTTGAATTATGTTTTTGTCGAATAATTATCTAAATAATGCTCTATACTGCTTAAAACACCCCTAGTTATCATAGTTAGTTTTTAGTTAGATTTTCAGCCATTATCCCAGTACAACTCAACTAGGAGAGGCTGTAAGTTTGATCGGGATATGTCGAAAAATTTGGAAGTTATAGCATTTTATTTATTTCCCTTGGAGAATGAGTACGTAGGTTTGCTGCAGCGTAAGCGTAAAATTGGAATACTTTAGGCTATTATCGAGTAGATCTCAACTTGATGAAGCCACACGCCAAGTTTTATTAAAATATATTGAGAAATAAGCGAGATTTAAAATTTTACTTATTTCCCCATAAAGATAACATAGTGACAGTGTAGGCCTACTGTTTTCCGCTTTAAATATCTCGGTAACCAAAGTACATAGAACTATAATTATAGTTTTTTTACCTAAATTCAAATGTGGAAACAAAATTTTGATTATTTGAATTTTACTCCGTGAAAAACTAAAAAACACCAATTGGGGAGGATTTCCCTAAACCCCACTTCCAGTGGTCTGACCGGGCTGGGTTTTTAAATCGTTTGAGCGATTACCACTTAACACGTTTGTACCAATTTTCGTTGACATCTGATCATTTTTTACGCCTTCTCATCGTGTTAAAATTGAAAAAAAAACCACTTTGTCGCCATTTTTCCAATATGGTGGCGTTTGCCCAAGGGCGCCAAATTTGCACCCAGCAAATTCGTAATCAGCGCAAAAACTGTGCCAGAATCAGTTAAATAGTCCTTGTCACCCAAATTTCTAGTTATTGTAAATTCAATGGGTTGGCACCCAGGCTTAATTAATATTACTCTTGGGACGGTTTGCGCCATGATATTCGACTCGGACTATATAGTTGTGTTTTATTTCGACTGTTTTTTACTCTCTGCGATTTGGTTTAACACTCCGTATCCGTTCTGCGGCGGTCCTCAGCCGCCGGTCAATTTAACTGTGTAACTGGGTGAAAATTAGTTTGTATTGCCAAATAGTCTTGCCGCAAGTAATGGATAGTTGGTCACGAATTGGCCAATGGACTAGCCGATTGAAAAGCGATCTTTCATCGTGCAACTGATAATACGTAAGTATTTGTTGCTGTAATCGGTGAATACATGAGAAGGGGAATTAAAACACGTTGTAGAAATCTTTAGGTTATAGTATTACAAGGACCTGTAGGAAAGTCGTCGCTACATGTACAATTTGCTTCCCATAGCCATTCTTGAAACACGGGAGACCGAGCTTTGCTCAGATCGAATGAAAACAACTTGAATATTTGAACCAGCTGTTTCTGTTTAAAATGGCCGTAACGATAACTCGGGTACTTTTGAAGGACTGTAAGACGGAAACCTGAATTTTCTTAGCCTTGGGAGCAGCTCCAACCAATTTCTCGTGGCCAAAAACCTCACATCCAATGAATAAACATTCTTTACATTAAATTACATTGCTTGAAGTGGCGACCACCCAGGTACCTGTTTTAAGCCAAGTATTAATGATAGATGATGAGTGAAAGATGATTGTGGCGCGATCTTGTAGTCTTGTTACTGACTAAGGCCGACATGTTCCTTAGTCAGGACTGTTAATTAATAGCCCAACACAGCCAATGACAACTAAGGGACCTGCATTTTAACGTGGGGTTCGAACCAATTTCCCCGGTTAACAATTTACTGGTCGTTGCAATTTACGAACAGTTCTAATTCTGAGGACGGCGGTCCTATGAACGCAGTATTCAATAGTGCGGACGTTAATTCCCACCATCGATTACCATACTTTCTACTATGTGGTCGATGATCCCCACAAAGGAACACCGCGTCTACAAGCTATTGCTCATAACTATCCATAATTCTTGACCTTCAAGTAACTGGATTACAGGACACGCCACATACAAATAAAAATATTACCCGTACAAAAAACAACAATTCACACACAACAAACAACCAAAAAACAACCCCGACAACAACTTGGTGTGTTTCTGCACCACTGCAACGCCGACTCCTCTTGCCACACTCCTTCCCCGTCACCCTGGACCCAGACGCTGACGTCCACTTTGCCGGTCCAGGAAGCGACGTGTCGGGGCCCGCGACTGTTGCGTCACGTGACAGATAACAGACCCGCGGCTGATAAGGAACAATGGGTTAATTGGTTCAGTGAGCGGTAATAGGTTGTTGGGCAACAGGAGCGATGAAGTGACTAGTGGAAGACCCGGCGCGGCACCTGAGTTGGGGGAAATATTCTGCAGATTTGGTATGTCCGTAACAAATTATTAAAAAGTACCTGGTGGACCGGGTCTTGCTCGGTGTTATTTCATGTTTACCAGTTCATCCAATTAATATAAAATATTTCAATAACACAAAACTGATAAATAGAAACCCTATTTATTGCTACGTGAACTCTTCATCCCACTCGCTGTAATTTTCCCTTGATGGCTGTAGATTCCAAACAGGCTGTATGATTACGTCATGCTGGCTGTATGATTACTTCATTTGTTTACACTTTCCTTATTTATTTAGTTGTTATCATGGCAACTCATAAGGCCAATGTTAAAATTTTACAACGCTAAAATTCGTTGTATTACGTTATTAGGTTTTCTCTGCCCAAGTAATCTGCACAAAACACGTTTTTGAGACATAAATTTCTTCACAGAAAAAAGAATTTGATGGAACAACAAAAACATTTGCAGGTTGTATATCTGCAAATCTTTTTGCTCGGTTTACCAATGTTTTTGTTGGAAAAACAAAATAGATTTGTTGAAACAACAAAAACATTGGTAAACCGAGCAAAAAGCATTTGCAGATATGGGCTACAACCTGCAAATATTTTTGTTGTTCCAACAATTTTTTTTTTTGAAAATTGTGCAAACAACCAACCAAGCAAGCACGCAAGCATACACGCACGTACGCAAGATAACATTCCTAATAATATAAGAGAATGGGTATGGGATTAAATGGTTTTGCAAATGGATAGAAAGGCAGAACAGTTTTCTTGTTTTTTCCCTTACAGGTGGTATTTTTTTGTGAACATTTGTTATCTGCACAAACTCTTTTTGAGGAAGCGGTCCAATCTCTATTGAGCATGCATCGAAATGTAGCTTCTGGCTATTTCAAACATAGACATTTATTAAAAAACAATGAAGTTTAAATAGGTCTTTATATTTGTGTAATGTTTAATTTAATTTCATGTCGAACACTAGAGTCGCTAAATTACTAAACGTGAGGCTATTCCCGATCGAATTTTTGTTTAGGAAGAGGGTCTTCAATAGAAGTCGTTCCAATTACTTAAAATTCGACCTTCTACGACATTGAAGAAACTGACTAAATTTCAGTCAACTACAACAATCCAAAAACATTGATTTACAGCTTATTTTTGCTGGGAAAACGTATCTTGTGATTTCAGACAGCTCAATTTTACAAGTAAAATAACATATTTTCTTCTCTGTCAGTTGCGGTGCTGTCATTCCATCGTAAGCCCTATTGTAAAAGATGAAGAATTAATTTCACGACACATATGACACAAATAACATGGAGCGTCTTGCGTAGGAAGTTGTAGGCTACTTTTTAATCTACTTTATCGCCTATTCTCCCGTGATCTATCTACTACTGTACTCCGAGATCAGATCAAACCACGTCCACGTACAAGCAGGGAAGCGGGTGTATACATCGGATGCGGGCTCTTCCCTAAACAGAAGGGGGCGGTTACGGAAATGAACGGGGGGGGGGCGGATACGGATATAGACATAAACTTGGGGCGACTGAGGTTTACAGAAGTACAGGTCGATTCAAACAACAAAGCCCAGTCCGTCCGTAAGACTAATGTTGATTTTAGCCTTGGCTTTATGGACGCCGTGGGCCTTGTTATTTGGATCGAACTATACAGGTCGAGTCATATTACGTGGCCCAGGCCGTCTCAAGCCCAATGCTAAAATTAACATTTGTCTTTATGGACGGTCTGGTTCAAACCGTTTGACCCGATCTATTGATTTGCCCATTTTAGGTAACAACTGGTTCTATGAATTCCATGTTGAATTTCAAGGATTAAAGTATTTTAAAGTTAACCTGAACATGTTTTTACAAGGAACCAATGAATTTTTACTTCTTTGACGTATCGGTTCCGGTTATCCGGATGCAGAAACGTGTAAAAAAATTAAATCGAACTCCATTTATTTCGTGGGAAGTCGGTATATTTGAGGAATTTTGAATTATGGATACATGAAGAACTAATGGGTGGTTCGAAAGAGATGTAAGATTGAAAAAGGCCGGAAATCTGTTGGTTTAATCGTTTTCCTGCACTCCAACCTTGACACCTAGGACCAACGATTGTCAAGGACAAAATTTTGTATGTGTGTTTAATGCGGGTACTTTAGTGCTAACTCTTATTCCTCCACTCAGTTTACACGTTAAAACGATTTGTGGTTTGATAAAAATTCATCACAAATACATAAATTAACAATAGCGAAGAAAGAAATATTCATCAAATTCACGGATTAAAAAAGAAAATTTATAATATTTTCCTGCATTGAATTTATACAGTGCCCGCACGTGATAGTTATCGAAGGTTTGATAAGTTATCTTTATTTGTTGGTTCTCATGGGCGTGCTATCACTTCCGCCCACAAACAGTAGAAGTCAAACCGTGACATTGAAAACATGTTTACGGTTAACGTAATATATGTAGGCCCAGTCATTACATAATCAGTGAATGAGACTGTAGGCTACATTCTTTTGCTTTGTGGCATATTTATTTGGCAGAGATAAGTTTTAGTGGCGTACCCAGGCAGTAATAGGATAATACCCCCCTCCGAAATCATGGGGGTAAACCAAAAGTCGGAATATAATGTATACCGAACGAGGGTTTTACTTCGGCCACGGTCACATTTTTTAAGCGAACGCATGCAAACGAGCAGACGAGCACACGTGAACGCTACAAGGAATTAAGGCGTTCACTGCTGCTCATTCGTTATTCGTACCAGATCGCTCTTATTTGACCGAGGCCTTCCAAGTTACTGACGATATATAATGAAAATATTTCCTTTGAGTTACTCACACAGGTACATTTCTATTCATTTAATTTTCAGCAAAAATTGAGTTTGTTATTTATTTAGTATTATTTCTTAAATATAACAAAAATCACTTTTTTTAAGAGAATGACTAATGAAAAACCACAAACTATATATAACATAGAGTGATATAAAAATTAATGTATCTTTAATAACCCATAAGAACTCTACTTCAAGTATAACAAACGAGGTTTTAGTTATGTTCACAAAAGATAAATTGACATTATGAAAAATTACCGAAAAAATTCTTTCACACAATTCTGGGTAAAACACGGCGGGAGTAACCACTCGATTTGAACTTTCGATTATTTTGCAACAAGTTTAGTCGAGTCGAGTAGTGTATACTCGGTTCGAAAAAAGCTCAATTCTCGAGTTCTCGCACACCCCTAGTTGAAACCATTCACCAGTCGGTAGTGAAAATAGTCGATGTTCCTATCCACTAGTGTTTGGTATCGATATCCGATATATTGGAAATTTCGATATTTTGGTTTCGATACATCGTTATTTTTATATCGATAATAGACTACCGACATTATCGGAATATCGATAATTTTACTTCGATATTATCGTTAGTATTGATATTAGCAATTTTTTAACGGTAATACAAAAATAAAAACCGTTTAACCCTTTTTGCACTTTTTCATTAGAAGTAATTTAAATATTATTTGATTACTGTTGTGTCGGACGTCACCACAATGCAGGTAGGTAGGTAGGTATGTGTCGAGATCTGAAATTAAGGCTTACCGATTTGAGATAATGATAGGCCTGTGGTAAGGCAAGGATATTTAACTGTTAATTAAATATTTAATTCAACATTTTAATAATTCTTGTTGGCCTATATGTTACAGACAACTTATTACAAGAAAGGTTTTTTAGTTACATTTTTTATTATTTGTTGTTTTGTTGAAAAAAAAGTTTTCCACAAGAATAAAAAAAATATATCTTGGCTATGTAGGGTACTTGAAATCAAAGTCTTTTGCAGTGAAAAAAAAATATTTCACAGTTATTGATCTAAAATTATACTTCAAAGTATAAGTTGTATAGTAGGTGCGTTTTGAAGATTCGCCCCCCCAGAACAGGTAGAAGGACAGTCGTAATCCCCTGTTGACAAACAATGCCTTAGTGCCTTTGTTACGGGCGGCCGGCCGGGACTCTCTGTATCCGCCTGAAATTCCGGTTACAGGCATAACAAAATATATCGCAATATTTGAGGTGCAAGTTACGCGGCATTTTCTTGGAATGCAGGCGGGTGAACCACCAGCACAACGGTGGCCACCCCTAACAAAGTCTTTGTTTGATAACAGGGGATTAGGACAGTCCGTCTACCTGTTTTGGGGGGGCGAATCTTCAAAACGTGCCTACTATAAACAATTTTACGTCAAATGGACGTCACAGGTGTGCTGCTAACTGTTGTGATACATACCGTATGCATTCGATTAATTGTTAACAAATTTTTTTCTGAAATATCGATATTTTTTCGATATATAGATATTTTTGAACCGATATTGTCGTAATATCGATATTGAGGGTCCGATATTATCGTCGATATAAATACCGATATTTTCTTTCG
Organism: Flexamia atlantica; assembly: GCA_035578135.1. Taxonomy (NCBI): domain Eukaryota; kingdom Metazoa; phylum Arthropoda; class Insecta; order Hemiptera; family Cicadellidae; genus Flexamia; species Flexamia atlantica. The sequence goes on along the minus strand of JAQJVK010000003.1, from coordinate 12,864,629 downwards.
ATATCCCAACATTACTACCCACCGCCCTGTGGGCCCGCCCGCCGAATTCCGCTGAAGTCGAGACCCACTTCGCGGCGAGTATCGTGGACTCATCAACAATACCGCCTACTCGCCTTTGTTGGCGCAACGCAGCGCATGCCGCCCGGGTCACGGCTGCTCGGCGCGGGGCTGAAATATGCGGTCTGGGCACTTCGCGAGTCCGCATGTCTGTCTAGCTGGAGGCGCTGTGGTGGGCATGCAAATTATTAAATTCTGTGCATTTGGAATAGGATAGAATAGAATACATTTTTATTTTCTCAAAATATGTCAAACTATTTATTACAATTTCTTTCTGTGAAGTCTTTCGCCTTCACAGAATCGTACCCAATTGATCGTAGCGCGTTGTTTTTTTTCATATGTTGTATCAGGGGTGTTTGTTCGTAAACCCGTGACCCCACTAAAACCGCGAAAAACACTCTCGTTAGATTTTGGTGTGTTACTGTTTATTCAATCACGAGAAAAGTTAGTAGCTTTTTGAAGGGTTGTTTCTGGAGCCAGCTGTCATTGGTTGTTGGGCTATTAATTAACAATCCTGTCTAAGGCGAACATGCCAACCTTAGTCAGTAACAAGGCTACAAGATCGCGCCACTTTCATCACACTCATCCTTCACTCATATTCAGGGTAACGTCCTCCATGAGTAGGGTGACCAGATTGTTTCCAAATAAAAACGGGACACTTAAACTAAACTCACCCCCCCATCCCCAATACAATACACCACACACCAAGGTGTTATACAGGGGTCTCTGTAATTTACAAATTAAGTATCAAACTGTTTTTGAAGATTTTATACCATGCATTTTATTTTACATTTATTGAACTTATTACAGCGCACGATCGTTACAGTTTTTTCTTTTAGAATACAATAAATGGCATGCAGCCATGAAAGGTAATTTTTTGAATGGCCACGAGTGATATTTTTAAGATCTTAACATTTTATTATAGAAAAAAAAGATTTTCTAACAATAAATTATGTAGGTGGTAATATATATATATGAAACAGTAGGATCAAAAAAATTATCATGATTATCCTGAACTTTAACTTCTTATCGTTAATTGTTATGCTGGGAAAACAAAATTTAAACAATAAGTTCATTAAACGTTTCAAGTTTTCCTATACCTGTTACTTGCCCCAGCCCTTTTTCGGCAACAATCCATTTTGAAGTTATATGATACCTGAAAGAAGAGCTTTGAATATGTGGCATAAAACTAAAATCTTGTTTAGCATTTGTAAAAGTTCGTAGAATTCTTTTATAACTGTAAGTAATCTAAATTTTCTGGATGCATCTAAATTCAATAGAATCTAAATTTTTAAGATAACGTTAGGTATGTTTTATGTAGCCTACTTTTAAAAAACGGGACATTTTGACGTCCCGACAAAGGTTTTCGGGACAACGAAACACAACGTGAAAAACGGGACTTTTCCGTTTTTACGGGACGTCTGGTCACTCTATCCATGAGGTACCTGTCTTATTGAAGTGATTAAGTGATTAAGTGACCTTACACACATAGAAATTATGTTGAAACAGTTGGACTTTTCCATTCGTTTCTAGTTTTAAGAATTTCTAAACACTAGAAGCGAATAGAAAAAACCAAATAATTCAACATAATAACCAGGCTTGGTGACAGGGTTTTCGGGCCCCTGTGCAATCTTCAACCCCGGCGCGGGCTTTTACGACCTCTTTTTTACTTATTTCGTGTGCTTTTGGAGCCCTTTTTGGTATTCCCGGGCCCCCTGCAAGCCCGGGCCCCTATGCATTTGCCCCCTTTTCCCACCTCCCCCCCTTGTCGCCGGCCCTGATGATAACAAATCCTTCGCTGTAATGAATTTCAAACATACAGCTTATAGAAATAACACATTTCTTTGTGATTATGCTGTTTTAAAACGCAATCGAGCTTATCCCCTTCCGAGTGGACTGCAAAATTTCTGTGATTACCAAAGAGTGTAAACAATTTAATTGAAGATATTAAACGATCAGTCGACTTTTGGCCCTCTAACGAAAATTAGCTGTTTTCGGCCTCTATATGACGTATGTAATTCAGGCGACTTCGTCGTAGGCCGGTGTGGTGAAAAATAACTTTGAAATATTCACGTAATTGTCTAAAGCTGGCTGTTCCTTCACCGCCTCGCTTGTCTTCTGACCCAGCCTTATCACAAAATAGATCCACTATTTCAACCACTGCCGCTTCCGACTTCCGACTCGAAATTTGAATTTTGTCACCGGTCCAACCGCCGCGATCCGATACCGCGGAAGTTCCCGCCACTTTCCCTGTTGCGTGCGACTCCCACAGTCCCAGGGGCGTTGTCCGGGTCGCCAGCCGACACCCGACCCGCCGCGGAAGCCGCAGCCACTTTTACTTTCGGCATCTTTGATTGATGAACTGGCCAAACACTTTCTCCGAAGCCGAATCGGCCGAGTCAATCAGCTGATTGATTGTCGGCCGAGAAAAGGCGGGAGTTCGCGTTCGCACCGGATGTTGCGTTGTGATTGTCGCCGTTGTCCGGAGAAACAACAGGAACACTGGAACAGCATCCTGGAATTATAGTCGAGTTCCTCTGTGGCAGGTTGCTGACCGATCTTATCGCCGATCTGAGTATCACACTTCTATTAATTATTTCTAGTATTACTGCGAATAGTACCAAAAGTTTATGTTTGTAAGTGCTCGCTGGTTTGTAAGACTTCTCTAACAGTTTTGGAATTCGGGACAAAGAAAACTCCAGCGATTTGCCTCTTGTACTGCGGTGTTAGTAGGTATTTAATAAAACTGAGGGATCCATACGAAGATCTGACTGTATTAGTCTTATTGAAAAACGAAAAATACATCGCCTATGCTATGTGATAAATCTGTCATAGTTCACTTCACCAAACCGTTAATTAGGGTTGACTTTGTGTGGAGTATTGAGTGTTACCAGTATTACCGAAAACATAATGTTTAGCCTCATACTGTTTAGCGTGAGGCCCTCACGATAGTAGGCCTACCGTATAGTTTGTTTCCACGTCCATTTTAATTTTAAAGATGAATGTCATAAAAACTTTGGTTAGTTGTGTGTTATTAAGTCAACTAAAGGTTTTATTTACATTATACCGTAACTAGGTTTTGAACTGAATTATTGTTAGAACTAAATTTGAAAAAACCTTTCTTGATGTAGGTAAAAAACCCTTCAAATTGTTTATTTACTTAAACATAGATGAAAATTGTTATTTATGAAGTATTAGTTGAAAAATAGAAGGAATGTTCTCTGCAATTTCGATAATTCCAAGATTTGAAATAAAATTAGTTGGTTGAGAAACAAAGACATCGTTATTGACAAACTGATCACTCCAATCACGCAAACCGTCTAAATTTGTCTAACGGCCTTGTTATTCAACAATTTTAACAACCAAACACCTTTCCCTCTCTTTGATCGAACCGACCTTTTAATTCAATCGATAAATTGACAAGCCATTCAGCAATAATTATATAAACCAATCAGTTTATGCTGACCAGTTAGACTTTTTCAATCGTAAACCGCAGCATGATTCCGGTCGGACAAGATTTTCTGTTAGTACTTTCTATTCGGAAGTGGGTATAGACATGTGGACTGATTGAATATTTATGAGGCTTGGAATTCAATGTGATACGAGGATACGACATGTTATGTAGCGGATTGACAATCGTTTATGGTTACTGTTCAAAGCGTTGCATGATTATTTAAATTCTTTTTGACGGTGTACCTTTACCAACTCTTACGATCTAAATAATTTATTCCCGCCTTCACTCAAAATATCTGCTTGGTTTATTTATTAACATGTAAAACTTATTTCTTCTTAAAATGTATAAGTTATCAAAAAATTAACCTTTACGTCTTTCTTGGGTTTTATAAAAAGCCACTCAACTTAAAATGCAAATTAGAGAGTCTACACTCACTCCCTATTATTTCCCCAAAGTTTCTTTGGTCTTGATTAATGAGGGATATTAAAAAATTAATTTTGCTTGTTTACCAAGTGATAGTTTCGTATACTGTGTTAAAAAGCCTAATAACTGTTTATATACCAAGTCATAATTTAGTTTTGGCTGCAATATCTTAAAACAAATTCCGTTTGGTAGAGAAAAATCGGAAGTTAAAACCTTCTCTCCATTATTGTCATTCAGGAATAAAAAAAAGTTTGTTAGGTTATTTAGCTGTAGATTCTGGCATTCATAGTCAAAATTCCCAAATAATCTTTAATTTCTAATCACTCTTCAGGTGTAATTTCATACCCAAACTTTCCCAAGCCTCTCAGACTCTCAGGATCAAGACCATCAGATACTCCAAACTCGCATTCACCTCAGCAGCCAGACCGGAAGTGCCGTCGCTATCGTCGATGTATCGGAAGCACGTCTGACTATCGAGTGTCGTTTATTCATGAGCGAGAAAGCGATCGGATCGAACCGTAACCGTGACCATAACATAAACCATTGTCGGTACTGGTAACCCGGTCATACGGATAAGGAGCCCCGTACCTTGACTGAAGCTATGCGGGCCAATGACGTCTGGTAGATGGTGAGGACTAGTTTGTGGCTAGATGATTCATTTATTGGAATGATGATGAGAAAGGTTGGTTGCCTTGTACCGATTTTTCGTATCGCTATTTTGTGAACGTCCAGCTTGATTGTGGCATTAAGTGCTTTAAATGTTAATAACATACATACCTAATGCTTGGATATAGCTTAAGTAACTCAGTTTCAAAAAGTTATTTGGTGGTAATTGTTTTTAGAACGTTAGAATGTTCTTAAATATTGTGAATAATTTTCAGAAGATACCTTTCATCTGAAGTTTGAAATTGAAATTAAAATTTGAGTTTTGAGAGTCAGGTCGGTGCCTGACGGTGTTATTATCCCCCAAAAGACAAAGCTTTTCATTTGACTTTTTAAGTAACACAAATGTTTTAATTTTTTTCAGAAGCTTTCCCTCTAAACTTCATAAGGTATTCATATTTGTTTTAGATTTGCAAGGAATATTTAGGATAATATAATTTTTTTTCTCAGCGAGTATTTTGTTTGAATAGTATACTGTAGCCTATCGTCTCTTCTGTGCTTGCTGATCGTGGCATTCTCCAATTTCCAAAACAGTACCTCGTTTGCTTACTTTTAACAGTTAATTCGGTAACAAATTCAGTGGATAATCCATAAAAAGTGGGGGTTCCCTCCTTTAAGAAAAATTGCTATCACAATAAAAACCCAGCTTGCACAAAACAACAAAAGATATGATTGATAACAGATGGCAGTGGCGCTGATACGAAACAGGATCCATACCAGATGTGCGATAGGAGGATCCGGATGTTGATATGTTATGATGTCATTTCACTGCTTCTTCTTTCCCCTTCCCCTCCCTTGTTACTTCACAGAGACCCGAAAAAATAACGGACTGGGCTGGGCTGGGGAGTTTAAACTGGAAGCAGTTTGTTTTTGTTTACCGTTTCAAAAGACCTGAGCGCAGCTGGCTGCATTTGTGCATTAAGAATATAGTTTATTTTTACTGTTACTGCACAAACTTCCGCTGGAAATGGATACAGATGCAGAAGTTACAAACGGGCTGAAAACAAATAAGCGGAGTGGTAGTTAAAATAATTAGGGTATCTTTGTTATAAGTACTTGTAAAACTACTTTTAGGTGAATCAACAACACTAATTGAGTAACATAATTTTACAAGCCTTTTGTTCTTGGCACTCTTTGATAACTTGTAACACAAAATGATGATAGTGTTATCAGAGTAATGGCCTACTAGCAAACGTTTTAACCCTAAAACCATTGCGCTCTATTTTAGCGAATTTCCCCTATAGGGAAGAAGCTATTACCGTAGGTCTCATGGTAAGACTTAAGCTCGGGACCACTATAACTTTTCGTTTTGGGGCCCCCAGAAGCAAAAAACACTATTCGTTTGAATTTATATATATATATATATAATTCAATATATAATCCAAATGGTACTCACCATGAACAATTTTAAGTTTTTGGGGAACAATTATTTACAATGTAAAGGAACAGCGATGGGTACCCGTATGGCACCATCATACGCCAATCTTTTTATGGGTCTGGTAGAGCAAAATTTTCTCTCAAACCAAAATTTACAACCAGCAGCCTGGTTCCGTTTCATTGACGATATATTTGTCGTTTGGCAGCATGGCATGGATTCACTTCAAAAGTTTTTGGCTGATCTTAACAATTGTTCATGTCTAAATTTCACATGGACGGTTTCTTCAAAAACAGTGACGTATTTGGATTTAGATATTTTCTTAGAAGGTGGCAAAATAAAAACAAAAATCCATGTCAAAAAAACAAACAAAATGCAATATTTGCATTACAGCAGTTGTCACCCTGCTCACGTTAAAAAGTCCATTCCTAAAAGCCTTTCAGTCAAAGCTAAAGCTTTATGTACTGATCCTAAAGACTATAATGCTTATCTGAACAAATTAAACAATGCTTTCTCTCAAAGAGGTTATCCAAAAAAAGTAATAAAAAGACAATTCAAAAAACAAAAGAACCCCACTAAACCTAATGATTTCAAAGATGACCCAAAATTCATAACCTCTTACTTCCCCGGCCTTCATAAAATGAATTCTATAATGAAAACAGGATTTGAACTACTTAAGAACTCTCCCCTTACAGAAAATATTTTTTCTAGACCACCTAGAATGGTTTTCAAAAAACCGCAAAATTTGAAAAACATGCTTGTAAGGCCCAAGCTCGAAAATAACACGGATACAAGTCTCAGTTCCAACCATGGATGTGAACCATGTAAAAAACCGCGTTGCGGAATCTGTAAGATCATGTGCGAGACAGACCAATTTCGCAGTAACGTCACTGACAAAGTTTACCCGATCGTTGGTCACATGGATTGTTCATCAAACCATGCGATTTACCAGCTATCATGTAAACATTGCCCAAAACAATACATTGGTCAAACCTCAAACTCTTTAAGAGTGCGCATGACAGGACATCGGTTCTCAGTTAACCATAAAGAGACGAAAAAGCCTGTGGCCTTACACGCTGTCCAGCATGATGCTGAGTTTGAAGATTGTTTTGATCTTAAAGCTGTCCACAAAATTAATAATACTGAGAGCAAAGATCTCAATGAATTAAATTTAAGAACATATGAATTGGCTCATCAGCTAGTTTTAAGGTCAAAACAACCTCATGGACTCAACATCCGCTGAATTGTAAATAATTATCACTTCTTTATATGTAATACTTAAATAAATAGTTTGATTCCTCATCAACTGTCCTAAACCAACTTGACCAGCAAAACAAATTGTCTTCAGCTGTTAATTTATGATTATGTTTGTTATTTAGCTTGAAAAAGGTAAAACCGAAATATTGCTAAGTAAAAATGTTTTAATTATTTCGAAGTATATATATATATATATATATATATATATATATATATATGTGTGTGTCTGTTAGCACGATAGCGGCTGCAAAAATGGTCCGATCTTTATGAAATTTGGTACGGACGTGTAAAGTGGTAATCAATTGGACGAGTTCGTGAACCAGCCCGATCGGACCACCGGAAGGGGGGGTAAAGGGGGATAAACCCCCCCAAAAATGGGTTTTTTGAATTTTTGACATAGAAAAATAAAATTTATCGAATTTTTGTGGGCACCATTGAATTCAGCTCAAAAAAACAAACAATTTGGTATTTTGAAGCACTGCTCTATGTCCATTGGTTACCGAGATATTGAAAGTGGTAAACACAGTACGTTGTCCCAATGTTAACCTTATGGGAAATAAGTAAATTTCTATATCTCGCTTATTTCTCAACATATCTCAATAAAACTTGGTAAATAGCTTCTTCTAGTTCAGATCAACTAAATATTGAATTAAAACCACCCAGTTTTAATATACCTGTAGCAGCACACCTGCATACTCATTCCCCATGTTATTCTTATGGAGCTTACAAAAAAATGTCAAATCTTGCTATGTTGGATTGAGATATGTTGTTTTGCATTTGAAATTCGCTGAGTATGCAGGTCTGCTGCAACGGGGGTATTTCTGTTTCTATCCATTCACAAAATTATTACGTTAGAATTAGCTGTGCCTCTTGAAGGTTTGAAGACATCTAATTCACTGTTATTTATGCTAAGGTTCATATTTAAGAGTCACTATCTAGCGGATAGTAAAAACTCTTCAAGAACAATAAAAAAAGATCGTCCAAATGAAAACCATATAGGCACAAAAACACTTTGCTGCAACCAATGACATACGCATATTTGATAATTGTCCATCTTTCTCTACACATTCATCATCAATCTTTCTCACGCACGTTAATTAATGGTCGGGATTTTCATGCGCGAACTATGGTATAGCATTGATCCGGTATACGGGCACCTTTGTCTCAAAGTTTTTTCACACCCCAAAATTCCTCTGCAACTGATTGGCTACATAGAATGTATTATTGTTGTTGTATCCAATCAGAAGTCAGAAGTGTGTTTCAGCTGCAGCGTGACAAGACTGCGTTACATTTGGCTGCTACAACTAAAATTAAAATTGCCATCTTAATATCTTATCCTACCTTATCTCATGGCTTATGGCGATTTTATACTGAAAAGTGAACGTACAGAGGTCAGTGAGGCTGGACCCTGCCCAAAATATTTCCTCCTCTCAATCCATTCACTTTACCCTGTTTATGATATTGAAAACTCGTTTATACACAGTGCAGTGTTGAAGACTTATCAAGCTAAAGTTAATCCACTGTTTTTAGCTCCCTAAAACCCCCCCTCCCTGTTTTTTTGTTAATCCCTTTAGCTACATTTGCTTGGAGGAAAATAATCAGGAGTTTTAACTAAACCTACTTAAAAAAACTAACTCCACAGGATATAAATACCTTTATACGACAATAAATGAATCATGATCGATTGGTTTTATCGACTTGTTGGTCATCGTAGTCGACTAGTCGATATTTTATCGTTTTCAACCGATTAGTCGGCCTCTTAACCGATTAGATTTTCTGGTTTTAAACGGTTTTTGCTCGTTCATCTAATTAAATCAATGAAACTAGACAATGTTTAATATGGTGACTAATCGACTAGTGTGAACGACTAGACTAATCGATGTTTGAAAGTAATCGACTACTAGCTAGTCGATAATGAAAAGTAGTCGATGCTCCCACCTCTACCGAATGAAACTAACCACCCCCTCCCTGTCGCAGGATGTCCAGCGGCCCGTACGCCTCCTGCGGGGCGCTGGCGGCGACCCCCGAGGACCCCGAGGACCGCCGCCTCAGCGCCGCCTACCCGCGGACCCGCCGCCGCCTCTCCTCCATCGGCGGCACCGACAGCAACAGCAGCGGCAGCGTTGACACCAGCGACCTCACCGACCTCGAGCGGGCCCAGGTCGAGAGCTGCTTCCGCGGCCTCAAGACGCAGGTGGGAGATTGTTTGTTACGTACTTGGTACGTGTAGTATTTCTCGCCGTAGGAGATCGGGGAGTCGTCAATCGTCAAGAGATCGGGGAGTCGTCAATCATAGGAGATCGGGAGTCGGAAGTCATAGGAGAACAGGGAGTCGTCAGTCAAAGGAGATCAGGGAGTCGTCAGTCAAAGGAGGTCAGGGAGTCGTCAGTCATAGGAGATCGGGGAGTCGTCAATCGTAGGAGATCGGGGAGTCGTCAATCGTAGGAGATCGGGGAGTCGTCAATCGTAGGAGATCGGGGAGTCGTTAATCGTAGGAGATCGGGGAGTCGTCAATCGTAGGAGATCGGGGAGTCGTCAATCGTAGGAGATCGGGGAGTCGTCAATCGTAGGAGATCGGGGAGTCGTCAATCGTAGGAGATCGGGGAGTCGTCAATCGTAGGAGATCGGGGAGTCGTCAATCGTAGGAGATCGGGAGTCGTCAATAGTAGGAGATCGGGGAGTCGTCAATCGTAGGAGATCGGGGAGTCGTCAATCGTAGGAGATCGGGAGTCGTCAATAGTAGGAGATCGGGGAGTCGTCAATCGTAGGAGATCGGGGAGCAGGGCCGGCTCTACCATATAGGCGAACTAGGCGACCGCCTAGGGCGCTAGGGCCTGAGGGGCGCCAAAGGGGGTGCTGGATGGTCGCGTTTGTAAAAATAGCAGGGCGCAAAAATAAAATAAAGAACATGAACGTCAATTTTAGACCTAAATTCTAGGTTTATATTATGGAATTATTATTCAGGAATAGCTTTACATGCTCTGGTCGTGTAGTTGCTCTTAAAAGCACTTCAAAACTTATCACCAATGGTGGAAACCCCCAACCCGTCTTTTATCGACTACTTATACCAAACATTAGCACACGTCATACCTTCTCTTGGAGCCGTCGTTGTTATGTACTTTGGGTTAATTCTTTTAGACAAACATTAAATATACATGAGTTGAGCCGGCTTTTTACACCACAATAACAACAGAATACGGATCAACATGGGGGGATATCTCCATGTTAGGAAGGCACTTCTTGTCAACGAAACAAATTAGTTTGTTAAACTTTGTTCAAAATAATTTTTGCCTGAGTGTTAAATTGTTGAATTGATTACATTATTTTTATTATTTTCTCAAAATCAGACATTATTAAACAGCGCCTTTAAGTGTCTCAACTAGGTACATAAAATACTTATTTCGACTTTTTTCCAAAGAATCAACTCTTTTTTAGACCTATGAGTATAAATTGTCAAATGGTATAATGTCCTCTGAATTCTCCATGTGCAGTCGATCTTCACTCATTATTATAAATGAAATGAAGTATGACAATACTTTTGTTTGATCTCGTTTTTGTTTAGAGTGGGGCGCCGGGCATGCTCTCGCCTGGGGCGCCAAAAACTCTTGAGCCGGCTCTGTCGGGGAGTCGTCAATCGTAGATCGGGGAGACGTCAACCGTAGGAGATCGGAGAGTAGTCAATCGTAGGAGATCGGGGAGTCGTCAATCGTAGGAGATCGGGGAGTCGTCAATCGTAGGAGATCGGGGAGTCGTCAATCGTAGGAGATCGGGAGTCGTCAATCGTAGGAGATCGGGGAGTCGTCAATCGTAGGAGATCGGGGAGTCGTCAATCGTAGGAGATCGGGGAGTCGTCAATCGTAGGAGATCGGGGAGTCGTCAATCGTAGGAGATCGGGGAGTCGTCAATCGTAGATCGGGGAGACGTCAATCGTAGGAGATCGGGGAGTCGTCAATCGTAGGAGATCGGGGAGTCGTCAATCGTAGGAGATCGGGGAGTCGTCAATCGTAGGAGATCGGGGAGTCGTCAATCGTAGGAGATCGGGGAGTCGTCAATCGTAGGAGATCGGGGAGTCGTCAATCGTAGGAGATCGGGGAGTCGTCAATAGTAGGAGATCGGGGAGTCGTCAATCGTAGGAGATCGGGGAGTCGTCAATCGTAGGAGATCGGGGAGTCGTCAATAGTAGGAGATCGGGGAGTCGTCAATCGTAGGAGATCGGGGAGTCGTCAATCGTAGGAGATCGGGAGTCGTCAATAGTAGGAGATCGGGGAGTCGTCAATCGTAGGAGATCGGGGAGTCGTCAATCGTAGGAGATCGGGGAGTCGTCAATAGTAGGAGATCGGGGAGTCGTCAATCGTAGGAGATCGGGGAGTCGTCAATCGTAGGAGATCGGGGAGTCGTCAATCGTAGATCGGGGAGTCGTCAATAGTAGGAGATCGGGGAGTCGTCAATCGTAGGAGATCGGGGAGTCGTCAATCGTAGGAGATCGGGGAGTCGTCAATCGTAGGAGATCGGGGAGTCGTCAATCGTAGGAGATCGGGGAGTCGTCAATCGTAGGAGATCGGGGAGTCGTCAATCGTAGGAGATCGGGGAGTCGTCAATCGTAGGAGATCGGGGAGTCGTCAATCGTAGGAGATCGGGGAGTCGTCAATCGTAGGAGATCGGGGAGTCGTCAATCGTAGGAGATCGGGGAGTCGTCAATAGTAGGAGATCGGGAGTCGTCAATCGTAGGAGATCGGGGAGTCGTCAATAGTAGGAGATCGGGAGTCGTCAATCGTAGGAGATCGGGGATTCGTCAATAGTAGGAGATCGGGGAGTCGTCAATCGTAGGAGATCGGGGAGTCGTCAATCGTAGGAGATCGGGAGTCGTCAATAGTAGGAGATCGGGGAGTCGTCAATCGTAGGAGATCGGGGAGTCGTCAATCGTAGGAGATCGGGAGTCGTCAATAGTAGGAGATCGGGGAGTCGTCAATCGTAGGAGATCGGGGAGCAGGGCCGGCTCTACCATATAGGCGAACTAGGCGACCGCCTAGGGCGCTAGGGCCTGAGGGGCGCCAAAGGGGGTGCTGGATGGTCGCGTTTGTAAAAATAGCAGGGCGCAAAAATAAAATAAAGAACATGAACGTCAATTTTAGACCTAAATTCTAGGTTTATATTATGGAATTATTATTCAGGAATAGCTTCACATGCTCTGGTCGTGTAGTTGCTCTTAAAAGCACTTCAAAACTTATCACCAATGGTGGAAACCCCCAACCCGTCTTTTATCGACTACTTATACCAAACATTAGCACACGTCATACCTTCTCTTGGAGCCGTCGTTGTTATGTACTTTGGGTTAATTCTTTTAGACAAACATTAAATATACATGAGTTGAGCCGGCTTTTTACACCACAATAACAACAGAATACGGATCAACATGGGGGGATATCTCCATGTTAGGAAGGCACTTCTTGTCAACGAAACAAATTAGTTTGTTAAACTTTGTTCAAAATAATTTTTGCCTGAGTGTTAAATTGTTGAATTGATTACATTATTTTTATTATTTTCTCAAAATCAGACATTATTAAACAGCGCCTTTAAGTGTCTCAACTAGGTACATAAAATACTTATTTCGACTTTTTTCCAAAGAATCAACTCTTTTTTAGACCTATGAGTATAAATTGTCAAATGGTATAATGTCCTCTGAATTCTCCATGTGCAGTCGATCTTCACTCATTATTATAAATGAAATGAAGTATGACAATACTTTTGTTTGATCTCGTTTTTGTTTAGAGTGGGGCGCCGGGCATGCTCTCGCCTGGGGCGCCAAAAACTCTTGAGCCGGCTCTGTCGGGGAGTCGTCAATCGTAGATCGGGGAGACGTCAACCGTAGGAGATCGGAGAGTAGTCAATCGTAGGAGATCGGGGAGTCGTCAATCGTAGATCGGGGAGTCGTCAATCGTAGATCGGAAAGTCGTCAATCGTAGATCGGGGAGTCGTCAATCGTAGGAGATCGGGGAGTCGTCAACCGTAGGAGATCGGGGAGTCGTCAACCGTAGGAGATCGGGGAGTCGTCAACCGTAGGAGATCGGGGAGTCGTCAATCGTAGATCGGGGAGTCGTCAATCGTAGATCGGGGAGTCGTAAATCGTAGATCGGGGAGTCGTCAATCGTAGGAGATCGGGGAGTCGTCAATCGTAGATCGGGGAGTCGTCAACCGTAGGAGATCGGGGAGACGTCAACCGTAGGAGATCGGGGAGTGGTCAACCGTAGGAGATCGGGGAGTCGTCAATCGTAGATCGGGGAGTCGTCAACCGTAGGAGATCGGGGAGACGTCAACCGTAGGAGATCGGGGAGTCGTCAATCGTAGGAGATCGGGGAGTCGTCAATCGTAGGAGATCGGGGAGTCGTCAATCGTAGATCGGGGAGACGTCAACCGTAGGAGATCGGGGAGACGTCAACCGTAGGAGATCGGGGAGTCGTCAATCGTAGGAGATCGGGGAGTCGTCAATCGTAGGAGATCGGGGAGTCGTCAATCATCGATCGGGGAGACGTCAACCGTAGGAAATCGGGGAGTCGTCAATAGTAGGAGATCAGGGAGTCGTCAATCGTAGATCGGGGAGTGGTCAACCGTAGGAGATCGGGGAGTCGTCAATCGTAGATCGGGGAGTCGTCAACCGTAGGAGATCGGGGAGACGTCAACCGTAGGAGATCGGGGAGTCGTCAATCGTAGGAGATCGGGGAGTCGTCAATCGTAGGAGATCGGGGAGTCGTCAATCGTAGATCGGGGAGACGTCAACCGTAGGAGATCGGGGAGTCGTCAATCGTAGGAGATCGGGGAGTCGTTAATCGTAGGAGATCGGGGAGTCGTCAATCGTAGATCGGGGAGACGTCAATCGTAGGAGATCGGGGAGTCGTCAATCGTAGGAGATCGGGGAGTCGTCAATCGTAGGAGATCGGGGAGTCGTCAATCGTAGGAGATCGGGGAGTCGTCAATCGTAGGAGATCGGGGAGTCGTCAATCGTAGGAGATCGGGGAGTCGTCAATCGTAGGAGATCGGGGAGTCGTCAATCGTAGGAGATCGGGGAGTCGTCAATCGTAGGAGATCGGGGAGTCGTCAATCGTAGGAGATCGGGGAGTCGTCAATCGTAGGAGATCGGGGAGTCGTCAATCGTAGGAGATCGGGGAGTCGTCAATCGTAGGAGATCGGGGAGTCGTCAATCGTAGGAGATCGGGGAGTCGTCAATCGTAGATCGGGGAGACGTCAATCGTAGGAGATCGGGGAGTCGTCAATCGTAGATCGGGGAGACGTCAACCGTAGGAAATCGGGGAGTCGTCAATCATCGATCGGGGAGACGTCAACCGTAGGAAATCGGGGAGTCGTCAATAGTAGGAGATCAGGGAGTCGTCAATCGTAGATCGGGGAGACGTCAACCGTAGGAGATCGAGGTCGAGGGGGAGTCGTCAATCGTAGGAGATCTGGGAGTCATCAATCGTAGGTGATTGGGGAGTTGTCATCGTAGAAGATAGGGAATTCGTCAATCGTAGATCGAGGAGTCGTCAATCGTAAATCAGGGAGTCATCAATCGTCCAAAATCGGGGAGTCGTCAGCCGTGTAAGATCAGGGTCAATCGTGCCAGATAAGTTCTTAAGCAAATTCCCCTATATTTGAGCAAAAGGGATTGAGCCTTCTTCCTAGGTACAGAGGAGCAGCAGTGTTTATTTCTGCCTAGGCCCCAGTATACTAGAGTGTACGTATTTAATCCTAAACTCTCAAATGCTAGTAAAAACTCACTTAAAATTTGAATGTTGATAACAGAACCTAACTTTTAGAAGTATTGATGTACCAGTAGTCTTGGATTTTTTTACATAGTGTTTCTTTATTTTAGGCTACATTGGAAAAAAGCTAACAACCATCAATGTAGGTGTTAGGTGTAATATCCAAATAAACAGTTATTCTTATACAGTGCAAGAACCCATCTTATGTACATATATATGAATAAAGAAATTTTGAATCAAATTTAATAGAATCTACCTTGCCTAGGTGTTTGTCTGCGGGTCCCTAGCCAACCTGTACCTGGGATCCGCCACCAACCATAGTCCCTGGGAGCTGCACTACACCGGGATCCCTGTGGTGCTCCTGGACTACGGAGAGACCCGCAGCCGCAGCAAGCGACGGATACAGATACTGCTGGCCGAGCGCGGCACGTGCTTCACATTGTGGAGCGACACCATAGACAACCTGTCCAGCTACAAGGTACGGGGGAGGGTATGGGAGGTACGGGGAGACCTGCAGTCGCAGCAAGCGACGGATACAGATACTGCTGGCCGAGCGGGGCACGTGCTTCACACTGTGGAGCGACACCATAGACAACCTGTCCAGCTACAAGGTACGGGGGAGGGTATGGGAGGTACAGGGAGACCCACAGTCGCAGCAAGCGGCGGATACAGATACTGCTGGCCGAGCGGGGCACGTGCTTCACACTGTGGAGCGACACCATAGACAACCTGTCCAGCTACAAGGTACGGGGGAGGGTATGGGAGGTACAGGGAGACCCGCAGTCGCAGCAAGCGGCGGATACAGATACTGCTGGCCGAGCGCGGCACGTGCTTCACACTGTGGAGCGACACCATAGACAACCTGTCCAGCTACAAGGTACGGGGGAGGGTATGGGAGGTACAGGGAGACCCGCAGTCGCAGCAAGCGGCGGATACAGATACTGCTGGCCGAGCGCGGCACGTGCTTCACACTGTGGAGCGACACCATAGACAACCTGTCCAGCTACAAGGTACGGGGGAGGGTATGGGAGGTACGGGGAGACCCGCAGTCGCAGCAAGCGGCGGATACAGATACTGCTGGCCGAGCGGGGCACGTCCTTCACACTGTGGAGCGACACCATAGACAACCTGTCCAGCTACAAGGTACGGGGGAGGGTATGGGAGGTACAGGGAGACCCACAGTCGCAGCAAGCGGTGGATACAGATACTGCTGGCCGAGCGCGGCACGTGCTTCACACTGTGGAGCGACACCATAGACAACCTGTCCAGCTACAAGGTACGGGGGAGGGTATGGGAGGTACGGGGAGACCTGCAGTCGCAGCAAGCGGTGGATACAGATACTGCTGGCCGAGCGGGGCACGTGCTTCACACTGTGGAGCGACACCATAGACAACCTGTCCAGCTACAAGGTACGGGGGAGGGTATGGGAGGTACAGGGAGACCCGCAGTCGCAGCAAGCGGCGGATACAGATACTGCTGGCCGAGCGGGGCACGTGCTTCACACTGTGGAGCGACACCATAGACAACCTGTCCAGCTACAAGGTACGGGGGAGGGTATGGGAGGTACGGGGAGACACGCAGTCGCAGCAAGCGGCGGATACAGATACTGCTGGCCTAGCGCGGCACGTGCTTCACACTGTGGAGCGACACCATAGACAACCTGTCCAGCTACAAGGTACGGGGGAGGGTATGGGAGGTACAGGGAGACCCACAGTCGCAGCAAGCGGCGGATACAGATACTGCTGGCCGAGCGGGGCACGTGCTTCACACTGTGGAGCGACACCATAGACAACCTGTCCAGCTACAAGGTACGGGGGAGGGTATGGGAGGTACAGGGAGACCCACAGTCGCAGCAAGCGGCGGATACAGATACTGCTGGCCGAGCGGGGCACGTGCTTCACACTGTGGAGCGACACCATAGACAACCTGTCCAGCTACAAGGTACGGGGGAGGGTATGGGAGGTACGGGGAGACCTGCAGCCGCAGCAAGCGGCGGATACAGATACTGCTGGCCGAGCGCGGCACATGCTTCACACTGTGGAGCGACACCATAGACAACCTGTCCAGCTACAAGGTACAGGGGAGGGTATGGGAGGTAAGGGGAGACCTGCAGTCGCAGCAAGCGGCGGATACAGATACTGCCGGCCGAGCGCGGCACGTGCTTCACACTGTGGAGCGACACCATAGACAACCTGTCCAGCTACAAGGTACGGGGGAGGGTATGGGAGGTACGGGGAGACCTGCAGTCGCAGCAAGCGACGGATACAGATACTGCTGGCCGAGCGGGGCACGTGCTTCACACTGTGGAGCGACACCATAGACAACCTGTCCAGCTACAAGGTACGGGGGAGGGTATGGGAGGTACAGGGAGACCCGCAGTCGCAGCAAGCGGCGGATACAGATACTGCTGGCCGAGCGGGGCACGTGCTTCACACTGTGGAGCGACACCATAGACAACCTGTCCAGCTACAAGGTACGGGGGAGGGTATGGGAGGTACAGGGAGACCCACAGTCGCAGCAAGCGGTGGATACAGATACTGCTGGCCGAGCGCGGCACGTGCTTCACACTGTGGAGCGACACCATAGACAACCTGTCCAGCTACAAGGTACGGGGGAGGGTATGGGAGGTACGGGGAGACCTGCAGTCGCAGCAAGCGGTGGATACAGATACTGCTGGCCGAGCGGGGCACGTGCTTCACACTGTGGAGCGACACCATAGACAACCTGTCCAGCTACAAGGTACGGGGGAGGGTATGGGAGGTACAGGGAGACCCGCAGTCGCAGCAAGCGGCGGATACAGATACTGCTGGCCGAGCGGGGCACGTGCTTCACACTGTGGAGCGACACCATAGACAACCTGTCCAGCTACAAGGTACGGGGGAGGGTATGGGAGGTACGGGGAGACCTGCAGTCGCAGCAAGCGGCGGATACAGATACTGCTGGCCGAGCGCGGCACGTGCTTCACACTGTGGAGCGACACCATAGACAACCTGTCCAGCTACAAGGTACGGGGGAGGGTATGGGAGGTACGGGGAGACCCGCAGTCGCAGCAAGCGGCGGATACAGATACTGCTGGCCGAGCGCGGCACGTGCTTCACACTGTGGAGCGACACCATAGACAACCTGTCCAGCTACAAGGTACGGGGGAGGGTATGGGAGGTACGGAGAGACCCGCAGTCGCAGCAAGCGGCGGATACAGATACTGCTGGCCGAGCGCGGCACGTGCTTCACACTGTGGAGCGACACCATAGACAACCTGTCCAGCTACAAGGTACGGGGGAGGGTATGGGAGGTACGGGGAGACCCGCAGTCGCAGCAAGCGGTGGATACAGATACTGCTGGCCGAGCGCGGCACGTGCTTCACACTGTGGAGCGACACCATAGACAACCTGTCCAGCTACAAGGTACGGGGGAGGTACAGGGAGAGTATGGGAGGTATGGGGAGACCCAGGCAGGGATTAGATCCAGCTAGCCGAGCGGGGCACTTGTTTCACACTGAAAAGCGACACCATAGACAACCTGTCCAGCTACAAGGTACGGGGGAGGGTATGGGAGGTACGGGGAGACCTGCAGTCGCAGCAAGCGGCGGATACAGATACTGCTGGCCGAGCGCGGCACGTGCTTCACATTGTGGAGCGACACCATAGACAACCTGTCCAGCTACAAGGTACGGGGGAGGTACAGGGAGAGTATGGGAGGTATGGGGAGACCCAGGCAGGGATTAGATCCAGCTAGCCGAGCGGGGCACTTGTTTCACACTGAAAAGCGACACCATAGACAACCTGTCCAGCTACAAGGTACGGGGGAGGGTATTGGAGGTACGGGGAGACCTGCAGTCGCAGCAAGCGGCGGATACAGATACTGCTGGCAGAGCGCGGCACGTGCTTCACACTGTAGAGCGACACCATAGACAACCTGTCCAGCTACAAGGTACGGGGGAGGGTATGGGAGGTACGGGGAGACCCGCAGTCGCAGCAAGCGGCGGATACAGATACTGCTGGCCGAGCGTGGCACGTGCTTCACACTGTGGAGCGACACCATAGACAACCTGTCCAGCTACAAGGTACGGGGGAGGGTATGGGAGGTACGGGGAGACCCGCAGTCGCAGCAAGCGGCGGATACAGATACTGCTGGCCGAGCGTGGCACGTGCTTCACACTGTGGAGCGACACCATAGACAACCTGTCCAGCTACAAGGTACGGGGGAGGGTATGGGAGGTACGGGGAGACCCGCAGTTGCAGCAAGTGGCGGATACAGATACTGCTGGCCGAGCGTGGCACGTGCTTCACACTGTGGAGCGACACCATAGACAACCTGTCCAGCTACAAGGTACGGGGGAGGGTATGGGAGGTACGGGGAGACCCGCAGTCGCAGCAAGCGGTGGATACAGATACTGCTGGCCGAGCGCGGCACGTGCTTCACACTGTGGAGCGACACCATAGACAACCTGTCCAGCTACAAGGTACGGGGGAGGGTATGGGAGGTACGGGGAGACCCGCAGTCGCAGCAAGCGGCGGATACAGATACTGCTGGCCGAGCGCGGCACGTGCTTCACACTGTGGAGCGACACCATAGACAACCTGTCCAGCTACAAGGTACGGGGGAGGGTATGGGAGGTACGGGGAGACCCGCAGTCGCAGCAAGCGGCGGATACAGATACTGCTGGCCGAGCGCGGCACGTGCTTCACACTGTGGAGCGACACCATAGACAACCTGTCCAGCTACAAGGTACGGGGGAGGGTATGGGAGGTACGGGGAGACCCGCAGTCGCAGCAAGCGGTGGATACAGATACTGCTGGCCGAGCGCGGCACGTGCTTCACACTGTGGAGCGACACCATAGACAACCTGTCCAGCTACAAGGTACGGGGGAGGGTGTGGGAGGTACAGGGAGACCCGCAGTCGCAGCAAGCGGCGGATACAGATACTGCTGGCCGAGCGGGGCACGTGCTTCACACTGTGGAGCGACACCATAGACAACCTGTCCAGCTACAAGGTACGGGGGAGGGTATGGGAGGTACGGGGAGACCCGCAGTCGCAGCAAGCGGCGGATACAGATACTGCTGGCCGAGCGCGGCACGTGCTTCACACTGTGGAGCGACACCATAGACAACCTGTCCAGCTACAAGGTACGGGGGAGGGTATGGGAGGTACGGGGAGACCTGCAGTCGCAGCAAGCGGCGGATACAGATACTGCTGGCCGAGCGCGGCACGTGCTTCACACTGTGGAGCGACACCATAGACAACCTGTCCAGCTACAAGGTACGGGGGAGGGTATGGGAGGTACGGGGAGACCCGCAGTCGCAGCAAGCGGCGGATACAGATACTGCTGGCCGAGCGCGGCACGTGCTTCACACTGTGGAGCGACACCATAGACAACCTGTCCAGCTACAAGGTACGGGGGAGGGTATGGGAGGTACGGGGAGACCCGCAGTCGCAGCAAGCGGCGGATACAGATACTGCTGGCCGAGCGTGGCACGTGCTTCACACTGTGGAGCGACACCATAGACAACCTGTCCAGCTACAAGGTACGGGGGAGGGTATGGGAGGTACGGGAGACCCGCAGTCGCAGCAAGCGGCGGATACAGATACTGCTGGCAGAGCGCGGCACGTGCTTCACACTGTGGAGCGACACCATAGACAACCTGTCCAGCTACAAGGTACGGGGGAGGGTATGGGAGGTACGGGGAGACCCGCAGTCGCAGCAAGCGGCGGATACAGATACTGCTGGCAGAGCGTGGCACGTGCTTCACACTGTGGAGCGACACCATAGACAACCTGTCCAGCTACAAGGTACGGGGGAGGGTATGGGAGGTACAGGGAGACCCACAGTCGCAGCAAGCGGCGGATACAGATACTGCTGGCCGAGCGGGGCACGTGCTTCACACTGTGGAGCGACACCATAGACAACCTGTCCAGCTACAAGGTACGGGGGAGGGTATGGGAGGTACGGGGAGACCCGCAGCCGCAGCAAGCGGCGGATACAGATACTGCTGGCAGAGCGCGGCACGTGCTTCACACTGTGGAGCGACACCATAGACAACCTGTCCAGCTACAAGGTACGGGGGAGGGTATGGGAGGTACGGGGAGACCCGCAGCCGCAGCAAGCGGCGGATACAGATACTGCTGGCAGAGCGCGGCACGTGCTTCACACTGTGGAGCGACACCATAGACAACCTGTCCAGCTACAAGGTACGGGGGAGGGCGTGAGAGGTACGGGGGAGGGTAGGGGAGGTATGGGGTATGGTGTCTATGGTGGGAGACCTGCAGCTGCAGCAAGCGGCAGTTATGGGAGGTACGGGGAGGGTATGAGAGGTACGGGGAGGGTATGGGAGGTACGGGGAGGGTATGGGAGATATGGGGGAGGGAATGGGAGGTACGGGGGAAGGTATGGGAGATACGGGAGGACCCATGCAGGGATAAGATCTTAGTGGTCAAGCGGGGCACTTGATTCACACTGTGGGAGTGACACCTTAGACAAGCTGTCCAGCTGCAAGATACAGGGCCTCCCCTATGGGAGGTACAGAATAGGTATGGGATGTACAGGGAGGGTATGGAAGGTATAAGAGAAGGTATGGGAGGTACGAGGGAGGGTATACTCGGGAGATACTGGGAGACCTATGAGATCCTGCTGACTAGCACGGCACCTGCTTCATACTTAGAAGCAATACCATAGACAACCTTTCTTTAAAGTTTATGTGATGTGCGTGTTGTAAATATTTTATGTTTTAACGATACCTTAAATCTTCTGTCTGTAGATATAGCATATTGATGCCAAAATGGCTGTAATGTCTGGTCACAAACTAGGAGCTGTATTACGAAGGTGAAGTTTATTATTTATTTACTTCATAACATAGCTCAGGGGCTAAACATAAGAATTTGAATAAAATGAAAGACTGTGATGGCAGGTGCTTTCATGAGGTAATAAAATGTGTTGCTGGGTTTACTAATGCAGAATCCACCTAAGATTTTCAATCCTGTGTTATTTTATACTTTTGTTTTCCAAGTGTCTTCAGCATAAAAAAGGGAATGCATTAGTTTTTGGGCCTGCAAATGACAATCACACGCTAGCATATATAACAAACAATGAATTAGGGTGGCTATTTTAGTTGACTTCTCTTTACATCTGAAACCTGATTTCACTTAACTTTAGTCATTTTGTTGTTGCGTTTGAAGAGATGATTATTATGAGACAAGATCTGATAGGGTCACAATCTGGCAGAAGCCATGGTGGTTTATCTGATGCAGGAAATAGTAATTGTTAAATTTGTACTGTACATTATTGAAACTCAAGCAGTGTAAGCAAATTACCGAATTATACTAGGAAGAAGGCAGTAAATTTGAAGGTGATTTCTAATTAATATATTTCTGATCCAAACGTTCAGCTGTTTCCTCAAGTAATTTTTTTTAAACTACCACACTGAAATCCACGTTGCATTTCCAGGTGTCAGGAACTGCCTTCCACACCATGTGCCTCTCATCGGACCACACCAAACTGGTCGGCCTGAGTTTCGACTGTGTCGACGCAGCTAAGGAAATGTGGCAGCACATCGAACGTCTAACGTCCGACCCGGAGAATATCAGTCTCTCCGTGCCCAAGAAGGCGAAAAAAATCAAGAAGAAGCAACCGGTGCAGCCGCTGCCTCAAAAGTCGCACATTTCCCAACCTTGCTGCTTCCAGCACATCACTAGTGTCGAGGCTGGAGATCGCACCCGTTACTACTCCCTGCAAACTCTGCTTCCGGTGATGCAGGAACTGTCGATATCTTCGAGTCCTGATCATTCGGACGTCTCGTAAACGTGTAATCAACGTGTCTTGTACAATCTAAGTCACTTAGTGCGTGTAACTTTGTACATATAGTGTTAAGTAGTCCGTGTTAAGTACTCGTTTTGTATAAAATACAGTACCATAATGAGCACAATTGGGTAGGATTGTGTCGTGAAAATTATTTGAAAGGTTTCTGTTATGTGTAAAGATGAACTGTATGACGAAGTTTTTCTTTTAGACTTTATTGTGTAGTGAAATAAATTTTGAAAGATTAAAATGTTGCAATTTTGTTCGGTAGGATAAAGCTTTTTACTGTACCATAATAGCTAGTAAATTTAATCATAACTGAAGCTGTGATGTTAAAATGGTTTGCATTATTAAGGCCCAGAAATACAGGGTACTTTATTGTTACTTTATTCGTGTAAATATTTTATATTAGTTTTTTACCTTATTGTGTTAAACTTTTAATTATTTTTTAATGAGTTTGTGTACCATCTTGTGTATGTAGTTTGTGTTTGTAATTTCCCAGGTTCCGCTTTTAACTTGAATTTTAAAATTTGTTACAAACACATTAGTTATAAGACTGATCTTTTTCTGTTTTTCTACCTAATTAATTCATGTCCGAAATTTCAGAAATATCTTATAGTTAATATAGTTTCAATAGACTGTACAGTTTAATATCAACTGATATCATCCTCCCCACCGAACCCATCAAACATAGATTAAAATAAAAATCAGGAGCATACTACAGTCATTCATTGTATTTATTTCATTTTCATTTAAACATACTTAGCTGTACCTCTATCATTTGTGCCTATATATATTGTAGTTGTTAACAAAATCTTAATAAAACATACCATATGTTGAAAAAAATCTGTTCTCTAGTTTCAAACTAGATATGTATCGCTATAAATTTATTTGCAATAAAAATGTATCTATTAAAAATGTTTCAATGGATTTAAACTTTCTTGTTGGCTTACTTTGGGTAGATGGTTATTTTTAAAAAAAGTTCAAATGAATGTATTTCTAAGAGCAGAGGATGCTAACTATTGTTTGGCTATTACAAAACCATTTCAACCATTGCTTCCTTGGCATCAAATTGGCCTAAAAAGGTATATAGTAGTTAATTCACTATTTCACATCAAGGTGTGAGTAATGAAAAGCAACATAGTGTAAAAATTGTATATTAAACAAAGTACCAAGAGAATCTTTGAAAAATTCCAACTGGTGTGATCGAGCCACTGAGAGAAAAAGGAGGTCTGGAGGCAGTTGCAAGGTAGAAAAGTCCACGTGTCCTAAGCAGTCATAAATACATTTTGTTAAAAATACATAAACAGGACTGTATTAACTAACATATGTTTTTCCAAGTTGGATCTCATTTAGTACAGGTGTCACCCAAAGTTGAGATGTTGATCACAAGTCAAAAAAGTGAACAAGATACAACATATTGCTGTTACCTGTCAAGTAAGCACAGGTTAAGAAACAACCATGAAGCAAAATGTTAAGTAAATTATTATTTCCATAATCCAGGCGCATTATTATTTTTTACGTTAGGCAGCAAGTAATTTGATTTAGTCTTATCACAGCAGGTATTAAAACTTTGATTTTAATATATCATGCAATTATTTTTGTTTTTATATTCTATACCTAATACTTCACACAGGCCAACAAATAAAATATCAATTAATAGAGGTACATGTGGCGCATTATATCTTGACTCTTGGCCTAGTCCATTGCTGGAGCTGTCAGATATTGTTTATTGTCAATGATTATGGACAACAAATAATATAAAAACAAATTTCTACAAACATCAACTGTATTTTGTTTACAAATTACAATTAAGATTACACACTGACAGCTGTTGCAAAATGTTTACATTTCAGGCTAGTACACCTTTGCGTATCAGCTGTGGTCTCCTGATGAATTTCACTCTACTCCAATTGCTTCAGGTGTAAAGGGTTCCCAAGGGTCAAGATATAATGCGCCAAGTGTAGTGAGGTATGAGAAGAAGCTTGGGTGTTTACAAACAAACCCAGATGAACTTGGATTTTTCCAGGAGGGGAAATATTTACATATGATCAATCGATTCAACAACAAATTTCTTGTGTCTGTCATGTGTTACATGCTAAACAAAAAACATGTCACCTGTTTATTGATGGTTATTCAAAGAGCAAAACATTGTTTCTAGTATCAACCCACATTTTGTTTTGGTTTAGTATTTTTTATCTACCAGACTAGTAGCGTAATCACATGGCTTTGTTTACTTCCACGTCATCAATGATTTCTTCCCCTCCTCTGTTGAAACTTCAAACTCAAGCTTCTTCTCATACCTCATTACCCCTAGCATGAAAAGGAAAAAGTTTACCTTAAATGTTTCAGTAATGCATGATAAATATTTTGCTTGGTCATTAAACAAAACCCCATATCGCCTATATTTTAATAATACTTATATTAAATATTCCTTGACCCATCTCTTTGTTAAGGAAGCCATCTTTTATATCTTGCCAAAACACTCACAAATTTAGTGAAATATTAATAACAAATCAATAAACAACATAGATATGAAAAAACCCATACCTAACATCCAAGTGCTCTCCCATGTAACTCTTGGGTTCTGAAGTACAATTGGTTGGGCCGTATTCCTCCATTGCTGAACACTCCATCGCTTTGAAGGCTCTAGGATTAACGATGGACTCTGCAAAATACTTGTAGGCTCTCTGGTGACTGCATATCCCTATGAGGGAAAATGATTCCTTCAGTCGATGAGAATGATACATGAAAAAGTGCAATCACTTAATACTACTCCAGATTACTGTGGAAGCTCATCTGCTTGCAATGACACTGATAATTATTCTAGTAATAATACATGGCTTGTCTCAAAAACTGTGTTTACTCCAATCATACTTAAATGTCTGTTCTGATATTGAATCTTAGGTAGAGATACCAAACTTAAAAGGCGCCTAAGGCTCCTTCCTTAAGTCTTCCTATTATACCTGCATAACTAGAATCTAGAATCATCTAGAAGTTATCTAGAATTTTTTTCTGCATAACTTGATGACAAGCGGTGTGGGCTAGAGGCAAATTTTCCAGTGGTGGAATGCTACATCAAAATGATCGCCAAATTGTAAGAAAGGTTGTACGAGTATTTAATTTTAAAGGTTGATTTTTGTACTGTTATAATTATTAATCAGTGGTAGACGCCTTTCCCCTGCACAACACCACTGTCGAGAAGTTCTTTCCAATGACACCTTATTAATTCAAATCAACTAAGAACTGTACAGGTTCATCAATTAGGGGCTATCCATAAATTAGAGAGGCCCAGCCTTAGAGAAGGGGAGAAGGGTGTTAAGCTTTGTTACATACTGTTAAAAGGGAGGGAGATGGATTCAACACAACGTTATGCAACTATCAAACCATAATAATTAATTCCTTATTCTTTCAAAAATTCTTTTAAAAATTTTTTTGGAGTAAAAGTTTTACATTTTCCTGGGGGAGGTGACAGCACAACATAACGTAATTCAAAGGGGGTTAACGCCAGTGTTAAACGTCTGTGGTAGGGGGAGGGGGGTCTGAAAAGGCTGCTTTTAGCACTACGCAATTTATGGACAGCTCCTTCCTTTAACATTTTCAATCCACTAATCATGTACGGTCGCTTACCAAAGAAGTCAAACCGGCAGCCCGGCTGGGGACTAGTGCCTCCGTTGGGGTAGAAGTCTGCGTCGCAGGCTGCGTCGGCCAGCCCCAGGAACCCGCCGCAGGTGTGAACGCAGTCCACCAACTCTGCATCGCCCCGGCCCAGCCGCAGACCCGCCGCTTCGTACTCGAACATCGGCTTGGCCGGTTCCAAACCTAGAAGAGAATAAAAAGAGGGCCATGGCTTCACTTGACCATGGTGTTGCAACACAGCAGAATTGCTTATTGTGCACCCTCCGCCCTTTCAGGCTTCCAGGCCTTCAATTCAAAGCTGCTCAAGCACAGTTGGCAATATGGCTGCCGAGTTGGCTGAGAAATATGAGCGGCCACCATTGGTGGCCATCCGAGCGGGAGGGAGAGAGAGTACGAAATAATTCCCAGCTGTCTGTGACTACATCATGGGCACTGATAGTGGCCTTCCGAGCGCAAAGGGTTAAGATTTTCTTAAACATTTAGTCGCCTGGATCTGTGAGAGTTAACCATTGTTAATATTTACTAAATCTCTTTTGTAAGACTCCGACCACATCACTGCTGGATTTATATAGTACACTCCCAATTATCCGAGGTCATCAGATCTGGGGCTGCCTCGGATACCGAGAATCTCTGCTAGTGTGAAGGCTACTTATATTTTGAGATTAGAGTGTTAAGAGACCACAATAGTAAGTGTGTTGCTGGTAAAATATTACTTTTATCAATATATAGATTGTGAGGGCCAATGAAAATGAATTTCTAGTCAAGAAATAATTTAAATACTGTACCTTTATATAAAAATAGCAATCCATTACAACACACACGTCATCAAGGAAAATCGTCATTCATCTGTTTACATTCGTACAAACTTTTGTTTATGGTGGAGTTCACTACCTTCAAGCAAGGGCGAATTTAAGCTAATTCTAATAGCTCGAAGAAGTAATGGTGCGATTGACATGATTCATTACAACGTAACTCTCATAAAGCCTCATGTGGTAAATAGTTCGCCACATATTTGGGCAAGTACTTGATACGAATTGCTTACCTTCTAATTTATATATTTTAGAGCCCACGCACAGGCTTTGATGCCCATGTGGGCTTTTTCCATATTCTTGTTATAATATTTAGTTTGATTACTAATAGTATATGTATCTTACATATTACTCACTTTTGTAATATTGAATAATAAATAAAGTTTTCATTCATTGATTCAATTAAGTCAAAATCGCCATTGCTTGACAATAGAGAACTCTTGCCTTACAAACAGCACAGAGCTCTCAGACAGTTTGTGAACTTGTGATTTTGATTTGAATCACAAATATAAGTTATTGTATAATATTCGGATTGTAAAATAATACTTTAAATGAATCTTAAATGGATAAACCAACATTTTACCCATAATTTTATATTTACTTTAAACTAAGTTCATGTTATTCACATTACTGTGCACTCTCGGTTATCCGAGACTCCGGGTTATCCGAGGCTGCTCTAGGCTTAAAATACATTTTTATTTTCTTACTACGAGTTATAATAATGCGTGAAACAAGTGTCTTTATTTAAAATTCTATTATTTGCAACTCGAAAGGACTTTCCTTGTCGTATTTATTGGTAAATACTATATAAAAAACATTTTGAATTGGTCTTATTATAGCCCAATCTCAAAACATACGTAAACTCCGTTTCATCCGAGGTTCGTGTTATCCGAGGTAGCCTTGGTCCAGAAGACCTCGGATAATCAGGAGTGTAATGTATTATCATGTTCTGGCTAAAAATAAAAATAAAATTAAGCTTACAACTTTTTTTATTATAATAACAACATTATTGCCGATCTATAAGAATATGCGCACTACGATTTTCTAGAAAGATTTTTTGTACTATTGTTGACTAGAAGGGGAACACATTTCCCCAGTGTTTCTCCACAAAACCTCTGACTCTTTTCATGACACCTAAATAATTAAAATCAAGAACTGTAGAGGTTCATCGATTACTTTTATTTTGTCACTCCACTAACGCCGTAATACAGGGCCATAACGATAAATTTGGGGGCCCATGGCAAAACTTAATTACCCTTAGATCCATAAACCCCTCACTTCAGTGAAGTCACAATAGAATAATTTAAGAAATGTTAATTTTAACTTAGGAAACAAGTTACAAATTATGTATGAAAGGCCCGCAGACTCGTAATTCTCACCCGTAATCCTGCCCAGCTGGCCGAGCCCTCGGCGGGTGAGGCGGCGACCGACCCCGCCCGCGATGTGGGCGCCGACACTGTGGCCGAGGATGTGAGTGCGAGACAGCGACAGGCCTCGGGTCACCAGCCACGCAAGCAGCTCTGCCGTCGCCTCCCCCACCTGCAGCAGCCCTTGTAAACTTAATGAAGTAACAAAGGACATAATTCAATGACTTTTTATAAATTTAACGAACTGATTAATGTCTCTCTTTCTTCCTCAAAATCAAACCTAAAAATCTGATTCAAAACTGCTTCTGATAGTAAACAAACAAGCCTCTACGTGGTCCTCACCAGGTATAGTCCTTGTAAACTAAATGAAATGAAATTAGGGACAGGTCCTTGAAGCCCTTTGAAGCGCAGGTAGTGGAGTCCATTTAATGGAGTTCACTACCTACAGCAGTTTTTGTTTTTCTGCAGTACTAGCGGAGGGTGACTTTTGGAACAGCAGCTCCTCAAGAGCCCATGTTGATTTTGTGCAATTTGCCACACAAGGCAATGCAAGGATAAAATAGGGTCATTTAATGCCTCTATCAAAATATAATTTATTTTGATAAACAGTTCGAAAGATAAAGAGTTTTAGTAAGGCCCATTTCACACAATGCAGTTTTGAAGCGGCTGCTGCCTAATGACCCACTGCTGACTCATGTAACTATGATAGTGGCACAATCTTATGGTCTTGTTACTCACTAAGGCTGACATGTTCCTTAGGACAGTTGTGATAGCTCAACAGCCAATGGCAACTAATGTATATTTTTCCCAATGTATATTTTTCATTCGCTTCGGGCATCCTAAATGAGTTTGCGACAATTCTGACAGCTGCTTAACTTTTTACAGGCAAAAATTACAACAAATTATGCACTTTTTAGTTTTTTTTTGTTTACTAAACACTCAAAAGTATAAGTAGGAATTATAAAATAGAAAGTGCAATTTTTGCAATCAGGTTTTATTTTTTTGTGAGTAAAAATCATAATGCCTTTTTTAAATCAAATTTTGAAACGTTACTGGAAGAAAAAACGCAATTAATTGATAAAAAATTTAAAACATTTTGGTAAAGTTATAATTTTTTTAAGTACTAAATGTGAAGAGAGTGAAATGCTAGAAAATATTACCGGAATGGTATTGTCTACAGCAGATGAGTAAAATGGTGGCAGACAAAGAGCACTCCAGTCCACTACGATAATGTTGTAGTTACCCCGCTTTAAATATGCTGTGAAAAATTTGATTATGTGATGAACACAGACTTACCTATAATAGAATACAGTAGAGTCCCACAAACCCGGACTAATGTGGACCGAATAGTGTCCGGGTTTGTGAAAATTTCGAGTTATCGGGAAATGAGTAAAAATAAGAAAAATAAGAATAGCTTCTGTTATTTCTATAAGAAATATTTTATTTATTGCATAGTAAAAAAAAAAACAAAAACTACGTTATAAGTTACAAAAAAAAACTTAAAGAAAAACCAAAACTGTTTTATATGTATCACACCGTGCTCTGGCCTTGAATCTCAGTGCACTTAATTGCTCTGGCAGGCTTTCCGAGTTATCGAGAATTATTCCGGGTTATTGAAGTCCGAGTTTGCGGGACTCTACTGTAATGAGGAAATGTAAAGTTAATTTTGACAAAAAAGTTGCAAATAATCAATCAGCTTTACAGCATTCCAATAAAATACTTTTTAGCTTTAAACTTTGGGAAGAGAAATATAAGTAAATGCTAAGGGAAAACTTGGATTTTCCAGCTGGCCGATTTCCAATTCTTAAATAAATCTTTCTCTTTGACTGACAATTTCATCCAGTTTATGATCCAAAGATAACTACTAAAACTTCCCACTCAAGGCTCTCCATCAAAATCTTGGCTCACTTTTTTATCCTAAATATTGATATTACCCAACTATACTCTCATAGCTATCTGTACCTGTTTTGAAGCACTAAAAGAATTACAACTAGTTGATTTTGTCTGTTTAATTTCACATTATTTTTGAAATACATTTTTATAAAATTAATTTGATAACTAAAAATAAATCTGATGAGCAAATTTTATCTGCTTAATAATCTAGAACTAATAATCTACAGCTCCGAATTCCATGTCCACTTTCATGGTTTATTTGTATTAACTATGATTACAGGTAAATTTAAATAAAACCTTGTTTGAACACAACTGGTCATTAATTTACATCAAAAATATATTATTTTTAATTTTGAACTATCTTTCACACAATATAAAAATATATCAAGAAGCTACTGACTCACCATTTCTCATGAAAATGTTGAATGATGACGAAGCTGAGTTTGCAAACCCATGGATTAACACTTTTGTTTCTTCGTTTATGTCAAAGCCTGATTCCATCAAAGTTGTGTTGTCATTTACTTGAAGTTCAACGCCTTGATATAAATGTCTATAAAAAAGTAAACCATTTACATTGTTTGTATCAGTAATGAGTAAAAGTATGACTGTCTCTACGAATAAAGCCACGGCCTTCAAACTGGCTACACTGCTTTCAAGGGGTTTTTGCGTAGTAAAAGCCCTTACAGAGCCAGCTGATTTCAAGTAGATAAGAGGTAGTGCCATAAGAGAGTATGTATAGACAAATCAGCTGAACCCTTTTGCATTATGTTGCCATTTTCTAGCGCCGCGTCCTTGTTACTAGACATGGCTGTGGTACCAACTGATAGGTAGAATGATTTGAACTAATACTCTGAAATGTTTCTAGAAAATTTAGAATTTTAAAGAATTTAACAATACACTCATAAAAAAGTTAAGGCAGTCATTGTTAAAGGGGAGATTTTGGCCCAAAAACATTCAGTCATTTTGGCTTTATTATTTGTAGAAAATTATTTTTTAGGTCTGGACAATACTGAAGTAAGCGCTGAAGTACAGGCAGGGAATCAGTGAAGTGCTGACGAACCTTGGAAGTCTGGTTGCCTCAGTAATCGAGATATCCTTATTTCAGATGTCTAAGTCACTTTTTTCATAGATTTTAATTTTTAACAGCAAATTCAAAAGTAGGATTGTCTCCAGTTGTGCCGGAATAAACTTTAATACCCAAGTTTGTTTGCTAACTCATTCAAATGTGATTTAATTGTAACCACTTTCACTGAGTTGAGTTTGTGGTTCGGTAAAAAAATAAATTAAAATTTTGGAATTTAAAATTTTTGTCTAGTCATTTTTTTAATCAGAACACCTTCAGCAAACAATTATTTGCACTAACGAGGTTTGCCTGCTTAATACTTATATTGAGAAAGATCCTGTTATACAAAAGTTTAATACCAAAGTAAAAAGTTCAAATTCTTTAACATTTTAAGTTAGTTTACTGGATCTACAACAACCAGGACTAGTGGATGAAGGTCCTCTTCAAAGCTATTATTTTACATTAATAATAATAATTTCATTTGAGATATAATGAAAGATATTTACAGCTGTTGTTGAGATTTTTTCAAGAGATTTTATATTTGATTGTATAATGAAATATTCTTACCTTGTAAAAAGGAAAAACCTGATCAAACTGGCGGTTCTGTTGACAAATAAGAAATCTTTCGTAAATGCGTGGACTCGAACACTATCAAAATCATGTTCTACAGTAAAGTGCAATTCTGTGTTTTTTAAACGAGGAAGGGTCCAAAGGCAGGATCCTGGAAAAAACTTGTTTTGATGAAAAAGACAAAAAACATATTTAAGCTGTTTATCAGTCAGCTTGCAAATAATCTCTAGTGTGAAATAACTGTGTTTAACAATTTATTTATTTACTGATACATTGTTTGTCACATGAACAAACAGTGAGGTAGTCAATTTTACAATGAAACATAAAAATGAAAACTGTCATTAATCATATTAGTATATTGTAATTAAGTCGTGTACATTCATCTTTTATTCGTTTGATAAAACTTAATCATGGATTTTATTTTTATTTTTAAGAGAACATCAATTAATTTTCCAGTGTTAAAAATGTTTTTGTTCTTTATGTACATGAATAAAACGACATTTTACAGTGGACTGTAGGAAATCCTTTTAGTTATTTTTATATAAAAAAAATGTATTGTGAGGACACATTAACTTTTTTATTCGAACCAATAAATGTTTGCTGTATTATTTTCAAACCATTTACTATATAAATTAAACATCAAATTTCTATTTGTTAACATATATAAAATTCTCAACTTTTTTATTTTGAATAAGATATCAGTTTAGAATTGAGGACTTACCTTTAGCCAAAGTGGAGACAAAAACCAAATAAACAAGCGATAACTCCATTGGTCACACATCGAACAATTCAAATATTACAACATTAATACTAAATCTAGGAAACTCGAGTTAGGGTAACGTCAGGCATATTAACTTAATAGATTCTACTTGCTACCTGATTACCTAATAATCTGTGTCGAGTAAAATTGCAAATAAATCTCAACTTATCTAAATTCTAGATAATTGTTTTCCATTTACTTTGAATGCCGAGTTAAGTGGAGATAAGAGATAAAATCTAAGGACTTTTGAATCTTTCTCTGCTTTAACCAGAAATAATACTATTAAAAAACTGGTGGAAATAAGAAGGCATTTTATTGAACTAAGAAAGTCTGAAAACAAAAAAAAATCTTTGAGAAGACAATGAAGTGGATTGATCAAAGAGCATGGGCCACCAATATGAAACCCTCCCCCACATAGGAATTTTTGACACTATTTTTTTATTTTTTAGCGAATTTCCCCTACAGGGAAGAAGCTGTTACCGTAGGTTTCATGGTAAGACCTAAGCCTAAAACCATCATAACTTTTCTTTTTGAGGTCCTCAGATGCAAAAAACACCATTCGTTCACTTTCATAAATATATATATATATATATATATATATATATATATATATATATATATATATATATATGTCTTTAAGCACGATAACTTGCGTAAAAATGGTCCAATCGGAATGAAATTTGGCATAAACGTGTAAAGTAGTAATTATTCGGACGAGTTCGTAAACCAGCCCGATCGGACCACCGGAAGGGGGGGTAAAGGGGGGTAAACCCCCCCAAAAATGGGTTTTTTGAGATTTTTACATAGAAAAATAAAATTTTTCAAATTTTTATTGGCACCATTGAATTCAGCCCAAAAAAACAAACAATTTAGTATTTTGAATTATGGCTCTATGTCCATTGGTTGCCGAGATATTGAAAGTGGTAAACACAGTACGTTGTCCCAATGTTAACCTTATGGGAAATAAGTAAAATTCTAAATCTCGCTTATTTCTCAACATATCTTAATAAAACTTGGTAAATGGCTTCTTCTAGTTCAGATCTACTAAATATTGAATTAAAATTACCCAGTTTTAATATACCTGTAGCAGCAAACCTCCATACTCATTCCCCATCATGTTATTCTTAAGGAGCTTACAAAAACATGTCAAATCTCGCTATGTTGGATCGAAATATGTTGTTTTGCACTTGAAATTCGCTGAGTATGCAGGTCTGCTGCAACGGGGGTATTTTATTTTTGCTACTGACATGTACTTTAAGGTTTTACTTGTTTGCCACTTAAATATTACAGCATAACCCAGAAAACTGTTGTATTTGAAACAACAGTTTTTTCATATTGCCACGAAAACCCCTGATTCTAGATTACAACTAAAAAATATATTACTTCTTTTGATTTTTCACATTTCTTTTGATTTTTCGCATTTTTTTTGATTTTTCGCAATTTATATTGTGGTTACTACTTTCATAAACTGTAAGTTTATTTTTTATTGACCAGAAAATAATTTTTCTGAATCACGAACAAAGCTAGCTGCTGTTTGTTTCAAGCAAGCTTTTACTTATCAAAAATTGATGAGTCAGAATTAAAAACAATACAATCTTGATTAAATTTGTTTCAATGACTTTTGACGGGACATTTCCTTTTATGTTCATGAAAACAATTGCAACTAAAATGGATTATTAACTTTTATGCTAAGTTCAAATACTATTGTTAATGTCCCGATTCACTAGTATCAAGCATATATTCTTCGTTTGTACTTGCTGGGTAGCAGAGGAAAATTTGGCCACAGTCTTCACCGGGTGATATAGTTTGATCACGAGATAAGGTAAGCATTCTCAATAGATTAACAAAGTTATGAAGTTAGTAGAAGATTTTAACGATATTACTTTCTGTATATTGTTTTTAATCCTTAAACAAACTATGTAAACATTTTTATTACTTAACAAGACATGGAAAAATAACTTGAGAGCTTTTTGATACGAGGCTGTTCACAACCGATCTGGTCATCTAAACATTTTTAATTTCCTCTATCAATTAACTTTTAGTGCCGAAGAAGATATTCCATACACTGGCCCAGCTGTCTTTTATTGTGTTAGCCGAATTTGAAAATAGCTAAACAATATCACGAACATTAATGTTTGAAGGGTCTCCAGGGATATTTTGTGAATAATAATCCTTGCAAATGAATCAGCTGGCCTTGGACAAAGCTTTTTCACCACACTACGACGTATTCACCTATTTTACAAACGTCATTTGGTGGCCGCAACCTACTCTTTTCTACCAGAGGGCCGAAAACTTTCAGACTTTTGGGCCAAAAATCAGCTGATCATTTATTTACTTAAAACAACGTGAGAACATCACATAATTATAGAGCATTCAATATGTTCCAAAGGCAGGATAGTTGCGATCATGTGATTTTCATAGCTGTGGTTGCTTAAACCATGACAAATAAATAAACTATATCATCTCATAACCTGAGACTTTTGTTTTCAAGTTAGTTAAATAAATAATCAAATTTTAATGTTACATAGGGTGAATTTCATGGTGTAGTGTGGTGAAAAATAGCGTTCGCACCTCGGCCGAAAGGGTATTGCAGTTCTCGAACGTTCTCGACTTCGTCTCAAATTTGAAACACTATCTCGAGCCTGCAAAGCCTCATTTTCAGCCCTTGTTGTGAACTATGCTATTACATCATCTGTTCTACACTCAAGGCCGTAGCCAATGGGGGGGGTTAGGGGGTCAGAATCCCCCCCGAAATAGAAGAAATAGCCTTGAAATAGTATTAAACGGGGGTGAAACCCCCCCCCCCCCCCGAAATCGCCGAAACCCCCCCGTAATAGTCAAAAATCCCGCGGGCAAACGCATAGGGGTCTGGAAGCAGAATCAAAGGGAGCAAAATGGAGAATAAAGCGGGCGAATTGCACACGGGTGAGTAAAAAAAAAGTCACCACTTTTGGCGAGCCGGGAATTCAGTCGCCGATTACCAAACCCCTCCCGAAAAAATTTCCTGGCTACGGCTTTGTCTACACTCATACTTGTCAGAATTAATATATTTTGTGTCATTGACAAATTTAATTATTAGTATTTCTATTCTTCTGTTTTTAAACTTGGTGACACATTTGATAATTAACATATGTTGTTGTTTGTTTTTTGTGTGGGACAAAAACATTGGTTTTTAATTATTAGTACTTTTCTGAGATGTGAGTTTTTGTTATAGGAGTGAGTAATTTTT
This sequence comes from Flexamia atlantica, assembly GCA_035578135.1. Classification (NCBI taxonomy): domain Eukaryota; kingdom Metazoa; phylum Arthropoda; class Insecta; order Hemiptera; family Cicadellidae; genus Flexamia; species Flexamia atlantica. Next base: position 12,828,523 of record JAQJVK010000003.1, on the reverse strand, counting down.
TTATATGTGTTTTTCAGTTGATTGATACTGAGTAGATTGGAGTTTGGGTTCGATTTGAGGAATTCAATTGTGGGTCATTTGGTTTAATGTATTTATTTAGATGTGAATGAGACTTCTTGTATCAATTAATAAATCGTGTTGTTGTTATCATGACTAAATCATTTAACTTTTGATAGGTCATGGGCCCAGAGCCCGCTTGAATGCTAACTGTGTAACTTTGCTTGAGTCTTAGAAGTGAAAATATTCAAATATCATGACATCAAACAGTGACGGCTTCAAAATTGAGAGACTAGGACCTAAAAATTATTTAGTTTGGAGTAAAAGGGTAAAAGCTTTTCTAGTGAGGAAAAAATGTTGGACTGCTATTGATCCTGGTTTTGACGATGATGAAGACTTAAATGATGAGGAAGAAGAACAGAATTTAATTGCTCTTAGTTATTTAACTGAACTGGTAGAAGATTGTTATTTAAATGATGTGACAAAACATGACAGAGCCAAACATGCATGGAACAGATTGAAAACTATTCATCTAAAAATTTCTCCGCTTCAGTTTGTGAGTACTATGGATGAACTATCTAGCTGTATGAAAAAATCTGATGAATCAATACTGGAATATTTAAACAGAGTAGAGCAGTTAGTGGAAAAATTGAGAAATCATGGTTCCAATATCAACGATCAAGATTTAGCAGCTTACATGCTTAGGGGTTTAAAGCAAGAAAATTACAAACATATTACACATGTGATGGAGTTAAATGAAGAAAAGTTAACTTCAGAAAATGTCAAGAGTAAGTTGATGCTGGAGGAAGCTAGAATAGAGAGGGAAAAAGCCGAACGCGAGAAGAAAAATCAAGAACTAAAAATTTTTATGATGAACAACAGAGGGAGAGATGAGACAAGTAATGTTATGAAAACTAATTTCAGTTATGGGAAAAATATCCTTCAAGATAAATCTTGTCACTGCTGTGGAAAACTAGGCCATTTTGCACGAGAATGTCCAAAGGCAATGGAAGCTAAATCAAGGGGAAATATAATTTGTTATAACTGTGGGAAGGAAGGGCATCCTTCGACAAAATGTAAAAGTAATTTGAGAAATGTGTACAAAAAGAATGAGACCAGTGAACTACAAAGAGATTTTAAAAATAGAAATGTTAGTTATGAAGAGAAAAAAGAGCGAGAATCGGAAGAGAAAAAATTAGGAGACAGTGTGGTGAGAGTAAAGTATTCTGTGCATATGATGAATGGCTGTGATAGAGAAAGAAAGGAAGATAATGCAATGAAAAAGTCGAGTGATGCAAACAAATGGATAGTGGATTGTGGATGCAATCATCATATAACTCCTTTTAGAGAGCTGATGAATAACTTTACGGACAACACGACTGGAAAAGTAGAGATGGGAAAGAAAAATGTTTCATGCGATGTGAAAGGCATTGGGTCAGTGACTCTGAAGATAAGTGATGAAAATGGCGGATGGACTTTGAAACTGACCAAAGTTTTATGGGTACCTGATGTTTCGGACAATATTTTATCAGTGAGACAGTTAGAGAAAACTGGCGTGCGCTACACAATTGAGGATGGTACATTGCGTGCTTTTGACAAAAGTAATGGAGATGAGGAACTTTTTTGTGCTAATACCACGGATGATGACATGTACTCGATCAAATGTGATTGGTATGAGTTGGAGACTTCCAATCCAAATAGAGAATTTGATGAGGAGCCAGTGAATGCTACTGCCTGTAAAATGGTGACCAGAGAATTGTGGCATAATCGTTTTGGACATGCAGAAAACTTGCCTGATAGTGAGTTAATCAGAAAAAGAGTAACTAATGATAAATGTGATGTGTGTTTTAAAGGGAAAGCAAAGAAATCTTCTTTTCCTGACAGACCTGTGAGGTCATCTGCTCCACTGGATCTTGTGTATTCTGATGTGTGTTATGTCAAGCCGAAATCTTTGGGAGGGGGTAAATATTTCTTAACACTGACTGATGATTACTCACGTTACAGCGAAGTTAGTGTGCTGGAAAGCAAAAGTGATGTCTGTGAAGAAGTAATGAAGTATAAAAAGAGGGTTGAAAATCTTCATGAAAATACTTTGAAGTCAATACAAACAGATGGCGGAGGCGAATATTGTAACCGTGAACTTCAAGAATTTTGTAGTGAAAATGGTATTGTTCATAGACTGTCATTACCTGGAGAACATCAACAAATGGGTGTCGCAGAGAGATTGAATCAACAGCTGTTGACCTTAGTAAGGTGTATATTGATAAATTCAGGACTTGCTCTTAATTTTTGGGGGGAGGCTCTGCATACTGCATGTTACATTAAAAATAGATGCAAATCAACTTCTATTAATAATAACATACCTTATGAGTTGTGGTTTGGTAAAAAACTGTCTGATGATGAATTGGGGAGAATGAGAGTTTTTGGATGTCGTGCATGGGTTTACGAGGAACACTCTAAAGCTGACAAGTTGGAACCTCGTGCCAAAGAATGTATTTTTTTAGGGTATCCTCATAATCGAAGAGGTTATAGATTGTGGGATTTGGAGAATAAATGTATTGTACTATCTAGAAACGTTGTTTTTGAAGAGAAAGTCTTTCCTATGAAGATTAGGGGAGGTAATCCTGAACCTGTCCTAACTGCTGAAACTAGATGTAAACCAAAAATTATTGATTTGAGTTTGAGTGATGAATCTGATAACGAGACTGCATACATTAATGAAACTAGTGAGATCGTTGAGAATGATAATGTAGATGTTGAACAAGAAATTACGGTAGTAAATGAAAATGACATTGAGATTGATGAAGTTGAGGAAGCCCCTGAGTTACGAAGATCTGAAAGAATGAAAAACACAAGAAATTGTTCTGATTGTGTTGGATGCAGATTGTGTGTTGTGGCTGATATGAATGAAAATCTTCCAAAAAATGCCAGAGAACTAAGTGGTCCAGGCAATAAGAAATGGGAAGAAGCGATGAAGAAGGAGTTTCAAGCTTTTGAGGATAATGATTTTTGGGAGCTGGTTGAAAGACCGAAAGGGAAAAATGTTATTGGCACCAATGAAAATGTATATAAAACAAGACTTGTCAGAGAGCCAGTAAAGATATTTTGTAACAATCAAGGTGCAATATGTGTTAGATCAACTTATGTTGTATCTGAGAAAACAAAACATATGGACGTGCGTTATTTATTTTTGAAGGACATTGTGGCAAAAGGACTAATCAAATTTGAGTATGTACCTTCAAACTGTAATGTCGCGGATGTTTTCACGAAGCCATTATCGGGAGAAGTGACATCGAAATTTAGAAACTTGCTAGGTTTAGTCGAGTAACTTATCAACCATACAAGTATCTTCGATTAAATTTGTCATGACAAGGGGAGGTGTCAGAATTAATATATTTTGTGTCATTGACAAATTTAAATTACTAGTATTTCTATTCTTCTGTTTTTAAACTTGGTGACACATTTGATAATTAACATATGTTGTTGTTTGTTTTTTGTGTGGGACAAAAACATTGGTTTTTAATTATTAGTACTTTTCTGAGATGTGAGTTTTTGTTATAGGAGTGAGTAATTTTTTTATATGTGTTTTTCAGTTGATTGATACTGAGTAGATTGGAGTTTGGGTTCGATTTGAGGAATTCAATTGTGGGTCATTTGGTTTAATGTATTTATTTAGATGTGAATGAGACTTCTTGTATCAATTAATAAATCGTGTTGTTGTTATCATGACTAAATCATTTAACTTTTGATAATACTTCCCTTAAAATATTCTAGACGTGTATTGTGATCAAATCTAACCTAAAACATATTTGCTGCTATAACTATATTAATCATCGTGATTTAAGTTTTCAAAACTCGCTACACATGTAAACCAGAGTTGATAGTAGTTCATGTTCATTACATCAAACACTTAACACTTCTGTTTCCATATGACTCCGTCCTGCACACAAGCTCTGCTTTGCAGGGATCTATTATCACTCAGCCTATTTTTAGGAGCTGTTTATTTAACAGTTATTTACCTTTTTTTTCGCCTGAAGGTCTTGTGGTATTTGTTGTACCCAATGCACATTACGCTGCACAGTGCGGCATCTTCATGGGCATATATACACTGTTTACTGCATGGGCATATATACTGTGTCTTAGAAAATTCTCAGCATGAACATGGCTACAATACACAGTTTTCCAAAGACTTCCAATATCCAAGACACCGATTGACACTTTTTCAAAAAACTCCACTGTATATGGGAAGAAAACTTTTTAACCATTTGCCAAGTAATTTAAAATCCATGGTTAGGGAAAATAGGTTTAAAAAAGAATTAAAATTGTTTTTGATAAATAAAATGTTTTATTCAATTGAGGATTTTTTTATTTAGGTTAGTTTTTAATGTAATTTTACTTTTCTTATATTTGTAGGAGTTTTTTTTTTCTCTGCACTGTCAATGCTAAGGTATTTAGTAAACATATTTTTTAGTGTAATAGTTATTGATTTCTTATTTTGAGCACTTGACAATGTCTATGTTCTGTGCTAGCATTGCTAGCTTTGTAAGAATGTTTGGACAATAAAGTGATTATTATTATTATTATTATTATTACACTGAACACTTAAGAGTTTACTCATTGTTTATTACACTGCATGGACGTGATCGTGGTCGCGGTTGCGCGATGATGGCACGAGCGACGGGTTGTGTAATTGTTCGCATTATCGGAGACGCATAATAAGATTACCTCATGAAGATGCCATACTGAGCGGCGAAATGTGCATCGGGTACAACAAATACTGAAAGACCTTGAGGCAAAAAAGGTAAAAATCTGTTTAATACAGGTCTTGTCACTGGGTTTGAATAACATAAAGGAGTTTTTCTTTGCACGTGTTTTTTTTTAAATAAAATAAACAGGCATAATGGGTGTCGGCAGTCGTGCCCAACGCCGTACCTCACATGCCTCATTCCAAGAATCCCCCAAAGCTATTTATACCCCCACCCCACCCCTTGATCCCTTAATATTTACAATTTAGTGATGCTGTGTCAGTTTGTAGAGCACCCTCTCCTGTATCACAGGCAATAATACATATTTGATACTACAAAATTTCTTACTATATGGTATACAATTAATTGAAATATTACACCTATTAAGTAGAACAATTAATGGTATCAACGGATTAAATGTGACTTCTAATGAAGTTTGTCAACATTTAAATAGAATATTTTGTTACATAAAACAAGAAAAATGGGTTAAATTTGTGCGATTTAGTGTTGCGGGGTAAAAATCCACATGTGCCCCCTGCCGTTTTACCAGTGAAGCACCTGCTTTAAACATTGATTCTTTATTAATGAAAAAGTCAAGTCAGGAATAATTTCCCCTTTGGATGGAGCTATAAAATATATCCCAGGATTATTTTGCAGATGACCTTTGCTGCAGCTGTCCTACTGTCTGTGGCCTCGCTCCTGGCCCTGGTTAACGTAAGTATCCATGGTTAACGGGTTCCGGGTTCAAACAGCTGGCCTGGCTTTAGTTAAAACTTACCGTGTCTATTTAGTCGTGGCGACATTTGCCAAACCCTCCATGCAATAGCTTCACAGGGATCCACACTGACACAACCTCAGACTTCACTCTTCAAATGCACTACCATGCACTTTCAGAGAGAAAACCTTCCTATAAAGGAGCGGAACTTTTCAATCTCCTCCCAGAATGCCTTGAGCAAGAAATCAACCATAGCCACTTCAAGAATCAACTACAAGATTGGCTGCTTGAAAGACCTCTCTATACGGAAAAAGAGTTTACCCGAACATGACTCCTGAATCTGACGAAAACTGACACATCCCTGCCCAGACTAAGGAAGTGTGAATTTAGAATGTGCAATTTTTTGAGACTCAATTAGTACCCCAGTATTCGATTTGGTAATCTCAACGAAATATTACCACGACGTGTATTGTGAGCCATGCTACCAAAATGATTAAAGTACCAGGTCAGTCATATGAATTTAGACTGTGCTGCAATTTAATAAATACTAATTTGAATTATTTAACAACTATCAATATATTATTAACCATAATCATTCTCCATTGCATTTCCAAGCTCTGTCCACATATCATGGCCAACATCTTAATAATTCGAGCATTATTTTAATGTTGAGAGCTAAATAGCACCTATTGAGCACTAAATTAAAGTATTTAAAATATTAATTTTCAAACATGGCCATGCTAGCGAAATAAACTTTACAGTAAGGAGTCAAATGCAATGGGACAAAATCATCATATTAAGCGACTCAAAAACAAATTGGCATTTTAATTGCTCAATTGCTCTTTCATTTAATTATGATAAATGTCAAAGAATTTTTTTTCATCATCCCAGAAGAGAAATAACTTACTTAGGCAAACTTTCATGCTTTCTCAAACCATAAATCCTCTGCTCTCAAAACCCTTATAAGCTATTACTACCGCACACACTTTTAAAAACTGTAAAAGTATTTTACAACTTTTAAAACTTAAAGATAAAGTTTGTCTTTGCATTTTTTGTTTGTCTAGTATTCCAGCGCAAACCCCGAGGCAGTGAAGCCGAGAATCAGCTGGTTCTGGAAGTAATAAGTTAGGATCGAGCCGCAACCAAACGTTGTGGTTGCTTCATGCAAAGAGTTTGCTTTATGAAATGATATAAATAAATTAGATGTCTAAAGTGAGTGCTTTATTCTCAAACCTAGATTTTTTTATTAGTGTGCAGTAAAATATCCCAGTGTCATGCTGTATTGACTATAATTGACTAGGTTTTGAAATCAAATGCATTTGAGTCTACATGGTTAATTTTAAATAATAGTGATAATTACATTCATCAACTATTTAGCTCACTGTAACTATTTTCAATAAACTTTTAGATTCTAGAAAATTCAGTTTAAACTTTAAATAAATAGAATGAGAATTCGGCAATTAATATATATTTCTTTATATATCTTTAAATGAGTTGCAGTAGGTAGATGGGGAAAAGGTCTAAGAAAAAACCATTCGGACAGAACAAATTATTTTATTTCAATAAAAAAATTATAAATACTCAGATATATGAAGGTAAAAGCCATTTGTGTGATAAAAATACTGGTTTAAAATGTTGATTACAATTACGCTACAAGTACTTTACCAATAATTAATAATATTTTTAAAAACTGCAGCCATTAATTTGCAAAAGCAAATTTTTCATACTTCCAATACATTTCGTTATTATTTTTATTATTCAACATAATACCACATCAGCCAAACTTCCTTTTACATGAAGATGACTAAAATAATAATAATACACTTTTATAAGAAGTTACAAAATTAAAAATAATAGGGACCTACTTTATAAAAATAAATAAATAAAGATAAATTAAAATAAATAATAAAATAGGAAATTAGATCACATCAGAAATTGTTTTGAATTATGGGTATACGCTAGTCTGCAAGTAAACCCATTAAAAGCTAGAATACCTTAGAGATTGAAAAGAAAAAAAACTTAGACGGCTGATAATAATAATAATTTCAACAAAATATAAATTTTACAATATTTTATTTGACATGATAAGTTTGTTAACTATGATTGCTTTTATAATATTTAAGACCTTGCAATGATTTCAGGCATCTACCTAAAAATATTATATTCATTCTAGAAATCAAAGAATTATTGGTTAAAATTATTACTTGACTTTAATTACACTGAGGTTAGGGATTTTGTGTTAACAGCAGTATCATTTCTAGATTTATACATCTTTTGTCATTAGATCCAAACAGAAAATCTGAGAACAATTGAGAATTTCAATGGATTTGAAATATGAGGAGCTAGAGTACATATATCAAAGATTCTCTTTGGATTTACAATAAATGTGATCGCCTGTAATTAGAAATCAGCATCCAAACTATTTGTGTAGTAGGACGACCTAAATAAAATTGGTTCATCGTAAATTTTGTCAAGATTAGACAACATTGGGAACGTAACAGATTATGGAAATATAAACCATTATGTATACCAGATTATAATATAATTGCAAAACAATCAGCAACAGCAACAAGAAAACCAGTGCAAAATGTAACAAATACCAAAATAATCAGTCTTATAGTCACATGAATAACTTTGTCACCCAACTTAACTAAGAGATACATGTGCTTACATGCCTAATGTTTAATTAATATAATTAAACCACAACATCACTCATAATCATCTTACCCATAATATTATTAATAACTTGAAAATAATTTATGATAATAATAATATTTACTGTTAATACACTGAGCCTGTAAAATAAAAAATTACTGTATGATATTATGATTAGAAAAAACAACTTAAAAATGGATAAAGATAAATTAACTAAACCAATATGAAACAAAGAGAACACTACCGTTAAACTAGACGAGAGGCCGAATGTCAGCAGCTAAAGTCGACGACGGGGGATCCCACGAGTGAAGCTGGCGACGCCACGCTTTGATCATTCCTGGAAAAAACTATGGCTGTGATACCAACTTAAAAGCATATGATAGTTACAATGAAGATTTTTTTGAAGATGTTTTGGAAAAATTACCGTAACGGCATAGAAGGAGCCAAATAGTCTTCACCCTCCTCTATGTTTTGTCCTGAGAGCATCTAATCCCTTTGTCTGTTGGTCAAGCTGTTAAGTTATACCAACAGCTACAATACAGTTAACTTACAATATATAATTCATGTGCCATGAGAGAGGAGAAAGGGTTGTATTAAAAAGTAAGATTAATTAGCCAATCTTTCAATCCTTGGGAAATTTTTAATTTGTCCGTTTTAAGGAATTGCAATTGATTATCCCTTCTCAAGGACTTTACAGTTAATAATTTCACTCTCACTAGCCTGCTCATGATATTGTAATTCCAATTTATCCATGTCACAGTTGCTAATTCGGTGGAGCACAAAGAACATAATTGTTGATAATAATAGTAACTCAAGCCACTCTGTCGCCTGAAAAAAATTATGGCTGTGATACAAACGTAAAAGCATATGATAGTTTTTTTACAATTAACCATTTAATAGATTTTGGAAACATTACCTCCAAACCTTGGCAACTCGAGTGAGCCATTTTTAATGTTTTACTCGATACTGAGTATAAGAGCTTTCTGAAATAAATGTGAGTTGGCATCAGGAAAGGCTAAACAGTAGTTGGGGTTTTTGAGAGTTTGTAGTTCAGTTGGTAGTACAACAGACAATGGAACCAGGGCAGCGATGTCTTGGGTTCAATTTACTGTGCTGCCTTGTCCCTTTAACATTAGGCATTTCAATAGCTCACTCTTTGTTTTACTTTAGATAACGACTACCACATAGGCTTGAAGCCCATGTAGACAGTCAAGATTCAAGACTCAAGATCTTTATTGGCCAATAATAGTCAGATAACAAATTTAAAAAAGCTATCAACCACTTCAAAAAAGAATCGTAAATCTGCCAGCTCGTTTGTAACATTCACTCACCGTCCCACTGGCGCCGGCTGCACCGCAAGTGCTTGGGCGGAGTGACGGGATGGTAGAACTTCCGTCTGTAGCGTGGGACGAGCCTACAGTAGCGGGCGTAGCCCTCCGTGTTCTTCCCGTAGTCGATCTGCTTCTGTCGCCGACTCAGAACCTCCGCGCTCGTCTCTTCTTCCTCCATGGAACTGTTCATGCTCACCGGTACCACCGGCAGCGCTTCGTTCTGGTTCGTCGATCCCTTCCCGTCCTTCGGGTTTTCCAAAGCGTCGTTTGCTTCTTTGCCAAAAACGAACACCTCGTCACTTTTCTCCGTTGAACGGCCGTTGTGCTAAAACATGTTCCAGAGCATATAGCGTAAGTTGCACCGATGTGACATTTCTCTGTTGTATTTGATTTTGATTTTTGCGGACATTTGCCAGCAACGATTAGTAAAAACAAGTTTCACGACGGTTCGGGACAAAAAGAAAACAAAAACACATAGCTACAACAGAGAACTGTAAAAGCAGTCAAAAAACACTACTTGTGTTTTTTGTGTTATTTTGTGTTCTTGTTCTTTTCAGCATAGTTTTTTTGTGACTGCTTTTACAGTTCTCAGTTTTAGCTATATTTTTTGTCCAGGTTATCCTGGCTGTGTGATACTAATCTTGTTACGGTATGTTATAGGTTTTTCCCACCTAAAGACAGGATCAGATTCCAGATCACGTAATGTCGTTGAAACTTGTATTTTACTAATCAGTGATGGAAAATGTCCGCAAAAATTCAAATCAAAATATAAAATCACCATCACCAGCAATGAATTTCAAACAAAGAATTTCTCTGTTGTTTAATATCCAGTGTGTCTAATCACACAATGGATTTTACAGTTTTCTGTGTTGCGGCTTAGGATGAACATGATTTTCAAAGTTAATTTTGTTGTGCTTGTTGGTCTAACTCTAGCAGTTAGGAAATGTAGCATTTGTAATATTAATAATTAGTTACTAATTACTAAGAAGAAACAATAAGTAACATATTATTAGTATGTGTAAGATAAAAACAATATACAGTATGAAACATTACAAATAATTGTATTGAATATGAACTTTTCATTCTCTGAATAACGAGTGATGTTTATTTTACAAAATGCTCTAAATTAACTTAAAATATCAACATTTAGAATATAAAATTCATAAATTTTCCCGGGACCCCCCCTTTAACATCGGTGGTCTTCCATACCCCCGTTTGCCCTGATATAGTCAACCCCCCTATTGGATTCCCCTACTTACGCCTATGCATTAAATATCATCAAACTTTTATCTCATCCTGAATAAACCCTACGAAACTTTTTTATGGTTTAGAAAGATAAAACATGTAATCCAGAGCTTAAAAAATGAAACAGTTACAAAATATTTACTATAAGCTAACAAAGGTCCTAATCAAAACTTGATTAACTGGCCATAGACAAGTGACCTAGGAGAAACTGCATTTCCCCAATCATCAAGTGATCAAAAATACTTTGATAAATGTAAAATTGAAAGTGAAATGACTATGTTTAACAATATCTTTATCTATTTTGAAAGTGTTTAGTTTGGGATAAGTCCAACTCTTAATCTGGGATATGTGTCTCTGGTCAATTAAACATTAAGTAACTTACAATCTGATTAAAATCATTTGAGTGGAATATTTTCCTCTTTGCTTGAAATCAAATTCAATTGAATAAATATCTGTGTTAATCAAGGAGTCTTTGGGTCTAAATCATTGAGCTTTGTCATCTTCAATCTTCATTATGAAAATTTTCATTAAAAACATATACAGTAGTCTCACAAACCCGGACTAATGTGGACCGAACGGTCTCCGGGTTTGTGAAAATTCCGAGTTATCGGGAAATGAGTAAAAATAAGAAAAAATAAGAATAGTTTCTGTTATTTCTATAAGAAATCATTTATTTATTGCATGGTAAAAAAAATAAAAATTAATATTAGTTCCAAAAAAAAACTTAAAGAAAAACCAAAACTGTTTTAAATGTGTCACACCGTGCTCTAGCTTTGAATCTCAATGCACTTTATTGCTCTGGCAGGCTTTCCGAGTAATCCAGAATTCCGGGTTATCGAAGTCCGGGTTTGCAGGACTCTACTGCAGATGGTATAAGTAAAAATAAAAATCAATAAAAATTAAAACTAACCAAATTCTCAAAAAAAAATTTAAGGAATTTAAACCGTAAGAGAGAGAACCGAGAGTGATGGAGCCCAATTGTTGGCAAACTATAATTATAATAATTATTATTATTAATTAAAGGTTACTCAGTAGTCCATGGGACTACGAGCCCATGGGAGTCTGACACTACTGACAGGACACTGAGTATCTCAGTGTGCATAAATGTAATGCACCTCCTACCGAAAATTATTAAAACAATAGATAAAACTTTGGTTACTCACCTCAGTTTCCAAACTTTCATTCTCAGTTTTCTTCTGACTTCCCAAGTCCGGATCAGTCTTACCTCCAAACACATGAACACTCTCTCCTCCGAACACCTGTCATTGAAAATTTAAGTTAACTTGGAATATTTACATTTGTAATGCTCTTATTAAAAGCTTTATTTTTTCTTTTTTGGTGAATGATAAAAATATCACAGTAAATCAAAAGTAGGCCTTCTCATCCAACTAATGAGAAAATGCAGGATCCTACTACTACAAGAGAAAACGCAGGATTCTTCAAATCAACGTAAAGAGAGTTAAAAGATGAAATTTTTTCCTTAATAAAAATGTCAATGGCTTCCTTTGATGAACTAAGTAGAAGAAAGGATTCAGCGGAAGAACACCAAAATGAGGAGGAAAGGTTCGTCACAAAAAATTCATCACAAGTGAAGAAAGGTTTTACTAAGGGATGTAAACATGTTTAAATGTTGGTGCTATCTAATGTACAGTCGTGTCCAAGGTCGTAGCCAATGGTGGGGTCGAAACCCCCCCCCCCTTCCCTAAAATGTTGAAATTGTGTTAATATTTAAGTTTACAAAGTTATTTTTTTGTACTTCCTTTTAATTGCGGAGCCCAAATCCCACCTAAAAACTTTTTTCTGGCTATGGCTTTTATCATGTCCACTTTGATCAAAAATTTCCCTTGTTAAATGCACGTTGCTAAAGACACGTTCATCAAAAGAAAAAATACACCTAAAAAATAAGCAAAATTCAATTCCTTTGGGATAAATCAATCCAATTTAACGTCTTTTGAGTGTGCCTGTCAAGCTGTGTACAAGAATTACGTTTAAAGCGTCCAAAGGTATTATTCTAAAGTTAGCCATGTCTGTTGCAATAAAAAACTTTGACACCAAATGCACTGTGTACAGTTAACTCAGCTTTGAAGCGGGAGAAGGAGAGTAAATTACATATTTATCATTCACCAATGTCATTGCTTCCAGGAAGGCAGGGATTCCTTCAGGTGGGGAGGAAGCCAAACAATCGCCAACAATCTAGCGGACAATCAACCAACATTTAGAAAAAAATCAAAACAACACAAACCGAATTAAGTTACTCAACCACAAGAAATGAGATCATGAAAAAAATTATAATGCTAGTTGGATATATTTGGTGGAGTCTTAATAACTATAAACTTGCTGTTTTTTATTTATTTTCTTGACATACATGCCTGTCACTGGTGAACGATAAGTGTAAATTCCCTCCCTTTCCCATTTTGTAGTTAGGCTACATTAATTCTATTGTAACTACCTGTTGACTGGAAAGCAGAAGGAGAACTGAAAGAGGGGAGGAAGACTGCCTACAAAATTTATACACGTGAGCAAAGATGCCCTGTGGATCACTGAATGAAGAGTAATGTACTTTATTCAATCCGGATGTGGATACAGCCAAGGCCACACTACACTACAGGCCGGAGTCCTTTTGTGGTGACGTCACATTATCAGACGAAATCGTAGACGCTTTTATAATGTACTCTTATGGCGATTCACTGCCGCACTCTTAAAACTGTCGTGCCCTAAGTTATTCGTTTAGAAACCATTATTTTTTCGAATCTGCATTAATTAATGAACAATCAAATGCGGCCGAAAATAATTTTAAAGAAAACAAGACTTTATTTCATAAACTTAAAAACCGGTAAACATTACAGGCAAGTAATTTGTTTACTTTTCATCAGATGATTTATTGGAAATTTGACAGTTTTGTTTCTTATTGTTTTCATTTTGATGTTCTAATGTCATAATTGTTTGGTAAATGTTTACGATTTTCATATGATTTTAGTTCTTATTTCCAACACAGCGCTAGGAGTTCGGCCGGTGTTGTGACGTGGCATCAGGGAGGAGGGGGGAAGACTCCGGCCTGTAGTGTAGTGTGGCCTTGATACAGCCCTCCAATGCACCACTACTGGAATTTGGTAGGTTGAATTTTCTCTACCCGAACAAATTTTTATATGTGTGCAACTAGCAGAATATACTAACAAGAACATTTTCAAAACACTATTAAAACAATTTACTTACTTTTTCGGTAAATGACTTGTTTTTTTCTTCTCCTCCTTTCACGTCTGCATCCTTGAAAATCAGTCTAGTAAATTCTTCAAAGTTAAAAACTTTAGAATCATTCTTCGCCTTCTTGCACTCAGCCGGAACATCAAACAGAGATCTTGCAACTTTAGGTGAGCTTGATTCATCTTGAGTGCTTTTATTCAGAGAAACTTCGTGCCGCTTCTCTTTCAGGTGGGACACAATATTGCTTTCCAGAGTGTTCATGTCTAACGACAATGGTATCAGGATCTTGCACAGTTTGCAGTAACTGTTTTTTCCATCAACATTTTTTACGAGAATTTGTTCATTCTCTTTAATCAGCTGATTTTCTTTTAAGAGGAGGGAGTACAAGTGATTGAGCACACTGGCTGGGATAGTTTCCATTTGACGGCACTTGTAAGTTCGAATGTTCGTTGGCAAAGCTTTCAGCACCCTGAATGTGAAAGGATTTTTTGATGTACAGCCCGGACAGTTTTTGAGCCATAAACCTTCGGTTTTCTTATGCTCTTCACTTGAAATATGTTCAGTTATAGAAGTATTCTGCGGTAATTTGCACTGACATACAAGACAGGTTACTGAGCCCCTCTCTGATTTCAAAATATTCCCGTATTGTTTTAAAATCTTTGACATAACTTCTTTGGTATTATTTTGACCCGCATTATTTTGACCCTTAACTCTGGGTTGATTTCTTGGCAATGTTGTTGGTGCTCTTGAAATGTTGATATCTTTCACAGTGGCTGCTGAATTTGGGATTTTGTTTGATGTAGCGGGAACAGATTTGCTTAATTCCTCACTTGGAACTTCATCTTTCAATTCCAAGTTGATTTTGTGCTTGTTTCCAAGAAGGTGAGTTCGGAGATTGTATGTGCTAGGAGGTACTACTCGATTGCAAACCAAACAAGTTATACTTCCGTTTTCGTTTTCAATCACATAATCGACATCATTCAGTCCAGGCGGCATCGTGTTCAGCAATTCTTTCAATCTGCTGCCAGGTTTTGACTGTATGCTAGAAAATGGCTCGACAGTTTTTTTGTCATCCTCTTCTTGTTTCTTTGGTTTGTTTAAGGCCAATGATTTGGCTTCATTCATTAGATTTTCATGCAAAGTGTTATTTTCTGACACTTTGTTGAAAGTTGAAGTTATCCCGAGTTTAGATAAAACGTTAGTTGCATGCTCAACATCATTTGCATGAGATATTAACTGCTGTAAATTTGTTTCAAACTCACGATTGCAATAAGTGCATACTATGTTCCCATTTACGACAGCCCAATTGTCCTTACCAGATATACTGGCTTCTCCAAATAACTTCAGAACTTCTACAGCCTTCTGGTTTTTGATGTGGCCTACACTTTTCAAGTGGGTAATGAAATTTTTGGTTAAAACATCATTACTGTCGTCGTACATAATAATCACTTTGCACAGTTGACATTTGAATTCTGGAACCATGTTCCTCTCTATAATGTGCATATTTTCCATGATGATGGGAGAAGATTGTGAGAGTGATTCAAAAATTGTCTCAGCACTGTTATACGTTTCTCGATTAGCCCTTTTGCTGATATGTGATTCATCACTGTTGTGAGCCATGATATTTACAATTGTCTCATGGGGATTTTGCGAGGACATAGGAATCTTGCAACCACATAAATTACAGCACAAGTTGGATCCATCAAATGAAACAAACTCCATTATGTAATGGAGATGTGCAGGCATTTTTGTTTTGAAAAACTCGATAGCATTATCTTCATGTTTTCTAGTTTTTAAATGATTTGAAAGGCTTAAAACAGAATCCAAGTACAAAGAGCAAATGTTGCAGTAGAACATTTTATCACTGATAACAAAAAAGCTCTTGTGGCTTTCAAAGCTTTCAGGGAAAGTTTTGAATATGCAATCAAAAATATCAGATGTAATTTCTTTATCTTCAGATGGCTGCTTGTCATTGAATTCAAGTTCTGTTGAGAGATTCTTTTGAGCTTTGACAACCGATGCCCACCTTTTAACATCAGGAGGCTTTTGTTTCTGTGATTTAGGTGTGACATTTGGATCAGTTGTTATTTTTAAATTTGAAGGTTCGCCATTTTTAGACAATAAAGAGTTCTCTCCGATGTTTTTTACTTTAAAATCATCTAAAGTTTTGCTGAGCTGTTTGTGTAACCCAACTTCCTCCAAAAGATTTTGTGAACTAGGTAGAGTTAGCCCAGGAAAACAGTTTTCATAAGATTTTTTAAGGTTTTCATTAAATTTAAATGCAAACTGTGAAGGTGAGTTATGTGATGCCATATTTTGTCTCTTGAGATTTATTGAAGTTAATGTTGATTCATTTTCTTATCGCTGGGCCTTGTATTTTAGACATTTGTCCTGAAAATATACAAAACAAATTAAATTCCTGAAGGCTAATATGAGATGTGTTTTAGTATGAGCGGATGGACGGATGCCCGGTGTGAACTGGCCTTAAAGAAAACAAAACCGAACAAACTATAGTAGAGCGTCGATTATCCGAACCAATTGGTGACAAGGGGTGTTCGGATAACTGAATATTCGGATAATCGAACATGAAAAGACAAAATTTTAAAATCATATATGTAACGAAATTCTTAGTTGTAAAAAGGCTAAAAAGTTATCAAACAAAAATTATTCACGTAATTTTATTATGAAATCTACCAGAACACATGGATATCCTGGCACGACGGGAGTTTCCGTTGGCGCGCGAATTATCATTACTTGAGAATCTTGTTCAAAATATGAATTATTACGGCGTTCGGTTAACCGACGGTTCGGATAACCGACGTTCGGATAATCGGCGCTCTACTGTACCAATAGCCAAACTTTGATTTAAAGTGTGATAGATAGGACCTGACTCAATCGTGTTTATTGACTGTTTTGTTACTCTTTAAAAGTACTGTATGTACAAAGTTATCAGTTGGCAATAGAACCACAGTCCAAGATGGCAGATGATGGTAAGTAAGGTAGGGCCTAAGTTGTTTAGTTGTTTTATGTGAGTAACGTTTTAATTCTTTGATTAGCTTTGTTTTAGTTTACGAGTTAAGATATTAAAAGTATTTTTGCTGTCTAAGAGAGAATCAAACAAAAAATCTGACATTGATTTCGGTTGTTAGTGGTTATTGATCAATGTCCTTTCATTAATACTGATGGATAACAGAGCACTAATATCGAATGAGTCAACCAAACACAATGGGAGGATAGTTGGTATCAGTCACAGATTACTGAAACATAACCGAAGTCACACCGGTTATAGTTCCGCAAAAGGTAAATCGCTATCTAGGGGACTCGGTGGGAACCAGGGTTATTGGTTCGGAATTAGGTAACGATCAATGTAGTCAAACACTTCATACGAACAATATGTCGATATCAGCAATCCATATTCCACCAATTTACTTCACACTACTATCTAGGGGATTCGGTGGGAATCGGAGTTGTTGGGTGGGGAACAAGCGATAGTCAACCACCTAATACAATCAGTATATCGACAACGGGTTTTCGCCTGGCTGCCAATTTCCCAAACTGGAATTTGGCCAGACTTCAAATTTACTTTCTCTAAAAGCATGGCCGCTGCTGCGGCCAAGATGCCGAAGATGCCACTAAAGACTGCAGCAGTCAGCCACTGGTTTCGCCCACGGCGCTTTTCAGGCGCAAACCGGGGACCACCAAATAAACGGGAACTAATGCGGCAGTAACAACGCGTCACATATGACAGAACCATCACAGTGTCTTTGGATGACTGTTCGAATCGATATATCAGTATGTTTCTGCATTCGATAGAACTATCGAAATAATATCGAACCACTTGATTGTCGGCTTTCGATAGTTACTTCCCCACACGACAACCCCGGTTGCCACCATGGCCCCGAGATAGACTGAGAGTGCATCTTCTGCGAAACTCGTACTGTCACATCATTACACCAAAGCGAAAATGAACTTCTCTCATGTTAAATTAGATTAAGAAGTTCAGTTATTAATCCTGAACACTTATAAACAGTAAATATAACTAGTAGGCCTGAAAATAACCTGCAAAGGCAGATGATAAGATATGAAACTCTCATAGGCTACCCAACTTACTGTTGCTAAGCCTATCTCTGTATAATTTGATCAAGTAAGTTAGCTTCAGCTATATTTAATCGTAAACCATGCGACCAACTGGCCAGTCATTACTAGAGGTTGTTTACCATCACGGTTTGAATGAAGTATGAGTAAGTTTAAGTGTCCAGGCCTAATATTCTCCTGGACTTCTTTGAAGTTCTTCATGCTGTGAATTAACAGAGGTATAAATTGGTAACTATTTTACCCACCGACTATACAGTGAACCCACATCCTTCTTACAAATAACAAAAGTATTTAACTTTAGAAGAAAAACTAATAAGAGATTGAAGAAAATGTTCTATTCAACAAATACATGAACTTTTTGCATGTGCATGTAAATTAAGTTCAGTACCGGTTGACATGTATAAATACATGATTTCAAGACTAAAGTTACCAAATTAGGTGAGAGGTAATTAATTAAAATTATCCATAACTTACCTAAGTTTGTGACAATAAATAATTGTATTGGTTGTATTTGACGTAGTTTGAAAAACTTAGTAAAATATTAAATATTTCAAGGTTAGGTTCGGGACAGGAGGACACACAGATGACAGGTGATTTGTCGCATTTATTTCCGGTTGTGAAATTGAAATCCATAGGAAGTAGTTTCAGTTTAAATGAAATTCAGTGTTGCAAAAAAACTACAATTTTAAAATCAAATTTCCCAGCAATAGTAATGAAGTTCCCTCTTTTCCCCCCTTATGGAATATTCCTGTTTAATCCCTCAAAATTTATATGTAAACTTATATTTGATTCGGACTTTGGATATTTTTTTTAAGTGTACACTTATGTAACAAAAACCACATACATAAAATATACAGTATCACATATATTATTTTCATATCTCTTATATTTAAGTTTTCCTACTATTGCATAGTTTTTTTTTAATTTAATTACGTACAGTTATTGGGTGTATTATTGTGCACTATATAGTCAATGCTCATAATTTTAATATATCATGACATAATATTTTTGCAGGCCAGTAAAAGAGTACAAGATATTGGAAACACCATTTTACATATAAGAGCACCGGCACCGGGGAGACTTAGCTTTGCTCGGATAAAATGAGAAAAACCAAGGCCCCACTAAGTAGTGTGGCCTTGGATCAACCTGAATATACGAATCAGATGTTTAGCTAAAATTGTCCATGTAACAATAACATCGTTTGGAAATCTTTACGTGACGGCTTGTATTCATTCGTATTTCCGTGTAGACACAATCACCAAATGAATCTCTGCCGGTACAATATGATGTAATGTTCTACACGTTTTCCTCAGAGGAAAATGTGGCTCCACAATGCATTCATGCTGCGTTAAACGGTCCCAATCATGAATATTCCTCATCCGCTGAGTCAGGCAACGTTTCTTCGAGGAATTGAAGAGCGCTGACGTTGATATTTCTGGCGATCTTGGTCAGTTCATTGCTTGATTTCATATTGCTTCATTTGCTGTTTCCAGACGTGAAACTATGATCGTCGTCGCTGTTGCTCGATCAAAATGATCGGCCGGTTCTTCATCATTTAGCTGAGCAACAGCCGAGAGCCCATGTCAGCCAAGTCTGAAACTTGGGGCCCGGGCTTCGAAGGGACCCGGGATGAGCGGATTTTTTTTAGATTGAGAAAATATTGCTAACGACTTCTTAGAAATAAAATTTGGCCTAATTAAAAAATAAAATGTCTAACTTTATCAGACAAATTACTTTGATGATACAGTATTTAGTTAAGGCAAAAGCGATTATTTTGTCTGTCTGTCTGTCTATTTTTTATATTTGCGGCTGACTGTACTGTACATTAGCTACGGCGGTGGCGGCCAGCGAGTTGTGAGCGTGAGCGACTCTACCTCCCTCTCCATCCCTCTGAATTAAAGTATATTAACAACAACTTAAATACGTTAGGTAATTATCCACGTTGGTAGTCAACAAGAGCACAACATATGTTACAATAAATGAAGATGGCCGGATAAAACAATCGTGCACAATGATCGCGAAAAAACGGAAGAGTAACTTTGTGAGTGGAACGAACGCGGAAGTTATGGGAAAGAGACGAATGAATGGAAAATGCAATAGTACGGGATCGCTGATTATTTTTAAGTTTTTTATTTTTAATCAGAATAGACTATTTTCTAAGTTCGACCGACTATTCAGTCTCAGTTGGTTCGGATTATTGGTATTTTCGGAGGTTCGGATATGTATGATGTTCCACCTCTAGACTGCCTAAAAACGCGAGTTTAGAGACCTAATACTCAACATTTTTAACCCCCCCCCCCCGACCCCCTGGAGGGCCCGTGCTGTGTGCAGACTTGGGGCCCGACTTGGCTCTCGGCGGCCCTGCTGAGCAATAATATAATATCTTAAATAATTCCTCTACTTTTAATCTTCGATGCGTGGCTTGGCCGCGGTTCTGAGATACTCTGTGAAATCAAGTAGCTTGGCATGGTACCGGCTTGTTTGCAGATGATGAGAAGTAGCTTGGCATGGTACCGGCTTGTTTGCAGGTAGCTTGGCATGGTGCCGGCTTGTTTGCAGGTAGCTTGGCATGGTACCGGCTTGTTTGCAGATGATGAGAAGAGGCTCTTCGATAAGTGATCCTGAGGATCGTTTGTAGCTCCTCTCCCTTACAGATTACATATACAACTTCGTTTCAGAGGTCTTCCGTGTTTCATTTTTATTCTTGAAAATTATCTTTGAAAACATTTATCACTAATCTGTATTACAATAAACCAATCTAAATATAAATTAATATTCATTAAAAATTTTCATTCTATATAACCTTTGAACAATTGGTGTTAACATACATTTAGATTACAAATCGAATGACCTGTTTAAACCGTGGTGGAATATTCAATAGTTTATTGATATTCCTTCCACCATGGTTTAAACAGCCTGAATCAGCTGTTTTGGCTAACTGCAGCTACAAAAATGCCCATAACGTGCACTGAAGGGCACTTCGAAGAGACCCAACGAAGAAGGCCCTCCTGGCATAATAATCAAATTTGTAAGGAGAATGGATGCGGAAGCCTTGCTAGCAAAAAGAAGAGCAAAGAAAGACTTCTCAACCAGGCACTTAGGACTAGCTACAGACAAGCCTATCTTCGTAAACGAGTCCCTAACTCCAACCAGAAGAAGGCTCCTTGGCATGACAAGAGCTCTAAAGAAGACGAAGAATTACCAGTTTGTGTGGGTGAGAGGTGGAAAAATCTTTGTGCGGAAAGATGATAAGGGACCAGTAAATGTGATAAGATGCCAAGCTGACCTTGAAAATCTATAGGTATGTCAAGTCAATGTTTTCTATGCTATTTTTTGGTGTTTCTATATTCTTGTTGTTGGTGTGTATATTTATGCAAGTTAGGCCTTAGAATTAATGAGCTTGTATTTTTTACTATGTTTATTTGGTAGGCCTACACCTTATCACTTTCAAATATGTTTATTTCAATGTTTAACATTTTATGGAAAAGCTTAGAATGAATTCGATGTGTTTTTTTAATTCTACAACTGGTTTTCTTATTTGTCACCAAAACATAAGGAGCATGAGGGAAAATTTTGATCTTTTACTAGCTGAACTTTCTGTGCTAGATAAATTACCAAATATAATTATATTGTCTGAAATATGGATAAAAGAATCTGAAACTGCTTTTTATTCTATAAATAATTATGTTTCTTATTTTAAAACTAATGAAAGTTATCGTTCAGGAGGAGTAGCCATTTATGTAAATGAAAATATTGAAAAACAATCGATAAAGCATACTAATTTTAATACTGCTGATGCCTTAGAACTGTCATTTAGCGTTTTACAATTGGATTTTAAACTCTTAGCATTATATAGATTACATCAGTCTTCTAATGGTTTATTTGTAGATGAACTGTCTGAATATTTATCTCAAAAAGAGGTTAAAAATTGCAATAATGTTATGATCATAGGTGATATTAATTTAAATATATTAGAAAGTACGGAAATAATAGATAATTATAAGATTACCTTAGCTTTAAATGGACTACAATCCATGATAAATGAACCGACTCGGATCACCGACATTTCACAAACTTGCATTGACCACATTCACGTTAGGATTAGAAATAGAAATAAATTAAACGTTCAGTCAGCTGTGATTGATAGCGCAGTTATGGATCATTGTCTAACAGCTGTTTGGTTGATGCGTGAGGCGGGAGAATATGCGACCGCACAGATCAACAATAACAATGTCAAGGTCACTGAACCGGCGTCGGCGTCGGTGTCGTTGCCGGCGCTCAGTGCTCGCGTCAATCATGAACATTTAAGTATTTTATTGGGTATGGAAAAATGGGATGCAATTTTCAGGGAGAAAAATGCGTCTGTTGCGTTTGATTTAT
Organism: Flexamia atlantica; assembly: GCA_035578135.1. Lineage (NCBI taxonomy): Eukaryota > Metazoa > Arthropoda > Insecta > Hemiptera > Cicadellidae > Flexamia > Flexamia atlantica. Next base: position 12,806,159 of record JAQJVK010000003.1, on the reverse strand, counting down.
ACCATGATAGGTTTTGCGAGTTATTAGTCAAAAGCAAACAGTCAATACAAAAGAATTGCCTTAAAATCAAAAAAATAAAACCATGGATAGATAATGATACGTGTAAAAGAATTAAGAAGCGCAATACTTTGTTAAAATCTATAAAAAAGAATCCGGGAAACACAGAATTATTGGTATATTTTAAATCATTCAGAAATAAATTGAGATCTGATATCAAAACTCTAAAAAATAATTACTATTGCAAGCTGTTTGATAAATATAAGGGAAATGCAAAAGAAACGTGGAATTTATTAAAGGATATAACTGGGCAAATTCCTAAGCGCAATGTTTTTATATCATTGAAAGTAGAAGATGATAATATAAATGATCCGTTATTAGTAGCTGAAGAATTTAATAAATATTTTCTAAGTGTTTCTGAAAAATTAGTTGGAGATTTAAAAAGACCTGACCATTTTGATTCAATGTCGTACAAAGATAATTTTTCGAACGGTTCGCTATCAAAATCAATGTTTCTAGGTCCTATTGAGGAAAAAGATATACAAAAGGCTGTCAATTTGCTGAAAAATGGAACATCCCCCGGTATTGATGGAATAACCTCGTGTTTAATAAAAAAGCATTTAAAAGAGATTATTACGGTACTGTTATATATAATAAATCTGAGTTTTGAAACAGGTGCTTTCCCAGAAAGACTTAAGAGGGCTGTGGTCATACCAATTTTTAAGAAGGGGAATAGGGACTCATGTAGTAATTATAGACCAATATCATTGCTATCAACCTTTGCAAAAATAATAGAAAGAGTAATGAAACAACAATTGGTTGAATATTTGGAAAAAAATAAGATTTTTAGTGGAAAACAATTTGGCTTTAGACAAGGAATGAATACTGAAGCAGCACTGCTAGAATTTATGGACAGTTTGTCTAATGGTATCAATGACAATAAAAAAGTTAGTGGGCTGTTTTTAGATATTACCAAAGCATTTGACACGGTCGATCACAAAATATTGTTAGATAAATTATATAAGTGTGGGATAAGGGGAGTTGTACATGATTGGTTTTGTAGCTATTTGGAAAGGAGAATGCAGTGTGTAAAGGTCAATGGGGTGACAAGTAGAATGGGTGAAATTAATTTTGGTGTACCTCAAGGATCGGTATTGGGGGCGACATTATTTTTAATATACATAAATGACCTTTGCAGTGCCAATCTAAATGGTGCGGTCACTTCTTTTGCCGATGATACTGCTCTTATATATGTTGGAAATTCTTGGAACGAGGTCGCAGAAAAAATCAATGCTGATTTGCTTTTAATTCAGTGGTGGTTTTGTAAAAATAATATGGTATTGAGCGCAGAAAAAACTAAGTTTATTGATTTTTCACTGAATGGGAAAAATAAACAGGAAAATAAAATAACTCTAAAATGTATAAAGTGTTTGACTAATGGTGGGGATTGTAGTAAGTTTTGTGTTGAAGTAGGGAGGGTGTCAAGCATAAAATATTTGGGGGTAACACTAGATGAAATGTTAAATTGGAAAGCTCACATATCTAATCTTAAACAAAAAATAAATAACACACTCAGATTATTTTATTTCGTTCGAGGTATGTGTAAAGAGAATTTGATGAGATCACTTTACCTCTCGTTGGTACATAGCAGATTGGAATATGGAATAGTAAGTTGGGGAGGTACATATGTAACAAATTTAAAGGCAATATATACTATTCAAAAGCACTTCATTAGACTGGTAACAAAAAGTAATAAATTTGAAAGATCATTTCCAATTTTTTGTTCCTTGAAAGTACTTCCGTTAAGATACTTATATGTATACAAGGTTCTTAAGATTTTTTATGTAAAAAGTAGAAATTGTAGGGAAAATAAGGAATTCAAAGTTAAATTAAGAAATTTCAGAAATGTTTTTGTACCAAAGCCATCTAATACGTATTTTACCAAGTCCTACAGTTTTCTTGCACCAAGACTATACAATAAATTACCTGTTTACATTAAAGAATGTAATAATATAAATATTTTTCTAAAATTGCTGAGGATGTGGTTATTTACTGTACAGGACATTGAAGAACTGCTATTTCACATTGATGTCTGATACATGACTGTTGCTGGAACTTAATAGTATTTACAAGGATTTTGTTTGTTTTATTTTACTGTTTTTTATTGTGTGTCATTTTAGTAGTTTTTTTGTTTGTTTCTATACTTTTAATAATATGGTTCTTTCTGTAGGGAAGAAATGTATGATTGTAAAAAGGCTCTCAGATTGTATATGATGAATATTTACTTTTTTTATCTTACTGTTGTTACAATTTAGATAGTTTGGAAGAGTTGTAATTTAATTTTATGATTTATTTAGTTAATTGTGATTATGACTTAGTATACTTTTATGTTAATGATAAGCAATTTTTGTTGTTGTTAAACAGCTGCCATTTAGATATTATTAGTTGTTAAGTGCCAATAAAGCCTCCGAACAGGTTAAACGCCTTGGAGGAATAATTATTTCTCTGTTACATCTAGAAAGGTCAGACTTGGCATCTTAAAATGAATTTAACTGTAATTGTGATATTTGTACCTTTTGTATTTGTATCTATGAGCAAAAATGTAATGAACTGTAATTGGAGAAATAAATTCTTTCTTTCTTTCTTTCTTTCTTTCTTTGAAGAGCTGTCTGACGGAGACCGGATTTTTCCCAAACTTGTGATCAGCTCCAATCGATTTCTCATGGCCGAATACCCAAATTTTAAAAAAATGAAAATCCATGGACCAGTATATATAATATTAGAGTATATAGGATACAATCATTGTTTTTTTTTTTTAAGTATAGGATATGATAAGTATCAATTTGTTCAATTTAAATGGTAGCTAGATGGTAAATGGTGGTTAGAATTTATTCAAACAAATGCTAACTCCAACTTCATTGCAAGATAAATTATTATATATTTCAAAATTTCTTTAAAGATATAATAGTTTATACTAAATCTTGTTACAACAAAATGCTGTAGATTTTTAAGCAAAAATAAAATATAACAAGGTGCACGAAATTGGTCGGGCGGCAAACACTGTAGCCTAAGTTCATCAAATCGTCTGCTCGACCTCAGCAGAAATCATTAAATGAGACGTTTTTGTTGAACTGTAATAACTTTCTTTACGTTTTTCAAGGCCTTTTACGTGAAAATTTGGTTTACACAAATAATAAACAATAATTTTGCCAGCAGTGCACTCATTCATCCGCCCTATTCCGTGTGCTTCTTATTTATAATAGTGGAGATTTTTCACTTGTAGGACAAGTGTGTATAATTATTTATTGTATATTAACATACCTTACTTTAACATAATTACTTTTATAAAAAGTAGAAAGAACATTGAACAACATTCTTGAAAATTGAGGTAGTAGCTTTTGAAGAATTTTAATTGTACTTACCCTAATTGGCGTCTCACAGAAAAATATACTTCTATTGATAACATTCTAGTATACACTATGCCGTTTTAACTATATAATGTCTAGTATTTCTAATCTGTGGCAACTTGTTGTACGTCTAATGGTAGGAATATGCTCTATTAATCCAAATTCCAACCCCTTCTATTATAGCTAAAAGTAGACCGCCCATGACGGCACTCCCTGCCATCGCTGGAACCCCCCTCCTGGCTGCAATAATTCCTCCGGTCACAGCTCCACTAGCGATTGAGTTCCAGTGGTCATCTTTTCTTCGTAAGCGTGTTAAAGAACAGTCAGCTGTAGAAAATAGTACACTAAACACAGCGAAATTCCCAGCAGTAATTGGAGATTTCCGGAGAAACGATGAAACCCCAGTGTGCCAACGATTTTCTATTCCTTTTGGCGCATTACGGAAACCTTGGGCAAAATGGAAAAGTCCTCCACCAATAGTGCCCAGAGCAAAAGCCCCGCCGCAGTCGTCAAGTATTCGAATTGGACAAGGCTCTCGTTCGATGCTGTGGCCCGCCATGTATAAACACACAAAATTTAGATTTTATAAGTAGTGAAACTTAGACATGATTGTCAAGAGACACGATTGATCAAGAACACACTAAAAGAGGTGTGAAGTTTGGCCTGATCGAGTATGATGCAATATTGATAGTACTTGCACCGACTGCTGAAGTCTTTCCCTTTCACGAAATTGCAAAGAGTATACATGTGCTGTTTTTATGTGATTCTGGCTAGCATGGCCAGAGTCACATAAAAACACGAAGTTGGCCAAACTTTCACATGTGCCTCATGTTTATATTTTTGTTTTAGAAAGCTTCGCCGTAAATGCATTTTTTGGCACAACATCTCAAATGAGCCAGTTCCTATTCAATTTTTCAAGTTCTTAAAAAAGTTCTTGGTTTTATTTATAAATCAAACAGAAATCCTGGGAACCTATATAAAATTATAAATAGACAAATTTATGTAACGCAGAGACAAAAATTTCTATGACATAACTTCCTTGGGGTTATTTCAAAACGTTTTACAAGTACTAGCTGCTAATTACTAAAAACTAATTACTAACACTGAATACTACGGAAAATATGAACGATTTTCAGTTTTACAAAGTACTACAGTTAATATTATTAATTTACCAACATCGTTTTGAATTAAAGCTCTTGTAGAGAAAAAATAATTGTTTGAAGGCAATTTAGGGGAAAGATGATTGGTTTAAGCTGTGAACACTGATTCGTCGTCTGCCCTTCATTTTTGACGTTTGCCGAATTTCCGATTGCTGTTGACTGATGATGTGTTGTTTATTCGTGATTGTGACGTTTTGATGTTTCTGAGTTCCTTTGAACTGTTTTGTTGTTTAAATGTAGTATACTGTGTAGCGTAATGGCTTTTATTAGCCGCAATGATCTCAGGTAGTAGGCAGGTTGGAGGTTAATGTCAGTGAGGAGCCTTTGTTGTTGTGAAAATATTGTTTGTTAAATTTTAACTAGGCCTAAATTACTTTATCTGATTCTAAAATCACTAGGTAAGTACATTTAGTTCAGTGTAATGTTGTTGTTGTAGACTGCTTAAAAATTGTGTTTAACCCTTTGCAAACACAAGTGAACCAAACTTAACTGAAAAAATATAAAATATTTAGGCCCATCATAGGCCAAGTCCTTTCTAGGCTATGACTACATCTTTAGAGAAAGGTTTTGGGCATAGACACACCAAACTCTTGGATCTGGCCTTTCCAAAAGCCTATGTAGTAAGTATCAGAAAGACATTTGTAATACCTTGTTCCTTGTACCCTCTATAGCCTCCAATTGGCTGAAAAGGCTTTTGGAGTCGTCCAGATGCCCTATAATAACTTATATTCGGGACAATATTTCATGGTTAGGTTGGGTTGGACCATTGCAAGTTAAATATCAAATAGTTGCACTAATGTCAAATTGTTATAAAAAAAAATCAAAGAGTACCGTCATAGAAGTAGCCAACAAAAAATGCCAGTCCGAGAATCTAACGATGATATAAATTGCAGTCATCATTCGCGGAAAATGGAAATTTAAAGTGTATTTGATATGTTGCCACTGTCTTAGAAGATCTAATGGTGAGAGGCTACCTGACCTGTTCACTGAGAGCTGGTGTTGCGAATCTAGCACCACCGCACCTAACCCCTCGTGGCAACCAGATATATAGGCTATTCAATTAGAAATAATGAATCCTAAGTTGGGGCCGTTGTCCTGCGAAGGGAAGGTGAATTTCAAGTTAAGAAAATATTTTGTATAAAGGTTTGTTCACAAAAATAAAAACTCATACCAACTAGTGAGCCGGTGTCACAGTTGGTAGCGCACTCGGCCTCGGAACTGTGGCCACGAAGTGTCGCAGGTTCGAGACTCAAGCTTGTTGCATACTTTTAGCCGTAGGCCTACCGTTCTCCTTGTACTGCACTGGCTCACTCCTTGTCTTTGCTCGATAATGTCCATGCACAGATCAATAGTCTATGTGGGCGGGGCAAAAGCAAGGTGAAAAAGAGGCCGCCACCATCTTTTTTTAATATTAAAAAAACATATTGGTAGCATAGGCCTATAACAATTCTTACCACCAAGCAAGTTAGAACAATTCATGCATGATTTGTATAAAGATTATATAAAAATTTTGTTGCAGGGCTTGTGGTGAAAAGATTGTGTTGCTAGTGAAAAATGGAGAAGTTTAAAAGCTTGAAATGCTGCGGCAAGATACATTTTTCCGAATTATTCCCAACAAAATGGAGTGGGTTTATATTCGTTGCCTACATGGCATTGTTTGTTAACCAAGGTAAGTAGGCCTAATTAAAAATTAAACCTTTTTTAGCATTTTAATTTTTTGTTTTTTAATCTTGAACATGCTTTCCAATAAATAAATCAAATATATTTAATTCAGAGGTTTTGTTAACATTTGTACCTTTTCTCCTTAACCCATTCGCCTACTTCGACGAAGTGGTCTCGCCAGTGGCACGGGTGCTGTTAGTGAGGGATTGGCTTAGTAGTTCACTGGTTTGCCACCAGGCCGGTTGCTTAAGCAGTTCAATGAATCGCCACTAGGTTTTGCTAGAGCTGCTGGCTTTAAGAGTCAAACGAGCATTGGTCTGACGGTACTGCACGGTCGTGTGGTCTAAGGTGTTGACTGACAAGTCAATGTTGAAGAAATGCTCCGAATCCTTTATTAACACTTGTTAACAGGCCTACGCGGTGCGGGACTTTCCTGCCCACCGTCCACTCTCCCAAAGCCCCCGGCGGCCGCCGTGAACACCGATTGCGAAATACGGTTTGTCAAGATTTGGGGTGAACACGATCCCCTTGGACATTCAGTCAATCACAGGACAGTTCTTGATTAAAAACATGACTGTTCCTTCAAAAGACATTACTGTAACTTTAATTAGGGAAGGGCAGTCTACCTTTTCTTTTCGTTTTTTTTCTAAATCCATGGTTTAATAATATAGGCCTAACATTATTTTTAATTAACACTGCAAAATGTTTTAATGCCTTAAAATTATTTTTAATCTAATATTATTGTGCATGTTCCAGGACTTCTAGTAACAGCTTCACAGGACTCAAATAATGGTTATCTTTACAATACAATTGAAGCAGTTTTGGCCACTGAAGTGATCAAATTGTTGGTTTCTGTAATACTTTATGCCAAAGAGTAAGTTTACGTTTATAATTATTTTTATAAGAACGTTTATCAGTCTTGTTAAAAAAATTATAGGAGATTCTATTGGATAAATTAATGGATATTGAGGATACTGAATTTTAATCCTTTTTAGATCCTAGGTAGGCTTAAAGGGTAATGATTGCCATCACGGAAAAAAATCTAGGTTAATGATCACCGTTTCTAACTGATCTCTAGCTTAGCGATTGTCATCATTTCTGAAAAGAGAGGACCTAACCGTACAATTTCGTAAAAGATTGTGTAGTCTATTTGTTTTCCGTGTGTCCTTTCTGCTTGACCACTTTTGCATCATTGTTAACTGAAGTCCTTCTAACTTTTTGTAAAAATGGTATTTATGTTGCAGCCATAACATTCTCAATGTGGTCGCTGATGCAAGAATGCATTCGAAAGGTAAGGATTGATTTTTTCCTGTAAACTAAGTTACAGTGAATTTACAAAAGATTTAAACCAACTGGAAGTGATTTTAAACTAAGTTAGAAAACTCATTTACTTATGGATTTAAATTTTAATCTTATCTTGTGTACAATTTATCATCAATTTTGTATTAGTGCTCTCAAAAAAGGATAGGGTCATTATAGGCTATGAGTTCACTTCCACAAAGGCTTTTTGTGTAGAATTCAGTCATAGGGAGTCCAAAATAGAATTGAAGCTCAATATAGTTTTACAGTTTTAATGATGAAGTAGATCCGTTATTATAATTTCGGATAATAAAAAAAAGATTCAAACAGTTACACTGGGCTATTTTTAAAAATCTACAGTTTACAGTGATGCTGTGCTGTTTTACTAATTTTAATTGTGTCAGTTAAAAGGTTCAAGATCAATAAAATTTGACTTTTTAGCAAAATGTTTTACACAATCAGTTAATTTTGTTTGGGGAGTTGTAGAGAGTTCTCTATAGCCTGGTTTGCACGACGACCAGTCAGTAGGACAGTAGAAAAAAGTATTTTGTTCTCTATTGTTTTAAGGTGTTACTGTACACTGTACTGGCCGTCGTGTAAATCAGGCCACAGAGAAGAAATAAGCAGAGGTCGCATTCATATGGCAGTAGTGTTGCGGGTAACTGCCTTACACCAGGAAGTAAAACAATAGGGAAACAATAGACTTCCGGGCGCCCCCCTACCCCCCGCGCCCACTCACGGCACTGCTCGACACCATATTTAGCGCAACATTAGATGCGACCTCTGTCTTATTTCTTCTTTGTGATCAGGCTTATCTATTGGTAGGTTTTAGTTCCAGCACCTCAAGTTGCATACTTCTTATAGTTAATCAAATGTACACAATGTTTCAGTGATGTACCTGTACTTTATTCCTGCCTTCTTGTACTGCTTGTACAACAATCTGGCGTTTGTGAACCTCTCTGTCTTTGATCCGACTTCCTACTACCTTCTTCTACAATTGAGGGTCGTCATCACTGGAATTCTTTTTCAGGTGATTAAAACTTAGTTAAAAACAATTATCTTTTCACTTTAATTGTAAAATATCAGGGTAGGATTGGGGGACCAGCAGGCTTACATGGTGGTTGAAACTGCTGACGAGCACACTCAAAAACATAAATCATAAAAACAAATTATGAATTTTCAAAGCCACTAGCTCCTCATTTAAAAGTAGTCATGAAAAAGGGAGTCAAAGAAGTGAAGTGGAAATTGAAAATTCATATTTTGTTTTTGTGTTTTATGTTTTTGTGTGCTCCTCAACAGTTTTAACCACCAGATAAGCCTGCTGATTCCCCTATCCTACCCTGATTTTTTACAACTCAGGCCAAGAGCCGAAAATTTGCCAAAATTGTATATCTTTCACTTTAGGCTTTTCGTGGGAGTTTTTCTAGAAAAAGGGTATTACGTTCAATCTGTTATAGTAATAAAAATACTCCCAAAGATTATTTACTTATAGAATGCCGAGCATTTGCTCTTTTTAATAAAATTTCCTAGTATTTATACTATGAATTGATTAGTTTAACAGGTTTCACATTGTCAAAATTGTTTTCCCCATTTATACCTTTTGGTCAAGTGTATTTTGTTATTGATGGTCCAAGTAAAGATGGTATAACTGCTGATTTTACTTTTTTGACCTAACCAGTGGAAATTCTGATTTCCTTTCTTGAAGCGGCTAGTTCACAGAAAATTTAACTAAAAACTTTAATAACAATATCCCTAGTGTCGGATGGGTACACATACACTAAGAGCATCTTCTTAGCCTGAAAACACAATTTAACATTAAAAATAACCGTACTATGCTATTTTATATGCAGTGCTATTCTATAACACAGAAAAAAGGGACCAGGGGCCAGAGAGCCTGGGAGCTATAGCACAGGTGCATTTGTTTACCTGGTCAGGCATACAACATGCTTTAGTAATGTTCTGTGTGTTCCACGCCCGCGATTTGCTACAGCACTTTTATACCCTACCGAGCTCATGATGTCATGAATATTTTACCAACATCCTCCAGAGACCTGTGGTTTATCACAAATTCATCTCATTTCCGACAAAACCAATCAAATTAAAATAGGCTAAGAAATTATTATCATCTCCAAAGTTCTCAAACTGATTTTAAACACCAAACTCCAAATTGCTTGTGTTGTAGTGCTCTGTTCAGCCGGCAGATTCTGTCCAGCAAGCAGCTGTTAAACACCAAACTCTAAATCCCTTGTGTTGAAACGCTCTGTTCTGTCCGCAGATTCTGTTCAGCAAGCAGCTGAGCGGGCGGCAGTGGGTGTCGCTGGTGCTGCTAACGGCCGGCTGCATGGTGAAGGAGTTATCGCTGTCAAGTGACGACGCGCAGACGACAACGACCAATGCGGACGCTGCCGATGTCGTCGTCAGGCCTGTCGACAAAGGCACCGCGCCGCTGCTCAGCTTCCACATGCTGCTTATCCTCGTTCAGGTACAAAGTTATTCGTTTGGACTGTTTTCAAATTTCTGTTTCTTATTATCGTGATTTTTTTTAACCCTTAGTTTACTCGTCCACTCTTTGTGCTGCGAAAAATTGCAGAAACAATGCATTGTAATTGACTGACAAATTTCACTCCAAAAACAACACTTCACTCACAAATCACAGAGAAGCAGAGGGGTTTTATTTTTTTAATCTGTAAATTGAAGATCACAATGACGTTTGGAACTTAACTTACTCTGTGGTTAGTGCTCAGCTAGGAATGAAATTCGTTGTGTCATATTCTTAAAAAAAAAAACTTTTTTGAATATTTTGTTTTAACTTTGAAATATGATTTCCATTCTTTCTTATCCTTTCTTTAAACTCTCAGCTCAAGAATTATATTTAAAAAAAAAAACAAAAAAAACTTATTTAATGTGATAATGACACTCTCTTACGCACGGGCAATAAAGCCTATGTGAGAGAAATTTCTTATGTACACTAGCTTTAATAAATTTATTTTGTAAATATTTAATTTGTAAAAAATGTGCTCTATGACCGTTACATAAATATTTTCTTAAATAAAGATGATTTTATTTGATTTGATATTGTCTATGAAAAATAGTTTCATAATTTATTTTTTTAAAACTTTTATTTTTACTTAAGCTAATAAAAACATTCACTGCTCCAATTTGGTTTTAGTGATAAACAATTACAATAATTAAAATTACGATTTAGTCGCAATGCAAAACATTCCATAGGTTTTATTTCCTGGGGATCAGGGATCTAGTTGAACCGGGATGCACATAAACAGTACAGTAGAGCGCTGATTATCCGAACGTCAGTCATCCGAACCGTCGGTTAACCAAACGCCGTAATAATTCATATTTTGAACATGATTCTCAAGCAAATCAAATTCGCGTGACAAAAAAAGTGTCAGGGCTAAAGCAAAAACAAATTTTGGACTGTTTCTCTAAACATAAAGTATACAGTGTACTGTATCTATGTATGATAAATTGTTCTTTAAAAATTAATACCCATGTATTCTGATTGATTTCATAATAAAATTATATGGATAATGATTTTTGATCATTTTTTAGCCTGTTTATTACTAAGAATTACGTTTTATATATAATTTTTAAATTTTCTTTTTTATGTTCGATTATCGGAATATTCAGTTATCCGAACACCCCTTGTCCCCAATTAGTTTGGATAGTCGGTGCTCTACTCTAACTATCATTTTAGACTGTATAATTTGTTTGACTTGTAGTGTCATGGTTCACCTTATTCTTTATGAAATGAAAGTAATTTTATATTTAATAGAAATCAGAAATCAAGTTTTTATTATTAATTGACATAAAAATGTATCAAATAAGGTCAGATTTTCTTATTGCTTGCAAGCAATTAATTGACAATTTTGTCAGTACCTATAAAATACCCCAGTTGCAGCAGACCTGCATACTCAGTGAATTTCAAGTGCAAAACAATATATTTCAATCCAACATAGTGAGATTTGACATGTTTTTGTAAGCTCCATAAGAATAACATGGGGAATGAGTATGCAGGTTTGCTGCTACAGGTATGTTTAAACTGGTTGGTTTTAATTCAATATTTAGTAGATCTGAACTAGAAGAAGCCATTTACCAAGTTTTATCAAGATATGTTGAGAAATAAGCGAAATATAGAATTTTACTTATTTCCCATCAGGTTAACATTGAGACAACGTACTGTGTTTACCACTTTCAATATCTCGGTATCCAATGGACATAGAGCAGTAATTCAAAATACTAAATTGTTTGTATTTTTGAGCTAAATTCAATGGTGCCAACAAAAATTTGATAAATTTTATTTTTCTATGTGAAAAACTCAAAAAACCCATTTTTGGGGGGTTTATCCCCCTTTACCCCCCCTTCCGGTGGTCCGATTGGGCTGGTTCACGAACTCGTCCGAGTGATTACCACTTTACACGTCTGTACCAAATTTCATTAAGATCGGACCATATTTACGGCCGCTATCGTGTTAACAGACATATATATATAAAAATTCGAACAAATGGTGTTTTTTGCTTCTGGGGACCCCAAAATGAAAAGTTAACATGGTCTCGGACTTAGGTCTTACCATGAGTACTACCGTAATAGCTTATTCCTTTAAGGAAATTCGCTAAAACATGTACATAAAAATAGATCCAATAAAAACATACACATAAACTCTTTTTTAAGCCTAAATTTGATTATCTGTTAGTTAGGAATAAGTGACTCTGTTGTTGGTATGTTATAGAACTCATCTATTTTATAAATGGGATCCCTAACCAACCATTATAATGAATAACCTTTTTGAGCTGGTTGAAAGGAAGCTTTAATATATTTTCTGGTAAGCAATTTAAATATTTCTTTTCTACAACAATATGGCTTCTTCTAGTTTTCTCAAATCATACAAAGGGTATGTCAATTTTAATTTTTTGTCTGGTCTCAAAATTATGGCATTCTTCCCTTTCCCTAAATAAACTTCTATTCTTAGAACTATATAATATTAAATACACACAAATTTATTATGGTTGAGTTGAGTATAAAGAGGTTTACAGAGATCACTATATAGCCTACAAATACTTTTCAATGCTTACTTTTACTCTACCTTTCAAAGTTAATGTGGCCATAAAACGCTTGTGCTTAAGATAAACAGAGGCCGTGACAAAGAAAATGCACATACTTATCTGCTGGAATTGTTACACCTACCAATTAGTCTAAGTGCCATTTTTGTTTTATAGATCATACCTTTAACCCTTGAGCGGGCGCTTCACCGGCGAAACGCGAGCGGGCGCATGCGGAGTTTAACTCCGCAACACTAGATTGTACAAATTTAACCCATTTTGTTTTATAACAAAATATTGTATTTAAATCTTGACAAACTTCATTAGGAATCCTATTTAATTGTCGATGCAATTAATTGTTCAACTTAATAGGTGTAAGATTTCAATTAAACATAGTAAGTAATTTGAATAAATGAATAAATGAATTTATTTCCAATCAATATAAACATTTCAAAAAAACAATGCATTTTTTGGAAATTTACTGGCCACTTTTTCAAGTAGTGTGGCCAGTTACTGGAAATATAACAAATAAATAATATATAAGAGTCTAGCATCAAAAAACATTCACTTTAAGCCACCATTTGGGTATCTGCTAAAACAATTTACTAAATTATTAATCTATAAGTATAAAAGAGGATGTTGGTATATATATATATTTATATATTTATATATTTGGCACTGATAAACTCAGACACCGCTGGACCGATGACCACGAAACTTGGTAGATACATGTAGAATTTCATGGAGTACGTTTATACACCATCATTTTCGTGATAACTTTCAGGGCTTAGCCCTGGGACCGACTTAAAGGTACCCATGTCAGGGATTTTGAAGGAAGTTGAGTTAGATTTGTTTACTAACAAACATATGAAAGTAAAATTTAAAATAGGTGATGTAAATTAATGGCATTTCTTTCTGCTATTTAATTGTATTTGTTTACATGAAGATTTGTTACTTGGTGCCAGGTGGTTAATGAATTAGACTTTTGCATTTTTTCAAAGTGCATTACACTATATAAAATGTTGGTATGTAGTATAACATAAAATAAATAACTGATTACTGAAGGACTTCAGTGATCACTGATCACTTATACTTGAAGGACTTCTTTTTTATTACAACTAACTGCTATTTAAAGAGGAAGAGTGTGCTACTGTAAAGAATCAGTTTTATCTACAGCACTTTAAAAAAATGCCGGGACGGCTCATTCAATCTTTTTGTTCAATATAGAGTCTAAAAACGTGTCAGCCCTTTTTAATAATTGCTGGATTGGCATTGTAATTTTTGTTCAAGGTAGACCCTAAAACCTTAAAAAAATGATCTTTTACAGTGAATAAAATTTCAAGCCATGTTCTATGGTTCCTCTAACACGTGTATGCCTTCATGAAGGAAAGAAATAGTAGAAATCCTATATCTTTCCTTCAAGAAGGCATACACGTGAAGACATGCACATACGCAGGTCTGCTGCGACGGGGGTGCATAATAAAGTTCTAATTAAGGGTAACATATGCGAGCAGATTCAAAGTGCGCTGTCGAAAAAGCCAAGGGTGCCGTTTTGTATAGACAGGCACTTTATACAGGAATAGAATACCCCCGTCGTAGCAGACCTGCTTACTAAGAGCGGATTTCTAAAAACTTTTTTTGCTTTATGGATGTACATTTGATATGTTCAAAGAAGTAGATTTTACAACAAGAAAAATAAATGGGAAAGCAAAACTATATAACTGATGGGTGATATTGTATGTTTAATTTTAATCGTGAGCGAAGCCACGGGTTCTTCTAGTTAATATATAAAAATGAAAGAAGAGTAATATAACAATACACAAAAAATTAATACTTTACAAATAAATAAATAAATATACCCAACAATAAATAACAATAAATATATGTAAATAATAAATAACAATAATAACCAGATCTCATAAACACAGAAACATGGAATATACGATTTTGTCTAGAACTCAGTTTAGAAAAAAAAAATATGAAATCACTTCTGTCAAAAAGTTTACTTCCTGTTGCTGATTAAGCCAAATAATTGTTTTTCGACAAAATTCTTTTAAATTCAAAATATTTTTCATATTAAGTGGAATTTGGTTAAAAATCTTTGGTCCCAAATATTGGAAGGAATGGCGGAAAATAGTTTTATTAACTTTGGGTAATCTAAAATTGTTGCCTCTAACATACCTCGTAACGTAATGCATATTATTAAAATTGTTTAATTGTTTAATTATTATTGGTGATACCTAAATTCCCACTTCTAATAAAAAACAATCTTAAAACTTTGAAAACAAAAAGATGCTGTATGGGTTTAATATTTAATTGTAAGTAAAGGGGAAAAGAACTCTCTCTTTTTAGCTTTCTCAAAATGATTCGTAAAAAGTGGTTTTGCGTTGTTCTTAATTTATCTATCAAATACTTATACGTCCCTCCCCAACATATCAAACCATACTGTAATCTAGAGTTTTAATTTTCGAGTATAAAATATGTATTAATTATTATTTACATTTTTGGACTTTTCCTTTCGCTTCTTTTTTTCGAAAGCAAAAGGAAAAGTCCAAAAAATTAATACTAATTACAAATCCATTGCTATTATGAATTTTAAAAATAGGTATCAGTGTCCGTGTAACGGGAGAGGGCGCTCCGCAGTCTGAGACGGCATCTCTGAATTGCATATATCGAGGTACCAAGGGGGAGTTGGGGGTGTAAATAGCTTTAGGAAATTCCTGGAATGAGGGGCATAAAGTACGGAGCCGGACACGACCGCCGACACCCATTATGTCTGTTTATTTTAACATAAAAAACACGTGCGGAGGAAACCTCCGTGTGTGCCCACTCGAGGGTTAATACCTTTTATACCTCTTAAGACCGGGATGCAGCTTGTACAAATAAAATAAAACTTTGTCTTGAATTTGTCTTCTGTACAGGGTGTCAAACTTAACTGTGCCACCATTGATATCTCAGAAACTATTGGATTTAGAGAAAACTTTAAATGGGGGTCTTCTCCTACTTTTTAAAGTCATTTAAAAGTATGAATTACATTTTCTTCTAAATGGCCGTCACTTTCCAATATGACGGACAACTTTGATTTTTCATATGGAACACCGTGTATTTTATGGCCTATTTGAATTCTATGCTTAATTTTAATTTTAAGAACTTATTACTCATTGACTTTTTTCCTAAACTCAATGGATAAGGAGATATAAGCAGTTAAAGTTAGATTTTCCCCAATTGAAATGCATTTGTCCATTTTAACTGGGCCATCCCATGTCATCCTTTAGGAGTACAAAACTATTCAAAATTATTCATTTCTATGATTGAATCCCGACTAAAAACTACTTATATGATTGAATCTAAATTAAAATAACTTGGGCACTTTTGTTCTTTTGTTTGTATTTTTTATTTAACAGATTATTGATGTATTATTTATTTAACAGATTATTGATATATTTTTTATGTAAGATTATTGATATAAAGAGTACAGACAATTAGGCAATTAATTTCTTATGGGGAAAAATCAAACTTTAAGGGGCGGTTTGGGAGCTCGGTATTAGCGCTAGTCCGAGCCTAAGAACCGGTTATATCCAGTATTTAGGCTTGCGTCCAAAAAATCGGTTTGGGAGCTCGGTATTAGTTGGTCTCGAGCCTAACTGGCGCAGGGATAATCTCGCGCCTAACTTTTTTGGGTTTGGGAGTCAAGTAGACTTGGGCTCACGCCTAAGAGATAATCTAGTTGGGTTTGGGAGTCCAAGTTCGGGCCTAATAAATATTTTTTTGTCATCATAACTGGCGATTTTAGGCTCTTAAGTTAGACCTGCTAGGGGGCAGGTCTAAGTAAACATCATGTCGGTTTTATCTAATTATTTTGTTTATTAATTTCACTTTAACAAAACGATAGTTATATTTGGATTCGTCATTAAATTCCGAACAATTCCATTACCCTTAAGTAATATTTAAAAAAAATTAATTTTTGGTTCCTGATGTTCACATTGTACTAGAGATCGCGTAGTTACTTTGCTTTAATTAAGATTTTGACTAAACAACGGTAATATAAAACAAATTGGCCATAAAAATTCGGGTATAGTAATTTATTTTCCGTTGATAAATAAATTAATACAATTTTGTAACTAAAAATATGGTGTATGATTTAGCTACGACAAAAATAGCAAATACACACAAAATTCACAACATTCCAATAATAAATTATGTTCAACAAAGCATATTTTGGATTGTAAACATTTTTTACGATACTTATCAGGGTTACAAAATATCGCGGCTTTTAACATCGTTAAGCTAAGCAAATAATTCAGGGTGTTTTTTTTTAAACGCAACCCATTTTTAAGATTGAATATTGCACATATAAATACGAAATCAGTATTGTTTTATTAATCCTTACATTTTATACAACTTATTATTTAAGTTTGATTACATTTAGCTTACATTATATGTGTTCAAACAATCCGTAATTGGCTTTTGTACAAAGTTGTGTTCTCTCCGTAAAATTCCTAAACACGTGTTGCAAGGTACGTCTTTGAATTTATTGCATTAAATTTGATTTGTTTGTTTTGAGGTGCTGAATATCCTGTGAATTTTTCCGTAGCCCTTAATTTTTATGTATCCCAAAGAAACTTTTATAGTGGGGACAACCCTGGTAATCTTGGGGAGGGGATAATCCGTCATCCATAAAATTAATTAAGTTTTGGGTTGCGTTTGAAAAAAAACACCCTGTAACTTATGATTCAATTCTACTTTAAAGTCTGACGTTATGAGAAAAGTACACCCGCTCCCCCTTTCCGCAAAAGAGTGAAGATATTGAGGCAAAAAACATTCCAACGAAACTGAGCAGAAGCGCTGAGCAGTCGTTATCAGTTGAGTTCCGTTTTAAGCCAGGTGTGTTGTAACTATGCGGAGTGTAGGGTGAGTTTGTGCCGGTAACATCAGCATGGAGTACCTTGACTATTTGGACTATGTTAGGATATATCCACCTCGGATACAACCAGCTCGACATCAAAATTACAATCCATTCAATTTGGTGTTCACCTCTTCTCTTTATCAGCAATGTTCTCTCGCACTTACTCAAATCCCAATGAGCAAAAAATGAGCTAAAAATAAGTTCACACTCGTATTAAAACTGTTATCAATACATCGAAACTTGGCAACGGTTTCATATCAATACGAGTTAAAAACCTTTTTGAAATAATTTTAAAATTGTTAGGACTAAAACAATTTTAAAATTATTACGAACTTGCATGTCGATAACTTATATCAGAACAATTTTAAAATGTTTCAAACTTATATTAAAACAAGCATTAATGTAATGTTGTAAAACACATATTAAAATTATTTCAAAACAATTTTAAAAGTGTTAAAGCTGATATCAAAACTTGTAAAGTTTGAAGTCAAATAACTTGCATTAAAACAGTTCAAATTTGTTTTAAAGTCTTGTTAAAATTGTTTTTAAATATTCTTGTATTGAAATGTTTTAAAAGTGTATGAAAATGATTTGTAACTCATTTTCATGCTCATTAAGTAGCAGTAACAATTTGAAAAACAAATGAAAAAGTAACTACACTTTTTAATAGGCACAATTTTTTAATTGAAAAACCATAAAAACAACAAATTAAAACTACAAACTTCAAACTACTCTCACTGTATCATCCACCTACCCCAACACTTCACAGAAAACTGATAACGAGGGCTGTAAACTCCCCTGACCACGCACAACAACAGGGCGCTTTTGTTGCCGTCGTCGATCAGGTGTTTCGCAGTTGCCGCCGCCAGCCCCAAAACCAAAATTCCCCGCAATTCCCTATTCATCTAGCCACACTTCCACTTAGTACCGACTAAAGATGATACCGAACCATTTCAACTTGGTCGCGAGCTCCCAAGCCCGACTTTTGCTACGTGGACTAAAGTTAGGCGCGCCTAAAGCTAGGCGCGTACTAGCTGGGCCCGAGCTCCCAAACCGCCCCTAAGGGTTTATATCTACTCAACTAATGAGTTCAGGAAAAAGTGCCAAAGGGTAATAAGTTCTTAAAATTAAGCTTAGGATCCTAATATGCCATAAAATACAGGGTGTTCCGTGAGAAAAATCAAAGTTGCCCGCCATATTGTAAAATGGCAGCCATTTAGAAGAAAATGGAATTCATATTTTTAAATGTCTTAAAAAAGCAGGTGAAGTCCTCATTCAATGCTTTCTCTAAATCCAATAGTTTCTGAGATACCAATGTTGGCACAGTTAAGTTAGACACCATGTATGAGACATTTTATATTAAACTTTTTTTATCTCCAGGTGGTTTGCTCATGTCTCGCCGGAGTTTACAACGAAGTTCTGCTGAAAAGCTCGGACGGAGAAGCGTGCAACATTTACATGCAGAATATCTTCATGTATGTGGACTCCATCGTGTGCAACGTTGCGTTGCTGGCTTGGCAGGGGCAACTCCCGGTACTGTGGGACTCTGAAGCGTTCTTTAGTCTTTTTCAATTTAAAGTGAGTTTTTCTTTTAACTAGTTTTAAATTTTTTATTTTATTACTGTGTCCAAGTGAATTTCATTCAGTTGGCTAAAAAATATTCATTGATGATGAACAGTGAAGAAAGTAGTTTGAATTTCTTTTTAAGCTGGGATTAAATTAATTAGTTATGGCTGTTGGACTTCAGGTAATGTGATCTTCTGTGAGTTGTGGAGTGGAATCTATAAATTGTCTCTCCAAGCTTTAGAAATATTTTTTTTCACACTCTAAGGTTGACTGGAATATATTTCTTAATTTATAATTTGAGTATATAGTACTGATAAAAAGCTGCAATAGGAGTATATTTTTTGAAGTTAATAACTTACTTAAGCTAACAAATTACAACTTGTTAGTACTTGCCATTTGATGACAAGCAGTAATGTTGTATGATCGTTAAGTGTATGATGTAAAAACAACAAGCACTGTGATGAGTTATTGTTCATCCATGGATGGTTCATCAGTCATCGCTAGATCACTCTGTGTCTGGTATGAAAGTAAATAACTACCTTGTAGAATCGTTTTTTTTCCTTAATCACAATTAATTTTAGTATACTGGTCCTACAAGTCCTAAAATTATAGACTGGTAAAAAATTCTTCTCAGTAATGCTTAATTTACATACAGTGGAACCTGGATAATTTGAACCTCAAGGACCAGTTAAAAACTTCGAATTATCCATAAATTCGAATTAAAGAAGTTCCGAAGAATGGGGCCAAAACATCAAAACTTCACATTGTGAATGTTAACCTCTTTATTAAATTGACAATTAAGTATAAATTCATCAACAAACAGGCTGAGGGTTCAAAAACAGTAATCGTCCTTACAGAAATAACTGTAATCGTCCTCAAAAAACAGAAATAACTACTTTACAGTATTAACTACGTCCGACGTACGATAATTTAAAGAAACATTTCCTCACTACCCTTTAAAGTACACAGTATGTTCTGCTACTTCTGATTCTGAACTTGATACAGTATAACGGCTAAAGTATAGGTCCGAGATTTCGTCGACATGATCACTACACTTACTTAATGTTACGTAAAAACTTTTAAACACTTCAAACAAGCCACTGCACAAATGAAAAAACCCACTGTTTGAAGGACGACGATAACAACGGAATGCTGCACTGGAATTCGGAAGTTAGTTTGGCAGGCGGGGGAGGGAAGGGCGGGAAGGGGGTCTTAGTGTTGAGTAGCCTTGGTATCGACACAGAAATCTGCGCATCACGTCTGGCGCATGGCTTGTCTGCTAGGAGCCGTTCTGCACAGAATCAAGCGCGAAAAGACTAGTGGCGCTGCCACGGCGAGTGCAACGCTTTCCGAACCCAGTCAGAGCCAGCGTTCTGTACTGATTTAGTTTTCTGTGGTGTCGAGTTGAAAGATGTTGTGGCAGGGTGGGAAGGTGGAAGGGATGAGTCATTAGCCCGTAACCTGACACGCCATAGGTCTGGCGTTAATTTTTTGTCGAACGTCATAGTTAAACGTGTTTTCCAATGAATTTGTAACTATTTTCAGTCGTGAAATTAAATTAATGTAGGCTACCATAATTTGGCACTTAAAAAATTCGAATTATTCAGATTAAAATTCAAATTATACACGATTTTTTAGCATTGTTTAGGTACAAAATGCTAGAGACCAAGAAAAATATTCTAATTGAAGAAGATTTCGAATTATACAAGTTCGAATTATCCAGGTTCCACTGTACCTGGAAAAACTGTTTCAAATTATATTGTTAGTTTATCGGAAGAAATAATTTTCCAAGTCAGCACAGAGAAACACTTAAGATGTACACATAGTTTTTCACCAATATTTTGTCCCTCTAGGGGACTTCTTCAAAGAGAAGAGACTGTTACTTTAAAAATTGAACTTTGACTGGCTGTTACTCAACTTAAGGATTTTCACCAAAAACATAATAAATTTTATCCATGTTGTTTAGGTATTCCTTGTGATCCTGAACAATGCAGCGATCGGAGTCGTTACAAGTTTCTTCTTGAGGTCACTGAACTCGATCCTCAAGACTTTCGCGAGTGCGCTAGAACTTCTCTTCACTGCTGTTCTCACATGGCTGTTGTTCGGTATTCCTATTTACCTCAACACAATCTTAGCGATTGTTATTGTATCTATTGCTGTGATTATGTATAGTCAAAATCCTGTTAGCAACGTAAGGCCAAAAGACAAGTCTAAAGAGATTTGTCCGGTTTGAGATCATGTAACTAAAAAATGTATGGCTGTTGTACAATGTAATAATGTATACCACCTAATGATTTTTATTCTAAGTTCTTAAAGTTCCCTGTATTTGTTTATGTAGACTTGGTATTTCTTTTAAAAAGATGAATTTTAATATGTGATACTAAGAATTTTGTTTGTTACCGTTTAGAACAAATTTGTGATTTGTAAGATATATTTATTTGTACGCTTATATTTTTATTTCAGTCAAAATAGTGTATCTGTGCTCTATGTTCTGGTGCATCATAAGCAATCATCATTATCATTAATTTTATCGCTAATTAAAAGTTACTAGCACTGAGGGGTTCTTGGGAGAATGATCATGAGTTTGAAGGCGGAAAAGAGTTATTTTCCTCTTTTATCAGTATCAGCAAAAAAGCTGTAAACACCTGTAATGGTTTAGGACATAGAATGAGTAACCTTTCTTAGCTGTTTGCCGATCCAAGATTTCTTTGAACAAAGAGACATACAGAATCCCTTCAAGCAAAAAACACCAGTATTAACAGTTCTGACAGGGTTTATGTCTTAGAACAATCTAGTATGTCTACTTGTATTTTCATAATGATCATTTTCCTTAGAGAAAGTGGACATTTTTGTAATTACTATTAGTAGTGAATTGTAGTTTTTAAATTGGATGACACAATATTTTAATTAGTTGGACATTATGAAGAACACCTATAATTTATTAAATACACTATAGGTGGGGTTTTCATGATCAAAACTATTCTTATTAGATAGTAATATACTTTTGAATATATGTTTTTCTTATAAAACGATAAAATACAATATTATTAATGAATAGGATTTATTTAATTTTTTCATCATTAATTTTACTATAAATTAGTTGTTTCATCATCTGTTTGACAACATATAAAAGTAAAATACACCTTTAATTAAGTTTATTTCTTTTTTCTTTTATATGTATCTTTACATAATTTTCTTGAACTGTTAAAGCAATTCAAGTAGTTTTTGAATTCTATGTGTTAATTATGTGTGTTATTTATTATTATGTCTTTGCCTCATTTAAGCACAAAAATTGTGATAAAATCTAGAATTTATTGAAGTAATGATAAGTTGTCAAACAAGTCTAGTTTTACCCTAGTTACCCTCGGTGATTTTTTAATTGTGTTAATTAAGTTTATTTTATGTATATAGCATTAAAATGGGCATTAATTAAAGACTAGTCTTGTCATATTTCAATATTAATATCTATTTAGAATACGTTAATGACATGAATGTCTTTAATTCCAAAACTTTTTCAGTATTTTTGTAAACTGTTGAACAAATTTGTGATGGAAAATATAAAAAAATAAAAATAATCTTTCATGATGGAAAATATGATCAAATAATTCTTGCCTATCTAACAGGCAATGGCAGTTTTGTAGCATGGACTTTAAATAGTCCAGGCAACAAATGCTCAAAATAAGGCACAGAGGGAAATGCATGGAACACAATTTTTGACTTTGCAGCTTTTTTTGGACTAGTTAGGAGGTGAACATTGTAAGGGCTTACAAATTTGGGTTGGGAAAAAGAGTTAAACAGTAGGAAAATTTCGTTTTGTCGCGTTGGCCGACCTGCAGATCAGCTGGGCACCTAGTTCCCAGACTCGCCACGCACGGCGCTGGCGTCGCAGCGGTAGTGGGGGCAGCGAGAGCTCTCACTCGAGCCACCGAGACAGATCAGTCTACGATTCGGCGCAGAGCTGAATACACCTACCCTCCCGCGAGCGACCTGGCCGTACAATAAATAGCCCCGTAGGCAAATCGAAAGAAATTGTAAGTGAGTTGATGTTCATTCTTATGTTATTAGAGAATATTCGACATTAGAATTACAATCCCAAGGTTTATTACAATTAATTACGAAATATTAAGGATTAAAATTTAGTTTATTTTCGGAATAGGAGATAGGCGTAATTAAAAATAATAAATGACATTTTGGTAACTCAGCGGCGAAAGAGCTCTGAGACATGGATTTATTATAGTAATTATTTGGTTGGTTACGGAAAGATTATTGTAAATATTTTTCTTTTGTAAATAAATTTTGTATACTTCGACTTGGACATATCACAGGTAGTGACTTTATTATGAAATTTACAGATAGTACTCGAGTGTAACGACTCTGAGAATAACAAAGTTATAATTTCTTCAGGAAAGGATTTTACTTTAGGAGTTATCCCGTTATTCCGTACGTGTAGAACCCGGGTGAAATAATTCCGGGAAATGGAAATTTAAAGATTGTTTCTTTTTTATTAGGAGCCGATAGGTTTAGAGCGGGACTATTTGAATGAAATTCAAATAAATTATCGCGTTAGAGCCCGGGTGAAATAGCTCCGGGATTAATAGGCCCCAGGCGTAAAAGCTGTGGGACTTGAAACAAAAATAAAATAAATTGAAACTAAAGAAAACTTTATAGGAATTTCTGACAGGCATTTTAGGCCGTGCATTTAAATTAAATAAATTAAATCGAGATGAAGTAGGACTGGGGCGAAAGAGCTCAGTTAATGACTGATTAGGCCTATTGAAAGACAAATAAAAAGGTTTGAGACTTTATTAAATTAAAATCTTAGGATTTTCAGGCTATATAGGAACAGCTGGTGAAATAGGGGTTTTGGGTAAGTTTTTATAATTTAGTTATCGAGGATTAAAGAGCTAGTAGGGAATAGTTTCCCGTTTTGTTTTATTTAAGTTACCAAATAAATAAAATCCGATATTTCACCACTGACGGCCTTTTACTTATCAATGATTTTATCGATTGGCAATTACATGGGCAATGATGATCGAATCAAGGAATGTTAAGACTGAAGCTAAGGTTAGTTCTTTGCTGAGCCCATTCTAAATTTAGTTTTTTCAAATTAAATCGACCCTGGACATTCCAGTATATTACGACTGAGTAAATTCGTGGCACAAACGTGCTAAAATACCCCGGATAGGATTTGGCACGTTACAACATATCCAACTCCCCATCCGTAGCTCTTGAGCAGGACTATTTTTAGGTTCATCATTTTTAAGTCTTCCTAAATATCTTAAATCGATCAACTTTTAGTATTTTCTATTAAATTGGAAAATGAAAGACAGTTAAATTTCCTATAAGAGATGTATATAATGTATTTTTGGCGCAACCATTTACAAGATAAGCACTAATTTTATTAATATCTTAACAAATAATCCTTCCATAAGAAAATACATATAAATCTGTCTGTGACATACATGCTCAATGGGGCAACACCTTTTCACCTACAGGAAAATAACATACATTAAATCTTAACAAAATTTCCAGTAATTTGACACCTCTATCATAAAAATTTGTAAAAAATAAAGGTGTGGTCGAGCTCACAAAAAAGTTGTAGCAACCACATATTTGTAATAATTTCTTGAAAAAATAACTTTTTTCATGAGTGCTCACAAAGGCCTTTACTTTGGACTGATTTTTATGATTGACGTGTCAAATTACTGTAAATTTTGTGATTCATGAATTTTGTTTATTTTCCTTTAGGTGAAAAAGCATTACCCCCTTGGGCATGGAAGTTACACACAAATTTACCTCTTTTATAATAATATAAAAAGAATATTTTTTAAGATGTTATAAAATTAGTGCTTATTTTATAAATGGTTGAGCCAAAATAAAATTATTAAATACTTTTCTTGCAGGAAATTCAATTTTCTTTAATTTTGCAATTTAATAGAGAATAGTGAAAGTTGATAGTTTTCAAGATATTTAGGAAAACCCTAAAAATGGTATTTTTAGACCCCCCTCCTTTCCCCCGCTCAAGGGCTACAGACGGACTTTTAATATGTTCATCTCCTAACTAGTCCAAACAAAGCTGCAAAGTCAAGAGTTGTGTTCCAAAATTTCCCTTGATATCTTTTTGTTGCCTGGACTAAAATAAATGTCTGGGTGCAGTTTGTGAATCTTAATTCCACCCTGTCTGACAATTCTTTAATGAGCGTAATTTTTATGTTCCAAAAACCCAATATGTTTGTAAATTAGACTAAAATACTGTTCTTAATAATTAAAATACTAATTGTGTTTTATTTCAAATGCCAATTAAGTATGGTTTATTTATTGAAATACTTTCTTTTAATGATGAGGTATAAAATTTAACAGCATTGATTGTGATGTTTACTAATTATAAAAAATGTTATCAAAGTTTGAATAGCTTGTTTGTTGTAAATTAAAGCCCTATCAAAATATCAATGTTAAAACATCAACCTATTACTGCTAAAAATGTAACATCTAGGTTATCCTTGCCGGTATGAATATGAACCAATTTTAGAGTTAAGTGTATTTTAATCCTTATTTAGAGACAGAAAAAACAATTTCTCAATTTACAGTTGGCCTTTTAGTTAAGATATTTTGATTTTACTAAATTTGGTTACTGTTCACAAATGTGTGAACGTTTGAGAACAAAGTCACATGTAAACTGAGTGCTGAATATTTTTCTTTCATAAAACAATGTTTTTTATATTAAAATTACTTGGATTAATTATTATACTTTACATTCTATGTGGGTTACATTTGTCCCATTATTAAAGAGGAATTCTTTTTAATAATAGGTATTTTTCTTCAATCCTTTTTCCAGTTTGATCACCAAACTAAATGAAAATTGTGGGTTTCATAAATCACACTTATAAATTAGGTTATATCACACATAGCTGTAGTAACAATAACATGGAGCTGTAAATGCAACATTTCGCCCAAGGTTTCAGCTGATTTATCTCTCAGTTCCACGTTCACCTTTCGGTATGGAATTCCCATAAGCTATGAGTTCCATATGGCTTTTTAAGTTGTACTAGCCAAATTATTTTATAATCAGCCGATGATTTTATAACATGTTTATGGATATTTGTAAACAAATGTAACCAGCAAAGGTAATAGAATAGCTACCTCTCAAATGGTCTGTACTGAAAGGTCGAGTATATCTAATATCTCTTCAGGCAATTCCTCTTGTTTACTTAAGGCTGTACAGTACTTCCTATCTTCTCCTCCCAAATAATATCCAAGCCTTGTGCTTCACTCCTTAAATTCATAACTTAAAATAAAATGACTTCCTAAGGGGTTTTTGGTTTTTAATCCTGTTTAAGAGTTTTGAAAATCCTTCAAAAGCAACATTGCAAGTTCGGAGGCACTGTCTTATTATTAAGAAACAGCCATGGTTATGGTGTGTAAAAAATAGGGTAAGAAAAGAAAGAAGTTGAACTTACAATATTTAATATTGCAGAGTCCATTGTACACAATGAAATAAAACATGATTTATTACTTTTTTACAAATAATCTGAATATAAAAATAAATAAAAGGTTTATGATGTACAATTATCGATATAGTCGAGCGAAATCCCGTAAACTGTGCGTGATGACCTTGACATTCTGAGCTCTGAAAAAGAATTTAAATGCCATTAGAAAAATTATACTTTAGGCTAATTCGTTTCTAGTTAACAATTTAAACTATAAGAATATCCTCCCACATCATCCTACTAATCCTACAAATATTGTAAGTGTGAAAGTTTGTGAGTTTGTCCTCATCGATGTGAATAAACAATGTTTTTCATCATCAAAAGATATTATGTAAGTCAGTTGTTACAACATATTCACCAGAGCAGAGGAACGTATACAAATAAGCCCAACTCCAATTGACAAGTACAAAAAACTGTGCAGTATCAATTCCAGCTGTGTCAAATTTTGAACAAGGGTGAAGGCACGGGTAACATGTAGAATCAGATAAAGGAATCTTCATGTTCTAGACTCAAAAACTAAGTATAGAATATTAATTCTTGAATAGAACTTTAATTTCATTTAATATAGCTATATTATCAACTTTTTCTTGCCCAAAAATTATTTCTCTGCCTGGGACAGTCAATTTTTATTACTGAAATGTTTTTTACTGCTATTGGTTTAATACTTTGCGTATTGAGCTTGTTCACTAAATGGTATAAACTGAGTGTTAATTTCACTGCACTTGCCCTTTTCAGTTCTCTGCATGAAGAGAAAATTTGTGACAAAAGAATATTCTTATTGAAGAGACAGCAAAAAATAATATCATTTCACCTTGCAGTGCCAATAAATTCTTTCATAAATCAGTTCTTTGACTTTGTTATGCATATCCAACTTTGACATCAAGCCATTCCTTTTCTAGCAAGGCTTAAAAAATTAACTAGCAAAACCACACCCCAACAAACTTACTTTGTTGTATTTTTAAAATTCATAATAGCGAAGAATTTGTAATTATTATTTAATTTGTTGGACTTTTCCTATCGCTTCTAGTGTTTAAACTACACTACGTTTCGAGAGGTATTGAAACTCCTCTCGTTTTCAAGTGACCCTACTTAAAGTTACATTAACCTACTTATGTTTATTTAACCTACTTTTTTGGTTTTTTTGTTTTTTTGACATACAATTACATTCATCCAACATTCAACAGAAATCTCACTCACACAAAATTTCATACAAAGAGCAAAAAACAAAAAAAAACCCAAAAAGTAGGTTAAATAAACATAAGTAGGTTAATGTAACTTTAAGTAGGGTCACTTGAAAACGAGAGGAGTTTCAATACCTCTCGAAACGTAGTGTAGTTTAAACACTAGAAGCGATAGGAAAAGTCCAACAAATTAAATAATAATTAAACTTACTTTGTAACAGTGTCTTGGAATTCCACGAGCTGCTTCTCCGTAGCGGTAACGCTTCCTCCTGAGTTTTGTTTGGGCAACTGAGACAATGTTTCACAAAGCCAAGATCTGAATGTCTAAAACAGACAGTTAAAACTCATTATTTACCTATCACATTTATTCTATTTTTTTATATATATTCTCAAAAACTTTCTTTATATCAATTACTTTAGACTGCTTAGTTTAACTGTTTAACTGGTAGAATATTTGTTCTAAGACTGTTGTCTAACATAACATTAAAAAAACTAAACAAGCAGGAACTGGAAAAAAGCCCCCAATCCATGCTGAGGCACCGCATTAATGTCAACCCTAGATCAAGTTCATGTTGTAGCATGGACACAAACATTTCAGCACACACTTCTCTCAAGTCAGTATGTGTAGTGGCGTGCGGCGCACAAGGGTGAATGAGGGCCTATATGGCAAAGCAGGTATAATTGAAAGGCAAGACAATCTGGTTATGTAAAAAAATATTTTTAATTTGAAATCAATAAAATACTATATAAGAATCTTCTAAGGAGGTTGTTAATACAAGTTCTAGTAGTATATTAATAACTAGACCACTCATTGCACGCTAGGGAAAACCTGCCTGCTTTCACACTCAAACGAAGGATTTTTCTTTAAAGATGAAGAAAAAACATCGAAAGTAAGCAGATGGGTTGCCTGTACAGTGGAACGCCTTGAAAACCTCTACTTTTTAGATTCCAACCTATAATTTTTTAGGGTTTTGCTCTATCGCTGGCCCTTCTGACGAGGGACATAATTATCATAGCTGGACAGAAAGAACAAAAAAATTAAAGACAAAAACCAACACTTACCTCCCTGTCCCACGCGAGGAGTTCCATGATGACCAGCGCGACATCACACAGCATGTACGAGTGGAGGCAGAACACCGACGCATGCACCAGGTTGTTGACCAGCGTCCGGCCGTGTTCCGCCAGCATCTCCCGCACCAGCTGCTGTCGAGCTGAGAAGTCTTCTCTCTCCTGCGACCGACAACACATCACAAACCACATCAAGCCGACGTCACACAGCATGTACGAGTGGAGACACCAGGTTGTTCACCAGCGTGCGGCCGTGTTCCGCCAACATCTCCCGCACCAGCTGCTGTCGAGCTGAGAAGTCTTCTCTCTCCTGCGACCGACAACACATCACAAACCACATCAAGCCGACGTCACACAGCATGTACGAGTGGAGACACCAGGTTGTTCACCAGTGTCTGGCCGTGTTCCGCCAACATCTCCCGCACCAGCTGCTGTCGAGCCGAGAAGTCTTCTCTCTCCTGCGGCCAACAACAACACATCACAACCCACATCAAACCGACGTCACACAGCATATACGAGTGGAGGCAGAACAGCGACGCATGCACCAGGTTGTTCACCAGCGTGCGGCCGTGTTCCGCACGCTTTAACATACTGATTCTTTTACCTCCTGCAATGTTCTAGATTTTTTGTACAGTCCCATCCACCGAGTACAGTGATCTTCTAAATCTGAGTTTCCAATCTCATGTGACCTAACTAAAAAAATGTTTTTTTTGTGTATGACAAATGACATCAAGATCCAATTAACCAACTGCAGTTTGTATCCTGTAACACCTGAGGGAAGACTTGAAATAACTTTAAGATAAGAGCAAATTTATTATAACCTAGTATATTTTAACATTTTACATTTTATGAAATATAAATACTTGATAAACTTGTAGGCCTACATAAAAATAAGTATTCGTCTTCTGCCATTATAAAAAACAGCTTTGGAGCGCAGCTAGTTTTAGCGCTCGCTATTGCTATGAGTGAACTACACTGATTTAAAGTTCTGTGCAATTATTGGGGCACATCAGTCACGGCGCGATTATCGCCAGACTGGTACCCAGGGCAGTAGTCCGCGACTGTAGCTAGCAACACTAGCGACAGTCACTCTAAGCAAAACAAGACATCGCAAACACCGTCAGAGCAGTGCCCAGCAACAATCGCAGAGCGATTATCACTACGCAACTATCGCTGCAATCACAGAGCTATTATCCCTACGTGACTATCGCTACAATCACTCCAAGCAAAATACCCCTTAAGGCAAAAAACCCTTCCCCCATACCCCTCTCACAACCAAACACTCCGGTAGACTGTTCTCGCTTACCGGGTGGGAGACGCCGGCGTGGACCAGGTCCGCGAAGAACCTCATGACGGAGGAGTTGGCGTCCCGATGGTCCAGCTGCACGGCCGTCAGTCCGCACTGCAGGATGGAGGGGAACACAGGCGCGGCAAGGAATGGCACCGGCGCCCTCTGTAGGAACCTGCAATAATGATTAATGATCTCAAAGGATCACAAAGAAACTTGTGCAAAGCCACACTAGAATCTATATTAAAATTTCATGAAATATTGTGAAAAAAAAGCTTCTGCAGAGCTAACCGCAAGCCTAACAAAAGGATACAATTTTTAAATACAATGATTGTAAAATGGTGACGATTCTCAATATTATGTCTTGCATTGTGCAAATCAACTTTTGTCCGTATGTTGCAGCACAAACTTTATCGCATTTATGAACCTTAAAAATGTTACGGCCAAAGTGAATAATCCTGTTATTATTAATAATAACCAGCCATTATGTATAGTATCTTGCAATTTTGGTTAAAGTAATAAATTAGGCTTAACTTATCACTTTACTTTGAGGCTCATCCTTTTCGCTTAGTTGATAATACGCCCATGACCCCTAACTGGATCAATAGGACTTATAACTATAGCCACTATGCATAATATGTGATAATGTGATTACTATTCGACCTTTGAATTCTTAAAACCATTTTGCTGGGACGTAACGTCTCTGTTTGATCTTGTGCTGACAGATTTTTATATCTCCTTAAAAAAAACCAACCCATCTTGAACGACGGCGCTTGACAAGCAAATGCATTCCACGTCAGCTTTAATAATTCCATGCTAAGGTAAAAACAGAAACAAGCAAGTTACCGTACAAAACAATAGAGACAAACGTAGAAAAATCTGCAAGATTGTGGTCTATACAATTTTGCACACGTTCTAAAGACCGTATAACCGCTCACCTGTTGCACAGTCGGAAGAAGTCGTCCACGGTGTCCGGGTGGTTCTTGAGGCCGTTGTCCTCCTGCAGCAGGGCGAACGTCGTCGTGATAAACGTCCGTAGCATCTCCAGCAGTCCCGCCACACACGCCGCCTCCCCGCCGTACTCATCCACCAGTATACTGCCCAGGTACAGCAGGCAGCTGTGCGGGTGTCGCGTGTAGATCACCACCATCTGGTGACAAGCGGAAATAAGTGTTTGGGCCAATGTTACAACAAACCATGATACGCTTCAGTTTCTAACTTGATAACTGTCGATTCCTCAAGACGTAATTATGAGGATTTTTTACCCATGGATTTTATTTTCACCTCAGAGAGCCATTTTTGACGTTATCTGATTTATTTATGAAATAGTAACACTAACAGAAAATATTTTACCCCTAACTTACTGTTTTTCAGACAGTACGGATAGACCAAGGTTCATGTTCCAACAGAAAACAGTTTAAAAGTATTTAAATTACGATCGGTTAAATTCTGGATTTTGAAGGTTGATGGAGGGCCTAATTCGGAAACCATTTATATTTTGCTCACACACCTTTTCTCTTCCCCGCCGACCCAGGTGATTGGACTTAAAGCACCATGATGATCGGAACTACTCCTGGAAGATGTTACTCGTTTGGCAGGCAGGAAGGAACAGAGGAGTTTACTTATCTTTCCTCCTGTCACCCCACTCTCCAACCCTATTGTGTACTCTGCCCTCTCTGGTACTTTGCCCTCCTTGGTCAGGTCGGGCTATGTCTGGCTACGATTAGTGTGTGACGGATATTTCCTGGTGGGAGAAAAGATGATCGGTTACACTGGTACACCGAACCGCAGGAAATCACGTCACGGGTTGTCGGAGGCCTTGGAATCGCTCAGCTCAGACGCTGGGATAATTCCAGGGGTCGAGGATCGAAATCACAGTAGTTATCAGATATTCAAATATGAGAGCTCAGTTATATTCAACTTAGATGACATTCAACTTAGGACAGACTAAATCTGGAAACACCTTCTAAGTAAAATGCCCTCTGCTGTTTTCCCTAGCTCTGTGAGATGTTCAGAGTTAACACTAGTTACCCATAGTTAATGTTTACCCTAATCAAGAAACAACATTAAACTATTTCACTAGTGACCAGTAATTACAGGAGTAGGACAGACCTTACACTCCTGTAGACAGCAGGTTTGGACAAGACTAAGCCTGTTACAACAGCAGGAAAACTAGCAAGTAAGACTGAACCAACTCAGCAAAATCACTAATCACTGCAACTTTAAATTGGTTAAATTGAATTTAGAAAAATAGTCTTACTTTAAAAAACAATACACATCGGCACCGAGACAATTAAACTAATTAGTCTCGGTTACAGCCGTAGTGTGAGGAGAATAGGGCTCGACCCTATCTGGGACGAATTCAACACTAAGTCCGAAAACTAGCGTTTAAACTAAATAGAACCTAATAAGAAAGACGTTGTCGTACCTTTAACACCTAATAGGTATTGGAAGACGACTGGTTCGCTGCTTTCCACACTACGAAATTGCACAAAGAAGGGAAGAACTTCGTACGAGAAAACCGACAGCACCGGACACTTTGACAGAACACCCACAAGTGAGGTTCCTTATCAAGACCTCGTGGAGCTCACTTTCCGCTGGGAAAACCCACCAGCTGTCCAACGAGCTGGTTAAAGGATCGAAAAAAGGTTCTTCCGGTTGCCCTTTTTTTCCCGAGCGTCTGCCAGAAAAACAGATTGGCGCGCTCGGCGAGCAGAAGAAGCAGCGCAGGCTCTGTCGTCGTCTGCATAACGCAGTCGTGACGATGTCTTTCGAGGTTATGTACGTTGTTTACACACAACAACATCTCCACTCGCAATATCGCGTTTATTGGAAGAAGTGACCTTCTCACTAAGTGTTTGTACGACTTCTCAGTCGTAGTGAAAAGTGCCAACACTTAGGATTCCACATCTAAATCGGCGATCAGAGTCGGCGGTTATGAGTCCGACTAGGTTAGCCTTCCAACTTCAATAGATAGGTTAGAAACACCTACTGCTGTTACGTGAGTCACTTAATCACTTAAGGGGTTTAGGCAAGGGAAATAGTAGTTTTTATTCTGATTGTCAACACTCTTTGCACGGCAGGGACCATAGGCTAGATTACATCTAGGCTAGGCTCAGGTAGGCCTAGGCCTAATGAGCCAATTCTTACCCCTGTGCAAATTAGGCTCATTACAAGTGAGGTGGGCATCACCCCTCTTTGGTCAGGTCGGGCTGTCTGGCTACGATTAGTGAGGTGGGCATCACAAGTGTTTGATAACAGGTGACTTCAATCACTCCTAGGGATGAGGCATAAACAACGCAACGGTTCTTTTACAGCAGTCATGTACCGACAACTGTAGCCAAACTATAGTTGTGCGAAGCTAGCAGTTGTCAACAACTGTTAACGTTCAAAACTATTCCACGCGCTCCCCCGTAACGTGGTACAACTAAACGCTTTCTCAGACACACAATACTGAGATTTTCATACAGTCATTCGCGGCTCTTATATTAGCTAAATATAGCTGAAATTCTCCGATTTCCGTTTATAGTATTTATTCTTACTTGTCAACATCCTTTTCTCTTATCAGTTGATGGATTATTGTTCTTTTTTGCTTTTGTGTGGAAAGGATGCTCTACGATGTTCCAAAATAGATTGCAATAGAGATATTTCCGATAAAATTACCCCCCTCCCTCTCCATTTTCACAGTGTTTTACTGGATTTATTGATGGCCTATGTTTTAATCGTGATTTTGGGTTATCCGTGACACTTCAAACACACCTGGGTTATTAGGAGTTGACTATATGTACAACTCATTTATACAGAGTTTCAGTCAAACCATCATATAACTTCATAACGTTATAAATAAATAAGCAACTATAATATTGGCTTAATAATTAATAATAACAGTTAATGAAATGAAATGAAATGAAACGTTCTTTATTTTCACAGGCAAAGTTAGGGCCTCATGGCCCTTTCTTACACTTAACCTGCAAATATATATTAAAGGTAATACATATTAATAAGCAACTAGTAAACCTGTTGCTCGAAATCGAGCAATTGTTATGTATTGATTTCAAAATAAAAATAATTGAGGTTCAGTTTTCTAGAACTATTTTATTAATTATATGGTCAAACTTCCTGTTATACTGAAATTTTTTACAAAAGCTTTTTAAAACAAAATTTTTTGTGAATACTCAGTCATCTTTAAGGAGATGTCCATGTTTCGCGGCCCTAAGTACCGTATGACCCGTCTTAGTCTCAAACCAAACTAAAATGGTTCAATGTAAAAAGTAAAATGCCCTCTGCTGTTTTCCCTAGCTCTGTGAGATGTTCAGAGTTAACACTAGTTACCCATAGTTAATGTTTACCCTAATCAAGAAACAACATTAAACTATTTCACTAGTGACCAGTAATTACAGGAGTAGGACAGACCTTACACTCCTGTAGACAGCAGGTTTGGACAAGACTAAGCCTGTTACAACAGCAGGAAAACTAGCAAGTAAGACTGAACCAACTCAGCAAAATCACTAATCACTGCAACTTTAAATTGGTTAAATTGAATTTAGAAAAATAGTCTTACTTTAAAAAACAATACACATCGGCACCGAGACAATTAAACTAATTAGTCTCGGTTACAGCCGTAGTGTGAGGAGAATAGGGCTCGACCCTATCTGGGACGAATTCAACACTAAGTCCGAAAACTAGCGTTTAAACTAAATAGAACCTAATAAGAAAGACGTTGTCGTACCTTTAACACCTAATAGGTATTGGAAGACGACTGGTTCGCTGCTTTCCACACTACGAAATTGCACAAAGAAGGGAAGAACTTCGTACGAGAAAACCGACAGCACCGGACACTTTGACAGAACACCCACAAGTGAGGTTCCTTATCAAGACCTCGTGGAGCTCACTTTCCGCTGGGAAAACCCACCAGCTGTCCAACGAGCTGGTTAAAGGATCGAAAAAAGGTTCTTCCGGTTGCCCTTTTTTTCCCGAGCGTCTGCCAGAAAAACAGATTGGCGCGCTCGGCGAGCAGAAGAAGCAGCGCAGGCTCTGTCGTCGTCTGCATAACGCAGTCGTGACGATGTCTTTCGAGGTTATGTACGTTGTTTACACACAACAACATCTCCACTCGCAATATCGCGTTTATTGGAAGAAGTGACTTCTCACTAAGTGTTTGTACGACTTCTCAGTCGTAGTGAAAAGTGCCAACACTTAGGATTCCACATCTAAATCGGCGATCAGAGTCGGCGGTTATGAGTCCGACTAGGTTAGCCTTCCAACTTCAATAGATAGGTTAGAAACACCTACTGCTGTTACGTGAGTCACTTAATCACTTAAGGGGTTTAGGCAAAATCATATCATATCATATCATAAAATCAAAACTCGTTTGGCATCAACTGCAGACGCAGTTTACAGAAAGCACCAGGGAAACAGAAAGTGGCACACTTCGCTTCAACTACCATCTAGCAGTTTACAGAAATATCACCGTCACGGACAGAAGGGTTTCAAGTCCTTGACGTGGACTGTGTGACACTGTTGGGAATCCTCATCCCTCACCTCATAAAGGTTACATCCTTTGATCCTGATCACGGTGCAGGGTCCATGATACTTTGGGGCCAATTTTCCAGCGATGGCATCAGCAGCAGAGGACAAGATGTGAAGCCTCCGCATAATCTGATCGCCAGCCCGATACGTCACCTCCCTTCGGCGGAGGTTGTAGTATCTGGCCTGTCTCTGACAGGCCGTCTTCAGGTTTATCCGAGCGTCCTCGATCAACCGTCTGAATTCCTCCTCCCGTTTACGCTGGACTTCGGTCAACGGGAGGTCATCAGGCGTATCAGAAGCCTCAACAGTTGGGCCACGGAGGGCGCGAGGGGGTCTCAGCTCTCGACCAAAACAGAGCATCGCTGGAGTGAATCCCGTCGAGTCATGTACCGCAGTGTTGAGCGCGTACATGAACTCGCCCAAGTGGTTATCCCAAGACTTATGATTGTCCTTCACGAACTGGGCAATCATAGTCTTCACCACTCGGTTCTGCCTTTCCACCGGGTTCGATTGCGGGCTGTAGGGGGCAGTCGTCCGCAGAGTGACTCCCCATTCCACCGCCAGGTTGCGAACCAGGTTTGAGACAAACTGCGTGCCATTGTCGGTGATGAGCACATCAGGAGCCCCATGGCGCAGCAGGATGGACTTCAGCCTCGTCACCACATTATGAGCGGTTGCAGAGGGAAGCGCAGCAAGTTCGGTCCACTTGCTAAACGTATCCTGCACAACCAAGAGGAATCGCTGGG
This sequence comes from Flexamia atlantica, assembly GCA_035578135.1. Taxonomy (NCBI): domain Eukaryota; kingdom Metazoa; phylum Arthropoda; class Insecta; order Hemiptera; family Cicadellidae; genus Flexamia; species Flexamia atlantica. Next base: position 12,769,809 of record JAQJVK010000003.1, on the reverse strand, counting down.
AACGCTGGGACCGAGGCAACGGACCAATAAGGTCAGCTGACACCACGTACCAAGGGCCTTGGGGTTGCCGGAAATACATTTTACCTGCCGGTTTGGCTTGGGAGACTTTGTAAGCCTGGCACTGAGCACAGGACCTTACATACGACTTTACGTCTCGTCGCCAGTTCGGCCAAAAGTATTCCGCACCAACTCTCGCCAGAGTTTTCTTCACCCCAAGGTGACCGGCCGTCGCCGTGTCGTGGTTCTCGTGCAGCACCTCCGAGATCTTATCACTCGGCACGCACATACGCCTGGTCGTCGGTCGATTCTTCTTCACCAGGGCCCGATACAAAGTGCCTGATCGGACCTGGTATCGAGGATATCGACGCGGGTGTTTACTGACCAACTCCCGCATCCGACCGTACCAAGCGTCGTTGGTTCCCGGCAATTCTCGATCGGTATCATCACTGACTGCCTCACCAAGATCACCGTCGTGAGGTTCAGGGGTCACCTCATCAACGGTTTCATTCTGCCGTCGTAGCTGCTCTCTCGCACCTTGTCTCGTCAGGACTCCAACCTCGAACGTATTCAGGTTTACAGGAGACTCCTGAGGGACGTCAGGGACAGGTTGCCGTGAAAGAGCATCCGCTACACGGTTCAAGGTCCCCTTGCGGTATCTGACCTCGAAGTCGAACTGTTGAAGTTCCATGACCCACCGAGCTAAACGTCCGCTGGGCTCATGAAGTTTCAGAAGCCACTTAAGCGCGACGTGGTCGGTTATTGCCACGAAATGGTACCCCTCAAGGTACGCCTTGAACTTTCGAACAGCGAACACAAGGGCGAGACACTCCTTCTCTGTCGTCGTGTAGTTCTGCTCTGCGTCAGACAGAAGACGACTAGCGTAGGCAACGACCACTTCCCGGTCGTTTTGACGCTGAGTGAGAGCTGCACCAAGACCTGTGTTTGACGCATCGACCTGCAGCACGAACGTTTCAGCAAAGTCCGGGCAGGCGAGAACAGGAGCGGTGCTCAAGGCACGCTTGAGATCGTCAAACGCCTTGGTTTGTTCCTCACCCCAAACCCACTTGGCGTTCTTCTTGAGCAAGCCACGCAGTGGAGCAGAGACAGAAGCGAACCTCTCGACGAAGCGCCGATACCAGGAGGCAAGTCCGAGGAAGCTACGAAGTGCCTTGACATTCGTAGGAACGGGGAAGTCCTGGATCGCTCTGACCTTCTCCGGGTCAGTCGAGATTCCCTCGGCGCTGACAACGTGGCCGAGGTACTTGAGCTCTCTCCGAGCGAAGTGGCATTTCTCAGGGTTTAAACGAAGCCCGGCGTCTCGCAGCCGGCGGAACACAACCCTGAGAAGCTCGAGGTGCTCCTCAAATGTAGAGGATACTATCACCAAGTCGTCGAGGTAAGCGAAAGCTTTCGGCTCCAACTCAGGCCCAATGACGCGGTCAAGCAGACGCTGGAAGGTCGCACCAGCCGAGTGCAAGCCAAACGGCATGACCTTGAACTGGAAGAGGCCCATGCCGGGGACCGTAAAGGCCGTGATTGGGCGACTCTCCTTAGCCAGAGGTACTTGCCAGTAACCTTGCTTGAGGTCCAAGGTACTGATGTACTTGGCTTGCCTGAGTTTCTCAAGGATGGCATTAATCCTGGGGAGGGGATATGCATCCTTGATCGACGAGTCGTTCACCCTGCGCATGTCGATGCAGAAGCGATACTTGCCGGTCGATTTCTTGATGAGTACGATGGGAGAGCTCCAAGGGCTCTCCGATGGTTCTATCACACCATCCCGAAGCATCGTAGCTACCTCCTCGTTGATGATCGCTTGCATCGCAGGGTTACGGGGATAATGCCGCTGTTTGATTGGGACTGTGTTTTCTTTCAGTCGAATCACATGTTCGACCAACGCAGTCCGCCCGACAACAGCGTCAAACAGAGGAAGCTCCTCCTGAAGGAAAGACTGGAGGCGGCAATCCTCCTCGCTGGTCAGGGGCTTCAAGGTGCCAGAAGCACAGGCCACTGGCCCCAAACAGTCTGCCTCGACATCACGATTGATATTTATTTGTATGAGGTTATGGTCAATGATACACCTCATACCCAAAACAACATCCGTGCTCAGGTTCGGGACATAGTATACTCCCAGTATACAGTCCTCACCCAAGATGGCAGCTGGTAGGAAGTACCTCGCTCGGACTCGACAGCGAGTACCATCCACCATTTTCAGCTCCGCATTCGCCTCCTCGGGTTTCACACCACACTCGCGGAGATACTGCTCAACCTCGTCTCCAATGAGGTTTACAACAGCCCCAGTGTCCAACAGGGCTCGGAAGTTCCGATCGAGCAGCCTCACGTCGATGAAAGGACGTATGTCGGAGACTCCACGCTGCTCGGTCGTACCAAAGTCGAAAGTGACTATCGTTTTGAGCCACTTCGACCACTCCTCGGAGGTTGTTCGGCGTTGGGGCGCTGTGGGCTCAGGGGACCTCCGGACTCCTGAGTCCGCTCGGCGTTTCCCGACCGACAATCACAACGAGAGGTTGAAACACCTGCTCGTTTGCACCGGGCACACCACTTGCCCTTCGGTTGCGGGCACTGGCGGAAGCCATGTCCTTCGGCTTGGCAGTTCCAGCATTTCCACTGCCGTGACCGCTCGTTTCGAGCCCCAGGGGAAGTGGTTGGATATGCCCTGTGTGGACTTGGAGATCGGTCGCGCCTCTGTCGCTGATCAGACCAGCTGACGCGTTTATCCTTGCCTCGCGGGTTCGCCACCCGGCCTGGGCTCACAACGCTATTTTGAGGCGGCTGGTTCACAGGCTGCGGTTGCGGCTGCCCCATGAGAGGCAACACATCATTCACCGTAGCGACGTCCAGGGAATTTTCACCCTTCCGCCGACCAGAGTAAGCGGTCTCGGGCACCAGCGCCTGAGAAACTGGAGGAGGGGGACGGAAAGTCTTCCGCTCGCGCACGGCTTCTTCAAACTCCTCAGCTCGTGCGAGGAGCTCAGCCAAGGATGAGAAGTCCCGACGCCGAATCATAAATTTATATTCAGGGCGCATGTTTTTGTACACCAGGTCCAGCTTCTGCTGGTTACTAAACTCCCCACTCCTACGTATCAGGGTTGTAAGCGAGGTCACGAAGTCTCGGCATGCCTCGGCCTCACCCTGCGTCCGTTTGCGGATTTCTTTGTCCAGGTTACGACGATATCCCGGAGGAAAGAACTGGACCTCAAACATACGCTGGAATTCGGAGAACGAGGTCCACAAGTCCTTGTTGTTCCGATACCAGAGCAGGGCCTGGCCATGGAGGAGCTGAGGCATTGCCTTCAATGCATCCTCCGAGGTCAGGGAATACGCCTCCCGGAGTTCCTCCAGTCGCTCCAGAAAAGAGACGGCATCCCGTTTTCCGTCAAACCGCAGATTCCACTTCCTGACCTTGTCGCAGAGAGCAGAAGACGTTTTAGCAATGTCAGAAGCTCGGCGGTCCAGCTCTGGGTCAGCATGACCAGGTTTGCGGTAATCCGCTGGTCTATACGGGTCGGATATCCGGGACTGAGGGACGTATCCCCCCGTAAATATGGCCTGAGTGGCCCGTTCAACTCCAACCATGTACGGGTTGCGCTGCATAACCGGCTCTGAGTGGGCGCGGTGCTGGTTTTCTTCCAACTGCCCTAAGGCCTGCACCAGCGTGGATAATGTCCGACGGACATAACCAGAGTCCGCATTCGGTGACGGTCCCAAAATCTTCCGGACGTCATCAGGCTCACCCGCATACGGGGTTAACAGCCAAGTAGTCGGGACGTTGAGGTGGCTGCTGGGCCGATGCCGCCCTCTGGGAATCCCGATGGGTCAAGTCCAGGCCAGCCATAGTGAGGGGTACACCAACTGATGTCGACCGAAAATAGTTCAGTTGGAACTGGCCACTGGCCGAGTGCACCAGCATGCGCACCAGAAGTCCAGACAGACCCTGGTTGGTAAGCAGTAGCCGCTGAGTAGACCACTGGAGATGGGGGGTCAATGGTTACCCTCGGCACTTGGCGTGTCACCGCGAATGGTTGCCAGTCACCAAGAGCGGTTGAAGGCCTCGGACCCATTTGACTGTAAGTCAAAGTTGCCGGAAGACGCGGTCCATATCCACCCGCGTACACCGTATCCAACGGTTGCCATGGCGGGGGGACCCTCTGGGACCGTGTAGGCCGAGCATCAAATTCCGCTTCCTCGGGTAGAGTCACCACCGATTGTCTCAGCTGCGACATGTCGGTTACAGGCACGCTCCTCCAATAATCCCTGAAGCGCTTACGAAGCTCCGACACAGAGCCCTCCACAGATAAACCATGGCGAGTCATCTCCGTCTCAAGCTCAGTTCGCGGCAACTCGTATATCCATCCAACACGAGGATCATCCACCGGAGACTTGGGCGCTATCACCGCTGTTGTGGTCACAGCGGTTGTGAGCGCCACCGATGAGGTGGTTGAAGTGGGCGCGCCTGAGCATGTCACCACTAGGTCCATGACCTGTGTGGTTGCTATCGACTGTTGCAGCGTAGACGCCACAGTCGTGACCGGCGGGTCGTTCGGCATATCGGTTGAATTCAAAATAATTCAAATAATTCACCAAAACCAATATTTGAACTAACCCAATAAATTCAGAATAAATTCAGACTAGGCCTATAAGTTTTATTTATTTATTTTTGTACTAAATAAAACCACAATTTACCAATGAAAACTCAAAAAGGCCACACCAGTATTATAACTAGTTGAAATATTCAATGAGCAGGTATACGATAACACCGTTATAAAAATCGGTTACTGTACCTGTCACCGAGCTCTCAATCTAACACACACTACTGTTATGATACGACTAGATATCAATCACTAGTCCCTGCCTTCGGGCGCCATGTTTGTGACGGATATTTCCTGGTGGGAGAAAAGATGATCGGTTACACTGGTACACCGAACCGCAGGAAATCACGTCACGGGTTGTCGGAGGCCTTGGAATCGCTCAGCTCGGACGCTGGGATAATTCCAGGGGTCGAGGATCGAAATCACAGTAGTTATCAGATATTCAAATATGAGAGCTCAGTTATATTCAACCTAGATGACATTCAACTTAGGACAGACTAAATCTGGAAACACCTTCTAAGTAAAATGCCCTCTGCTGTTTTCCCTAGCTCTGTGAGATGTTCAGAGTTAACACTAGTTACCCATAGTTAATGTTTACCCTAATCAAGAAACAACATTAAACTATTTCACTAGTGACCAGTAATTACAGGAGTAGGACAGACCTTACACTCCTGTAGACAGCAGGTTTGGACAAGACTAAGCCTGTTACAACAGCAGGAAAACTAGCAAGTAAGACTGAACCAACTCAGAGGGGACTAATCACTGCAACTTTAAATTGGTTAAATTGAATTTTAAAAAATAGTCTTACTTTAAAAAACAATACACGTCGGCACCGAGACAATTAAACTAATTATTCTCGGTTACAGCCGTAGTGTGAGGAGAATAGGGCTCGACCCTATCTGGGACGAATTCAACACTAAGTCCGAAAACTAGCGTTTAAACTAAATAGAACCTAATAAGAAAGACGTTGTCGTACCTTTAACACCTAATAGGTATTGGAAGACGACTGGTTCGCTGCTTTCCACACTACGAAATTGCACAAAGAAGGGAAGAACTTTGTACGAGAAAACCGACAGCACCGGACACTTTGACAGAACACCCACAAGTGAGGTTCCTTATCAAGACCTCGTGGAGCTCACTTTCCGCTGGGAAAACCCACCAGCTGTCCAACGAGCTGGTTAAAGGATCGAAAAAAGGTTCTTCCGGTTGCCCTTTTTTTCCCGAGCGTCTGCCAGAAAAACAGATTGGCGCGCTCGGCGAGCAGAAGAAGCAGCGCAGGCTCTGTCGTCGTCTGCATAACGCAGTCGTGACGATGTCTTTCGAGGTTATGTACGTTGTTTACACACAACAACATCTCCACTCGCAATATCGCGTTTATTGGAAGAAGTGACCTTCTCACTAAGTGTTTGTACGACTTCTCAGTCGTAGTGAAAAGTGCCAACACTTAGGATTCCACATCTAAATCGGCGATCAGAGTCGGTGGTTATGAGTCCGACTAGGTTAGCCTTCCAACTTCAATAGATAGGTTAGAAACACCTACTGCTGTTACGTGAGTCACTTAATCACTTAAGGGGTTTAGGCAAAATCATATCATATCATATCATAAAATCAAAACTCGTTTGGCATCAACTGCAGACGCAGTTTACAGAAAGCACCAGGGAAACAGAAAGTGGCACACTTCGCTTCAACTACCATCTAGCAGTTTACAGAAATATCACCGTCGCGGACAGAAGGGTTTCAAGTCCTTGACGTGGACTGTGAGACACTGTCGGGAATCCTCATCACTCACCTCATAAAGGTTACATCCTTTGATCCTGATCACGGTGCAGGGTCCATGATACTTTGGGGCCAATTTTCCAGCGATGGCATCAGCAGCAGAGGACAAGATGTGAAGCCTCCGCATAATCTGATCGCCAGCCCGATACGTCACCTCCCTTCGGCGGAGGTTGTAGTATCTGGCCTGTCTCCGATAGGCCGTCTTCAGGTTTATCCGAGCGTCCTCGATCAACCGTCTGAATTCCTCCTCCCGTTTACGCTGGACTTCGGTCAACGGGAGGTCATCAGGCGTATCAGAAGCCTCAACAGTTGGGCCACGGAGGGCGCGAGGGGGTCTCAGCTCTCGACCAAAACAGAGCATCGCTGGAGTGAATCCCGTCGAGTCATGTACCGCAGTGTTGAGCGCGTACATGAACTCGCCCAAGTGGTTATCCCAAGACTTATGATTGTCCTTCACGAACTGGGCAATCATAGTCTTCACCACTCGGTTCTGCCTTTCCACCGGGTTTGATTGCGGGCTGTAGGGGGCAGTCGTCCGCAGAGTGACTCCCCGTTCCACCGCCAGGTTGCGAACCAGGTTTGAGACAAACTGCGTGCCATTGTCGGTGATGAGCACATCAGGAGCCCCATGGCGCAGCAGGATGGACTTCAGCCTCGTCACCACATTATGAGCGGTTGCAGAGGGAAGCGCAGCAAGTTCGGTCCACTTGCTAAACGTATCCTGCACAACCAAGAGGAATCGCTGGGAACGCTGGGACCGAGGCAACGGACCAATAAGGTCAGCTGACACCACGTACCAAGGGCCTTGGGGTTGCCGGAAATACATTTTACCTGCCGGTTTGGCTTGGGAGACTTTGTAAGCCTGGCACTGAGCACAGGACCTTACATACGACTTTACGTCTCGTCGCCAGTTCGGCCAAAAGTATTCCGCACCAACTCTCGCCAGAGTTTTCTTCACCCCAAGGTGACCGGCCGTCGCCGTGTCGTGGTTCTTGTGCAGCACCTCCGAGATCTTATCACTCGGCACGCACATACGCCTGGTCGTCGGTCGATTCTTCTTCACCAGGGCCCGATACAAAGTGCCTGATCGGACCTGGTATCGAGGATATCGACGCGGGTGTTTACTGACCAACTCCCGCATCCGACCGTACCAAGCGTCGTTGGTTCCCGGCAATTCTCGATCGGTATCATCACTGACTGCCTCACCAAGATCACCGTCGTGAGGTTCAGGGGTCACCTCATCAACGGTTTCATTCTGCCGTCGTAGCTGCTCTCTCGCACCTTGTCTCGTCAGGACTCCAACCTCGAACATATTCAGGTTTACAGGAGACTCCTGAGGGACGTCAGGGACAGGTTGCCGTGAAAGAGCATCCGCTACACGGTTCAAGGTCCCCTTGCGGTATCTGACCTCGAAGTCAAACTGTTGAAGTTCCATGACCCACCGAGCTAAACGTCCGCTGGGCTCATGAAGTTTCAGAAGCCACTTAAGCGCGACGTGGTCGGTTATTGCCACGAAATGGTACCCCTCAAGGTACGCCTTGAACTTTCGAACAGCGAACACAAGGGCGAGACACTCCTTCTCTGTCGTCGTGTAGTTCTGCTCTGCGTCAGACAGAAGACGACTAGCGTAGGCAACGACCACTTCCCGGTCGTTTTGACGCTGAGTGAGAGCTGCACCAAGACCTGTGTTTGACGCATCGACCTGCAGCACGAACGTTTCAGCAAAGTCCGGGCAGGCGAGAACAGGAGCGGTGCTCAAGGCACGCTTGAGATCGTCAAACGCCTTGGTTTGTTCCTCACCCCAAACCCACTTGGCGTTCTTCTTGAGCAAGCCACGCAGTGGAGCAGAGACAGAAGCGAACCTCTCGACGAAGCGCCGATACCAGGAGGCAAGTCCGAGGAAGTTACGAAGTGCCTTGACATTCGTAGGAACGGGGAAGTCCTGGATCGCTCTGACCTTCTCCGGGTCAGTCGAGATTCCCTCGGCGCTGACAACGTGGCCGAGGTACTTGAGCTCTCTCCGAGCGAAGTGGCATTTCTCAGGGTTTAAACGAAGCCCGGCGTCTCGCAGCCGGCGGAACACAACCCTGAGAAGCTCGAGGTGCTCCTCAAATGTGGAGGATACTATCACCAAGTCGTCGAGGTAAGCGAAAGCTTTCGGCTCCAACTCAGGCCCAATGACGCGGTCAAGCAGATGCTGGAAGGTCGCACCAGCCGAGTGCAAGCCAAACGGCATGACCTTGAACTGGAAGAGGCCCATGCCGGGGACCGTAAAGGCCGTGATTGGGCGACTCTCCTTAGCCAGAGGTACTTGCCAGTAACCTTGCTTGAGGTCCAAGGTACTGATGTACTTGGCTTGCCTGAGTTTCTCAAGGATGGCATTAATCCTGGGGAGAGGATATGCATCCTTGATCGACGAGTCGTTCACCCTGCGCATGTCGATGCAGAAGCGATACTTGCCGGTCGATTTCTTGATGAGTACGATGGGAGAGCTCCAAGGGCTCTCCGATGGTTATATCACACCATCCCGAAGCATCGTAGCTACCTCCTCGTTGATGATCGCTTGCATCGCAGGGTTACGGGGATAATGCCGCTGTTTGATTGGGACTGTGTTTTCTTTCAGTCGAATCACATGTTCGACCAACGCAGTCCGCCCGACAACAGCGTCAAACAGAGGAAGCTCCTCCTGAAGGAAAGACTGGAGGCGGCAATCCTCCTCGCTGGTCAGGGGCTTCAAGGTGCCAGAAGCACAGGCCACTGGCCCCAAACAGTCTGCCTCGACATCACGATTGATATTTATTTGTATGAGGTTATGGTCAATGATACACCTCATACCCAAAACAACATCCGTGCTCAGGTTCGGGACATAGTATACTCCCAGTATACAGTCCTCACCCAAGATGGCAGCTGGTAGGAAGTACCTCGCTCGGACTCGACAGCGAGTACCATCCACCATTTTCAGCTCCGCATTCGCCTCCTCGGGTTTCACACCACACTCGCGGAGATACTGCTCAACCTCGTCTCCAATGAGGTTTACAACAGCCCCAGTGTCCAACAGGGCTCGGAAGTTCCGATCGAGCAGCCTCACGTCGATGAAAGGACGTATGTCGGAGACTCCACGCTGCTCGGTCGTACCAAAGTCGAAAGTGACTATCGTTTTGAGCCACTTCGACCACTCCTCGGAGGTTGTTCGGCGTTGGGGCGCTGTGGGCTCAGGGGACCTCCGGACTCCTGAGTCCGCTCGGCGTTTCCCGACCGACAATCACAACGAGAGGTTGAAACACCTGCTCGTTTGCACCGGGCACACCACTTGCCCTTCGGTTGCGGGCACTGGCGGAAGCCATGTCCTTCGGCTTGGCAGTTCCAGCATTTCCACTGCCGTGACCGCTCGTTTCGAGCCCCAGGGGAAGTGGTTGGATATGCCCTGCGTGGACTTGGAGATCGGTCGCGCCTCTGTCGCTGATCAGACCAGCTGACGCGTTTATCCTTGCCTCGCGGGTTCGCCACCCGGCCTGGGCTCATAACGCAATTTTGAGGCGGCTGGTTCACAGGCTGCGGTTGCGGCTGCCCCATGAGAGGCAACACATCATTCACCGTAGCGACGTCCAGGGAATTTTCACCCTTCCGCCGACCAGAGTAAGCGGTCTCGGGCACCAGCGCCTGAGAAACTGGAGGAGGGGGACGGAAAGTCTTCCGCTCGCGCACGGCTTCTTCAAACTCCTCAGCTCGTGCGAGGAGCTCAGCCAAGGATGAGAAGTCCCGACGCCGAATCATAAATTTATATTCAGGGCGCATGTTTTTGTACACCAGGTCCAGCTTCTGCTGGTTACTAAACTCCCCACTCCTACGTATCAGGGTTGTAAGCGAGGTCACGAAGTCTCGGCATGCCTCGGCCTCACCCTGCGTCCGTTTGCGGATTTCTTTGTCCAGGTTACGACGATATCCCGGAGGAAAGAACTGGACCTCAAACATACGCTGGAATTCGGAGAACGAGGTCCAAAAGTCCTTGTTGTTCCGATACCAGAGCAGGGCCTGGCCATGGAGGAGCTGAGGCATTGCCTTCAATGCATCCTCCGAGGTCAGGGAATACGCCTCCCGGAGTTCCTCCAGTCGCTCCAGAAAAGAGACGGCATCCCGTTTTCCGTCAAACCGCAGATTCCACTTCCTGACCTTGTCGCAGAGAGCAGAAGACGTTTTAGCAATGTCAGAAGCTCGGCGGTCCAGCTCTGGGTCAGCATGACCAGGTTTGCGGTAATCCGCTGGTCTATACGGGTCGGATATCCGGGACTGAGGGACGTATCCGGAGTTTATGGCCTGAGTGGCCCGTTCAACTCCAACCATGTACGGGTTGCGCTGCATAACCGGCTCTGAGTGGGCGCGGTGCTGGTTTTCTTCCAACTGCCCTAAGGCCTGCACCAGCGTGGATAATGTCCGACGGACATAACCAGAGTCCGCATTCGGTGACGGTCCCAAAATCTTCCGGACATCATCAGGCTCACCCGCATACGGGGTTAACAGCCAAGTAGTCGGGACGTTGAGGTGGCTGCTGGGCCGATGCCGCCCTCTGGGAATCCCGATGGGTCAAGTCCAGGCCAGCCATAGTGAGGGGTACACCAACTGATGTCGACCGAAAATAGTTCAGTTGGAACTGGCCACTGGCCGAGTGCACCAGCATGCGCACCAGAAGTCCAGACAGACCCTGGTTGGTAAGCAGTAGCCGCTGAGTAGACCACTGGAGATGGGGGGTCAATGGTTACCCTCGGCACTTGGCGTGTCACCGCGAATGGTTGCCAGTCACCAAGAGCGGTTGAAGGCCTCGGACCCATTTGACTGTAAGTCAAAGTTGCCGGAAGACGCGGTCCATATCCACCCGCGTACACCGTATCCAACGGTTACCATGGCGGGGGGACCCTCTGGGACCGTGTAGGTCGAGCATCAAATTCCGCTTCCTCGGGTAGAGTCACCACCGATTGTCTCAGCTGCGACATGTCGGTTACAGGCACGCTCCTCCAATAATCCCTGAAGCGCTTACGAAGCTCCGACACAGAGCCCTCCACAGATAAACCATGGCGAGTCATCTCCGTCTCAAGCTCAGTTCGCGGCAACTCGTATATCCATCCAACACGAGGATCATCCACCGGAGACTTGGGCGCTATCACCGCTGTTGTGGTCACAGCGGTTGTGAGCGCCACCGATGAGGTGGTTGAAGTGGGCGCGCCTGAGCATGTCACCACTAGGTCCATGACCTGTGTGGTTGCTATCGACTGTTGCAGCGTAGACGCCACAGTCGTGACCGGCGGGTCGTTCGGCATATCGGTTGAATTCAAAATAATTCAAATAATTCACCAAAACCAATATTTGAACTAACCCAATAAATTCAGAATAAATTCAGACTAGGCCTATAAGTTTTATTTATTTATTTTTGTACTAAATAAAACCACAATTTACCAATGAAAACTCAAAAAGGCCACACCAGTATTATAACTAGTTGAAATATTCAATGAGCAGGTATACGATAACACCGTTATAAAAATCGGTTACTGTACCTGTCACCGAGCTCTCAATCTAACACACACTACTGTTATGATACGACTAGATATCAATCACTAGTCCCTGCCTTCGGGCGCCATGTTTGTGACGGATATTTCCTGGTGGGAGAAAAGATGATCGGTTACACTGGTACACCGAACCGCAGGAAATCACGTCACGGGTTGTCGGAGGCCTTGGAATCGCTCAGCTCGGACGCTGGGATAATTCCAGGGGTCGAGGATCGAAATCACAGTAGTTATCAGATATTCAAATATGAGAGCTCAGTTATATTCAACCTAGATGACATTCAACTTAGGACAGACTAAATCTGGAAACACCTTCTAAGTAAAATGCCCTCTGCTGTTTTCCCTAGCTCTGTGAGAAGTTCAGAGTTAACACTAGTTACCCATAGTTAATGTTTACCCTAATCAAGAAACAACATTAAACTATTTCACTAGTGACCAGTAATTACAGGAGTAGGACAGACCTTACACTCCTGTAGACAGCAGGTTTGGACAAGACTAAGCCTGTTACAACAGCAGGAAAACTAGCAAGTAAGACTGAACCAACTCAGAGGGGACTAATCACTGCAACTTTAAATTGGTTAAATTGAATTTTAAAAAGTAGTCTTACTTTAAAAAACAATACACGTCGGCACCGAGACAATTAAACTAATTATTCTCGGTTACAGCCGTAGTGTGAGGAGAATAGGGCTCGACCCTATCTGGGACGAATTCAACACTAAGTCCGAAAACTAGCGTTTAAACTAAATAGAACCTAATAAGAAAGACGTTGTCGTACCTTTAACACCTAATAGGTATTGGAAGACGACTGGTTCGCTGCTTTCCACACTACGAAATTGCACAAAGAAGGGAAGAACTTTGTACGAGAAAACCGACAGCACCGGACACTTTGACAGAACACCCACAAGTGAGGTTCCTTATCAAGACCTCGTGGAGCTCACTTTCCACTGGGAAAACCCACCAGCTGTCCAACGAGCTGGTTAAAGGATCGAAAAAAGGTTCTTCCGGTTGCCCTTTTTTTCCCGAGCGTCTGCCAGAAAAACAGATTGGCGCGCTCGGCGAGCAGAAGAAGCAGCGCAGGCTCTGTCGTCGTCTGCATAACGCAGTCGTGACGATGTCTTTCGAGGTTATGTACGTTGTTTACACACAACAACATCTCCACTCGCAATATCGCGTTTATTGGAAGAAGTGACCTTCTCACTAAGTGTTTGTACGACTTCTCAGTCGTAGTGAAAAGTGCCAACACTTAGGATTCCACATCTAAATCGGCGATCAGAGTCGGCGGTTATGAGTCCGACTAGGTTAGCCTTCCAACTTCAATAGATAGGTTAGAAACACCTACTGCTGTTACGTGAGTCACTTAATCACTTAAGGGGTTTAGGCAAGGGAAATAGTAGTTTTTATTCTGATTGTCAACACTCTTTGCACGGCAGGGACCATAGGCTAGATTACATCTAGGCTAGGCTCAGGTAGGCCTAGGCCTAATGAGCCAATTCTTACCCCTGTGCAAATTAGGCTCATTACAAGTGAGGTGGGCATCACCCCTCTTTGGTCAGGTCGGGCTGTCTGGCTACGATTAGTGAGGTGGGCATCACAAGTGTTTGATAACAGGTGACTTCAATCACTCCTAGGGATGAGGCATAAACAACGCAACGGTTCTTTTACAGCAGTCATGTACCGACAACTGTAGCCAAACTATAGTTGTGCGAAGCTAGCAGTTGTCAACAACTGTTAACGTTCAAAACTATTCCACGCGCTCCCCCGTAACGTGGTACAACTAAACGCTTTCTCAGACACACAATACTGAGATTTTCATACAGTCATTCGCGGCTCTTATATTAGCTAAATATAGCTGAAATTCTCCGATTTCCGTTTATAGTATTTATTCTTACTTGTCAACATCCTTTTCTCTTATCAGTTGATGGATTATTGTTCTTTTTTGCTTTTGTGTGGAAAGGATGCTCTACGATGTTCCAAAATAGATTGCAATAGAGATATTTCCGATAAAATTACCCCCCTCCCTCTCCATTTTCACAGTGTTTTACTGGATTTATTGATGGCCTATGTTTTAATCGTGATTTTGGGTTATCCGTGACACTTCAAACACACCTGGGTTATTAGGAGTTGACTATATGTACAACTCATTTATACAGAGTTTCAGTCAAACCATCATATAACTTCATAACGTTATAAATAAATAAGCAACTATAATATTGGCTTAATAATTAATAATAACAGTTAATGAAATGAAATGAAATGAAACGTTCTTTATTTTCACAGGCAAAGTTAGGGCCTCATGGCCCTTTCTTACACTTAACCTGCAAATATATATTAAAGGTAATACATATTAATAAGCAACTAGTAAACCTGTTGCTCGAAATCGAGCAATTGTTATGTATTGATTTCAAAATAAAAATAATTGAGGTTCAGTTTTCTAGAACTATTTTATTAATTATATGGTCAAACTTCCTGTTATACTGAAATTTTTTACAAAAGCTTTTTAAAACAAAATTTTTTGTGAATACTCAGTCATCTTTAAGGAGATGTCCATGTTTCGCGGCCCTAAGTACCGTATGACCCGTCTTAGTCTCAAACCAAACTAAAATGGTTCAATAAACCTACTTATAATCAATGTTAAGTCTGTTTCTTTTTTCTTTTATTTATATTTATATTATAGAATTTATACATAAGAATTTATTTCTCCTTTTAGTATTTTTCTTTGGGATATAATCATATGTAAATATTAAGATCTTCACACATGTGATTCAAAATAAATGTTTTTAAAACTGAATTCTGACCTTAAGTATGTATTAGGATAATAGTTTATTTATTTACATTTTCCATCAACTGAAATCCCTCCAGCTCTACATGCAATGGTTTCAATTCCATTAACATCATATGGCTTTGCTGAAAAACTTTGTTTGCTCCAATCAGCTGCTTTATTTGAAATTTCTATTCCCATGTTAAATCTTATGAACTAATACGAAACTTTAAGGGCATCTAGGGCTCTTCCCTTTAGTCAAACCTTTTTAAATTTTATTTCCTGCAAAACTTCACGCCAAGCTCTTTCCAATGACACCAAAAACATGAAAATCGGTTCGGTAGTTTAGGAGGAGTCTTTGTAACAAAAAAACTGCTCGTGTATTAAATAAGTATAGATTTTTTAATATATAACAATAACTGATAGTGATAAAGCACATTTTATTTATCACCCCTTCAAGTTTCTATTATGTTCAAGAATTAGAATAAGACACTATTACACTCATGTAATCATCAGTGATCTCAAACACCTGTACAAAAATCTTTCAAGTCATTAGACTGATGAAATATAGATATTTCTGAATTGTCAAGTCTGAATTACTAAAGTAAAGTTAATAAACTGACGACTCACTTGTTTGACGAGTGGCTCCAGGAGGTGGGCCGCCTGCTTGCCCACACATCGGATGGCGAACCTGAGGCACCGACAGCACCTCTCCATGATGGTGCCTTCCGTCTGGTACTTGTCCATCACCGTCGACAGCACGGGCCAGATCTGGCGACACACATGAGAAATTAAATGAGGGTTATAGAGGGAACAACTGGCGTACATATAGTTGTTGAACAGTTCATCATAATTAATTTTATATGGGGGTGTCAAGATATTTGTTGAATGGGTGGGTTGTTTGAGTTTAGCAACAAAACTTTACAGGAAAAAGTCCAATTTTTTAGCCCAGCTTTTTGGACCTTTCTCAACTTGGGTATATTGATTAACACTAGCAATACCCTAACTTGACCTGATTGGATAAGGACTGCTGCAAATATTTCAAAACGGATGATGTGTCTCGTGCCTACACAGGTTTACGAGACGGGCTACGGATGTAACCTTGTAGAAAGAGTCTCCATCTCCATCTCCACCCTTGAGAAAGGTCCAAATACCTGGACCACAAATATTGGACTTTCTCATGTAAAGTTTTGATTTGAGGTTAGGATCGCTCTAGGTCAGGTTACATTTGGTAATTGGTAATTTGGTAAATGGTTACATTTGGTAAAACCCAAACGCTTAGGCAGAACACCCCCTCCTTCAAACCAACCCCACGGATCATTCCCCTGTGAACGAACTTCATGCAAAACCTGCCCGATGCACCAACCAACTACGAGCTTTAAAAGTTCATTGACTAACAAAGACTATAACATCTCTGGCCACCACACCTGCAGCTCATCAAACCTCATATACCAACTGCAATGTACTCTCTGTCCAGCTCAGTATATAGGCTTAACCACCGAAACCCTAAGGAAATGCATGAATGGCCATAGGCATGACTGTAAAGTAAGAAATCAAGAAAAGCCAGTCCCTAAACATATCATAGACCACGACACCACATTTGAAGACTGCTTCACTATAAAAATAGTTAAAGCCCTCCCTGAAAACTGCAACCCTTCACAACTCAGAAGATGGGAGTTAGCTCACCAGTGGATAACTAAATCTAGAGAACCACCCAACTTGAACCTTAGATAACCAACCCATACACACACCCCCACCCTTTCCAGCCAGAGAACTAAAGTTAAATTGTATATAGTGTACATATTGTTAAGTGTGAACAGTCATAGTTTTATTTTAGTGTTTTGACAGTTAAGTTGCCAAACCTGCTACATGTCAAACTCCTCACTTCTCAACTGATTGAGAAAGGGGCATGTTGTCCTGAAACATTTTCAAATTCTCAAGTTAATGTGTTTATTTCTGTGTATCTTTGTGCTAGTTCTCTGGCAATTACCTCATGTGAAGTTTTGTATTTTGTGTCTGGATGGCCTACTCAACTACAGGTAAGCCAGTTGTTTCCTGTATAATTTTAATTTAATCATTAATCATTCTTAATAAGACAGGGACCTCATTGAGGACGTTACCCTGAATATTGTAATATAAAATACCAACCCTTTGAGAATTTTCCTATAGACAGAAAAGTGTTTGCCTCAAGACTAGCTGCTTTTAGCTTAGAAAGTCTAGGTAGTTTAATCCCAAATTCAAAATACAAAAAGAATTTTAATAATTAATTAGATGCCCAATGTGATATTGGTTGTTTTGTTTATTGTAATTGTATAACATGGAGCCTAATGAACTTTTCATTATTGTCATAAAATGGAGGTTAAAGACTTCCTTAACCTTACAGTAAAATATTTTCTAGTAGTGCTTAAGAGTTCCAATTTGTGTTAATGAAATAATAAAATACAATTCATATGCACACGTAACCGCACAAACAAACAAAGCACTACCAACTAAGTAGTAATTTTTATCACTGGCTGGGTGCCACATTTATTTAACACAACTTTTATTTTGCTGCTTTCTATAACATTGGTCTTTTAAATAAAATTCACTGTTATTGCTTTAATTAAGACAAAACAGTTGAAAGAGCTCAGTGTCATAAATTCTTGTTCATACACATGCTCATTCTAACATCCTACTGAAACAGTTCCTGAGAAGCGAAATTGAAACGATAAATTATGAAAAGAGAAAAAGAAGTTAAATGAAGAGTTGTTATATAAATGGTAATTGCGATCATTTTAAACATACCTCCGTAATGACGCCGAGACAAGGATGGACAGTCCCGTTCTCAACCTCGGGGTTGGTGTTCCTAAATATCACAGCCAGCCGGTCCAACCACAAGATCGGGTCAGTCTTCTTGCCTCTCTCTGGTTTGACGTCTGACTGGAACAGAACATTCCGGGTGTGATAAGACAATCAGCATGTTAGACAGTCCTAGATTCCTAGTTCAAAGTGATAACATTTAGCTCTCAGCCATATATCGAAGAAGCTGTTGAAAAAATTGAACGCTTACATGTAAATTGAAAAAGCAACTATCTTATTCTGTGCTGCAGCTGCTGTAATAAAAAACCTAATTCACAACCACTTCACTAGTAGCAAAAGTGGTGGGTCTTTAACATCCAACATTTTAGAACCGAATTAATGCTCAGATGGACAGAGATTTTTGTTTGAAAAAATTCTGAGCGGTCAGTTAACAAAAGATTACTTGATACAAAAAAAGTCAGTGAATAGCTCAATATTTAACAGCATTTTTTGTAACTAGCCGCGGTTGATTTTATCTGAAAGCTAAAAAAGGTAAAAATCCATCACTGTTGAAAGACCCAACTAATTAATTGATAGTTACAACAAAATGTGTAACTATTTCTTTTCAAATTGGGCAGTGAAACACTTATCAATTGGCTACTGTGAACTACATTAAACAACTGTACACCGCTCTAAGAGAAAACTTACAACTCTAAACATATAATTGTTGCCTTACATGGACAAGCTCGATGAGGGGCTTCACCTGGACCAGACAGACCTCTTTCATCGCTTCCGGAACCTGCTGAGATGGCAACCTGCCCAGGATTATAGCCACTCCTGTCGACAAACATTAACTCAGGCGAGCTCACAAAACAAATTTAATATCTAAACAATCAAGTCATATGAGTAAAAGAGTTATTATTGACTACCAGCTGAGCTCCTGTTTTAAACCTACCTTATAAGGAACTCCTTTGTTGTTTTGGGGGTCGTAAAAATAATGACTCTATACAATTGTTTTAATGACTCTATTTTTACCATTCTTTCTTCCTTAAAAGAATCGATTGAAGAAAGGATCTACTTCCCACAATCTACTTTAAAAGCAGTGGATTTCGTTTAAGAAAGGAATAGCTGATTTACCTGGAAAAAAAGTTTTTAAGATAGCAAAGAAACATAAGATATGTTTTATCTGATATTTTGTGCCTATGGGGAAGTTTTTCAGAGAGAAAGACACTGTTAATTTAAAACTCAGCTCAGAGCAGAAGTTGCTGAATATTTTTTGAGCCTATCCTACTTTTTCCTCACCATTATATTGAAACAGAGTGAATCTCAGCCACTGTAATTAACAATTGTTGCATTTCAATGATAACATCTCAACACTAATCTTTCCCAAATGTTCAGTGAATTCAAGAATCAGATAAGGTCCGTTCTTTTAAATCCATTACTTTGCTTATTGATCACAACATCTTGTTTTCTACAAAATACTTTCAAACGTGTCCTGTGAAACCCTTCCATGAGTAAATAAATCAATTTTAACAGATCGTCTGGACCATCCACTGTCCAAATCCAGGCAAAAAGGAAGCTGCAACAAACCACCCACCTTTCAGCAAGCCGATGGCAGCGTCGTTGCTGATGCAGAACTTATCCAGCGACTGTACGATGTGCACGAGTCCGCTGAAGTGTTGGTTCATGTGGCTGCGGCACGCGGCGCAGACACTCTGCAGGGCGTTGGCTGCGGCGCAGGCAAGCTGGGGCTGCTGCAGCGAGTACAGCAGGCAGTTGAGCACCGGCTCTGCGACAGAAGGACAGATTTTTTTGAATAAATTGGGATTAAAGTGTGTAATATTGAATTGATGGTAAAAAAAATAAATAAAATATTTATCAATTGAGTGTCAGATAAATTCAAATGAAAAAAAAATCAGGGACAGAATGGTGATTGCAGTATACAAAAACAACAGGTTTTTAACCTCAATCTGTGATTTTATTTCCTACAAGTATAAAATGGGAAATGAGTATGCAGATTTGCTGCCACAAAAATGGAAATACTGGGGATTTTTTATCATTATATTTTAGATCTCATCTAGATGAAGCCAAAAACCAAGTTTTATTAAGTAATTTTTAGAAATAAGCAAGGCAAAGAATTTTACTTATTTCCCATAAGGTTAACATTTGAACAACAAACTTTGTTTACCACTTTAAATAGCTCGGTAACCTATATCTAAACATTACAAACACAGTGTACAATTATTATTGTAGTGACAGCTGACAAAATACAGCCAAGCAGTGCTGCCACCAATGCAAGCAAAAAAACATTCTATGATGCTTACTTAGAACATTTTAGTATACAATGCCACCCAATATCTGGCAATCAAATGTATTGTTTAGGTCTGATTTAGAATCTTTCTGCATACAATTGTGCAGCTACCCTTGAAATTGCCAATAACTAAAGATGGCTAGATTTAGAACCTTTTTGTTGACACCAATCCATTTGTTTGCAGCACCTTCGACACTCAAAAGTACCTCCACACATGTACGATACTGAGTACCCATCACTCTCGTAACAGAGGGATCTGATTTTTCCCGTGTCATCTAATAAGGTAACAGGACATGAACATTTCATTACTTCTCACTATGATTTGTTGCTTAAACAATCGAAAAATTTCTGTTTCCTCTACATATTACATTTAAGTAATACAGTAAATTCTCACAAACTCAAACCCTCATGAGACTAATATTTTTCTTTGAGTTACTTGCAATTGGACTTATGACTCCTTTTTAAAATTATTTCGGGTTATGGACGGTTTATCGTTTAACTCAGACAGGATTTTCCAGGTGGGGTTGAAAATTATTACCAGCCAGGTCACAACTTAAAAAAAAGAAGGAAATTTGAGATATCGAAGCTCAATATAAAGACTGAAATTCCGAGTAGTTACTTAACTTCTATCAAGTACACTTCAGTGTGCTATCAACCATTTTCTACAGTTTCCACCCCCGTTTCTACAGCAAGACTCACCCAAAGACTCCGGATGTTTCTCTATCCACTCGCACAGCTCTCCCAGCAGCAGGACGGAAGTGTAGCGGACGGCCACGTGAGTGTTCGGTGGGAGGTTCAAGATGGCCTCCACGACCTTCGGCACAACGTCGTTCTCTTCCCTGCAACGATTACCACGGCTGGAATACACAGTCCGTCGTTGTTGACCACGAAGGCAAGTGAGAGCAAGGCAGAGCTAACCGAAACGAGGCGCGAAGACATTTGGGCGAGTCCCACAGCACGATTGAGCAGGGAAGTGACTAGGTGTCGTTCATCCTCAGTTCATATGCTGGGTCTATAACAAGAGTGCTGTGAGAGGCAAACCCAAAATGCTTCTGACGCTTTGTCTAGATTGGCTCTACTTTTGGGAATTTTAAAATTAATGTATTTTTTTATTTCACTACTATCTTGTTAATATTGTATAGTGGTAGCCCCCATGACGATATTAAATTAAAGAAAATTAGAACAACACTAAAGGATAACTAAAGTGGAAAAGATGTCAAAAAAACTGAACACGCAAATGCTCCACAACAAACATTCCTACAAAATATAAATCAAAACCATCAGTATTTATAATTTTTAAGATTAAAACATACCACAAATAAGTGACCTTATTTTTTTCTAAAAATATGAAAAAACCGCAGATTCTAGAATGCTCTACTTTCATAGAGAAACGCTTTTTAAATTTAAAAAAAATCTGTACAGGCTAGAGTTGATAGATAGAAACCAAACCACCGGCTAGCTGATGTCAATTTGTGGTGTGCTTTTGTTCAAAGCCTATGTAGGTTCACCAATAGTTTTTTATGTTACGTGTGTGCCCATGTTTACCTATTATTATGAACTACGATACTGCAAGTTTTATTACTTTCTAATGACCTAAAATGAACTTAACACACTGACCTGAGGATGATGCAACTCAGTATCAACACCTAGGTCGCTACATACGACTTTTTAATGAACTGGATGACGTCAGTTACTTAAACCGACAATAATTAACAAAACCAGTTCAGAGCCAATTTCTTCTTTATGATGGCTAAGATAACTCAAAAAACCCGCAAAAGAGTCTACATTTACCGTACACCTTACACTAGAAGTTCAGCAATCTGATGAACTTCGTATGAAGACTTACGTAATGATGTTCTTGGCCACGACCCAAGCAAAAAAAAACCTAAAAGAGTCTACGTTTTCCGTACATCTTACATTAGAAGTCCAGCGATCGTGGAGACTTACGGGATGATGTTCTTGGCGACCGCCTGCATGACAAAGAGCGCGGCCTCGCTGGCGTCCCACGTCACGGCGGGCGACTGCAGCGACAGGAACATCTGGCGGAAGCAGGTGGACGAGCCCACGATGAACACCACGTCCTTGATCAGCTCCGACACCTTGGTGCGGAAGTCGGCAAAGTCGTCCCCGTCCTCCAGCAGGCCTTCCTGCAAAGCAGTTCATGTTTCTAACGATCCACTGGGCTAAAAGTTTAGTTCATATGGTGATCCAAATACCGATAAATCCGGATGATCTGAAATACTAGTCATAGTGTTGTCGATCTGTGCACAGTCCAAAAAATCGTGATCTCGGAATCAACCTCTTCAATACTGCCGAGAGATCGGGGAATAAGGAGAGTCTTCTACCCCGATCTCTCGAAGAGGACGTCAGCGATTAAATATCACGAGTGACGTATCCACTGTTGTCATAGAAAAATCATATAGGAATAGAGTATTTCCGTGATATCGATGTAATGTATAGTGCTAATACAATATGTCTGCCAGCTGATCTTGTAGCACTATCGCAAGCAGACGAATCTCCTCTACATTGCACAAACGAGTGTCACTGTCACATGACACAACAAAACTTGACTATTTGTGAGTCAGCATTTAATGCAAAACTGCTACGTTGCAATAGGTTGCCTGTTATAGGTTTCCTGTTGCAATAGGAATACAATTAAGGGATTCCCTGTTGCATTTGCCATTATGGTATTTCAGTTGAAACTGAGGTGATCCAAAAAAACTGTAGTCAGCAGCTGTACTGTAAAAAAAGAAAACCTAGATTTTCAAATCTTAATTCTATTTCTCAATCTCGTCTGGATAATCCGGGATTCGGATAACCCGGGGTTTAGAAAATCTGAGGAGAACTGTATCTACACCTCAAAATACAGTACGCTCCTGATTATCCGGTTGATCATAAGCCTCAAAATACTCAAAGAGGATGGTGGCATAATCAAAAAGGCCTCACCCAAAGTAAAGTGCAAAACAGAATCCTAGGAAATGAGAGAGAGGCTTAGATGGCAGTCAGAGCGACTTTAAGCTCAAGACAGTTTGGAGAGTCACTCATTGCGCAAGAACACATCCAATCTCTTCTCCAGAAAATACCTAATTGAGACTGAAGATTAAACAAATAGGATCATTACCCAAACCCAAGAATACAATGACCAAAACTGAACTGGTAATTTTTGGTTTAGGCCTTTAACATACCTATATGGAATAAATATTCTTTTTCGTTACTGTACAAGAAAACCTTGTCTACTCACATGATCGGGTTCCATTTGACAGTGTCGGCAGAGAGCTTCTATCAGTCGAGCGATATAAGGTTTAAACACCGTCAGCAACATGTCATTGTTTTTTTGGTACAGATCTTCAGACAACCGATACCACAGGTTGAATGTTATTGCAGCTACCTGCGACCGATGTTTTCTTATAAATTACACAGAAAGTTTGGTTTTTATATCAAAACATCCTTACTAGGATTGGGGAAAAATAACTTAAATTGTTAAAAATTTTTAAATAAATTATATTCATATGTGCAACTTTACTGCTAATTAAAAAAAAACTTGCAAAACAATTTAAAGCTCTTTAATTTAGAAAGTGAAACATCCTTTAACAATTAACAATTTGAGAAGGCACAGGCTCCAACCTAACTTAATTTTACTTATTTTTCATTCACTAGGTATCAGAAATTTGAAGATAGTAAGAATTTTTTTTAAGAAGACTATTCAAAACCGTTAGGTGAATAAGTAATAAATAACAACCACGTACCTCATAATCATGATGTCCTACACAAGTTAAAACTAGATCTAAAATTTTCAGAGCATAGTGGGGTTTGGTGTCAGTACTTCCATTGACTATCCTCTCCAAGAAAGCTTCTGCAAGCTCTGTGAATATCCTACAGTAGTTAACAGATCTGTAAAATAAGAATAATAATGTAAATATCAAAATAAAATCAATGAGTTAAACCTGGCTCTAAAGTACTTGGGAATCATAAAGAATTACCAAAACTTATGAACTGTCATGAGACTTGCTGATTGTTGATTTTTTTCTGATCACTGGATGGCAACCCAAAACTGGCCTTTAAAGACAAGCTTTCTAATAAATTGACCCAGAAAATCAAAGAACTGGACTTCAAGAATTTTAAGAGGAAACTGGAAATTTGGTTTAAAGGGCAAAGCTTCTACACAATAGAAGAATACATGATGGTCAGTATGAGGGACTTCGAAACCTGCCATGATGTCAAGTCTACGTTTGATATATGTGATAAGAATTATAAAATAATGCAAGTATATGTTTTTGTGACTTATAAGTACAGTCGACTCTCGCTAACATGAACCTTGATATCACAAAATCCTCGATATCACGAATTATTTTTAATCCCCTTGGAAAAACCTGTCTAACACAAAGAAATTACTATACATAACACGAACTAAATTTTGGTTATATTTTACCTCTATAAATCGAAGGGACACAATAATTACCTCTATAACACGAAGTTTAGTAGATAAGACGAATTCGATTCTCGCTTTACCTCTATAACTCGAAGTTTACCTCCGAATGTTTCCAGAATGGACCTCTGTAATACGAAATCCTGGCGTTCAGGATACAACCTGTCGGTGAATCATATCCGGGGTCAAACAGTCCTTTAGTCTGTCTCCAGTCTAAATAGCTTTGATAAATTATGATCGATACTATGATTGTTTTTACAAAGAGGAAGATTGCAGACTTTTTAATTAGAGGAATTGATAAAAGTTAAAAGTTTATTTTTGTAGCTGTAGGGGATGCAGTAAAGTTTCCTTATAGTATTGTTTTAATAAAAATTATGATCGATACTGTAATTGTTTTAACATGTTCAAGCAGAGGAAGACTACGGAATTAATCAACTAATTAATTAATTAGAATTAATATGATCTCATATGTTTTTGTGTTTTACAGGCTATTAAAATACAAATACTGTATTTTTCATTGATATATAATATTTAAATAAGGTAAAAGCTTCTATTTGTCGAAGATGTTTGGCATAAACTACATTTTTCTTTACCTTTGTATCACGAATTTTCATTTGGTTTACCTCTATAACTCGAACTATGCCTACGACGAACTATACGTAACACGAAGAAAAATCGCAGTCCCATGGAATTTCGAGTTAGCGAGAGTCGACTGTATCGGTATAAAGTAATTAAATTATATTTTGACAAGATCAATCCTCAAGAAAGGTAAGGGGAATGCTGTCTGGTAATAAAGGTTATAAGGTGAAAAGCGGTTGCACAAGAGGAAGGATAGCTTTCAAAGTCAATTGACCTTTGGATGCAAGTTAGGTATTTTCATATACGCCCTGGTATTCTATCTCCTTGTCTGATATTAAAACCATTTTCCAATACTTACTTCTCCTGGTCCTCATGAGCCACGGACAGGTGGAATCCTTCCTCCAGCGCCACGACACAAGTGAACACCTGCATCTCCAGCTGCTGCTGGTTGTTGTTGTCCTCTAGACATTGCAGCAGCGCGCAAACACAGTCAGCCGCCGCGTCGTGCAACTGTGCGCTCTCCTGCGTATGAGATATCACAGATGATTTTTTTCCTTAAGCTTGTAAAATATGATAAAATAAGATGGTTGTGTGAATAACCACACATGAAATTCGGGCCTTCTACGCCACAAGCTCCAGTGAGCAAACTACGAACAGGGTTCTCAAGCCTCTTTGTGACATCAACAGCACTGATGTCAAGGCCCTGCCTAGAGGTGGCTAAGGGGGAAAAGACATCCTGTGTGCCTCCCCGGGCACACCTGCTAAAAACCCCCTCGCTTGCACATCCATTGCGATCGACCCAAGCGTCTGCTCGTTGCGACATCGCAATGTGAGGACTCTGTCCCTTTCGGGCTTCCTCAGTTGAACCTTTTGCTGTCCTCGATTCTGGGAGACACATATCTCTCCTTTTCTGGTGCAGTGCAAACAAAACGAAATCACCCACAAGGTTCTAGCTGTCACTGCCCTGCAGCATCTTCCCCACGATGTTGTCCGGGGTCAGATGGCCGCGAACTGTGTCGGCCAGGGCAGTACGTTCTTCATCAAAACAATGGCACACGGATGATTACACAGTTTTGAGGTTCAGTAGACTTTCAATAGTACGACACTTAGTGGATTTCAGGAGTGTTAAAGTATCAAAATGACAAACATTAAGGAGCAAATGGAATTTTAAATTCATACATAGAAGCGTTAAAATTACAGGTTATGCTTGTACTTCTCATAAATGTATTAATACCATATAAATACCATAAATACCTAACATTGCACAGCTAATTTTAACTTTTATAATAATATAGGTCCCAACAAATACCACCGGACAAAATATTTGGTAGTCTTTGAATGTTTGTCGAGTATTGACCCATGTAGAACTATACAGAATGTCGAAGTACTGAGTGTCAAACTGTCGAGAGTCTACTGTATATAAATTCATCTATGTTCGTTGAGTTTGTCTGCACGCCTTACTATTCTCAGATTAAAAATTGTACATTCAGTAGTAAATTCAAATAAACAAAAAATAATTCTTGCATTATTCCTTCTAGGTTTGTTGATGCACTTAAGAAATAGAAGAAAGAGCCAAGATTAATTTAAGCATTTTAAAAGCAATTATTAAGTCAATAGTCCAAATAATTAAAATTGTCTGACAATTCGGCTGCAAAGATTTCTCATCAAATTGGCTGCAATGATTTGATAATTTAGTAAACTTTTTATTTAAATAACTACATTTTTTTAATAAATCTTTCAAATTTAAAGGTATACAAATTAAACTGGGTTTCAACCACCGCCGGAAGAGGTCAACTATCCTAACTATTTGTAAAGAGAGTATTATTAATGTTACCTGTCTGTTTCGCAGAATCTGGAACGCATAGCCGACAACTGGATTCTCAGCGACTTGAGGAAGTGTGAAAGCTTGTATTTGCACCCAGGACGTGAAACACTTGAGAATCTTCACCTGGACCATTGTGTTATCTCCTCCACCAGCTAGACAGGCATTCTGTTGAGAATAAAAAAGGGTTTAATTTTGTTTCATCGCTGCAGGTATTTCAAAAAACTTTTCGTCATTTTCATAGGCCTATTTAATTATTAGAGAATAAGTTAAGCTCAACTAGTTTTCTTAGTTCAAGATCAATAAGACTAGGATTTTTAAGTACGATTTTCCACCTTCCATAGGTTTTTTTAGCCTAAAACCTGAAACTATTTCTTTAGATTAGATGATCTATCAATGCACAATGGCGCCTTATCAGTAAAAACATGTAAGAAAAAATACTGGTCTCCCTGAAAATACAGAGGACAAGATTTTAAACAAAGTACTAGTTATTTACAACACTAGGTTTTGAATATCTAGAGTTTTAAATGTCTACTTCAACTTGAAATCAGGAAGCAGAAACTGTTGCATGTTTTGGTTAAAAGTCTGTTTTCAAACAACAAACTTAGACGAGAAAGACAAACGTTTACAACCTAATCTACAGCAAAGAATTAAGAGTACTGAAGCCTAAGTAGCTTTTGGCTGAAAGTCTGTTTCAAGCAAAACACAAAATTTCCATTCTAATGTGTTGACAACAGTTAAATTCAACAAACAATAAATGTATGACCGCACAAGTAATAGGGAACAAACAGTGAGTTTGAGGGCCTAGGACAAGTTTTCTGTGGAGGTTCCCCCCAAAGCTGAATCAGGGTAGTAGAAATAATGCCTAGACTGAACCCCAAAGTTATATCCCAATAAACTGATGACTCTTTTTTTTGGGAATCCATACCCTTTAATTTGTTACGAGACCAATAATATCAGACATTGGGAAACAGAAACATCTTGTTTTCTTTTCCGTTATTACTGCCCAAGCTTATCATTTACCTTTCACTTAAGAAAGGTTATTCCAATTTCTAATTTACTTAAACTGAATGCTTATCATCTAAGTATCTTGTGCAGCTCCCTGATAGCCCTCAGCCCTAAGTACAGGCTTGGCTATCCTGGTGGTAAATCTGGCACTGCCTTAAAGTATTTTAGAGCAAACTGTTTGGAATCCTGACCAAAAAGTATTTTCACCATACTGACACAGAAACATCTGTTTTCAGTTCCTTTTTGTTGGCTCGAAAGTTACCCATTGCCGTCCAAGGCCGGCAAAAACTTTTTGTCGGACGAGGCCAGAAAAACGGAAGTGAACAGTGCTGGGATCAGCTGATTTCCAGCAAACCGACATTTAATGCTTGTTTATTGGTTACTTATTAGAGGAATGAAGTGGCAGCACTGGCAGCAGTAGCAAATATTTGTTCTGTTTGTAATAGGTTAGGTTTGAAGGATTGAGAAACATATTGGTTTATGCAAGGACTACGACACTGTTATGATTGAAAGAATGTTTTTTTCTGAGTAGTATGATGAAAAGTATCGTACATAACACAGCTGGAAATTTTAAACGTACTCGAAGTACAATCCCGCACTCGCTTTCGCTCGCGGTCAACTATCATGCTCGTCCCGCAAACCTATTTTCCGGCCTAGTAATATACTATTTCGAGCAGATTGCTGCTGACCACTGACCAGGAAAGAGGAGACGGTGGGGACGCAGGCGACCAGCTCCTGGTGCACCTGGTCACGGCGGTTGGCGCCGAGCCGCAGAGTCCGAGAGTTGACCTCCTCCGGCAGCACGGTGAGTATCTCCAGCAGCGGCGCCACGGCCGTGTCATGGAACCGGTGGATCAGGTCCAGCGCCGGCTTGTGCCACGTCACCATCTGTAGCGCTAAGTCGGCTAGCGCTAGACACAACTGCGGAAGAGACGGCGGTGGGTAATTGATCAAAAATATTGAGCTCTAACTTTATAAATGAGGGGAAAAATTTCACTTCCAAACACCTTATTTTTCAAGTTAAATGCAATGCTTGATTTGCGACAAAATGCGGCAGAATGGTGGTCCACAACCTCTTTCTGCTGTCAAAGATGATCGTGTATAATTAGCAATGTAGTAACTTTGCTGAAACAGACGATCACGTGTGATCGGCCAGAGTAATTTTGCCATGAGAGACAATTGCGCGAAATGTGTGAATTTTTAGCAAAATATTGTAATACTATTATGGTAAACGTGGATTACATGATAAAGACCACGGTACGTAATCAGCACAGAAGGAAATTTACCATATATGATGATCATACTTTGGTAGGCCTAATTAAATGCCAAGTTTCAGCCCAAAAGTCAAGTTTTTGTCTAGCCTCATGCTAAGTCGAATGTTGAAAACATTCCCAGAGAAAAATATACCAGCACATGACTAATCACAAAAATATATTTTTAAATATATTTTTTAAGTAAACTTCTGTTGGTTTCTATTTGGTTCATTAAAAAATTTGAGTGAGGCAAGAATCAGGGACGTAGCCAAGGGGGGGGTCCGTGGGGTCCGGACCCCCCCCTTCCCGCTAATTATTTTATTAATTATGATACATATTCAATCCAATTACGAATTACACTTCCTATTTTTTAAGTGCATGTTGCAAAAATAATGTAAGCAATACAAAGGCAAAAGTGTTCAAAGAATCAGGGTGACAGGTAACTCATCAAGAATATTAGTTCATAGAAACAAAACTCAACCGTCCGATTTTCATGCCAAAAATACAAACTCCTCAATTCCTACAAAAATTGTCTTATCGCAATTGAAGCTGACGTCTGCTATATTTCCAGCTACGTTCCCAGGCCAGTTCTTAGAAGCAGACGATTAAAATGATTCTTATCTTACTTTCGTATTTCTTATTTCTTGCCTACCTTTTTACGTTAGATTAGATTATTTACAACCACTGATGAAGTCCACGTTGGGAGAGTCATTTATAATCAACTCTTCACCATAGTAACAACGTGCGTTTTATTTTGTGGCATATGTAACGTGTAATATTTAGAAATAAAAATGGATGCTTTTGTGATAAGGAAGAAAATAAGTAGGCTACATCCAGTAAAATGAAAGGGGTGAGAAGTAAAAAAAAATTACAAATTATTGTAATTATAATTATTACTAGATTCCATTCTTGTAAAGTAGGGCCCCGATGCGACTATCTGGCGGATCAATGAAGGTCTTAAACCTTAAATGACTATGTGACTATTAATGACTGAATACACTTTATGAGAAATATAAACTTTAAAAATTGCAGTCAAACGAATGAATAGTGTTGAATGTCATTTCCACGCATCATAATAATGATTTAATAAAAATAAATTTAAAACCTGCGTTTCTAAAGCAGAAAAGAGTTTTATAATCAAGAGTTTACCGTAATGAAGGCAAAATAAATAATATTGACCGAGAGCTCGACGAGATACGCCAATCCTATCTTTATTCACACGTCCATGGCTGTCGCTTCGCGTACTGTACCCACAACGCAGTATCCTACCGGTCCTGTATCATAACATAACACTCTATACAAACCTCATGATTAGGGATCGGTAAACTAGCCTAACCCATCACTGTGCGCGCTAGACAATAACAAGTTTTGAGTGAAAGGGAAGAATTATTGATATGTGATAATGCAAATAACACCGAAACACGTTATTGGCAACAGTTTTTAAGTCACCGAACCTGATTATGAGGCATTTCATTTACACAACTTTTGAATTGATCTCTTCTACAAATAAAAATTCCAATTACAGATAATTACCCGCCCGTGATTGACTTATAACTTCTCCGGCCCGAACCTACTCTTTACTTAACAAAATGTATTCTTTGAAATGCAATATAATTGGTGCATTTTAAGTTTTACAAGGAGATCAAATATAAACAAAAATAAATAATTTCAATTTTTTTACGTAAACATTTTAAATTATTAATTAACATAAAAATATAATGACACATTTTTTAAAATGAATTTATTATATTTAAGGTGCTAAAGTAGCTAATTATTTGTGGTATTTGATAACTATGTAAGTCTCAGTGCTGTTACGCGGGTCGAATTTTA
This sequence comes from Flexamia atlantica, assembly GCA_035578135.1. Lineage (NCBI taxonomy): Eukaryota > Metazoa > Arthropoda > Insecta > Hemiptera > Cicadellidae > Flexamia > Flexamia atlantica. The sequence continues at coordinate 12,739,103 of JAQJVK010000003.1, read as the reverse complement.
CTATTATTGTATACTACCACTTGAGTTGTAAATAATATCCTGTTATTTAATGATCAATTCTTTCGTATTTTAACATCAGAGTTTAATATTATTAGTTTATTCTTAAATTGTATGGATTTAGGTGTCAAGTTAAGTTAATGATGCCTAATAAAGTCTACCAAGCTGTATCTACTACCTACTACGCATAATCTCGTGCACTCAAACTTACGACCCTCGTCAAAAAAATGGGGGGGGGGTCACGTCGTCTGGACCCCACCCTTCCCAAAATCCTGGCTACGTCCCTGCAAGAATATAACTTCTTTCCTCATTTTCTGAGTAATGAAGGATAATGATTGTATTGGTAATCCACTAAACACAGCCAAAGTAACAGGACAAATACTGAACACAGCAAACAAAGCTTGGCACAAGCTTTAAAAGAACTAGTGAACTAATGCTCTTGACATTCTTTTGAAAACCATTAGGTCCATAAGAGTTGGAACTGTAAACAACAGTTGACTTATATTCTTGACATTCTTTTGAAAACCATTAGGTCCACAAGAGTTGGAACTGTAAACAACAGTTGATGTCAATTTAGGTAAATATTATCCTAATGGAAATATTTTTTATTGATAAAACTCAATTGGTATCACTTCACCATAGAACAAAGGCAGAAACAAACCTGGGTCACAATGTAACTAGTTGTCGCATCATTGATTTTAGCGATGTGTTCAAGTAATGAGTCACGCAAGGAATTGTGAGCTTCTGGAGGTAATTCATGAAATGCAAGTTGAATTTTAGTCCTCATAGTCTGAGCGGCAAAATAGCAGCTTTCTACATCATGTTGCTGGTGCAACATATCGTCTGCCACTTTCCAAGCATAAACCTGAAAAAAAGTTTTTCCATGTTACAACTAAGGCTCTACATATTAACTTTGGACAATATGTGATTAGACGAATCAGTATAAATTTACCAATGCCAATAGGCCTACACCTATTAGTGATAGGTCATGAGGCTATACAGTTGTTTCGTAGGGGAAGAAGGTCATTGCTGCAGTTAAGTAGTTTAGAACAAAAAATAACTTAAACCTACCAACTTAAATCCCACAAAAAATATAAAAAAGATGACGAAGAAAACTGTAAGCCTATTTCTGTGAGCTTCAAAAGTCATAGACTATAAAGCAATATCTGAAAGAAACATGTAAAAGTGCAAAAAACATAATTTTGACTGCTAGAATTTGCGTTAACTTACTAAAACGGTCTGGTACATAAGGCCGATATTATTATCATCCATTACTGTAGGCCCTATTATCTAATATAATCCACAACCAATACTATCATAGAAGAAGTTGGCCACACTAAAATCCTTGCAATACTCATTGATAATGAGCTGATGTGGAATGACCATGTTGACAGTGTCTGTTTAAGGTCTCATCAGGAGTATACCTGATAAGAAGACTTTCGAAACACTATCCGAAGGAATGTCACTTATGGCTTATTACGGTTTCATTTTATGTCAATGTGCAATATGGCATTGCTCTAAGGGGTAGTTGCTCTCACAACAATTTCAACCGAATCTTAATCCATCAGAAAAAAGCCATACGAATTATAGCAGAAATTAAAATTTAGAGTCATGCCAAGATGCATTCCAGGAACTTGGATTGCTGACTCTGGCTGAGTTGTACATTCTGGAAACTGCACTCATTGGCAAGTTCAAAAGCCACCAAATTCAGGGCAGTGATCTGTACAGTTACAACACAAGGTACAAAAATGTGTGCAGACCAGTGCAGCACAGGTTGAAAGCTATGGCTACCCTACCCTCTCAGATGGGAGTTTCGACTGAGAATAAAGTATATACCAGAGAGCATTTGATTCGAAAAATGAGAGACAAAATTTAAATCAAAATTAAGGTGTTTTTTTAGCATTGCACGTGTTCTACTCAGTTGACGAGTTCATGACCTACACACATCAAGAGCAGCATCGGCTCTGACACTTCAACGATTTAATTCCAAAACTGAACGAATGGCTGGCTGTAGCTTAAACCTTGTTAATGTTTTTTATTAATAAATTGTACGCTTAACCAGTGTAAATTATCGTTATGACGCGTTCTACGCAGTCTTCCAGGAACAGGGATACAGGCCAATGCTGGTTTTCATTTTCAATCACAAGTATGAAATCAATAATTAGGTGAAATAATAAATTGGAAAGTAATTAGTACAAAAATAAAAATTACCTGGTTAGCCTATATAAAGGTATATTTAACCGAGGGCAGAATTAGGCTAACAGTGCAAGTTTCATATCTGATCTTCTGACTTTAAAGGTTATGTTTATACTACTTATTGTTTATATGCTTTATTATGGTTTAGTAACTGAACTTCTCAAAATGATTTAACAGGGGGAAGACCAGTTTCGTTTTCGGTACTCTCTGTTTAGGTTTTGATAATACGATATAAACTATCAACCTAACGTGTTTAACTCAACCGATGCACTGTTTCACCAACCGTCAGTAATGAAGAAACATCGATAACAAACAATAGGTAACTGGTCCAAAACCATTGTCAATTATATTATTCTAATCTCTCACCAACAATAAAACATACAAAATATAGATGTAAAAGAATTAAAATTAAATTAAACATATTAAAGCTGGCCAAAAACTTGATTAGGCCTAAATGTTACTATGGTAGGCTTATGGCTCTGGATTTCACTCATCAACCTGAAGGCAGCCTAATATATACATTCACAAGTACTGGTATCAAAATTGAAATTTTTTTCAAATTGCTCGAAATAACGCGCTGATTTTGGAAATGATAATTTTTGTCGTTCACGGCTGGAAAAACCCGGAAAATCGGCAAAACCTTTTTTTCAAAATTGGTCATGTGGGTAGTCAAATTAACCGGGAGCGCGAGCAGAACAAGAATATGCAAGAATTTTTAAGATCCGACCGATATTAACAGAGTTACGGCTGCAAAAGCGTCGGAAAACTGTCGGAAAAGTAAAAAAAAAAACGTTGTCCAAAATATATCATGTGGGTACGTCTTTCTCTAATTAAGCGATATTGCAAACTGAATAAGAATATGTAAGGATATTTAGGATCTAACGTAGGCCTACGATAACGGAGATAAAGCAAAAAAAAACAGTATTTTAAAAATAATTATGGTTTGACTAGTTTGGGTTATATTTATATAGATTTCGTTGAAATAGGTAGGATTAAGAATTTTTATAATAGTTTAGGTTGACTAAGGTCAGGTTTAAGTTAGGTTAGGTTATGGTATGTTACTTTTAGGCCTAGATTATGTTAGGTTTAGTTTATACCCATTGATTCAGCTAAGGATAAAGTTCATGGGATTGTAACATGACTATCAGAACACAACCAAACATTACCAAACTAATATCAAACCTGAATACATAACCTAACATCACCTAACTTAACCTACTGTATCAAAACTTTACCTTATCCACCACTTATCAACCCAATATGATCTAACTATACATGAACTATCTCATCCTTAACTAAACTACCAACATCTGACCCAAATTACCAAAATCTAACTCTAAATAGCCTAGACCATTAAAGACTATTTTCCTTGATTTCCGGCGCTTTTCTGGTAATAATTCCGTTGATATACTTTAGATCTTGAAATTTCTTGCATGTTCTAAAAATTTCAATTTTGACACCAATAGTGGTAAATGCATATTTACCAGCTTGAATTATTTCTCATCATCCCCTATCTTGTACTAAAATACTAACCTACCAATAAATATATTTTGATATACAGTAGAGCGCCGATTATCCGAACGTTGGTCATCCGAACCGTCGGTTAACCGAACGCTGTAATAATTCATATTTTGAACATGATTCTCAAGCAATTCAAATTTGCGCGCCAACCGAAACTCCCGTCGCACCGGGATATCCATGTATTCTGATAGGTTTCATAATAAAATTACGTGAATAATTTTTGTTTGATAATTTTAGCCCTTTTACTACACTAAGAATTTTACGTTACATATATAATTTTAAAATGTTGTCTTTTCATGTTCGATTATCCGAATATTCAGTTATCCGAACACCCCTTGTCCCCAATTAGTTCAGATAATTGGTGCTCTACTGTAGTAACAAAACAATCTAAATTAAATACAATGAAATCGGAAGAGGTCAAGTTCTGTCCAACAAATAATACATCGGACTTCTTCTAGGCCTATCGGTAGATTGTTCTATATAGTTTTCTTCGAAATTAGTTGTTGAATTTTCTGCTAAAGGAGGTTCATATGTGAAACTCATATTAGGCTGCAGTTCCGTAAGCGGTCTACATTTTAACGATTGAAAATATAGAATAGTTACCAATATATCGATTTAAAATGTATCGAACTTATAATCTCTTTATATAGTCTATCAAATCGGCTTATTTGTTAGCTTTAGTTTCAGTAAGGTATATTCACAGTTGATATGTTCGATTTGATAAAGTTAGTCATTAACATAAATAACTTAACCTAACTTAAAACTAGTCAAATAATAAATTAATAGGGTAGAAGGGGGGAATTGGGTACTAGGTTTTAGAAAATATACTCTGTAGGCTAAACCAAATTGAATATCTTTCTAGTTTTTATGCTTTCATATCGAGGCTTCTAATAGACATCTTTTCACCAAGTTTAAGACCTTCAACTTTTTTGGTTCTATTTAATAAAAATAAAAATATCTTCATACCCAATTGCCCCTAAGGGGAGAATTAGGGACTACACCTGTAAGACATAAGAAAGCCCATACATAAAATAGTGGAGCCATGGGTGTTATTAAGTTAGGTAATTAAGAAAACATAAAGGAACATTTTAAGACACAAGTTTTGTTGAACAAATATTTTTTTGACAATTTTATAGAATGTTAAATTAAATTTCGGAAAACTTTACATTTTTTTTAGATAATTAATAATAATTAATCCTTATGACCTAGGATAGTAAAAATTGTATTTTAGGTAGTTTATAAGAGCTACTTTAACACAATGCAAGTTAGATTTTTTAACTTTTACAGAAAAAACATTTACAAGAAGTTAAAACTTTGAAAAAATGTTGCAAAAACCTGTTTGCCTCGAACAATCATACACTGTTAAATTAATAAAAACACTTCAATTCTTTTTATAAATTAGCTTACTTTAGGGTAGGCCTACTTAATACTGAGTCAATAAAATAAAAACTTATATTTTCATAGGCTAAATACAAACTTAACAAATAAAAGTAAAATCAGCAGTCTGTACCATCTAGAACCGGAATTATTCAATGGGCTATCTTATTTTCCAGGTTAGCCAATCCATAAATGGCTGAATTATCACTTAGGAAAGTAGCCTATATTTCTAAAAACTAATTAGGCCTAGGGGTTTCACTTTAAAACCAGTACTTTGTCATAACCATAAAAAAATAGTACCCATTTTACCGTAGGGGGGCGATTGGGTACTAAAATTTTCAACCCCTAAAAGCTACCCTTTAGAGATAATTTAAAAATTCCAAATAAAACTCTAGCAAACTACTATTAGTATGTATACTTTGGTTTTATGAAGTGAGTGTTAATATTTAACATAAATTAAAAATTTTATAATGTTTCTATGGTTACTCAGACAAAGTTCGTGAGGCACTTTTTACATCGAAAAATGTACGGGTCGAATAATTATTTTATAACTTGTTTATATTTAACGATAACAACTTTAAAAAAAATGGTGGTGTAAAAACAACTAGCTATCTCTACATATTTTTCAATCCTTCCTAACATAAAGGGTTGATTAAATAAAAATTTTTTAAAAAAGTAGTAGGTACCCATTTACCCCCGGTACCCAATTCCCCCATTCTACCCTACAGAAATAATTTAACTTCTAATAGGGCTACTATGATAACTAACTTACCCACAACCAAACTACACAGAGCTCGCCATTTTCTATCAGTGCCATGTCGACGTCATCATCGAAAACAAAAACAAAACTAGGGCCTACTTCAAAATGGCGGATGATATGAAATGAGTTGTGCGTTGTTGAGTTATGTTGGTAATGTTTTGATTTAACAGTTTTAGTGTTTATTGATTGTTATTAGTAGTTTTATCGTAAGGCATAGTTTTTTATTTGATTTAGTTAATGGTACCTACAGTAAGCTTATACAGTTTCATCATATTTAGGTAACCGTATTAAATATCGATGTTTTGTTACGGTTTGTTTTGTTCTTGATGCAATCGAATAATCTTGATTTCAGTTATTCGTGTATTGGAATTTTAATTCAATATTTTAAATCGTTAAAATGTAGATCGCATATGGAACTGTAGCCCCAAATTAACTCAGCAAAACTGACTTTGATTTAAAAATGCAATGCCTGACTCACAGAGAATTGGGCCAGGTTTATAATAAAAGGCAGTAGGCCTATAGGTGTATTGAAAAATTATGTGATTATTTAAGCAAAAACTCCTCCGTCCTCTAAAGAATCCTTCACTGAACTAACTGTAAAGGTTAGAGAATGACAAGATGTGAGTCGTACTTTTCCTAGATAGGCGTGCATGAAGGAAAGTGATGTTAAGCCCTACAAGCACTCAACAGATACATTATTTTCATAAATAACTACTAACCCAATCTTTTAGACACTTCAATCCTCAAAAGTTATGCTCAGGCTTGACATAGGGCTACCCACCCTTAATTAACTAAGTTTCCATTTTAAGGCGTGTGTTACCGGCTGAGCCTAGGCCCTACAGAGAGGTTGAGAAAAATCATTAATCACAGTATAAATTTATCAAACTAAAAATTACTTACTGATCTCTGAAGATCGTTTAACCACATTGAGGCTTTTTCTTTTTCAGCCGTGTCAGGGTTTTGATACAGAGCGAAAACCGCCTGATAGACGGTTTCCAACGGTGGCATCGACTCCATTTTACTAAAATATGAGACAAATATATATTATTATTTCCTAATTGCGTAAAACGAGCAAATAAGTCAACAAAAATACATCACAAACATCTAGTACAATCACCAGATTCACAGTCACACAACCTATTACGGTCCACCATCTTGAATCCTAAATTAAATTTCCAATTAATGTTCTTCATCTTCACTTTAACCGTTTAACCTGTGAACCTAACGTAATAATGGCCTGCCTTTCCATATCTTATTATAAGTTGTGTTGTAAAATGCATATTAAAAATTGAATATAGTTCAAATCTAAAAGAAAGATTCCTGCTTTAAAGAAATTCAATAAACTATAATTTTTACTTGTACTTATTTTTATGTATACTTCATTTTGTTATGTATATATATTGAGATACTTTTGAGACTGTTTTTCTTGAGTAAATGGCTATAAAATAAAATTTGAACCCTTATTTAGTAAAAACCCCCTGCATCAGGAGTTGCCCATGGTCAAGGAGGATGATTACCTATTCATGTATATTGAGCTAGCACAGTTTGCATAGCTGGGCCAACGTTATTAGACCAGTGAGTTACCACCTCGGTATTATGCAAAATCTGAAACTCAAACCATTTATCATTTAGTGAAGAAAGTGGTTTACTTATCGGTTCTCTCCGAGAAAAAATAAAGCCCCGGTTTATTTGGAGGGCACTTCAGCAGGTCTAAGTGCAGAACGTTAGATTCTTTATTTTAAATTATTAAAAAATTATTGACATAAATAGCTATTTTAAAATTCCCAGGTATAAAAATAAATATATGTAGATAATTATGGTGACCAGATTCATTTTCAAAACTAAACCTCCAGGTTGAAATTTATCGAAGAATCAGTATAGATAGGTCCTACTTTGATTTAATTTCATTGTTGATGATGGAGATTTTTAATTTTTATTTGTTTGGACATTTTCCACCACTAATTAATTGGTAAAAAACAAGTTTATAGATGTTTCGGGATCTGGAATTCGATCCCGTTTTCAAGTGAAAAGTCATCTAGAACATAACCAGATTAGCAATCATAGAGTAGTTACAGTTATGAGTGTGTTTGCGCAGCTTTGGCCCTGGTGTTTGCGAAGGTCCGCAAATATCTGAAAAAAATCAAAACAAATATTAACAACTGTTTCCAAAAATGTCCTAGATCCAATCTCGCTCCACTCCAGCCCACATATGATGGCCGTGGTAGTACTCTACGGCCAAGTAGTACTCTAGGGGCGTGTTGTACTGGATATAACCATGGCCATCTCAGATGGTTATGATATAACGCTTTTAAATTAATCGAGCTTCCGACGCTTGTAAATATAACTTGTTACAAAATGGACAACAAAATAACTGTAGTTCTATTTCAATAATACTGGCAAGTTCAAGAACACTACCATTTGGAAATCATATTCGTAATATATATTACGATATTAGACCGGAATAAATTAATAATCGCGCCACAATCATCACGATCATCACACTCATCCTTCACTCATATTCAGGGTAACGTCCTCCATGAGGTACCTGTATTATCAATAATGATTAATGAATGGTTAAGAAATGAAAAATGATTAAGAAAGTAATGTTTTACCGCTCGAGCCGCTAGGCGAGTGCGGGATTTTCATGCAAGTACCGTCAAACTTACCGGCCGTGTGACGTACAATATACTTTTCATCATACTACTCAGAAAAAAAATTTTAAATCATCGCGTGACGTATTCCTTGATCAACCACTAATTTGTTTTATCAAACATTTATATTGGTTCAAATAATTTAGAACCCTCTATTTTAATACCATTGAGTGATGAGTTTTTGTTTTTAACAATATTTTCGCAGCCCTGATGGCCTGGCATACTAAATTTAGTGATTTGACGTAACAATTTAAAACAATACCTAATAGAAAGTTATGTTTTGTTATTCAAATTCATAATTAATTAGTAAACATTAAGAACTGAAGAAATGCACATAAATTCATCGCTTCTCTAGTGAAAATCAATATACTTAACGTTTAAATATAGAACCTGTTACATGAAACGTAGTTTGTCAGGATTGATATGAGGGCGACCTCTTTTTAGCCAGTAACTATCGTGTGACGAGCTGGGTTTCCTAGCAACCATGGAGCTGCATCCCCGGTTACCATGGCAACCACGTACCACACGTGGGCGTGCGCAGCCATACACAGGCTGCTGTTTTGTGTTTGAAACGGCTTTGATATTAACTGTCAAACGCCAATCAATTATTTGATTTTGATTTTGGAGTGAAAGAAAATGAAACAGAAATGATTAAAGGAAAGTAAAAGAGTTAAAAAAGAAACTTTGACATAATAATGTATTATACAGTAAAATATACATGCGTGAAAATACAGGAAACATGTATAACTGTACAATTGTTCTCTCAATTGGGCATCAATGAATTTTCAACAACGTACAGAAATTGACAGTTGGACCCGAGGAAGGACTTTTACTTAAGACTAAGACGGGCGAAAGTTTGATCGACAACTACGACGACGGGCGATTTTGGATAGACTGGGATACTGAAGTTGTTTACCTTCTTTTGAGATAAGACTGAGTAAGCGTTTAAGTTAGTGTCTGCTTCCCGTCTCTCTGATAATTCTTTCTTGTGTCCTTTATCAGCTTCATGAATCATTCTGTGTAAAGAAGCATTTTAGTCATACATGTACACATACTTGAACCGCCTCATCTTGCCGATTACGAATAGTAACAATGTTGATACATTGTTACATTAATACAATTGATACATTGATACATTAATGATGCATTGATAGTAATCATAGTCAATGATAATTTCAGCCAATGAATACACAAACGTGTGTGTATTCATTGTTTCAGCTTTGTTTAAAGATCCGCGCGAAACCAATTATGAAATAAATTTGTAATTTTGAAATTAATGAAATAGAAATTTAACTTGGCAAATTTAAAAGTGTATTCACGGTCAAATCAAGCGACTACATTTGTGATAACAAATTATAATCAATTTGTTGCCGTTTCTCAAAACGAGCAGCTTAGCTTGTTAATTAATACAGCTCGCAAATCTAGAGTTTAAAAATAAATTATTAATGTAAATCAAAGGCGGACACTATTTTATTATTAATTGTTTGTAAATAACAGTAATAAATACTGTAGGAGAGAGGGCTTCGTTTTAAATCAATAATTATTAAATTTTTAAAAAGAGGTTTGAAGACTTTTGCGCTGTACACACATCAGTTAACTTTTGTTTGAAAGCACCTCATATAATTTATCGTAAGGAATTTCTAGATATAATAATTATTTTAACAAGGTTATTTTTTATTATTATAAATCGGTGCATTCAATTTTAGCTATTGTACAAATTGTACTTTTAAGTAGCAGTATAGGTGGAGAGCAAGAAAGTCGAAGCAACGCTGATTTTGTTTCAATGACTTGCTTAATTATTTGTTTAGAATCAGTTTGCATCAGATTTCACTTGCTTAACTCTTGGAAATCAGAAACCCACAAAAGTTGTACACTTTTGAAAGTCATCGAAACGTTACTTGTTGCTTTTTTAAAGAATTTAAAACTCCAAGTCGAATGAATTTTAAAACATTAAGATCAGTTAAGCCATTCAGCCACGATAATTTATTTTGTCAAATTTCACTAATTTCACTAAAACTATCAGATGCTACTCTCTAGTGGAAAGCAGTTAGATTATCGATATTGGGAGGGGAAAATTTCTAAACCATGGAAAGGAGATGAGCATATAATAACATCGAGACCCTAAGAAACTATTAAATACATCTACCTGAAAAATACGCAGCGTGTTCAATACTAGACGGTTCTATTAAAAAAGAATCATAATTATTATTCATGACGAAATAAAACCTACACATAAAACACGGCTACAAAAATCTCCTGTAGTTTTAGTGTACCTGACCAATTACGAAGTTCCCGCCATCAGAAAGACCGCCATTTAAATGTTTTTGGCAAAAATTAATTACCTTTGAAAAAATGCTGTGACTGAAAGCTCAAACCGTTCTTAATATTTTAAACATCATTCAACGGTGAATTTCATATTCTCTTCATACTAAAAAAGTAGTGGATCAAATATGTGTATAGGATGTATAGTTTTCGAGTTAAAAGTTAAAAAATTAACAATTTTTCGCAGTTTTTGTCTCTTATAATTTAAGTGCAAGTGCGCTTATAAGAATCCGTCGCGAAATCTCATTAAACTATTCTGGGATGCCGAAAACGGATTAAAACACAATCTCTCCAGCAATCCCTGAAATTTATGGGGTTTACAGCTTTTTTATCCCCGTTTGTAAAGAAAACATCAGTCTTCTAAAGAACTGGTCTAATCATAATTCCTTATAAGGACAAATTGCTGCATACAGTATTCTGACATGAAATTTGTACACAACATTTACACAATGAAACATTAAAAATATTAATAATTTTTTTATATATTACACACGTCTACTCACTTGAGTCCCAAGACAGTCAGGAGGGGCCAGCGGGCCCAGGAAGGAGACTGGGGAGGCACCATGGCACTGTCGCACTTGTTGCCACAGAGTGATGGCAGTTGGGTGATGTAGGATACGGTGTCGGGGGAAGCTATTCTGAGCTCAGGGGGCGGAGGGTGGCCCGATTCGTCCTATTATATCGTTTTCCATTTAATTTTGAATAGATAACCAGACAAACCAGTTTTCATTATTACTGAAAGCCTTTGAATCGTTGAACAATTGGATTTTTTCACCTTACTCTAGAATAAAAGTAGTGATTCGATGGAAAATATTGGGTAATATATTCAATTTGTTGATTGATTAGAGCTGTTATAATGATTATTAATAAAAATATTTTTTAATAAAACACCTTCATTTATTTACATTTGTCATTGTAATTTTTTGTCGACATGTTTCGGCAATTTATGCCATCTTCAAAGTCATCATAACCTCTTACTTAATTCCAAATATTAATTAATTATCATTTTTTACTTATTTTAATTAAGTTATTCAGATTCGTTAGGGTTAGTAATATAACAATGACATTCACGCTCATAACTAACTGTCATGCATTAGAAATTAATTACAATATTCAATTTCAAGGCTTCTATAAATCCATTAATAGCTTATAAATCCGTGAAAAGCAAACGAAATTTAGAGATACCAGTGAGCAAAAATTACAAACACCGAAGTATTTTATTTTATTTTGTTGTAGCTACCAATACCAATTAATTAATATGTTTTGCTATATACAGTACGTAATAAAAATATGGTAAAAAGTATTTGCTTTTTCAAGTTTTACATAGGATAATGTATTGTCTTAAAATATTTTGGCCTATTTTTTAATAACAAATTATTAACGCCTATTTGCCAATATACAATTTTATTTTTGAAGAAATACTACACTGCATTTTGAAGGGACATTATTACTTTGATTCCCGATAATTTGAGATTTAATTAATTTACTTTGTGTGGTAAAACTACAAGTCAAAAATAATAAACTTCTTGTGATCGGAACTGAAAATATATTTTGTTTTTAAGGGGGTCAAAAAAGTGAAATTTAAAATGTGTAGTTGATATGTTGTAGGCCTACTTAGCATGATGTTAACACCACTGAGTACAGCCATGGCCATAGCGATGGCTATGGTACAGCCTATTGTATTAAGATTCACCAAGTATTTATTACTTTTATTACTATATTTTATCAAATCTCCTCCACAAAGAAGACGTTATTTCTTTTGGTCTCATGGTAAGACCAAAATGATGGGATTGGGACCATATATAGTAACTTTCCGTTTTGGGGTTCTTATTGCCAAATAATGTCTTAATATAGTCAGTGGTATATCAATAAATCTCGCAAAAATGTTCCGATCTGCAAGAAATTTGGCACATACAAGTAGTAATTATTAGAAAGTATAGAGCACAACAACCAGTCCACTCGGATGTTGAAGCAGGGACTAAGCGTAGGAAGGCATTTAGAGTAACAATTTTTTCAAACTAAAAAAATAGCCTACTTAAAAATTAAATTAATCTAACTATGTTTGATTTATTGAATTCAGTTCGGAAAAATAAAATAATTTATTATTTTAAATCACTGATCTATGCCCACTGTTAGCGATAAACAAAGTACTTTATCTAAGTGAGAAAACCTCCCCTGGGAAAATTAGTCCCGATGAGAAGTAAACAAGTAAATTTAATTTTATATTTCATTTGCTGAATATTAAACCCTATCAACACTTTGTGGCTTCATCTAATTGAGACCTAAGCGGATTAAAGCATACAAATCCCACGTTGGACTGTCCATAAATGAAGTAACGCTGAAATGTGCCTTTTCATAACCCTTTTCCTCCCTTGTGACGGAAAAACTAACCCCCTAAAAATTACGTGTCGCTGTGCTATTACCCTCTCCCCAAAACATGTAAAAATATATTTAAAGGTGAGTTTAAATTTTTAAACAAATTTAATAAAATAATCACTTAAGTTTAATAGTTTTGTAACGCTATGTTCGACCCCGCCCCTCTCCCTCCCTTCTAACGGTGCAAACGTTGCCGAAAATCCCCCTTCCCTCCAAGGGGTGAAACGTAATTAATTGTAGACGACCCCATTTTCATTTTCAGTTCAAGCAATATCTGCATACTCTTTCCTACGTTAGTCAACATGATAAACTTTTATATTTGCGATGAAAAAATGTTGATTTTATTTTATGTGAGGCCCCGTCCAAATCATTCTATCATAGATAAAAAATTCAAATGCGTCCACATTGAACATTTGAATGTTTTTTATCCATGATTCTATCGATCATTTGAAATTCGCTGAAAAGTATCAAGGTCTAGTTGTCATGGTGTATCTAATGATTCAATTGTATACATATCACATAACGGTCTATTTTCTTTTTCCATGGTCTGTGTTTTTTCTATTCCTACAAAACGGCGCTAGACTTCGCTCATGTTTTGTCATCTGGAAGGCTAATGTCGGTTGAAGATTTGTTTGTAAATAATGAGATGTGATTAAATTTATTTTTACAGATTTATTTACCGCTGACGACATTCAGTAGGAGAACTCTCTGAAAATGACCCCTAAGAAAAAGGTATTTGACACGTTAATTTTCGTAGGCTAATGTTTGAAACCCACACAGTCTAGGCTGCCCAAATGATATCCTGGTATTTTGGATGTAGATTCTCCATTCTTTATGTTATCTCTTATTGGGTACTGTATTCATTCCTAAGCCCTTCTCTTCGAATCATGTTCAGATTTTTAAGCATCAAAATCAATGCTTAAAGTATTTGCAGTAGTTTTTGGGTAGGCCTCTGTGCATTGGGATCAATGGGCTGACTGGGCTGCAATTCCGCAAGCGGTCTACATATTAACGATTGAAAACATCGAATTAGGCCTACTACATTGGTAGGAGTTCGATACATTGACATTAATTAAAAATAAATCGAACTTATCATCTCTTAAGATAATTATATATAACACTAAATCGAAATGGCTACCTAACTCTTTAGCTCTTATAAAGTTCAGTTTGTCAAATTCAGTTCATGTTATACAGTTTTATCATATTTAGGTTATTACATATCTATGTTTTGTTATGTTTTGTCTTTTTCTTGATGCATTCCAATAATCTTGATTTCGTCTATTCGTGTGTAGGAGTTTCAGTTTGATATTTTCTATCGTTAAAATGTACACCGCATCCAAAACTACGGCCGCTGACTGTTCTCTAATGGTTTCATTTCTGATAACTGTCATAGTGTATCGAGGCCTATATTCATGGACATCCATCTAGCTCTAAAGTTTAAACCGTGGCACCTGTCTATAAATATTTGACAGTCCTTGAGGCATGCTGGTTTAATTGACAATCGATTAATTTATACCTGAACTTACCTACTTTTATTTGATGCTAAAATACCTACCTTTACTGTGCTAAAATTATTTGATGTTATATCTATCTTAGTGCATGGATTTGTTTACATTTAGAATACAGAATTGGGTTACAAACAGAATTTCTGACTTTTTGTCAGCTTCTTTTACTGTTGCTTACTAGTTTTTGGAGGTCACAACCAGCTTAAATATTTCATTAAACAGCGATTTGAAGACTACACGATTAGACCCAATCAAAATCCAATTCTTATTTCAGGACGGGTCTTCAGCTTCAGACTCCTCTTCCTCCAGCAGCAGTTCCTCTTCATCATCATCTTCTTCTTCTGGGAGTGAATCCTCCTCATCAGACACTGAGAACTCTTCAACGAGCAATCCTAAAAGTGGACGAGCATCAACGGATTCAGAGAAAAAGAAAACGAAAAAGAAAACTGAGGGGGTGGTCAAAACTAAAAATGACCCAGCTGAAGCAGAGTCTGCTAAAACTAAGGAAAAACCAAAACGAAGAGCTTCCAATTCAGCTCAGAAAGTAATACAAGTTTACTCCTCAGAATCTGATGATGGTAAGTCAAAAAGAAAACCACCGACGAAGCCAAAAGCATCTGCGACAGTCACTCCTATCACAAAGCCAACAAAACCAGCTCCTAAGCCACCAAATAAGAAGCCGATACCAGCGGTTAAACAAGGTCACAAAGTTCCGGCTAAGGAACAAAGTAAAAATGTGGCTGTTAAAGCTGACGCTCAAAAAAAGTTAGTCCCAAAAACCAAAAGTATATTTAGTCCAGATAATAGTAGTGAAAGTGATGATAATACAGCTACTCCACCACCACCCAAGCTGACGGCTATGAAGACTGCTGCAGCTGCCAACACCAGCAAAGCAGCAGCAGCAGCAGCGGCAAAACCAAAGCCAAAAACGAAAAAGGATACGACCTCTCGTACGTCGTCGGATAAGTCCAGAGCCAGTTCTGTCTCATCAAACAACTCGTCTGCTTCATCCAATTCTTCTGGTAAGTTTTATGTGCTACTTGTTGGGAAAGAAAATATTATGTTTTGTTGATTTAGCTCACATAGACAAATGAAAGTTGAGGTAACTTTTCTTCTTTTAGGATTTTTTGAGTAGCCTAATTAATTACATATATTAAATCAAAATATTTTGTTCCTTATAACACATGTTACATGAAATACCCCCGTTGCAGCAGACCTGCATACTCAGTGAATTTCAAATGCAAAACAACATATTTCAATCCAACATACCGAGATTCAACATGTTTTTGTAAGCTCCCTAAGAATAACATGGGGAATGAGTATGCAGGTTTGCTGCTACGGGTATATTAAAACTGGGTGGTTGTAATTCAATATTTAGTTGATCTGAACTAGAAGAAGCCAATTACCAAGTTTTATCAAGATATGTTGAGAAATAAGCGAGATATAGAATTTTCTTTATTTCCCATAAGGTTAACATTGGAACAACGTACTGTGTTTACCACTTTCAATATCTCGGAAACCAATGGACATAGAGCAGTGATTCAAAATACTAAATTGTTTGTTTTTTTTAGCTGAATTCAATAATGCTAGCAAAAATTGGATAATTTTTAATTTTCAATGCAAAAAACCAATTTTTGGGGGGGGTTTACCCCCCTTTACCCCCCCTTCCGGTGGTCCAATCGGGCTGATTCACGAACTCGTCCGAGTGATTTGTAATAGTTCACAAACATTTACATTTAAATTTCATAAATGAACACCCATATAAATAAACAAACACACAGCTTAATAATTATTTGTATATAATATGTCAACCTAGTATATCACTCAGTTAATATAAATTATTTGATAATGTTATTTTCCTAAAATCATTCATTAATTTATTACCATCTACCATAAAAATTTTAGATAAGTTAAGTTAGATCAGCTGTATTCATAATTTAATATAATTTATATTTATGGGTCAGGGAACGCTATCTCAAATTATCTATTTTATATAGCATGTTTTTCAAAATTTGATCTCTAATAATTCAGTGAAGTGTTTACCAAAGACCAAGTTAGTGAACCATGTGTTACATTGTTAAAGTGAAAAGTGGAACCATTGTAAAGGACTCCAGCTTCTATTCCAGAGAGAGATGGCCAAGTGTTAACTTCATTGTACCTGGACCTCGTTCCAATTTTAAATTTCATCCCCCTTAATTAGTAGATTTTTTTTTTTGGTTAGCCAGCGGTAAACCTGATCTTAGTTGATTCCCCTTTAAGTGGCCAAATTTATCTATCTGAAGAAAAGATCAGGGTGAAGAGATAAACTCTTGGTAAGACCAATCCAAAATTTACTTCACCAACCATTGTTGAAGAGGAACAGACTTTCAAACAAAGACTTGATTTAATTAAATATAAAAAGAGATCAGAATTGGCAATTTATATTATTATCAAAATTATTTATTCTATTTAAAAGTATTTATGATTGTGATATTCAAACAAATTAATTTTTCAATGTCATGCCCGCACGATTCCCAGAACCCTATGTGAAGAGATCATGCTTCTCAAGAACTGAGCTAGTGCCCTTAAATTGTACCATATTAATCCAATTAGCATAAGTAATTTTATCTAAACCCATCCACTGTAATAATCCTTGTACGTCCCCCTAGAGTTCAATTTTGATATTCATATTTATTGTTATTGTTGAATAAATAATAGTTTTGTAACAGATTACCATTCTTTTATTTCAAATTTAAATATTAAATAGGCTAGTATCACACTAATTATAATGACGCCATCTTGAACAATAATAATTAATTAGAATTAAGAAGAAAATATAAGAGTCACCTACCTGTACTTATAATTAAAGATATTTATTTATTTATATTTACAAACCAAAAAGGCTGAGTTGTAATTGGCGCCGCAACGTAAGGGCATTGACAATGAAAAGTTAATGATCGCAGACATTATTTGAGATAGCAAGAAGATAATTTTGTAGGAGATAGCCTAGATTAAGACTCATCTCACCTCATTTAGATATAAGTATAATATCCAATTTATTGTATAATAATCCTAATTGCGTGCTTACTACCTCAATATGGGCGACGAACATAAATACCATTTAAGATCAACCGACAAACCTAAAGTTTCAACGACGCAGTCCGAGCAGACAAGTTTTGTTTTATTCGGCAATAACACGGAACCAATAAATGTACACCGCGAATCGGACAGTGACCCGTCAGTGAACAAAGAAAACATTGTTTCGGTAGGCGACTCAAATAATTCCGACAACGCGAGTGATTCTAATAATGAGACAACAATTTCGGCCGTGAGTGAAATGTCAGAACGTTCCGCCATTTTGTCCCAGCCGGCGTCTCCCACTTCAACACCAACGCCAACCTCAATCAGTGCTACCACTACTTCCGCGGCGATTTCCCCCGCTACATCGTCATTGAGCGAAATATACCGAACGGAACAACCAATCAGAACGTTAGTTTCTTTGACGAGCGACACAAGTACCGTCCCTCCTGTGCTGATTCCAGACCATACTCGTACTGAATCAGCTGTCGACAGTGTCGACCCACTCGTACAAATAGCAGCGGCGATCAATGCACTTAGAACCGACATGAATGAAATTAAATCGAGCAATGCTGCGATTAAAACTGACATGAATGCGCTTAAAACCGAGTTAAGAAATGAAATTAAAGCCGATATGAACGCAATCAAATCTGATATTAAAATACAACATGCAAACTTAAGATCTGAATTTCAAAATCACTCTGCCCGGGTCGAAAATCAAATTCAGCAAATTCACAATGAACAGTCAAATCTTAAAACTGACATAAATCAACTTAAAATTCTTCAGGAAAATTTGGCTAAGGAAGTCGATCAAATTGATACTAAATTAGAACAAGGGGAATACAAAATCAGAGAAAATTTAATACAAGACCTCATTCAACATAAACAGGAGGTTAGTCAAATCATCGTATCAGAAAATTGTAAAACCCAATTAAAAATCACTGAACAAATTAAACAGATTCAATTAGAGACACACAGGGAGGTAGAAAACATTTGTAAGGAAAATTATACACAAATCAAAGAACAAGTAACAGCTGAAATCAACCAAGTCAAATTAGAACTGAACCCAAACATTAAATCCAATGAATACCAAATTGCGAAATTGGCTGAGTCCGTGGAGGCGTGTCATAAGAAAATATTAGAAATACCTACTACACCCAACATTCAAACAACACAAGCGCCCGTCCCTATTAATATTGTGTGTAACGGCAGATCGACATTAACACCGGAAATGACCCACCCAAAATTTAATGGAAAGACACATAATTCCCAGGAATTTCTAAACAAACTTAAGAAATATTATGAGAAAAACCTACAGTTAAATCCAGAAAATAATAGTGCGGAAAGCCTAGTTGATCTCATTGAAATGTGCCTAGAAGGACATGCCTCAAAGTGGTTCAATTTAATCAAAACTGATATTCACACATGGGATGATTTTCAACATATGTTTGAATCGAAATATTGGAACCGAGATATTCAAAGAGGCGTCAAACAACGGATCGAAAATGAACGATATCGGCCAAATGGTTATCTGAACCGATCAGAGTATTTTATAGAGCGGGTGTTGACCCTTAAATCGCTAAACCCTCCCCTGGACGAAAAAGAAATCCTCGATTGCCTATCAAACCACTTTGGAGACATAATCCAAGATGCCTATAGAGTTCAAAATATTCAGACGGTCTGCGATTTTGAAGCTCTACTCCAGAGAGAAGATCTGCGAGAACAAGCAAGGTCACCTAACCATCAAAGGAACGAAAACCATAAACATAAAAAGGAAAATACACCTGAGGAAAATCATGTAAATAGAAACCACCACCAACACGGTAGAAAGGGTCATAACCAACACTACAATGAAAGAAACACGGACAATCGAGCGTACACACCTAAGTACCACCCGTACAATCGGAGACATGAGAATCACCTCCACCACGATAATCGGTACCAAAGAGACGACCGACGCCATCGATTTGGAAACGATTACCGTGACCTAAGACAGTTTCCCAATCTACCATCAAACCAACCGCCGTCTGAAGAGAGAAGACCACTGCCTAGATACCACCCGACACAAGAACAAAACCAGGTGTGCGCTGCCATTATTGAGGAGAACGCAAACCTAGTGCCAGAGGAAAATAATCAGGATTTAAACTGAGAGGCACTGATGATGGTGGTGACCTCATTCTCCATGTAAATAGCTCAAATCAGAAGAACACATCTTCAGTGCAAAATAAGAAAGAAGTCGGACATAAGAGGTCAATTGAAATTGTAAATAATGTAAATAACATGCATAATGAATCAGATACCAATAGTTTAACTTTGAGCAATATTTATTGTGATCGGGAGTTTTTATTTGAAGAAGAAACAGAACAAAATACTCATACGACTATATCGCAAAAATGCCCCGAAATAAGAATAAAGATCAAAAGCAAAGAAGTTACAGCTCTCATTGATACAGGTTCTAACATTACATGTCTAGCAGAAGATTGGTACATATCAAATCGGAGTGAATTAGGAAAAATAGAAGAATTACCAGTAAATAATATGCACATTAGAACAGCAACCAATGAAAAATCCCGGAAAATTTCAAAAATCGTAATGATTCCTATTACCATTGGTCAACAAACTATATTAACACAAATGCTCGTAGTACCAAAACTAATACAATCAGTAATTATCGGGATAGATACACTTAGTGCCTGGAAGATGAAGATAAATTTTGAAAAGGGTGAAATGCATATGAATATTAATGATACAGATTTAGTAATTCAATTCAATAACACAAATCGAGCTGGAATTTTATGCCATATAATCACTAATGATAAAAATGTGGATAATTTAGAAGATTACTGCTGCAATGAAGATCCATACGAAGAGTGTTATTATATTGAAGAAACAAACCCCAGAACATCATGTGAATTATCCCCTGAAATAATTACAGAATCCCTCAAAAATAATTTAAATCTAAATAGTATTCAAAAACAACAATTAACTGATTTGTTATTGGACTTTCAAGATGTATTCTCCGACCAACCTGGGTTATGTAACAAATACCAGCATGTATTAAGAGTCGAAAATCCTCAAAATTTTAAATGTCATACTTACCCAGTACCATTAGCACACCAAGACGCAGTCATGCGAGAAATAAGGGAAATGGAACGCCTAGGGATCATAGAGCGAAGCAACAGCACTTTTATAAACCCAATTATCCCGGTCGTCAAGAAAACTGGTGAAATAAGACTTTGTTTGGATGCTAGAAAAGCGAACGAAATTATTATTCCAGATTACGAATGTAATAGAAGTGTCAATGAATTATTAGCAAAATGTCAAGGTGCAAAATTTATCAGTAGTATCGATCTAACTTCATCATATTGGCAAGTTCCACTATCTGAAGAATCGAGAAAATACACAGCATTCCAGTTCCGAGGAAAGACCTACCACTACAAAGTTACACCATTTGGAATCAACACATCTCAGGCAGCATTAGTAAGGGCATTGGACAAAGTTTTCGATGAGGAAGTAGAAAAATTCACCTTAATTTATGTAGACGACATTTGTATAGTTTCACCCGACTTCCAAACACACTTAAAACATTTGAGGTATATTTTCAATAAATTAGCTGAAGCAAATATGACGATAAAGTTTTTAAAATCAAAATTTTGTCAAAGTTCAGTTCCGTTCTTGGGGTACACATTAACAGAAACCGGTTTGGAAATGGACCAGGAGCGGGTCAAACCAATCCTCGATTTCCCCACACCTAAAAATAGGACACAGTTAAAATCATTTTTGGGATGCATTAACTATTATAATAAATTTATTGACAAGTATTCAGAAACAATCCAACCCTTACTACGCCTCACCTCAAAGAAACAAAAATTTATCTGGACCGAAGAAGATGATAAAACTTTTCAAAGAGTTAAGAACCTATTTCTAAAAATGAATGTTCTTCACCATCCAGACCATACGAAGCCCTTCTACCTACAAACGGATGCATCAGATTTTTCGATAGGCGGACATTTATTTCAATACCGAGATAATGGAGACAAAGCAGCAATTATGTTTTTATCACGGACACTGCAGCCAGCAGAGCAAAGATATACGACCACTGAAAAAGAATTACTCGCCATCATCTATTGTTTACAGAAAACACGGTATATAATATTGGGCTCAAAATTAAACATCATAACTGACCATCATGCATTAACATTTCTAAAAACCTGTAAACTCTTGAATAATAGATTAACAAGGTGGGCATTGGCGATTCAAGAGTACAATTTCACGATCCATCACTGTAAAGGAGCCGATAATTCGACAGCCGACGCCCTGAGCAGAATAAGTTACCCAGTTGAAGAGAACCAGGAAACATCTCAGAGAGAATTAATTATCAATTATATTAGAAGAATTCCAGACCCTAGACTACAAGAAGATCTCCGAAACATTGGGAAATTACAGTCACAAGATCCCCGCCTTCAAGAGATTCGTCAAATATTATTAATACCCCAAGATACACCTGAACACACAAAAATCAAACAATCATATAAATTACACCAGGAAATACTATACCAAAAACACCTTAATAAATGGCTCATAGTAGTACCAGAAACCATCATAAATCGCCTTATTTGGGAGTGTCATTGCTACTACCTCCATTGCGGGTCTAAGAAATGTTTTGATTTACTCAGAGAATGTTTCATTTTCAAGAACATGAATCGAAGAATCCGGCAATACCTGGCATCCTGTGACTCGTGCCAACGGTGCAAAAATGATACTCATCCACCAAGAGGTTTCGCTCAAGGTATCAGTTGTAATCAGAAGAACGAACAGTTAGCTATCGACATTATAGGTCCTTTGCCGCCTGGCCGAGGAAATGTGAAATTCATGTTAATTGTCCTGGACATTTTCACTAAATTTATCAAATTATACCCAATGCAGCGTGCCACCACACAAACCATACTAAATAAATTGTTTAACCAACACTTTATAGAACATGGAATACCCCAGAGGATCCAAAGTGATAACGGTACGCAATTTAAGAGCCACAAATGGATAAGAAAGTTAGAAGAAAACAATATTATTCCAATATTTAACCCTGTGTACCATCCCCAATTTAATATGGCCGAAAGACCTATTAAAGAAGTGAAGCGCTGCTTAAGAACATACTGCTCAAGACAACACAGAAAATGGGCTCAGTGTATAACAGAAATTAATGAATACTTGAACGAAATTCCTCACGAAACTACAGGATTCAGTCCGAATGAACTACAGTTAGGAAGAAAAGATTTCAGGTTCTGGGAACGATATGTGGAAAACCCATTTTCAGAAGATGTCCCACTAGAACAGAAGATATTCCTCGCCTCCCAACGGATCCGAGAAAAGAAGGGAACACGAGCAAGAAGAGCTAACCGCGGTGTATTACCAACATTATTCAATTTAAACGATTTGGTATTGGTCAAAAATCATCAACTATCAAATGCAGCATTTGGAGAAACAGCCAAACTATTCGCCATATACGAAGGACCGTACCGCATCTCAAGTATCCTGGGACATTCGACTTATTTTGTACAAAAGTTAAATGAAGAACAAGAGTTTGGACCCTACCATGTAACTGCTCTTAGAAAATATATAACGCCAAACCGAGATCAACAATAAATACAGTGTAAATAGTGTTATTAACAGTTATATAAACATTTGGACAATACACGGACAACTAATTAAAAGTTGTAGATTAATTTGTTTATTTATGGATTGAGGGGATAAAAGACTCCAGTAAATATAAACAATAGTGTAATAAATGTTGAACAGTGAAACAAAATTTGAAATAAGTGAAGTGCGCGTGGACAGTATTAGGACCTGAAGTTATGATTGTAAATATTAGGTCATATAATCCATTTAGTTTTAAGAAATCATCATTTTAAATTATAAATAAATATTTTATCATTTAGTATAGTTTTGTAAATATTTGTTCCTATTATTATCGAGTTTTCATTAATTTCAATTCTTTAAATTAATTCAACTCTGAGGGGATATTGTAATAGTTCACAAACATTTACATTTAAATTTCATAAATGAACACCCATATAAATAAACAAACACACAGCTTAATAATTATTTGTATATAATATGTCAACCTAGTATATCACTCAGTTAATATAAATTATTTGATAATGTTATTTTCCTAAAATCATTCATTAATTTATTACCATCTACCATAAAAATTTTAGATAAGTTAAGTTAGATCAGCTGTATTCATAATTTAATATAATTTATATTTATGGGTCAGGGAACGCTATCTCAAATTATCTATTTTATATAGCATGTTTTTCAAAATTTGATCTCTAATAATTCAGTGAAGTGTTTACCAAAGACCAAGTTAGTGAACCATGTGTTACATTGTTAAAGTGAAAAGTGGAACCATTGTAAAGGACTCCAGCTTCTATTCCAGAGAGAGATGGCCAAGTGTTAACTTCATTGTACCTGGACCTCGTTCCAATTTTAAATTTCATCCCCCTTAATTAGTAGATTTTTTTTTTTGGTTAGCCAGCGGTAAACCTGATCTTAGTTGATTCCCCTTTAAGTGGCCAAATTTATCTATCTGAAGAAAAGATCAGGGTGAAGAGATAAACTCTTGGTAAGACCAATCCAAAATTTACTTCACCAACCATTGTTGAAGAGGAACAGACTTTCAAACAAAGACTTGATTTAATTAAATATAAAAAGAGATCAGAATTGGCAATTTATATTATTATCAAAATTATTTATTCTATTTAAAAGTATTTATGATTGTGATATTCAAACAAATTAATTTTTCAATGTCATGCCCGCACGATTCCCAGAACCCTATGTGAAGAGATCATGCTTCTCAAGAACTGAGCTAGTGCCCTTAAATTGTACCATATTAATCCAATTAGCATAAGTAATTTTATCTAAACCCATCCACTGTAATAATCCTTGTACGTCCCCCTAGAGTTCAATTTTGATATTCATATTTATTGTTATTGTTGAATAAATAATAGTTTTGTAACAGATTACCATTCTTTTATTTCAAATTTAAATATTAAATAGGCTAGTATCACACTAATTATAATGACGCCATCTTGAACAATAATAATTAATTAGAATTAAGAAGAAAATATAAGAGTCACCTACCTGTACTTATAATTAAAGATATTTATTTATTTATTTATATTTACAAACCAAAAAGGCTGAGTTGTAGATTACAACTTTACTTGTCTGTACCAAATTTCATTAAGATCGACCCATATTTACGGCCGCTATCGTGTTAACAGACATATATATATAGATATATATATAAAAATTCAAACGAATAGTGTTTTTTGCTTCTGGAGGCCCCAAAATGAAAAGTTAACATGATCTCAGGCTTAGGTCTTACCATGAGACCCACGGTAATAGCTTA
Organism: Flexamia atlantica; assembly: GCA_035578135.1. Lineage (NCBI taxonomy): Eukaryota > Metazoa > Arthropoda > Insecta > Hemiptera > Cicadellidae > Flexamia > Flexamia atlantica. Next base: position 12,713,933 of record JAQJVK010000003.1, on the reverse strand, counting down.
TTCCTTTAAGGAAATTCACTAAAATTAAAAAAAAACCACCTTCATTAAGCGAAATCCTTAGGCCTATTCAATTCAAAATATTTTTCTAGATCCAGTTTCCTATTCCTAGGTATCGAATCAATTACTAAGTTAAATTATTACCTTATCAATATCCTGTTTTTGGTGTGTGTATTACTAGTTTTGAAGCGACGACGGCTTCATCATTTTGGGTCCTTCTTATCCTCTGGCAGATTCCTCATGGATTTAAAATAGTGTATTCTTGTGTCTCATTGTGTTAAGTGTCTCTATTTTAAATCCATGACAAATCTGACAGAGGATAAGGACCCAATGACGAAGCTGTCGCTTCGAGACTAGTCGTCACACACAAAAAACAGGATATTAATAAGGTTACAAAAATGACATGCATAACTCTTGTGCTACAAAAAACGCTTGCTGAGTACAAAATTATTTGTTCTGCTTTCTGTTGGGCCATTAATTAACAGTCCTGACTAAGGAACATGTTGGCCTTAGTTAGTAACATACTGCGCAAGATCGCACCATAATCATCCTACACTATTAAAATACCCCTTCTGGTGGTCGGTTCTAATATGGTGATATGGTAATAATAATAATAATATTTCATTATTTCTAAAAGCTTAGTATTAAGCCTTCTAAGCTATGCAATATAGGCCTATCTAAAAATAAAATTTATAAAATCAGATTATATAATGCAGTTTCTGCCATCTGAAGGAGCTGCATTTAACAAAGGCCTTCTGTATGATTAACCTAAAGGCACAAAAAAAGCCTTCTGTCTTGTAGTTTTGAGTGGTCCTTTTACGCCTCACAAAATAACATATTCTCTCAATACCTAGACACTAGGTACAAAGTCTTTTATGTTTAGGCTATGAAATTAATTCAGTATTTTCCTCAATGCTCATACAAGTGCACTGTTAAAATCATAACTCTGTAAAACACTGTTTAATGTTCAAATCGTATGCTTGAAGAGATTCTTAGAGAACCCCTTTTTAGGGTTTCTTTTATGTTTACCTTAGAAAAAAACAATCATTTCCATAATCAGGTTGCTATTCCCTGTATTTTTCTATACTTTTAGGAGCGCCTACCTATGATACCTATGTAATTATATTAAACCGTACAGTTGAAAATCGAACCAATCTGTAGGGTGATTTTGTCTCTCATGAAACATCGAAAACCGTCTCTGAAATTCAGTGTGCCCTTTTTTAACCTCATGGAACTTGCAGGCAGCAGTTCAAATAAAAAAAAATCAAATCAAATCACAAAGTGCAATTATTTTAAAACAACATACATGTTTACAAATACAAAGCTTTATGCAAATAGCACATAAAACAATGGTCAAAGAAGACAGTCTGTTTGGTTGACAATAACAGACTTGTAAACACTATAGTCTTTTTTCTTTCATTTCGAAAACACAGCAGTAATCATAGAACTTACGTATTCAACTTATTTGTTAATAAAATGCATTATGCAGAAAGTAAAAAAGATTTTTCTAAGAAATTATAAAAAAAACTAAGAAGAAAAAAATAACATTATTAGCATACGTTTAACAAAGTCAAAACACAAAAACAGTTAATTTTCCGAATTTAAATGCGAACTATATTTTTTATTTGTTGGAGCCTACCCAATAAGGCATTACTATACAAACAAGATTACTATTAAAGAATAAAACGTTTTCAGGAAACTTAATAATTGTATTTTTGAACCAAGCTCCACCTTTTAGCCCCGAGGCATCTTTTAAATCATTTCCAAAAATATGCCAATCCTTACCATTTACAAAATCAAAAAAAATTATTTTATTTTTTTTTGCAGGTAGCAGTTCAGACTCGGAGTCGAGCGCAGATTCAGGTCGGACGAACCGAACGACGCGGACGGCCCGAGTGAAACCGACTCCGGTGGCCAAGCCACGCGGCGTGGGGCGACCGAGGAAGAACCCGGTGAACAACCTACCTGCGCCGCCGCCGGTGAGCGACAGCGACCCCAACACCACGCCGAGTGTCACAACGCGGAAACAGACGCGGTCGGCCAGTGCGCGCCGCAGCAAACACCTGACCGGGCGGACGCCCAGCGAGAGCGAGACGGACTCCGGTAAGGGATGTAGAAGTGTGATTTTTTCGTTAGTTAGAGATTAAAGTTTTTATTGCAACAAGTCATTTTGTTTTTTTTAGATACTAGCTGCTAGTGTCCCACTTCTTTACCACACACTATTTCGTATTAATTTAGGGATATAATGACTAATATTGTATTTGTTTTGAAAGTTTCTAAGTTTTTTTTACACTAGGCCTACTCGTGATTACCTGAATCTCAATAACTTTTAAATCTTCAATAACTCAAATTATTTTCAATCTCCCTGGAAAAACCTGTCTAAGTCGAAATAACAACCCACGCGTAGCTTGAAATATTTCCTCTTTACTTCTGTAAGTTGAAACAACAATCAAATTACCTCTAAGGCTCAAAGTTCAAGTTCAGTAGTTGATGAGTTAAATTTGCTATTTACCTCAATAAGTTGATTTTTACCTCTACATTTGAAGTTTACTCAACGGTCCTCTGTAAGTCAAATTACAGCAAATTATAGTAAAATTCGTCACAGAGCAAGTCGAAGACCATGAATACAGATTTCTCGGTTTCCGATTCTGACTTTACAAAACTGTTCTGCAGAGAGCAAGACCAGCCTGACCAAATCGCCCGTGAAGAAGGCAGGACCTAAAGGGCCGGCGTCACAGCGCAAGCCGAAGACCAGCCCGGGGTCGAGCGAGAGCGGCGGCGGCGGCCGGGAGGCGACGGAAGAGCGACGCTGCCCGCTCGACCAGTGTGACTCGCTGGGCCACCTGAGCGGCAAACTGGCGTGCCACTTCACACTCGAGGCCTGCCCGCTGTACCACAACAAAACGGCGCAGCAGTGCAAGGTGAGCTGGTTGTTTTTGTCGTGACGCTTAGGGTTTTATAGGATAAAATAGGGATGTGCTTTAGTATAAACTTTTATATTAAGGTGCTTACTTTTTGTAACTTATTGGTGCTTAACTTAGAATTAAAAACTCATACCACAGCATAAAGTAAACCTAAGAAAAACATTTTGCTTTACTGTATGAATAATGAATAAACAGGGTCTCTGAACATCTTAGGACCCACAAGCCTAAATTTTTATTAAACTACCTAGATGCTTTATGTGATATGAACATTCAATTTTATTAGTTTTACAATAGTGATTATCTGTGAAAATACTTTTCTATGTGTTGGTTAAGACTTAGTTCGCCTCATCAATTTAATTTTGATTCAGATTTATTCCATTTATATCATCTAAACAAGTTACCATCGAATCTTTGGCAATATCTATGGTGACTTGGAGACTAATATTGAAATTTTTGGGTTCAGCACAGTGATACTCTTGAGAACTTACATGAAATCATTTATTGTGTTGGCACATACAGCCAAGAAGGTACATATAGTACCTTGGTATTGAACCCGAAGGTATCAATACTTTGACATTTTGTGTACTTCAGAGATTTTGAAGTAAACTGTCAAAATTTCAAATTATTTGGGAGTAATGTTTATTATCTAACAAGACTGCGCAACAGTGCAAAGTGAGCAGCTTGTTTATTGTTAAATGTAATGTGGAATAGTTTGGAATGAATTTGAGGGATTTGATTTGGTATCAATTTTATTTTCAGGTACCATACTTACTTTTTTTTAACACGTTCACTGTGGGTAATGAAGTTGAAAAATTAAATAATAATGCTAAAAGGTTTTATTTCACGAAAACATACCTTTATACAGTATGTGGTGAATAAAAAATTATGTCCGAAAAGTTCATCCACCGTGGGCATGATGTCATATCATGACATCATATTTATGGCACAGTACTGTGCCACCAGAACTAGGGGACAGAAGACTAACTAAAACTCATATATGGTTTTGAGTGAGGAAAGGGATAGACTTTCAGCTAGCTTACCTGAGAAATAATGTTCATGGTAGCAGCACATAGAAACACAAAAGGAGACACATTTAACACTAATATTTCGTCCTTCTGGAGGACTTCTTCAGAGTGAAGAGAAAATGGCTGTTGAGTTCAAATTTCAACTGTATGCTGTCACTGTTGCCAACTGTGATCACTTAAATACTCAAAATAATGTCTTAATCACTGTATATACATGTAAAATCACCAAAGTTTGTGGTTAATACTATTGATGTAAAATCACCAGTTTGTTTCTTATACTATTACTAAGAATTAAGCTAGCTGAAGGGTTAGGTAGGGGTGGGGTTAGGTTATCTGATGTTTAGGTTGGGGGGGTTTCTGGAATTTGTCACATACTGATAGGCTAGTTCCCACCTCCTTAGTAAGGAACTATTGCATTGGTTTTTGGGGAAGGATTTTAGAGCTTTGGTAGAGAAGCATGTGTCAAAGTCCAACTTGTGTGTATTAGCATGGATGGCTATGGGTTTGTCCTTGCTGGTTTTAACATCCTGTCTGTGACCGTTCATTCTCTTTCTTAGGGTTTGTGTGGTGAGGCCTATGTACTGGGCTTGGCAGAGGTTACATTGTAGTTGATAGATGAGGTTCTCACTATTGCAGGTTAGGTGACCATTGATATTGTAATCTTTGTTGTGGAAGGTGCTTGTGAAAGTTTTTGAAGGAATGTGTATACCACAGGTTTTGCATTTATTTTCGTTGCAGGGGTAAGATCCATTGGGTGGTCTCTGAGGTGGTTCAACTGAAGGGTCAGGTAATTTGGGATGAACAAGAATGGTTTTCAGATTTGGAGGTTGCCGGTAGACTATGGAAGGAGGCTTTTCAAGGAGGTTTTTGGTTTGGCTGGAACTCTTTAGCATGTTAAAACCAGTTTTCAAAAGAGTATTAAGTTTCTGTAGGCCGGGATGGTAGGTGGTTATTAGGTTCACTGAGTTGTATTCTTCTTTTTTCTGTGCTTGTTCTGGAGCTTGTTGGGCGGCTGCAATTTGGGATTTCACCAGGTGGGCCGGATATCCTCTGTTCTCGAATGCTTTCTGTAGTTGGTTGTTAAATGCTTTCAGGTTTTCCTCCTCAGAGTTTATGCGTTTACCTCTGAGAGCCAAGCTGTAGGGGAGTGACCTTTTGGTGTTGTTGGGATGGCAGCTGTTGTAGTGAAGATACTGTTGATGGTTGGTAGGTTTCATGTAGACTGAAGTGGAAATTAAGCCATTGGTTATTGTGACGGTCACATCAAGAAAGTTTACCTGTTGGTTTGAAGTGTGCCAAGTGAAATTTAGAGGAGAAAATGAGTTTAGGTTGTTTAGAAACTGTTGGAGGCTGTCCTGACCATGAGTCCAGATTAAAAAAATGTCATCAATGTAACGGAACCAGCAAAGAGGGAGAGGGGATTGTCTTTTGAGGAAGTCTTCTTCCAGCTTGCCCATATATAAGTTAGCGTACGACGGAGCCATCCTGGTACCCATGGCCGTTCCTTTCAGTTGAAGGTAGTGTCGGTCAAGAAATTGGAAGTTGTTTTTCTCAAGGATGAATTTGATCAAGCTGATGAGGAATGGAGTTTTTGGGAGGTTGTCTTTAGGTCTATTGCGGAGAAAGTGTTCTGCAGCGGAGAGGCCATGGGCATGAGGGATGTTTGTGTAGAGTGATGTGACGTCTACCGTAGCTAGGATGGTGTCTTCTGGGAGCGGCTGTTGAGTAGCATGAAGTTTCGATAGAAAATCATTAGTGTCTTTGATGTAGGATGGAAGATTTTGTACAAGAGGTTGGAGGTAGGAATCAACGTAGGCTGAGACTCGTTCAGTAGGCGACCTTTTGATCCACCCCCACTACCACCAGACCATCCAATAGAACAGTATATCAATCTGATTGTACAAAATATAGCAGATCCTGCCTTTGAGAAATCTGTAGAAGCAAACTGTCAACCCAACCTAACATCTGAAGAAAGGAAAGCCCTGAAGACCTTAAAGAACAACGACAAAATTATCATTCTTCCAGCAGGCAAAGGCTCTACCACTGTAGTCATGAACAAAGCTGATTACATTTCAGAAATTGATAGACAATTGGCAGACACTAGCACCTACCGCCTTTTGAATGAAAATCCGACCGAACGTTTTAACACTGAACTAAGGAATCTAATCGTCCAAAATGCCCCACACAATCAGCTACCACAAGAAACAGTCTCTCTATTAATCCCCAACAATCCCTCCACCCCCAAAATTTATATTCTGCCCAAAATACACAAAGGCATCAACCCACCCCCCGGTAGGCCTATTGTTGCTGGATGTGGGTCGCCTACTGAACGAGTCTCAGCCTACGTTGATTCCTACCTCCAACCTCTTGTACAAAATCTTCCATCCTACATCAAAGACACTAATGATTTTCTATCGAAACTTCATGCTACTCAACAACCGCTCCCAGAAGACACCATCCTAGCTACGGTAGACGTCACATCACTCTACACAAACATCCCTCATGCCCATGGCCTCTCCGCTGCAGAACACTTTCTCCGCAATAGACCTAAAGACAACCTCCCAAAAACTCCATTCCTCATCAGCTTGATCAAATTCATCCTTGAGAAAAACAACTTCCAATTTCTTGACCGGCACTACCTTCAACTGAAAGGAACGGCCATGGGTACCAGGATGGCTCCGTCGTACGCTAACTTATATATGGGCAAGCTGGAAGAAGACTTCCTCAAAAGACAATCCCCTCTCCCTCTTTTCTGGTTCCGTTACATTGATGACATTTTTTTAATCTGGACTCATGGTCAGGACAGCCTCCAACAGTTTCTAAACAACCTAAACTCATTTTCTCCTCTAAATTTCACTTGGCACACTTCAAACCAACAGGTAAACTTTCTTGATGTGACCGTCACAATAACCAATGGCTTAATTTCCACTTCAGTCTACATGAAACCTACCAACCATCAACAGTATCTTCACTACAACAGCTGCCATCCCAACAACACCAAAAGGTCACTCCCCTACAGCTTGGCTCTCAGAGGTAAACGCATAAACTCTGAGGAGGAAAACCTGAAAGCATTTAACAACCAACTACAGAAAGCATTCGAGAACAGAGGATATCCGGCCCACCTGGTGAAATCCCAAATTGCAGCCGCCCAACAAGCTCCAGAACAAGCACAGAAAAAAGAAGAATACAACTCAGTGAACCTAATAACCACCTACCATCCCGGCCTACAGAAACTTAATACTCTTTTGAAAACTGGTTTTAACATGCTAAAGAGTTCCAGCCAAACCAAAAACCTCCTTGAAAAGCCTCCTTCCATAGTCTACCGGCAACCTCCAAATCTGAAAACCATTCTTGTTCATCCCAAATTACCTGGCCCTTCAGTTGAACCACCTCAGAGACCACCCAATGGATCTTACCCCTGCAACGAAAATAAATGCAAAACCTGTGGTATACACATTCCTTCAAAAACTTTCACAAGCACCTTCCACAACAAAGATTACAATATCAATGGTCACCTAACCTGCAATAGTGAGAACCTCATCTATCAACTACAATGTAACCTCTGCCAAGCCCAGTACATAGGCCTCACCACACAAACCCTAAGAAAGAGAATGAACGGTCACAGACAGGATGTTAAAACCAGCAAGGACAAACCCATAGCCATCCATGCTAATAAACACAAGTTGGACTTTGACACATGCTTCTCTACCAAAGCTCTAAAATCCTTCCCCAAAAACCAATGCAATAGTTCCTTACTAAGGAGGTGGGAACTAGCCTATCAGTATGTGACAAATTCCAGAAACCCCCCCAACCTAAACATCAGATAACCTAACCCCACCCCTACCTAACCCTTCAGCTAGCTTAATTCTTAGTAATAGTATAAAAAACAAACTGGTGATTTTACATCAATAGTATTAACCACAAACTTTGGTGATTTTACATGTATATACAGTGATTAAGACATTATTTTGAGTATTTAAGTGATCACAGTTGGCAACAGTGACAGCATACAGTTGAAATTTGAACTCAACAGCCATTTTCTCTTCACTCTGAAGAAGTTCTCCAGAAGGACGAAATATTAGTGTTAAATGTGTCTCCTTTTGTGTTTCTATGTGCTGCTACCATGAACATTATTTCTCAGGTAAGCTAGCTGAAAGTCTATCCCTTTCCTCACTCAAAACCTACTAAGCCCTTGGCTCTTCCTTAGAAAAATAAAACTCATATATATTATAGGAAAAAGACACAGAAGTAACAAGTTTATGTAAAATAATTAATTTAGAGCTATTTCACAGTTTTTTGCTTATTTTTTACTCCAACAACCCTAACCTTTCCTCAGTTTTCCTCACTACATGAACGTTGTACATTTCATAACACGGCGTAGAGTAATGAGCTGGCTCCCAGGACATTGAGCACACGTAAAGAGCGTTCTTTATTTTATTTTCATTATTTTTTTACCCAAGTTATTTATATTTTATATTATTTTTATTTTTTTGAGTTAATTATTTCATTATGCCACTTGTCACTTTATTGTTCCATCCGCAACAATCGCGGTTTCAACCGAATGAGTGCCTAACCTGACAATGAGCAACTGAGTGCTGTGTTGTAACATGGCACAGTACTGTGCCACCAGCTAAGTGCTCAGATTTTCATGGCACAGTACTGAGCCACCCGCAGTGAATGTGTTAATATATAGGTACGCTACTCTTTTGATCAAAAATGGAATTTCACAATACCATAAAAGTTTGGAAAATTGTATTTAAATATATTTTTTAAGTTGACCAAAACTATAAAAAAACCTAATTTCAATCTTAATAAAATAAGTAATTGTACACATTAAATACATTAATACATTAAATTTCTGACACACATCATTTTTGTTGTTTTGATCTGTAGCTTGTAAGGTAATTGAAATAACCCCGTCGCAGCAAACCTGCGTACTCAGCGTATTTCCAATTACAAATATCCAGTAATTAATCCATTATTATGAAAAAAAGAAAAATAAACAAGAGATATATTTTTATATTAAAATAATATATTATAGCTTGTTTTACAAAAACTTTGTAAAAAAATATTGATGAATGACTTAGATGAAAGAACAAAAATATTTCATATAATGAAGTAGGCAAGAATGTTTATTTCTTAAATTATATTAATACATAATTGTTTAAAAAAAAAACAAATTCTATTAAATACATTGATAAACTGAGAAATCACTCGAAGCGATTCCTTGAAACCTCAGTAGAGAGTAAATACGAAATTGGGTAAGCTAACATTCTGCTGCCCTGATACTAAAAACACAGGGGAAAAAATATGAGTGGCAATATCTCGGAGACCAATGGACTTAGAGAAATGATTTAAAATACCAAATTGTTTGTTTTTTTCGAGCTAAATCCAATGGTGCAAACAATAATTGGATAAATATAATTTTTCAATTTGAAAAACTCAAAAAACCCATTTTTGGGGGGTAAAATGGGGTCTTTACCCCACTTTGGATTTGTCGATCTGGCTGGTTTACGAACTCGTCCAAGAGAATCTAGTTTTACATGTCTGTACCAAATTTTGTTACGATCGGAGGATATTTACGAGAGTTATCGTGCTAACAAAACTCAAATAATGAAAATTCTATTTCCCATATAAGCCCATGTTAAATTTTGAATTTTGAATTTTGAAATCGTGATTTTTGCAGGTAAAAATGTGTTTTCACAATAAACTCACTTTATATCCAGAAAGTACACATAAAAAGCTGTCAATTAATATAAATATTGATATGATTTCCCTGAACGGATATTTTTTGTCCATTCTGTTCTGTTAAAACGACGGTAATAGCTTATTTCTAAGGAAATTCGCTAAAAGCCACTACACTATGGAACACTTAATTAATTGAGTATTTTTAAGAGATTAATTTATCTGTTTCAATGATCAGCTGATTTATACAAATACAAACACCTGAAACCATTGATGGGGATGGAGGGAGGGCTTAAGTTTGATCCCTAGCAATTTTCCTTGGCATGCTCTAGACTCTATTAATTTAGATCATTCTTCTACAGAGGTCTCCATGGAAACTTTAGCAACATCTATAGTTACTTATAGACTGATTTTTAAATTTTTGGAGTTCAGTACAGTTGTTGTCCTCAAGAGAAAATTACATAAGACAAATAATTATTATAAGCACCTACAACCAAGGAGGTTAATATCTACATAGGAATTCACCATGGTAATGGTATTTCATCGTTGAAACAGTCGGCTGTAAATCAAATTATTTGCAGGAAGCATATCAAGAGCACACGAAACGAGAGGAAGAACGTAAGAAGGCGGCGAGTGTGTTGAAATCGAGCCATACGAACAATCCGACACCGGACCAGAAGGCCTATCGAGATCTGGTGAAGGAGCTTCGCAGCAAGACAGCAGAGAGCGACAACGAAGACAGCTCCAGCAGCGATCCCACCATCGCCAACATCAAGGAGCGAGAGCCCAACCTGAACAAGTGCGCGCCCGAGTACGACCTCCGGCTGTTTCAGGAGGCTCAGGCACTCGCCTCCGAAACCATTGTGAGTTTTTGGTTTTTGTTTGTAAGGCTGATGGAATAATGCATCAGTGAAAGAATTAATTTGAGCTTTTACCTATGTGTTTTAGTTCTGGTGTTTATGCTGTTGGGTAAGATGTTCTGAAATTACACTGAAATTTAGAGCTAGAGCTCTGGTCAGTCAGGTGGGTGGCAAAAAGCAAGGACAACCTCAAATTATCTCCTGTTATGTTTGTATTGAACTATCAAAAAATGCCCGTTAGCATCACAAAATTCGAGCTGCAGTATCCTGCCAGAAATTTTCTTACACAGTACAAAACGATTGAATTCTTCCTTCAACAAGAAGAATATTTTCTTTTACTGTTGTGAGCTTTTTGAGAGCACTCGCGGTGATATTTTGTGAAAGTTCAATATAGATTATACTTGATCGAAATGACATGACAATAATTCAGAGTCGATGGCAAATTTCATTGAGGTTGAATTTAAAAGTAATATTACTTGTACACAACTTATCTCCTCACCTCGTCACAAAATATTCAATATTCGCTTTTATTTTTCCTTGTGGTCAAGCCTCTTGATTACTGGGAATGTATAAATTGGTTTGAATACCTGCTTCTCGTAAATCCTGTTGTAGTAGACCCAACTAGTTTCGCATTCTAAAAAGACATTCTCTGGTGAGTCAAGGATTCATCAATCATTCTTTATTGAAGAAAATCATGTAGAACACCAAAGTTTGAAACAAACCAAAAAAATTATATAACATGAAAAAATCACAAACATATATCACAGATGGCCGCCAAATTTACGAAAAGATGATTTTAGCAATATAACTGCGGTGAAAGTTGAGCCCCAGCTGGCATAGTCGGACTATGTCTAGACCTCTGGACTATACCAGTCTGGACTCCACTTTACCGCGGTTATATCGCTAGTCTCGTGTGTTTTTCGTGTCATGTCAATTTTTAAATGTGTTTAAAAAATTTTTGTTATACATGACTTTCTTCATTGAAAAATGATTCATATGACTTTGGAACGGTTGGTATATTTTGTGCTGCAGCAAAAACTACATGTCGTAGACACTTAATCTCGGTCTCAAATTAAAGCTTGGAAACTCATGACATGCACTATGGATTGGTTTTAATATCTTTTAGGACCTAGGCTCAGGATCGTCCAAAAAAGACCCATGACAAGGATTTTGGAATTTATTTGAATAGTTACTTTGGTACACAATACCTTCTTAGAGGGTGAAACTAGTTGTGTCTACAACACTTATATTATTAGTAGCATGTACTTAAACCGATTTATATATATTCACCATTAACATGACACATTACTAACACAACCCCTCGGCAGGAGGAAGACCTGAAGGGCCTGCCCAATGTGAAGGGCACCAAGTGCATAGAGATGGGAAGGTTCGAGATGGACGTGTGGTACCAGAGCCCATACCCCGAGGACTACGCGAGGCTGCCCAAGCTCTACCTGTGCGAGTACTGCCTGCGCTACATGAAGAGTCGGGTCACGCTCAACCGACACGCCAACAAGTGTGTGTGGCGGCATCCGCCCGGCGAGGAGGTGTACAGGTTTGTAAGCAGATTTTGTTTTTAGGTTAGTGAAGTTGTGTGGTAATGTTAAAAATATAAGTAGCAGCTGTACATTAAATGTTGTGTGGTAATCTTGAGAGTGTTAGAGTAGTGAGGGACATGATGAAGCTTGGATGTTTACTAACAAAACCAGATGAATTTGGATTTTTAGAGGAGAGGAAATAAGTAATAACTGACGATCAACTGAATTTGTTGTGTCAATCATCTGTTACACACAACAGTAAAAACATTTCACCTGTTTATAGATTTTTATTCAAAGAGCAAAACATTGTTTCCAGTATCAAACCACACTGTTTTGGTTAAGGATTTTTTAGCTACCAGACTAGTAGCATATATGCATATAATATATATTATATACCATGTATGTATATAATACCTAAGACAATAAATGATTATTATTATTATTATTATTATTATTATTATTATCATATGGCTCTGTTTACTTCCACGTCATTGATGATTTCCTCCCCTCCTCTGCCAAGACGTCAAACTCAATCGTCAACATATACTTCACGTCCTCTAACATTTTGAAGACCAGATAACTGTTGCAACTTTGCTTGCAATTATCAGCTGTTGATAGAAACCTATTTTACCCCACAGACCATAGAAAAAGGTAGACTGGGCATCAGCTAATAAAAGTGAAGCCCGTTTTGGAATTGGAAAAAAAAGGTTTGGATTCAAAACATGGCGGCTTTAACTCTTTGGACCTTCAATAGATAGCGACACTCTAGCAGGAAATGTCATACTATCTTGTTTTACTTATCATCTGGATGTAAAAACAATTCATCAATATTTTTGTTTTTTGTTTTCATTTGAAATCTTTTAGCCAAAAATGATATAATAAAAAAGTATTAAGTCTAGAACACACATTACTAAGAGAAAAGTGATTGATGAAATGAGTCTTTCTGTGATAAAATTGTGTGTGAGAAAACATATTTTTCAAAGTTCACACTTTCTTTAACAGGAACAAGATCAAAGTCACCTGTGTCTTAAAAGCAATTTGTGTGAGCTACTTTAAAGCCGGCTCCAGACACGCGTCATTCGGCATGCACCGGGCAGGATACTTGCCAAATCGCGAGTAGAGTGGATGGGTGTTTGTCTATTTAGCAAGCAATAAAAATTTGTGCTAGTTGTGTCCCGTTCTTTGTTGTGTCGGTCTTTTGCAGTGATGGATCTATACTTACTGTCGCCCGGGACAAAATCGCAGAGTTTGCCCCCCTCCGCGGTACCAAACACAAGAAATATATTATATTTTTAATTTGTCTTTGATGGGATGGATAAGCAATTATCTCGTATACCATAATATGATTTTATCTCATGGTTCTTATGTTTTTTTACAACCGATGTTCATAGGCTACGATTCAGCCTAACCAAGAGCTGTTATTGCCATAACATGACCGAGAAATTTGCCAGCCGTTGTAAAACCAAAGCAAGGTATCTACCTGATTTCACGTATGAAACTTCCGACATTTTTCTTACCTTTCCCAACTATTTCAACACAATTCCTGACCAGTGTAAACGGCCATGTTGCCTCCTAAAACGAATACTTGAGCCCAATCTGTGTAAAGTATAATACAAATATTATTTGACGGCCACAGTGCGACTGAGAGCCATGATGTGTCACAACATATTTAAAAGCCGCAATGAGACCAAGAGATTTGCTGGTCACAGAAACACTGAGAGATTTTTTACGGCCGCAATACGAAATACGACCGAGAGATTTGCCGGCCGTTGTAAATACGACCGCGATTTGACAGCCGCGATGCGACCAAGATAGGTGTGACCGGCCATGAAAAAGGGCAAGCGGTAGTTGCTATGCGACAGATATTTGCCAGCCGCGGTCTAAACGACAGATTTTTTGGCCGCAATTTGGTCATGCAATAAATATGACAACCTCGAAAATAGAAAAATACTTTCGGCAGTGAAACAACAATGAAATATGCCTGCCAGCAACGATTATCTGTTTAAGATTTGGCCAATAGATGTGATGGCCGCGAAAAGAGCGAGAGACTTGTCGTCCATTATGCGACCGAGAGGTCTGCCAGCCGCAAAACAAGCAGGCGATTTTCCGTCCAGGAAATGAGCGAGCGATTTTTCGGCCGCATGACGAGTGAGCTATTTTCCGTCCGCGAAGCAAGCGAGTGTTTTTCTTGCCATCAAACAACAAGAAATGCGACAGTCACGAAAACAGAGACAGGCTTGACGGCAGCGATGCGACAGAGATTTTCCGGCAATGATGTTACTGAGAGATTTGCCGGCAGCAAAACGAAAAATTTGACTTAAAATTAATTTTTTTCAATTTTTACTTAACCGGAGCCAGCCAGTTGGGGGGGGGGGGGCAGGTGCCCCCACTGCCCTCCTAGATCCGTCACTAGTCTTTTGCACATATCTTGCTCGGAAAACCTCGTATTTGTGTCTGCTCCTGTGGCGTCTGCTCGTTATAAAATATAAAGAACATTAGATTACACCAATACACAAAATTGAATATACAAAATCTTCATTCACAGGAAATCCCGCAAAACGGGGATATTTCTGGAAAAACAGCTAGGTTGTTTAGGTCTAGCTCATCACTCTATTGATCTACACTAATAAAAGAAACAATTATATGTTATGCTTCTATTTTATAGGCCAATGCACTAAAATACTGAAACGTGTACGAGGCTACATAATTTATTTACTGTGTTCTCTTAAGCTTGCATGTTCCTCTTGAAATAAAACATTTTTACTCGTACACATATTAAAGTTGTTTTATTTTTGCTATCACTGTTCATCCTATTAAAAAGAAATCAAACACAATAAGTACAGCATTGACTAAGTGAATTGGTGCTTTTAAATAGGTTACATAAGTCTAGCTCTTGTTTTTATCATCTTATAATTTTTTACTGACATCAATAAACACAAGTAACTTAATAATTGAAATCAAAATTAACAGCTGCAATGCTAAAGTAATAGGGATGCCCAGTCTATTTTTTTCTTGGTCTGTGATTTTACCCACATGAATTGTTTTGAATCAACATTTGAAGGGCTGCAGAGTGTAGCCTTCAGCAAAATGTAAATTCTGAAGAATTTGGGCAAACTACAAATTATCACCTGTAGTTAATAGCATAAATCTTGAATTTTGGTTCAGTAGGCACTCAAAATTCAGTCTTTCAATCACATATTAATATATAGGATTGGTGATGTGGTTTGAAGACACTGCCATGATTAAGCATATGGTCCCCTCCCTTAAATAACTTACTCTAAGAGATTGGGTTCATTTTTAAAAGCTCTGGGCTGTAATATTTGGTATAAAAGGAAAGGGATAGACAGCTAGCTTACCTGGGAAAGATGAAAAGCAGCAGATAAAGCATAGAACACACACAAAATATTCACACAAAGAAAATTCTTGATATTTCGACCCTCATGGGGTCTTCATCAGAAGGGGAAATGTAAGAGAAACATTTCCCCTTACATTTACCCTTCTCTTACATTTCCCCTTCTGATGAAGACCCCATGAGGGTCGAAATATCAAGAATTTTCTTTGTGTGAATATTTTGTGTGTGTTCTATGCTTTATCTGCTGCTTTTCATCTTTCCCAGGTAAGCTAGCTGTCTACCCCTTTCCTTTTACTCTAAGAGATTGTAACTTTTACTTAACAATTACGAGCCAAAGTATTGAAACGTTGCCATTTTTCACATTTTCATAATAGCTTGTTAAAAAAATTAAAAACTAAAAAATAACAACCAAACAAGGTAAAACACTGTTGCTTGGAAACAAAAAAAAACAAAAAAAAACTCAATCCTTTCAATGAAATTTCAATCCGTTAAGTTTTTATGGGATTTCTTCAGTTTGGAAGGGACTTTTTTGAATAATTCTAAACATGTATTTAAACAACAAGTAGTTGAACATGGCAGTCATTGTCAAGACCTATGTGAAACAAAAAAATACAACCTACGTAGTTGTCAAAGCCGCATATATTTTATTACAACTTTCATCAGAATCGTTACAACAATTAATTTCAGTTCCGTTTTACAGAAAAGACAAAGTGTCGGTGTGGGAGGTGGACGGTAAACGGTACAAGTCGTACTGCCAGAACCTGTGTCTCCTCGCCAAGTTCTTCCTGGACCACAAGACGCTCTACTACGACGTGGAGCCGTTCCTCTTCTACGTGATGACGACGGCTGACTCGGACGGCTGCCACACGGTCGGCTACTTCAGCAAGGTACAGTCCGAGACATTCCACGTGGCCCTGGCCGTCCATAAGCCTTGTTGTAAAAGTAACATTAGTCTTATGGGCGGCACTGGGCCATATTATTTGACGAGATATATGTTGGTGGTTGGTTAATGTATTTGTTGTGCCGAAGACTCCCTGTTATCACTGCTGAGATCTTCAGGGTTTCCCCGCATAGAGTTATTATTTTGATGTAAAACCGACGTTTCGGACTCGTTACAGAAGTCCATCTTCAGGGCGAGTACAATTCCACTACTGCACTGAAGAGGCCGATGGTCTGAGTTGCAGCTTATATAGACTCCCACAAGAATTGTCGATACAGTACTGTCCATTTCCTGCCTATCATGCCCCTAGGACCGATGTTGATAAAAATCGTCCTGTTAAAAAGGTGTCACTTCCATGGAGTGTAGACTGGTTAACACATTCGCTGTGGAGTACGGGTTACCCATAGTTACGGTTGTTCCCGTATCAAACTGTCTGGAGCCTGTGATTAAAGAGCCTCTGGGAATGACCCAGGTCCTG
The DNA here is from genome assembly GCA_035578135.1 of Flexamia atlantica. Taxonomy (NCBI): domain Eukaryota; kingdom Metazoa; phylum Arthropoda; class Insecta; order Hemiptera; family Cicadellidae; genus Flexamia; species Flexamia atlantica. The sequence continues at coordinate 12,697,134 of JAQJVK010000003.1, read as the reverse complement.
GATTTAGGTGGAAAACAGCCGCAGTGGGATGGAGGCGGGGGCATTACATTCTTTTCCCCAAGTTGTTGATCCTCTGCACTGTTGTCTATTAAATGGTCGGAACATTCTATTTTCTTTATAACTGGTGTCCATGTGTTACTTAAATCTATTCCTTTATCTTTATTATAGTTATTCACGTGTTTTCTAATTTCTACAGCTTCTAAAATTTTCCTTTCATAATAGTCTGAGGAACTAGCTAGAATTTTAACTTCATCAAATTTCATTCCATGTTTATTGGTCCATGAATGGTCTGTAACAATGAAGCTTATACATTCTTGTTTTTCATAATAATAATATGTTCATTAATCCGTGTTTTAATTGATCGATCCGTTTCTCCAATGTAACATTTCCCACAGCTACAACCAATATGGTATACTCCTTGTTATCTGGACACCTTTTAACTGGATATCTGCTTAACACATTCGCTGCAAGCTTCCGAATGGCAGGGTTTTGAGAAATGCGGGTGGGGCGAGGCAGCGAATCAGCGAACCCGATCTATTTCTGTCCGACTAAACACAAAACGCTAGCAGTGATGGCACTGCGTAACCACGAGAGTGGATGTAGTTCACTTGAACACCTACAGATAGCAGCACTACCTGGATTGCACCAGTCCGCTTTTATTGCCAATATGAGAGGGAAAATTCCAGGTAACCGGGACAAAATGGTTGGTTTTATATCATTGCCAGAGGGAAATTTCTTGGGGAAATTTAATACTAACGTACACCAAAATAAAGCCCACATTCGTAGTTACATGCTGGCAACAAATCATTGTTCCCAGGCGCTGCACTGATGCATATTGAACTGGTAAAGTTTGTGTGTTGTGTGCAGACCCGTAGCGCGTCGCGCGGGAACAACCGTAACTATGGGTAACCCGTACTCCACAGCGAATGTGTTAACCAGTCTACACTCCATGGAAGTGACACCTTTTTAACAGGACGATTTTTATCAACATCGGTCCTAGGGGCATGATAGGCAGGAAATGGACAGTACTGTATCGACAATTCTTGTGGGAATCATTTGAGACAAGTCTACATCTGAATATTTGCATAAACAGTATTCATTGCAGTTATAATTAAACCTCTTTTAGATAGAGAACATCAATTTAACTGTAAAAACTGTTATCCCAATGGGTATTGACCCCGCGGTGTTTTGATAAGAGGGAGTCTACTATATTGTGCACGCTTATACAGTGTATGTAGCATATAAATTCAAAAGGTATTAAGTGTCAGAGAGATATAAAGAAAGAAAGCGTAAGGACCATATTAAAGTTAACTTTTTCATAACAGCCTATTCAGTCTCTTCTCTCTGAAGAAGTCCGCTATAAGGACAAAATATTAGTGAAAAACTATGTGTACATCTTTAGTGTTTCTCTGTGCTGACTTGAAAATTATTTCTTCAGATAAGCTAGCTTCATTCCATCCTTTTCCTGAACCAATTCCTACTCAGCCCAAGGCTTTTCACCAAAAGTTTTAATTGTTTTTCCTAATAGTATGTTTTCCTTGCACGCCAATACCATTACAGTTCCAATGCTAACCACTCTTATCAGGTGGAGCCATCGTGAGATAGAATTTATAATTGTGTAAAATTCGATAAGGCGAACTGATAGGCTTGAATAGTTACAATATAATAGGAAAATATTCCAATGTAATAAAAAAAGTGTGTCCAAAGCTTATAACTCTTGTTCAACTTCCTGACAGTGGAGATTTGGAGTGATTCTTTTGTGTTACCTTTTAAGTTCAATATTCATCCGATGTATATGACAGTCTCTTAGCACCCTAGATGCAAGTGGAAAGTATTTTATTTATCTACACAAAAACATATGTATAGTTTTATGCTGGCTTGGTTGTGACAGTTTGGATGTACAGTGGATTCTCGCTCGCTCTGAACAAAAGAGAGATTGCATGTCGGAAAAAGAAGCTTCGTTCCTCAGCTGACATTTTCCCTCTGTAGATGGAAAAACTTTCTTCAGTTATTTATTAGTTATTGGTCAGTTGTTTCTGCTTCTACATTCCTCAGTCAGGTGGATAGCTTGAAGGAAAACTTTTTTTTGCGGAAAAAGCTTTTAATAAAGAGCTTCTTCTCAGGAAGATGACACTGAATATTGCTAACCATTACGATTATAATCATACAGTGATGGTTGATATCTCAGTTCATAAGAACGAGCATGTGCACTAACAATAAATGAACAATGCTTTGAAGTTCTTAGTTAAATGGCAATACATCAAATTATGTGATGTTCTTCAGGTTTGGACCACCCAAGGTTGGCTTTAAGTGAAACATTGATGGAGGTTGATTGTTAAAAAGTGTTTGTAAAGTCAAAAAGTACAGATGCAAGTTACGGCGGCGCTATGACATAATGGAAGTTATGGTGCTGTCAAGACATTGTGTAAGTTATGGTGGGCGGTGCCATGACATAATGGAAGTTACGGTGCTGCCAAGATATGATAGAAGTTACGGTGATGCAAAAAATGATGGAAGTTACAGTTGTGCAGAGACATGATGGAATTACGGTGGTACCAAGACATCATGAAATTTACGGCAGTGCCAAGATTTGGTGGAAGTTACATTGTGCCAAGAATAATGGAAGTTACGATGGAGTCAAGACATTATGGAAGTTACGTTGGCACCAAGACATTATGGAAGTTACAATGGTGACAAGACATAATGAAAGTTATAGTGGTGCCAATACATTTTGGAGAAGGTTGGTTTCTAACTACAGTGTAGGCTTCTGCTGTTATTGTTAGGAAATGACCCGTTGGGCACTGGACATTGGAGCGGTATTGGTTGGTCCGCTGTCAGTGAATATAGGTTTATGCGTTTATGGCAACTCTAGGGTATCTTCTGCACCTTAAAACAAAAAAATATATAAAACAGAGCAGTTGCCTAAGTCTTTAAGAACTATTTAACTATGAAAAATGTACTTTTTCCTAGTGCTTACCATGGAGCCATGAGATAAACAACACGGTAAGATTTTAGGCTAGGCTAATTTTTTAAACTAAGTGTTTTCCTCCAAAATATAATGCGGTAAACTTCTCTATGTATAAAACAGGGCAAGTGTCTAAGGCCTTGTTCACACAAGGCAGTTTTTATGCAGCAAATGTCATATAATTAGGAGTTGTGGATCATACGAAGTTGCCGTTTGGCACAATGTCGTATTGTGTGAAAGCACCCATAAGGTTACACACAAATACGAATTGGGCGACACCTTGCAGTATGACGTAGTATGAGCTGCATCAAAACTGCTTTGTGTAAAAGGGGCCTATAGGCTGTACAAAATATTTAACTATGAAACAGTATGATTTCCTAGTGCTCACCAAAGGAAGGATGCCATTGAGCCTTGTGATAAAATATTATAGTACAGTAATCTTCTCTAACTCCTTAACACATTCGCTGCTAAAATTTTATGTACAGCGCTAACCTATGACTAAAATTTTTTATTTCATAAAAGCTTAGCATTTTATGTTATAGAGTTAGGAATAATTGTCATAATCCATATTCAGGAATAATTGTCCATCCATATATATTGTGGCAAGACTCTTACCATTGGTTTTGGAGCGTCAAAAGTCACCAGTGGACCCCCAGCACTATGCGCCGAAATCACATTGTGCCGCCGCCGGCACAATGTGATTTCGGCGCGGTACAGTGTCAAAAATTGTCAAAAATGTCGGCGAAAACAATAATCAAAATAAAACTAAAATATACACAAAAAACACAATATATAGAATATAAACACTGAAACAAAGTTATAAACTTAGGGTCCACGGGTGGACCCCACCGCACCCGCCAAAACGCAAACGAACGACACTGCACAATTCACACAGGCTCGAACAACAATGTGGTAGCGTATCGACCTGCTTCTACGAGTGGCTGGGCCACACTGGCCCGGCAAACAAAGGATTGCGCGCTCCCCCACCAGTGGACCCGCCGCATCGAATGTGTTAAAATAATATCAAAACTAACAACAAAACAAGCATTACTTTCAGTTTTTCCAGAACTATCTTATTGTCTCCACGCACACGTCTTTGACAAAGCAAATCAATGATTCTGTCTGCAATGATCAAAAAATAATCTTAATCAAAATGTGACACTATCTCAATGTCTCTTCATTGTTTACATCTTCATAATTCCATACCGTACCAACAAATCATTGTCATTTGGAATGGCTTGTTAGTCATTACAAATGGCATTGAGCTCCGCTCCCCCCAACAATGGGATCAACTTTCGCGATCAACTGCTGTTAGTTATCCCTAGAACAGTATACAAAATACATTAACAATGAAAATAATTAATTTTAGAGCAAACTACAATATTCTTAAAGTACTTCTACAGAAATTCTTTCTCTCACCTCTGTTGACACAGAATTGTAAAAAATGTTTTTATCAGAAACATTAAACTTTTTTGCTATGATTATTTTGAGGTATCAGCAGAATAACAATTTAGATTTTTAAGGATGATGGCTTCAGCAACAATAATTTGACAAAAAACACATTCATGAACTGCTGTAAAATAAATTTTTAGTAGGAGTGTTAAGAAATACGGTATAAATTATATTAAAAGGGTAAAATCATTAAAATGGTATCCATAGTTCTGAAATTTTATGAACACATTATTACCAGGTTAACATAATCAATTTCTCTATTGAGTATTTCTGTCAACCAAAGAGAAGACAACCAGAACAGCTGTGAAAATGAAATATTGTATTAAAGATCTGAAACGTAAAAGAAAAAATCTAAATTTATATAAAGTCACTGTAGACCTTAGACTTCTGCTCTTTACTGATATCTAGTGGAAAATTTATGGCTATGATTTGAAAAATGTAGTAAAAACTATCACTGTTCGATCGTGGCCGACGAATATCATCATATTGCAGTAGTAAAATCACTTTTTTTGCACAAAAATATCATCTTCTCCGGTGCACAGGTCACGTGACTGAGTCGTCTCCTGGCCAGTGTCACCATTCTTTATCCCTGATAATTTGATATCAAATAGCAGTTGCCCGTGACTTCGCTCATGATAAAAATTACAGCTGATCTTACTTCTGCTCTTTGAACTGTCAAATTGTTGTTTACATTTCGGTATTTGAATGTTTACGTCCTTATAAAATGTAAACATTGAAGCTAAGGACGTTCACAGGGTGTAGCCTGCCGGGATTTTAAGGAAGTGAATAGTCCAATGCAGTGCTTGATTTGTAAAAATTGAGGTACCGGAACTGTAATTTGCTAGTTTGTACCCAAACCCCCCCTCTCCCTTTATCATCCTTCCCTTCAACAAAGTATTATTTGTTTATGTGAAAAATTTGGTTGATTTAAAAGTCACATTTAACCTAACTAAAATTTGTTAATAAGTAAATTAAAAACTAACAGAGCATTAGTTTACCAAAAAACAAATTGCCTAAAGAAATTCTAGATTTTGATGACACCTTTCGCAAGTGTTCGGGTCTTTTTAGCGCTATCAACATTCGGCTTAGCTTAAGACTACACAAAAGAGCACTAATTTTAGGCCGAAACTCCACACGTAATTTCCGTAAATTTTAAGCAATCTTTATTTTTGGTAAGAACACCGTTCCGCCGCAAATCAAGCACTGTTCCTATATGTTTCCCAGGTTCAAAATCGACCTCTGGGAGAAATTTCAACCGTCGGTTCAATATTTTTCGAGTTCACTTGCCCCATACATACATACATAGACACATACAGAAACCACCTCTTCTTTATAATAGTATAGATTTTCATTTCATTACCTCTGTCTTGGATTCAGCTCAAATTACCTCTAAAATTCAAATTTAATAACAATTACCTCTATAACTCAAACTGTACCTAAGCCAAATTATACATAACTTGAGATAAAAAAATCTGTCTTGTGGCATTTTGAGTTAGTGAGAGTCAACTATATTTATGAAAGATAACCTCAGGGGACTAACTATATTTTTTATCTCGTTAAATTTGTAATTTATAACTATAAAATTACAAAAAATCTCAAAAATAATTTTTTGTACAAAAAACTTGCCTCTGTAGAATAGTTACCAATTAAAACTGCAGTTTTCAGATTTTTAACTTTGATACAGAAGGGGCTCATGTCAAGGCCTCACTTCAAATACAGGCCATGCTGCAGGATTTATGACGTCAAACAAGTAGGCGGTCTGTAAGTCTGGCTCAGGACTCACAGCTGCGCTGTTCATCAGTTACTTTTAGATCAAAACAAGAAAACGTACATAAAGTAATATTTGACGTTCAGTGATGAAATGTAAACAGAAAAAACGTAAATAAACAAGGGATATTTGACGTTTAGCAATAAAATGTAAACATAGGATGTTAGTTCCCTGCCTACTTGTGTGACGTGGCGCAGTGCTGGGATCGCTGCAGCATAGCCTGTATTTTCAATAGGGCCTTGCTCAGGTGTAGGTTTACTGGTTTGAATCCACTAGCGTATAAAATAGCAATATTTGTTTAACCAACTACAATACACTCCCGAGCTACTGTACCTAATATCCGAGTGGCAGTTATCCGAGACTCCTGGTTATCCGAGGCCGTTCTAAGCAAAAATATCCTTTTATTATTCTGGGTAACATTATAATAACATGAAATATATGTATTTTTTTTAGTAGATATAAAATTATCAACAATTTATTAGTTTACTCAGGTTAATAATTTAAATAAACATTCAAAGCATTATTTTATTATCAGTGGCGGATTTACCACTAGACCGACTAGGCTGTGCAGCGATTAGGGGGCCGCGCACGGACGAGAATAAGCCATCGAGAGTGGATTAGAGGCAGATCAGGCTTGAAAGCGTAGTTAGTTAGTAAAAAGAAAAAAGGTCAATAACCTAATTTGTGTTTGACATCAAAAACACAAGCAGACGTACTGACCGAGTTGTCCGCTGGATGTAAGGCAGGAATTCACTATCCTCTAACTATAGCTATTTTGACTTGCCAAAATATTATGCAAACTACTGGTATTTGCCTCATAGGGCCTTATGAGAGTTCAGAGAAAAGAGTCTTGCCGAACATCACCAAGTTCGTATTGGCATAGATTCACCCTTGCTTGCTGATAGTGATCTCCTACCATTAACAAATGTTGGTGTGAATGTAAACAGACGTTGCAAGACGAATGACGATTTTCCTTGACAAAATATGTTGTTACAAATTGTTATGTTTTAACCGTTTTAGTGGCGAGGATCGCTCAGAGCGACGCGCATACTAGGTATCGCTATTACCGAGGATCGCCCAGAGCGACGATGGGTCCAACTGCATGTAATACCAGGACTCAGGGCGATGTTTACATTTTTACACATATAAAATATATTTTTTGTATTTGCTGGATGGAATTCATGCCAAATGCCTTTCTACAATCAAATCTTTAATTTCATGTCACTTTTCTCCTGAACTGTCTTTATGGTTAGATGAAATGACATACTGAATTAAAATGCAATCATGTTGGTAGACAAATAAACCATGCATTTCGTACAGCGGAGATGCAACTTCGTCTGTGTAATTTTTAGGCTGTTTTTGTGTTACCTATAGGATTATTATTAAAATATGGCTTGTATTCTAACTTTGTGGATCTTTTTAAATGTTAAATGATGTTTTGAGTGAAAATATGGAATACGAATACTGTTTGAAGTAGGTTTCTTAGTGACGTTGTTCAACTCTGCATTGCAAGGTTATCGTTTTATTTTGTAAATTCATAACCTGTTACAGTAAATTGATGTTTTATACATGGTTTTAATTTTTTTTTACGTAATTTTACACAAAACTTATATAAATTTCATCAGAGTAAAACCTAAATATGCTTTTTTAGCGTGTACATGAAAAAAGAATATGATGCAATTTTTTTTTATTTGTTAAAATTTGTACCAGAAACGTGAAATTTGTCTTTCCTCTTGTCATTTTTAAATAGTACAAGTAATTAGAAACAAAGGAAAAAGATTTGTTCAAAAATGTTAATAAATTAGTATTTAGTGATTTTTTTCCCAAAACACTTACATTTTTGCCCAAATAAGGCATGGCACTTCTTGCAGGTAACAATGAAAAAAGGTCCGGTACTTTATGAACCTACATTAATTTTTTGCTCCGGCACTAAAAGGGTTAAAGGTAATAGGCTAAATTTTCAATCATTTGTTGAATAGAAATTCTTTTTTATTGGGCTGCATACTCTATATACTTGTAAAGCAAATATCTTACCAGCATTACACTAACAAATAAATATGTTTTTATCATACTGACTCACAAACGTCTGTTTTCCGTCCCTTTTTGTTGGCTCAAAAGTTACCCATTGCCATACTAGTCCAGCAAAAACTTTTTCCGAACTGCTAAAGTTTTGCCGGACTGCAATTACAGGAAACGGAAGTAAACAATCAGCTGATTTGTAGCAATCCAACGTTTAATGCTTGTTTATTCGTTACTTTTTAGAGGAATGTAGTCGCAGCACTGGCAGCAGTAGAAAATTTTTGTTTTGTTTGTTATAGGTTAGGTTTGAAGGATTGAGAAACGTATTGGTTTATGCCAGGGGCGGACTGGGAAGAAAAAACGGCCCTGGCATCCTTCAGGCAAGCGGCCCCAGATAGGAAAGAATGGGGTAACTTTCCGGGGGGTCTGGGGGCCCTCCCCCGGGAAAATTTGCAAAATTTGAAACCCAAAAACTTATTTTAAGACTACCTGAACACCTAGAAGTGCCTTAATCACAAAAAAATTCTTTCATATCTCTACTACCGCACCCTGAAATTTGTAGGTTGTTATTATCAAGAAATTTAGTTGTAAGCAAATTTCCTGCAAAAATTTGTTTTGAGAAATTGATTCTCAGAGGCAATGGCCGGCCTCAGCTCAGCAACAAAAGAGGCTGATTTTAATTTTCGTTTAGGCCCACTTAAAAAAACCACCACCACCGGCCCCTTCCTGACCTAAAGAGGCCGACCCCTCTTGCATTTGCCCGAATGCCCACATGGCCAGTCCGCCCCTGGTTATGCAAGGACTTCGTTATGATCAAAAGTATGTTTTTTTCTGAATTGTATGATGAAAAGTATTGTACGTTACACAGCTAGGAAGTTTTAATGTACTCATATGAAAATCCCGCAATCGCTTCCGCTCACGTGGGAACTATCATGCTCGTCTGGCAAAACAGTACTTCCCGGCCTAGTAACGTATACTAGCATTACACTTATAATCGAGGTCTCTTAACACAGGAACCTCTAAATATAAGCGTATTCTTCGAAATATTATTCTTGAAACTCAATAAGAATGTCATTTAAAATGCATATTTACTTAAATAAAGTTCACAATTTCATTCAAATACTTCAGGCCCATATTCAAGCAAACATAACCTGGAAACCAAGTGTCATTTTGTTTTCTAAGTTATTTTCCCCTGGTGTACAGTTTAACCAAAATAAGAGCAACAGAACAGTCGGTAAATATGTGCAGAATAGCCTTCAAACAAAGCCTGCCCATTAGGTGCTGCAATCTCAGAAAAGTGCTAGTATTTACTAGCACTTACACGGGAATATTCCGTACAAGAATTCTGGACCGTCATAAGGGCACGACATATTTTCCATCCAAGTAGGCCAATGGGTTAGTAACCATAAAACCACCATTTGATAAATTAAATTCAATAGATACCTGATGAGAAGACAGTGTCAGGAAGCCGGTGATTGTCTTTGGACGATTTGCTGATGATCTTACGATTCTTGTGCACTTGTGCTTTTAATATCCCACCCTCTTTCATTATGTCTGGACCTGAAAATTTAATGTTTAAATGATGCTATTGAATATTCCCATTATATATTAACATAAGGAACATTATATAAAAAAATAAATAAAAGGATAATTAGTTTTTAATAATATTATACAAAATTAATTACCTTAGATTTTTGAGATGCTAGGAGTTACAAACACTGAAAGCAAAAGGAAAAATTGGAAATCTTGCAATTGCTTAGCAACAGTTTGACAACTGATCTTTTAAACTTAAGTATTTAAAATAAATTTAGATTAAATTTACACCTGCTTAAAGAAACTTTCAGAAATCCATGGTAACTGTTCTTTAAATGTTTTTTCCAATAGTTACTAGCCATTGTAGCATTCTCGTGTGGTTAATCTGGAAAATCTATATATTGAAAGAATTTGGTTTTTCTTTTCCGAGTCCGCCCGGCTCTTCTACTCAACCGATTTTCATAATTGAGGTCTTAAATTAAAGGTATGCACGTGGAGATTTGCCATCAAGCATCTGCATTCATTTATCTGCCGTATTACTCGAGTTATGCACAAAAGCAACTTCCTCCCTGTACATTTCTTATGGGAGTTAAATATGGTTTTCCTTTTCTAAGTTCGTTTGGCTCTTCTACTCAACCGATCTTCATAATTGAGGTCTTAAATTAAAGGTATGCACGTAAAGATTTGCCATCAGGCATCGGCATTTGTTTATCTACTGCATTACTCAACCAAAAAACATTAATTTTATTATTTCCGGGATTTTCAATTCAATTTAAGTTATATTTCCCCAGTTCTAATTACGTAAATCTGTATGCTTTAGTCTAAGAACCTTCAGCGAAATACCACCTTTCATTTCAGCTATTGATCATTAAGATCGGACGTACCTGAAACACACTGCTGAATTCCGAACAACACAAAAGAAATTTTGTTTTTCTTTTCCGAGTCTGTTTGGCTCTTCTACTCGATCGATTTTCATAAATAAGGTCTTAAATTAAAAGTATGCTTGCAAAGATTTGCAATCAAGGATCGGCATTCATTAATATACTGTATTACTCGACCAAAAAACATAAATTTGATTATTTCCCGAATTATGAATTCAATTTAAGATATATTTCCCCAGTTTTAATTAAGTAATTCTATATGTTTTAGAACCTTCTATATGCTAAGAACCTTCAGTGAAATACCAGCTTTCATTTGAGCTATTGATTATTATGATCGGACGTACCTGGATCACTCTGCTGAATTCCGAACAACACAAATCTTATATATATATATATAAATTAGGTTTTCTTTTTCTGAGTCCGTGTATGGTCTGATCTTAATGAAATTTGGTAAAGATGTGTAAAGTGGTAATCAATTGGACAAATTCGTGAACCAGTCCGATCGTACCACCGGAAGGGGGGTAAAGGGGGATAACCCCCCCCCCCCAAAAGTGGGTTTTTGAATTTTTTACATGGAAATACAAAATTTATCCAATTGTGTTGGCACCATTGAATTCAGCTAAAAAAAGAACAATTTAGGATTTTGAATCACTGGTCTATGTCCATTGGTTACTGAGATATTGAAAGTGGTAAACACAGTATGTTGCCCCAATGTTAACCTTATGGGTAATAAGTAAAATTCTATATCTTGTCTATTTCTCAACATATTCATCTTGATAAAAATTGGTATATGTCTTCATCTAGATGAGATCTAATGTATGATAGTCTAAAACCCTGATATTTTCATTTTCATGGCAGCAAACCTGATGTATACTCATTCCCAATGTTAATCTTATGGAGCTTACAAAAACACGTCAAATCTCGCTGTGTTGGCTTGAACTATGTTCTTTTGCATATGAAATTCGCTGAGTATGCAGGTCTGCAACGAGGGTATTTTAGCATGGTATATAGTTTGTAAAGTCGTATGTGCCGGGCTGACATGTCGCTGTCCCGAAAACTTAAGTACAAAATATCTCATGGAAGTCCTACGTTTTCCTTTTTGGAACAAATTACCAACTTGGTAATAACTCGTGGTTTAATCGGTTTTCTGAAATTCCAACATAACCGGGCCCAGCTACATGAACCTCTTTTTCAACTTAGGCAAGTGTCGGGCAAGTCACATTGAAGTTGTAAAGATCCATTGCATGTAACATTAATTTTGTAAATGAAGAACTATTTGATTTGAGTTAATTTTGTGTCTTAGTACCAAAATTTACTGCTGCGGAGCAGCGTGGGTCCTCTAGTATCAATGAATAGTTCTCTCAGAAACAGAATCATCATATGTTTAATTTCGTAAGGCGATTCTTTGCATCAAAATTGTGAGCGTCTGGCAAGATGTACAAAGATGGGAGAGGGCTCAAATTAAAGGTCTCTATTCCTTGATAGTTGGCAAAATAATGAAATTGCTTGAAATTCACCAGAAAACGAGAACTAACGTAAAATATCTGCTTTTTAAAAGAATTAGGACCTAAAAACGTCCAATTTGTTTACATACAACATGTGATGATACTGTGATACTTGATTGAAACCATGTGGTAGGTTAGATATTAATAGATAAAATAGATCCAGTTTGCTATGAAGGTATTATGTTCTATAATAAATAGGGATTGTTTGAATTTTCCCTCATTAGGAGCTTTTAGCCCCTTCAAGCCACTAGTACAAACCAAAATCCTAATAATTTGAATGGCTGGGATCACCTTTTATGCTAAAATTCAGCCCGCTCGGTCCAGTAGATTGTGTTTATTTCTTACATAATATAGATAGACATTTTACAAAAACTACATCTTTATAAAATGATAGCTGTGATAAACATTTGTTTTCAATTCAAAATTAAACATAAACTTTCAATGTTATTAAATGATCAGTAAGCTTTTTTCCCATAAAATTAGTACCTCAAAAATTGTAGTCCCACTTGCTTTTTTTACATCCTCTCTCTGTGAATAATTAAGTTTTATTTTCGCCATTTTCACTTTCCAACTCGACTCAACAATGCAAAGCACATCAATCATTTACGACGGCAGAAATCTTAATGATGACAAGCACTTTGCTTTATGACATTAGTCGTTGTCCAGCCACCCCCCGGGTGACTCGGGGACCAGACCAGCTGCCTATAAACACGTCTTTATGGTGTCTAGACGTCCCGGCTCGGGCCACCCTCGGCTTCTAATCTCCCCGATATTCATTCGTTCCAGTCATTTGCAAACTTTGCCGATTTTAATAATTAATTTTCCTCGATTGCTGGAGCGGATTGTTTTGCATTTGGGTTGAATTGTTAAGCCGAGTCGCAGATTGTTAATAGTACAATATTGCTCAGATTTATTATTTTTTTTTAGAGGCTGAATGTTTGTTAAAAAGTTGACGTACTGTTATGATTTACCACCTAACTATCCAGTAATAGTATAATCAAATGAAATGGAAAATATCTTTATTCATAATGTACATATTAGTCCAGAATGTGTCAATCAATATGGCATTAAATTTTCTATAGAACTAAGAAACTGAAAACTATTTCCTTCATTTTGTACAGATAAGTAGATAACATACACTTATAAAGAAAGGAAAAACTCATCCACCATATACAAAGGTCCATTGATAGTGTATATTGTTAATATTTTCAATATCGTTTTGTGAAATATTCTATAGAAATTTTGTTTTATGCTTCGGTAATTTTCAAAAAGCAATTTCTTTCACTGTTTTGTTATTCAGTTCATAGCAATCTCGAGTAATAAGGCCGCACCATTCAAACTGATAATGTCGCTTTGCAAAGGTTTTTAACTCAGAAAAACATTTCCAGATGGAACAAAAAGAAATATATATGTTATTCGAACCCTTATTACTAGAGTAGACTATTGATTTAAAATACATCAATGTTTATATTCTGGGGTTCGAATCAGTGAGATAGTTCTTATTTATAGTTTCTTATTAACAATGATAACGTTTGTGTAATCCCATGTATGTTTTAAAAATAGTCATGTGGTCTCATCTTAATTAACCAATAAAATAAACTAAATATTGTGGCAAGGTGCTGTTTTTAAAATTGTTACCAATTTACTAGAATTATGACGGTAAACACAAAAATTACTGAATCAAATTGAGATGACAATTTTGCATAGTTATGGACCAACTACATTTACATGTTGCTTTTCTGAACTAGGTCAATACGTAGACCAAATACAATTTAAAAATTCTCTGGAGCTTTGCCTGTAGGTTTTTTATTTATGCATTTTATACAGATTTTTCCGATTTATATTGTGATTCTTGGCTTCAATAGGAAATATTGTTGATTTTACAGTTATTTATCTAACCGTGCGAGGAGCCGTAACAAAATTTAGTTAGCCATAAATTGTGATTAAGAAACTTATGTAACTTTGATATATTGCATTTATTTTATTGAGTTTATTAAAAATTATCTTTAATTATTTTAATTCATGGCAGTTTTGTATAATGTTTTTTCAATACCAGTCCTGGCAATCACACTGTCCCCCTTTGAAATTAAAGGTCTGAATGAACGCACATAGATCTATTTCAGTTTATTCAGATTTGAATTGGCCGGTTTGAATATTTTAGGACGGTTTATATTGTTATCAAACCATTTGGTTGATTGACAATGTTCAGGATAATTGACAATTTGACAATCTTTTGTTGTATTTAAAAGTATTAGTAAAAATTATATGCTATTAAATTATTCCCACCAAGTCTGAAAGTAAATTTTAAATAATCTATGCTTGTGTATAATACTATTAAATTATATATTAGTTATACTATTAGTTTTATATCATCATTATTGGTCCAATCAGTAATTGGTTCATCATAAAAGCAAAGGGCAGACAATTTTGGTGTTATTTTGATTGGACTGTGGCATTATAGTGACTAGTAAATAAGAGATTGATTCATCATTAAATTTCATTGTATTTTCTCTAGACCGATCATAAGAAATGAATCTCAGTAGCAGTGACAGTTACAAAGTTAACCAGTATGAAGAGTGATGAGAGGTTTGTTTTGAGACAAGTTTTGGATACTAATGAGAGTTGTTATTCCTTAAGGTGGCAGAAAATTTCAAGATTAAGGAATATCCTTGTATGAGGTTTTAAAGAATACCCTTGTTAGAGGTTCGAGGTTTTTCTTGGAAACCTTAAAACGGATTTTGTATTTTTCACCATGTATCTATTGAAAACCAAAGCCATCACCCTTGATTCTCGTATTTTTCAACAAAAAAAAACCGTTAAAACGGAATTTAATACAAAATGCAGATGTTAAAAATATTATTATTTAATATCACGTACAATTTTTTATTTAGGAAACAATGTGTTAGGTAAAAAAAGTATATGATAAAAAATTTCCGAACATAAAAGTTTTTGAAGTCTAAATGAAAAATAAATTAAATTCACAGCAAAAAATAAATAGCATGTTACAAATTGTCGCACATACTATTCATGACAAATATTTTGTGCCACATATTCAAAGAAAAATCATCTCAAGTTTTATTCCCAGGTAATTGATTAAGTGAAAACATAATTTTTTTTATTTTCAAACAAAATAATTTAAGCAAAAATATTTTTAATAATTTTTTAATCTAATATTATTAAAATAAAAACAAGGTACCCTTCAGATTCCAAGAGTTATTTATTCAATATGTTATTATGTATTACATTACATAATAGTTGTCACAACCTGTAAAAATTATAATCAAATTTTGTAATTGTAAAAGTCGGGAATATATAGCAAACTTTTGTAATTTGCATTAAAAGCTAAATTTAAACTATGTATATAATTATATTTTTTCAAATTTTCATCAATTATCGCAAAATTATCTATTAATTTCGTCTTACCAAACTCGGTCTAGCAACCTGTACCGCTCTAGGAACGATGATGAAAATATCGAATCGTCTGCGAGTTTATCATACAGACGTCCAGACAGTATGAGTGGTGGTGGGGGGGGGGGGTTAAGCTGAAGAGGGAGGCCCCCCCATTGAGGCAGGTCAGGAAGGGTCGATGCCCCATGGGTTTTGGGGTAGGCCTAGTCTGGTCAGGATCGATCCCTGCAGCTCTCCGACGACTGGCTTCTATTGTAAATTAATAAAACACGCCCCCTTCCCCCTTTCCCTCCCCGTGTAGGTCAGTTGCTTGGATACATCACCTGTAATCCCTCAAAGTGGGGGGAGGGGAAGCTACTGACGGTTACCATGTTAACCGCCGGTAGATTTTAATAATTTTTATCTCAGTTGAGAGCAGTTTAAAATTATCGGTAAACTCGTTTTCTGTTGGTTATTTACTATGATGTATTTAGATGGCATTGAGGTTAAAATTAACATATGTTTTAATCTAAATTACATACATAAATAAATCAGAAATGCTCGAGGTTATTGTTTGTTTGATTTTTGATCTTTTTTAATACGTTAGTAAACTGTTATTATAGTAGTTTTCAATGTAAATTCCATTTGTGAAATTTGCCAAAATACTTTTCAGGAAAAATATACCCGTCTTTTTTGTTTTATTTTAAACTAGTAGATATACCCGCGGCTTCGCTCGCTGAAAGGATAACAAATGTTTGGTTCAATTATCCGTTTTTTGTTACGTGCATTTTTACAAATTTCCTTATAGACTAACGATTTTAATGATTTATCCTAACTATACGATTTTAAGCGCTTCATTCGGTAGAAATAATATATTTGTTTGAACTTTGCCTATAAATCGCTTTCGACCAGCATGCAAACCCTCCTAAAAATTGAAATTCAGAAAATCCCCGATTATATAAAAATAACTGTATGATATGTCGCAGCAGAGTTTTAAGATCCTAGTTAAATTACTTCGGGTGGTCCGTAAATCGCGAGTATGTGGAAACTGTTAAATACATAATATAAGAAAATCGTCATAATTTTGAACAGTTTATTCTTTTAGTAAATGGAATTTATATTTTTTGCCTCTTTAAGATGTTCTGGAGACCTTCTATTGATATTTTGAATTCATAGATCTTAAAAACTGAAAAGGCCGCCATTTTGAATTTTTGAATTTACCTTATTTTAGCCTTTCCAGGGACAGAATTTTAAAATCCTTCATTAGTATGCATCTGGAGCCTATAAAGAATATTTGAGCCAAGATTCATCGCCCAAAGCCCTGCATTGTTTTGGAAAATAAGCTTTGAAAACTAAAAATGGCCGCCATCTTGAATTTTTTAATATACAGTAGAGCGCCGATTATCTGAACGTCGATCATCCGAACCGTCGGTTAACCGAATGCCGTAATAATTCATATTTTGAACATGATTCTCAAGCAATTCAAATTCGCGCGCCAACCGAATCTCCCGTTGCGCCGGGATATCAATGTATTCTGATAGATTTCATAATAAAATTAAGTGAATAATTTTTGTTTGATCATTTTTGAGCCTTTTTACTATTAATAATTACGTTACATATATAATTTTAAAATGATGCCTTTTCATGTTCGATTAACCGAATATTCAGTTATCCGAACACCCCTTGTCCCCAATTAGTTCGGATAATCGGCGCTCTACTGTACCCTATTTTAGCCTTTTGAGAGAATATATTTTAAAATCCGTTCTTAGTACGCATCTAGAGCCTATAATGATTCATCGTGTCAAGTTTCGTTGCCCAAAGCCTTAAAGTTTTTGAGAAACTGTGATCAGTGAGTGAGTCAGTCAGTCAGTCAGGCAGTCAGTCAACCGTTTTGGCTTTTATATATATAGACAACACTGCATTATTTGTTGTAAAACCTCAAGTAATAACCTACTTTAATCCCCTCCCTTTTCATTTTGAGAATGAACAACATGTAAAACTGCTAGTAAGTGAACAGAAAATAATTACACACTTAACTTGGAATGCATGAAAATAATAGTTAAAAATCACTTATCAATGATTTGATCCTAGAAATCTATTTAGCCTAATAATTTCTGGAAGAATGTTTTGTCGACTCTCCGACCCTTTTGTTTAAGGCGGCAGAAAAATTTTTGGTCAATGAAATTTTTTATTACTTTTCTACAGAATTATATTGAATACATAGTATTAAAATAAAAAGTATTTAAACATTATTTTACTTTTTCAATGTTTTGGACACTCAAAGAAATGATTTTCACATATTTCCTATTGAGATTAACAATTTAACACGTGCACGGTGGCATGGGAGCAATCGTTCCCATGCATAACCCTTATGCCATCCTGGTGGGAGCGATCGCTCCCAAGCTGCAACTTACTGTATTACAGTATGATTCATTTTAAAACCAGGATCTGAGCTTGAAATCTGAAACGTTAACTTAATAGTACAATTGCATTCTGTGCACTAGACAATGCTGCTCCCACGTTAAGCGTGGCAGTTACAGTAACTATAAGTCATCAGGATGGCGGCAAGGAACACAGTAAATTGTGCCGCCGCGAACGTGTTAAAAACCATTTTAGGTATAGACATGAGTTTGGAGGTGTGCATTAGTGTAACTATACTGCAGGTGTTAGTAACTCATTTTATGTTAAAAAAATCTAAATTTAACTTATACTTAAAATGTTTAGGCCTATTAATAAACATTTATTATTAATTCAATAAAAATAAAAATGTGTTACCCCTTGTGAGTACCTTTACAGTAAATTTAGGCTTTGATTTCAAAGGAAATGTTAATCCTGAGAGGATATGACGTCAATAGAAGCTTCAAAATCTGGAACTCCCTAAGGTTAAGTTTGGAGCACAATAGTGCTGCACCCTAGGTGGAATTAGTTTACGACGGTGCTCATTGCATCACCTTAAGGGCAAATTTTCATCATTGTGGTGACTCCCACTAAACGAATTTTTCTCATACTCCAATTTATTCTCCCCCTCAGTAAGCCTTTAAGGGTTTTTTTTATAAAATACTTAAACCACATTATGTGTTGTAAGAATTTATGAACGAATGTTCAAATAATTTATATTACAAAGACTATTCTGATACAAATATTTTGTAAATATCCGATCATAAAGAAGCAAAATGATCAAAATAATTATTCTCAATTAAGAAAAAGAGATTTACTACGCATCTAAGGACGGAGAGTATAATATGAAAGTAATGAGACCTCTGCAGTCTGCCAAGTGTTGCAGGGGCAGACTGTGAGGCAACAGCTGATAGGACGGGGACGGTTGATCGATCACCCGACATTACGAAGTAGGAGGTTTCAGGCAGTTCTATCGGATTTAGGGGCTTAAACCATTCGCTTATAAAAGTTTATAAATTTCATGTGGTTTTTTGCCAATTTTTAAAATTGGTTTACTAGATAAACAAAATCGCGTCACAATCATCCTTCACTCATTTGTCATTCATACTTGGCGTTTTAAAATACCTTGTTCATTGTTTGCCTCCTGAATTGATGCAGTTAATTAAAAAATGTTACATACCTTAAAACTGTCTTCAGTTAACTGTCAAAATCTTACAGATTTACTCGAGTTTCAGCATTAATATGCCATTGCCAAAATCTTCTTTAAAGAACATAAATTGGTCGTCAATAGTTTAAAACAATTAAAATACATACATTTAGAGAATTACACAAAACACACGGACAAACGCGACACATTCCTGGCCGGTACGATACGAGCTCCAGACTCAAATACCTACCTGGTTAGGTCACCATTTCAAGTAATATATCTAATGCATAAAATTATGGTTGCTTGAATTCTTCACAGAATCAATTTTTTTATATTAAAATGGAGTTTTATATTGAAGTAGAATTTAACAAACTTGACTCCCTGCAACTCGAAACATAAGATAACTGGACACATTTGTTTACACCAGAAGCGTGCAATTATAAACAATAAAAGACAATGAAGTTTGTAACCTTATTTCCATTTTTAAATAATTGATTTTTTTGTAGTTATTTTATGTTTGATTACACTTTTATTCAGTTTTCAAACCATTATTCGGTATTTAATAATAAACCAATGTATAATTGGTATGTGTTTGGTATGTTTTGTGTATTGCATGTTACTGGCTTTTTTTGGGTTTCCTTCACACCCAACAATATATTCTGGAAATCTCGACATTCCCCAAATCTGACAGGGTTAAAGTAAAGATTGCTTCAAATTTGTGAGACTGAAACTGTATTAAAAATGAATTGAATGTTTCTAAATGGATCCTGGCTTAGGCTTATTGAACTAGGATAAGAAGGGTTTTTTGAATTTTTGTTATCTGATAATGTTACGTTTGCTTTAAACGTACATAAGTAATTACTTTTAAACTATTAATTGTTTGCTATTAACCTGTAAAACTAACCTTTGCAATTTAGTTTTTGAAAAATTGAATGTGTCTAATTGTTATTCAGACAACGTCATTCTCCAAGCTGATACTTTTTATTTCAAAATTCTCAAAATTGTCAGTTGAGAGAAAGATGGAAACACATTCGTTTCGCTAGGAAGTAAAATTTATGACGGCTCGGTGATGTGTGGTGGAGAGTTTTTCATTGCCGGCAGTTTCATATAAGACTGCAGACGACACAAATAACTCAAATTGTCAAACTGTTGCGGCCCATCTGCATGTCTGAGCAGTTCCGCTCTCCCCTCATTTGAGCACTTTTCTCTGTTTTTAAAAGGCCATGAGCAGTTGAATAAATCATTTAGAACGACCCTTCTCACTTTCCTCTCAAATTGTCCATGAATAAAAGCACTTAATTATGGACAGTAGAATATTGTTTTGTGTTTTATTCTTCATCATTTAATACACAGTTGAGGTGGTCCAATAGAATTTAGTCATGGCAAAATCTTTAACAATCATGGCAGCAAATAAATATCAAGATTTTGATATGTTTCTGAGGTTAAGTTTCTTTAGAAATGTTGTCAGTAGCACACAAAGTACTTGTCCGTAGCCCTAGGTTTTTAAAGCATGTTTTTCCACTTGTTTATGTATCTTTGCAAAGCTTTTTGTGAACCAACTCTTTTTCTTTTCTTATTGTGTCAAAATGAAACATTTCTGTTGAAGTGTAACCATATAAAACAATTTAGTGTAAAAATTGCAAAAATAATGGAGAGCATTTTAAATCAAATTGCACAGCGGTAAAATTTATATTGAACGGTTGAAAACGTTTAATTCTTAAAAGCATATAATTCTTGAAAGGTAGCCTAATCACTTTATTTTATTCATGTAAAATCTTATACCTCTCAAATCCTTGGGTTATACCATGTGAGGCACCCCTCCCCAAACTCTTGACTCCGGTCTGTAATACTGGTTGAAACTATTCTCATGTACTTAGGAAATAAATGATCTGTCCTCATCCTTTTTGCTACGAACACACCTTTCACCCCACTGTTTTCCAAGGGTCATGTTGTTGACCTTTAAAAAATCCTTTTGATCGGACAGATGAAAGGAAGATGTAGGTAGCCAATGTGATTGACGGAAGCTCCAAATCCCTCCTGTGATTGGTCGGTTGCTCGGACAGTAAGATTGGCCGGGGGGGGGGGGGGGGGGCTGCTCTCCACTGGAAGCGTAAACCTCCTGAGAGAGGCAGTCTGGAAACTATGGAAACTACCCTTTGTAATAATGTAGGTTTATGTACGTTGAGCGAGCAAGGGGCTTTTACATGGATTAACATTATTTTTCTCTGTACAACTGGGATAGAAATGGTTCGAATCATAAATTAATGACTTTGCCCAAGCACTGTAAATAATGAAAGTACATATTTGTTTCTCTGTGTATATTTAAAATTTTAAGTATATAACCACATAAATTCCGTTTGGCTTAAAGTTTCTCAGTTGCTTCTTGAGAAGTTCATTGCAGACGTAATGTTTTAAAAGTTTCGTGATTATGAAATACAATTTTAATATTTTAAGTAAATTGGAGTTTAACTAGTCAGAAACTAACGCCTATCATAGAAAGTAATATGTTTTATATCAGTATTTAACAGAATATAATTTAGTAGCCGTAGGCCTGAAGTATAGTTAAAAAGGATAGTCTAAAAAGCAAGTAATATGCGTGACAGTAGACTAAAGGCAAACAGTTTCACTACCGTTAGTCTTGCGGGATAAGGACATTGTGACCAAGGTAGATAAATGTTATATCAGAGACTAATGCATTGGAAGGAGTTTTGCTATTTAGAGTCTCTTACGTTAAACTACGGGCTTTTCTGTTGATTTGTGACCACATTACCCACAAAGTATATCCAAAACTCGGGAATGTTGAGGTTCTGTTATGGTATTTCATTTTGATTTAGGTTGTTTTCGACTAACTGAGTGAGGGAGTTTTTGTTGTTCTTTTTTACTTGACAATTATTTGAAGGTGTTTTTTAAACAGCAGAGATCAACGATTCTAAAGTGCATTGCAGTGTAATGTTAATGTGGACTGTTAGGATGCCGAGTTTATTAAGATTTTTTAATTATTTATTTATTGATATACTATTAATTTTGATAGAATCTTATATTTAATTAAATTATTTAATACATAATTCAATTTTAATATTTGATGACAAGTAAAGAAATTTTATCAAATCAGAATAAGTTCCTGGAGGACCGAGCCTTGCTTGGAAATATTTAATTTTTATAATTTCATACCATTACTATATAAAAAAATCAGTATAATTTTCTTATACACATTATTTTTAATATTCCATACAATCTCTGTCAGCACACTGAGATAGCGTTTGTATTAACGGATGTCTGAGTTACAACTGTTGTTAAGTTTACTTTATTTTTTCGTTCTTTATTTCATTGTTCCCATGGCAACTCAAAAGGCAAATATTGAAATTTAACAACTTTAAAATCACTTTTTCTCAAAACTATTAGATTTTTAATGGCAATGCGACCGGTTAGAACTTGTTTTTGTGCCATGAATAAGTTATTTCCAGCATTTAAAAGAAATCCTGGAAGCCGTTTTCGAGATATTTGTGCAGTCAAACAAGCAATCAATTAGTCAATCAAGCAAACATTGTTCATATGAGAGTATAGGATAAACCAACATTTTGTTTGAATTTTTCCCCAATTTTTCTGTACATCTCCGGTTTTGCAAGTGATTTCCCCGTAAGAGTTATCCAGGCTGAGTTTTCGATGTAACACTTTACTGTTAAAGGGTGTCTACTGATAACGGAAATATTTGAAATACTGGAATTATACTTGAATTTATTTTCATACTGGAAATATACTTGAATTTCAAATTATGTACTTGAATTTTATTGAGGTATTAGTGAGTTAATCAGTAAAATAAGGTTTTTTCAGTGGTTCAATAAATATGAATATAAAAAGTGATTTTTTTGCAAGCCATAATCATAGCCTTATCCTCTAGTTTCTGTTCAATTATTAATGATCAGAAGAAGAAATTCAAAGATTAAAAAAGGCCAACTAAGAATAATTTTTGAGAACAGATTAAAAGTTACTGGAGACAAAAATATCAAATAAACTATTGCAGGTTCAAAACAGACAGCTAAAGACAAACCTCCTACTTTTTTCATAACGTAATTACTGTGTTTTTTGCTTTTTAGCATTGACCTAATTTATTAATTAGTATTTTTTTGTTAATAGCTACACCATTATTAGTAAACTGAGGTAGAAATTGTTATTATTTTGCAAAAAGAAGTCAAAGGAAAATAAGGCTATTTGGCAACTAAGCAGCTGTGGAAGGACCTTGTAAATTAATAAAAATAACTTTTTAAATCATAAATGTTATAGTTGTTAGAAAGTATTTCTCACATTTAAGTGTATTGTAAAAAAGTAGTTTTATCTTGATGAAAAAAAGTTATTAAATGATTGAAATTATCAAGAGTCATCAACGGGCACTCCCTTCTTACATTGATAGTTTGCATGCGATTGTGATACTGGAATTTTGTTCCAAAATGTTCTTGAATTACTGGAAATATACTGGTATTCTAAAATCAGAATCAGGGTCAGTATACACCCTGTGTTATAAGATTATTATAGCAATCTATAAGTTATAAAAACTAAGCATGATGATATACTTATTTTGCCGCACAATGTTTATAGAGGAAGATTTTTCCTTTTTTTAACATCACAGTTACTTAAAATAGGAGAGAGGTTGAAATATTAGTAATGAGCTGCGTAACTTTCGTACATTGAGTTATGAAGACGTTACCGAGCTGTTCGGAGAAGTAAATCCCCGGCAGCTCCGAGGGACGTTGTAAGTCGGTCGGCTAATGATCCTCGTGTAACTAATATGGCAGTTACTGCGGGCCAATCAGGTGATACGGCTGTCTTGTGGTACATCGGCTAATTGCAGATTGTTCAAAACGATGAGGTATAGGGAAGAAGAAGAACAAAATCTGACATTGGACGGCTGATCACTGAAACAGGTTAATTACTTAAAAATTATATCATCAGCGATACGGTTTTGTAGTCCAGTGGTCACGTCTATGAATTACTACGCTGCAGGTTTGGGTTTAATTCTTAATGGCAATCTGTTTTTTTCATTCCTATTACATAACTAGTTTTACTTGGATGGAAGTTATATGTTTTTGAGTTTGGATCAACTTAGTAAAATATATTTAATTAAGACTTTTTTTATAACTTTTTGTTTCCAAACTCCATGTTAACTTGTTTTAACAAAGTAATTTCATAAGAGTGTTAGCCTTTAGGAGAGTATTTCATTTAGACAGCGCTCTGCAGAGTTAGGTTAGGTTAGTATAATTTATTATAATTTTAAGTTTTCAGTCAATCACAAACCAGTTAATATTTTATTTGTAACCATGTGTATTAATGATTTGTAACTAGGTGAATGTGCTACTATCTGTTGGTAATATTTTAACTAACTCCAATATGGCAGTAATGTCAAATTTTCTTTTTCTTCCCAATACCTCATCGTTTTGAACAATTTGCAATCAGCTGTCAGTGTCTTGTGGAGGTTGTGCAACATGGTTTTTGCCATAAAAAAGGTAGTGGCCAAGTTTGTGGTTTTGGAAATAAGTTATATATTTTTCATCACTCTGTATACGAAAAAAGCCTTTATCGTTCAGCTGAGATCTACGAAAACCCTCAATCTCCATACATGAAAACAAATCATGATTAGCTGACTTTTCTTGTTATAAACATTAATTTCGGTACACTAACATTGCTTTTCCTTACACAAACAAGAGTTTTCTGTACCCAAACAAAGTTTCTATTTCTATTTTCTATCATTCCATCAACTGAATTTAAAGTTAAATAGAATGTACAGCCATGTTGAATTTTTGCTCACAACTAATTGACCAAATTATGAAATTTTTAATGATTTTTTGAAGTTTAGTTATTTATTTGTACTGTGATGAAAAGTATTGTATACAACTTGTCACAAAGGTCCAATTTTTATGACTATTAGAAAAATATAGTATTTTATGTTTCATTACATATTTTTTGCTTTCATAAAGAAAATAAATTCTATTAAAGCCTTTTTTGTGATCATTAAAAATATCAAAAACAGTCATTTGTGTGTATTTATTTTCATCCAGGCTCATTTTAAAACATAATTTTCAAGGAATTTGTGGGGTTTAGTGAAACTAATTGACTAACTAAAGTTGATAAAATTAACTTAAAACTAATTATTACTAGGGATACTTAAAGGAATTGCATATTTAATATTGTAAAAAACAATACGATTACAGTAAGGTAAAATTTAATCTGAATTATAAAAACAACAGGCCAGTTTATGAAAAGAGTTTTCCTTCTTCTATTAGCTTAAAAAGTTAATACAGAGAAAAATATTAGTCTAAATGTTGGGAGGAACTGTGCTTGTTACAGGGTTGCAGACATTACAAATGTTTTTGTTGCCCATTAGTTCTTTGTATTATGAAATTTGAGTATACAAAATGTTCCTCTCGTCAGTGTGCCAAAGAATATTAACTGAAATGTTGTTCATTTGGTTTGTTTTCTTTAGTGATCACAGGCTTTTATTTCTACAGACATACAAGATATGTAATTTATGATTTTAGAGTTAGAGGCAAAATTGAATCCAAGATTTTAAACAAGTAATTATAAAACCTAATGTCTCTTCATATAAAAACTCTGTGAGTTAGCTTTTGCATTTTTTCATTTTTAATTTCATTTAACTTAAGCCACAATTAAGCAATAGTCCATTTTTTTCAAAATATATGTGAAAACATCCAGAACCCATTAATTACCAAGGAAAGTCAATTCAGTCACCAGTATAAAACTAATTTCTGGACACGGTTCAGCGAGAAAGGGTAAAATAAGATAGGGGTGCCCCGGGGAAGTGACATTGCTCCTGACAATAACGCGGCCGGGGACGGGGAGGCAATATACAACAACGGATGGGCGATCGCCCGGGCCGCATTATTGCTACGCATCACACTCCTCTCTCACCTTCCCGGGAAAGTTACGTTTCTCCTGGTTTGGATCTTGCTGTTGTATTTCCTCATATTTGTACAATTGTGTTAGTCTAAGTATCATTAAGGTTGAGAGCTAGGTTTGGAAATTTGTTGGAAAATTTATAAGTGTTTCAAATACATCCTTGAAATTAATCCATTATGTTAATGAAATACTTTTGGTGTTTAAGTTGAATTTTATTAAAGATTACCTAACAGATTTTTCCTACCACTGCATGGAAATAATCACATTGCCACACTTGTAAGGGTTCATTTCCGCTTTCATTTCATTCCTGCTCGCAAAAGTTAGTGTTAATGTACATTACCGCTCGCTAAATTAGGGTTACTTGAAATGTAGAATAGGTTAAGGTGGCACACAAGAAAGATAACTATAACGTCAAACACCTCAGACCAGTTTCTGTTGGTCAGAACTCCCGTGACACTCACCGTATTCTAAATTCTAGTTGCCTTGTTCTAAATCAGCTGATTTCATTGTCACTGTTTCTATCTCAACTTCCGGTTCGTTCCAATAGAATAAGCAAACATAACCTCAATGAACTTTTGTGTACAGTTAGTTATTAAGTTAAACCGTTTAAATAATGGTGGTAGGAAAAATATTGTATGTATTATGAGCACAAATAGTCATTGCCGCTCTCGAAATGTTTGGCCGCTCTTAATACACAAATAACTATTTTACGAATAGTAGGGTGTTGAAATATTTCTTAAATGAATCAAGTTAATACAGAAGTAATTGATTGAAGTTGTACACAGTGTTCATTAAGTCAAACATCAATAATATTGGTCATATGATAAACATTTATGATTAGATCAGTTTACAGATGAATTATGATTATAGCCGTAATGTTCAGGTTGTGTGCAATCCTATCCGCCAATAGCGGTTGTATTATCGCTCTCCATTATTGCTTTTATTCTTATCATTATGATATTTGATGACTGTATTGTTGATCATACTCATTATAGCTTAAGGTTGTGTTGATTGACATTTTAAATTTGTAATTCTTTCTATTGTAATATATTATAGACTGTTATAATGGGTCATTAAAAAATTTGATTTCCTGGTCAAAATATTATTTGTTATTAATTATATATTACTTTTTGGGGAGCCATTCAATCATGTAGGCTATAAAGACATGATGTTGATACAGTCACGAGTCATACTGTCAAGAATTATTTTTATTAATCAAACTTAGATGGAGTTGTAGATTTTTTATTTTTTATTTTATTTTTTTAAGAGGAGAACCTCTTTTTACCTTGCATTTGTCCCCCTCCCCCACATGGACCTGAGGCCTCTGCGAGGAAGTTACCAAGCAAAGCAAGGAGTGAGCTGGTACAGTAGAAGGGTAAACAGCACCACTAAAAGTATGCGACATAGTCGAGACTCAATCTTGCGTCATATTAAATCCTGCCACAGATCTGAGGCCGAGTGCTCACCAACTTATTAGTGATGCTGAGTGTTATAAATCTTAAACAATATGAAAATTTTTTTATTTTTAATATTTTCATTTAATATTTTCAATTTTACAGAAACTATAATCTGTACGCAGTTTAAAAATATATTAAATATATAAAACCTAAATTTCATTAAATAAAAAAAATTGTTGTCATCTGTTTGAAAATAGAACTTCTGGCACTCTGGTATCGATAGTTTATTGGAAAAGGCGATGAACGATCTAGAAACATCTAGTTAGTGGGGTGGAAAATAACAGATAACGGTGGTTAACTGCCTTAACTGCAGATATACTGGGTCTGGCGACTCCCCTCTACACTTCTCAGGAACAAATTATTGCTGTAGTTTTTGTTTTAGTTTTTCGTCCTTATTGGTGAAAAAAAATACAGATACATAAGAAAAATCAGAACTGATTTTATTAGGGCGGAAAACATATTGTTAATAAGATGTTAAGTTTCAAAATTGTATTCTTGGTATTGAAAAATTAAATCAGATTAAATATTGATGAAATTTAAAAAGTTGTAATTTTACATGAATTTGGAACATGGTGTGTAGATTTTTATCGTGTTGTTTCCTTTTTTATTGTATGTTTGCAAACTTATGTTGCCTATACAGACTCAATAAAACCATGTTTTAAAATTTAATTTTAATCAAACAATAATGATATTCAGACATTGAATTTTCTCCCTACCTTCAAAGGTTAATTAACACTATATTTTGAAATACACCCGTTGCAGCAGACCTGCATCTCCAGCGAATTTCCATAAAACAAAATTTAATTATTATGCCTTAAGCATAGCAACGATTGTTCGAGTTATAAACTTCAGCATTGTTCTCGTACAATAAGTCATAGGAACGTCCTCATAATTAGACCAGTTCATAAATTGTAAACCAGGCAAAACTGTGGCTCCGATCCCACGTTAAAATGGATGCCCCTTAGTTGAAATTGGCTGTTGCCCTGTTGGGCTATTAATTAACAGTCCTGTATAAGGAACATGTCGGGCTTGGTCAGTAACAAGACTAAAAGATCGCGCCAAAGTCATCCTTCATTCATCTTGTCATTCATACTTGGCAATACCTACCTGGGTAGGTCGCCATTTCAAGCAAATGTATAATGTGTAATATTAAAAGTATATTTAGCCTACGTTATGCTAATTCATTTTTGACTTACAATACAAAGCTTCTATCCATTTTTAGGATGGCTTAAAGTGTAAAATCATAACATTCTTCGTATTAAAGGATAAAAAAGACTTTCGAGTTGTAAAGTTAAAGTCTGGTTATTAAAGTATGATAAATTACTTTAAAACTAGTGGATCCGAGCGCACGGAATCGTGCGCTACTCTAGCAGAGCGATAATTCAAATGGCGAAAAATTTAAAACACAATCATGCTAACACGATCCGCCTAGGGTTATGTCTACACAAATTAAAAAATAACAGCAATTAAATTATCCAGCTGATCAAAATGTAAACAATTATGTTCTTCATAAGGATAACATGGGAACTTTAAAAGCCAATGGGGCAGAGCCCAAGGGACTTTTTCAAAAATGTAAGGCCAGTTTGCAAATCTACGTGACACGCTCTTTCCAATGAGCCGTCAATGATCAAAATCGGTTAAGAAATGACGGAGGAGTTCATAAGACAAATTTCGTGTTGGCGTATTAATTATATAGATTAACAAATTGTGCTGACATAAGTGTTGGGAATTTAGTTTTTTTTTAAGTTTCACAAGGTATATTTTCAGCCTATTCCTTACCCTCGCCCTTTGGCAGCCTGCATTCCTACTGTCTGTCAATTTGTAAAACATAACATAACTTAACCTGTAAAATACAAAAAGGTAGTGAGCTCTACTTGAGTACCTACTAATTATGACTATTTAACGAAATAAATGCCTATGTTAACAAAAATCTTTATCTATTTTTGGTTATTATTTGTGTTCTATTTCTGTTGAAACTTTAAATAGTGTAATAATTTAGCATTGGTGGATGTTTGTGGTATAAGTTAATACATTCTGTCTGTTTGTAGAAGAATGCAATTTTTATTTATTTAGTATCGTATTTTGGTATCATCAGTGACATAATGCGCATGAAGGTTGGTTTATATTACTTTATTTAACTAAGCCAACATAGTAATAAAGCCAACATAGTAATTTCATGTAGTGGGCATGGCTTAGGCCTCACAATGTTTCAAAAGAACTAATTGGATATTGGAAAATGTTGAATCTTTCACATAATATTTAAAAATAAATAAGCTATTTTGGTTCTAATAATCAGATTCTCACTCCCATTTCATGGAAGGATAGAAATCAACTGTTATGCCGTCAGGCCTATGCACTTGGTGCATTATGTCTTGAGCCATGGCCTAGGCCTACTCTATTGGGGGAGCTGTAAGGTATTGTTTATTGTAAATAATATGGGGCAATAAACAATGTATAAACAAATTTCAGCTAACTCTCACATCGTTAATTTGCAAATAGTCTTAAATTGACAGCTCTGGTGTCCCGATGACTTGCATTAGGCCTGGCAGCGCTATTTCTGTTGTAATACTGTTAGGCCCGCTAATTTTGTGAGCCCAACTATGTCATACCAGCTAACTATGCACACACTACTTTTTTTCTTTACATCATGCATTTTCTTTACTTTAAATCAGATGACTTTATTTACCTAAAACAGTTTCCCAGTTTTACGAGTGTGGCCTTATTACAGTTCGCACATTATATCTCCGGCTATGACAGAGTCAGCTGGTTGCAAGGCGTGGGGGGAGACGGGGAACTTTTCTGGAAACATTGTTCTACAGCCCTGCAGTGTTTACCAAAATCATATGTTTAAAATATCATATAATACGGTTAGTAGCGTACTGGTCATAGCCAGAGATATAATGCGCGAACTGTACTTGAGATGGCCACGAATACATCAACAAATACCACATTGACTAATTTAGGCCTAGCTGATCAGTTTAAACATCAACTTGTATTGTCTTCGAACAAGTCGATTGGTCACCGCTAAAACATCTGCTAGTCTAGTCGTTGAAACTAGTAGGTAGAATAGGTTTTAATAAACCCAGTAGGCTATAATCCATTGGCGATAATATGAAAAAAATGACTGTCATTTTAAACGAATGGAGATGCAGTATACTATTGCAAACTTAAAAATCATGGAGACTACAATTTTTCTCCGAGTCGCATGTAGTTTGATTAAAACTAAAACAGCTCTTAGGACATTCTTGAATTAATTCGTCAAACAGAGGTGATTCGTGCTAAATTCAAGATCATAGTTCTATATCTATATAGTCTACCGATAACTTAATTGAAATATTTGAGTTAACCTTTAGGCCTATAGATAAAGAATAGTGATCTAGCCCAAGGCTGCACTAAAAAACAGTCCATGCTACAGCAGTCCCAGCGCTGCGACATCTCACATCAGTACGCTGGGAACTAACAACCTATGTTTATTCATATTACTAAATGTTAAATTAATATTCCTTGTTTAATTAACGTACTTCCTTTGTATACATTTTATCACTGACTGTCAAATACTATTTGTTTATTTAAATTTTCATGTTTTGTTTTGAGAGAAACTGATGAGCTTCACAGCTGTGATTTCTGAGCAAGACTCTCAGCTGGCCTCCTGTTTTGACACTAAGAATTCTGAAGCAAGGCAAGGCCCCACTGAAAAGACAGGCCATGCTGCAGCGATCCAGGGCCCCACTAAAAATACAGGCCATGCTGCAGCGATCCCAGCGCTGCACCACGTCACACAAGTAGGCAGGGAACTAACATCCTATGTTTACATTTTATTGCTAAATGTCAAATATCCCTTGTTTGTTTACGTTTTTTTCTGTTTACATTTCATCACTAAACGTCAAAATTACTTGTTTGTTTACATTTTCTTGTTTTGATTTCAAAGGAATTGATGATCAGCACAGCTGTGAGTCCTGAGCCAGACTTTCAGACCGCCTACTTGTTTGACGTAATAAATCATGCAGCATGGCCTGCATTTGTAGTGTGTCCTTCAGCAAGGCCTGTTCTTTTAGTGAGGCCTTGCCTAAACCTAATTATTCACCGAAACATTGTAACCTGTACGCTTGGATATCGAATTGCAGAGGTACACTGGGTAAACTTTGACATGTGAAGGTAGGGCCTAATACAAATTTAATTCGATTTAGCCTATAAACTGATCTCGTGTGATAGAGGTAATTTTAGGGTTGTTAAGTTTCTGAGATAATGTATAATCGGATGATAATTTAGGGTTACATTAAACGAATTTAAATTAAATAGTTTTCATTAAAGTAATTTAGATTCCTATTTGATATAAATTATTACCTGAGGGAAATGGACGTATAAGCCTCACCTAGTTCGGCCGCTTACTAGGGCTCGGTGCGATTCGGTGCGCTCGTTACTAGCGCTTAGGATGATTACAAAACAAACCAGTTAATACAACTCAATCAAAATATTTTGTATGGTCTTAGTTCTGCAGTCAAACCGCGAGATCCGCTAGTTTCTCGAGCCCAACTACATCATACGCTTGAACCAGCAACCTTCAGGCTATGAGATGAGCAGTGAACAGTTTGTCCACTCAGCTCTCTAGTCAATGTGAGTTGTCAAGATTTTTTTTCTAGACGAGAGCCAGGCTTCGAAGTTTTCATGGACATGCACTGCAGCGTAAATAGCTATGTACCCTCGAGGTTACGGCATTATCACATAGCAAATTGCCATTGGTGATTGGCGGGTTTTGAACACGGATCTCGGGAGCCGAAGTCCCATGTTCTACTTCTACGCCAGGCCGCTCCTGAGTTAGGACGAGCTGATTCCCAATTGTTGAGAACAGTCAAATCGCGCACCATTTGACTTGTTTATCTGTTTACTCTGGGAGAATTGACTGTTGTGTACTAACTTGCCTTCCTTTTAATACTTCTACTCTATAAACCTAAACCGATCATAAAATAATTCAAGAACCGATTTGGTGAGAGTTTATTTGTGTAATTGAGGTTCATTTTCACCAAAATATTATTTTTAATAAAAAAGAATATTAATTGTTATATATGTTTGTAGATAAAATCCCAAGATGTTTAACAGAACAGCAGGGATGGGGTTATCTGTGCCATTTACAGCCAGCCGGCATTTTTTCCTTATCTTTAAATCTTGGACTGGGCCACTGCAAGTCAAGTATAGTATCAAGGCGAAATGCAACATCCAAAGCTCAGGTTACATATATATAGTTTAAGTTCATGTGAATTGCCAATATTTTTTAAAATTTATTTAAAGTATTTAAAGTAAATTAAAGTATTTAAAGTATTTAAGCAAAATATTGTTATCATTTTTTGTAGCTGGTTTTAAACTATATAATAATATCATATCTACACCTATTCTTTTCATTTACTTTTAAATTAACTGAATTTTTAATATATAGTATGTACATTCTGCAAAATTTGATCAATGAACTATTAAAAATAAACACAAATGGAATATTCATCACCTGAAAATGTAATCATATGTTCAGAATTGTATCTTTAAAATCTCTTAAATCAGGGAAGCTGTACTTTTGGAGGGAAAATTAAAAATAATATTGGACAACGTACTGTGTTTAGCACATCCAATACTATCCAATTTCTAAGCAACGGATTGACGTAGAATAATGATTCAAAATGCTAAATTGTTTGTTTTTTTAAGCTGAATTCAATTTTAACAATTAAATTTAAATAAAATTAATAAAAAGGTGTTAAATCTTGAAAATAAATTTTATTTTGTGAAAAAAACCTTCTTAGAGTAAACCAATCTTGCTGGTTTTCGAACTCGAAGTCATGAATGACGCTTTACACGTTTGTTCCAAATTTCATCAAGATCGGACCTTTTTTACAAAAGTTATCGCGCCTACGGACAGGTATATATATATATATATATATATATACATATATATGAAAATGAACGAACAGTGTTTTTGGGGTCTAGGGACCTCAAAATGAAAAGTTACGGTGGTCCCGCGCTTAAGTCTCACCGTGCCGCCTACGGTAATAGCTACTTCCCTATAGGGGGAAATTCGCTAAAAGGATTTTTTTTCTAAAACTAGAAGTGCTTTCGAGGAGACTATAATCTGAATCAACAAATTAGGTAGGCGAGTGAATGCTGCTAGTGTTTGGTAGTAAATTGATCATGTTATTATATGTTTAAGTAATCACATGGTTACTCGTAAAATATCATGAAATCAGAGTTTTGACAGTTCAACAAAAACATTTCATTTGCTTTTTTCAGCAGAGTTTTAGTCCACTGATGACTTTAAAGTTTTTGCTTCCGTTCATAAATGATTTTTAGAAATAATTTAAGAAGAAAATAATCATATACACAGATAAAATAATAATAATTTTAATTGCAGTTCCCTTTTAAATGCTTTTTTTATGTGCCTTGGTTTATTTTTTATATTATTAGTATTTACTGTATTTTTACTTTTCTTCTATAAATATTCGTTTTAAGATTAAAAGTTTTAATTAGCAATCTCAATTTTTTTTTTTATAAAATGAATATATATCAATTACAAAGTCTTCCTTACATGAATTAATATAGCTCATTGAAATGTGAAACGCAAAAATGTTCAAAACTCAAAAATCCCATTCCCTCGATATTATTATAAGATACTTGTAACACCCGGTGGAAGGGGTAGTCTAGACTCGTGATGGGGGTGAGGGATGAAAACGGGGGGACTTCACTCACCCTCGCAGACAAATTACACGTCATTGCTCCGCTCGGTGCGGCAGTGCGCGGCGCAGGGGCGAATAAATCACACCCCACAACGCGTTATGAGATAAAGCGGAACGGGGAGTCAAATCGTCATGAAGGGTTATTGTGGCCTTCAGGTGGCTCTTGTGGTTGGGCGATTAGGCTTTTGCGGTATTTTAGGGGGTTTAAATTTTTTTAACGTATTGTTATTGAATAGTTTACGTTTTTTAGATGGAAAATTGACTGATTTTCCTGATTTTGTATTGATGATGCTTCAAGTTGTTGATCTTACAAAATATATTTTTTGTCACATTAATATTTTGATGTTAAAAATCTTTAGATAAATTTTTATATGTAAAGCAAAGTATAAAAACACATCTTACCCTCAAATCAGTTAGAACTTTAACTTTATTCTATCTCTGGTTTTCAAGGAAAGGGTAGTTTAACAAGTCTTGGTGATTGTGTTGCCTGTTAGAGTTGTTTGTTGCGTAGCTACATTATCTCGATTTTGTGCTGAGGTACATGAAAATAAGAACGGACTGAATTGGTTGATTTTGTTTTCTAATTAACTATGCTACTTGAAAATGAACATGTAATCATCAATGATTTTTAGCCTGTTGCACACTTCTATGAATGTACAAGTGAACTTTAAACTTAAAGTTCATAAATAAAATAAATGGTAAAATAATGAAATTATTTCTAAAAAATAACATGTTACACCTACAATAAAATCATGAAAATATTATACTGTCCACTTTTACAAGTAGTGTGGTCAGTATTGAAGAAAAAGCAGAAAAACCAGCTCTAAAATCTTAAGTCTAGCATTACATAACATCCAAAAGATAAATAGCCATCTGCAGCATCTAAACGTAAATAAGCTTTTCTTACTATATCTAAATCTAAAGCTCCCTTTATTAAATGAAATCTAATTTTAAAATACATCACAATATGAGTGAAATATAAGTTTCAGTATTGAAATGTCATAACAATTTAAATTGCAGCTGTTTTTTTATTGAACCTGCTTAACTCAACATTTTATTGATCAACTTTGTATATTTAACGCCTTTGTGTGTCAAAGGATGTAGCTTAAACTGGAGAGGAGATATGGATATTGCCCTGCTATCAAAGGCTTACCCCCCAATCAGAGAAAGCACCAGGGGATGTACCGTGCCAGATTACATGCTTTGAGGCTCTTATCTGGAAAACAAATACGTTCTGAAAGGCTAATGCTATGATTTCACATTTGATTTTACATTTTTATGTTTT
Source organism: Flexamia atlantica (assembly GCA_035578135.1). Lineage (NCBI taxonomy): Eukaryota > Metazoa > Arthropoda > Insecta > Hemiptera > Cicadellidae > Flexamia > Flexamia atlantica. The sequence goes on along the minus strand of JAQJVK010000003.1, from coordinate 12,661,716 downwards.
GGTGTTTTGTTACGAGAGGTTGTTCATTATTACTAATTTAGTCAAATATTCTTAACTTATTAGATTTTAGTTGTCCCTTAAAGATTTTGCAATAAATTATAGATCTAATTATTGATTTCTAATGAAGAAATTAACGGTTTGAATTTGTTAATATAATTTTAGTTTTAAGGGACAAACATGACTACAGCAACTTTTTTTTTTGAAATTGCTGTTGTCAAATTGGGAATTACCCTTGTGAAGTTTTATAATAATATAACATCATTTGAAAATATGATCCCATTATTTGTTAAGTTAAACACACTTAAGTGTAAGTTAAGTTAAACACTAGGGTGTTTGTAATGATTATATAATAGTACAAAAGTTGGAAACCATTGAATCAAATAATGCGCGCCTTGCCTCAAATAAGGACCATGAAATTAGCTGGTTGTTGTCGATAAGCACTCACCAAGAATGTCAGTTGACAGTAATAACCATTTCATTTGACAAGCTATTTTTTGTGGTTCTGACATTTACATTTTTCCTATATAACTTTGACAGTTATCTTTACAGTCATTCCAGAATAGATGAGCCTCAGAGCAGGAAAATTTAAATTGAGTTTTTCTGTTTATTTTAATGAAAACTCCTTCGAAAACTGTTAACATTTCACTTTTAATGATTTTTTAGTCCTCAAACTTAAACACGACATTAATCATTCATTTTTGTTTGTTTTCATTGATCTGTTGCTAGTTTTTAAGCCTGAATCAAATTATTTTTAAGAATAACAATTTTGTTCATAATGTGAGCAAATTACTTAAACTTTAACACAAAATATTCACAAATAAATTCTTAATTTGGTATGTATCAATAAAATAACAATACTCTTATGTTGTAATATTAAAACTACTTGATTTGAAATCTCCATTCACGCAATTGTCATAGGCAGGGAACCTTCACATGTCCCATACCGAACCAGACAACTTCAATATAATTCTTAAGTAACCATTGACAAACATGAAGAAATAGTGTTAAGTGGTTAAGAAATATGTCTTTCATCGTTCTATACATTTTAAAACCTCTTTTACAAACGGAATAAAAGATTTAACAAAACAATGATGACATGTAGTTTTGTGGTGTCCTGTACGGAACTAGCCTACTGTTAATTTTTCCAAGAAAAATAACCTGTTTGAAAAGTTTTCAAAACATATAACATATTAATTGACTTACACAACAATTAGAAGTATATTTTATCCTGTAAAACAAGTTTAAATATTTTTTAAAGTCCATATACTACTTGTAAACATGGTCTATCTGTCCCTTACGGAACTTGGAATGGCTTTCTAGTGAACGTATTTTTGTACGATATGTATGTAAAGCTGATATTGTATTGATCCCGTTGCATCTGCTGTGGCCGCAGGATAGACTGTATATGTTTTGGAGATTATTCCACTAAGCCCAGCTTGATTGTATGACCCTCTGCCCCCGCAATATTGTTACACAATTAATCCTCAGTTACCCCCAATGAAATCCCACAAAATCTCATTGCATGCGGTGGGATTGAAAAATAAAATCATGTAAATGTTAGGGTAAGTGTTTTGATATTTATATTTTGTTGAGCAAACACATGATCTTTGCCTGGCGACCCAGTTACTAATGAGTAAAAACTCTCAAAAACATCAAAAAGTTTTGTAGTTGATGGGAAACTATATAGTTTACCAATCCATTGATCATGTTTGCTTACTTTTGAAATACAAAAAACGTTGTGTACAATAAAGATTTGTCGACTGCCCAATTAATCCCCTTAAGAATGATTGTTCGTTTATTTCCAATTTCATGCCAAGTTATGACACCCAACCTAACTCTAACAATTACTTTACTCCAGGACAGCAGCTCGAAATAAAAATTCTTTCTATGACAATAGATGAATATTGACACAGACACAGATAATATAAAACATTTGAAACTACACAATTAAATGTAATAAATTATTTTTTACAATCTAATATTGTCCTGTTATCCTAACAGTTCTTTTAACCTCCCATTGTACTGCCAGTTAGAAGTAACTATTATTCGCCGGATAGATCTGTTTTCACACCTTTTTCGCTAGTAGATTTTAAGCCCGAGCTTGTATTTTTAAAGGGTGATAAAAGAGCGAGTTTGTTTGGCCGTAGGAATGTACATAAGACTGTGATACACGGGTGGAAATGTGGTGGAAACATTCCTGGAGCTTAATGTGGGGATAAATAAACATAACTACGTCCCAGGTAATGCCCTGGCCCCGAGTTGCGGCAAAAGCCAACGCACCACATTTATTGTTGATTTTCACTTGAATTTTTTTCCTCCGCTTTCGTATTTTTAAATATCAGACAGGAGGAAAGAGCAGTGTTTGTTTATGTTTGGTTAATTTACCGATGTTATTTGAGTGTTTGTAGAAAATGTTTTTATCGGTTTTATTCAATTTTATTTTTGTGAATTTAACAGGTAAAAATAATTTTCATTGGTTTGTAAATCTTATACTCTTATATGAGCAATGTTATGTTATGTTACGTGCGTGCTTGCGTCTTTTTTATACAATTACCTCAAAGACGGCTCTGAGAATTTCCTTCAAAATCTGGAGTTAAGTAATTTATCATTCAAAACCTGTTCTATGCAGATTACTTGGCCAGAGAAAATATAATAACGTAATAAAAATAATTTCAAAGTTGTTAAAGTTTAACATTGGCCTTATGAGTTGCCATGATAGCAACAAAATAAACAAGGAAAGTGTAAACGAATGAAGTACAGTAATTATAACAACTGATTGCAATCCACAGCCATCAAGGAAAAATTCACCCTGTGGGATGAGGATTTCATGCTGTAATGAAAAAGGTTTCTTTATAAATTTTATGACATTGAGATATTTTATAGTAACTGGATGAACTGGTAAACATGAAATAACATCGAGCAAGGCTCTGTCCACCAGGTACTAGGTTACCTGGAAAGGAAACAAAGATGTTGGTAAAGGTTATTCAAATGCCAAACCGATAATATTTTTAAATCCAAATCCAAGAATCATTTTCTATGGTGTCAGTCAGGCGAATATTAAAATTAATCATACTTAACCATCTGAGGAAAGCCATCTCTAAGTTATCAGCCAGCCCAACTCACAATGTTGAAAGTTTGCAGTGGGGATTGTAGGGGCTAGTCGTAAACTTCCCTCAGACGAGCTTCTGGTCCTCTTGAAAGCTTGGTCAAAGTTTTGTCTCTTCTGAATCCTTTGTTTTAATTACCAGCTTTAACTGCTTAGCTGTAATTGTATTTGTATTCTTTGCCCAGAAACAAGTTAAACAATTATTTGTTAATAGATTACTTGCTGCAGCTTTGCTTGCGAACTTGTTTTTTCTTTATAAAAGTGTTGCAATCTGTGGTTAATTTTAGAACAGAACTACTTCAAACCATGTTCAAATGATCAGTTGTAAACAAAGAATATAGAGTTTGGTTTAGAGTCGATGGGAAGCGCTACTGTTCCAAAAATTTAGTCCTTTGCTTTCCTTGAGGTTGTGCGGGTGCCATTAGGGACAATCTATTCCACCAGGCAGCATGACAGTTTGATAATGGCAATAATGATTTTCCCCTTATTTTTTTGAACTTGTTATCAGTGCATGTAATTGGGATGTTTTGTATGAATGTTCCAGTAGCATTATTTTCTTGAATGCAGGTTGCCTAATCAAATTATACAGGTGCTAGATTCAGTTGTTTTTGCATCATTCCAAATAAACGTTTAAAAGTTTAAAATTTAACTTTTTTGGCTTATTATATGGTATTCTCAAGTCATCAGAATGACTTAATTTTAAAGCTTTGGCACTTGTACAGAAGAATCTTTTTCCTGACAACAAAAAGTTTTATTTATTTTAAATTTTCTTCATATTCAATTTTTAAGACATTCATTAATCATAAATAATTTCCTAACATAGGCACTGTAAGTTAAACTGTGTCCCCATGAACGCTGGAAGAAAAATGAGAATTTTTGTCCTATTTTTGCACTTTTGACACATGGAACTTACAAAGTTTTTGTAAAAAATATTTATCTTAAATTCCTCGTTACTATCTTTTTATAGTTACTAACGTAAAAATAGATTCATAAAATATTGAGTGCACCAACTACCTTTCTGAAAATTCTGAGACATATTGGCAAGTCTACATAAATTACCCTTCAACATTAAAATCTGCCCAGCTGTTATCAAGTTATGACTGTGTGAAAAGAAAGCCCCTCGCATATTAATTTTAAAAAGGATTTTAATAGGGTACGAAATGTTTTTTAAGCCTAATTACTATTTCTAGTTTTATATAAATTGTATATTTGAATTGTGTATCAATGTTCTAAAATAGAGGGAAAAAATAAAGAACCAAAAGAAAACATTAGAGCGTAAAGGGGTGTAAATTTGAATTAACCTGGTGATACATTGAACCCTGCCCTCCATTGTTGTGGCGCAGGAATTTCAGTCACTTTGTGTAGGGTTAAACAAGCAAGCTTGAAAAAAGAAGTTTCAAAGGGCACCTTTATTTGAAACACATTGAATGAGGAAGACAATAGATATAGATTTGCTTAAAATCATTCTTACATGCAAAAAACATTGTAGTAACTAAGGTACATACAATGATTCCACATATATTTTAAGGAAAAAATATTTCACAGTCAGAATAAATAAACTAAAATGAAACAAAATATACAGAATTTACAAAATATCATTAAGTTCAATAGTTATTAAACCGGTCCGGAACTTATAGGACATACGATACGCTGCAAACGTTAATTCAAGTTTTGTATTTTTCAAATTTTAAGATAACCTCATTTTCTTATTTATTTAATAAATATTTTAAGTTGTTTTAGCGAAATTCCCCTGTAGGGAAGAAGCTGTTACGATAGTACTCATGTGGTAAGACCTAAGCCCGAGACCATGATAACTTATTGTTTTGGGGCCCCCAGAAGCAAAAAACACTATTCGTTCATTTTCATACATATATATATATATCTATCTATGTGTCTTTAAGCATGATAACTCAAAAATGGTCCGATCTTAATGAAATTTGGTATGGACATGTAAAGTAGTAATTATTCAGACGAGTTCGTAAACCAGCGCAATCGGACTACCGGAAGGGAGGGGGTAAAGGGGGAAAGCCCCCCCTAAAACGGATTTTTTGAGTTTTTTACATATAAAAATAAAAATAATCCAATTTTTGCTAGCATTATTGAATTTAGCTCAAAAAAACAAACAATTTAGTATTTTGAATCACTGCTCTATGTCCATTGGTTACCAAAATATTAAAAGTGTTAAACACAGTACGTTGTCCCAATGTTAACCTTATGGGAAATAAGTAAAATTCTATATCTAGCTCATTTCTCAACATATCTTAATAAAACTTGGTAAATGGCTTCTTCTAGTTCAGATCTACTAAATATTGAATTAAAACCACCCAGTTTTAATATACCTGTAGCAACAAACCTGTATACTTATTCCCCATGTTATTCTTATGGGGCTTACAAAACGTGTCAAATATCGCTATGTTGGATTGAAATATGTTGTTTTGCACTTGAAATTCGCTGAGTATGCAGGTCTGCTGCAACGGGGGTATTTTAATCTTTAACTCTTATAAGGTCACATTAACCAAGTTAAGATGTTAAAACCCCTCTTGCAAGAACGATATTACGTAGTTATTTTGAGGTGGCCCTTTGACATCAGACCTGCTTGAACAACTTTGGGCTAAACTTGATAATTGGCAGTCGGGGCCTTCAAGTACCCTTCAAACTCGGGGATTAATGTGTCCATTATTACAGCACTTAAACTGCCAACAGTTCTTCACTCCCTCGTATTTCATCTCAGACACAGTGGAAGATTAAAGAAAAATCCATCTCTTTTTTAATTAGAAAACAAGTTTTAATTAATTGCCCTTAATCGCTTTATAATTTCTGTATTTTCAGTTGTTTGATTTTTCCTAAGTTTTTTGTGTAGAAGAAGGATTAAATGTTAGATTGAATCGTATGGGAGGTTATTCGCTGACGTCAAACATAGTTCGTTTAACGATTCCCTGCCCACTTGATTTTTTAATTTTAAATTTCTGATTTTTTTAACCCCTTGCAAATTAACAAAAGATTATGATTAAAGTAATATTTAAAAAATTTATTTTTTATGAAAGATGATAAGTACTTGAAAAAATCTAGTCTCAAACAACAAAAAACAAACAAAATGTGATTTTCAACAAAGTCAAATGTATGAGGGCTACTAATATTATTATTTTTAACATTTCAAAACACAGTACCCTGTTTGAAAATTATTTAACCAGGTCTGATTAAATAACTTTTAAACAGGGTACTGTGTTTTGAAATGTTAAAAATAATAAAAATGTGATTGTATAAAGATTTGAAAACAATGATTGAAGAATTGCCTCTTGCCTCAAGTGCTAAATTATCATTATTTGTTCATAATCTACAAAAAGAAAAAATGTTATTACAGTGAGGAGTAGTTTTAAGATAAAGATAACTTACAATTATTCGCATAACCCTGCCCTATGTTTTTAGTTCAGTAAATTTGTTATTGTGCTTTTGTGCTCTCCTAAATACAGATATAAAAATATATTTAAATCCCATTAGTATTAAAAGCAAATAAAACAAACCAGTTAACAAATAAATTTTAAAAATTCAGGGTTTTAAATGTATTCCACTAATACATGTTGAAGTTGAAAGATATGGTGAAATGTTAATAGAGTGTTTGATAAAATCAATCAGGCTGTCAGTTAGTGACTGGATGAACTGTCTAGACACCTGATACCCCCCCCTTTTCCCTCTTTCCCCTCATTCTCCCTTCCCCCCTCTCCCCCACTTCCCCATTTTCAACTATGTTGACAGCATCGGCAAAAGCCTCTAACTTTTAATGTGTCCAAACCATGCCCAACTAAACTGTGTACAAAAGTCAATTTGTGTCTGGAAAGTTTGCTTGACCGTTTCAAATTTAAAATGATGATAAATTTTTAATGTTAAGAGTTATTTTCAAGTTGAGCTGCAAGTGAGATGAAGATAAAAGAGGGAGTTTATAGTTTTAGGTGTCGTGATAACATGCTGGTTTCTGATCGGTTAAAGAAAGAAACCTCCTTAATGTTAATTCTATCGGCAGTAAATGTATCTAGTGGGTATAACAACTAGTGGGTATCGATATCAGTTGAATGCCCATAGATGAATGATTTTAAAATTTTCAAAGTCTATTGCATAAAGACCACACAAAAAAACTAAAACGATACACTAAAAATACATTCTTATGTTATTTTTTATCATTGATTTATCAGACTTAAGCAAGCATATACAGACTACAAAATATTAATAGTAACTCTGTTTGCCCAAACAACTTGTAGTATTACATTGACAATGAACAAATGTTTTTTAATTTCAAATTTTAATAGGCTTGCTTCATCTAATACTAGATAAGGTGCATAGTTTTCCCTTTTCTGATTAAATCCCACCGTCCATAAAATGCTGATTAACATAGAACATATGACTTCTGGTTTTGTGTAATTTATAGCAATTTCAATGCAGTCGTTTTATTGATCAGACCCGAGGATAAGAATGGGGTCATGAGCCAGACGTCTGGGTGCCTTTCTCTTTGTCTTTATCACTTAGCAGTCAATATCGAGGTTTAAGAGGCTGTCTGGGCTCCTCCAGGTTGAAGAGGTCGTGTTGTCTCCTTTGCTTTTTCATATAGGTTTTTGATGTTATAATTTGGATGGTCTTGTCATTTTTACAATATCTGTTGTAGTACTCATGAATCCAACTAGGTGGAGCTGCAATTGTTTTTTTCAAAATTCACAATGCATAAATCATTTAGAAAAAAATTGATATTACAGTAGAACCTCGATCAACCGTCCCTCTCTGTTACTTGTCACCTGTCTCTGTACTTTTAATGTTTCGTAATGGAAGCTGTAAAACATTGAACAAGGTCAACTTACGGTTTAGCAGTTCTGTTTTATTGTTGTATGTATTTAATTTTATATGAAATATGTATTATTTGATTTGATAAGGAATATTTATTATCCACTCATGCAGGGTATAATTTCTTCCAAACCTTTTTAATTACAAAGGTTTATAATGAAATTTCTGTTATCTGTCTATTCTCTTAACCGTCTCACTCTTGGTCTCAAGGGTGATGGATTGTAGAGGTACCACTGTATATTCACTCTATCCATTACTACAGAAAACTAAAGACAGAACTGTTTCCCATGTATATACTGTGGAAAGATTACATTTTAAATCAAAATGTAATCTATGTTATTTTTTATTTATTTTTTTTATCGTTTCATTTATAATTACCAGTTCTAGTCACTATTCATTGTCACCAAACATTTCATGTAACTTACAATTTTTTAATAATATGACTGCTGTCTCTATGAACAACTCTTTTACAATTTATGTTACCAAGTAAGTTTTATTTGCCTCTTGTGTATGTTGTAATATGTGTAGTAGAATTTAAGTTGACAAGTGCACATTATTATACAATATATTGTAAGTTATTTGACCTGGCCTATTGTATGTTATGTACTTAATGGTGATAAAGAATTTTGAATTTGAATTTGAATTTGAAAGGTTCTGAACAACACATAGACAACCAGTTGATGTTATATTCATGCTGTCCCAAATCATTCTTCTTAAACCACGTTTTTATTTTTATTTTGCCTTCTTGAAAAAGCTGAATCTATTATATTGTAGTACCATGTAAATGTAAAGGGATTCAAGTTTTTTTGTTGAAACATCAGTGTGACTAAATGATATATATATTGAAAAAATATACCATAATAATTTATATTTTTTTAATGAACAACCTTGAAAATTTCTGTGCACCTTGCTCGAATATCCTCATGTTAATTGGTGATTATTGTTTCAGGTATGTGGTATCCAGTGATGGTGGAATGTAAGTCATACTCTGCATGCAATTAAATATTTTCCAATCAATAAATTTTTTTTAATCGCTAAACTTGAACTTATTATAGTTATAATCAACTACTGTAGCTGATGAAAACCACTCTGCGCGGCATGGGGTTGGTGGTTGTCAGGGAGTCTGGGGTTTCGTAGCCGTCTAGACCAGCTGATTTCCCGCCCCCGTACCATGTGCGTCCCGACAGACACGGCTATTGATTTCCCGCCCGGCTTGGTAGATAATTGATCATATTAAAGCTGACTGACGGCTGAACCGAAGCCTAAACACGGCGGTGAATTTGTAAATACGTTTTCCCCCTGTGGTAGGCTCTGTGCGTGCGTGATTGAGCCGGGATTACCGGTATTGGGTCGGTTTGGTTTTGAAGATAAGAATTAAATTAGAGGGATAAAATGTTTTGAGTCTGAATCTATTATAAAGGGTGGTGGTTTGGCAAGTATTTACTGCCTAATGGTTCTTTATGGTTTTCTGTAGGTTGTAAATAAATTGTGCTCAACTTTGGGTTTGTATGTCAAACCAATTGATGATAAAAACCCTCATAAAAATGAACATGATGTTTACTGTCAAGGATGTGATCTATTTATCCTAGATGGATTCCCAAAATAAATTAAGGGTTTATTTTTCTAAAACTTGTTTTGACGCTAGATGTAAATTAAAGTTTTTCCTCTCAATTATTTTTCGTTAAAAAATTTTGTTTTTGAGAGCGTGGAATTACATCAAACTGTTCTCAATAAATTTATATCATTGTTTATCCTCCTAGTTTTATGTTTTTAATCGTTCATGTTATTTACTCAGCATTTACTGTTACTTATTTTAAACACATTATAAGCTAAAAGATAATAAGGATAATAGTATTAGTCGTCTAACATGACTGTAGAACATCGATTCCCTTGTGGAGCCAACAGATTGATGGTATTTGCTGAGGATGTTCGTGGGTGTATTCGCTAGATAAGGGATTGTAAATGACTTCAGAGCTGCTTTGGTACTTTGTTTAGGGTAATAGCGCCCACTTGCAGTTTTATTTAGAGTTGACCTTTAATGGTTCTAGATTTTCTATGATTTGTAATCTTTTTAAGCACTTTTATCTCTTGTGGTTGTGTGGGCGACAGACATTGTGAATAGGGAATTTATAGTGGTAGGAAAGTTGGTTGTTGATTTAACTTCTCCCTCAAAAAATAAAAATATGAGTTCACATTTAAAAAGTTAGCTCTTAAAACGTTTTTACCTGATATTTATTAAGACCAATGCATGCATCAATTTGGTGTGTATGGGCCTTTAGGGCATCCGGGAACACGCACTTAAATACTCAAAGTTTCTGAAACTTAATATTTTATATTATAAAAACGAATTATTCTGCATCAAAAAATATTTCCTGAAGACTCCAGTTGCAAATCAGCGTGATACATTTAGTCGCAGACAGTGCCGCAACACTAGAGCCGCAAGCCGCTTATCTGCGTAATCAGCTTACCTTCGCACAACGTCTGGTCCCGGGTCCCGAACCGCAGCTCATGGTTATTCGATTTCAATAGACCCCGATTTGTGTGCTTCACCTGAGATTCACTCCCTTCGTTTGTATTATTGTTTATTGGAAAGTGTTGTGATATGTTGTTATCAAAGCGAAATTAAATAATTATATTCAGTAGTATGTTTTATATGTTAACTTAAGATGGCATAAGTGTGCTTTAATTATTAGCAGTATGTGACAATGTTGTGCATGAGATCGTTTGACAAAAACAAATACAATAATCTCTGTTGATATGAACATTAAGTACAGTTTTTGAGTCATTGGTTTTTTGTTGTTATTCAATGTTGTGGTTGGATTCTTCTCACGAGGAATTTTTCTATGCAATGCCGTAGCCTGGAAATTTTTTTTGGGGGGGGGGGGGGTTTGGGCTCCGCGGTTACAGGAAGAATAAAAAATAACTTTGTGGTCGTATTTCTGCTCAACTTTGTGGTTGTATTTCTGCTCTTTCAGTGCAGTTTGGCTCCGATGTAGGAAGCTTTTTTCTTGTAACCAGACAGATAGTGTGCAGGGAGTCCGTAGTTGCTTCGTTTCTACTTGAATTTCTGATAACTCAACTGTCCAAGTTAACATCCCCCCATCTCCACTCTTAAACTAACCTACCTACTATGGTCTTCAAGATATGTGGAGGCCAGCATTTTAATTTACTTGTTAAAGTGCAATCACTCTAGAAAAAAGAAACATTTACATATTTTAAACATCAATTCACAAAGTACGCAGCTGCGATGAAAACAACAGCAGCGAATTAATTGAGACGGATTAAAAAGACGGGATGAACATCTGAGCAGTTGTCTGAAAGGAGATATAATCTGCAGGTTCAGCTGAATGACGGTGTTAAATCTTAATCCGGGGGGAGAGGAGGGGGGTGGGGAGGATGGCTAGACACCCCCCTCTCGCAACTTACCTGCTAACTCAGACACCCCTCCTGCCCTCGCGCTCACCTCTGGGCCGAGTCTTGCCCCCGCTCACTGATAATTTATGCCTTCATTAAAAGGCCACTGCGATTTGGGAATTTCACGGATAAGCTGTTGTGTGATTTATTTCTTATATCGCCCCTGAACGCGACTTGATTGGTGCTTTTTGGTAAAATAAATTATTGTAAGGGTTAAACGATTTTAAATTTGTTTTATCTAGAGCACCTAACTGCTGTTTGACAATATTTATTTCAGTGTTTTAGTTTAGATTGTGTTGTACTGAAAAACATTACATTAGAAAACAATTTTGAGAATTTTTTGTTTTTGTTTTTAGTTGATACTAGATCCAATTACTCAATCTCTTTTAACAACATTCTTGAAAATTTACGGTGTTATATCTATTGGTCTGTATTATAAAAAATCATATGTTTTAATGTCATTTCTCACTACGGTTTACATTATGGTCAATTTTTAAGAAAACAAAGATTGTACAATAAAAATATATTCAAACATATTTTCAATATTAATTACTAGGATTTTAAAGTGGCGACTTCGGTAAAGTAAAAATGGATCCTGATCAATTTCAACAGCTCATGCAAACTCTTACAACGGCTATTCAAGGTATGTCTCAAGCTCACCCTACAAGAAATATAACTTTGATTTCCAACTTTGACGCTTTTGATAGTAGTAAAGAATCATTTACTCAGTACAAAGAAAGGTTTGAAAACTACCTGAAACTAAAAAATGTTTTTGCTGACAAAGATCTTTGTGCTCAGATTTTTCTAAATAGCCTAGGGTCTTCCGGTTATGACTTGTTGAGTACGCTGTCTTTACCTAGAAAGGTCACTGACCTGACGTATGATGACATCACAACCGTGCTGGGAAATCATTTTCCCAAACAAAATGAAATTGTTCAACAACATCAGTTTTTGTCAAAGGTTCAACAACCCGATGAGTCAATATCCGACTATGTAACTTCTCTCAAAAAACATATATCTTCGTGTAACGTCACCTGTTCTGCTTGTCATGCTCCAGTCTCTGATCTGTTCCTCAGAGCACAATTCATCAGGGGCATAAGGGATTCATCCATTAGGGAGAACCTTCTTCAACAGGAGGACTTGACCTTCGATTCTGCTGTACGACGAGCTTTGGCCATTGAAGCTTCAAAGATTGATAGCAATGTAATTAATGAGTTTACCAGGCATCAGACTGCAACCGACACGTCCGTCCACAAGGTGACAATGCAGTCGACCACTGGGCACTGCTCATCCCGCGGACATAGCCGTGGCCGCTCCACCTCTTCCGTGAGGGAGTCTACGGGCACACGCCATCCGCTCGAGGACCAACGTCGGGGGCACGTTGATTTGACCACACTGGGATTGAGTGGCCTTTGTCTCCGATGTGGCAAGCACAATCACACTTCAAATCAGTGCACTCTCCACCGTTCTCGACTTCGCTGTAAGGAATGTAACAGAGAAGGACATGTTGCGAAGGTATGTATTAAATCCTTGTTATCAAGACAAAATAAGACAGCTTCGATACAACTCTTGCATCCCGATGGTGACAACCAGACCCTTACATCAGACGATGATGATGATCTTTACGGTGTAGGACAACTTAGTAATATTTATGACATACATTTGTCAGACACGGATAAATTTATTACGACTGTTCTTATTAACAATCTACCTCAAAAATTTGAAGTAGATTCCGGTTGCGCACACACCCTTATTCCTGTGGGAGATTTCAATCGGCTACGTATTTCAATGGACTCACTCCGACCGACACCTATCAAATTTCGATCTTATACTAACAAAGTAATTTCACCTTTGGGTATAGCTACGGTACATGTAGAATCTAATGGAATTTCATCGTTTCAGCAACTTTTTGTTGTTCCCAATGGATACAGTCCACTGTTGGGCCGAACATGGATCCGCCATCTACACATTAACTTAAATAACATTGATGAAATATCAGAAAGGGATAATGTCATCAATTCTGTAAGTGACGATATCGATGATCTTATCATTAAAATAGAAACACAACTCAGGAAACTTCGCACAGAATTGGACATGATGCGGCCACCTAGCAAGTCCACAATTCAGGAGTGTTACCCACCAGTGCCGCGCTCCTTCAGGGAGGGGGAAAGGGTCCTAGTATGTATGGAGGCCAAATGGAAATTCGGCAAAGTGATAACTAGGCTTGGAGCACTCCATTACAGCGTTCAACTCGACTCTGGATATGTCTTAAAGAAACATATAAACCAATTGAAACGGACGGAAGTTCCTGAAACTGACACCATAATAAAGAGACCCCATAAAGATTCACAAAAACCTGATTCAGAAAATTATACAAATAAAAAGGTTACATTCAAGGAAACCCTTGAGAATTCTGATATAACAATTTTTCGTCCTTCGACCACTACTCATCACCCGAACATGAATTCACCTGTTGTCACTCGACCACCACGTCCACGACATACATCAAGAAAGGTTATGCCACCAAACCGATTTAGTCCTTGAATACTTCCTCAGTGCCGAAGAATCTGTTATATCTATTGGTCTGTATTATAAAAAATCATATGTTTTAATGTCATTTCTCACTACTGTTTACATTATGGTCAATTTTTAAGAAAACAAAGATTGTACAATAAAAATATATTCAAACATATTTTCAATATTAATTACTAGGATTTTAAATACGGTCTTAAGGGAGTATGGACGATGCAAAACTATTAAATTTTATTACAAACAAAATTTTTAAATTATTAAAAATTTTTTCGGACCAATAAATTAAATTTATTGTTAACAGATTCTGCCTAGAATTATTTAATCTCAGAAATTATTTTATCTCCCAGCAATACTTCGACCAAGTATGTTCAATGTTAATTAATCTACATTTATGGTACAGTGGAACCTCGATATATCGAACCTGAAGGGGAAAGTGAAAACTTCGATATATCAAGGATTTCGATACAGCAAGGTTCGATATATCAAGGTGATTTTTGACTGACTTTGATATTTAGAGGTTCGTAACAGCGTGGGTTGAAACAAGGGAAATGTAAAGAATATGCATTAAAATTTAACACACTAATTTTAATGGATTATAAAGTTCTCTAATACAAAACATATAGAGAGAATTAAAGATAAAACAACAAAATTTATGAGTAAATTAAAGTCTGAAGTTTTTAAAATACTTATCTTCAGTACAGGTGTGTAATTTTTTTTAGTTTCTATCTACTGTACTGCTCGATTTATGTCTTGTAGAACTTCAATTTGAATCGTTAAAATACTAAAAAATTAATTAAAAAAAGTTTTAGAATCATTTAGCGGAAAAAGTAAATCGATAAGTGTGTTTGTTCAAGATTTTTACCCTGTTTTACACTTCTGCTCTCTCATAACTTCACAGCGCAATCATTGGGTCGCTGCAATGACACAGAGGAACGTTACGACATATGATTGGTCGGAAATTTGGTTACCATGACGACCTCGGTTACCATGACAACCACTCTTCTCCTGAGGACTTATTGGTGTGTTTAGTTTAGCAGTTAGTGAAAAAAATACATGAGGGAAGTAAGAAAAAATTTATAATCCTGAAAAACAAAACTATTTAGCCCTAGTTGGTTTTTAGTCGTTGCGTCTTATCTCGGACTGATGATCTATAATGACAAAAGAAACAACTTGGGACACTTGCGCAGAGCGACAGTCCTGCAGCTGCAGGATGCAACATGAATGAGTGGTCGTTGACTTTAAAGATAAATTACATATTTGCAAAACAACTTCGTTACCTATATTGAGGTTTCCGGCCAAAACTTCGATATATAGAGGTGATTGGTTCGATATATAGAGGTTTTTCCAACCAAAACTTCAATATATAGAGGTGAAAAGTGCGTACTCAGAAACCATGAAATTTCCTTATATAAATGTTTTCAAGGTCAGTACTTCGATACATAGAGGTAAAATTAGCATTGGGAAGATAGAAAGGTTCAAAGGGAATTGAAAAACTTCGATATATCAAGGAATTCCATATATCGAGGTTCGATATATTGAGGTCCCACTGTAATTTGATTACATACATAAGAGAGTTGTGTGTCAGTATGGCAGGTGCTGCAGCCAAAACTAAGACTGGGACGGTAATTGCCCTGTCATCCAGCTACTTGGAGGTCACAAACTGTGGATAGTTATGAGTGATGGCTTGTGGACACAGTGTTTTTTATGGGGATTAATGTCCGCACTATTGAATACTACATTCACAAGACCGCCCTCATAGTTAGACCTGTTCGTATTTTGTAAACCAGGCAAAACTGTGGTTTTTTTTTGTGGTTCGGATACCCCATTAAAATGTAGATGCCTTAGTTGCCATTGGCTATTGAGCTATTAATTATCAGTCCCGTCTAAGGAATATGTCACCTTAGTCAGTAACAAGACTACAAGATCGCACCTCAATCATCTTTCACTCATTCTTCCCTCAAATTCACCTTAAAATACCCCTTACTGGTTGTCAAAGTCTTAAATGGCTCTCTAATCTAATCTAATCAATTCATAGACCCTTCATCTTTGTGTCAAATAAAACCTTAGAATCTCATGAATTGGACTATAATGGTTGAGCTTGGATAACTTTTAGTAATTTGCCATAGCACCATCTTCAATGGGCCTGTCTTGAATGATCGTGGTTAGATTTGTTTATTACAAAACATACGGTCATAGCTTTGACTATTAATAATTTGGATTCAAAGTCAGTGGTCATAGTTTGATATGGTTTCAAAGATTGCCAAGAGAAATCAGCACTTTCTAAACCAATAAGTAAAAAAGAACCTCCTAAGCAAGACTGGCTCTATAAGTTAATGTTAAAATGTTGGTTTAAAAATCAGTTTCCTACTCGCACAAAAATTGTAAAAAAGAAAAATTTAGAAAAAGTTTTATTAAGAATAACTGAATTAACAGAATGCAGTACTTCCTATACCAAATAAAAAAAGAGTATCCTGAGCAAGGATCAGTTTGTGTTAAAATTTTGGTTTGGAAATCATTTTCCTACTCACAAAAAAATTGTGAAAAAATTGATATTTTAAGTTTTAAAATAAATATTAAATTATGATTTTAATTTTGTAACCCCAGGGTCTTTTTGGCATCACGCTATGGCGCCGGATGAATAATGAAGTCTGTTGATGAATGGACGCACCACCGCTGCGCCGCCTTGTAAAATGTCAGTCACAGCTGATGTGTTTCCCCCCATACCCCCCTCTGTCTACCTCCCCCCTCCCCCCGCCACCCTTTGTACTCATCATCCCCCTCTGGACCAGTCTGGATCGTGTGTATTGATCATAATGTGATACCGATGCTGGAAATATATTAATGTGGTTTGGGGGAAATTTTGTACCTGCGGAAAAATTGGTTGCGGTGTCAAAGACGTGTATGGTTGAAGAAAATTATTTTCTTTTAAAAGTCAAAAAGCTATGTGGGAGTTAGTTAAAATGTGACTGTATTGAAAGTGTTGAAAAACTCTGTGGGAGGGGTATTTTCTGAAAGAAATTAACAGTAGTCAATTGCAATGGCTGCTTATAAAATAAGCATTTTTTTTATAAGAGAGGTTGGTGTCAATTAGAAAGCAGAAAATTTTGTAAAGTGAAGAAGTTGATCACAAAGGAAGTTTAAAGTGCTATAATTACAAGATTTCTGACAAAATCCCTCTAGTTAGGAGGGTTGAATTGATCCGTAATCTTTGAAGTTGAGATGGGACAAACCTTGAGAAAAGCTGGAATTTCTGAGAAATAACAAGTCTGTCAAGAGATAACTTTTTATCATCTCGAGGATAAATTAGGATGAATAAATAAATATTATCTGTAAATTCGTTCGAAAATCATAATACCACTGAAGGTGTTTAATGGTTTTCGGAGGATGTACATCGAGTAATGCAATATGTATTGTAAATATGTAATTTATTCAATGTTCGGTAAACTGGTGAACAAGCACATTAGAGGAAAGTTAATTATATTTAATTATAGCTTGCGGCATTTTGATTTATGTTACACAAAGTGGAACTAATGACGATATTCATTCAAACTCATTAACAAAGTACTAAAACTTTGTTGAAACGGTTTTATTCATTGGTTTTTTCCTACAAACAGTTCTGTAATTATTGATGAACAGAAGTCTACAAACGTTTTCATTTTTGGTAAAATCATTAATGCCTTTTATAATCTAATCTTCAAATGGTTGTCATATATTTATTATTCTCCTGTTTACCCACAAGATAAAGTTATAATAAACCTCTTTTGTGATTATTGTAGGTTTGTGATAGATCTTTTTGACAATTGGGAAATGAAATACAATATTATAGAAGGATTAAGAAAATGTTTACTGTATTTATACTTTCCGTTGGTTCAATTCTTCCTTGACCCTTGTGTGCACCAGTTTGCAGGTTAATTTAGGTTTGTAAATGTGTACATTTTTGAGAATCCTAATCTCGGTATTTATATTTATTATTCAAAAACATTGGAAAAATTCTTATGTAAATGACATATAAGCGTTGACAAATTAACAAATTGGTACTTTAATCAAATAAATATATTAGACTTTTTATCTTGGATTTTCCTATTTCAATTCATTTCTGTCTGGAAGGTAGGCCTATATTAAATACAATTTGACATTTTAGCTCCATTACTTAACAGTTAGAATAAGTTTAATGGAAAAAATGTTACTGAATATGAAAAATCTTGAATAAACTTAACACAATCTAAATAATACTGAAAGCAAAAAAAATCATCAACGATTAATTTACTTAAGACACGATGGAATTTATAACAGTTTACTTTCACACCTGACCTCCACACCCTGTTTACGTTTATTATTACATGTATCTCTAATAAAGAAGGTGTTATAAAAAGGTATCCTTACCCCTGGTGGGACTCGAACCCACAATCCCCGGTTTAGGAGACCGATGCCTTATCCATTAGGCCACAGGGGCTTGTTTAGCGCCGGCAGTTCTGAGGCGTCGTCTTTGTAAGCGGTCCCCCCCACCCCTCCCCTTCACACGACCGCACCTGCCGCTGCGCCGCTTTGCCGCCAGGTAGCGTGCGTGATCTGTTGCCAGCGTAATCGCGATATAGTTATTGAACCTAATATCGATTACTTTATATTATCGACTAGTGACTAGACGAATACTATTGAACATCGACCAGTCTAGTCGTTCACACTAATCGAACGGGGAAAACCCGGTAAAAACAACAACAATATCTAATCGGTTAAGTTGCCGACTAGTTAAAATAATCGACTAGAAATATCGACTTGTCAAAATAATCGACTAGTCGACTAGATGACTAGATGACCTAGTTGATAAAACCACTAGTCGACTCTGCTTAATTAAATAAGTTTGATTAGTTTTCTGTCGCATTTTGAAAGAGCTTATAACGTGACAAGTTAGTCATAAGATAACTTATATATAACTTAATAAACAAGAAAACAACAACTAAAGTCATCTTACTTAGCAACCTGGCTCATTTTTTTCAATTTTTCAAAGCATATTTAAACTACGCAACGACCTGCGTCTCGTAGAGTAGAGGCGTGGCTTTTTATAATTTGATTACATCCTGAAACAAATAGCAGAATTCATCGCAGTGTGCTATTGTTTTTGGTGACATTGTTTTATACTATTTTTACGTGACCGGAAGAGCGACTGATAAGAGAGGAGACTGATAACCAAAATCACAAAATAATACGGAGGCGAATGGCGCATCAATTTATTCAAATAGTTCAGGAGCCTTCTCTAAATTACATACTGTACCGCTCAAATCGGCCTCTACAGACCCCACCTCCCCATCATGTAACGGTGGCACTCAAGGGCGTAGCCAATGGGGGGGGTTAGGGGGGTCAGAACCCCCCCCCCGAAATAGTAGAAATAGCATTGAAAACGTAGTAAATGGGGGTGAAACCCCCCCCCCCCAAAAGGCCGCGGGTAAATAGATAGGAGCCCGAAAACAGATAAATACACCCGTTGCAGCAGACCTGCATACTCAGCGAATTTCAAATGCAAAAGAACATAATTCAATGCAACATAGCGAAATTTGACATGTTTTTGTAATCTCCATAAGAATAACATGGGGAATGAGTATGCAGGTTTGCTGCAACAGGTATGTTAAAACTGGTTGGTTTTAATTCATTATTTAATAGATCTTGACTAGAAGAAGCCATATACCAAGTTTTATCAAGAAATGTTAAAAAATAAGGAAGATATAGAATTTTTTTTATTTCCCATAAGGATAACATGGGGAATGATCATGCAGGTTTGCTGCCACAAAAATGGAAATTTCGAAAACCTTTTTAAGAATATAAGGCTTTAATGAACTAAAATTGTTACATAGTTGGATATGTAAATAAATATCAGTAATCAACAAGAAGTAAACATAAATAACAGCTGATAATTAAAAACAGCAATTCATAACATTCTCCCCCCCAAATTTCAGGAAATATAGTCAGATAAGTACGTTGGAGGTTTTCTTAATCTTTTCGGTCTTTCTTGTGAATAGTTTGGCCTTTCTTGAAGAAGACCAGCCCTTTCTTGAGGATAGTTTGCCGTTTCTTGAGAAGGGTTCAGCCTTTCTTGAGGACGCTGTTCTTCGATATTACATTCAGGAGTGGGGTCCGAGGGGGAGAGGTTTGTTAGACAATCGTTTGGTGTCACATCTGTTGACAGGCAACGGTCAGCATCACTTGGAGGACAAGGTACTTGAATGCAAGGACAGTCTTCTTTTGATTTGTCTATTAGACTTGTGTCCCCCCTATGAGATAAGTGTTTGAGGGAGACAGTCGAATTTCTCCCATCCCTGTGCTTCACCAAAGCGTAATGAGGGTTAGCATCAATGAGTTCGACTTCTTCTACTAAAGGTTCAAATTTTGACGACCGCACATTTCTTTTTAGGAATACTGGTCCCGGCTTTATAAGCCAATCAGGTAGAGAAGTGCCATTGAGAGACCGCCGAGGATGAGTAAAAAACCTGTCATGTGGTGTACTATTAGTTGAGGTGCATAAAAGGGATCTTATGGAGTGCAACGCATCATTTAGCACAACTTCCCACTGTTCAACCTTGTATGACCTGGTCTTTAGGGCTAGCAAAATTGATTTCCACAATGTTCCGTTGAGTCTTTCCACTTGTCCATTCCTAGCAGGGTTATATGGTGTTGTTTGACTTGTGGCTATTCCTCTATCGTGAAGGTAGTCCCTGAGCTCCTTTGAAAGGAAAGAAGTGCCTCTATCTGAATGAATATAGTTAGGCATTCCAAATATTGAAAAAAGGTTTTCTAAACAACGAATTACTGTGCTTGAGGACATATCACTGCAGGGGTACACAAAAGGAAAACGTGAGAATTCATCAATTATAGTTAGTAGGTACCGATTTCGTGAACAAGATGGCAAAGGTCCTTTAAAATCCACATTCAGTCTTTCAAAAGGTTTTGTAGCCTTGATTAGATGAGCATTTTCACTTTTATAGAAACGTGGTTTAATTTCTGCACATATTGGGCATTTGTTTGTCATTGTTTTGACATCATTAACTGAGTAAGGAAGATTCTTACTTTTTATCCAATGGTACATCCTAGTGATACCAGGGTGACATAGCGATTGATGAAGTGCAAAAAGCTTATCATCACAGTTTATGTTAGTGACAGCCCCACACACGCGTGAAAATGCATCCGCGGTAATATTTTCCTTGCCCGGTCTGTACTGTATGTCAAAAGAAAAAGGTGACAACTCTAGACGCCACCGAGTGATTTTCTCGTTCTTTATTTTACTGGTATGGCGACTGTTGAATACGAACGACAAAGCTTGTTGATCGGTAATTAGGAGAAAGTGCCGCCCAATAAGATAATGTCGCCATTTCTTAACAGATTCGACTATAGCTAGTGCTTCTTTTTCAATCGAGGAATGGCGTTTTTCACAATCAGACAATGTTTTTGAGAAGAAAGCGACAGGTCTACCCTTTTGACTTAATGTCGCAGCGATAGCAAAATCTGAGGCGTCAGTTTCCACAACTAATGTAGAATGATCATCAATCACGGTGAGTATTGATTTTCCTATGTCCTGTTTAATTTCTTCAAATGCCAAAGCTGACATAGAAGAAGGCAATATAGGAAAAGATTTACAATCGACCAAAGGCCGAATTTTGTTTGAGAACTTCGGAACCCACTTTGAGTAGTGAGAAAATATTCCTAATGCACGCTTTAACTCAGATGGATTAGTTGGTAATGGCAAATCTAACAAAGGTTTCAGACGTTCTGGGTCGGCTTGCATAGACTGGTAGCTAATTCGATATCCTAAAATTGATATTGTATCCTGAGAAAATTTGCTTTTCTCTTTGTTAAGAGTGATATTATATTTCTTTGCTATGTTTAAGAACTTATTCAGCCTTTCATCATGCTCTGACTGAGTTTTCCCAGCTATAGTTATATCATCAATGAAAGCCCACACCCCTTCTAGCTTTTCAATAGAAATAATCCTATCAATTGTGCGCTGAAAAGCAGACACACCATTTGTCACACCGAATGGAACCCTACAGAACTGGTAAAGTTTTCCTGCTGCTTCAAACGCTGTGAAGCACTTTTCATGTTCCGATATTGGTATTTGGTGGTAGGCATCCTTTAAATCTATAGTACTGAATACTTTATTTTCTGCTATCTTACTAGCTATGTTTTCAATATTAGGCAAGGGGTAGGCATCAAGTAAAGTGAACTTATTTATAGTTTGACTGTAATCTATTACTAATCGCTTCTTATGAGATGAGTTTTTGGTAACAAGTACTTGTGCACGCCAGGGAGATGAACTTTCTTCAATTATACCACTCCGAAGGAGTTTTTGTACTTCGGAGTTGATGAAAATTTCATCATCATTCGAATATCTGCGAGACTTAGTTGCTATGGGCTTGCAATCAGGAGATAAATTTTGGAAAAGGCGAGGTGGTTCTACAGAAGCACAAGCAACATTACAAATAGATAGAGGTAATTTATTTCCCCCAAAATCAACGTTTACTGAAGAATGCAATTTCATTATATCGTGACCAACTAAGATGTCAGTGCAAAGATCATCAATTACAAAGAGTTTCACTCCCTCATTATTATGTCCAGAGAATTCTACTTTAGCAGAAACATACCCTATGATAGGTGACTTTAAAACAGTAGAAGCCATAGACACCTGTTTTCGATCGGGAACTATAGAAAAATTATTTTCTATTACAATGGCTCTGTTTATAAAACTATCAGTACTCCCAGTATCCACCAAAACGTTAACAGGTGTTTCATTTACTTTACCTTGTACAACTGCTTTTGATAGTCCACTTGAAGCAGATGCGCATGAAAGTGTGGATATTACCAAAGAAGAGGCATTAAAGATCTTACCTTGAAATTTCTTCAATTTGCATACCTTTAAGAAATGTCCCTTTTTCTTGCAACCAGAACAAGTAGCATCCTTGGCTGGACAGTCATTTCGAGTAAAGTGACGTCGGCCTCCACAGTAGAAACACTTTTGTTTGGAGTGTTTCGGTACAGCAGCTGAAGTAGGAGACTCCTCAGGATCTGTACTGTCACCTACTTGATCAGGTAGAGTCGATGAGGTGTTGCAGTATACTTCACTTAGGCCTAGATGAGAAGATCCATATGATTCGCAGCTTTTTTGAGCAGATTCGAGTGAACGTGAAATGTCCTCTGCTTCTTTTAATGTCAATGATGATTTTTCCAATAGCCTCTGTCGAATATGGGAGTTCATAATTCCACTAATGAAAGCATCACGAACAGATTCGTCTCGATAAGTATTTCCGTCTACTGTTTTAAATTGCAATCCTTGCTAAGACGTCTCAGTTCTTGAAGGTATTGGTCTATACTTTCATCCTTTCTTTGTTTTCGATTTGCCAATAAGTGTCTTGCATATATTTCATTTTTTTGTGGGTTATAAATATTTTGGAGAATTTCCATTGCTGATTCATATGTGGAAGATTCCGAAATGTATTCATATACATTATATGATAGAAAATTAATTAACACATTTAGTTTCTTTTCATTGGCCACTTCAGCATCAGACATAAAATTGTCAAGAGTCTTTACCCAATATTTAAAAGCTCTGCTTGCAGATGGGTTCTCAGGACTGATGTCAAACTTCTCAGGTTTTAAAAGCTTTTCCATTATTTATATTATTTGCTTAAAAAAACAATAGTTCATTAAATTTGTAATAAATAAAACCTTTTTAAGAATATAAGGCTTTAATGAACTAAAATTGTTACATAGTTGGATAAGTAAATAAATATCAGTAATCAACAAGAAGTAAACATAAATAACAGCTGATAATTAAAAACAGCAATTCATAACAGGGGGGTTTAGACTAAAATACATTAGACCTCATCTAGATGAAGCCACAAACCAAGTTTTATTAAGGTTTGTTGAGAAATAAGCAGAATTTGACTTATTCCCCTTAAGGTTAACATAGGGACAACGTACTGTGTTTACCACTTTCAATATCTCGGTAACCAATGGAGATAGAGCAATGATTAATTTTATATTTCTATGTAAAAAACTCAAAAAACACATTTTTGGGGGGTTTATCCCCCATTACCCCCCCCCTTCCGATGGTCCGATCGGGCTGGTTTACGAACCCGTCCAATTGATTACCACTTTACATGTCTGTACCAAATTTCATTAAGATCGGACCATATTTACGGCCGCTATCGTGCTTACAGACACATATATATATATATATATATATATATATATATACTATATATATATATATATATATATAGATAGATAGATATATAAAAATTCGAACGAATGGTGTTTTTTGCTTCTGGTGGCCCCAAAACGAAAAGTTATCACGGTCTCGGGCTTAGGTCTTACCATGAGACCTACGGTAATAGCTTCTTCCCTATAAGGGAAATTCGCTAAAAGGGTCGAAAACTACGATAAAGGGCCCGAAAATCACACTCGTGAGTAAAAATACCCCCGTTGCAGCAGACCTGCATACTCAGCGAATTTCAAGTGCAAAACAACATATTTCGATCCAACATAGCGAGATTTGACCAGTTTTTGTAAGCTCCATAAGAATAACATGGGGAATGAGTATGGAGGTTTGCTGCTACAGGTATATTAAAACTGAGTGGTTTTAATTCACTATTTAGTAGATCTGAACTAGAAGAAGCCATTTACCAAGTTTTATCAAGATATGTTGAGAAATAAGCGAGATATAGAATTTTACTTATTTCCCATAAGGTTAACATTGGGACAACGTACTGCGTTTACCACTTTCAATATCTCGGCAACCAATGGACATAGAGCCATGATTCAAAATACTAAATTTTTTGATTTTTTGAGCTGAATTCAATGGTACTAACGGAAATTGGATTACTTTTATTTTTCTATGTAAAAAAAATTTTAGGGGTTTATTCCCCTTTACTCCCCCTTCTGGTAGTCCGATCGGGCTGGTTTACGAACTCGTCCGAATAATTACTACTTTACACGTCTATGCCAAATTTCATTCCGATTGGACCATTTTTGCGCAAGTTATCGTGCTTAAAGACACACACATATATATATATATATATTTATGAAAATGAACGAATGGTGTTTTTGGCATCTGAGGACCTCAAAAAGAAAAGTTATGATGGTTTTAGGCTTAGGTCTTACCATGAGACCTACGGTAACAGCTTCTTCCCTATAGGGGAAATTCGCTAAAAAGGTCACCACTTTAGCCGAGCCGGGAATTCACCCGCCGGGCCTGACCAAACCCCCTCCCCCCCCGAAAAAATTTCCTGGCTACGGCTTTGGTGGCACTAATTTATCCTTAAACATTACGTAACGCTGTGATATTTCCACCTCCCCCCACAAAAAAAATTTAAAGGGACTGAGAGATATGCCCCTTAAACTCCTCTTAAGACTGTCGGCAACAATAAGACCGACCGCAATACTATACCAAGAGATATAACGACTATATGCGATACCACGGAGACGGGAACATTTTAAGGCCGAAAAATGAGTGAGTGATCTTCTGGTTGCAGTATCAGGGAAAAATTCGCCAGTCAGTGCTACTAGCTTAGAAAATAGTAACTCTTCCTTTGGTGTCAGTTCCTTTCATGCACTTCCAGAAGATGTCAGAAACCAAACAGGAAAAAATTGAAGATCGCCTTCACCAACTGGCTGACAAGAAACCCGTTTTACTCCCTGGATGAATTCCTGAAATGGAAGGAAAACCTCCACAAACACTAAAGTACCCTATTGACATACTAATGTAACTCTGATGACGCCGTTACAGATCTTTATGTGTTGTTAATAAAGTGATTTTGATTTGATTTGATTTGTCTAAGCTAATTGTTTGTCTAAGCTAATTTGTTAATTAATAGGCTAAACAGCTTGGTGGTAATTAATATTAGATTGTACATATAATAGTTGCTTATTAAGCTTCTCATTACTTGCTGGGAGGAGAGGGGAAATTGCAGGGAAATTTATTTTAAACTGAGGGGAAAAGAGGAAATTTTACTTTCCGGAGGGAAAGTTGACTGGGCCAAAGTGGAAACACTGGTCGTGGGATAAACCGATAAACCACAGATTTTCTAGCCGCGATATGACCGAAAGATTCGTCTGCCGCGATTTGATTTGATATGTATCAGCCTCAAACACGCCCAATGATCTGCCGGTTGCTGCCATCGATATAAATAAATAGGCTACAACTTATTTACTCGATGGTTGCTACCATCATAGAAAAATAAATAGGAATTTTAATAAATAAAAAAATAGAGATTCCTGTTTATTTTTCTAAGCTACCACCGAGAAATTTTTCGGCCAAAATGGCGACCGGGAGATTTGCTGGTCCCGTCGACGATATTAATTAACTGCGATAACTGCTATTTTGTAATAACAACAAATTAGAATTTCCCAACGAAACCTTCACGTATTTTCAATACTTTAGAAATAAGCTCGACATTTTTCCGAACTCCCGTCTGGTAGACAATCTGTAATTATAATCATACATAAATAATATAAATTTATTTTCGATGCAAATTGAGCTTTATTAAACCTTACAAAACGTGTAATGTATTTTTTTCTCCATGGGGGCAACTGCCCACACTGCCCCCCCCCCCCCGCGGGCACCCAGGCACCCATGCTCTCCCCTTAGGCTGTTACGTAATTTAGGGATGGCCTCTTGGGGGTTGAGAATGAAACACATGAAATAGGAAATCTATTCGAGGCACAACAAACACACGAAAAGAACATTGAACAGGCGCAGGCGATTGCTACCGCGGATTCCCGCACATTCTTATGCAGTACCAGACCTACAAAATTATCAGCCACCGTAATATATATATAGATAGATAATTGCACTATCAACATGGTCAATGTTAAGTCGGGAAAGTCCAAGTAAAAGTGAATCCGGCACGTCGTGCAACTGGCCCATTAGCTCAGTTGGTTAGAGCGTCGTGCTAATAACGCGAAGGTCGTGGGTTCGATCCCCCCATGGGCCATATACTTTTTCTCCCTCAACACCAGTCTTGTTTTTTTGCCATTTGGTTTACAGTCTCTTAGTCTCAATTAAGTATATAGCGTTACATACGCCGGACAGACCATACAGAAATCGGAAGAAATGCGTAGAGAGAATCACTTTGGAGAATTACCTCATGATTTATGTGCTCGAAAGGTAATTGCCCTTAGTAACAATTGCGTCGAATAAACCTGTTTAACTTTTACTGTAACAGAAACATTTCTCATTATGAATGGATCGATCCTTTTCTCCATTGACCCATTAAATTGAAAAATTACCTGTAAAAATAGCGCTGTGAGAATCGCGTTACTGTTTTCAATATTAAGAGTCAAAATATAAGTCTTTAACTTAGAATAGTTGATCGGCTAGATTAGAAAAAAAATTACATTAGATACATTAGATACATATGACTATAAATAATTATGACATTATTATGGCGTATTAATAATAAAACAGTTATATGCTATATACTTGAATCAAAAACTAACTTTATTAATATGACATGTCATATTGTGGGCCTATCATATCGTAACCGCCAAATGCCCTTCGGAAAATCTCATCTCCCTTCTTTAGTATCAAAAACCTTCTATAACCTGCAGCGGCCGTCGAAAAGAAAAAATACCCCCGTTGCAGCAGACCTGCATACTCAGCGAATTTCAAGTGCAAAACAACATATTTCGATCCAACATAGCGAGATTTGACATGTTTTTGTAAGCTCCATAAGAATAACATGGGGAATGAGTATGCAGGTTTGCTGCTACGGGTATATTAAAACTGGGTGGTTTTAATTCAATTTTTAGTAGATCTGAACTAGAAGAAGCCATTTACCAAGTTTTATCAAGATATGTTGAGAAATAAGCGAGATATAGAATTTTACTTATTTCCCATAAGGTTAACATTGGGGCAACGTACTGTGTTTACCAATTTCAATATCTCGGTAACCAATGGACATAGAGCCATGATTCAAAATACTAAATTGTTTGTTTTTTTTGGGCTGAATTCAATGGTGCCAAAAAAAATTTGAAAAATTTTATTTTTCAATGTAAAAATCTCAAAAAACCCATTTTTGGGGGGGTTTACCCCCCTTTACCCCCCCCTTCCGGTGGTCCGATCGGGCTGGTTTACGAACTCGTCCGAATAATTACTACTTTACACGTCTATGCCAAATTTCATTCCGATTGGACCATTTTTGCGCAAGTTATCGTGCTTAAAGACACACATATATATATATATATATATATATATATATATATATATATATTTATGAAAGTGAACGAATGGTGTTTTTGGTATCTGAGGACCTCAAAAAGAAAAGTTATGATGGTTTTAGGCTTAGGTCTTACCATGAGACCTACGGTAACAGCTTCTTCCCTATAGGGGAAATTCGCTAACAATTGCTGTACTTGAACTAGTAGAACCTCGATTAGAAGACACTTGATAACACAAAAACCTTGATGAAAAGTGCACTTTTCAAGTTCCCTCGATACTGTAATTGGTTGCACAACGATCTCAAAAACTGCTCTGATCATCCTATATACGAGCAATGTTATGTGCGTGCGTGCTTGCTTGCTTGCTTGCTCGCTCGCTTCTTGCTTGCTTGCTTGCACAACGATCTCAAAAGCGGCTTCGAGGATTTCTTTCAAAGTCATAAAATAAAGTAATTTATTACTAAAAAACGCGATCTATGCAGACTACTTGGCCAGAGTAAATCTAATAACGAAATAAAATTAATTTTACAGTTGTGAAAATTTAATATTGGCCTTATGAGTTGCTATGTTAGCAAACGAATTAAACATGGGCAGTGTAAATATATAAAGTAATCATAACAGGTGTTTGCAAACTAAAACCATCCAGGAAAAATACGGCGTGTGGGATAAAGATTGCATGGAGTAATAAAAAAGGTGCATTTAAAATATTATCGAATTGTTTTATAGTAATCGGATGCACTGATAAATAAAATAATACCGAGCAAGGCTCGGTCCACTAGGTTCTCATTTTTAAATGATAAATATTTCACAATTTGACATTTTTTACGGTTAACCCTTGAGCGGGCGCTTCACCGGTAAAATGGCAGCGGGCGCATGCGGAGTTTTACTCCGCAACATAAATTTTACCCTTTTTACTTGTTTTATACCTGTATATTGTAATTAAATGTTGATAAACTTCATTAGGAATCACATTTCATCGTTGATACAATTAATCGTTCAAATTAATAGGTGTGATAATTCAATTTATCATCGTGAGTAATTTTCTAGTATAGAATAGGTATAACTTTAAATATTGTATTTAAGTGTTGATAAACTTCATTAGGAGTCACATTTCATCTTTGATACAATTAATTGTTCAACTTAATAGGTGTAAAATACGATTGAACACTAATTAATTTTCTAGTATAGATAGGTATCACTGTCTGTATTACAGGAGAGGGCACTCCGCAAAATGACACGGCATCACTGAAATACAAATAACAAGGTAGCAAGTGGGTGGGAAGGTATAAATTTTAGGGGCATCCTGGAATGAGGCATGTGAGGTACAAAGCCGGACACAGCTGCTGAAACCCATTATCCTTGTTTATTTTAATAAAAAAACACGCGGAGAAAAACTCCATTAAACCAATTTAAGGCTATTCTCGAACCGAAATCCGAAAAGAAAAAGGCGAGTGCTGCGGTGAGAGCGCCTGGGGGGATAGTGTCGGCAATATGAGAGCAGTATCCATTTTGCCGGCCGGAGCTCCGCAGGCGCTTTTCATCATTTTACTCTCAGGACCGCCGTTTGGAGTTTCTTCCCGGCCAAAATATCCTCGGAGATTTTATAACTTTGTTGTCATTTTTATGAGATTAATTAGGTGAAGAAATCAACGTGGCGTAAATTGATTTTAAATCAACCCATCTTAAGCTATGCAAATTACGTATACCTTTTGTTTAAAGTATAAAAATTGGAAATTCTTTGGTTCACCTTCAAATGAAACTGTTTTCTTCCAAAATGTGTTTGGTTTACTTTTAAAAGCTGTTGAAGAGGTAGAAATTCTGCTCACAAAGCACTAACCAATAACACTCATAATAGAAATTAAGAAATTTTACTTTTTTATCATGATAACACTTGTGGACGCAAAAAAGCGCTACAGCTAAAAACAGTAGGTATGTTTTAATTTAATTTATGGTGAGATGTAAAAAATTAAAAAGAACATTATTAATCAACTTGAATCAGCTTAAAGGTATTTAACTTTGGGCTTTCAGAATTTTAAGGCGAAAACGGCGTATTACAAAATAGCCGACGTTTATAAATTATAAGACGCATAATATAGTTAAGACGGTGTCGAGAGATTATATTAAAATTATTCAATACGACGAGAAGAATGTTGAGAAGATTACGCGCTTGAGCGTATTGCAGGGGATTATTCCAGGCGGCAGCGCGCTTTACTTCAAGTGTACCGATTATGCTGGGATATATAGCAGTAGATTAAACTCACGGGAACACAAAACATCATCTTAAGTTATTAAAACCGTAACAATTTTCATTGTCGATGGTTGTTATTTAAATTTTTTTTAAATGCAATTCTCGTGTTATTCATAAGTCAAAAACCTTATAATTATTTGATAGCGATTTCTTGAAATTCCTTTGAACAGTATTTGCTGTAATTTGTCCCTGATGAAATCCACAAATCTGTATTTACATTACTATTTTGTAATTTGAAGAGGTCTATAATACTGTTTTTGGCATAAAATTACCTGTAGTCCAGTGTTTCTCAACCGGTGGTACGCGTACCACTGGTGGTACGCGAAGGCCTTTCAGGTGGTACGCAAGAGATTGAAGAAGTAGTACAAAATAAAACACTACGTTTACAAACAAACACTGACCCGACGAACGGTAAAGTCCTGATACATACCTTAATTTGATTATCTTTTTCAGTATCTGTTTTGGTCATAATATTCCAATTTCGTACCATAATTTAGGAACTATCATTACTCTTTCATTTGATGAGTAATTATGTTTACAAAATACGTCGGCATAAAAAAATGTTCTTTCCATTTAAAATATACTACCGGTTTTACAGTGTTAATTCGGTGGTACGGTATTGCTATAGTTTTTAGTTGTACGATTTACTAACCAAACGTATTTTCTATTTTGAACCCACAGTCTAATTATGTCGATCTGTCGGATAATTTTTTTAATATGCTTAAATATATGATCATTAGTGAAAATACAGTATACTTTGAATAACTTTGAATTGTTTTAAGTTAATTTTTCGATATAAATTAAGAGAAATGAGTGAAGTTCCATATAATTTGTCAAACTATCCTTATAATAAAAATACGGTTTAATAATATACATTGTCAAGTAAAATAAAATAAATTTAGCTTTGGCAAAAGAAACACCAAAGGGCAACTATAAGCAATGTTAGAAGGGATCCTTCAGTGGTGAGGGGAGGGGGTCCTTGCGATGGTACGCCAAAATATTTAAAATGTGGAAGGTGGTACGCGAGCACCAAAAGGTTGGGAAACACTGCTGTAGTCGATTCGTCAACACGGTGGTACTAGATGAAAGACTCCCTTACAATCAGTTCATTTTAGAACAAGCTCGTATTCACGATTGCAAAATATTTACTTTAAATTTATTCAAGTTGATTAATAATTTCTCGTTTTCAATTTTTAACATTTCACCAATTAACAACTAAATTTTAACAACTAAACTACAACATCCTTACTGTTTTGAGCCGTTCCGCTTTTTGCGTCCACAAGTGTTGGTGATCATTACTAATAAAATTTGTTAATTTTTATCATGTGTGTTACTAGTTATTTTTTACGTACAGATTTTCTACTAAGTAAACTATTTATTTTTGTCAGACAACAAATAAATCATTAAATGGCACGAATGTTCAGATTGAGGTCTCCCCCATAAAAAGTACTGTCGCGGAATTCTTTGTTAAGTGTGGAATCGCTGAAATTCAATGCCGTTGTTTACTCAGCAATTGCGAAATTTGACGAAGTATTCCTTATGCTGACGCGGGCGCGAATCGAGTCGGACTGTATAGGCGGGAGTCAACGCGCTGAACGCTGAGTCAGCTACTCTACTCCTTCAACGCGTTGATCCGTCGAGGTGGTGGCTCATCATAACAGAATGTGCGTACTTTCCGAATGCCTACCTCTTTTGTTTGTGTCGTTCTCGTTCGAAATAATCCATCGGTTTCTGTCCCTGAAAGTACTAACAAAATATTGGTTTATACCGAGCACATTTTGTAAAAAAGAGGTCCAGGCTTCTTACTTAATTATGGGATTGCATCGCAGCTAAATTTGCTTATTGCACACTCAGACACAGTTCCTCGACCTCCGTCAAATCCCTGGTCCTCATAAGAACCATGAGATCCTCTTCAAGATGGTTACCTGCTCTTCCCTTTGACTACTCACTGGTAGACCAAGAGTTCTTGTACTCAGATCTTGTAGGCCAAACACAAACAGAGCATGGTCTGCACTACAGAAAATCTGTGATTCGTAGGTTGAGAAAATAAAGGATTGCGGACGGGGGATTTTGTATTAAAGTAGGACGTCGCTTATCCGAAACAGTTGGAATGAGGGTGGTCGGATAAACGATTACCGTCTGTCCCTTTCGGATTACCGACTTACTGATAACCGGGAGCCTGGCATAAGCGTCGCTCTCAATCATTTGCATTTCGTTTGTTATCATTAGTTGCAACAAAGTATATTGATCGTACTTTTTCAATCGTATACGTTGTAAGCATATTCTTCAAGAAATAATATTTTGTTTTATCTAGCGGCGATTTATATATTTTTAGGCGTTTTTAGTGGTTATTTACGATTCTGAAAAAAATGTATGGAGTTATAAGCTAGAACTTTTGGAAGACCTGATGTTAAAGTATCTTGCCTACCTACGCAAATTGATTATTTTTCGAAGAGGAAATTATAATCGGCATTTCAATCCGAGACATATTTTATTAAAGAATTGGACCAAAACACCAGAGCTCAGGTCCGGAAATAATTATTTTACGAGAAAATCTCAATGTATTTACCAGAAATATCGCACCTCTTTGTTTATCGGCGGGCACTCGGGGGCGCAGGCCGCAAGCAGCATGTCGCGGGTTGGCGCGAATTCCGCCAAGTGAGCCGCAGGAAACTGTTTGACCTCACTTCCGGCCGGCCAGCTGGCGCCGCTTCCGGTGGTCGCGGAATTTCCCCTACCTGTGCGAAACATCGCGGCGCTGCGGCGGATCCGAACATGCCGAAAATTTGCGGTTGAGAGACTTTGTTCGCGGTTTAAACGTTATTTTATTATTGTCTTCAACCGAATTTTTCTCTTCAAGGCTGGGACTGTGGCGTGTCCTGTAATCCAGCTACTTGCAGGTCACGTACTGTGGATAGTTATGAGCGATGGCTTGTGGACGCGGTGTTCCTTAGTGGGGATTAACGTCGGCACTATTGAATACTACGTTCATAGGACCGTCTTCATAATTAAACCAGTTTGTAAATTGTTAACCGGAGAAACTGTGGTTCGGATCCCACGTTAAAATATAGGACCCTTTGTTGCCATTGGCTGTTGGGCTATTAATTAACAGTCCTGTCTGAGGAACATGTCGGCCTTAGTCAGTAACTAGACTACAAGATCGCGCCACAATCATCCTTCACTCATCTGTCATTAATACTTGGCTTAAAATACCTACCTGGGTAGGTCGGTAGGTCGCCATTTCAAGTAATGTATCTAATGTATCCAATGTATCTAAGTAATTGTAGGGGAGAAGAGAGCTGCTAGCATTTAAATTTTGTTTGGGTGGTTAATAAATCATGATTATTGATGACTAAGTAAAGACACGGGGTCTTTTCTAGTCCTAAGCGGTTGTAATATGTTACCGCATTTTAACATTTTTCCTGTAGGCCCTATAGCTTCGAAACTTCTACATTTGGCATTTCAAATCAATATTGGTGAAGCTATTTGTAATTGATATTCAGCTAACCAGGAATACTCTTCGTTGTCGATTTTACAATGTTTTTCTTTCCAGCGGGACCAACATTGTAAAATATGAATTTATTTTTATCTGTTAATAATATCAGTTGGGTTTTAATTACAGAAAAATACATATCACGATATTCAAATTACGATTCAGCAAATTGTGTTCTATATAAACTGGGATCAAAGTTTTCAAATCCTGGCGAATGATATAACTTTTGCTAAATGTTACAATATTTCGCTACACTGTAAACCCGGCTTAAGAATAACTAACCGGCCCGGTCGCAACATAGGATTCGTGTCTTATCTTGACTTGTGCATTTATTCTAACGGATAATTCAGTTAGTCCAGTCAAAAAACTTAAAAAAAATGGCCCAACCTGGAAAAAAATCCGTTAATTTTGAAACTTTGCACACTTGTTTAGAAGTACCTAAGGATGAAAATACCAAAAGTCCTGGAAAATATGTGGCGAGCTCTAGTGGCAATTGACGGAAACAGGGTACTTTTTTTTGGTTTTTCGTAAAAATCTCGAGTACCGTTAGTCGGAGGTGAGAACTTTAAATTTGCAAAATAAAGCTTATTAAACTTTCTACAAAATGATATGGTACATTTTCTTTGTACTCCTAATGGTTGTCGAGTTGTAGGGCGCCAAAAATAAGGATCTTTTCACGATTTTCCCCTAAAAAGGAGCAAAACTATGTTTTTTTAGTTTTTAACGTATGAAAATAAAAATTATCTAATTTTGGTGTGCACCATCACATTCAGCTTAAAAAACCAAACAATTTAATATCATGAATCATTGCTTTATGTCCGTTGGTCACCGAGATAGTGGAGGCGGTAAACACCCCTTACATTGTACCTATGTTATCCTTATGGGAAATAAAAAAAGTTCTATATCTCGCTTATTTCGCAACATATCACAGTAAAACTTGATTCGTGGCTTGTTATAGTTGAGATATATCTTATTAGATCCTAAAACCCTCAATTTTCACATTTACGTGTCAGCAAACCTGCATACTCCATTGTTCGTATTATTCTTGTGCAGGTGAGTATGCAGGTTTGCTGACACGTAAATGTGAAAATTGGGGATTATAGGCCCTAGTACGATATTATCTCAACAATATCAAGCCACAAATCAAGTTTTACTGAGATATGTTGCAAAATAAGCAAGATATAGAACTTTTTTATTTCCCATAAGGATTTCATAGGTACAATGTAAGGGGTGTTTACCGCCTCTATTATCTCGGTGACCAACGTGCATAAAGCAATTATTCAGGATACTAAATTGTTTGGTTTTTTAAGCTGAATGTGATGGTGTCCTCCAAAATTAGATAATTTTTATTTTCATACGTTAAAAACTAAAAAAACAAAATTTTGCTCATTTTAGCGGAAAATCGTGAAAAGATCCTAATTTTGGCGCGCTATAACTTGGTAACCGTTAGGAGTACAAAGAAAATGTACCACATCATTTTGTAGCAAATTTAATAAGCTTTATTTTGTACATTTCAAGTTCTCACCTCCGACTAACGGTTCTCGAGATTTTTACGAAAAACCAAAAAAAGTACCCTGTTTCCATCAATTGCCACTAGAGCTCGCCACATATTTTCCAGGACTTTTGGTATTTTCATCCTTAGGTACTTCTAACCAAGTGTGCAAAGATTCAAAATTAACGGAATTTTTTCCAGGTCAAACCCTGTTTGACTGGACTAAGTGTCAACTGGGACCCAGTAAAAACGCCCAAGGACGCGCGTGGTATGTTTTTGGAGTGTCCACAAGTTTACGTGTACTTTTGTGTGGTTTTTTCAATTGTAATAAGCTCAGTCTTCAATGTTTAGCGAATTTCCCCTATAAGGAAAAAGCTGTTACCGTAGGTCTCATGGTAAGACCTAAGCCCGAGACCATAATAACTTTTCTTTTTGAGGTCCCCAGATGCCAAAAACACCATTCGTTCATTTTCATAAATAAATATATATATATATATATATATATATATAATTTTAATTTTAAATTTATATGCGTGTCTTAAAGCACGATAATTCGCGTAAAATGGTCCGATCTTAATGAAATTTGGCATGGACGTGTAAAGTAGTAATTATTCGGACGAGTTCGTAAACCAGCCCGGACTACCGGAAAGGTGGGTAAACCCCCCCAAAATGGGTTTTTTGAGTTTTTTACATAGAAAAATAAAAATAATCAAAATTTTGTTTGCACCATTAAATTTAGCTCAAAAAAACAAACAATTTAGTATCTTGAATCACTGCTCTATGTCCATTGGTTACCGAGATATTAAAAGTGGTAAACACAGTACGTTTTCCCAGTGTTATCCTTAAAGGAAAAGTGAAGTAAAATTGTATATCTTGCTTATTTCTCAACATATCTTGGTAAAACTTGGTAAATGGGTATTTCCAATGAATACACAAACGTTTTTCTAGGTCATATCTTCTAAATATTGAATTAAAACTGCCCAGTTTTAATATACCTGTAGCAGCAAACGTGCATATTCATTCCCCATGTTATTCTTATGGAGCTTAACAAAACATATCAAATCTCGCTATTTTGGATTGAAATATGTTGTTTTTCACTTGAAATTCGCTGAGTATGCAGGTCTGCTGCAACAGGGGTATTTTAAACAGATCTTGAGTTCCGTGTTGGCAAACCCCGTTTCAGAAAACTGTTCGACCCCTCTTTGAACTTGTAAAATTGTGATATTTTTCTCCGGAAATAGTGATTTTTTTCAATTCATCTGAAATATCGTTATTTGTCTCCCAATATATCGTATGTATCGATATTAAAGGTTTCGATGCATCGAAAAAGCGACATATCGATAAAAACAATCGCTCTCCCTGTGTACCTGTTCCCACACTTCAAACGTCCGCCAATCGATAGCGGCGCCGCGACGTGCTGCCACCTGGCAGAGAAGGCGGGAACTACGTGGACCATTCATAATTCATTGTTGCCGCAGTCCCGTCGCTGCCGCTGTGACGCCGTACAGTAATATGAAGCTAATTAATCATGACGCTGTCTAAGCGAGCTGTGACCGATTCTCGTTTACCGATATCTCTATTTTTAATGTAATTAACCTGTTTTAGAAATTAAGTGGTTAGTAAAAGCATTTTTGTCAGGATTTTTTAATGATTTTCCTAGTTTATTTTTTGTACGATTTTTTGTTATTTGTTTGTATCTTAATTGAACATTACAAAATTGTTTGTTAAATATAACCATACGTGGGCTAAGATTTCAGTCCTGAATTAACCACGTAGAACTGGATTTTTATCTTCAGTTCGGCTGATAAAAATGTTTTGTTACATAAACTGAAAGTTACTTCTAACCTGAATATTAATAAATAAAGATTAGAAACGTTTTTATTCTGTTTCATTTAGATTCTTCAGATTTATTTTGTATTATACACATTTTAGTGTTGATTAAAGAAATATCAGCGATCGTGTAAGGTTTCATCTCAATTGCTGATTTTCAATATTGTACATTTCTTTTGTAATTTTCAAATTAAAAATCAAGTGTAGTGTATGAAACAAAATGTTATGCTTCAGTTTCGATTTATAAATTGAAATTTTTCCTATGCATTTTCCTTTGTCGTAATTGATTTTTAATGAAAAAAGATTGATTAATTTTTAAATGTAAAAAAATTTGCACCAAATCAAAAAGAGAAGCGGATAGAGGAAACGGTAATCAAACAGAAATCTAATTTAAAAGGGGAATCTCTGATGACCTCACTCTTACAAGAATGGCCATAATTTAATCTTTCACTCGTCGCTTTTGGTTTATGGGGTTCCGCTACTTTATTTAAGAATGATAAGAAAATTAAGAATTAATTTATTAAGATATATAAGTTAAAAATTATGTATGCAATTCAATTGTACAATTGTTTAGCAATAAATATTATTATTATTATTTAACTGGCTTTTATTTCTCCTCAGCAGCTGTAAAGAGGGAGGGAGTATCGAGTGCGTAAAATTAATCATTGTGGATTGAAGTATACACCTGCATCACGGTTCGCATTTTATTCCAATTAAAAACTCTTTAACCAAGTCTCTGCGATCTTTTCTGTAAATTGTGCAACCCTAAAGCGCGAACCTACATCCGCGGTTGGCAGCGGGAAAGGCCCTTGTTTAGAGATGGGTTAGATCGACTATTTATAGTGGTTTTATCGACTAGTTGGTCATCTAGTCGATTTTTTGAGTAGTCAAAATGTCTAATCGATTATTTTAACTAGTCGATAGTTTATCGTTTTCAACCGACTATTCGGTCACTTAACCGATAAGATTTTGTGTTTTTTTTTACCGGTGTTTGCTCGTTCGACCAGTTAAATCGACTAAACAAGTCGATGTTTGGTACGGTGACTACAGTTCCGGCCACAGCTTGACAGGGTGGCGAAAAATGGAAACTCCAGCTGTAACTGACTTGATGTTAGAGACATCCCGCCCCTCTTCGCACTTAAACCGACAGAGGTTCCTTTTCGCTTTCAACCTCACACATTTTGGAAGCCAGCAGCGCACTCACTCACCCGCCTAATGCTGTGGCCGGAACTTTAGTCGACTAGTGTGAACAACTAGACTAGTCGACGTCCGAAAGCATTCGACTACTAACTAGTCGATAATGAAAAGTAGTCTATGTTCCCATCGACCGTGTTCCCGAGGCTGCTCCAGAATTTCGGCACCGCCGCGGCCGCAGCCTCCGTCGGCGACCCCCGGTGAACCCGGATGTGGGGGGGAGGGGGAGGGGCCCCGGGGGGGGGGCGGGGGCGGGACTCGTCCAGGCAACGACCATCACCAGCCCGGACTGATGCACCGCGGACTGCAAGGTCAGTGCCGAAGCGGCGGGGGGGGGAGGGGTCCCGCTAAAAATAGTTGCGCATAGACGGCGCTGAACTGCATTCTTGGCGTGAGATACTTCGCGGCTCGCGGCTCGCGGCGGCCGGCCGCCGGAGAGAGAGGATGGAATGTCAGGGCGGGCGCGGCGGTGAGGAGTGTGTACCAGTTTCCGGGGCTCCGAAAATCACACCTTTTTAAGTTTCGTAGTTAATGTAAACACACCTTCACAGATGAAGAACCGGACAGACTGGCAACCCATTGCACTTTTTCGTGCCTGATTTTTGGGCGGCGTCAAGTTTGTTAAGTTTGTCAAGTTTGCCCGTATTACATTGGTATCAAGGATGATTTCATCAATATCAAATCTTTAGGTCCCAAAGAACGCACATAGCTTAACTTGGAAACCAGTGCAATTTGGGAGACATAACAGCCCAACAAACTTGATGCCGCTAGAAAAAAAGGGCACGAAAAAATGCATTAGGTTGCCAATCTGCTTCATCTGTGACACTGTCAATAAAAGAGGTATTGAGTCAAGGAACACCATCGACTGGCACCATAAGTAAGGTGACCAGATTTTGGTACAGCCAAAACGGGACGTCGACCTCCGGGGGGTGGGGGTTTGAAATACCTCCCAGAAAGAGAGGGTGCCGGGGGCTCTCCCCCGGAAATTTTTGAAAAATTAGGAGCATTTTGGTGCGTTTTCAGACTCTGTCAGATTGAAAATATGTGCTAGACTCCAGTTCATCTTTGCCATTAATTTTAAGTTACCAGGAAACTACAAAATAACCGAACACCCGAGGTTTTTACCTTAAAACGTATTTCCATACCCCCACAAAGAGGGGTGTCCAGGGTTCCCCCCTGAAAACATTTTGGTGTGTTTTTACACTCTTTCAGATTTAAAATATGGGCTAGACTCCAGTTTGTGTACCGTTAATTTTAGGTTATTAGGAGAAACTAATAAAGGAACAAGAAAATTTACTTGGGAGTTTTTTACATTAAAACGTATTTCCATACCCCCAAAAAACTAGGGGGTTCCAGGGGTCCCGCCCGGAAATTTTTGAAAAATTAGGAGCATTTTGGTTGTTTTTAGACTTTTTCAGATTATGTGCTGACTCCAGTTCATCTGTATTATTAATATTAAATTATTAGGAAACTACAAAAGGACCGGAAAATCTTTAATCAGATTTTTTAAATATTAAATCATATTTTTTAAGTATTTTTCTTACTAATACTGTAACGCCAAAACGGGACAAATGGGCGTCCCGAGAGAGTTCGTCGGGACAATGGGACACGTCGCTAAAAAACGGGACTGTCCCGTTCAAAACGGGACGTCTGGTCACCTTAACCATAAGAGAAGTATAATTCCACGGAAAATAAGCTCAATTCCACATTTTGCCAATTAATATAAAGGAAGTTAACTACCTGTCAAAGTAAGGTTTGGACCCTAAAAGAGACATTGAGTCATTGAGTCCTTGAACACCAAGATTGGCAGAAACAAGTCAAACTCCGAATTTCATAGAAATCTAGTTGTACAGCACATCCTTTTGCCAATCAAGCTAAAAGAATTTAAAAGCCTGTCTACTTTCAAGAAGAAATTCTTAGAGTATCTCTTGGAGCGTCTTTTCTATTTACTTTCTTTATTCGTGGAAGATCTCATACCCTTCCCAAACTGAAGGAAGTAAGAATAAGGAAAACAGGAAAACAACCTAAAAAAATAAAATTTCCCGAAATGCAAGGTCTTTGGTGAAGACATACATGGTATTAAGTGGTAAATGAGATACGTCCAAGCAATCAATACAGAATGTTATTGTGCATTGATTGTTCCGAGGAACGGTCTCGGAGCTATGTTTGTCTGTAGAGTGCGTAAACGACTTTTTTATGACTTTTTTGGCTATGTATGTTGTGGTTGCCTGGGTTAGTATTCAGATGGTAATCAGACAAATTGGTTAATGTAATTGGTGTTGGAGTTTGTTTTAATGTGAAACAGGATGACTAGTTTAAAGTGGATTGTTAAAGCATTCCGAAAGTCATAAGTTTAAAGATAGCTCTCCAGAACATGGGCGGGTTTAGGACATAATATATGGGGGTGCCCCTAACGTTTGAAGCATTGAATGTTCAAATTTAAACATCAAACTACTATTTAAATGGTCCGTTTTAAGGCCTATTCCAAGTAGTTACTTATTTCATTTCACAACAACCATTTATTTGTAATTTATGCAGACACCTGAAATTTCAGTCAAAGCTATGTTGAAAAAAATTTCCCCTGTCACTGCTAACAAATCCACCAAATATTAGGGGGTGCCAGGCACCCTCAGAAATCCGCCCATGGTCCAGAAGAGCTGAGTACGGGAGAACAAATATTTGCCTTAAGACTTTTTTCCAAAATAGTTTGTCCGTTAACGAAATGGCATATACTGCACTTAAGATCACTCCTTTCGGAAAAATAATTGGTTTTCCTGAAAAGTTTCCGATATTTCTCGCAAATCAAAACCCCCTCAATTCATGCAAAAATCAAAAAAACAGTTACTACAACTCAGTTAACTGTTTATTGAATTTTAACCAGTTCTTACCATAAATACGTTTTACTCTTACACTTTAAAATATCTCATCCTTCGTAACATTGCGAGTATTGAAAGTAAAGTACAATCAGTTTATTTATGCATGGTTGCTAATAGTTTTCTCGAATTTCCTCCCACCGCCCGGCTACATTTTCTTAATCCCATTTACCCTTTATCGCACAACGGCGGCGACGCGACGTGCCACAACCGCACATCTGCATGGCGAGCGGCGGGCGCATACAAACGGCGCATTACACGGAGGCCGGGTATCCGCTACACTACACGGCCGAGATAAGGGCTCAACCGGCCGGCTAAGTTATTTATTTGCTGAATGAATTTTTGAGTTTTTTCTTGCAGCACAAAATCAACATTATATCAATGTGTAACAATTACAGTAGACTCCGTCTTATCCGGACACCTTTTTACCGGACTTCGGTTTAACCGGAATACACAGCACGGAAGTGATATCTTTTTAACTGTACGATTTTTATCATTACGTCGGTTTTACCGTTCGTGATGGGTAGGTGATGAACAATATTATATCGATGATTTTCGAAGGAAAGATTATAGAGCAGTAATCAAAAGTCTGAATCAGAGTATAGGCTTATTTTGTATGCGTTTAAGTTATAATTTAACTGATTTTAGTACGATAAAAATCAGTTTTGACCCAATAAAATTAGTATAAGAAAGGAATTTTGTACAGATGTTGGGTGTACCTTCCTTTTGAACATACTAAAAGTCCCCTAAAATTGAAGCTGTGCTACGGTCGCCATCTTGGAAAATGGCGGCATATTTATGTATTTTTGCCCACAGTTGCTTTATTATTGGAGATAGAGAAAAAATCTTCAGTTAAAAATGTAGCTCGTTAAAAAGACACAGTTTTGTTATTGTCATTTTTCTCTTAACCCAACGGTTTTTGTGGTATTTGCGATTAAGTATAGTTTTTTTGTTTTATTAATCAGGATTATAAGAAAAATGTATAGGCCAGTCATTCTACGAAAAAAACACAGGGAACCTTAAAAAAATTGCAAGAAGACATTTTTTGATGGAATTCCATGGTAGCTAATAGTTTTCTCGAATTTCACTCCCACCGCCCGGCTACATTTTTCTCAATCCCATTTACCCTTTATCGCACAACGGCGGCGACGCGACGTGCCACAACCGCACATCTGCATGGCGGGCGGCGGGCGCATACAAACGGCGCATTACACGGAGGCCGGGTATCCGCTACACTACACGGCCGAGATAAGGGCTGCACCGGCCGGCTAAGTTATTTATTTGCTGAATGAATTTTTGAGGGTTTTCAGCACGACAAAATTATCACTGTGTAACAATTGGATAACTTTTTTTTAATTCATTGTTGGTGATGGTGATTGTGTATTTTGATTTTGACTTTTGCGGTCAATTGCCTTCAACTTATACAAGACTGTGTATTGTATTGTGTTGCACTAGACTTGTATTGGAAATCGAGCTATAAAATACTTAACATCATTTTGCCAAACAAGCTAAAAGAAGTTAACATCCAGTCTACTGTCTACTTTTAAGGATAAATTCTTACACTATCTCTTGGAGCGTCCTACTATTTATTCACTGAATTTAAGGAAGAACCCAAAACCTACCCAAACTGAAGGAAGAAATCAATTAGGAAGAAAGGGGAAATAACCTAGGCTCTCAGCAATTGACGGTTGCCCGGTCTGCAAGAATTGTTGTAAAGATGTAGATGGTATTCGGTTAATAAGTTGTGTTCAAGGGACGGTTGCCTTTTGTAGCTTTGACTAAAAGAGTTAGTTACGCTCGGCTGTAGAGTGCATAATTGCATAAACGGCCTTTTTATGACTTTTTGGCTACCTGTTTGTTGTGATTGGCTGGGTTAGTATTAAGAGGGAGCTCCAGTCCCGCGCGACTACCTGCCACTCCCATAAGACCAATGTTAACTTTCAAATTCGGTACAGCCTCAACCGATCAACCAAAATCGCTAATTTTTAGCTAATTTGAAAGAACAACAAATTATCTAGCGACTTCAGTGAACAGAATTTTGAAATAGTTTTTTTGGTTAGTATAGTAAAATAATCGCAAAAAAATAGATTTTCGGAATTTTTTTAAATTATTCTAAATGTGATATCAAAATTCTGCTCACTGAAGTCGCTAGATAATTTTTTGTTCTTTCAAATGAGCTAAAAATTAACCATTTTGGCTGAGCGGTTGAGGCTGTACAGAATTTGAAATTTAACATTGGCCTTATGGAAGGAGCATCAGGTAGAAACGCGATATTTTTCGTGACTGGAGCCCCCTCTTAACCCTTTGACCTACCAATATTTTTACTTCTCAAGTTTTAATTTTAATGTGTTTATTTTGTCCGTATTTGGTCTAATGCCAATAAAAGGCGAGGCGGCGAGCGGGCGCATACAAACGGCGCATTACACGGAGAAGGTCGGGTATCCACTACACTACACGGCCGAGATAAGGGCTGAACCGGCCGGCTGGGTTATTTTCTGTATGTTTTACTTGTGTTTTCAGCACAAGCCAAACATTATCAGTGTGTAACAATTACAGTAGACTCCGTCTTATCCGGACATCTTTTTACCGGACTTCGGTTTAACCGGAATACACAGCACGGAAGTGATATCTTTTTAACTGGACGATTTTTACCATCATGTCGGTTTTACCGTTCGTGATGGGTGGAAAATGAACAATACTGTATCGATGATTTTCGAGAGAAAGATTATAGAACAGTATGCTAATCAAAAGTATAAATCAGAGTATTGGCTTATTTCTAATGCGTTTCAGTTATAATGCGATTTTAGTATGATAAAAATCTGTTTTGACAAAAAAATAGTACAAGCAAGGAATTTGGTACAGATATTGGGTGAACCTTCCTTCTGAACATACTAAAAGTCCCTTAAAATTGAAGCTGTGCTACGGCCGCCGTCTCGGAAAATGGCGGCATATTTTGTACTTTGCCCCATATTTGCTTTATTGTTAGAGATAGAGAAAAAAGCTTCAGTTGAAAATGTAGCCCGTTAAAATACACATTTTTAGTTATTGCCATTTTTTCTCTAAACCCAACGGTTTTTGTATAGTTTTTTTTTTTATTAATCAGCATTATAAGAAAAATGTATTGGCCAGTCATTCTACGAAAAAAACATAGGGAACCTTAAAACAATTGCAAGAAGACATTTTTTGGTGGAATTCCATGGTTGCTAATAGTTTTCTCGAATTCCCTCCCAGCGCCTGGCTACATTTTCTTAATCCCATTTACCCTTTATCGCACAACGGCGGCGACTCGACGTGCCACAACCGCACATCTGCATGGCGGGCGGCGGGCGGGCGCATACAAACGGCGCATTACACGGAGGTCGGGTATCCGCTACACTACACGGCCGAGTTAGGGGCTGCACCGGCCGGCAAAGTTATTTGCTGTAGGAATTTTTGAGCGTTCAACTAAAAAACCCCATTTTGTTAATGTATTTCTGAGAGAATAAATGTATTTTCTCGTTTTCACCATAAATTAAAAAAAACTAACTTTCATAATTATTTGCAAATTTACTGGAATAAAGCTTTCCAACGACCCGTTGATTATTAAAATCTGTCTCGTAGAACTATAGATTTAGTTGTACAGTCATTCAGGGGTGCCCAGAAGGGGGGGGCATGGCGCAATTTGCGCCATTAAAATTTTTGGGGGGGGCATGATTTTTCGGGCGGAATTTTGGTTTTTTGTGAGGAATTTTAAACCAGCGAATAAGGGAAAATTACAAACAAATAAATGATCAACTGTTA
Source organism: Flexamia atlantica (assembly GCA_035578135.1). Taxonomy (NCBI): domain Eukaryota; kingdom Metazoa; phylum Arthropoda; class Insecta; order Hemiptera; family Cicadellidae; genus Flexamia; species Flexamia atlantica. The sequence goes on along the minus strand of JAQJVK010000003.1, from coordinate 12,616,725 downwards.
AAAGTACTGTTTATTTATCTAACCATTTCATCAGGATTGCCATTGTCATATATTCAAGTTCGCCATGTAAACCATCCCCGGAATCTCCACGTCAATCCATAATTTGTTAAATTATTTTGAAGGGTGGTTGGCAATATGGCTCGACTGGCAACCCTGTCTGACATCGGGCCCATAAAAGACAGGGTCCGTGGCCCCGGTCTGACACAGCCGTTAGCAATGTTGCCAAAAACCGGGTATTTAGCCGGTTTTTGGGCATTTTTGAGGCCCTGCAGAGATTTGGTGGTGATTAAGAAAAAACCAGGTTTAACCGGGGATTTAAGACTTGGGTTGAGGAAATTTACTCAACAACCTGGATATTAAAAAAACTGGGTCAAATCGGGGATTTTTGACGAGGTACAAGGATTTTTTGGAACTTTAGATATTTTATTTTTTTGACGAAAGTTGGTATTATATGTATTTGGTATGGTTGTATTGGTTATTTCGTTGTAGTGTTACCCAGAAACCGTGTATTAACCCGGTTTGCGAGTATTTTGATGGCCGTTCGGGACTCAATTGAGAAGATAAAAAAAATCGAGTAAAATCGGGGATTTTACACTTGAGCTGCGGGGATTTACCCGGCATCCTAAATACATAAAAAACGGTCGAAGCCGGGGATTTTTTAATTACGGTTTGCTTTGCAAATATCCAATGTCTATAAGGTGATAAAAATAATTTGGTTTTCATGGTTTTCATAATAACTTTATTCAGAAAGAATAACAACTTCCCTAATATATAGGGTTGCCATTAAAACAAAGTAGAATAATATCAAATTACTGTTAAGTTTTCTAATACTTAATTAATTTTTTGTTTGTTTTTGAGTCCGAATAAATGGTTTCTTAGGATATAGACACTATATTTTAGAGTAGTTATCACTATTTTATTTATTTCTGCATTTGTCATTTTGAATTTTTTTAAAATATTTGCTGAGAATTTTGGTATGATTCCTCTGGCGCCAATTAAAATCCCAAATATTTCAATGTTTTTTAAATTGTATTTTTCTTGGTAATATTTGATGGTAGGTTCATAAATTTTTCGTTTTTCGTCGTGAATTTTGATTGGTTGATTTTAGAACAATACTTGAAGTAAATATAGACATAGTGTGCAGTTTATTGATGTAATATTTCCCTCCTTACCCAGCAAGTTTTGGAGGAAAATATTCTGTTTTGTATGTTTTCAAAGTTATTATTACGTGGTTTTTCGGCTAACTACCCGGATTTTGGTACCTGGGGGGATTTTGCAAGGATTAGTGCCGAAAAACCGGGTAAAAATGAGGATTATTAATGGAGTTGGTGGGTAAAATGCCAAATCCTGTGTAATTCAACACTGGCCGTTAGAGATAAGACTACATATAGCAACAGTTTGTTAATCGCCAGCAAGTCGTATGAAGCACAGTTAGTGTGCCTGCATGGACTGCGGTTAGGCAGTTTTACAATAGTACAATTACTGAGTGAAGTGAATGGTGATTACAAGTTCACATTGTGTTGTGATATCGTGGTTGGATATTAATTTTAGCTAGTTAGATATGCCGAAACTGTATTGTATTCTATATTTTTTTATCTGTGGCAAACTACGGAGTGGTTTTATCACATGACGTTGACGTTCCTCACACCTCTACCATCACCCAAGACCAAGATGTTTATTTTAACCAACAAGCATCCAGTATGTTTTTGAACCTACCTGCGAGAATGATGCCATTTCAATACCACTATTTCAATGTTTAATGATGTAAAATCCTAACATTATATTATAACCCATGTTCATTCATTTATTATTTATTAAATATAAAAAAATAATTAATTAATTAATTTCTGGTTTTTGTAAAAACAATAGCGCTCCAACATTATGGAAACCATGTTAAATTAATGTGAATTTAAAAATTAAATTAAACTGCGAAAATTAAAAATATCTATGTAGGTTGTAAAAGATTTTTCGCCAAACTACGACGTAATCACCTGTTTTACAAACTTAATTTGGTAGCCGAAACCAGCTTTTTTCCGGCCCTAGGGCCGAAAGTCAGCTGATTGTTTATTTGCTTGAATAAACGTGAGAATATCACGTTATATTACATAATTATTGAGCAATCAATAGGTTCCAAAGACAGGACAGTTGCGATCATATGATTTTCTTAGCTGTATTTGTTTAAACCATGACAAAGAAGTTGTATCATCGCTCATAACCTCAAAGTTTTGTTTTCAAGTGTGCCAAATAAATAATAAGATTAAGTTTTATAGGCTATATTTCATTGCGTAGTGAGGTGAAAAATAGCGTCCGCACCTCGGCCGAAAGGGTTTAGCAGCTCTCGATTGTTTCAAATTTTCGACTTCGTCTCGAATTTGAAACACGATCTCGAGCCTGCAAAACCTCATTTTCGGCCCTTGTTGCGAAATATACTATTACAACTCTGTTTATTTCGATTGCATCGCTAGTGTCACCTGTCACATACTGTAAAAATTACTTCATTATTTTCTTTAACTAGCACCATATTAGTGACTTCTTCATTCACGCTATTGTAACTAGACTTACTTATAAATAAATAAATGTGGTTTATACATTGAAGTGAGATCACTTTATTACCTAATGCTGGTATGCTTCATTATTGTATGCTTTATCACGTTTTACTTTTTTTACTTGATACTTAGTAGTCAATTGTGTTTTTAAGAGTTTGGTAAATACAACGCAATAATACTCTTTGGTAGGGCAGGATATAAGGTGTATTTTTTTAATTGACATACCAACTAATGTTAGAAATTAAAGGGTGCGGGGGTGGTTGTCATGTTTTGGGGGGGGGCATTAGGCTTGGTTTGGGGGGGGCATGCGCCATTGCCCTTGGGGGGGCTGGGCACCCCTGCAGTCATTCAGTATTTTCTCACCACTATAAATTCGGAGGTTGCTCAGCTATTTTGAAAATAACTTGGAAATGGTGAGGAAATCGGGCAAAGTGGAAAGTCATATTCTGAAAGAGAATAAACTTTCCTAGAAATAACTGACATGCATTTCTTGAAAATACGCAATAAAGGCAGCCATAATTTGCCTCCAATTAAAAAAAAATTGAAAACCCGTTTTCAATGTAATTTTTATGGAAAACATGTGTTTTTACTTTTTCAATATAAACCTCGAAAAACCAAACTTTCGTAATTATTTGCAAATCTACAGGGAGAGAGCTTTCCAACGACCCATTAATTAATAACATCGACCCGGTAGAACTGGAAATTTAGTTGTCTCAAAATTGGACTAAACTGAATTATTAAAAGAGTAGATGGTTGCTAATAGTTTTCTCGAATTTCACTCTCAGCGCCCGGCTACATTTTCTTAATCCCATTTACCCTTTATCGCACAACGGCGGCGACTCGACGTGCCACAACCGCACATCTGCATGGCGGGCGGCGGGCGGGCGCATACAAACGGCGCATTACACGGAGGCCGGGTATCCGCTACACTACACGGCCGAGATAAGGGCTGAACTGGCCGGCTAAGTTATTTATTTGCTGAATGAATTTTTTAGTTTTTTCATGCAGCACAAAATCAACATTATACTAATGTGTAACAATTACATAATTTCTTTGTTTGAACTTTATTGTTGGTGATGGTGATTTTATATTTTAATTTTTGCGGACATTTGCCTTCAACTTGTACAAGACTGTACATTGAATTGTGTTCCACTAGACTTGTATTGGGAATCAAGCTATCAAGTACATCCTTTTGCCAAACAAGCGAAAAGAAGTTAACATCCTGTCTACTCTTTAGGAGAAATTTTTACAGTATCTCTTGGGGCGTCCTGCTATTTATTCACCGAATTTAAGGAAGAACCCAAAACCTGAAGGAAGAAATGAATTAGGAGGAAAGAGGAAATAACCTAGCCTCTGAGCAACTGACGATTGCCCGGTCTACAAGGATTGTGTAAAGGTATTGATGGTATTTGGTTAATAAGCTGTGTCCAAGTTTTGGAGCTTTGACATACAGAGTTAGTTAAATGTAGAGTGCATAAACGACTTGTTTATTACTTTTTGGCTACCTGTATGTTGTGATTGGCTGGGTTAGCATTAGCCCTTAGAACTACCAATATTTTTACTTCTCAAGTTTTAATTTTAATATTTTTATTTTGTCTGTATTTGGTCTAATGCCAATAAAAGACGAGGCGACGGCGGCGGGCGCATACAAACGGCGCATTACACGGAGGTCGGGTATCCGCTACACTACACGGCCGCTATAAGGGCTGGACCGGCTGGCTAAGTTATTTGCTGTATGAATTTTTTAGCGTTTTCAGCGTGAAATCAACATTATCAATGTGTAACAATTACAGTAGACTCCGTCTTATCCGGACACCTTTTTACCGGACTTCGGTTTAACCGGAATACACCCTACGGAAGTGGTATCTTTTTAAATGGACGATTTTTACAGTGTCAATTCTTCGGTTTTGCCGTTGGTGATGACTTTCGAGGGAAAGATTATAGAGCAGTAGTCAAAAGTCTGAATCAGAGTGTTACAGTGGAACCTGGATGATTCGAACCTCAAGGGACCAGCTAAAATCTTCGAATTATCCATAAATTCGAATTAAAGAAGTTCTAAAGAATGAGGCCAAAACATTCAAACTTCACATTGTGAATTTAATCTCTTTATCAAATTTTCACACTAAAAGAATAAATTCATCAAAAACGCTAATTACAAGGGTTCAAAAACAGTAATCATAAAACATAAATAACTACGCTAAAGTATAAACTACGTACGACGCGACGTACGATAATACAAAGAAACATTTCTGCTAGAAAAAATACAGAACGTTCAGCTAATTCTTAACTTGATGCAGGCTGCCAACTTAACCTCGTGTAACATTGACAATTGCACGCTCATTTTCTTTCCGCTAAAGTGAGTGTTTTATAGGTCCGTGATTTTGTCGACATGGTCACTACACTTACTTAATGTTACGAAATAACTTTTAAACACTTAAAAACAAGACACTGCACAGAGAAAAAACACGTTGTTCGAAGGACGATCGAAAACAACGGAATGCTTTACTGGAATTCGGAAGTTAGTTGGGCTGGTGGGGGGAGGGAAGGGTCGCAATGGTGAGTAGCCTTTGTGTCGACATAGAAAACTGCGCATCAGGTCTGGCGCATGGCTCGTCTGCCGGGAGCCGTTCTACACAGAATCAAGCACGAAAAGACTAATCACGGCGACACGGCGAGCGCAACCCTTTTCCAAACCCAGTCAGCGTTCTGTACTGCTTTAGTTTACATTATTATTGGTGTCGAGTTACAAGCGTTGTTGGGGCAGGGCGGGAAGCCTGGGAGGTGGAAGGGATGAGTAATCCGACCATAACCTGACACGCCATAGGTCTGGCGTTAATTTTTTATTGAACGTCGTAGTAAAACGTGTTTTTCAATGAATTTGTAACTATTTCCAGCCGTGGAATGAAATTGATGTACTTTAATTTGGCAGTCAAAAAAATCGAATTATCCAATATAAAATTCGAATTATCCACGATTTTTTAGCATTGTTTGGATACAAAATGCCAGGGACCAAGAAAAATATTCGAACTAAAGAATATTTCGAATTATACAAGTTCGAATTATCCAGGTTCCACTGTATCTTATTTCGTATGCGTTTCAGTTATAATTTAAAGTGCTTTAAAAACTTCGGTTTAACCGACAAACCCGTTATCCGGACGAAACTGAAGGAAACCTTTGTTGTTTTGTCCACAAACCGTACCTACCCAAGAAAATTTGAATACACCTATGCTCTTGCATACCATACACAAACACACCATATTTATTCACTGTTAGGTCTAACTGTTTAGTGTAAAATACATGCATAGAAGACAAAGAATCCATGAGTTTTATGATTTCCTTTTTCAACTAATAAGTCACTCTTTGCTTGTGACTAATGGGAAGCCCTCGAATCTTCTAAATTCCCCCTTAGACAGTAAACTTAATCATCGCTCTAGCGTGTTCTAAGTATAGAGTGAGTAGAGGGAGTTGTTCTGTTGTTCCGTTCATTATTTGCATGCGGTGTACTTTACCAATTTAAAACACAAACGCAACTCTCTGAGATTATTGAAAAGTACTTACTATATAGGCAGGCATATTTGCGGATTTTTGTTGGGGGTCTTTTGCTGGTAGATTTCATAATGACAGTTTTTTTTATTATTTTAGCTTCGTAACAGTTCTTGTTTGTTAAGATATTTCATGTCCTGTTTCAAAATATTTTACATGGTTTATATATTGTGATTTAATTTCTACTTTCCTAGTTGTAGATAACTTAATAAACTGATTTTTTCCTTTATTTTCTTAACTATTGTGATCTCAGTTTTTCCCTACCCAAAAAACCTTCCTTAATTCCAAAAACAATTAAAAATACTGTACTGCTATTGCTTCGATCATGCCTCAAAAAAGCATAAATCAGCCCAATAGCAATAATGTTATCAAAAGTTAAGGTTATAAGGAAATGTTTCAAATTACTAACGTGTTTGTTTTCATCATTAGACCAGTTACAAATCATGTGCTGAACAGCAATATGAATTGAACCATCGACAGATAAATGTCTTGAAAATCATACAAACTGTGTTTGTTGGTTTCTCGGCATTTTAGCGAGTAGGCCTAATTATAACGCAGGCAAAAACTGTTGTAGCCGAAGGTAAATAGTCGCAGTGAGGCGCATGTTAACTGCGCATCTAAACAGATAACAGCGCGGGTGTCTGTAGTGGTCGCATACAGAACACGATTGTACTGTCCATAATTGAATTAATGTAGTATTTTAAAATAACCTATGATTCAACGGCAATATATTTTCAAAGAGAAGTCGTGATACTTGATTAGGTCTCGTGATACAATCTACCAAGTCTTTGAAGTTTTTTTGGCATCTCATCGTTTATTATTTGTTATTGAGTTTGTGGTTAGTTTGTATTTATTTAATATAAAATGCTGCATTACCGTTAGGTTTGATAAAATTAATGATTTGCTAATAACAATTGAAAAACTATACTTTGGGTAGTTTTATATAAATTGTTGGAATTGGGAAACAATTCTCGCTTAAGCTATTCTATCTACTATAAATATACACGAAATAGGCAATATGTCAATAATCTGGCAATTTCATTGTGTGTAGATGACGACGTGATGCATGGTTTGGTGTGGCGTAATAAAAATGTCTAATTGTTCACTCAAAAAAGTGAAAAATCTCATATCACTTACACCCTTTATAAATTACTCTAAATAGCATATTACTTTGTTAATTTTAGACCGCTTTTAATTTTATGTCAATAAAGTTTATCTTTTAAGTGGCAGGCGAAGTATTGAGTTGGAACAGTTATGGTGTCTGCCTTTCAACGAGACCCGTCGCCAGCGATATTGTTGGACCCTGTTTTAATTAACACTTTTCGGGCATTTCTATTACTGTGGAAGCCAGTCACTAAACAGAAATTATAAGTTTTCTCTGTCTTCCCGGTTGGTTTATATTTTCCTCACATTCATGATATGCGACCACCTCATCAGAAAGATAATTATACTTACACAAATATTCTGTGAATATACAGTAATGCTCTGCTGCGCACCAGAGTGTATTAGTTTCAGCAAATTCGCAGCAGCCAATTCCACAAATGAGGGGCTATCCTAGATTAATTCGCTCTCTAATCCAAGAGCCTCCCCCGGATTCTCCAGGATTCCTTCAGCCTTCATGATTCTTCAGCTGTCGTTGAAAAACTGTCCCAGCAGGAAAGTTCGCCCTCCTGTTTGGATTACCTGAGTTAAAGGGGACCCTCGTCGTAGACCTCTCGAACGGACATGCAAGGGAAATTTGACTGGGTTACGAAGCAATTCGCGGCAGTAGCTCACAAGAGATACACACAATAGATTACAGGACAGGAGGTCCCAACGTGGTTGGTTCAATCAAGAGGCGCTGGAGGTACAAGAGAGCCGAAATAGGTAATGTAATGCTATCTAGGGCTCGTTTCATAGTGAATGACACAAAAATATCAGTAATAAAAGCTATATTATGATTCAATGGATAATTTTGCAAGTATATTTTTTTGTGATTCATTATAAAATGAACGGTAATGGGGAGAGGGGATGGTACTAATAGGTTCTGCCAAGCCAGATTGGCTTATGTGCAATTGGTGTATGTAGTCTACAATCGGTAAGCCACTTAGTTCTAGAAATCTGTTCCCTTTTTGCTAACAGACATCGGTTGTTGATTCCGTCCGTAATGGGTCTGTCGAAAGGGATTATGCAAGTTCCTACAGTTTGACACTTTAATGGGTTCCAATATGTTACCCTTAATGCCCACCGAAACTTTGATATCCCGACAACTTATTTAAACACCTGACAGAAAGGACAGGCAACAGTTTCAGCTTTAATGTCCCTAACAGGATTACCTCTTTACTCTTGTGACGCCCGGTACAATCACCAGTAGTTGATGGCCACGAGAATAGCTGAACAATGTAACCGGGACGTTGATGGAGGGCGGAGGGTAAATAACACCGCGTCAAAGGAGGAGACGGATATTGGGAGCGAATGGAGCGTGACAGGGCAGACGCAGGTGGGGGGGGGGGGGGTGAAGAACGTGACAGACGCGGGGGGGGGGGGTATTTACCCTCCAAATGTGCTCTAATTAGGAGGCTACGGTTTTTCGCCCAACGAACCAGTCCGTTTAGGAAAGTGTTTGGAAGAACGTAAAAAAAGTTTTCTCCACACTACGACGTAAGCTTTTTGCAAACGTCATAAACATTTCGGCCCTAGGGCCGAAAGTCAGTTGATCGTCTATTTGCTTGAAACAACGTGTGAAATGATGTTTCAAGTTTACCTCTGAATGCCTAATCATAATTATTCGGCAATCAGTAGGTTGAAACGTCAGGCTAGTTGCCATCACATGATTTTCACCACACTACGTCGTAATCACATGTTTTACGAACGTTATTTGGTGGTCGAAACCAGCTCTTTTCCGCCAAGAGGGCCGAAAGTCAGCTGATCATTTATTAGCTTGAATCAACGTGAGAACACCACATAATTATACGGCATTCAGTAGGTTCCAAATATACGGTAGTATAGTTGCTTGGGATTATATGATTTTCATTGCCTTGATTGCTTAAACCATGTCGAAGAAGTTGTGCCATCGCTCATAATCTCAAAGTTTTGTTTTCAAATGTGTCAAAAAAGTCTCGAATTTGATGCACGATCACGAGCCCGCAAAACCTTTTCGTCCCCAGTTGCCAAATATAATATTTGAATGAACGGTGTTTTTGGGGGCCTACGTAATAACATGTTGAATGGATAGCATTTTTGGCATCAGGACGGGGGCTTTGAATTTAAACGTATCATTCATGGTAACATTCCATTCCTCTGTGTCAATGTGATTTCCTTTCGAAATTCGCTAACAATGTTTTTCTTAGGATGCCATATTTCCCACAAGACTTGAGATTTTTTTCTATATTTTATATTTCGAAGCCGCTCAACGGGTTCGGACACGTAAGAGTATCAGTCCAGCACCCATTTAGAAAGACCACTGTTACACACAAATCGACAATAATGGTTATTAACAGGTGGCAAATTGTATGGTACTGTTTATTACTGAAGAAGGTAATCTTAAGAGGCAGGAAGTTATTTTACGGTCGGTGAGCTGGTTGCATTGCTTAATTAGAGCGATCATTTGCCACACAGGCTGGGTGCATCGTGTGCAGTGCTTGCTCACACACTGATTGCTCTTGTAGCTTGTGATCCAGGCCGCTGCGCCGAATTAGCTGAGATATTTTGTACATAGAAAATAGCTATTGTTTTCAAACATGTTAAAGCACCGCAATGCAAAAATCAAATGTAATATGATTTTTTCTTCTTATAATCAATGTTAAAATCTTATTTTAATCTAGTGGAAAATGAAAATGGGACAACCCGTTTTTGCGAAATATGTGGAATACTGGAGGTAAACTTAATTTACCAAAACATATTTGTTTTTACATAAAATATGCATAACCATATTGTTATCTTTGTTTTCAGGTATGAATCTGCAAGATAGTTCTGATGGTGCTTTGGAGTAAGTAATAAAAACGTAAGTATTGAAATTTGATTTATATTCTGCCATCCAATGAAACTCTGTTTATAAAATGATTTGGATTTCATACTGTTAAGGTGGTGTTCGGTTGGCAGAGTGCTATAGTTCAGGGTGTTAAATCGATATACCTCACGACAGACGCCCGACCTACAGCTACAGCACACCACACCGCCGCCGCCAACCGAACACTGCCGCACAGTAGTGTAGTGGATAGGTTAGGGGGTAGGGAGGTCAGCTGTCCAGTCGATACGGCGTGACAAGACGCCCGACCTACATCTACACCACACCGCCGCCGCCAACCGAACACTGCCGCACAGTAGTGTGGTGGATAGTTTAGGGTGTAGGGAGGTCAGCTGTCCAGTCGATACGGCGTGACAAGACGCCCGACCTACATCTACAGCACACCGCCGCCGCCAACCGAACACTGCCGCACAGTAGTGTGGTGTATAGTGTAGGGTGTAGGGAGGTCAGCTGTCCAGTCGATACGACGTGACAAGACGCCCGACCTACATCTACAGCACACCGCCGCCGCCAACCGAACACTGCCGCACAGTAGTGTGGTGTATAGTGTAGGGTGTAGGGAGGTCAGCTGTCCAGTCGATACGACGTGACAAGACGCCCGACCTACATCTACAGCATACCGCCGCCAACCGAACACTGCCGCACAGTAGTGTGGTGTATAGTGTAGGGTGTAGGGAGGTCAGCCGTCCAGTCGATACGACGTGAAAAGACGCCCGACCTACATCTACAGCATACCGCCGCCAACCGAACACTGCCGCACAGTAGTGAGGTGTATAGTGTAGGGTGTAGGGAGGTCAGCCGTCCAGTCGATACGACGTGACAAGACGCCCGACCTACATCTACACTACACCGCCGCCGCCAACCGAACACTGCCGCACAGTAGTGTGGTGTATAGTGTAGGGTGTAGGGAGGTCAGCTGTCCAGTCGATACGACGTGACAAGACGCCCGACCTACATCTACAGCACACCGCCGCCGCCAACCGAACACTGCCGCACAGTAGTGTGGTGTATAGTGTAGGGTGTAGGGAGGTCAGCTGTCCAGTCGATACGACGTGACAAGACGCCCGACCTACATCTACAGCATACCGCCGCCAACCGAACACTGCCGCACAGTAGTGAGGTGTATAGTGTAGGGTGTAGGGAGGTCAGCCGTCCAGTCGATACGACGTGACAAGACGCCCGACCTACATCTACAGCACTCCGCCGCCGCCAACCGAACACTGCCGCACAGTAGTGAGGTGTATAGTGTAGGGTGTAGGGAGGTCAGCCGTCCAGTCGATACGACGTGACAAGACGCCCGACCTACATCTACACTACACCGCCGCCGCCAACCGAACACTGCCGCACAGTAGTGTGGTGTATAGTGTAGGGTGTATGGAGGTCAGCTGTCCAGTCGATACGACGTGACAAGACGCCCGACCTACATCTACACTACACCGCCGCCGCCAACCGAATACTGCCGCACAGTAGTGAGGTGTATAGTGTAGGGTGTAGGGAGGTCAGCTGTCCAGTCGATACGACGTGACAAGACGCCCGACCTACATCTACAGCACACCGCCGCCGCCAACCGAACACTGCCGCACAGTAGTGAGGTGTATAGTGTAGGGTGTAGGGAGGTCAGCCGTCCAGTCGATACGACGTGACAAGACGCCCGACCTACATCTACAGCACTCCGCCGCCGCCAACCGAACACTGCCGCACAGTAGTGTGGTGTATAGTGTAGGGTGTAGGGAGGTCAGCCGTCCAGTCGATACGACGTGACAAGACGCCCGACCTACATCTACAGCACACCGCCGCCGCCAACCGAACACTGCCGCACAGTAGTGTGGTGTATAGTGAAGGGTGTAGGGAGGTCAGCCGTCCAGTCGATACGACGTGACAAGACGCCCGACCTACATCTACACACACCGCCGCCGCCAACCGAACACTGCCCCACAGTAGTGTGGTGTATAGTGAAGGGTGTAGGGAGGTCAGCCGTCCAGTCGATACCACGTGACAAGACGCCGACCTACATATACAGCACACCGCCGCCGCCAACCGAACACTGCCGCACAGTACTGTGGTGTATAGTGTAGGGTGTAGGGAGGTCAGCCGTCCAGTCGATACGACGTGACAAGACGCCCGACCTACATCTACACCACACCGCCGCCGCCAACCGAACACTGCCGCACAGTAATGTGGTGTATAGTGTAGGGTGAAGGGAGGTCAGCTGTCCAGTCGATACGACGTGACAAGACGCCCGACCTACATCTACAGCACACCGCCGCCGCCAACCGAACACTGCCGCACAGTAGTGTAGTGTATAGTGTAGGGTGTAGGCAGGTCAGCCGTCCAGTCGATACCATGTGACAAGACGCCGACCTACATATACAGCACACCGCCGCCGCCAACCGAACACTGCCGCACAGTAGTGTGGTGTATAGTGTAGGGTGTAGGGAGTTCAGCCGTCCAGTCGATACGACGTGACAAGACGCCCGACCTACATCTACACCACACCGCCGCCGCCAACCGAACACTGCCGCACAGTAATGTGGTGTATAGTTTAGGGTGAAGGGAGGTCAGCTGTCCAGTCGATACGACGTGACAAGACGCCCGACCTACATCTACAGCACACCGCCGCCGCCAACCGAACACTGCCGCACAGTAGTGTAGTGTATAGTGTAGGGTGTAGGCAGGTCAGCCGTCCAGTCGATACGACGTGACAAGACGCCCGACCTACATCTACAGCACACCGCCGCCGCCAACTGAACACTGCCGCACAGTAGTGTAGTGTATAGTGTAGGGTGTAGGCAGGTCAGCCGTCCAGTCGATACGACGTGACAAGACGCCCGACCTAAATCTACAGCACACCGCCGCCGCCAACCGAACACTGCCGCACAGTAGTGTAGTGTATAGTGTAGGGTGTAGGCAGGTCAGCCGTCCAGTCGATACCACGTGACAAGACGCCGACCTACATATACAGCACACCGCCGCCGCCAACCGAACACTGCCGCACAGTAGTGTGGTGTATAGTGTAGGGTGTAGGGAGGTCAGCCGTCCAGTCGATACGACGTGACAAGACGCCCGACCTACATCTACAGCACACCGCCGCCGCCAACTGAACACTGCCGCACAATAGTGTGGTGTATAGTGTAGGGTGTAGGGAGGTCAGCCGTCCAGTCGATACGACGTGACAAGACGCCCGACCTACATCTACAGCACACCGCCGCCGCCAACCGAACACTGCCGCACAGTAGTGTAGTGTATAGTGTAGGGTGTATAGGCAGGTCAGCCGTCCAGTCGATACGACGTGACAAGACGCCCGACCTACATCTACAGCACACCGCCGCCGCCAACCGAACACTGCCGCACAGTAGTGTAGTGTATAGTGTAGGGTGTATGCAGGTCAGCCGTCCAGTCGATACGACGTGACAAGACGCCCGACGTACATCTACAGCACTCCGCCGCCGCCGCCAACCGAACACTGCCGCACAGTAGTGTGGTGTAGAGTGTAGGGTGTAGGGAGGTCAGCCGTCCAGTCGATACGACGTGACAAGACGCCCGACCTACATCTACAGCACACTGCCAACCGAACACTGCCGTGCAGTAGTGTGGTGTATAGTGTAGGGTGTAGGCAGGTCAGCCGTCCAGTCTATACGACGTGAAGAGACGCCCGACCTACATCTACAGCACACCGCCGCCGCCAACCGAACACTGCCGCACAGTAGTGTAGTGTATAGTGTAGGGTGTAGGGAGGTCAGCTGTCCAGTCGATACGACGTGACAAGACGCCCGACCTACATCTACAGCACACCGCCGCCGCCAACCGAACACTGCCGCACAGTAGTGTAGTGTATAGTGTAGGGTGTAGGTAGGTCAGCCGTCCAGTCGATACGACGTGACAAGACGCCCGACGTACATCTACAGCACTCCGCCGCCGCCGCCAACCGAACACTGCCGCACAGTAGTGTGGTGTATAGTGTACGGTGTAGGGAGGTCAGCCGTCCAGTCGATACGACGTGACAAGACGCCCGACGTACATCTACAGCACTCCGCCGCCGCCGCCAACCGAACACTGCCGCACAGTAGTGTGGTGTATAGTGTACGGTGTAGGTAGGTCAGCCGTCCAGTCGATACGACGTGACAAGACGCCGACCTACATCTACAGCACTCCGCCGCCGCCGCCAACCGAACACTGCCGCACAGTAGTGTGGTGTATAGTGTACGGTGTAGGGAGGTCAGCCGTCCAGTCGATACGACGTGACAAGACGCCCGACCTACATCTACAGCACTCCGCCGCCGCCAACCGAACACTGCCGCACAGTAGTGTGGTGTATAGTGTAGAGTGTAGGGAGGTCAGCCGTCCAGTCGATACGACGTGACAAGACGCCCGACCTACATCTACAGCACACTGCCAACCGAACACTGCCGTGCAGTAGTGTGGTGTATAGTGTAGGGTGTAGGCAGGTCAGCCGTCCAGTCGATACGACGTGAAGAGACGCCCGACCTACATCTACAGCACACCGCCGCCGCCAACCGAACACTGCCGCACAGTAGTGTAGTTGGTGTAGAATGTTCTAGAGCAAGTTTATACAAAAAGTAACGATTAAATCATAACGCTCTCTCTGTTTATTATGACTTCTCCTTGGGAAAAAGGTTTCTACCTAAAATTCCAACCGGCAACGCTGACAGTTTAACCCAATGACGGAGGCTACTGGACCAATTTTAAGAATCCACCCATATCTCTTCAAGAAATTTGGGACCAAACTGGGTGTACCAGAGGAAGGCCAGAGTTGTCATACCTCAATGAGTCAAGGAGATTCCGCAATGTGTAGAAAAGCTGTTCATCTGGATTAAATCAAGGAACTTAAAATACTGATATGACAGCGACTATTTATTACACTTAAGAAGGACCTCTCTACTCTTAAGATGGAAGTCAGAGAGCCAACTAGAGCAAATCTTACAATACATGTAAAGATGCAGTTTTTCCAAACAGAGCAACAAATAAATTAATTCGTGACATAAACATATTTATATAGAGGTTGTTAACTCATGATACGACTTCAGAATGATCGGGCTAAAGTCGTAGAGTTCAGCCAGACCAAGCGCAGTTTGCTCTGATTTTAGAAAATTGACAAAATGACAGACAATTCATGTATTTCCTAGCTACATTTCTCAACTGATTGCTTTGCTGTCGTTCTGTCTGGTCATAGTTTTGAATTTTTTGATGGATTGACTATAGTCATTAATTATCTAAAAGACCTCCTCGTGGTTATCTCTACCATATAGCTAGGTTATTTCTACATGGTGTAGTGTTCTATATCTTCCGCTGGAGCGTCATTGATTAGTCTGACCAATTTAATTTTGGTGGGCCAAAGTTGTTTTAAGGTTCCTCTTCTGATGTGTCCACCAGGCATCACACTCATTTTTCCCTAAATAAGACGATCGGGATCCAATCTGTAGTGGAAATGTAATGGAAGATTAGAGAATCCAATATGAACTTGATCTAAAATTACTTTTGCTCGTTCGTATTTGTGTTTTTGTCATCTTTCTTTGTAACGTTTCTTCTCTTGATTAAGAAAATACCAACTCGCACAGGTATATTAATGTATCCAGTTTATGACTCTCGTGTGCAGCTACCTCGATTGATTACCACCTGAAAACAAAGGTTTAATACCTCTAAAATTATATATGTTACCTACCATCAAAGAAACAACGCCAATTAATCTTGATTACCTGCGTTCGTTATAGCGTTGACATTTCTTTATTTACCCCATTACTTTTCAAGTTTAATAAGTCAAGGTTGTGTTAGTTATGCAGTTTTCCTTAATAACTACTATTTATTTACTCGACTACAATAGCAGCTCCTCGTTTGTAAATTACATTGTCGGTTTAAATGTGTGTGTTTGTCGTGTTCGTGTACCGTAATATGTGTGAACCTTTCAAAATCTTGACGCCGCTAGTTAAAACTCACAACAGCGAAGAATGCAGGAAACCTAGTGTACAATATATATTTTAATTTTTATGGATGCTGATGATGGCCTAGGTGAAACGCGTACATCCAAAATAAAACTCAGGATTGTTGGACGGAAGTTAAATAATTTAAGATAGCTCCTAGAAGTCTCACAACTACTGTGGTCCATGATATAAATTCTACTTTATGTCGGATTACCGGGTGTAGAACAACATATCTTAAACTGCTTGCTGTCGAAGACTCAACGAAAGGTTTTGAGCTAAAAGTAAATGTACGTTAGAAACATTTTGGCCAATTTAAACTTTGCACAACCTATTAAATTAATTGGCGTGATATTCTGCAATCTATAACAAAGGCATTTTCGACCAATTTGTCAGGCACGGGTCGAGGTGTTCGCTAATTAATGGCTTTGGAAAGTAAAGAGTGATTGATCGACTCCCGGATCGGCCGCCGTCCGGGGCGATCCCGCTGTTGTACAGTCTGAGCCAAATTATGTGGCCTTCGTCTGTTTAAAATCTTCAAATTAACAGTACCTGGTGTACCGAGCCTTGCTCGGTGTTATTTCATGTTTAAAAGTTCATCTAAATTGCTATTTCAATGTCATAAAATTGATAAATAGAAACAGAAACCCTTTTTATTACTCCATGAACTCTTCATTCCTCTCGCTGTATTTTCCTTGTTTGCTGTAGATTCCAAACAGCTGTTTATGATTACTTCATTTGTTTACACTTTCCTTGTTTATTTCGTTGTTATCATGGCAACCCATAAGGCCTATATTAGAATTTTACAAGTTTAAAATTCGTTTTGTCACACCATTAGATGTTCTCTGGCCAAGTAATCTGCATAAAACACGTTTTTGACTCATTACTTATTTCCATACTTCTAAGGAAATTCTCGGGGCCGTTTTTGAGATAATTGTGCAAGCAAACAAATAAATACGCAAGATATCAATTAGAGTATAGGATTAGCATTGGCATTACAGTAATGAATAGTATTAAGTGTTATGGGAAAAGTGGAGCCTTGTTATTTGACTGGGACAACAGAGAAAGAATGTACAGTATACCTCGGATTATCCGGATTAATGTGTTCCGCATACCATTATCTAAATGCACTCGATTATTCTTTCAGTCATTACCCGTAGTCTCAACACCCAAATCCATAGTTAATTTTTTCCTGATCCTCCCTGTCAAGTCTTTTGAGAGCTTTCAGTTTCTGTTCTAAGGTCAAAACGGATTTTTTTCCTTTTACAACCACTAATTTTGAAACGCAATATCAGTTCACACAGCGTTCACAACTATAAACACATCAAGTGACAGCAATAAACTAACATGCATAATTTCCGTAGGCTACACCTTTGTTGATTACTGCTAGCGCCCCGAGTAGCAAACCAAAAAACTACGATCACGAAAATGCTACAGTACTGGCAATTCGACTCCTTCAATAGATTTTATAATTATTGTGATTCCAAATGCGTGCAGTAATGAATTGCATTTGCATTTTATTTTTAGATAATGTTTGCGCCCTGGCTTCAATTTTCACGAGGGAGACAGTGTGCTTTGCTCTCGAAATACATACAACGTTTTTCCCTCACCTGTAATAATAAAAATATCCTGACTTAAATATTTATTTTATTAACTTAGTAAGTAATCAAAAATATTATCCGTTTTGTTTCATTATGCTATTAGCGCCTTCATCAGGGTAGCTGCAACCATGCATGCACCAGCTTAATCACTTAATCACTTTAATAAGACAGGTACCTCATGGAGGACGTTACCCTGAATATGAGTGAAGGATGAGTGTGATGATCGTGATGATAGTGGCGCGATCTTGTAGCCTTGTTACTGATTGTTGCAACGTTCTTACATGCTTAATTCTTAGACATTCTGACTGCTGATCGTTGTTAATGTTATTATTTTTTATTAGTTCTGCCACTAAATTAGCTTTAAGCGCCTGCATTCACTGAGCTGCAACATATTTGCATTTGTGCGTGGAAATTTGAAGGTGCTCTAATTTTTTAATTATTGATTTTAGTGTTATTCCTATGGTTTTATGAATCATAAAGCCGACAAAGTAATCACTTTACTCCCGCTGGAATGAAAATGTTTGTGTTACTCATCTATTACAAGGAGTGAAAATCGTTCAAACAAAGCAATTGGGGAAAAGAAATGTATTTTCTTCAACAAAGTACATCATGAAAAAATATAATAAAAATCACTAAAATGAGTGTATGTCAATGAGTACCGATAACCATTTTAGGCTAATAGTGTATTGATTTTGAAACAAGGCACTATCCATAAGTGTTACTTTGTTATCCATGATTCCCAAAGCAAAAATTGTATCCCTGCAGTGCCTACATTTCATTAAATTTTCCCATTTCAATCTCTTTTCTCACCAGAACCCAATCTAGTTCAGTTCCATTTTTTTCCCAATCAAATTTTCGAGACAGCTTCTTTTACCCCAGAGGTTTAAAGTGTATCGGTGTTTGGAGCAAATGAAAAAATCCAAATCTGCACTGTAATCTGAGTGTCTGCCGGGGCTGAAATGTGGGTCATGCCGTCTGCCCCCACCGCCCTTCCCGCCCCCGCGCCGCCCCTCCCCGCCCCTCCCGCCCCCACCGGCTCAATCGATAACATCACCTGGCTTGTGCGGAGTTGCGGAGATGAGCCGTTTTTATACGCATTAAAGCGTGTTTTACGTGTGTCTGGGTGGAATATAACACCCCTGACGATCTGAACGCAAAATGACTATATTTTTGTTCCTGTACTGAAGTCTTCATAGGGTACGGTCACGGTACAGCAAATAGAAGTTGTCGGAGTATCGCTAGTCCTTTGGCTGTCCAGTGTTAATAGCTTCCCTGTACATTGATTATGATTGTCGTTCCTTAATTACGTAACGCCCCTAGGGGGGAGGGGGTTTGCGGCAGCGTTATGATCGTTGTGGGAGGGAGGGGGTTAAAGGCAGCGTTACGTAACTATAGAACCTAATTACGTTCTAGATTTATTTAAAAGCTTAACATCTTTAGTGCAGCGTTACGTAGTTTTAAAGGGGGGGATTAGTGCCACTTTTACAAGTCTGTTAACATTGTGAAGGCCCCTGTCTGAAAAGGCCGATTTTAGCGTAACATAATTTAGAGACGTTCACTTGGTTCCTCCTTGACTCTTTGGATTAGGGAATCCAATCCCGGCCAATATTTTCAATCCCGGGATTGAGCCTTCATAGTATCTACCGATGTTAAAAAATATATAATTTTGCATATACCATGGTATTGAAATCATAGAGCTATACATGAATAGTTTTACTTTTAGTTTAAAGCATTGACTTTCGATCAGGATTTAAAGTCATTGGTTTAAAGTTGTAAAAGTTCGATTTTTCCAAAATTACAAAGTGTACAAAAATTAAAATATGGACTTCATCTTAGAACTGCAAAATAATTATAGAAATATTGATTTAAACGCATAAGTTAAAGAAGTCCTATGCATAATTTGAATAGATTTACTTACTTGGTCAAATAATATCAGAACTAAAAGTAAAACTTTGTTTGGATAGTTTTAAAGTAAAATAAAACAAAAGAAACTACGACAAAAATTATTTAAATGCTACAAGAGCATCATGATGAAACTTAATGACTGTTTCAATAAACTGAATCAGAAACAAATTTAAATCTTTTTGTACAATTTTTCAAAGCTTGAAAATATCAACTGAAACCATCTCTTACATAGATTATTCAAAGACTGCTTGCAATAACGCATCAAAAAAACCATTGTATACTTGATTGACAACGTAATTTGGCCAGGTTCTAAGTAATCCAGGCAACGAATGCTCAAAAAATGGTGGAACACAATTGTTGACTTTGCAGCATTGTTTGGACTAGTTAGGAGGTGAACATTTCAAAAGTCCCTGCCCGTAGCCCTTGAGCGGGGGGAAAGAGGGAGGTCTGAAGGTACAATTTTTTTGTTTTTCCTAAATATCTTGAAAGCTATCAACATTTAGTATTCTCTATTAAATTTGAAAAATTAAAGAAAATTAGATTTCCTGTTAGAAAAGTATGTGTCTAATTTGGTCCAACAATTTACAAGATAAGCACTAATTTGATTAATATTGAAACAAATATCCCTTCCAAAAGAAATACATGTGAATTTTTGGGTAACCTTCATGCCCAACGGGGCAACGCTTTTTTCACCTTAAGGAAAATGAACAGCATTCAGGAAATATTGACAAAATTTCCAGTAATTTCTTCCAGTCTTCTTAAAATTGGTCTAAAATAAAGGTGTTGGCGGCTCGCAAAAAACGTTATTTTTCAAGGAATTGTAAAAAATTTAATAATTCCTTGAAAATAACGGTTTTTGTGAGCTCGCCAACACCTTTATTTTAGACCAATAATTAATTCTCTATGTCCATTGTTTACCAAGATACTGCATGAGGTTGATAAACCCAAAACGTTGTCCAATGTTAGCCTTATGGGAAATAAATAAATTTGTATAACTCGCTTATTTCTCAACACATCTTTATGAAACTTGGTATTGGGCTTCATTTAGTTTAGATTTATTGTATATTAGCCTGAAATCTTCGTGGTAGCTAACCAACATACATTTCTCCCATGTTATTCTTATGGGGAGTACATAAAAGTATATATCGTTATTTTTTTTACATATAATGATGGAACTTGGCATATGGCTTCTTCTACTAGAGGTTTACTGGATATTTCCTTAAAGCCACCCAATTTGTACATACATGTTGCAACTAATCTGTATTCTTCATCCCCAAGTGGAGAATACACAAAAGCACAGAGAACGTAAAGCCTTTACGTTCTCTGTGACAAAAGTCACATTCGAGTTTGCCAAACTTGGAGAGAGTCTCCAGTTTGAGGGCTAACAAACCCATTTTTGAAACCCCCCCCCCAGGATGCCTCGTCAAAATGGCATTGCTTTTACATGTATACCTTATGACGTCCTAATGTTTGACCTGCCAGCTCCCGGTCTATAGCTTTTCCTTTTGCAATGGTAGGATGGACCGTCCACTCCTATTTTTTTTCCTTTTTTTATTCATTCAAATTTTGAACATGGTTTAATTTTCGATCAGATAGTTTTTCAAATTGGCTGATTATTTGAAAAGATGGCGCAGGCATTCATTTACAAGTTATATAAGACACTATTTTTTCAATCAGTACATATATTGTTTCCATTTGTTTTTGGGCTGTTATTTAATTTTGTAGACTCTACCGAGACTGTGATTTGACTTATTAGTCCCACAATGTCTAAATACTACGGCATGGAATGAAGAAAAACTTAAATTTAAATCAGATTTTGTCGTTCAAATACCACTTATTATAATATAAATAATAATACTGTACACTTTTTGTACAATTGCAATATTTATACTTTTTTATTGTTTGTAAGAGCACAAATCGCTTTTAATTTAAGGTTTGTAAATGAGTAGTTTTAAGCAATTTTACCTTATCAGCTGTGAAATTCCATGGGTGGGGCGGTCGCTCCTACTTCTCTCAGTTTTACGTTGAAGGGATTGTTTCAAGAAAAATACATCCCGCACACGGCTTGTACCTAAAGGATTTTTTTTTTATTTCACACTTAAATGTGTTAGACATAACGTATTGTATATACTTATAAAGCTGTAATTTGTATGATATGTTTTATTTGCATTTAAGGATTTTGTTGTGTGCTAAAATATTAATTTACAATTGAAACTGAACTGAAACAAATATTCAAACCCCCTTAGCAGCCGATAAAGTGGCGAGTCGCATTGTGGTCGTATCTCATTGATCATTTCAAGTCCGAGATGTGTCTGAGAGGGTTGTTGAGACGGGGGGGGGGGGCGATGCAGACGTTTTGACCCAGTTGTCGCAATCTTCCCGCACCCGCCAGACTATCGATTCGTGAAATCAACCATTGTATGGTAATAATTATTACGTGTAGGGTGGACAATAATGTTCATTCAGGTTTGATGGTTTAATTCGAATGGATTCGACATTCAGGGGTTTTGTCGTGTGGGTGGTTGTAATTTATGTTCCAAATGAACGTCATTGAACTTTTAGCGAGGAAATATCAAATCGTTTAAAATGACAGGAAATGACAGGTTTCAAGATTCAGTCAAGACCTTGAAGAGTTGAGTTAAAATTTTAAATACTGTAAAATCAAAAATTTATGCCCACAGAACGCAGCATATGATTGCATGCTAATTTTGGAAGTATAAATTAAAAAATAAGATCCCTAACGAGGCCAATATCAACGGCTAGTTTTCCAAAAATCACTTACAAAAATAATATTTTGTACAAAAATATTGTGATGGATTAGAAAACACCGCCATCTCATTGGCAATTGTACAGGGTGTTTTTTAACGTAACCCATTTTTAAGACTGAATAATGCTCATATAATGATGAAATTAGTATTATTTTAATAATCTTAACATTTTATAGAACCTATTATTTAAGTTTGATCACATATAGCTTACGTTTTGAGTTAAAACAATCCGCCTTTGACATATATAAAGCTATGCTCTCTCCATCAAATTCCTGAACACGTTCTGAGAAGTACCTCTTTGAATTTCTTGAAACAAATTTGTTTTGTTTGTTTAGGTGCTGAATATCCTGTAAATTGTTTTGAAATGAGTATTATTTTAATAATCTTAACATTTTATAGAACCTATTATTTAAGTTTGATCACATTTACCTTACGTTATGTGTTAAAACAATCCGCCATTGACATTTATAAAGTTGTGCTCTCTCCATCAAATTCCTGAACACGTTCTGCAAAGTACCTCTTTGAATTTCTTGTATCAAATTTGTTTTGTTTGTTTGAGGTGCTGAATATCCTGTAAATTGTTTTCGTAGGCCCTACTTTTTATGTATCCCCAAACAAAGTAATATAGTGCGGTAAAATCCTTGGATCTTGGGAGGAAATAATTATTCACTGATAAAATAAAGTTTTGGGTTGCGTTAAAAAAATACCCTGTATAATCCAAATTAGGTCTGCACCTCCCAGATTAACATCCGAACATAACTTGCAGGCTCCTCCGTTGTCTTCGGTACAACAACGGGCACTCGCGGTAGTTACCGTTAAATCGAACCCGACCGTGTTTTAATGGTCGGAAGGGTTGTTTGGCGTGAGTAACGTTCTATTACCGTAAGGGCCAGATGCGGCCAGATTGGCCCTTTGTAGAGTGGGCCTCGGCCAGTGGTCCCCGGGGGCGGATTTCGGCTTGTTGCTACCTTAGTTACGGGCCGATAAGATGGCAACAATGGCTGTAAGGAACATTTCGGACCCTGTGTCGATCGGATTAGGTACAGCAAACCGTGTTGGTGATGCAATTAGTTATTGTGTGAATGAATAGTTTTTAATTGGGAAATGAATCGCTGATTGACACACCTGCATTTAGGCACTTTATATAGTCTCCCGTTTATGGTGTATCAAATAGAATCAAAATTGGTTTTATTTTCCTTAAGAAAAAAGAATTCCTACGTGGTAGGTCAATAGTTATGCGTAGAACTGAGCCTTCCATTCAAATAAAATAAATACACTCAATTTCTCTCATCCGAAGAGTATAAGAAACTTGTACAGGGTGTTTTTTCAAACGCACCCCAAAACTTTATTTTATCAGTGAAGGATCATTCCCTTCAAAGATCCCTTGATTTAACCCCACTATATTATTTTCTTGATGGAAAACTATAAAAAGTAAGTTCTACGAAAACAATTCACAGGATATTCAGCAGTTAAAAACAAACATAACAAATTTAATACAAGAATTTCAATGAGGTACCTTGCAAAACGTGTTCTTGAATTTGATGGAGAGAGCATGACTTTGTATAAATGTCAATGGCAGATTGTTTGAACATGCTAAATGTTGTCAAACTGAAATAATCTTTTGTGTAAAATATAAGATTAATAAAACAATACTCATCATCTTTATATATGCATTTTAATTCTAAAAATGGGTTGCGTTTAAAAAAACACCCAGTATCTTACAAGAAAACCAAATGTAACCAAAGGTTTAAGGCGCAAAAAATTAAACAATCATCAAATTATTTCTTATATATATTCTTTTACTTACCACTCAATTTCACTTACTCAAATGCAAAGAGTGAGAAACTAGAATCACTTAACAAGAAAACAAAATTTAAGCAAAAGCTGCCAGCAAAGACAGAGCGATAAAAAATAGGACAATCGTATAATTATTGCAAGGTTTTTATGTATAAGCTTATTCTTTTATTTTACGTTTATTCAGAGCATTAGCAGAGCCCGCATAAAAGTAAACGAAGATAATATATTTTTTTGAGATGTGGTTTCAAGTCAAAGCCAAGTAACTAAAATCAGTCCAAATCGCCGAGTAATGCAGGCAGACTGGGCAGACGTTATGAAAATTTAACCCCCAGCCTGGCCAAGAGGGGATTAGGCAGGCTGGAGACTGAAGCCCCCAGTCCACAGAGGGGAAGCGGGTTATTAGTATAGTCATTATTGGTTTCAAATTCGCCGCAATTACCCCCAATATGGCTACCCTGCAGCTACAGGCTCGCCGAGTGCCAGGACCCTCTCTAGCTGATGAGGCCGATATTGGATGCTGATACTCAGACTACCCGACAAGCCTCGCACTTGGTCGGGGGAAGTAATTGAGAGAATTTATTCATTTATAAACTTGGATAAGTGTATACTTCAATAAAATTGATACATGAGTTTCTTTGGTCAGTAAGCATCGAAGGTTAGTTGTACTGTATCTATTTAAAGTCGTCTTGTTGTGTAACGTTTACACGAGAAAAATAGATATTGAGTGAAGTTCACGATTCAGTACTATGGTGTTTAGTGTTTGCTTGTGAATCAAAACAAGGCTGATTTCGGTTTTTTATTACTTTGATTCGTAAAGGTATTTTAGGGTATCTACCGATACTTTACATCCTCTAAAGGAACGTGCCAACCTTAGTTAGTCAGTAACAAGGCTACAAGATCGCGCCACTATCATCACGATCAGCACACTCATCCTTTACTCATATTCAGGGTAACGTCCTCCATGTGGTACCTGTCTTATTAAGAATGATTAAATGATTCAATGATTAAAGTACTCTTCTGTAAGCAGGTCCTTCAAGAGCCACTTCAACTTACAATCACTTTGAATCATTACTAATTAGTTTTTAAAATATATTTCATACTAGCTGATCAACCCGGTTTCATCCTTAGAAAAACAAAAAAACTTCCTTGGATTCATGATTTAACGTTTAGTTCGCCATGACAACTTCTTAGCTACCCTATAGTTTAACATTGAAACTTAGCCATAACATAGAGCGTAGCCCTGAGGGAATTTAAAAAAATCCGTTCTTAGTGGGCGCCTACGCTCTGAGAGGAACGTCCATGCAAAGTTTGAAGGGTCTAGGTCAAGTAGTTTGGGCTGTGCGATTATAGGTGTGAGGTATTCAACAAATATATAGTAGATTCATCGAAGAAACCTCGTCAGGCCCTCTAAGGATCCTCCAAGTCTTCCTTTTTGACGCATTCGACTTGTTGGACACCCTGTATTTACAATTCATCAGATCATTACGTATTAAATTTTGGTCGGATTTAGAACAGAACTAGTGATAGTGACTAATTTCACCTCCCGGGAGTTCCCGTGATGCGGTAGGACGGTGAAGTCAGTCACGGTCGCCAGGCGGCGCCACTGTAGTGATTCATTCGTGACATTATGCACGAGATTACCGCCCGATGCAGCTGCATCATGATGTTATAGCACCAGGAATAGACTCCGCTTTCCCCACCCGAATTGCTAATGGTGTAAATATAGTTTACGTTTTTATTTTGATTCGTACCAGAAAAAAATTGTTCCTTTGTACATCGAACGGAAGCCTATATGGATTTACGGAGGCCTTGCAGGTTCCTAAGTACGCGGTAAGAGGAATGTGTGCACGTACTTAGAGAATTCCGTTTTCTTCTAGGTGCAATGGTGATGTATTTTAGTGTTGATCGGAGTGTTAGCGAATTTTCCCTATAGGGAAGAAGCTGTTGTACCGTAGTACTCACGGTTAAGGCCTTAGCCCGAGACCATGATAACTTTTCGTTTTGTGGCCCCCAGAAGCAAAAAACACTATTCGTTCATTTTTATAAATATATCTTTAAGAACGATAACTCGCGTAGAAATGGCCCAATTTTAATGAAATTTCGCTTGAATGTGTAAAGTAGTAATTATTCAGACGAGTTCGTAATCCAGCCCAATCGGACTACTGGAAAGGGGGGTAAAGGGGGTTAAACCCCCCCAAAAATGGGTCTTTTGGGTTTTTTTTACATAGAAAAATAAAAATAATCCAATTTTTGTTGGCACCATTGAATTCAGCTCAAAAAAACAAACAATTTATTGTTCAAATACTGATGGTGTTCCGCTTCGCTGAAAAAAATTAGCAAATAATTATAAATAAAATAAATTAAACAGCTGTTCATAGTCGTTTTCGTGACATTTATGTCCTTAGGGGAAATATTTTTCCTGTGTTTTTCTCAGCGGGACCTTTCGTTCAATCATGGGGTTGATGGGTGACAGTGAGTATTTTGAATTCCACAGTCAACGGTACTACCATTGTCTTAAAATATAAAATAATACAGAAGTATTTAAAGTCAACAGAAGGCCTACTACTGTATACTGGAGGAGTTAACCTTAGCGTTTCGTTGACTTTAACAGTTTTCTTCCTTCATGTTTAACTTCAAATCGTGATGTGATGGAGGCATATCATAACTATTAATTATGTGTTGAAATTAAATCCACTCAGGGGTGTGTGCTATACATTAACACTCAAACCATGAAGTCTGAACTTGAAATCGTTTATACGGTGTTTGCCAATCAAATGTACTCATTTTCTGCTGAAAAGTAATTCATAGTACCTTACCGACTCTGAAGACGGAAAGTAAATTCCTTTACTTTTTCTTATGCTTTTTCTTATTCCTTTACTTTTTTTTAATCAAATTGCTCCTGATCATTGTAATGATCAGGGTTGTACTGCACTAATGTGTTCATGTGCTTTCGTCCTCGTGTCGTATCATATGTTATATGTCTTGTTAGTCTTGTTAGTTGGTTCATATTACGGGTCGAATGAAATAACATGGCCCAGTCCTTCCTTAAGACTAATGTTAATTTTAACATTCGCCCCACGGCCGGGGGCCACGACAGTCGCCGCGGACTAGACTCAGCAGAGTAGTGATGGGCGATTCGCGAACGAATCATCAAGTGAATCAAATGAATCATGATTCTTTTTGAAAAAGAATCGATTCTTAGCGCGAATCAAACGCATAAAATAAGGAATTTTATTCCTTTTATTCGCAAAACAAAATTAGGTACAAACGCCAGTTTTGTTTCAGATAAGCTGTTAATGAATAAAGCAATTTTTTGTTATTTACCTTGAAGCTTCTGGGTTGTGTATGTTTTTTTATTAATTTTTGGATTCACCAAGGCCAATGACATATTAATTAAAAAAGAGTAGCTTGATAATGAGGAAAACAGTCCGCACAACTCATCTCTTTTATACTTGGTTTATCTATTTGTAATTCGGTGGTTTGAGTCTTCTAGTTTACACTCAAGTCGCTTTTATTTCTTGGATCAAGTTTAAATAATAGGCTTTATTTTGGGTTTGGTAAGAGCATACACCATTTTATTCGGAATTAAAAATTATACTCTGAGGTCCAAATACAAAAAAAACACACTTTTTATTCAAGTGAATCTGATTAATCACAGTAATTTTTGTGTAACCGAAATAATATCAGATGAATCAAAGAATCTATTCAATTTCGATTCTTTGAAATTGAGTGATTCAAGTGAATCGATTCACTGTGAAGAATCGAACTGTCCATCACTACCCCACGCAGTCAGACGCAGACGTGGGGATTTTTCCCCACAGTTGCGATTTTCAGCCAAGAGAATTGGTTGGTGGGGAATTAGTGGGGATTTCAGCTTTATGGGGAATTATGAGAAGATTTTTGGATTTCGGGCAATTTTTGTTGGTTGAACTGTATGATCAGCAAGAAAATGGGAAAAATCGCTCCCGGAATCGTGGTTTAAACATGCGCAATCGTATATTTCATAGGTTATTAGTAATTATTTTTATATTGTAACGTCCATTGTAGTGGATAGAAGTTAGTGCGCGAGGTTCCGTGTTTGGTTCCGTAGGTGCCCCTTGTAATTGAACCATAGGCGTAATTCGGGGGAGGCAAGGGGGGGCAGTTGCCCCCCCAAAAATTTGAAAATTAAAATCAATTTTTAGGTATAAATAACGAAAAGTGACATGGTTTTTAATCATGTTTTTTCAAGTTGTAAAATTATATTATTATTGACATAAATTTTTCATTAATATGAGTCTCTTCGACATGCCGTAAAAGTACGCTGGTGGCGTAGTTTTGTTTGAAGTCCGATTGCAAATTTGCAAGGATACGTTTAGCGAACGAATACAGACATACACGCTATCCACTATGGCGTGCCGGTCGACGAGAACCCACTCCCACGCCAAATGACATGTCCACCAATGAACTAACGCTCCACGATGGCCAATCTCTAAACTCTGTAGTGCTGCTCAGAGCCTGTCATAAGACACTGTTCACCAGGGGTGCCCAGAAGGGGGGGGGGAATGGCGCAATTTTTGCCATTAAAGTTTTTGGGGGGGCATGATTTTTTGGGCGGGATATAGGTTTTGTGAGGAATTTTGAACCAGCGAATAAGGGAAAATTACAAAAAAATAAACTATCATAACCATACGCAACAGTTAGAAGTACTGTTTATTTATCTAACCATTTCATCAGGATTACCATCACTGAACTCGTCATATATTCAAGTTTGCTATGTAAACCATCCATTGAATCTCCAAGTCAATCCATGTGTTAAGTTATTTTGAAGGGCGGTTGACAATGGGTCGACTGGACTGGCAACCCTGTCTGACATCGGGCCCAGAAGACATAGTGTCAGACAGGGTCTGTGGCCCCGGTCTGTCACAGCCGTTAGCAATGTTACCAAAACCGGGTATTTACCCGGTTTTCGGGTAATTTGGAGGCCGTGCGCAGGGCCGGACTGGCCATAAGGGCATCCGGGCAAATGCCCGGTGGGCCGCCTCCTGCAGGGGCCGGGCGCAGAGCCAATCCCCCTCTGTTTGGGGGTCCGGGAACAGACAAAAAGGGACTAAAAGGGACAAAAATGACAATAAAGGGGCCGAAAACCACACGTGCGAGTAAAAAAATAAAGGTCACCACTTTTGGCGTTCCGGAAATTCTGCCGCCGGTCCTGCCCTGGCCGTGCGGAGTTTTGGCAGTGATTAAGAAAAACCGGGTATAACCGGGGATTTAAGACTTGGGTTGAGGAAATTTACTCATCAACCTGGATATTAAACAATGGGTGAAATCGGGGATTTTTGACGATCGAGGTACAAGAATTTTTTGGAACTCTAGATATTTTATTTTTCAAACGAAAGTTGGTGTTATGCATTTGGTTTGGTTGTATTGGTTATTTCGTTGCAGTGTAACCAGAAACTGGGTAATAGCCCGGTTAGTGGGTTTTTTGTTGGCCGTTCGGGGACTTAATTAACATGATTAAGAAAATAGAGTAAAATCGGGGATTTTAGACTTGAGCTGCGGGGATTTACTCGGCATCCTAAATACATAAAAAACGGGTAAAGCCGGGGATTTTTGAATTGTGATTTGCTTTGCAAATATTCAATGTCCATGTAAGGTGAGAAAAAGTCCGGTATTTGGTGTTTTTAAAGTCATTAGGTGGTTTTTCGGCTAACTACCCGAATTTTGGTCCTTGGGGGGGATTTTGCAGGGATTGGTGCCGAAAAACCGGGTAAAAGTGAGGATTATCAATGGAGTTGGCGGGTAAATAATAAATGTCAAATCTTGTGTAATGCAACGCTGGACGTTAGAGATAAGAATATAGCAACAGTCAATCGCCAGTCGTATGAAGCACAGTTGGTGTGCCTGCTTTGACTGCAGTGAGGCAGTTTTACAAATAAATAGTATAATTACTGACTGAAGTTAAGGCCATAGCCAATGTTGAAAGGCCATAGCCAATGTTGAAATTGCACTTAAATGAAAGGTTAAAAAGTTATTTTTTTCACTTCCTGTAACCGCGGAGCCCAAACCCCCCAATTTTTTTTCTGGTTACGGCTTTGAGTGAAGTGAATGGTAATTACAAGTTCACATTGTGTTGTGATATCGTGGTTGGATATTAACTTTAGCTAGTTAGATATAAAGAAAATAATATGCATTGGCAGTGTATATACCCCATAAATACTTTGGTATTATACGGAGGCCACTATTTTTAGAGATTTTTTTATTGATTACCAAAAATAACTTTGTAATTGGAAAGAACATGCTTTAATTGACTTACTTTCCAATTTGGACATAATTATGATAAGCGGTCTTTGTTTTCTGCTTCCCAGAAGACAGCGATGTTGGTGAGGATTGAGTTGATCGAGTCGCCGCCGCCACTAGCGACTTTACCCGATCGCCACCCTTATTCAGCGCGCTGCGGCGGTTATGTTGAGTTAGGTTATCATAAATATGTTAGTAGGACTTTCCTTGTTTCGTTATGAAACGAACTATAGCAGATGAGTCATACTTTCGCCTGCTAATAAATCCCTTGACAGGTGATGCGAGCGCTCCGATCAACGACGTGACCTTGGCCTATTTCAAGGATATTTGGCGGGCAAAAGTATGACTCATCTGGTATCGTACGATTCGTAACGAAACGAGGAAAGTACTATTAACATATTTATGATAAACTGACCTAATATAACCGCCGCAGCGCGCTGTATAAGGTCGGCCTCCGTGTAGTACTAAAGTACCAACCCATATTCTTCAGTACGAACTGCTAGTGCAAAGGGGGGGGGGGGTATATGGTGTATGCAATCAAATCAGGATGAGGCAATGACCTAGAAGATCTTGCCCCCCCAATTGAAATGCTGAAATTACGCCCATGAATTGAACCGCTTTTTTAAGGAATGAACTCAGCGTTTTAAAATAGATTTTTAGACTTTTATTTCTTCATTACATTTCAATTTGGTTCATTTATGCATCAAAATAGAGAATTTGTTTTCGTAAATATGATTAAAGTGGGGAATTTTTGGGGATTTTTCGTGTTTTCCCTGTGTAGAGAAATGTAGGGAATTTTCGGTGGCACCAGTGGGGAATTAGTGAAAATCTATCTGGCAACACTTGCCCCACGGCCGGGGCCACGTCAGTCGCCGCGGACCAGACTCTAGACTCAGCAGATCGCCGCTGAGTCAGCCGAGTGGCGGGCGGCACGTGCGGTCAATGTCTCAATCCGACCGTCCGTCGCCGCGTCCCCGTCGTACCGGCCATATGCGGCGGTCGCCTTGAATGCCTGCCATCTCCCATCCCCCCGCCAATCCGGATAATTCTTTGTTCTTACGGACGGTTTCGCATAAAAATTTGTGTTCAAATTTCCTCATTCTTTGTAATATAAATATTTCTTTTTTTTTAATATTTTTAAGAAACTGTTTCAAACTTTATTAATTGTCTAATAGCTAGCTATTAAACCGACTTTTCTGTTCTATTGGATTAGTAAGTTATGCATCTGTTTGTAACCGTTCACTTGGATTATTTGCTGCATTCTGTTGGTAGTCATTGAAGCTGTTTCAGATTACAACATTATTATGTTTTGATACTGCATGTAGAGCACTTCCAATAACCAAGACGTGGGTCCCAATAACCAAGAATGGGTCCCTATAAAAGGGCGCTTTGTCGAAGCGGAAAAGATATTGAAGCTAAATTTCCATAGTGTACACCGTGAGACTCCAAAATTTAATTTGAGCCCAAGATCAACTGTCCACGGTATATAGTTTGGGTTGTAGTTTTAGCACTTACTAGCAGCACACGGCTCTCTTAAAACTATTGATTACTTAAAACTTTGACAGTTAAACTACTGACTTAAACCATTTAAATGAATCATCCAAACATTGCACTCATAGAGGTATAAACCTTGTTGACCCGACAAACAATGTTGCATACGTTGCAAGAGGTGAAATAAATTCAAACCCAACACAATTTCAAGTCGCACCTCCTACTCCTACTCTTACACTTTCGCTGCCGTTTAAGTGGCTCTGACGCTTACTTACGGCAATCGGAAGGCGATTCGGTCCCCCCGGGGCTTCGGGCCCAAAATGAATAATTCAGCTGTGAGCGCCCGCCCCGCGCTGCCCGGCATACGCGCTGAGTTTACTCACCCTCCTACCCTACCTGAGCCGTTTACATGTTTAAGGATTTTTACTTTCTCCCCCCCCCCTTATACATAGTATATGGAGAATGAGTATAAAACTATATCTCCGGGGGTTTTCTTAATTTTTTTAAAAATGTTTACTTCTAAGGTTAATTGCCCCATAAAAACCCATCTAAAACGACAAAAATCCAAATTTCCCTAAAACGGCTTTAACAATATTAATAAAAATTGTATTGTTTTTAGTTGTTAAGATGAAAAACTAAATGACACTACCCGTATGTCTGTAAAAATTCAGGTCCAGAAGTTGTGCGGGTTCAAGTGTTAAAAAATTCATATTTTTCAAATTTCACAAAATCTGTAACTTCTAAAGACAATATACTAGCATATACTAGCAACCATTAAATTTGGCTTGAAAAACTAAATAATTCAGTATTTCGAATGAATAGTCTACTTCAACTGGTTGCGGAGATAATTAATTGATTATTTTGGCAGTAAACGCAGTACGTTGTCCAATGTTATTCTTATGGCAAATATACAAAAACCGATGTCTCCGATGATTACTAACAGATTTTGATAAAATTTTATATGTATCTGTGTGATCATTTTTTTTTGTATATAGATAAAAGTTTTCTGGTTTTAATTGACTTTAAGTGAGAGAGTATGTGTCCGTTTCCTGATACCATTTATTTTGAAGGGATTTATTTGTTCCTCGCTTGATTCTTTGGGTATCTTAATCATTTGTGGTTTGACCTGTGGCAATTAGGCGTAATATTTACCCAGAGTACGCTATAAGAAAGTACATTTTCGGTAGTACACTGTGTACTATGTGGTTTTGAGTGTGAAGCAGGTTGTACGCCCTGAAATGCTAGACAAAGTGAGAGTCTACTAAATCTGTAGTTTATATTTAGCTGTGATATTATGTTTGACTAAATCTTTAGATTATATTTAGCTGTGATATTATGTGGAATTGAGTACAGACACAATTTTATTATATTAAATCTGTAAATTGTATATAGGCCTAGCTGTAAATTTTTGTTTGAGACTCTCCCCAACGTCTTAATGAATCATGACTGTGCACTAAGTCCAGATGGACGTAGAGAAAACGAACCCCTCTCGTCTCGATCTTTGGTACTAAATCACCATCTAAAAGAATAGCTGACTCCTCTGTCTGTAATTTTAGCGAATTTCCCAAAGGGAAGAAGCTATTACCGTAGGTCTCATGGTAAGACCTAAGCCCGAGACCAGGATAACTTTTCGTTTCGGGGCCACCAAAAGCAAAAAAAACCATTCGTTCGAATTTACATATATATATGTATTTGTGTGTGTGTGTGTGTGTGTGTGTGTGTGTGTGTGTGTGTGTGTGTGTTGTGTGTGTCTGTGAGCACGATAGTAGCCGTAAAAATGGTCTGATTTTAATGAAATTTGGTACAGACATGTAAAGTGGTTATCCCTCGGACGAGTTCGTAAACCAGCCCGATCAGACCACCGGAAGGGGGGGAGGGGTAAAGGGGGGTAAACCCCCCAAAAATAGGGTTTTTGAGTTTTTTACTAAGAAAAATAAATTGTATCGAATTTTTATTGACACCATTGAATTCAGCTAAAAAAAAAACAATTTTGTGTTTTGATTCACTGCTCTATGTCTATTGGTTACCGAGATATTTAAAGTGGTAAACACAGTACGTTGTCCCAATGTTAACCTTATGGGAAATAAGTAAAATTCTATATCTCGGTTATTTCTCAACATATCTTGATAAAACTTGATAAATGGCTTCTTCTAGTTGAGATCTAAATATTGAATCAAAACCACCCAGTTTTAATATAACTGTAGCAGCAAACCTGCATACTCATTCCCCATGTTATTCTTATAGAGCTTACCAAAACATGTCAAATCCCGCTATGTTGGATTGAAATATGTCTTTTTGCATTTGAAATTCGCTGAGTATGCATAGTGATGGGAACTATCCGATAGAAACAAACGATTCATCCGGTTGTTGCGCGCCAACTGATTCATCCGATGGTTACTTTAATTTTCATCCGGATGAACCATCCATTCATTCGCAAGCAAATCATCTGAACGGCATTATTATCCATCTATATAAACACCATCCTTCCATGTTTTCATTAAATTATAAAACAATTAGTCCCGTATTTTCATTCGTTTGACAATTACGAGTCAGTTATTTAATTTCTGAAACTGTTCTTTGGTGAAAAATGCGAGTATTAGCGCCCAAGATAAAAACACCCTAGGTTTGCACCAATAGGTTAAAATTTTAGCTTATTTAATTACCTCAACCTAAATACAAAATGTTTCAAGGTATAAATAATTATTTATTCATCCATTTGCAGGTGAATCATCTGCTCGACAGCATATATTTTTATCCGAATAGATACGCCACAAAACCAATGAAAACTATCCATTTGAATCAGGCTCGCGAACAGATGGTTTTTTCATCCATCCACTTGTCGGATAGTTCCTCCTATCTCCGCAGACAGCGCGTAACAATCCGCTACCCACCGCACTACACAGGAAAAACATCGGATGAATCATCCATCTGAAAACTATCAGATGAAAGAAAAACCATCGAATGAACCATCGGATAGTTGAAATCAGTCGTTTGTCCCATCACTAAGTATGCAGGTCTCCTGCAACGGGGGTATTTGTTATTAGTCAATTTGCGCGTTTCATCCTCTTCCCACAGCGGCAGCCCGCAACTCCGCACGTACACTAGTCCATCGTTGTTGTTGTGTTATGGAAATAAAGATATTTTTCTTTCTTTTCTTTCTTTCAAACGGTCGCGCTGATGGGCGATGAACTCCACATTACATACGACTCGTTCATTATTTAATCTATGTTTTTTAATACAAAAACATGACATATGTCCATAAAACCGAGTTTAATGGCGACAGTAGAATCGTCTTTGCTCCTCGGTCGGGGATTTTAACTATTCTGTGCTTAAATTGCTTCTAGCTTCTTGCTATTACGACGGGTTTTATTACCTAATCATCAGTGATGGGTATGATCCGACTGACGGTCGTATGGAGGAACGTGAGGAATTATTTTAATAAAGTACGTTAATGATGTTAAGTGCTTTTAAGTTAAGTGCTTTATTTCTTTGGGTTCCTTTCCGAGCAGGAAGGTCTATTTTTTTGTAGATTCCCCTGTAAAAATGTAATTACTCTCGTTTCAGCAGACCAGCACACTTAACGAATTTCAAATGCTTAGATACTTAGACCATCATTTAGAAGGAGCCTCAAATCAAGTATAATCAACTTAAATCCTGAAATGAGCATACAAACATTTTGGTACTTTGGTATTATACGGAGGCCACTATTTTTAGAGCGGTTTTTTAACCGGATACCAAAAATAACTACATAATTGGAGAGAACATACTTTGATTGACGTATTGTCCAAATTTTACATAATAATGATGAGTGGTCTTTGTGTTATGCCTCCCAGAAGACAGCGATGTCGGCAAGGATTAGCGTCACCGCCGCTAGCGGCTACACCCGATCGCCACCATTATACAGCGCGCTGCGGCGGTTATGATAGGTTAGGTTAGGTTAGTAGGACTTTCCTCGTTTCGTTAGAAATCAAACTATACTGGATGAGTCATACTTTCGCCCGCCAAATCCTGGAGGCAAGTGATGTACACACTCCGGTCCACAACCCGACGTAGGCCTACTTGGAGGGGAATTGGTGGGCGAAGGTATGACTCATCTGGTATTGTTCAATTCGTAACGAAATGAAAAAAGTTCTACTAACGTATTTATGATAACCTAACCTAACATAACCGCCGCATCGCGCTGTATGAGGGTGGCCTCCGTATAATACCAAAGTACCAAAATGTTCTCCTTAAGAATAACATGGGAAATGAACATTAAAGGTTTGCTGCCATGGAAGTGTAAAATTTAGATATATTTGATGAAAACATTGACATCTGTACTAAAAATTAGTAAAGGTTATTCAAAACCATATTTATAACAAATGGAAATATTCATTTTTTTCTCTGTACAGTAATTAAGTGCGACGTTATTTGAAAACCTTCAGCATCTTTCATTTCAATCGCTCACGATTGTGGGTGAATTAATTACAAGTCTTGAACTAACAGTATCGAAAGTTTATGAATTTAATTTGAACTTTTTCTTAAATTTGTAATCGGTTTTATTTTATAAACGAACTGCTGTGGTTGCGACGAGCGCACCAGACTGTGCTGCGATCTGGGAGAGACAAGGTGCAACGTGGCCAGCCCGGCCTTCCTGTAGGAGGAAGTATTTGAACATTCAATCGCTGTGGATGACAAGTGTTCGAACATCGATAGTTCACCATCGATGTTACCATCGATATTAACATCGAACTAATACCATCGATGTTGCAAAAACATCGGTTCAAAAACATCGGTTAAAAAACATCGTTGTTTTTAAGCGAAAAACGTCGATGTTTTCAACTAAATCATATTGAAGTTTCTATCTCGATGTACCGTTATTCATTTTTATAAAAATTCATGGCCGTATCTGAAATCAAAATGGAAATTTAACATTAGGCCTATTTAATATCCATATTCAGAGGTCGAAAAAAGATAAAATCTATCTTAAAATTCCATGTAAAACACGTCGATACCAAAACATCGATGGTAGAAAAATATCGACTTTCTAACATCGAAAAACATCGATGGTTTGATTCCGAACTAGCATGAGGAACATTTCTATTGAATCACAGACTAATAAATAAATGTATTCGTTTATTTGTGGTCATACTCACACGTTTTATGAAATATCGTATATTCCCCCATAAAAATAATAAACAATACAGTATATTCTAAATCTAAATGTGCCACATAGTTATGAAGGAATTCATCTGTATCTAAAGTCCGAATATCCCAGAAATTTTGGGAGTACCACAAGTCAACCCGTCAACCCTAAACTTGAATGAAAGGTCTCGGAGAAAAAATTGGAGGTATGATAGTTTTCTGAAAAAAATTTCCTTAAGGGTACAAATCTAAAAGAAAGAAAGAGCTTTATACGATTTTATGACATTGAAATGGAAATTTCAATGAGCGGCTTATTATGATAAATAAAATTACAAGGTCTCGGTGAAAAATGGAGGCATAATAGTTCTTTGATAAAATTTCCCCTAAGGGTATCCAAAAGAAAGAGCTTTATACGATTTCATGACATTGAAATCAAATTTTCAAGGAGCAGCTGATTATAATAAACTAATTTCTGAGCATCGTGTGTCCACAAGAATAATATTATCAAGAAGAGGTTTCTGTATGTCTGTTGCTCCTAGCAAACGCTAGCACTTACCGAAATAACTGCAGGCTAGCACATAGGTCATGTTCTTAAAATCTCTTTGGGATCCCCTCGTAGCCTTTGTACAATGTTTGAACTAATTTTCAAGACCACGGTGGTAGTTTATGTTTGTTTTCCATGGGAATCACTGTTCATTTTATCAATGTTCATCATTGTTTATTTATTTACGTTTTTTATTTCATTCAATTTTTATCTGATCGCTATTTGTATTCGATAATTGAAATGAAAGCAACCTCCAATCAGGCTAAGCCTTTGAGGCCTAATGTTTTCTCCATGTATAATGCACAGAAGAATGTACAGTTTTTAAATATCGGTTTTATTGAAATACAATAGCATTTCCAGCAGCATTTATGTGTTACAGTGTTTTTTTTTTATTCAAGTCAGTCTGCCGGACGTGTATGAACATTTGCTAACATTAATGTTTGTTTTATTCAAAGACTTTCCTAAATGATTCTACATTATTTACAGTATATTATCTCGAAAAATGTACAAAATGTAAGTGCAAACAATCTGTATTATTTATGGAGAAAGTAAAACACCCCTATTCTTATTTTCCAGTTTAACCGTGCGATGAACGGGTACACACAACAGCCAGTGCGAAAGTTACAAGACTCCAGCAACCTACCCTTTATCTCGCCGGTAGACGGCGTTGGCGTTGGCGGCGGCGTTGGTGTTGCGAAGTGGCAACGTCGCGGCGGCCAGTCAGTCGCGGTGTCGCTATTCCGGTAGACGACCTCCGACACAAGGCCGCGCCGCGCCGCCGCCGCCCGCCGCCGCTTCCGCCAGACGGTCCGGGGGTTTCCCCGTCCCCGTCCCGCCAAACAGCGGCGGCCGCGGGCGGGACGCGTCAGGTGTCGGGTGCAGGCTGGGGCGGGGCGGTAGCCTCCGGACGGACAGACGGATCTTGGTGCCTCAAGAAATTTAGGAGGAATTTGATACAATTGAAAGACTCTCTGGGCAGTGTTCTTTGGAAGGAATTTGGTGACTCGCAGGAATTAGGAAGGAATTTGATAGTTGGTAAACGTGATAAGCGTAGATGTACCCTAGAAAATCACGCACGTTTGTATTTTGTTGTAAATTGAAACTTCCTTGGGCTGGAAAGTGGATTAATGGAATTTCGTTTTCATGTGTGGGTTACCTCAAGGAAATATCTCAATTACTCTCAGGGCTACAGTACTACAGTACAATACTACAGTATTCGGAAGGATTTTGGTGTCCCTCAAGAATTTTGAGGGGAGTTTGAAATAGTAATTGCAAGACTGTCTGGGCAGTGTTCTTTGGAAGGAATTAGGCGACTGTCACAGGAATTAGGATTAGAAAGGAATTTGATGATGATTGGCAAATGTGATAGGCGCTATATATACCCAAGAAAATCCCGCAGGTTTGTATTTTGTTTGTAAAATTGAAACTCCCTAGGGGGGTGTATGAATGATTTTCGTGTGGGTTTACCTCAAGGAAATATCTCAAGTTCGTAAGTGTTCGCTATTAGCGTTTTTTGGATTGGATTAGAAAACGTCTCAATCAGGCAGGACTGGCAGGAGCTATTGCGATGGCTCAGATCAATGGACGATGACCTGTGAGTGTGACCCGTGGGTGAGACGTTATCTTCGTACCACGGCTTTGGCCACAAGTTCCTGCAAAGATGCGAAGTCAAAACGAAGAAAGGAGTGGGATATAATTAGAAATTGAAAAATAGAAAAGAAACAAACGAAAGGAGGATTGAGTTTGATTAGGTTCAAGTTTGGGTAGATTAAAAGTAATAGGCTTACGAGGAAGAAGGGAAAAAGAGAAAGAAACTGAATCCTGGTATGAATAAGGTATAAGGACAAAGGGAAGAAGAAGAAAATGTAAAAATGTCAAGGCGAATTCAGGCAAGATCAAGGGCCTCGAGGTTCTTTCTTACAGGAGCAAAGAAGAAAAGCAGGTGATTAAAACAAAAGGTGGCCATATCCTAAACAGATGTGGATATGAGGGAAATCTCTGTAGAGCAAACTGATTTTTTAATCATTCTAGTTTTAATCATTCTTTTTGAGACAGGTACCTCATGGAGGACGTACCCTGAATATGAGTGAAGGATGAGTGTGATAATCGTGATGATAGTGGCTGCCAGAGATGTTACTCGATTGTACTTACTAACTGTAAGTCAACTTGATTGTTGTCAACTTGCGTTGTACAGTCGATTTCCTATATCTGAGCGCGGGGGGGGGGGGGTTGGACGTGCAAACTTGTGGTATGCAGTTTGCTGATGCAGAAACCATAAAATGTAAAAGTCACTGTGCTTCAAATTGTTGGTCTGTGAAGTGCTGCACCACCTTCCACCTGAACGCGTACAAGGCGGCCGCGTTCTCGGAACAATTCAATGCCGCGATGACTTCATGAGGTTCTCGGTACCTTAGCGTCCACGGGGCAGGGATCTGTTAGGAGAGTTTCTTTACAACTTTCCTTATAGCCTCCCTGGTGATTCACGATCCAATCGTAAAACTGTAAGAATGGAAGACCAGTGATGAACGTGATTCAGTTGATTATAAATGTTCTGTCTCGAACCTAGTGGTATCCGCAGGTTTATTAAAAGTAGTTACTTTAGGTAATTTACGACAATAACGTTTATTCACTTGATTTACTTTACGACTTTTGGTTTATCTTATAGTTTCCCTTTGAATTAACATCAGGAGCTCATTGTCTGTTGTGTCTTCACGGCGCTTCTCTCAGGCGTAGAAGATAGACTCCATACCGTAGAAAAGGTCACTGACCTGTCTGTCTTCCCGCAATGACTTTATTTTTGGCCCGCAGAAAAGGGTTATTTTCGTAGATTGTTAGAGGTGTAGAATAAGACCATACCTAGTCAGAAACATGGTGGAAGTATGTCCATGGATCCTTAAAAACATGGATATACTTCCACCATAGGCCATGGTCAGAAAATAGTGGGCATGTAAATCCCTCTTGCTTCTCTCAGAACCCTACTTATCTCGCCAGACATTTAACTCGACAGAAGTAGTTGAACTCCCATAATGCACGTTTGGAAATTGACTGGTAGCTTATGCAATGAATTAACATTGCCCGTGTTGCCTCATGGGCTACATTCACTGCCAGAGATGAGTGTAATTCTCTATAGTTGTCGGCAAGCTCCTGCCCCGCAAGGAATTGCCTTTTTAATTAAACCAGTTTGCAGACCGATGTGGTTAAAAGAGGATGAAGTGGCTCTGTAAGGACAAATCCGATTTTACTTATTTTTATTTTCTTTAAAATTTCTGTTTTAAGGAATAATGCAAGGCTTTTGACTGAAGAAAAGATAGCTGTTATTGGATAGGCAGAGAATGGTAAATTAATAAAAATACATGCTTCTTAACCACATCCAGTATTTTAATTTACCAGCCAACTTAGTTTCTCTCCCGTCACCTCCTTACCCAGAGTCGGTGAGCGTGCACTCTTCAGTTGTCACACAAGAGTCCTTTTGGGTTGTTTTGCCCGTCTCCCCAGAACAGTCAGCCATTGATTAACATTGCTCAACATGGATGAACATAATGCTGTTGATTATGATGCTGTTGTCAGTCATTGATTAACATAGTTCTGTAGATTCAACGTACCTCCAGCCAAGTCCATTTTGAACTCGCTCAGGATTTCCATTTCGCTTGTCGACTACGGCGACAAGCGAACAGTTGACTTGACCTAGTAATCGAAGCTTTTAATCGCATCTCCATATCGCTTGTCGCTCTCACAATTGATTTAGCTATCGAAGTTAATTAGCGGTTGAATTCCCATATAGCTTGTTGCATTCACAGTCGACCTAACTGTCGAAGTTTGCAGTTGAATTCCCATATCGCTTGTCGCACCCACAGTTGACCCAGCAGTCGAAGCTTGCAGACGCATTAGCATATCGCTTGTTGCTCTCATAGTTGACCCAGCAGTCGAAGCTTGCAGACGCATTTGCATATCGCTTGTTGCTCTCATAGTTGACCCAGCAGTCGAAGCTTGCAGACGCATTTGCATGTCGCTTGTTCCTCTCACAGTTGACCCAGAAGTCGAAGCTTGCAGACGCATTTGCATGTCGCTTGTTCCTCTCACAGTTGACCCAGAAGTCGAAGCTTGCAGACGCATTTGCATGTCGCTTGTTCCTCTCACAGTTGACCCAGCAGTCGAAGCTTGCAGTCGCATTTGCATATCGCTTGTTGCTCTCATAGTTGACCCAGCAGTCGAAGCTTGCAGACGCATTAGCATATCGCTTGTTGCTCTCATAGTTGACCCAGCAGTCGAAGCTTGCAGACGCATTTGCATGTCGCTTGTTCCTCTCACAGTTGACCCAGCAGTCGAAGCTTGCAGACGCATTTCCATGTCGCTTGTTCCTCTCACAGTTGACCCAGAAGTCGAAGCTTGCAGACGCATTTGCATATTGCTTGTTGCTCGCACAGTTGACCCAGCAGTCGAAGCTTGCAGTCGCATTTCCATATCGCTTGTTGTTCTCACAGTTGACCCAGCAGTCGAAGCTTGCAGTCGCATTTCCATATCGCTTGTTGTTCTCACAGTTGACCCAGCAGTCGAAGCTTGCAGTCGCATTTCCATATCGTTTGTTGTTCTCACAGTTGACCCAGCAGTCGAAGCTTGCAGTCGCATTTCCATATCGCTTGTTGTTCTCACAGTTGACCCAGCAGTCGAAGCTTGCAGTCGCATTTCCATATCGCTTGTTGCTCGCACAGTTGACCCAGCAGTCGACGCTTGCAGTCGCATTTCCATATCGCTTGTTGTTCTCACAGTTGACCCAGCAGTCGAAGCTTGCAGTCGCATTTCCATATCGCTTGTTGCTCGCACAGTTGACCCAGCAGTCGAAGCTTGCAGTCGCATTTCCATATCGCTTGTTGTTCTCACAGTTGACCCAGCAGTCGAAGCTTGCAGTCGCATTTCCATATCGCTTGTTGCTCGCACAGTTGACCCAGCAGTCGAAGCTTGCAGTCGCATTTCCATATCGCTTGTTGTTCTCACAGTTGACCCAGAAGTCGAAGCTTGCAGACGCATTTGCATATTGCTTGTTGCTCGCACAGTTGACCCAGCAGTCGAAGCTTGCAGTCGCATTTCCATATCGCTTGTTGTTCTCACAGTTGACCCAGCAGTCGAAGCTTGCAGTCGCATTTCCATATCGCTTGTTGCTCGCACAGTTGACCCAGCAGTCGAAGCTTGCAGTCGCATTTCCATATCGGTTGTTGCTCGCACAGTTGACCCAGCAGTCGAAGCTTGCAGTCGCATCTCCATATCGCTTGTCGCCCTCACAGTTGACACAGCAGTCGAAGCTTGCAGTCGCATTTCCATATCGCTTGTTGATCTCACAGTTGACCCAGCAGTCGAAGCTTGCAGTCGCATTTCCATATCGCTTGTTGTTCTCACAGTTGACCCAGCAGTCGAAACTTTCAGTCGCATCTCCATATCGCTTGTCGACTCGCGGTCGAAGCTTGCAGTCGCATCTCCATATCGCTTGTCGACTCGCGGTCGAAGCTTGCAGTCGCATCTCCATATCGCTTGTCGACCCAGCAGTCGAAGCTTGCAGTCGCATTCGCAACTTCATATTGCTTGTCGCTTTTACCTAACAGTCGAAGGTTGCAGTCGCATCTCCATATCGCTTGTCGACCCGCGGTCGAAGCTTGCAGTCGCATCTCCATATCGCTTGTCGCATTCGCAACTTCATATTGCTTGTCGCTTTTACCTAACAGTCGAAGGTTACAGTCGCATCTCCATATCGCTTGTCGACCCGCGGTAGAAGCTTGCAGTCGCATTTCCATATCGCTTGTCGACCCGCGGTCGAAGTTTGCAGTCGCATTCACAGTTGACCCAGCAGTCGAAGCTTGCAGTCGCATCTCCATATCGCTTGTCGACCCGCGGTCGAAGCTTGCAGTCGCATCTCCATATCGCTTGTCGACTCGCGGTCGAAGTTTGCAGTCGCATCTCCATATCGCTTGTCGACTCGCGGTCGAAGCTTGCAGTCGCATCTCCATATCGCTTGTCGACCCGCGGTCGAAGCTTGCAGTCGCATCTCCATATCGCTTGTCGACCCGCGGTCGAAGCTTGCAGTCGCATCTCCATATCGCTTGTCGACCCGCGGTCGAAGCTTGCAGTTGCATCTCCATATCGCTTGTCGACCCGCTGTCGAAGTTTGCTGTCGCATCTCCATATCGCTTGTCGACTCGCGGTCGAAGCTTGCAGTCGCATCTCCATATCGCTTGTCGACTCGCGGTCGAAGCTTGCAGTCGCATCTCCATATCGCTTGTCGACCCGCGGTCGAAGCTTGCAGGCGGCCGCGCGGCCGGATGGACTTTACGACCGACGGCGCACGATCCTGCAACGTGGTAATTGCAGATCGCAGCCGAGG
The DNA here is from genome assembly GCA_035578135.1 of Flexamia atlantica. Taxonomy (NCBI): domain Eukaryota; kingdom Metazoa; phylum Arthropoda; class Insecta; order Hemiptera; family Cicadellidae; genus Flexamia; species Flexamia atlantica. The sequence continues at coordinate 12,572,818 of JAQJVK010000003.1, read as the reverse complement.
AGTCCATAAAATGTGAAATACACAGTGCGATGGGCGAGATACCGCGGCCACCTGTGGCGCGCTCTGACCGACGAGTCTAGGAATTCGTCTCACTCGTCTTCTAATCTGCCGATTCTCTTGGAATTAGTCCCACTTCTCTAAAGTGTATATGCCGAGTATCGAGGGATGAGACTCGCTTTGTCGTTAAGATACTGTGTTTGTTTTTCTGTGATAGAAGTGCTGTTGTGGTTTCAATTAAAAATTAATCGCTGTTAGCCAGGATTAGAAAACTGGAACATCCTGACTGTAGGGAAAATGCCTTCCATCAATAATGCACAATTGTTTGATATCAGACTGAGAAAGACTGTCACTTGCAATCGTATTTTACATGCCTAACAGTGTTTGAAGTGAATCCTCCTCCCCCCCCACATACAGGAGCGAAATTCTTCAGTGACCTCTTTGACTAAATAAATAATTTATCAACAACAAAAACTTAAAGCCAACTTAATCGTGGCTATGAGAAAGGCAATTCTATAAAATTATAAATAAGTTGAAGAAAAGAGATGATTGAAGCATTTATCTATTAGTATACACCAAATGAAGCATTCTTGGTGGTAAAATTAAAGACCAATGATTGCATCAGTAAAACTAACTAGATAATCACAGTTTTAGGAAAATTACTCCTCGAGTTTTAGCTGTTAAAGGAGAACCTCATTCCCAGATTTGTTATTTTTTTCATGCTGCATTGGGAGCTGCTTTTGGTTCGAAGCGTCCCTGATCGGGATTGATAGTTTAGTTGATTTAAAATGTTATTAAATTTTAAGGTTTTGAACACAAGCATGTCAAGAATTTTACTATTTCCGCATGATTTTGCAATACACTGATATTAAAAATCGGAGCTGATAAATCCACAAGATAAGTTGGCACATTGAGAATGTGATGCCACCGGCCAATTGCGGTTTACTCATCCTCCAAAGATCACTATGATTTTCCCCCAGGTCGATGGACATTTTTATCAACCTTCCAACCACGAAAAATCGTGATCATTTCCCGTTTTCAGGCAACGGTGTATTTCGCAACGATCTGGTTGGAATTCAGAGCGTTGTAGTTGCGAACTATCGTCTTGTGTTGAAACGCAGTGTTGCCAAAAACCGGGTATTTACCCGGTTTTCGGGTATTTTTGAGGCCGGGCGGGGATTTAGAAAAAACCGGGTAAAACCAGGGATTTTAGACTTGAGATGCGGGTATTTACCCAACAATATGGATTATTAAAAAATGGGTAAAACCGGGTATTTTGGACGAGCTACAAAAGTACTTTAAACTCAAGATATTCTTTTAGTTGGTAGTATGTATTCTAGTAAGGTTTTATTGGTTTCACTGTAACCGAGTATTTTGTTCAGTTTTCGGGTATTTTGCCCATTTTGCCCTGATGGCCATTCGGGGATTTTGAAAGGATTAAGAAAAATCGGGTAAAACCGGGGAATTTAGACTTGAGCTGCGGGGATTTACCCGGCATCGGCATCCTAATTGCATAAATCGGGTAGAGCCGGGGGTTTTTGAGTTATGATTTGCTTTGCAAATATCTAATATTCGTGTAACGAGAGGAAAATAATTTGTTTTCATGGTTTTGAGAACAATACTCGAAGTAATTAGACATATTTTGGTATGTAGTATGCAAATTATTGATGTAAGATTTCCCTCCTTACCTAGTAATTTTAGGAAGCTTCCCGGGTTTGGAGTTTTGTCACTCATGAGGTGGTTTTCGATAGGCTTACCAGACGTCAGGGATATCCCCGGACAGTCCGGGTTTCAGGCTTGCGTCCGGGGAAACGTCCGGGGTTGAATTTTGTCCGGTGTTTTAGTTAGCCTGCGTGATAGAGAGAGGAAAACGCCCGAAATAAACGAATTGGTAATTAGTTTTGAGCAGTTTTTAAGAAACTTTATACAAAACAAACGAAATTTGAATCAAAACTAAGGGATATTTTATGGTTCCACCCCCACTAAAAGAGTCTCGGCCGGCGACGGGCTAATCCATAAAGCACCATTGCACGACAACTGCTCAACTGCGTCTTCTGCTTGTCACACAAGACCTACATCATTAGTTTTTTAGCCAACCAATATTCAAGAAACGACAATGCCACGCAAACACGGCAGCGAAGTAGCCCGTCTGATGAGACCCTTAAAATTACACCGTTAACAAACTTTTATTTCCCTTGTCCCTTTCTTCTCCCCCCCCTTTCATTTCGGTTTTCGGGGTTGGCCTTAAAATTTATGGTAAGCCTATTTTTCGGATAATCCGGTTTTTGGTTCTTGCGGGGATTTTCCGGGGATTATTGCCGAAAAACCGGGTAAAAGCGGGGATTTTTAATGAATTTTGCGGGTAGAATACCAAATCACCAAATCCCCTCAGGGAACCACTGGTTGAAAGAAAGTGCCTCGCCTCGTTCCCAGAAGGCGCTCCATTGTCGCCGGAATGTGGCGCTGCTGTCGGCCGTTTCCGGAACCGTTCGGTCGTGTCCGGACGTGCCGATCATTCCCCGACTTCCGCTGTTGCCAATTTTAGAGCGCGGCAATTATCCGGCGGTTTCCAGGTTATTTATAAGATAGACCGATAGGCTTGTTCCTGTCGGCGTTGGAAAGTCGTCTCGATGATCGCGGGTGTAATCAGTATCGAGCTCAGTTTATGCGGCCGTTTTTTGACCCGCTGATAAGAATCTTTTCACATTCATACTTTCAGATCTTAATTTTTTCGCAATAGAAATTTGTTATGTCCTTACTTTATAGTCGTCCACCCGCCATACAAGTCGTGGTAGTTTTGTTGACAAATTTGTCCCCTCTAATGTTCCTCTGTCGCTCACTTTTTAATGAATTTCACTGTATTTAGCTATTCTCGTTTGCGGCAGTAACGGATCTACACTTACTGTCGCCCGGGGAAAAATCGGAGTTTGGCGCCCCCCCCCCCCCGGGCACTAAACACTAGAAATGTATTATATTTTTAATGTGCCTTTGATGTGATGGATGAGCAATTATCTCGTACCGTATATCATTATATGATTTTATCTTGTGGTTCTTGTGATTTTTTACAACCAATGTTCATAGGCTACGATACAGTCTAACCAAGAGCTGTTATTGCCAATATGACCGGGAAATTCCAGCCGCTGTTAAACATCTGTAAAACCAAAGCAAGGTGTCTACCAGATTTCACATGAAACTTCCGACTTTTTTCTGACCTTTCCCAACTATTTCAACACAATTCCCAACCAGTGAAATCGCCCATGTTGCCTCCAAAAACGAATACTTGAGCTCAGCAATCTATGTAAAGTAAAATATTTGATGACCGCAATGCGACCGAGAGATTTTTTGGCCGCGATATGTCCCAACATATTTAAAAGCCGCAATGAGACCAAGAGATTTACTGCGGTCACAGAAACAGTGAGCGATTTTTTCCGACCGCAATACGACCGAGAGGTTTACCGGCCGTAGTTTATACGACCGCGATTTGTCAGCCGCGATGCGACCGCGAAAGGTGTAACAGGCCAAGAAAAAGGGCGAGCGGTAGTTTCAATGCGACAGATATGTGTCAGCCGTGCTCTAAACGACAGATTTTTCGGATTGAATATGGTCTTGCAACAAAAATGACGACCCCAAAAATAGCGAAATACTTGTCGGCAGTGAAACAACAAAGAAATATGCCTGCCAGCAATGACTGATTATCTGTTCAAGTTATGGCCAATTGATGTGACGGCCGCGAAAAGAGCGGAAGAATTGTCGTCCATTATACGACCAAGAGATCTGCCGGCCGCAAAAGGCGATTTCCGGCTACGAAATTAGCGAGCGCTCTTTCGGCCGCGGGACGAGTGAGCTATTGTCCGTCCGCGAAACGAGCGAGCGGGTTTCTTGTCTTGAAACAACGAGAAATGTGACGGTCACGAAAACAGAGACAGGTTTGACGGCCGCTATGTGACAGAGATTTTCCTGCAGTGATGCTACTGAGAGATTTGCCGGCCGCGAAACGAAAAAAATTTACTTTAAATATTTTTTCAATTTTTACTCAACCGCAGCCAGCCAATTTGGCCGGCGCCCGGGGCAGGTGCCCCCGCTGCCTCCCCCTAGATCCGTCACTGGTTTGCGGCACGATACCAATCAAGCCCTGACTGCTGCAATTTTTTCTTTTGGGCCGCAAACCCCAGTAAACGCAATTTGTTCATTTTCATATTCCAGTCCTAAGGCACGATAACTTTGGGTTATAAAATTGTCCAACAAATTTCATTATGGAACAACTAACCGTTCACCAGTTAACAATTTTTTCCGTGAAAATGACGAATTGGTATGAATTTAAGATATCGAAATTTTTAATATGGTATTTTGACTTTTCTATGGTCCGATAGCAATATGCATAAATGTTGGAAGAGAATTCCGGGAAACCCTTAGGTTTTTTTTTATTTCCAGATTTAAACACATCACTCATTTCCCTGATGTTTCCCCCCACAATTTCGGATACAATTTTATCAGTTTATAATTCTCAAGACATAAAAAACACGATTTCTTACAATTCTACCTTTGCCCTCGAACTGAAGAAAATTGGTATGATATTATTTCAACTCGACCTCCTCTCTCAACCAGGTACGATACAGGACGTCACCTCTCAATCCCAGGCCGGTCCGGCCAGTCTGTGGTATGCTGTTAATCTGTTTCTATTCTCGACCCGCTCACTAATCCTCGATCGATGCTGAGGCTGCTCGTGGAGAGCACAGTAAAACCTGTGAAGCATTCAGTGTGATCGGTAAGCCTGTGTGAAGAAATTATTGATGAAGAATGCAGTGGAAGATTGAAAATAGGGCCTATAAAGGGAGGGGATTGTGAATGACTGAATGAATGAATGAACAATTTATTTATAACAGTACAGTATAAATATTTCAGCACATAATTATTTGTACTTAATAAATAAAAACTTGTTCTGAATGCATTGACTGACGTAAAAAGTACATAAAAACAAAAAAAGATTGTTGTTTTTGTAAGCATTGTGGGATTCCCTTCAATGTTGCTGAATATTCGTGCCACTGTTTGAGACGGGTGATTCGGGAATGTCTTGCAACGTCGCTGAATAATCGTAAGGATGTGAAGAAATTATTGATGAAGAATGCAGTGGAAGCTTGACAATAGGACCTATAGCGATATATGGAGGGAATTGTGGGATTCCTTTCAACTTTGCTAAATATTTGTGCCACTTTGAGGGGGGGGGGGTGATTCGGGAGTTTCTTGCAACGTTGCTGAATAATCGTATGGTTGTAGATTGGTGAGGGGAGGGACTCCCTACAACGTTTCTTAAAAATCTTTGATAACTAGTGTTGAAGAGAGGGTATTCCCTACAACGTTGGTTAATAAGCGTTTGATGATGTAGTGTTTAAGGGGGGGGGGGGAATTCCGAATAACGTTGGTTAGTAAGCGTTTGCGTTTAATAAGCGTTGGTTAATAAGCGTTGGTTGATAAGCGTTGGATGTAATGTTCAAGGAGGAATTACGTACAACGTTGGTTAAAAGCATCGTTAAAAGCGAATGATGATGTAGTGCCCAAGGGGGTGGGGAATTCCCTACAACGTCGGTTAATAAGCGTTTGATGATGTAATGTCCAAGAGGGAATTACGTAGAATGTTGGTTAAAAGCATCGTTGAAAGCGTTTGATGATGTGTAGTGTTCAAGGGGGTGGGGGAATTACTTGCAACGTTGGTTAAGCGTTTGATGATGTAGTGTTCAAAGGAAAGGAATTTCCTACAACGTTGGTTAATAAGCGTTTGATGATGTGGCTGCATACAAACTCGCCAACATTTTTGGGACTGTTTCTAATATACAAACTCGCCAACTTTTAATTAGGTGCAAAAACTAGGGTCAGAAATCCGGCTGGCCACATTCAAACTCGCCAACTTTTGACCGCGGGCAGGTACCTCTCCTTCTTCCCCTCCCCCGACTGGGTGACAATTGTTTGCCGGGACCCCTGCGTACAGAACTCCGCTACTGCACCTGCATTCAAGTCTATATTCCTTAAGGATTACACTTAACATTGCTACTTAAGAACGACTGAATTCTATAGCATTAAAATTATCTTTAGTTCAAGCAATTCAAATACAAATTTTAGTCAAATCAACTATAATTAAATAAATATTAAGCATATGAACATGTTGGTTTTAAAACGTTCATGGTTAATTAAAAACCATACAGGGTTCGGCAAAAGTCTGGAGTATATGAAATAGTTTCTATATGTATTATTTTGCTCAATGGAATGCAACATTATAGTTGTGATTCAGTCATGAATAGAAATATTTACATGTAACTTATTATTTTTTCGCATGACCAAAGGAGTCCCACGTTGGAAGTCTTGAAATTCTTAAGTGTAAGCATACCTCGAGTTATACCTAATTTTAAATGTCTTAATTATTAGATCATGACAGCGCAAACCGCGCCGCAAAAGGTTTGCCAATTAATTATGAGTGTCACAATTTTTGACACTCTTTGACGCTGTTACAGCTCCTCAAAGATTTTAATGATGGTCGCCCATTTGAGTGAATATTACGTATTAATCATCCGTAGTTTACGTCTCGGGTAGTATGTCTGATTCTATTAAAAGCTATTTCAATGTTGGCTGTGTAGTGTATAGATAATAAGATACCCGTAATTAGTTGGATTGATAAACAAAGCTTAAACTCTAGGCTAAATTACTAATAAAGCACTCGAAACAATGTAACTTAATTTTAGAGTTTTTAATACGTCAGATTATCCCTAAAAATGATAATTACATGTATCTAAAACTAAAGTACATCGTTCCCAGTGCTTTATTAGTAATTAGACTTTTTCCCTTGATTTTAGCCTAAAGTTTAATGGTCAACATTAAAATCTTTGATGAGCTGTAACTTCTGATTGGATTAATCGTTTGCGGCGCGGTTTGTGCTGTTATGATCTACCAATTAAGACCTCTAAAATGAGGTATAACTCGAGGTATGCTTACATTTAAGAATTTCAAGACTTCCAGCGTGGGCCGTCCCCTCATTGTGCGAAAAACCAAGAAAATGTACCAAAATATTTCTATCTGTAATAGATACACAACTGTATTTTTTTAATAAATATAATAAAATAAGTAAGGTTTCTTTACTTTCTGCAAAATAATATTAAAGTGATTTAATATATTCCAGACTTTTGCCGAACCCTGTATAAGAGAATGATAAAAATATTACAGCATATTTACTATGAATTATCACACGCATGTTAAGACGCCGATGAAACTGTAATAGGTGACTAGTCGTCGATTTTTTTGATTTTGCAGCAGTAATCAATCTTCACTTGTCGTTTTGCGCTGAGACTCCGTGTTCACTCATACATCTGAAAATAAATAAAATCCTCTAATTACATTGCTAGATTTGATTTGTATATTTATCAGATCATTCTAGCATATGACACGGAGTCTCAGCGCAAAACGGAAAGCGAAAATTACTGCTGCAAAATCAACAAAAATCAACGACTAGTCTCACCTGTTACAGTTTCACATAGTAAATATGCTGTAGCCTAATGTTTTTATCATCCTCTTATATGGTTTTAAACGTTTATTACCATGAACGTTTTAAAACCAACATGTTCCATATGCTTAATAGTTATTTAATTATTGTTAATTTGATTAAAATTGTATTTGAATTGCTTGAACTAAAGGTAATTTCTATGCTATAGAATACAGTTGTTCTTAAGTAGCAATGTTAAGTGTAATTCTTAAGGAATGTATAGACTTGAATGGCTATGTACGCAGTAGTCCCGGCAAACAATTGTCACCGAGCCGGGGGAGGGGAAGAAGAAGAGGTACCTGCCCGCGGTCAAAAGTTGGCGAGTTTGAATGTGGCCGGCCGGATTCCTGACCCTAGTTTTTGCACCTAATTAAAAGTTGGCGAGTTTGTATATTAGAAACAGTCCCAAAAATGTTGGCGAGTTTGTACGTACCCGATGATGTAGTGTTGAAGGGAAGGAATTCTCTAGGACGTTGCAAAATAATCGTATGAAAATAGAGTGTCAAAGAATGGGAGTTTCTTTAACGTAGCTAATGATATACATGAATCGTCCGAAAAGTTTAACCAAAGTAACGTTTTTAAACGCGTCAAAACGTCCAAAGATAATCCGACTTTGGCTAATTCAATTCGGGGAAACGAGGGTAGGAAGGAGATCGGCGATAAAGATAAGCAGAACAAAATGAAAGGCGATTACCAGGGAGATTATGGGGCGTCAACGACTGTACCACCACACCGTCGCAGCGCGTTGTATCGCCGGCTCGTGTTTTGGCTCGTTAAAAATGATTAAAAAATAATAAAATGCAGGCATATCTATATTATTATGTATTATTATTATTTTTATATTAAGAAATATTTTTTGGGGGAAAAATTACTTTGCGGTCGCTCTTAAAATTTTACTAAATAATGATAGTAGCAGATTATTTTTTATGTGCAATGAATTTTACAAGAGTTAAAAATAATTTTTTAGGGGGAATTTGTCTCAATATAAAAAAACTACAGATTCAGCATGTCCGTTTAATTGAATTAAATGCCGGATATTTCGGGACTCCAGAAATCTCAAAATGTGGAAATTATATGAATTTAGGATTATGTTCAGCATTATACAATTTTAAGGATTTATGATAAACTATTATCAGTTGGATCCTTTATTAAATGCTTGCGGTGTTTGTCCGAATTACACAAACAACAATATTTCCATCCAATTTGAATAAATTTAGGATATTTCGGGACACGAGAAAACCTAAAAAAATTATGAAATAATAGTGGTTTTGGGTGTTAGTAAAACAAGTACAATCAAAAGATTTGAACTGTTTTCACTAGTTCCGTTTTTAAAATCCTTTCCTTTACAACTAAACTCACTTCTAATGTTCGGAATCAGGGACAGCCGATGGGGTCTGCTTCTGTATTCATTAGCCCACATTTACATAGCGACTGCGAGCCGGGCTCGTTTTACACTACGGGTTTGACAAAATTTGTATAACTGCGTTAGGCCTGTAATTGACGGTAATCACTTCGCCCCCGCTCGTTTGTTTGGGCTTAGGCCTATTTCGCAATTATTTCATTAGTTGGGGACGTGTTTCGAATCACGTCCACGAGCTGTTGGGGGTTTAAAATGCATGAGCCCTTGGGCTGGGGGGGGGTGAGTGCATGTGTTTATTATTACTAGTGGTGGGCTAGTCGCGCGAGTAGTCGACTGATGCTTTTATCAAATTGGTCATAAAGTTGAACAGTCGATATTTCTAATCGATATTCTATCGATCTTAAACAACTATTCAACAACTTGCCCTATGAGAAATTGGAGTTTTTACTGATTTTTGCTCGTTCGGCCAAACTTTGTTTCATGCGGTGTCTAATTAGGCTTACCAGTCGTCAGGGATTTTCCCGGACAGTCCGGGTTTCTGCCTTGCGTCCGGGGAAAAGTCCAGGGTTGAAGTTTGTCCGGGGTTTTAGTCAGCCTGCGTGAAAAAGAGGAGGAAAACACCCTAAATAAATGAGTAGTTAGTTTTGAGCAGTTTTTAAGAAAGTTTATGCAAAACAAAAGATATTTTAAACGAATCGAAGGGACATTTTATGATTTCACCAGGTATCACACTAAAAGGGTCTCGGCCGGTGGCGGGCTAATTCGTTGCGCGACAACTGCTCAACTGCGTCTTCTGCTTGGTCACGAGGATTACATCATTGTTTGTTAGCCAATCGGTATATTCAAGAAACAATAATGCCACGCAAAAACAGCAGCAAAGTAGCCCGTCTGTCGAGACCCTTAAAATTACACCAGACCAAACTTTACAACACCATTTAATTCATGATCTTGTCCTCCTCTTCTCCCCCCCCCTTCTTTTGGTGTCCGGGGTTGACTCTGAAAATTTATGGTAAGCCTATGTCTAATCGACTAGTGTAAACTACTAGACTAGTCGATTTTCGAAACTACTCGACTATGAAGTTTTTTTGTAGTGTAAGAAGTAGTCGATGTTCCCATCACTAATTACTAGTTGTGGTGATTTTGATTGGAAAGGAGTTGTAAAACAGCTGTTCCCGCCATCGATCGTAACCTCCCGGTGAAAAGGCAGTGTAATACATATGGATCACATGATGGCTGAGGTGGTTGTGATTGTAAAGGAGTAATAAAACAGCTGCTAACGTAATGGAGCACGGATAAGACGCTGTATCCTGCGGTTAATTAGAGAGTTAAGTACGAATTGTATACCCTGTAAATTGTAAAACATTTCAACACCACGTAGTAAATTTTATTTTACTAGATAACACATTGCTCGAAATCGAGCAAAAATCATGTGGTAATAGTTAGCATGTGGTAATAGTTAAATTTGGTTAGCCTTTAAAGAATAATCAGCCTACTTATATACTTTTAAAGTTTAATCAAAGGACTAATTTCATTTTCAACTTCAACAAAATAATGGCTTAACTACTGAAACTTTTAAAGTTAATTTGATCTACCGCAGGAGTTTCTGGTAAACGTAAACGATTTTTTAGGGAACACCTTCATTTTCCATTGTCCTCTTTTTCTGAAATGTATATTTTAACACCGGCAAAAGATCACGCTGTGCTTACAACAACATGTAGCTGACCGAGAGCAAACACTGGCGCCATGAGCAATGACTTCCTTTGTTTATGGATTGCCACTGCACCTTATTGATAATTATCGCCAAAACAGATATTGTAGGGAACGGCTGACTTTATACGCAACATTTCTTTTGTGGTAAAACGCGTAAATGACGTACCAGTCTTTTCATTCTTGAAATGCAACATGAAAACATTTTTAGTTCATTGGTCTGGGGTTGGAAGGAGCATTAAATGTTACATCGGGATGAGGGCGATGCCAGCGGTTCCTTCCTATACTCCTCCGACCGGTCAATGTTCGTCTTCTTCTTATCGGTGGCATTATAAATGCACCAAATCCAAAAGTAGATTCGCTCAGGTTGATATGACTTTATAAAAACACTATGGTATACCGTAAACTACACTGTAAAACTGGTAACTGCAATGTGTAAAAGCTTTAAAATCTTCATAACATAACCTAATAAATCTTTTAAAAAGAAAACTGTTGAAAACAAAACCAAACCAGCTGTAAAAAACTGCTCTTTTCGAAAAATTAATTGTAATTAATTGCTGCAATCTATGGTTTACCTTTAGAACTATTTCAGAGTTTGGCCATATCAATGTATACAGGCCATATGTTCAGTTTGTAAACAAAGTAAACTGAGCTTGATCAATTGTCGATGAATAGCGCCACTGCTCCGAAACTTCAGCCCTTTACTGTACTTTAGTGACGCCCTTTTTTAAAATTCTGAGACTTGTTGACAAATCTACATAAAATTCCCTTTAATTTGATACCTCAAACGTTAGAATCGGTCCAGCCGTTATTTCGGTTGGACTGTGAAAAGAAACCCGCTTGCGTATTAATATATAGATTACAAGAGATTTTCTCATTAAGAAAATGAATGTACCGTTATATATGGATGCAATAAATATGCACAACTTGTTGCTGGGATTACTTTTTGTGTTTTCGTGTACAAAGTTACGAAGACAAACATGAAATTTATTCTTGATGGTTCTCAACGCAAACTCAACTTTTTGTCTCTTATTCATCAATATCGAAGATATTTTATTTTTAGATGTTTTACAGAATAAATGTATAGAATTTTTATTTTATTAATAATGTTTTCCAATAAAACATAAATTTTCAACTTCTTTGAAAAATTTAGTAGTACCGAAACTATTAAAAATAAAATTCTCCCCGTGCAGAAGCATGCTTTCACAGAACAAACGAATTTTATGTACCCCATCACTCTATATGGTATAACAAGAAGTTAAACTGTGATCATTCTAAGACAAAAACCTCCTTTGTTAGCTTTCGACATCTTTCTTTAATGAAGAGTAAATAGTGAGAGTTAAAACGTCACAGTAAGCAGATTCAAATATTTTGCGTAGGAGCCTGTAAGGAGTAAACCAAAGAACGACCGAAAATACTGCTGAGTAAATTCGGCATTTCTTCACGTCAACTTATTTTATTTTATGAACATCAATGTAGTTTGCAAATCGGTTTAGTAGGTACCACGAGGATCCACCGTTAAAACTGTACATCATGTACATACAAAACATTTTCTTTTAGCGAATTTCCCCTATAAGGAAGAAACTATAACGGTAGGTCTCATGGTAAGACCTAAGCCCAAGACCGTGATGACTTTTCGCTTTTGGGGCCCCCGGAAGCATAAAACACCAGTTCATTTTCATAGATAACTTTAAGCACGATAAGTCGCGTAAAAATGATCCGATCTAAGTGAAATTTGGCATGGTCGTGTAAAGTAGTAATTATTCGGACGAGTTCGTAAACAAGCCCGATCGGACTACCAGAAGGGGGAGTAAAGGGGAATAAACCCCTAATTCTTTTGTTTACATAGAAAAATTAAAGAAATCCAATTTCCGTTAGTACCATTGAATTCAGCTCAAAAAATCAAACAATTTAGTATTTTGAATCAATGCTCTATGTCCATTGGTTACCGAGATATTGAAAGTGGTAAACACAGTACGTTGTCCCAATGTTAACCTTATGGGAAATAAGTAAAATTCAATATCTGGCTTACTACTCAACATATATCAATAAACCCTGGCATATGGCTTCTTCTAGTTCAGATCTACTAAATATTGAATTAAAACCACCCAGTTTTAACGTACCTGTTGTAGCAAACCTGTATACTCATTCCCCATGTTATTCCAAAAACATGTCAAATCTCGCTTTGTTGTATCGAAATATGTTCTTTTGTATTTGAAATTCGCTGAGCATGCAGGTCTGCTGCAACGGGGGTATTTTACTTGAAACCAGTCTGGAAAGTGCGCAGTTGCCGCCGCCAGACACGGTTCACAACGTTCCGCGATACAGGCCCGGGTATAGAGTTTATAGTTTGGCTCTGTACTGGGGATAATTTTAGTGGCAAGGGCGATGAACGCGGACGCGAATCGGAATTGGCCGCAGAAGAAAACATTGAAATTCTTTTCGTAAATGTTTTGCAGGGGTTTTGGCATCGCCGCGGCGTTGGCGAACTGAATAGACCGGTGTGCCACGGAAATAGCCGAGTCATCGACCCTTCACCGCCTTCACCACGGTCCAGACGGACCCTTCACGTCCAGCGTTGCCGGAGGGGATTTGGTATTTTACCCGCCAAGTTCATTAAAAATCCCCGCTTTTACCCGGATTTTCGGCAGTAATCCCAGGAAAATCCCCGCAAGAACCTAAAACCGGGTAATTACTCGAAAAACCACCTGAATGAGTTTCAAAACACCCAAAACTGGGTAGTTTCTTAAAATTACTAGGTAAGGAGGGAAATCTTACATCTATAAATCGCTATATACCAATATGTCTATTTACTTCGAGTAGGCTATTGTTCTAAAAACCATGAAATCAAAAATGTTTTTCTTATATTTCATGGACATCGGATATTTGCAAAGCGAATCCTGATTCAAAATCTCCGGCTTTACCCGTTTTTACACGTATTTAGGATGCCGGGTCAATCCCCGCAGCTCAAGTCTAAAATCCCCGGTTCTACCCGAATTTTGTTAATCCTCCAAAATCCCTGAACGGTCTTTAAAATTCGCGAGAACTGGGCAAATACTCGTACTTAGTTTCTGGTAACACTGAAATTAATAAACCTTACAGAGTACATGTTGCAAAGTAAAAAAATTTTTAGAGTTATAAAATATTTTTGTAGCTTGTCCAAAATAACCGGTTTTATAAGTTTTTTTAATATCCAGGTTGTTGAGTAAATCCCCGCAGCCCAAGTCTAAAATCCCCTGGTTTTTTCTTAATCCCCGCCAGATCCCCGCAAGCCCTCTGAAATACCCGGTTTTTGGCAACACTGATCTGCATATTCTCTGGAAATTGTTTCTCGAATGATCTGTTTACTAGCCGGTCCCGATTTGAAATACTGACCTTAAATATCTGCACATTACCGGGAAACTTATTTCAAGATCTGTTTACGAGAGGTTCCTAATTTGGAAACTGAAAGTAATGATCAGCAAATTCTCGGGAAATTTCTTTTTGATCCTCTTACAATTCTTGTCCAAGCTGGAAGACAGCCAACGTAGATTTTGCATACCGTTTGTTTTCGTGGAAAATTTCTTTTCTGAACTACTAGCGGTTTCAGATTTGGATGACATTGAAGTACTGTGCCAAGAGTTATTGCAGTACAGTATAAAGACCTGTTTATTCTTTGAAAACATTTCTTGATCTGTTTATATTAATTGTAGTTCCTGATTTGGAGAGCAGTCGGTATGATTTCCAAATCGAATGATAACGAATCGCGTTGTCCGACTAGTGATAGGATTATATTTTTTTTGAAAAAAAGTGTAACGGTAATTAATTTTTCACATGCAAACGCAACTAACTGTTCATCATGTAATTTGAGGAAATTTAATATAATTCAAGGATATTTACGAAAGACGGTCTTCCTCGGTCTTGCTTCACGGAATGGTTATTTTGGCGAAGAAGTGTCTCGTTTCGTTAGGGTAATTGAAAATGTCATTTTTTGTATCATTCTATCAATCATCCTACGTCTTGCAAAACAGGTGATGATTTCAACTTAAGTGTTGGTTGGAATGAATATCAAGCGGTTATGTTAAGTTGAGGTCAGTTTTAATCACATTAATTTTAAGGTACAGTACTGTCGTTACTGTTTGGTTATAGTTCGAATTAAGTAACAATGCCCCCGCTGTCCACAAGCCCAGTGCTAAAATTAACATTAGCCTTTCGGACGGACTGGGCCTTGTTATTTGAGTCGGCCTATAGCTATGCTGCATCCAGCAACACGTCTTTGTGCAGGACTCCCATGTGTGGAATGTTAAGCGATCACTTAGGATCATGGTTCAATTAACTGGGAGCCATGCATCACTTAACAAGCTCTTGTGCCGAGTGGATGACATAGTGAATGATTCGCCGAAGCCTGGCTGGCTTATTTTATTTTTTGCTTTCATTTAAGTATTAAAAGTCAGGTTTATTTTTGTACCTTGTACCTGTGCATTCCTTTTCTGAATTGTATATGCTTGAATTTAAGAGCCCTCCCTACCCACGGCAGTTTTCGTTTCTCTGCGACACCAGCGGCAACTTGGGATTTCGGCTCTATAATAGCCTATGTTAAATCGGTGCACATTTTGCGATGTAAGGTTTCGCGCGGACCCATTTAGCGCCCATATTTTTAAACATATATATCCATACTATGCGATATTATTAAAAAAAAATAATACTCTAATCTACTGGAATTGCTTTTTACTTTATTAAAAGGTCATAAAATACGTTAGATTTATGTCCAAAGTTCACAATTTCAAATTGATTAAAGAAAAAAACTATTTGAAGTTAGCGGAATTCCAGAAAGCAATCCTAGTAGATTGGACATTTCCCGTTACAACTACAATGAATTTCAAATTTTCCCTTACCTCGTGGGGCGTCTATAATGGGTCCGTGTGAGAGCTGCTTTTGAACATTTTTGGATGGGTAGGGAGGCTCTTGATTGTTTATATCGATTTGCAAGGTTTACCGTTATATTATCTTCGGGTAAGGTTATTTAATCAATATGAAAGTTGTTTCGAATATCATATCTCGTATAAACGTTCGGTCGACGACAAAGTTCGGGCGGCGAAAAACCCGGACTCTTTTTCCGTCCGGGTTTGTCGCCGTCCGTCTTTGACGTTTCTATGCATAAATGAAACAGTCCGGATTTGCCGCCATCTGACTTTGACGTTTCTTTGCAGAAATAAAACCGACCGGGTTTGTCGCCGTCTGATTTTGTCGTCTTTCCACTCATCGTTTTCTGTATTTCAAAACCGACCGAGTTTGTCGCCGTCCAATTTTGGCACAGCGTATCTCGATATCGTATCGAAAACGAAGTCCTATCGATGTGTTATCGATATGCAGGACCGGTCGATATTGTATCGATTTGCAGGACAAGTCGATATATCGATATGCAGGACCGGTCGATATTGTATCGATTTGCAGGACAAGTCGATATATCGATATGCAGGACCGGTCGATATTGTATCGATATGCAGGACACCGGTCGATATTGTATCGATATGGAGGACAAGTCGATATTGTATCGATATGCAGGACAAGTCGATATTGTATCGATATGCAGGATCGGTCGATATTGTATCGATATGCAGGACAAGTCGATATTGTATCGATATGCAGGATCGGTCGATATTGTATCGATATGCAGGACAAGTCAATATTGTATCGATATGCAGGACACCGGTCGATATTGTATCGATATGGAGGACAAGTCGATATTGTATCGATATGCAGGACAAGTCGATATTGTATCGATATGCAGGACACCGGTCGATATTGTATCGATATGGAGGACAAGTCGATATTGTATCGATATGCAGGACAAGTCGATATTGTATCGATATGCAGGACACCGGTCGATATTGTATCGATATGGAGGACAAGTCGATATTGTATCGATATGCAGGACAAGTCGATATTGTATCGATATGCAGGACACCGGTCGATATTGTATCGATATGGAGGACAAGTCGATATTGTATCGATATGCAGGACAAGTCGATATTGTATCGATATGCGGGACCGGACGATATTGTATCGATTCGCAGGACCGGTCCGTGACTATGCGGGCGATCACAGCTCTCAGGCTTCTCCCCCGCTCAATCACGCCACAATTGGGCTTAACTGGGCATCTTTGTGATTCCGTCGCGCGCGCCACCCGCTCAATGTTGACAATCAGTCGCCGGTTATGAACTCCAGTAGTATCTGTCATTTTATATCTCGAATTTTGTTGTCCAAAAGAACTCGGAGGATCGTAAGTTTGCCTTGTGAATGAAATTTATCATTTAAGTAATGCAAATTTAGATGATCAAAGAAAAAAATGCCTTTAGTAACTCTACCATTGGCACCTTTGTGATTTCGACGTTCAATGTTGACAGTCAGACGCCGCCGGTTATGAAGTGTAGTAAAATCTATCATTTTACGTCTCGAAGGTTAATTTACAAAAGAACTCGCAGGATCATAAGTTTGCCTTGTATATGAAATTTACAAGGCAAGTCATTTAAGTCGTTTAAGTCATAGAAATTTGGATGATCAAAGAAAAAAATGCCTTTAGTAATTCTACTATTATGGCCTCTTTGTGATTTCGACGTTCTATATGTACAATCAGTCGCCAGTTATGAACTGCATTAAAATCTTATCATTTTACGTCTCGAAGGTTAATTTACAAAAGATCTGAGGATCATAAGTTGCCTTGTGTATGAAATTTCTATAAGAACTTTAGATGATTAAAGAATATAATTAGTCAAATTACCTTTAGTAATTTTACTAGGCATCTTTGTGATCTAACGATCAATGTTGACAATCAGTCGCCATGCAGTTGTGAAACGCAGAAAAATCTATTATTTTACATCTCAAAGGTTATTGTCCAAAATAATTTTAGACTTTATACTTTTTCTTGAAATGGCGACCTACCCAGGTAGGTATTTTAAGCCAAGTATGAATGACAGATGAGTGAAGGATGATTGTGGCGTCGCAGGATCATAAGTTTGCCTTGCGTATGAAATTCATCATTTAGGGCCATTGAAATTTAGCTGATTAAAGAAAAAAATAATCCAATTTTTTTAGTAACTATACCATTAATTCTGTGATGGCAAAATATTTAAAACATCTTAGAGAATCTCTAGTTTATGGTGTTTTGGTGCGCCTCGTAACTCGCATAAAATATCAACGTGTAATTCTTCGTCAAGTAACATTCTAAATAGTTATATCATTGTATACCTTTACTTTATTGCTGTCCGTTTATGTAGTTAAACTACGATAAATTGCTGTGTACTGAAATTGATGTGGCATATTGAGCTTTATAGCTCTGTAAGCTATAAAACAAATTGTATATCGATAGTGTTTTAATTATTTTGATTAGCATAGCTTGAAATTGCCAACACTAACTCCGTTTCTATTAATTAAACAACACAAAACTTTCACATTGATTAAACATTAAATCTCCTTACGGTTTAAATGATAACCTGAATTAACAAAAAATACGCTTTACACCGAGCACAGTCCGACTATTCTTTAGCCCGCGCAGTGAAGGGTTAATAACCATCAGTTAATCTTAATTTGTGCCGTTTATGAGGACGCCCCTCCCCCTCCCCCTCCTTGTATTGTGGTTATTACCAACCCCTGGCCTTATTGCTTACGTCGTTGCCGACGATGCCCCGTTATTGTCTGTTACAATAACGATTCTTGATCCCCTATCTGGGCCGATTCTTGATCCCCTATCTGGACCGATTCTTGACCCCCAATCTGTTGTATACGGTTATACTCCGAGTCGAATGACGTGGCCCAAGAGTCTTACAGTGTTGCCAAAACCGGGTATTTTTTTATTTTCGGGTATTTAGGAGGCCGTGCGGGGATTAGGTGGGGATTTTTGAAAAAACCGGAGATTTTGAAAAAAAACGGGGATTTTAGACTTGGGCCGCGGGGATTTACCCAACAACCTGTATGTGAAAAAAATGACGGGCAAAACCGTTTATTTTGGTCGAGCACAGAGATTTTTTTAAACTCTAGATATTTTTAGGAGGTAATATGTATTTGGTATGGTGTTCTTGGTTGCAGTGTTGCCAGAAACCGGGTATTTGCTCGGTTTTGGGGTATTTTGAAGGTCATTCGGGGATTTTGATAGGATAAGAAAAATTAGGTATTACCGGGGATTTTAGACTCGAGCTGCGGGGATTTACCCGGTATCATAAATACATAAATACGGGTAAAGCTGATGGGGATTTTTGAATAATGATTTGCTTAGCAAATATCCGATGTTCATGTAAGATGAGAAAAATAATGTGTTTTCATGGTTTTGAGAACGATACTTGAAGAAAATAAACATATTTTGGTATATAGTGTGTAGTTTTTTATGTAAGATTTCCTTCCTTACCGGGTAATTTTAAGAATCTACCCGGTTTTGGTACTTGCAAGGATTTTACGGGGATTATTGCTGAAAACCCGGGTAAAGCGGGGATTTTTTAATGGAGTCGGTGGGTAAAATGCCAAATCCTCTCTGGCAACACTGAGACGTAGCCTAAGCGTCTGTAAGACCAATGCTAAAATTAACATTGGTCTTATGGTAGAAGTGGGCAATGTCTTTTGACTCGTACTATAGTTATCTCTTGAGGATTTTCTGAATAAGGTATTGCGAGTAGAAGGAGGTTAAAGAATTATGGTTAGGGATGTGCGAGCAGTGTTTTAAAATACTCACTCGAATTTCGAGATTTTTGCGAGTCGAGTTTTTTTTGTAAGAAAGATAATTGTTTTCCTACTTCTACTTCTGCATAGCAATAACATCAAAAATAATACTTATTATTCAAATACTCGTTATTAAAATAAAACAAAGTATTTTTTTACCAATGGTGGTTAAAGTTGAGTAAAAAGGTATAAATTTATTAATAACAATCACAAACAAAACTCTTAATTAATGTAAAACAAATGATTTTTTACTGATAAAAAATGGCGGTTAGAGATAGGGAAAAAACGAACTAGATCACAAGTAAAGATCTAGAGTAAACTGCTTCGAGTTTTTTTAGAATCTTCGATTTGAGTCGAGTAGTGTAAACTCGGCTCGACAACTCGATACTCGAGCACTGTGATGGTTGGGTGGTTCACTTTAAAAGTATAGTACACGATCACTTTTAAAGTACAGCACTTCTTACTTTGTCTAAAGACACTGTTGGGACAACGATTTACTACTATATTTTGCCATAAGCGTTGAAACACTGACAAACTGCTGTTGAGAACTACTGAAAGTGACATGTTATACGGGTACATTGTTTGCTGATATAGAATTGTCACAAATGTTTTTGGAGGATAAAATTATATTTTAATGGACCATACTGTCGTGATTATTGTTTTAATGTTTACGTTTTTAAGTATAGTTAGCTTGAATATTTTTTAAATTTATTTACATTCACCATTCACAGTTCGTTCACGAAAATCCCCACCAGCGCAAGAATTTTGACGCATCATGGTGCGGGGGAGAAGTCTATCTCTCTCTAAACAATCATTACTCATCTCTCTCGCACACGTTCTTTAAAATGGGCGGGATTTTTATGCGCGAAATATAGACGCTTTGTGAGTTAATTTACACAACTACTTTATAAACATTTTACGATTTTACTAGGAGAATCGCTCCATGAATTGTTGTTGCAATAATTTTCTTTCTCTGTTAACACACTGTCCCACTTTCGTTGCTTTATACACGGAGACTTTCTTTTTATTCGCCACGATCATAAAAGGTCATCTTATTAACAGTCTCTGGCTTTTTTCGCGTCTGCCAAAAGTAATAACGCCGTATGTTTGAAGTCGTTTGAAAGACCGTCGGCCCGCGGAGACAAAGGACTGAGGAAATCCGCCGGAAAAACCCGCCAGTGATGAGGTTTATTGCTTTTCAGCCCTTCGGTGGGTTTTTGAGGTTTATATAGACTGTTCGAAGTGGTGAAATTTACATTTGACCGCAGTGCCTGGTTTGAAAGTATGCAGTTTTACTCGAATCGTCTTGCAGTAGTCATAATATAAGGGTTTTTTGGAATATAAAGGGTTCATTCAAAAGTTTTAGGCATATGTATTTCTGTGAAAATAATGCGCATAAACAGCTTATGAAAATACAGTATACTCTCTCTCTTATCCGCAATAGGCCCTCATCTGCGGAAATAACATGTTTTTAACCGGACTATTTTTATAAACACGGGTTTAACAGGACTTGATCGGCAGGAAATGGACGCTCTGTATCGACTCTTCTCATGGGAAACACTCGAGGAATAATTGCATCCGTCACAATATATGCATTGTATCGTTTGTTTGTTAAAGATACAAAGCCTAACATATTTCTGGTGTTCTGTATTTACAGTTGTGATCCCCAAAATAGTGTTTATACTGTCGTTTACTATTTTTATATTAATTACTGTTGGGTTATACAGCATACATGCTAGAAGTTACAATTTAGCGAGTTTTTGGGAACATTGGTTTAATCGGAAACCCCGTTATCCGGGCAAGTCTCGGTCCCGAGGAGTCCGGATAAGAGGGAGTCTACTATACATAACGAACGGAAACGTTTGGTATTCACAATGGCAAATAGTTATTCAACACATACGGATAACTATTTGTCCTTTTTTGTTTAACAAGATCGAATTAAAGTCGTCCTTGTGAGGTATTAGAAACTTTTAAGTTCTAATTAACATGGAACTCCATCTACTGATAAGTGACTCCCTTTTGTCTTATAGCGTCTGGAGATATGTTCCGCATCTAAATCCGTCACAGAATCTATCACTGATGAAACGTTTCCTTGATGTTTCTTGAATGTATCCAGTGGTTATACGTCTCAGAGATCAATTACATTACTAAGGTTAGCCGGTACGTGTTCACAGTTTTGCAAGGTATAACTGGCGCCAATTCTTGGGGCCCACGCCGTCCATAAGACTAATGTTAATTTAGTATTGGGCTTATGGACCGCGTGGGCCCCAAGAATTGGCACCAGGTATACCGCCTATACTGAACAATGGTGGTTTTGAAACCCTTGCTCTTTTGGACTTTCTTATGTACAATTCCTATGGACGTTTATAATTTATTTATGGGAATAATTTCCCGATATTGTTATTGTATAATTGTAATTGTATAATCTTGTAATTGTATCGGAATATGTTCGGATTGTCATTTCGATTCTGAAAAAGTTTTATTATGGATACAGATGCCGTGGTCGTTAAACTAAAATATCCACGGCTGCTCCCTTACATTTTAGTTACATAACCAGTTAGTTATATTTTTAGTACTGTAGCAAGACATTAAAGAACCTCACCTAACCTACATAATTTAATTCATATTTACCTCAAAATCGGCAGTCTCCACATATATTTTTTTATTTGTCTGCATTATTCTTGAAGCGTTTTCACCCCCCGAAGTGTTGTGACTGGCCACGACACCGCCTGCAGTAACCGTGTGTAGTACCCGCCCCAGTCGTGCTGTAGGTACGGGGGGGGGGTGGTAAATGGATATCGATATTCCAAAAGACTCGATGTTTTAATTCCGATATATCGATAAACACTTATCGATATTTTTGATTCGATATTAATGCTATATCGATATTTTTATTTTTAGAGTGTGTTTTTAAGGCCTATATCACCTTAAGAAAAACAAGTTGAACGTGTTATTTACCATCCATGCAAGTTCTAAATTCTATCTTTTTTTTTTAAATATGTGATATTCTGTCTATGACACAGTCAGGGCTTGTAACAGGTTATTTTTTTTTATTTTTTTGTTATTTTTTTCACTCTTGGTTATTTTTTGTTATTTTTTTTGGAATTTGGTTATTTTTGTTATTTTTTTGGGAATTTTGGTTATTTTTTTTATTTTTTTCAACCTCAAGAACTGCTACAAGCCCTGTTCACACTGTTCGTCTGTCAGACTATCTCGTAGCAGCATCGCAGCAGACGAATCTCGTCATCCTACATTGCGTGAAAACCAAGTCTTGTTGCGTGAAAACCAAGACTCGCCATCAAATCTAGGCTGATTTGTGATTAGTCTGTCGAGATTTTCTTTTTTACCAGGGTTAAGAATGTGTTATCTCCAATATAACGCCGGTTTTCTAATTTTCAGCAACATTTTTTGTTTACAAAAGGTTATTTTTTGGTTATTTTTTTCTTATTTTAGTTATTTTTTTATTTTTTTCAACCTCAAGAACTGTTACAAGCCCTGCACAGTGTTTTAGTATTTGTTTTTAAGTGGACTAATCTTCCCTTGTGAGCTGATGGGAAATTCTATTGGGTTCTTGGTGGCAACTCTGATTATAAAAAAGTGATACGCAGTACCCCTTTGTAATTGTAAAAATACCCCCGTTGCAACAGAACTGCATACTCAGAGAATGTCAAATGCAAAAGAACATAGTTCAAGCCAACATAGGGAGATTTGACATGTTTTTGTAAGGTCCATAAGAATAACATGGGGAAATGAGAATGCAAGTTTGTTGCCACGAAAATGGAAATATAGCGGGAATTTTAGACGTTTAATTATTAGATCTCATCTGGATGAAGCCACAAACTAAGTTTTATCAAGATATGATGATAAATAAGCAAGATTTACAATTTTACTTATTTCCCATAAGGTTATCATTGGGACAACGCACTGTGTTTACCGCTTTCAACATCTCGGTAACCAATGGACATAGAGCAGTGATTCAAAATACTAAATTGTTTGTTTTTTTAGCTGATTTCAATGGTGCCAACAAACATTCGATAACTTTCATTTTTCTATGTTATAAACTCAAAAACCCCATTTAGGGGGGTTTTATCCCCCTTTACCGCTCCTTCCTGTGATCCGATCGGGCTGGTTTCCTCCAGAATTATCTTTTCTTTCAATATATCGAAAATATCGACGTTTTTCTTATCGATATCACGGTTTCGGTATATTGTCAAGACGATATATCGGATATTTCAAAGATATGGGGGGGCTACGGGCGGGTCGCGGCGCGGTGTGCGGGGGGTGTGAGGGGCGGTTGGTGTGTGGGCGCCTGCGCCGCCCCAACTGGGTCAAAGTTTCGGGGCCGCGGCTGCGGCGCTGCGGTGCGGCGTCGTAAAGTAGCGAAACAGCGCGGTCGGGGTCGGGGTGTTGTGTCGGCCTGGGCGGCCCTGCGTAACCCACTGTCCGTCCTCCGACAACCGGCTGTCTTGGGGGAAAGTTATTGTGCTGATACAATATTTTGTTAGCACAAGATTATGCATCGGAAAAGAAAGAAAGAGGTGCATAAAAAAAATGTTTGGCACTGATTGTTGAAGGGCGTTAATCCTGGATCTGGCAAAAGACTGTTGGCTACTCTTTTCTGTTTACTTCTCCTCATTCAGTACTGTAGTTGTTTGAAAAAAAACTTTCCCGAAATATCGCCAGCCCAAAATTTGTGGGAAAGGTCAAAAACATTTTCCCCTCTTCCCTATAATGTCCTGAAAATTAAAATATGCATCCCTCAAGTAAACTATATATACCTGCGATTGAAAATATGCATCCCTCAAGTAAACTATATATACCTGCGATTGAAAATATGCATCCCTCAAGTAAACTATATATACCTGCGATTGAAAATATGCATCCCTCAAGTAAACTATATATACCTGCGATTGAAAATATGCATCCCTCAAGTAAACTATATACCTGCGATATAAAAAAGGGCCAGACAGTAAAGAGATTGGGTTCTGCAGGTTTAAGTTTATTTAGTTACTTCAGTATAGAATTATTTATTTAGTTTTTGATTTAGTTTCGGGTTTGAAACCAATTTAACCTCATCTTCCATTTGAGGTTGTTCCTATACTTTACTTGGGAACCACCCGTAGAATAAACCTCCCTTGTTAAAAAAAGATGTTCCTATTTTTGTGACATCTTCTAAAACTTATACCTTAGTTTTCATTGGTTCCATAATGTTAGATAATAATAGTCAATTCCGGGAAAAAATTGTATAACATATTTTCGTGCTTAATGCTGCACAATTCTTTGTATTCATGTTGAAGCCTTCCGGACAATTCTTTGGTCTGATACTGTATTTTATTTCGAAACTATTCTCGACCTTTAAAGAAATCCATCGCGTTCCTCTAAAACATGTGCGGCCATCGCGGTTTTACGTACATAAAGTCTAATGAACCGTTCAAAGAGCACGCGGCCTGGGCCGGTCGTACAAACGGTGATTCAACCAACCCTGTACAGAACGTTCTATGAGACGTGGCCCAGGCCGACCAAGGGAGTAAAGTTAATTTTAGCGTTGGACTTCTTATCGCAGAACCGTTTGTAGTATTTCACAGACAGACATCAGAACCGGCTCGAGGTAACGGTGCAGTTAAATGTCGTGGCCCATGATCGTCCATCCGTCAGCCCAATGCTTATATTATCATTTGTCTGATGGGCCAAGTAATGTAATTCTCTCTATACGGACTGCCCAGCTGTCGTATCTTGCAGCTCCGGATCTTTCTCTTAGAACTTTCTTAATTCTAAGCCCACAATCCTCTGCAGACCGACCAGTTCGATAGGTCGATTTAAGTATCGGAATGTGTGATAGAGCTTGCGATACAGTATCGAACGTGTGTAATGTGGTAGGTACACTTCTGCAACGAGTAATGCCTTCTTTATGATGGGGCTATCATACCGAGGAAATAACTATTTGTTGAAATGTCGCTATATTTTTATTGGTTCTACCATAAATTTCAATTCTAACTTACGATATCCGCCACTCCTCAATCGGTAACGCATTGCTGTATTAAAAATTTAATAAATGTATTGGATATTTTTATATTGAACACAAGCTAAATTCTTTAAAGATCTGTGGTTTCATACAGTATTGGTTAATTTCTAAGGAGTTATTAATGGTTATTGCAATAAAAGTCTCCAAGATAAGTTCATCGACAGATTTTTCCGTCGTAATCGAATCATCTAACACTGGCGTTAATTTGTTTCAAAATCTTTTGTTCCATACAGTATTATTGAATTTCAAAGAAATTATTGCCCATCATTGCAATAAAAGTCCATAACATCATTCATCAACAGATTTTTACCAAACATATTATACATCATATTTTACTATCGTCAAGAAATGATTTAAAATTGACCTTGCGGATAAAGTTTACATAAATTAAACGTAAATTTATATGTAGCTCTGTATAAAAATTGGATATAAGCCTTGGTAAAAAAAAAGTTATTTAAAATTTAAATTATGGTTGTATCTAAAATTTGCAAAATTAGTACGCGGAAAACAATGAGGTAGACAGGCAAACATGTTAACTGTTAACCCACATCACCAGCCGTCAGACTATGAATGATGGGTTTATCAGAGGGGAGGTAGACTAGACGTGAGTATTGAACCGACTCCCTCCCCCTCCCCCTCCCCTTGACTCTGGGTTGCTAGGGAGGAGTGGGGGGAGGGTACGGCCCGTAGCCGTGACTACCTCCCTCCCCTTCCTGACGCTATACCCGATCGAACCACCGGGTTGCGAGGTTTCGATAGGTCGATATCGGAATGTTTCAATTGCGATGGTATCGAACGTGTGTAAAGGTGCTGCTATACATAGGCTACACGTCACGTCACGTCGCGTCCACTAACGGCCAATTCGGCGATACCGGAGGGGGTGCTATACATATTCGCATCGATTCGCATTTTCTAGTTTCTAAGAGCCGAATGGTCAATTGGACGTCGGTGTTAGCTATACATACACGTCACGTCACGACGTGTCGCGTCCCAATTCGGCCGTGTATGCTCTTCAGAGCATTCGAGTCGGGCCGTGCCGTGACGTGCATGTATAGCCGGTTCCATTTGATTACACAGGTTTCATTCACATCGAAAATGGACGCGACGCGACGTGACGTGACGTGTATGTATAGCAGCACCTTAACCGGTTCCATTTAATTACACAGGTTTCATTCACATCGAAAATGAACGCGACGCGACGTGACGTGTATGTATAGCAGCATCTGAATGTGATACACGTGTCGCGTTTTACGATAGTGTTGGAATCAGGCGTGAAGTTTGAAATTTATCGCATTATCAATCGTCAGCTCATAAAATAAAATTATTTGATTATTTATCGTTTTAAAAGCCGTGTAAGCTTTTAATTTTCATCTCAATCGTCAAGGCAAAATTACAACAAATGAAGCAAATGAAATAAACTTTTTGTTATTCCTTCAATAGAAAATGAATCCTTCAATAACATCCTTTACGCAAAACGTAATACCCAGTTTTTCGATTTAGTTGATACCACATCCCGTTCAATAATTCAAAATCATATAATTTCCTGTTTTTAGTAAATTATTCTTGGTTTATCGATGTAAAACTGTGATCACTAATATCATTATTCAATGTTTATTTTCTTCGTGAAATTATCCTCAGAATAAGGAAGTAGACTCCATAAACTAGACTCCTAAAAAAAGATCAAATCTAAAAGACTGACTTTAATAAGCATTAATCTCAATTATCTAAAATTAGTACATCTTTCATTTTTTTGCACGTCGATACTGTCTATTTATCGACCATTACGGTTCGATACTTAAGGTATATCGAATATCGAAATATCGATACAATACTTATCGTATGTCGAATATCGAAATGTCGATGCGATACGTATCGTAATTCTCTGCCCCCGGGTTGTCTACCGTCTACCGACACGCCAATTTATCCACTCTATTCCGGTCTATTTTGTTTCGCCCGTTTGTAGTCGATTGTTGATTATTTCCAACCAATCGCGTCGGTTTTTGTTTACCGCCCTTTGACCCGCTTGGTAATTGTTAATAACCGGCGGTTTGGAATTCGTTTGTGTTTTCCGCCCTGTGCAATCGAAAAGTAATAAAATGTTATGATTGGGAATCCCGTATATTGGACTCACGTGTCTGCAAATAGAATGTAAACAAATATGCGTTTATTTTGACGTACGCATGCACGTTTATAAAAATACGTGTAAAAATTATTGGATCGTCAATACAATTCGTGTTGTATTTTTATGTAAATCCTTTAACTAAGATATTTCTTTAATTACCGTCAAAAAACTTTTTACTGTACGCGTGGAAAGGACGTTAAAAAGTTTTGGAGAATTTTTAATATCTTCATAATTTATAGGCCTACAATTACATAATATATACAACTATACAACTATTCACTTTTCCTGATTGGTCAATACAAATATAAAACAACAGTACTAGTTTCAAGACGTTTTCTTTATTTTCGATCAAAAGATACTCTAATGTGTCCTACACATGATAAAGGAACTACAAACTTACGTAATTGGTTAATACAAATATAAAACTATTGTACCACAGTACTAATTTCAAGAAAAGGTAAATTTCCCCACAATTATTTTAAAAGTTATAAACCACATAAAAATGTTAATTAAAAAAATACATTTTTAATTATACCATTAGAAAATATTTTTTCACAATAAAAAGTGGGGTTTCCATGATAAAAACTAGAAAGACCATGTATGGCAGGGGTGGAGCCTATCATTAAACAATTATTTGGCGTAATTTATTATGATTGACTAATTGAGAAATTTCGATTCAATTCTAAACCAAAATCGCGCAACGATAATCCTGTGTAGTAGTGTATGTTGTACTTGGTTTAATAGACCTCTTGTTTTTATGGCCCAGCTGTAGATAGTAGACAGTTTTGTGTGACCCATAATTTAAAGTTATCGTAGTTTCATTAATTTCCTACAGAGTATCCTTTTATCAACCCCTTATTTTAGCTATTTACTTAAACAATTGTATTCTGTATTGCATAGATCAATAAATTAATTAGCTGTTGTTTGTTTTATGTGCCACAAAATAATATATTATACTCACCCGCTCCTTAACTTATATCTAAATTAATATGTGTAATCAGTGCACTCTGCTGGGGATTCACAAGGAGCTCTTTTAATCCTGGGTCATTAAAAAAAACCTGGTACACATTTCATAATGCCATGGAAGGTCTGCTTTACACCTCTATTTTAATGCTCTATTTGTGTGATTATTGTGAAAATAGATTTATAACATCGCATTCAACATGAGGTAGCGTGGCCGAGCGGTCTAAGGCGCTGGTTTAAGGCACCAGTCTCTTCGGAGGCGTGGGTTCGAATCCCACCGCTGCCACTAAAATTTTGCGTCGAGTTATATTGAAGTTGGCGATATTTAGGTACAGTACTACCACAGAGAAGGTAGAGACAGATGTCTAACGCGATAGGCCGGCGAGGTACAGCCGGTAGTAGTTCCTCGCAGCGCCACTAGAGTGCGCGCGAGCCGCTGCAGGCAGCTTTGGCGTACCGTGCTCATCCCACTCCTTCAGCCCCCCTTCCCCTCCAGCGCGTGCGTGCGGCTCCGCCCGCCGCGCTGCTCTGTCCCCGCGCCGGGGCCGAGCCTAAAGCAAGCAGTACTGTCTGGTGCTGTATCGCTGTTTCGTTTCGCAACCTCTCACTTTTCCCTGCATGAGGCCTATGAAATGCATATTCACTTGACTTGCTCATTTTTTGGCCGATGAATTATTTTAGTACCTCTAACATGGCTAAGAGTTTACCTGTCCAGAGCCGTTACAGAGACAGATGTTAAATTGTATTCAATATTATACACAATGGACATTAATTAAGAGAATTTTATGTACGTTAAAAGGTTATATAAATCAATAACGCATTTCCTTTGAAAAAATAGTATATTAAATCATTGAAACATTTACATATTAACATTGCAGTAACCCACAGATAAATAGTAGCACAATTTTTTTTATACATGAGAATAATTTACTATTGAAGGATAATGTTTTATAATAATTCAAAAGAAACTTTTTCTAAACATTTCATGAGATAATACATAATTTGCACACAAAACGAATAGAAATTAATCATTGTTCAAAAAAGAGAAATAACATTGTTATGCAAATAAGTTTATTATAAATCCTATATCCTATACTCTTAAACGAGCAATATTTGCTTGCGTGCTTGCTTGCACAATGATCTCGAAAACAGCTGCAAAGATTTCCTTCAAATTTTGGAAATAAATATTTTCTGGCTCAAAAACACGCTCTGAGGAGTTAAAATTGCCAACAAAAATCAAATCATGTAAGAAAATAAATTTGAAAGTCGAAAAAAAATTAGCATAGGGCTT
Source organism: Flexamia atlantica (assembly GCA_035578135.1). NCBI lineage: Eukaryota > Metazoa > Arthropoda > Insecta > Hemiptera > Cicadellidae > Flexamia > Flexamia atlantica. The sequence goes on along the minus strand of JAQJVK010000003.1, from coordinate 12,543,143 downwards.
TAAAGGTTGCTACGTTGGAAATGAAAATAACAAAGACAAAACGTAAACATAAAGAAAAGTAATGTGCTCTCCAGTCACCTGGGGTTTCTTATCATCTCAAAGAGGTAATATATATATATAGTTACGTTTGAAAATTAATGCATAGAGAAAGACGATGCATCAAATTAAATGTAAAACCAAATAAATCCTCCTGGTACTAAAAGTATTGAACAGGATACTATATGTTAATAAATATGAAAAAGGAAAAATCATTTCAAGGATGTACTATACAATGTTTTTCTAAATAAGATATACGATTTATATGGGGCCTACTGTGTCATTATACAGTATAGAAAAACATATATAATTTCCAGCTAGAAACACATTTCAGGAGGTAACATCAGCAATGATAATAACAATAATAATGATTAATGATAGCAATTATAATTAGCCTAACAAAGTATAATACAATTGTTAACCATAAAACTTGAATAGTTATTTACATAGTCGTGCAATGGTTGCCCACGTTGAGGAGTCGAAAAAGTCCAATTACACGTTTTGCAGTATTTTGATTTTACTAAGTGAAGTGGTCTTGTGGGAGGCGCTGATCCACTTGCATTGTTTGTATAACAGCACGCGGAATAGGGTTTCTTGAATGAACTTCTCATGATCTTCACAACCACTGTGAACCGTGTAGTTTATCCCAATTTTCTTTACTCTTTTCTTGGTTAATCGCAAAAGAGTCGACAAAACGTTATTTTTGTGCCATATTTTCTTTATGACGTTGGCATAGATCCGCATCGCTACTTTTACGAATTCCAAAAAAGCTGGAGTTGGTGCCTTGAGTCCTGCCCCTGTTGTAATCTTGACATTAGAAAATGTTTTTTGTAGTAGGAGCAGTTGTGATGGATCATTTAGGTCCGATGATGTTTCGCATTGGCGTTCACGGCATTTCTCACAAGAGAACTTTCTGAATGTCCGGTGCGCTAGATATCCGGCATAATAAGCCTGTGAACACAGCTCCAAACTAGCTGTCTCAGGAGTCACCGTTTCGCTTTCCTCAATTGAGCCATCTTCTTCCTCCGAATCTTCATCACTACTGTTGGTAGTGTCCACCATTGCGGATTGTGGACTATCGGTGACCGTATCCTTCGGTTGTATGTCTAGTATGGTGTCGTAATCCGCATCATACGATGAAGTTTTTGGTGGTTCTATCATATATTTCAGACAATACAACTTAAGGGCACTACGAAATATTCTGACAGTGGGATTTTTATTCCACCCACCCCTTTGCCTTATGCTTGAAAACAGGTTTTCAATGGGGTCTTGGTTCAGACGAGTTGCAATGATATATTTTTCCTGTTCTTGGTCCATAAGTGAAATGACAGCGGCGATCGTGAGTCTTACTCCGTGAAAACATGGAGGTCGCTTGACTCGAGCGTTAATTTTCTCCATGTCAGCAAACATTGTCGAAGATTTTTGTAAAATGTTTATTACGTGTGGGTGTTTTCTCGTCAATGCACACTTGTCCGGATTTGCATTTAGCTTACTTCTACTGTTAAGTGCGTCAAACAACGAGTTGATATTATCGATGAATTCAGCCGTGTTCAACGCGGTTTCACTGATAATCTGTCCGGTCGCAACACCAGTTCTGATTGCTGCAGCAACACTGTGGCTCATTGTTTGAGCTGCTAAGGCAACATTCATCTTCTGGAAGTTGTTCGGGTTTAGGTGTGCTGGCCCTAGTTTTGGAACTGCTCTAGTCGAAGAACTGCTAGTGTCTATTTCGTATAGTTTTCTGATGTCATTAAACGATACTACTTTATCTCCACATCGAAAATCTTTTTTCAATAGATTATTTCTTATTGATTTAAGGAGGTGTGGCACATCAAAAAGGGCGTGGACTTTCCTTTTCTCATCATCTTTGAAGTATGGTTTTTTTAGTGTCACTCCTAGTTGCGTGTAGGCACTACGGTTTGTACTATTTTGGTCACACACAACAGCTTTAACGGACAGGCCAACTTCGTGTAACTTGGTGACGCTTTCATAGATTATAGTTTTGACCTGTGAAGCCTGCATTCCATTGGCTGAAATGAAATATCCTACTGGCATTTTCCATTGACTGTAAAGACCTCGCACCATAAACACGCAAGCTTGTTTCCCTAACACCGGTTGTCTGCCCAAACTGCCTAAATCTTGAAAGCCATCAATAACATCGTATTGTGATGAGTACTCCAATCCCTGTTTAATGGACATCTCGTCAAACATCAATACGCAGGCCTTTTCTTCATCTTTCATCGTGGATACTTTAATTTTCAAATGCTCGATTAACTTACTATTGAAACCGGTTCTGAAGCAATCTTTATCAGCAATCCAGGACTTAATTGTTGAGATCCCCGGAAGAATTAAAGTTTTTGTTAAGTAAGCATAGGTAGATGGTGATCTAAGGTACAGGGAAATAGCCACACGTTTCTCTTCTTTTTTCCATGGTTGTCTTTTTTTATGAAATTGCATATTGATTATGATTTGGCCATCTGAGGATTTCACTGGTATGTCTGTAACTTTCTTTGATATATTTTTAATTTTCATTAATTGTTTCTTTACTTTAGCAACGGCTGAACGTTTTACTGCTAGTTTTTTCTTCAGTGCTTTTATATGCTTAAGAGTCCCGTTTTTTTCTTTTCCACTAAAAAGTGAACGTTTTACACGTGCAGGTCGTGGTATAATTGGTTCTTCTTCTTGATTCTTGGCGTTGCTTATCCAAAATGTAGCTGATGGAGTTGATACAACAGGTGAAGAGAAACTTGGTTCTGCCAGGCAAGGGGATGATCGTTCCGTGATTGATTTTCCATATTTTCTCGGTGTCAATTTAGATCTCAGCAATTTAGGTGTTGGAGACAAAGTCACAGATGAGAACGAATGTTGCCTGGGTAGAGTTGACGGTGACTCGCTGATTGTATTTGCATAAGCAATACGACCCGGCGGCGACATCAGCTGTCTGGTCGGTGCGCCACTGGCTGAGGGTGGATGATGTGGACCGGTTTCGCGGGCGACACGGGCTGGCGGCGACATCAGCTGTCTGGTCGGTGCGCCACTGGCTGAGGGTGGATGATGTGGACCGGTTTCGCGGGCGACACGGGCTGGCGGCGACATCAGCTGTCTGGTCGGTGCGCCACTGGCTGAGGGTGGATGATGTGGACCGGTTTCGCGGGCGACACGGGCTGGCGGCGACATCAGCTGTCTGGTCGGTGCGCCACTGGCTGAGGGTGGATGATGTGGACCGGTTTCGCGGGCGACACGGGCTGGCGGCGACATCAGCTGTCTGGTCGGTGCGCCACTGGCTGAGGGTGGATGATGTGGACCGGTTTCGCGGGCGACACGGGCTGGCGGCGACATCAGCTGTCTGGTCGGTGCGCCACTGGCTGAGGGTGGATGATGTGGACCGGTTTCGCGGGCGACACGGGCTGGCGGCGACATCAGCTGTCTGGTCGGTGCGTCACTGGCTGAGGGTGGATGATGTGGACCGGGAGAATCGTCTTGAGGGATGTAAGGTATTGGGCAGGCATTTTTCATAAGATGGCCACTAGGCAAAATATCTTCATTTTTAAAGTGAACCTCGCATATTCTCTTCGTCTTATAAAGTTTTGTTGGTGAGAGGCCAATCAGACTGGCGTTACCTAAAAAGTATACATTTATTGTATTTGATATATCATAGAATTTGTATCTGTAAGTGTAATTAGCTTGAAAACACCCAAGTTTCCATAAAGTTATGAGAAAAGCAGCTAAGTTGTAATCCCCCTCCCTTCAAAATGTTTGTTGTAAAACCAATTAACCGTAAATTTTATTTTTTAATTGTTTTAATTTTTTCAATTTTTAATTGCAGTTTTTTGTGGACGCAAAACCTGAAACGCGACACCCTAGGGACAGAATTGATATGGAGCGACACAGAATTATAACACGAGGATCAGCAAAGGTGTATTTTCATATAATAAGGAACAAAATTACATAACACTGAGTGTAACACTGACTTATATAAATATTTATGTAAAAACATACAAATTATATATATATACATATACATATAAATATATATTTACCCCCGTTGCAGTGCAGGTCTATGTAGCATTAAATACTTTTTTAGAAACATTTAAAAATGTTAATCTCTCTTCTTATTTCTATACAGGTTCTCTCTGTAACGTCCCTTTTTCTCCCGCCATACTTAACAGATTTTTACGATTGAGGTGTCATTTTAAAGCTTATGATCTAGCGCACGGCGGACAGGTAATTGAAAAAGATATTTCGTTTAGGGCTTCGCGCCCCTAGCCTTTGATTTATTTGTAGAGGACGCTTCAAAAGGTTGACCAACTTCCATTTTTACAGTTTAAACAATTGTGAATTTTAATTTGACAGCTGATTACCAACAAATAATTCGTTTAATCCGATTTTAAATAAAAATTTATCGTCAGCAAATTGTAAACAAGAGATGAAAACGCTTATGAAAAAATGCGCAGTTTGCGCATTAGACCCCTGGGTTATTTTTTATGTAAAATTGTGGCTATGTTAGTATTTATATTCTAACCAATAAATTTACCGTTCATTTTAGCCTAAGATAAATTACAACCATAATTTCAATTAATTTGTTACTAGATGACCGATAGACATTGTTCTGTTTTTTCTATGAATATTTAATTAGAACTGCAGTAAGTAACTAATAAATTTCCTACGGTAATAGCTTATTTCTAATAGGTAAATTCGCTCAAACAAATCAAATCAAGTACATTAAGACGAAAAACACATTTAGAAAAATACCTTTAAATTTAGCTTATGGCATGGGTTATTAAGCTTTAAAATGACACCTCAGTCATAAACATCGGTTAATTAGGTTGGGTGGAAAAGGGATATAACATAGAAACCCTTTTTTAAATTAAAAAGATAAATTGACATGTCCTGAATGTACACACTCAATCATTCGCGGGATACTGCGCGGCCGCGGGCGCGGGGGCGGGCAGGACTACAGAATAGAAGGGCTGCGCCACTCCTTTCATCTCAGCTAAAAGCCGACAGAGCCCAAACTCCCCTCCCTCCCCCCCGTAGTGACGTGGCGGCGATACACAGCTGTTGGCGGCTGCTGCTTGTCTGACTGATACGCGTGGCTTGAAAAATTAAATGTGACTGATGAATGACTGATACGTGAAAAATGAAAATCCCAATGAAATGTATTTCTATGAAATTAACAGGGGCAGTCTTTCAGTACCTTCTGATTTTTTTCTATGAGTATACATGTTGTTGGGATTGTCCAGATTTTAGTTTCGCAAGAATATGATTAAACTTATTAATGATTTCTTCTGATGTTGAACTTAAAAAAAGTTTAGGGAACTTGTGTTTGTGGAATAAAAGTTAAGGATGTGGTTTCGAATATTGTCCTTACAATGGCATACATTTTATTAAACAATTGACACAATAGTAAGAAACGAGAAAATGAGCTTTCATAATAATCGTGGAAATATTGTCATTCCTACTTAGATTTAGTATAGTTTGTTTCACTGACTTTACTAACTAAATTTGTTTGTTATGAAATGTTATTTGGTCTTTGGACTAAATGGTTTAAAGGATTTATAAAATGCGTTAATATTGATTCCCTAGCTCCCAACTTTAGAAAATCAAATGAAATGTGCACAGTAAAATAACTAATTAAGTATTTAATCACTTTAACAAATCGAAAACCTCGAGGCTGTTAGCATTACGGCGCCCGGGGCAAGCGTAGAGCAGTCAACCGCTTCAGTGGCAGCGCGGCGTTGCCACTTCGAATGCCGCGGCCTTCGTTAGAGGCGCCTATGTGCTAGGGGGTGGTGGTGGAGGAAGGCGAGAACTTTCTCTTTTATTGCTGCTGCTGTGTTGTCAAATTGGTCCAGGGTTGCCAGATTGTTCTATTTGGTGCTTGTACATTGGGAAATACATACTGGGTGTTCAAAAAATCCCGGGACGGCTTAATATCTTTTGAACCGAATGAGTTAGAAAATTAAAACCTTGAACATCAACTTGTATGTGTAAATACTAATTTTTGCAAGCATTGCCATTTTTTGACCTTAAACAGGTGACGATCCATGAGCAGTAGGTACATAATATTTAATGTAAGCATAGGTTGATATGCACATCATTTTAAAGGTCTGGTCAAATGGAGTTCATTGCCGGAAACAGCGTATCAAAAGGTCCACCTGTTACAAAATGGTGGCCGTTCTGAGACTTTTTGAACACCCGGTATATGTTTAAAGAACTGATAAGCTAATAACAAACATGTTTGCATAGTTCTTGAAACTGGGTACTGTTAGCTAAAATGGTATGGTTTTATCTAAATAATTATATCCATTATTATTTTAACTTTTTTTATTATTATGGTTTTTTATCCATCTATATGTCGTTGATTAATTGTTTACTTATAAGTTTTTTAAACAAATATGTTGCTTGTCTTTATAACCTACTCATAAGAACATGCAGTACTGTACACGAATAAAATATATAGTTAAAACATGTAGTCTTAAATAGATATCTCCGTTAATAAAAACATATTGCAATATCTTATTTAAAATTTAAAATAAAATCATTTAATACGTTCAAGTTTTTAGATTTATCCTAAAGTTAGCATCATGTTTATTCTGTATGCATTAAAGGGTACATTGAGAACTGTATGGACAACAATTAATTATGGTTGGAGTTAACGCCATTCAAGAAATTTGGGATTTAAAAATCCGGGTGTTTAAACAAGGTCCCTTAAGGATTTCTATTAAATAAGCAAAGTTTCAATGCATATTTTTTTAGTAAAATCAAGCCTTACCTGAACAATTGACCCACTGGAGGGACATATGCCGAGGAATTCGAAACATCTTGAGTCCCTTAACTCTAATAGCAGTATTAGAGCAACCTTCATAAGCACAGACTGTTTTTGACATTTTAACATGACAATGAAAATGACGAAATCGCACAAACTACACATCCAAACCCGGTGGGCGGTGGTGCTCTAGTGAAGACTGAAGGGAAGGGAGGGGAATAGAGACGACGAAGGGGGTGTGAGGGCCAGTTTGGAGGGGGGGGGGCGATGGTACTTTTACGCTTTTTAGCCTGTACAGATTTGTCTGCATGACCAAACAAGTTGGCAAAATTATTAAAAATGTATATAAATCTTGAATAAAAATATATTTAAAAAAAACTTTAGTGTACTTGTTGTTTTAGCATAACCCTACAACTTATATCAGGTTACGAATTCACATGCCTATATTTATTACCGGTAGTACGCGATCAAAAGTATATACAGGGTGTTTACGAAAAACCCTTACAGACTTCGGTATATGGTTACTTACATCAAAAATAAGAAAAAAGTTCCTGTACACATGGGTCCTAAAATGCTCGGTTATCCGTCTGTCGGTCTGTATGTGTTTTTAATATGATTTTGCATAGCTTTTGAACTACTAAAGATATCAACTTCAAACTTGGTACGTATATGCTGACTTACAGGACCTATTTTTTGGGGGTATCAAGTTTCTAATTTGTACCATTTCAAAATGGCAGCCATTTTTATATTTTAAAACGTAATACCTCAAAATTCGTAAATTTTAGAAAAGATTTGCAAAAGACAAAAAAGTTGCGTAATTTTATTTCCTACAAAACCCTATAAAGATCACAAAGATCAAATTACAATTAACGGAGTTACTGCAATTTTTCTACCGGAATATATGCCTGATTATGACAGTTATAGCAAATATTCGCATTATTTTGTTAGAAAAATTGCAATAACTCCATTAATTGTAGTTTGATCTTTATAATCTTTATATGGTTTTGTAGAAAATAAATTTCGCAACTTTTTTGTTTCTTGTCCAATTTTTGAAAAAATTACGGTTTTTAAGATATAAAGTTTTAAAATATAAAAATGGCTGCCCTTTTGAAATGGTACAAAGTATAAACTTGATACTCCGCACCAAAATAGGTCCTAATAGTCAGCATATAAGTACCAAGTTTTAAGTTAGAATCTTTTGTAGTTTCAAAGTTATTCAATATCATGTTAAAACACATACAGACCGACAGACGGATAACCGAGCGCTTTAGAACAATGTTTATAGGAACTTTTTTCTTAGTTTTGATGCAAGTAGCCATATCCCAAAGTCTGTAAGGGTTTTTCGTAAACACCCTGTATAAAAGGAAAGGGAGCCTTGTGTTCGTATAATGGCCATTCATAACTCGCCCATTTAAAAAAAATCGACGCAAGTATATCAAGTAGTCAAGGAGTCGGACGGGCTAATGCTACTGCTCCTACATTGTATCGTTGTAGCAATGCGGTGCGCCGGGCGTACGCAGCGAGCGGAGCGGCCAGAAGCAGTGCGACGCATTCGCATTCAAAATTGGCGCGGTGAGGTGGGGTGGGGTAGGGGAGCGGAACTGGATGAGTACGCCAAGCGACACTAGCGCTACGAAGCGCCTGGCGTACGAACTGCGACGAATCCGCGTACCCACTCACAGTACGGCGGTTAGACCTCTGTCTCTACCTTCTCTGTGGTACTACATACAACGTGACCATGTAATAAACTACAATATAACTAGATCACCGTTGCTGCACATTTTATCTACCTCGTGAAATAATATATTATATTCAACTACAAGGTCTTTAGAAAATAACATGTGGTACATACTTTCCTAGTGACAACTTGCTTTATTTCATTTTGTGTGTAAAATGTAAAAACCCCTAAATTATAAAAAAATATTACTTATTAATTCATTGACTATACAATAACTATGCTAACTTTTGTGAATATTTATGACAAAATAGTATATAGGCAAATGGCAAATAAAGAGCATGACTGGAAAACCAGATTGATTAGAGTAATTCATTGTTACGTAATTAATTTATAGTAATAATTTTTTAATAAAACGTTTTCTATTTATTTCCACCCTTTCTTGGGATGAAAAAAATGTAAATGCTAAAAAATAATACTTTAAATTTGTACAAAACTATCTTTTTTCCCTTTGAAAAACTTTAAATTCTAAAAAGTAAAGCTTACAATTTTTATAAAAATATAAACTGTTTTTTTGTTTTTTCAGCTTAGTCTTACTGAATGCATTGCTTGTTATGATGGAATAAGTGAATAAATTAAATACAGTATATTCTGACCTGTTTAAAAAAATATATATTTTTACAAGCCATTTATATATATTTTACAATTAATTCCATTTAGAGTTAACGTAACTTAGAAACATTTGATTTTTTAATTTATGAATGGCAGAAGAAAACGTAATCTAAAAAATCGTGAATACTAGTTAAAATATTTGTAAATGGTAAACAATGATTTTTTTAAATTATAACCGTAAATTATATTTAATCCATCCGTAAATTGTGTTTAGTTTAATCAACTTGTGTGAAAGAGTTATCGCATTTCATTTCTTTTTTGAACGAAATAATATGATACTATCGATTCATGTAGTTGAGTTAATTACTAACAAGGCTGCAGCTTAAACCTTTTCAAAAGGATATATCTGTTGTTTTATGTATATGTTTGAACATACATGTTTAGTTTGAGTTTAATAATTATCGGATGGTGTGAGATCAACAATTGAATTCGTAATAACAATTAATTATACTAATGAGCAATGTGGATTTAATAGATACTGCATTGGTATTGCACCTGTATTGTTGACATGAGGCCTTTTGTCAACAGTTCTGAAAAGAGGACTTGGCAAGGTCCTATTAATACGAGTTCCGGTTTTTGCTCTAGTCTGTTTAGTGGGGCTGTTTTGACGACAGCTGCTTTGTGGAGCGAAGTCAGGTAGCATCAGTCTCTGTGATAATATTAATCAATTTAAAAAAATCTACAGTAGAAAATAATAACTGAAACAAACAACACCTCATTTGTGTAAATAGAAGTCCTAGATTTACTAACGTACAAAGAGACGGTTATATAACCTTTTACGTCAAGTAATTTAGATATTCCAAAAAAGGATTACGATTGTGTGTAAGCCATGATCGTTGTTAAGTTTGAGGACCTTCACTATTAAAATGTCATCGGTACAATAGAAATAAGACTCCAAACTTGTGTTTTGGATAATTTAATGAGCTGAATATTATTTTTTAAGTACAACTATCTAATTAACATAAATATTTTTTATTTACATTACGTATAATTTACAATTTTACCTAACTCTACACTGATGCAATTTTCCAAACGAACACGGTATTGTGTGTACAGTATTTTGCGAACGCGTTGTTGTTGCTAAGCCGCTTGAATTTGTGTACATTGTACAAGGCAAGGACATAACCAATAACCAGGTCTGCCAATGTGTGCCGGTCCAGTATGCGGCGATGGCAGCACAAAACATGGACTGTACACCTACAGTACACTACACTGTGGTGACACAATACACTCACACCTACACTGGCAATGATGACAAGGTTCGACCATCGATGTAAACAAATACAACTGAATAGCGCGCTCCCGGTAAGGCTCGTGTAGTGATTTCCGAGCCAACACAGCTGTGCGTTGGGGTTGCAGCCGGGCCGAATTGAAGGGGCGTTGGGGGAAAAGCGCGAAACTGTATTGTTTTCCGTATTGAAACCCCACGGATTTGGGAGCGGCTTTATGGGTAAAGCTTGCTATACTAGATGTATTGCTATAACTATTAAGTAATTACAATTAATATTTAACTAGACGGTCAGTACAAGTTGGCCGGCAAAAGATCAGTTCCCCCATCGCCCCTGCAAAATCTTAAACGCAACCACTGCCGGCGGCTCGCGTTGCGGGGCCTGAGTTACCAATCCGGTGTACTTATTTACATCGATGGGTTCGACCGACCACCGCCACCAGCGACCTGTTTTTGCAATCAGGGGAGTAAATTCTGTGTTTACCGCCCTGATATATCATGTAAGGTAGACTGTCGATGGTTCGATTCTTAGTGCATTTCTGGGATAAAAAGTATCGTATATTCGAACTTTATGGGAGTATGGGATTTTACATTGATAAAAGTATTATAAATACAGGTTGTAAATGTGCGTACCCTAAATTGACAAACTGCCATAAACCTAAACCATTGTACAGCCATAATGGGATTGTCCAACGTGGAAACTAACTGGATTATCCATAAACATTGCTGTGCGGTTTAAAACGAAGTTTGCTAAAGTCTGCAGTTTAGGTTTTGTTTAGTTATACTCTTGATGGCTTCTCGTTTATATCGAGCCCCTCTATATAACAGGAAGAATGTGCAGTATTTAGTGCGACATAATTAATAGGCCTCCTGCTTCATAGAAGTGCCGAAACGAAAATTTCAACCGATGATTGGGAGGGAGTGCTTAACTTAAAAATATTTTGTCTACAGTTCTTCATAATTGAAAACAAATAAATGTTGACTACGTAAAGCCCAGCTTGTTAAATGGTCTGCTTTTCAACCGGATAAATAATTCAAATAAACACATTTATTGAGAATGGTTGTGGAGTTGTTAGTATTCAGGGAGTGTATAAGGGATAGGGCGTTACATCAGTTTATTCGGTGTGTGCCTATCTTGCTGACTCTTCATATCCAGTTTTTAATGTTTATTTTACTCGTTGTGTTTTATAATTCTTCTAAAAACATATTCAAAATGTTATCTTGTTTACCTATTTAGTTAGTTAATTATGGTAATCATGCGTTCAGTTTATTTTCAAGAAAAAACGTTTACTTAATATATAAAAGATATTTATTTAATTTATTTAATCGTTGAAAATATTGTTTTTGCATGCCACTTATTCATCAATTTCACTAAAAATTGTAATCAAGCGTTTCTTAATTGTATTTATATTTATTCCTAATAATCCTTCCAGTGTTAATAATTTTTATTCTCATAAAGGCCTTGTGAAAACCAGAGATCTTAAAACCGTTACTATACTAATTTTTTAAAGTAAATAACATTTTAAACGCAGTACAATATTAAAAAATATATAAATCGTCAATGTTTCAAATAGCAAACCCCATTAATAACTCATTAATAACTAGCAATATTAATAACTCGTTATATATACTTTCAGTCAAAGTATATCGCCTTCTCCCCACAAGAGGGTGACAAAAACGGGTCACTCGCCGTCGGTTGGCACCGCATCAAACCGCATTCCAGCGCTGCAGTTGCATATTGTCCCCGCGCGCGGCGCCTGTACAGGCCGATTCAAGACATAAGGCCCACGCCGTCCATAAGCCCTATGCTAAAATTAACATTAGTCTTATGGACGGACTGGGCCTTATGATTTGAATCGGGTTGTGCAATACAGGGTACAGGCCGCGGAAAATACGTGGCCCAATGATAAAATTAAGGGTAGTCTTTACCTTAAACGCCCAAATATTTAGATGATTTGGAAAAACTTTTCGCACCTAATTTTGGTATATGCCTGGAAAAAACACAATTTTAATTCAGTTTTTTGTTGTAGGGCCTATGCAAAAATTAATTTATAGGTTGCTATGCGCATCATAAAAATACTGTGTTGCACTCTCCGCAGAGAACTCGTGATTGCTGTTTTCATTAGCATACTAAAATTGATGTTGTAAAAAATCACTTAAGCCTCACCTTTGCAATTTTTTATGGTTTTTTAGATTGAATTGTCAGAAAAATAACCTATTTTCAATAATTTTGACTTAGTTATGTTTTTTGTAAAACATATTGGTAAATATTAGTAGCTAAAAATTTGAAATTATATCACAATTTTTTCAGTATATGAAAAATTGTAAATTATAATTTCCCATCCCCAAAATACGTGATTCAAAAGGAAATTTAATGATGTAAACTCAATGAAGTATTTAAGATTAAAATAGTTTTTTTTTTAGATTTTAAATTTTTTCACAGAAATAACTAAATTGCATTTTTAAACCCATTGGAATTCATTCGGAACTTTTTTGATGGAATGGTGGTTTTTAGTTAAACTGAAGTATAAAATACTGTTGTTTACTTCGTCAATAACCATTTTACCTTTTAAGTTATAGATTCCCCTATCTAGAGTCTTGTGTGGGCGGAATCTAGCCCATTTTCAGCCATGTAATTTCAACCGGACTAAACATTTTGTATACATACATTCTAGACCTTCTGTATACGTTCTATAAATTCTGTATACATTCTATACATTCTGTATACGCACCATGATTTACTGTCATGTCGGGTTCCGTGACATATTACATTGCACACAATGTATACTGTATTAATAATAATATTTTAGAGTTTCCGAAAATCAGTTTTGACAGTGCTATTTAAATTACTACAGTGACATTAATTTTCGTTATCGGATCGGTGTACTGGACGTTTTGTTGCAATTTGTCTGCCCATCCTCTAATTACCAAGGGTAGTTTTGTATTACTCCACCGATATTTATAAACAAACTTCGCCACTTCCACGTAGCTGTTCTTGCTTCCATTGGCAGTGCATACGTCATCGTGTCACATTCCGAAGGACTGCATGGATGGTAGCGCCATGGTGTCTGGTCAGCATACTTCGTTTACTGCTGGTCTGCATTTTTTGTAGGTTGCAGAAACCGAGTTGCCTATTGTCTACTTCCTTCAGGCCGTTTGAATTTAGACACATTATTTTCGTTTTTTTCTCGGTTAATTTTAACATAAAACACCTCGAGTTTATCTAGTTATGGAATAGGACGAAGGAAGTTTGATTTTTGAAATTATTTCTGGCCACAGATTGTAAGCATATTTAAAATTTGTCAGTAGGCTATATTTTATATCATAATAAAGTTTCAAATTTCTATAGTAATTTAAATTTGTATAGCTTTTTAACTTTAGACAATACACATAGACCGCTCAAAATATATTTGTAAGCATACTTAAAATGTGTCAGTATATTTTCTATTATGTTACACTATTCTAAAATCATCTCAAATTTTATAGCTGATGGAGCCCTTTTAACAGACCAAACATATAGACCGCTCAAAAAATTCAATCACTGTTGCCTAAATCTTCATCGTAACAATAATAACAAAATTATTTTCCACCTCATAAATCCGAACGAGGCATGGCACTATATCAAATTATCCACCTGAAATGCAGTATAAACTGCAGATAAAATGCGCCTTATTTCCACTGCCTATTTAAGTCATATTTTGTATATGGTAGTGAAGAGCAAAGAGGTAAACAGGTACGCATATCATTGTTCAAGCTCAGTCTGTCAAGAGATAAGTCGGCTTTTGAAACGGGAAATTCAGTTTCTATAGGTTGGCAGCCTGCAGTATCCGGATCCGCGATAGATGGCCGATGTTGTGATACATGCGGGAATTTGGCGGGAATGGCGCGGGGATCATCCGCTGGAACTAAGTTATTCACAATATTCCCGCGGATTGCGGGAGAAAAATGGGGACCACTTCTTACGCGATCTCAATGCGGAAGCGAATCGCGCCCTTTTGATACGATAGTGTTTTGATCGTTGATATATTTTGGCGTTGTTTCAGCAATGTTTTATATTCAGATATTATATTCAGATGATTTGCTTTGTGCCAAGCCAGGTGATTTACAAATGAATGGAATCGAATAGATTTAGCTCCTGTTGAATAAGAAGTATTGTTTACTATGATTTTAGTTATACTATCTTCTAAACAACTACATTTAAGGAACATGTCGGCGTCGGCCTTAGTCAGTAACAAGACTACAAGATCGCGCCACAATCATCCTTCACACATCTGTCATTCATGCATACTTGGCTTAAAATACCTACCTGGGTAGGTCGCCATTTCAAAGTAATGTATTTAAATAAATCGAATAAACACCATCGTAAACCGAGTTTTTTTAATTAGAAACCTAAACAGTACAAGCTACCCGACTGGCTCTTAAATAAACTGCTTATAATTTATCCTGAGTGGAGATTGCTGATGTAGATCGGTAATTGGCTCTTGATACAAAAATATTACATAATATTGAGCCAGTGAAGTCCACAATAATTCCTACAGAACAAGGGAACAGATAGAGGTAGAATGTTTTCCAGAGTAATTACGATAAAACGTCAGTCAAGACTAATGACTGATTGTACACTCGCCTTAGCGGATTTAACTGCATAATATCGTTGGAATCAACTGTATAATATTTTTATTTTTTATTTTTTTACATGGGACTACTTTTATTTTGTAGAGTTGGATTATTTTACGTGAAATCTTTAATACTTCTTAAACCCCGTTTATAAATCTAATTTAGCCCTTATTATTGTGAATGTTAAACAGATTTTTACCAATAAAACAGATTAAAACCCAGCACACCACGGACAGACCCGCACAGTAACATATTCAGAGAGCGGCGGCGGGGATGTCGGGGGTCCCAGGGGAGTGCTGCGGCTGCGGCTGCGGCTCGATGGCTGTGAGTGCGTAACGTAAATCACGCGGGGAAATACGCTGAGCGCGATGAGATACGCGGCTACGCAGTCCACGCACGTATGGCACGTAGCAGTCGTCGCCGCCCCCGCAGCTCACACGGTACGTACGTGGCGTCGCTGGTCGACTGTGTTACTGATTTTTTCGGTCCTTCGGTTGAATTTGAACCAAGTTTGGTAATAATTAATTACTGTACTCTAAAACACTAAACGAATTATCACACATTTTCGTGCAGGTTTTTAATTTTATGTCTTACAGCACTGTAATTTACCGGTAGTGAGTGGCATTTCTGTATCATCGTCAGCGCCACTTGTTGAAACTTGAGGTCTCAGCAGAGGAGGGGAGGAAATCATCGCAGACAGAGCAACGTGATTAAGCTACTACTAATCAAACTCACGTTGGATTTTAGAAACTAAACCAAAACAAAGTAGTTTTTGAAAACAATGTTATACTTTGAATAACAATCAGTAAACAGGTGAAATGTTTATGGTTTAGCATGTTGCAGTTGGTTGACGCTGTACTGGAAATTCATAGTTAATTCAATTGATAATCTGTTATTATATCCTTTATCCTTCCCCTCCTCTAAAAATCCAAATTCATCCGGTTTCGTTTGTGAACATCCAAGCTTCTTAATGTTCTTCACCACCTATAGTTGTTTCTTTCATTATTTCCTGCTCACAATTATTGTCGACATTTAGTGCTTCGATTAAACCTTTTTCAGAAAAAAATCAGAGCGCAACGGAATTTTGATTTGGAATTTACTGACTCTGAATTTTTTACTCCATTTAATGATTTCACACTATTGTACATAATTTAATCGATTACTACCGTTTATTGGCAATGTCACACCCAAGCGCGCTGGAGTAAAACATTATTATTGACCTCAATAGTATGATTGCTTTTCTCCACTGTCGGTATTAATGCAGTAAATATTTACAATACTAATAAGACAGAATCTTCCAGTTTTTTTCAAACACAGGGCTTGTAGCGGGTTATTTTATTTTATTTTATTTTATTTTTGCATTTGGTTATTTTTTGTTTTGTTTTTTGAATTCGGTTATTTTTGCTATATTTTTTTGGAATTTTGGTTAGTTTTTTTTCTTTTTTCAACCTCAAGAACTGCTACAAGCCCTGTTCACAGTATTCGTCTGTCAGACGATCTCGTAGCAGCATCGCGGCAGACGAATCTCTTCATCCTACATTGCTTGAAAACCAAGTCTCGTTGCGTGAAAACCAAGTCTCGCCATCAAATCTAGGCACATTTGTGATTAGTCTGTCGAGATTTTCTCTTTTACCAAGGTTAAGAATGTATTATCCCCAATATTACGCCGGTTTTCTAATTTTTAGCAACATTTTTTGTTTACAAGAGGTTATTTTTTGGTTATTTTATCCTTCAAGACCTGTTACAAGCCCTGCAAACACTTAAACGATTTTTCACACTAACGTGCCGTCAAACGGTGTCCACAAAAACCGCGTCTGGGCGATAACTTTATTCCCGGCGGGGTCGACAGGATGCCCCCGGATAAGGGGACGACCCCCCCACCCCCCTCGCCCTCCTCACCCCCCCCCCCACATCGCCCCTGGCCCGGACGGGAATTCCGGGTTATCAGGGTTTATCAGGGTTATCGGGTGACGTGGGGGTTGGCCTCCTCCAGTCTGCCTCTCTGGGGGTGCGACTTATCTGTGACCGTGGGTGGTGGGCGATTTTACAGTATTTGTGCTGTCTGGAATGTTTTAGTGACTATTTTTGTAGCCTTACCCATGGTGTAAGGAAAAAAGAAAGGTGTGTGCAGGGTCAGCTGATGTGACGTAGTTGGGCTCACGCAACTAGCGCTTACGACAACTACAATACAAACCAGTTAATAATAAAACTCAATCAAAATATTTTGTACAGTCTTAGTTCTGCAGTCGAACCGCTAGGTCCGCTTGCTTCTCAAGCCCAACTACGTCATACCAGCTGACTGTGCACACACCTTTCTTTTTTCTTTACACCATGGCCTTACCTACCGTTTAGATTAATTAAAATTACGTCTATTAGTTAAAAAAATAGGGTATGTGAGAGGACGGTGAAAAGCACTATATTGGAATTTGCTTGAATTGATTTATGTGGAATTTGATTTATTATTTGTAAATAAGATAGGCCGTAACGTTTTTACAATCAAAATGATCCTGAACCGCGGTGAAAAAACTACAGTTGACTTTCCTTGAAGTTGGCAACATATTTATTTTGTTACTGTTTATTCTATAATTCTTAATATTTACAAGTCTATTTAAACCAGCGACCACTATGTGGTAAACTGGGGTTGGTAACATTAAGCATAAGACAAAATGACAATGCATATGTTTACCTGAGCACTGCTCAACATTGTAAACCGATATGATGAAATTAGGGGTGTGCGAGTAGTGATTTGTGAGGTCGAGTCGAGTCGAATCGAGTTTTGAAAAATATCCGCGAGTTTCGAGCTTTTTTCGAGTCGAATTTTTAAAGTTTATAATGTAATACTCATCATGTTTCTACATAATGGTAAAAAATTATTATCATTACTCAAATACAAATTAAAATTTTGAGGTAATTAAACTTGGAATGGTTTCAAAAATATAACAAAAATGGTTTTTTAAGATTTGTGCCCTAAAACTATTCAAAAGATAGAGTGATACAAAACTTTATATGTCTTTAATAACTACAAAGAACTTTTTACTTCAAGTATAACAAACGAGATTTCAGTTATATTCGTTAAAGATGGATTGACATTGTGAAAAATGGCCGTATATTCTTTCGCACGTACCGATTTTGGGTACACGGTGGGAGTAACTACTCGACTCGAACTGAAGAGATTTTTCAATAAGTCGAGTCGAGTCGAGTAGTGTATACTCGGCTCGAAAAAAGCTCGATTCTCGAGTACTCGCACACCCCTAGATGAAATGAAGAATTGAATTGAATTAAAAATAAAATCATGCAAACATTTGATTCTCTTGTAGGAACTCCAGAATCCTTAACTACAACTGCCTCCCTAGCAGTTATACTATTGTTTGTATGTTGTCACTTTTTCACGATTAGTTTACCTAAACAGACTGAAAGGGAGTTTAAAGGTAAGGTTTTACTAAACCGTATTTTGGGAAAGCACCCCTAATTACTGACTTGAACCTACACTAGCGTCTTGAAGGGGCTAAAAGCCCCTAAGGAGGTAAAATTCAAACAATCCTAATTTATTATAGAACAAAATACCTTCACAACAAACTAAATCTACCTTATGCCTATGTTCATATCTAGCCTCCACATGGTTTTCAATCAAGTAACAGTATCACATGTTTTATGTAAACAAAGCAGGCGTTTTTAGATCCCAATGCTTTTTAAATGGCAGATATTTTACGTTATTTCTCGTTTTCTGGTGAATTTTTAAGCAATTTTTTTATTTTTCCCGCCATCACGGAATAGACATATAATTTCAGCCCTCTCCCATCTTTCTACGACTTGCCAGACGCCCACAATTTTGTCGCAAAAAATTGTCTTACGAAATTAAATATATGATGATTGTCGATGAAACAAAACGTTGACGGGTATAGGTAGCCTCAGACGACATGGCCCAATGCTAAAACTAGCGGGAGTGGACCAGGTAATTTGACTCGTTGTGTAAATGACAATCGACCGCGTGTGTTTCAGGAGAAGAACTCGTTCCTGAACTACAACGTGTCCTGCATCCTGACGTTGCCGCCCTACCAGCGTCAGGGCTACGGCCGCCTGCTCATCGACTTCAGTAAGTACAAATTATTTATGTTTATAAATTTACTATGTATAAGATTAATTTATTACATTGCCAATCGATTTGTTGTTGTTTTTGTCACTTAGTCTGGAGACCGATGTCATTTATTTTTTATTTTATTTTATTTTATTTACATGCTTTGATACAGTATGAATACCAATTACATCAAAGCAGTTCATTATAATCTAAAGTTCACTGCGGGGTTTCCTAAGCTTACTACAACATCTTATAAATTAATTAGAAATACGACAATAGAGCAACAAAAAAGCCAATAAATATTAATAGTAAATAATAAATAAATAACATTAATAATATTAATAGCATGCATGCCACTAAAAGTAAAAGAGCGTTGACTATGTAATTGTATAATTAGTAATAAATAAACTAGTGACTAGAGGAATAACAACTAACCAAATCTTCATGATAAAAACTATGCATAACGAATTAATAAATAGTATAAAAATAATTTAAACGTGGATCAGCAGCCCAGACAAACATTTTGATTTAAACTTTTTGGTGGATCGTGGAATAAGTCCAGATCACAGTTGTCTGAAATCAGTTTGTTGTACGATCTCATTAATTAATTGGAAAAGAGGCGAGGAGGAGTGTGAGGCTGTGCGACAATGAGGGAGAGAGAAGAGGCACCCGTGTTTCTGCTGTGAAACGAGGGTACACGGATGGTCAGGCCGGCCAGGCTAGCGGCGTCTCCGACCTCACCCCGCGCCAGTTTATACAGGAAAACTAGACCCATGAGTGTCCTCCTCAGATCTAGCCTCTGGAACCCAAACATTCCTAGCTATTCATGATATGGAATCTCGTACATGTATACATTAAAACGTTTGTAAAATAAAAATCTTAAAAATCGTTTTTGAACTCTTTCTAGTGCATCTCGATAGGTTATATGAAATGGATTCCAAATTATTGCACCACTCTCCAGCCTTGACCTGACCAATGAGTTGTAAAGCGTCATGCCCGAAAGCTCATCAGTCCATACAACGATGACCAAACATTGGTGGTATCCATCCAAAGGATTTCGCTCAACACTTAATAGAGCCATAACACTCAATGTATATAACAACACAAAACAACAAAAAACACATATTTACTTCGCAAACCACGGTTCGACTTTATTGGGACCTGACCTCACTTTTTATCAGAACAGGTTGCCGACAACTGGATTGAATTTAAAGAAAAGCTTAGAATGGATAACGCCATAATGTTTGGTCATCCTAGCCTGGACTGGAGATACGCTTTCGAGCACGAAATCGATTTCCAAACTAAGTAACAAAACCGAAATCAATCGATTGCTAAGTAAGAAATTCGATCAATCCAGTGGCTACTATCAATGATTAGTAATACAAATTAATTACCGTTTCCTTTGTGTTTAGCCCTGTCTTGTTGATTCCTTTTTGATCAGAATCCATGCATGGTTGTTTGCGTGGCCAATGCGTGGCACAAAGACTGACATTCCTCCCTCCGTAAATTTCTATCTCGAAATAACTTGAGTTCTTTAATGTATATGTCTATAATTTGTTGTTATCTAATCTGAATTAAGATTTACAGGCGATTTTTCGTCATTTGGTTTGTAATTTGTAAGGAGACCACGAAATGCGCCCTTTAGACGACATAGATTAGTATGTATACTAAACTGTAGCCTACAACCGTAACGTAATGCGTTTGTTACATGATTAGTTTTGCATTTAAATATTGCTTTTGTCTACTTGCATATTTAACTCCCGTGTCCAATAAAAACAAAATAAATAAACTGTACGCGTTATGCTGCAAAAAAAGTTACGTCATGATTAATTAGAAAATTAAAAGGTTTTTTGGCGGAAGGAGTTAGAAATGTTAATTTAAAATGATTTGTAATGAAATACGAAGTAGTCTTACCAAATGTCTTCGCCATTCATTTGATTTGCCATTTTCTATTTTCGTATATTATTTATAAAATACTGATTTCTCTTTCATCAGATTTCATCAAGTTTGTTAGCTTTATCAGTCATGATTAGGTAAAGGGAGGAGAGTTATTTTGTTGGACTACGTGGTCTCATTGTATATAGTTTTACAGTCTCTACGATTTAGTATGTTAATATTTTCACCCGAAATAAATAATAGAAAATGTTTCCTCTATATTTTATACGAGGTTTTATTTTAATAAGGACCTCCTCAACAGAAAATGTCAATACACCGGACAATTAATTACATAAGCAATAGTAGAGTAAATTGTGTAAAATTTAAAAATAAAATATGTTTGTGAAAATATTTCGTGTGCAATTTTGCTGAATCGAATTGTTGCAGGTTTTTTATGATTTTTGTAAGTAAGTGGAGGTAAAAACCACTATCACTTATTTATTGGTACGGTATTTTTTAGCATACTATTGCAGTTTTAAAATTATTGCAGTTATCTTTGGCGCGCGTAAAAAATTACGGACTGTTACACTATATCGACTGCATCGATATTAAGTTATTATTTACTATCGTAGAAATTGAACCGCGTGTTGGGTTAGAATTTTGACTTGTTGGTATTTTTAAATCTATAAATTTAGTCGAGTAAAACTTCAATCAAATAACATGGTCCAGCCCGTCCTTTGAAGCTCAATTCTAAAATTAGGTCTAACACCAGTGTTATTGGCAAACTTGGCCACACCATTTGATTCCAACTGTACAGCAGCAGTATCGGTATCGCCGGCGTGGACGCGGCGAGGGGCCCAACAGCCGCCAATGAGGCTGCATTGTCAGCCAATCTGTGGCACATTTCGTTATATCACACCGGCAACCGCACCACTGCGGCACTTGCTCACTCTCTTTAACTTCTTTGTGGCCTTTCGTGAACGACTGTCGCTTAAGTTAGGGATTTGGTTTAAACTTGAATTAATACAACTCTGAAGCGCGAGAGGGAGGGTTTATAAACTTATCATTCGCCAGCGACAGCAACAGGCCAACCCCTCGAAGGCAGACGAAAACACACGAGGAGTACCGAAATACCTTAAAATTCCAGTCAAAGTTTTGCTACCTAGCGGACAATCGATAAACTTTTAGGGCAAGATATAAACAACAACATACAAAATTATTCATCCAGTAGGAAACGACATTTTGACACAAAACCAAAACGCTCCAGCCAATGATATACATAGCGGGATTTTGCGAATTATACTCGTTGGTTTTCGTTTGTTTTCTTAGGGACATGCCTGGCGCTGGCGAACAATAAGTGAAATTTCCCTCCCTCTCGCGCTTCATAGTTGTATTAATTCTTCTACAATTTTAACTGACAACTTACAGGGTGTTTGATATATAAATTGCAGTTTAAGTTGTTTATAGCCGCAAACAGCGTTAGCATAAAGCAAAATTCTTCGGGGTTTTAATGTATAATGGTTTACATTAGCTCAGTGTGCAGTTGGGTTTTTTATGTTAGTTTCACAAGCTGTTAAAATTCAGACCAGTCTTTGCCACCGATTGATCGCAATTTATTTCAATGACCGTAGTCGCTCAATAACAGTTTTTGCACACAATTTTGGTTTCAGGGATTCAAAAGAACTATTTTTTCTTCAAATATTTGAATGGCATATCGAGGAATCCATGATTCTCCGGAAGTAGTAAGGTTTTCTTGGGCCGCTGCAAGATGCATCGTTTAAACTTGCAATATTTATCCAAGGGACAAAAAATAAGCCCTTCATAATATTCGTATGTTAGTGACAGAATAATTTGTTTCGTCGTTGTTGAGCCATAGGAGAGAGAAGTGACACATTTCGCAACCATTTTATTTCGCTGATAAAGCCAATATGAATCTTATGCATTGGTCTGCAGTTATAGCCTTTTATTCCAATGGAAAGGACACCTATGCAATTTCGGCTAAGAATTAAGGTTTTAATGATTACCACAACATTGATCTACTGTTTTAAAAATCCTTTTAAGTTTCCGTTCTTTTGTGCCTAGTTTCGTTTAGCTACTCAAAATACTTAGTGAGCTATATCGAATTAAAACTGTGTACTTACATAACAAACGCCCTGTGCAATTTCTTTCGTCTCACGTAGTGATCAATAGCATATAGTCCGAGTCAAACGACTTGGCCCAAGATGTCGTGAGCCAGTGTTAAAAACCACAAGTGTTATTGGGCCACGTGATTCGACTTGATCTATGTTAATTTTCAAGGGGATGAGTTTTTCATCAGGGCTGTACTGAATCAGTTTGCATGAGCCAAAATTACTTTTTACATAATTTAAAAGCCGAGTCAAATGACGTGACCCACTTTGTCCACAAGAATAAGTAAATTTCAGCATTGGACTTACGACGACCAGGGTCACGTTATTTTACGTGGACTATAATATACAGATAGTGATTTGGACAGATTTGTCACGTCATTTGACT
This sequence comes from Flexamia atlantica, assembly GCA_035578135.1. Lineage (NCBI taxonomy): Eukaryota > Metazoa > Arthropoda > Insecta > Hemiptera > Cicadellidae > Flexamia > Flexamia atlantica. The sequence continues at coordinate 12,519,685 of JAQJVK010000003.1, read as the reverse complement.
CTACCTGAATTGTGAAGTGAACGCCTGAACGCTAGGATGAAAAATAACTTTGTATTTACCTTGTGTAATAATGCACTTCAGTTAAATGTTTAATAGAATGAGGGTTCATTAAAATGATTTCCGTACAAGGTACTCCAGTGGTGATTCTCATTAGGTCCACGTAAAGCTAGCCAAGACCATCAAACAATCCTGCTCATAATATGGCTCTAACTGTACATTATTACCTTTAAAACGCCAGGATGAAAAATAACTTGGTATTTACCTTTCTAATAATTCAGTATCAGGATGAAAACTTTGTAACCTTTCTAATAATGCAGTTCCGTAAAATGTTAAGTAAAAGGAGGGTACATTAAAATAGCTTCCGTACATGGAAGTCCACTTACAATTTATTATTATTACACACCGTTATACATTACAACATTTACAACTGACATAAAAGTACCACCGTCGTATTAAACTGCATAATAAACTGGGTACGTCAATTTAACGTTTACCTCTTGAGAGACTGAAGAAGAAATGAGAATATGTTTTGTAGTCAATGTGTTTTTGTTCATTCAAAATATCTCAAATGGATCGGTACAGAGTGGTGGGGGTGGATTGTAGGGGTGGGTTGTAGGGGTAGGGGTAGGGGAAGAGCTCAGCTGGAGATTTCAGCGTCGTGTCATGGATATTTGATGACCCCGCCAGCTGGGACGGTGCGTGCAAAGAATCTCTTGTTTTCTCAGTGAAAACTCCGTTTTAAAGGTTTTGAATCGCGTAAAGATGTTATAACGTTTTAGAGGTGATACGTTGCAACAGTTTGTTTTTAAGTAATAGTCATTTATCATTATGATGTATGAACCTGAAAAGGAGTCGTTCATAAATTTAACGCCATAATGGAGGAAGGAGGGGTGTTCGGCAGCGTTATGCACCATTACAAGGGAGGGAGGGGGGTTCAACGCAAAGTTATGTAAATTATATTTACATATAATTAACTCCTTAATTTCTTCAAATACGTAAAATTATCTTCAAAGTACAAAGTTTTTTTTACTTTTTAGGGGGGGGATGATAGCACAAAATCACGTAATTTTTTAGGGGGGTTAGTGCCAGCGTTACAAGGTCGTTACAAAGGGGAGGGGGGTTTGAAAAGGCCGATATGCCTATTTGCCTGTATGCCGATAAATTATTGTTACGTAATTTATGGATGACCCCAAAGGGCTATGCGTTATATACAGTAGTTTAATTCCATCGTAAAATTTATTATTAAGTAGGCTACTGAAGTGACGTAGTAAAAACCTCGCATAAATAAATTAGTATGTTATAGCTACCTCTTAAACAGTTGAGGTCAATGGGGTCAGATGAAATGTTATCCTGTATGTAAAATGACTACCATATAGACTTTCATAAAATATTACTGCTATAGACGATGGTAGTTCGAGCTGATCACTGCAGCCATTGAATATATGTTTAATGCTACAGCTATCGCCAGTCAGCTTGGCAATGCTGGCAGGTCAAATAACTCATTTGAAATGAGGATCTTAAATGTAATCCTAGCCTTTAAACAGATAACGTATCGCTAATGCATAACATTTTATTGTTGTTTTATTTAAAAGATATATACTTTACGAGACCAACAAGTCACTATTGCTTCTAAAATGTCTGACTGAAGAAAAACTTAAAATCATTTACTGACGATCGTATTATTGGGTCGAGAACTAACACACATTGAGTCCCCAAGGCAGTGTCAACCTCCGAAATGTACGGATGACTATGATTTTACTACGTATTTTGATTGTTGAGGCCATTTTCCATCATCGGATGCTATGCACAAAAGCGCAAGTTTCAAACTTTGGACGTTTTGGGATTTCGAATGTGATCCTGTGTTCAGGTTAAAAGGAACCTTTCGAACAAAGCCCATCGAAAAATTTGAGCAACGACTCAGCTAAAACAGAGTTGTAAAAGCGATAAAAAAAGTTAACGATGAAAACAAAACAAAAACACAGAAATACACTAATATAAAAAATACACCAATCAGAGCAGGTGAGACTACTGTACTTCTTTATATCATACTACACAGAAACATCTGTTTTCTGCTCCTTACTCTTGGCTGGAAAGTTACTCTGCCGATAACTGCACGGTAAATTTACCGTGTACTAGGAAACGGAAACAACGGAAGTAAACAGTCAAAACGATCAGCTGATTGCAGTAAGCAGACCTTTACGACTTCCGACATACCAACGTAACCGAAGTAACCGACGTTTTCATTGGTTACTTCAGAGGCATGTAGTGGCAGCACTGGTAGCAGTAGCAAATGTTTGTTTGATCATGGATCCACAAACATTATGTACGATGTAACATTATGTAGCCTGTAACATTATTTACGCTGGTTTTGAAGGATTGAGGAACGTAGTAATTTATGCAAGTAATACGTTATGATTAAAAATTATGTTTTTTCCTGAGTAGTATGATATAAATTATCGTATAGTAGTGAGCTCACGAGTGTGGGTGTGAAATGATGCAACATACAGAGCACCCCCGTAACGATAGCACGGGCTGCTGGCTGGCGCCTTCAAATCTCAGTCCCACACTCGTGAGCTGACTACTTTACAAGAGTATTGTACTCGCATGAAAATCCCGCACTCCTCTCTGGCTCGCACGGGAACTATCATACTCGTCCGGTAAAACAGCACATACCGGTCTAGTAACGTAATATACCATTTCGCTAAGTGGTGGCGAACGTCCGCAAAAATCAAAATCAAAACAGCAAATTGTTATCACCAATAGATTTCAAACAAAGGAATGCGTTTACTTCAGACAAATACTTGAATCGCTGGGTGGAATAATGACAAAGATTACATGACGTCAACCAAAGAAATTCTCCAATTAAGTTCAAACTTATTTACAATCTGAACTATCTCGGCAAGCAACTTATTGTAGTTTAAAAGCACATACAAGTATCAAAGGGAACAACTAACAACACCGAGCGCAGCATATTAGTGCCCGCGCCGCGCAGCCAAATTTCAAATCTAAATTTCAAATAGACGTTGTTATCCCGGGGATGGGGGATGGTGGCGCGGACGTTAATGTTAACGCCCTAAATGTTAACAGTTTCTTGGCGCGCAAGGCGGCTTTTACTAGATTTGCATTTGGGTCGCTATTACATTTGAATTTACATTTTCCATCCCCTTCTTGAAAATATAATGCGTCGAAATTTCGGCGACCTGTAAAGGTCTTTGCGTCTCCGCTGCCTCTTTTTACTGTCGCAATCGGTAGAGGTTAATTTAATTTTTCACACTGATTTTTTTAGTCACGCTTTTAACGATCTTCTTGCTACACGTCTCGTCTAAAACCGCCTTAATGTTGGTTTAGCGTCGGGCTTGCGGACGGACTGGCTCACCCCGTGTGCAACGCGCTGTACTCTGCAGCCGCGATGCAACCAATAAGACGCTTCCAACGCGGTTATAACTGCATTAGACACGGCAATTAACTCTGCTCTGCTGCCGGGTCTTCGTCGCGCGGCGGCGCCTCTGGCGGTGGAGGAGAGGAAGTAGGTGAATTGATGACTTGGGGCGAAGGGAATGGGCAAAACGCCGCGGGCGCTGTTTACAAATAGACGAAGTTGTAGGTGATGTAATACCAGTGTGTCTTTGACTGGAATGTAGATGTGTGTCCAGTGTGTAGACTTTGGAGGAATGGAAGCAGAGCATTCATTGACATCAGGTAGGTTCGTCTCCCAGGGGATTTTGTGCAGCGTGGAAGGAAGGGATTGTCAGGATGGGAAGGTATGATATGAACAGTCAGAAAGAGCCGGAAAGAGAGATACCAAGCTACAAGCTACCAAGCTCATGTTAATTCTCCAAGCTCTTCTGAGGACGACTCCTCCTCTAACCGGAGACCTTCCAAGCACTCCCAGACAGAAACCTCCACCTGGGACCTCTCATTGTTGAGAAGAGTCTCACTCAGGTCAGACTAGAATTGCTAGCTAGGCACGTCTCCCTAGGGATATTGTGCAGCTTATGGAAGTAAGGGATTATCAGGATGGGAAAGGTTTACGGACACCCTGCCTCGTTCCTGAAGGAAGAGGATACATTTCCAACCCATACTCCAGGCTCTTCCGGGGACGATGATTCCTCTAACCAAGCACTTCCAGGCAAAAACTTCCATCTTGGAGCTCTCCTTGTTGTGAAGAGTCTCACCCAGGTCAGACTGTTAGGCTTTGGAGGAATGTCAGCCTCAGAATTGTCAGCTAGGCACGTCTCCCTAGGAATATTATGCAGCTTATAGAAGGAAGGGATTGTCAGGATGGGAAAGGTATGATATGAACAGCCAGCCTCGTCCCTAAGGGAAGAGAGATACATTTCCAACCCATACTCCAGGCCCTTCCGGGGACGACTCCTCTAACCGTAGACCTTCCAAGCACTTCCAGACAGAAACTTCCACCTTGGAGCTCTACTTGTGAAGAATCTCACTCAGGTCGGTCTGCCCTCCAGACTAGCAAACGCTTAGAACTTTGTTGGGTAAGGACTCCACATCCCATCCTCTCCCAGATGGACAAGCCTGGTCGATCCACAACTTTCTCTAGGTTGGGCTTAGACCTGACTTGATACCCAAGTTTAGCCAGGAATCAAAGATCCCAGAGAAACAAAGAACAGGTAGCCTGTCAATCTGGACAGCCAATACAATAACATATTCTAATCAATGAACCAATTGTTGACCTTTGTTATGGTATAAACTAGCAGTCAGAGAGCCTCTAGGGCCAGGTAGTCTTAAGAAGTGATCTTATGAAGTTACTGGAGAGAAGGACTGTTATTCAATTTGGAATTACATTAGGCTTAGCTTTTGGTCCCCTAACGTTCCGGGTGCATTCAATGGTTTACCCTCTAACTTTTAAAAACCTTTAAATACCATTTTTACCCTTTGCTCTAAAAGGGAAATTTGTGCAGTACAGTTGACAAAAATCCCTGTATAAGGCAGTAAAATTAATTAAGTAATCAATCAACTTCAATGCTGGGGCTCCTAGCAATACCTCCTTTGGGGGTCTTCTTGGGGTCTTTCAGTGTTTTTAAGTATTTCAAGTTTTCTGAAGTAGGCTGAGACGTTTTGTATGTTAAAGGAGATAGTACAGCTCGAGTCAAATTACTTGGCTTAATTCGTCCGTAAGCCCAATGTTAAAATTAGCTCACAGAAAAAATAGATTTGTTGGAACAACAAAAACATTACAGATGTACAACCTGCAAATGCTTTTTGCTCGGTTTACCAATGTTTTTGTTGGAAAAAACAAAACGGATTTGTTGGAACAACAAAACATTGGTAAACCGAGAAAAAAGCATTTGCATATATACAGCCTGCAAATGTTTTTGTTGTTCCAACAGATCTTTTTTTTCTATGTATTACTCTTATGAGCGGCCTAGGCCTGGGGCCACGTCGTTTGATTTACCAACACTTCAGGTTGGAATACCTCAAGGTTCTATTCGTATCCCTGTATGGCTTGGATTGCAACCGGTAACGTCCCACTTAACATTCCCAAATCTCCTTCACTTCTACATCGTTGTAAATATCGATGACACTCTCAATCTCTTTGTATCTCTTTGTCGTCGGAGCCAGAGTTTTTAGATATGCAACTGAAGTAGTTCCTTGCAATTCATCCAAGACACAAATGAGCACGACGAACCACACTTAATCATTAATACATCCCATTTAATCAATTGATTTTTCAGTTGCTTAGTAAAACTGTTTACAAAACAGCAATACCATCTGGTTGGCTTGTCTTATTTATGCTGCCATCTCTTGAATTTCTGTAAACTGTAAAAAATTTATGTCTTATTTGTTTTTTTTATATTTTATACTCGCAGGAATATATACACAAGCTATCTCAAAACAGCAATACCATCTGGTTGGCGTGTCTTATTTATGCTGTCATCTCTTAAATTTCTGTAAACTGTAAAAAACTAATGTCTTATTTGTTTTTTATTTTATACTCGCAGGAATATATACACAAGCTATCTTTACGTTTTTCTTTTTTCCAGAACATAAATATTATCAGAATTTGAAAGACCGTCAATTTACAATGCGTTCAAAAGAAAAGAAGGATAAATTGAAACTTACCGATTATGGAGTCTGAAATGGGTTTATGTAAGTAGAAAAGACTCATTTTGGGGATTATTTTAAACTTAACAATTATATCTTTGTTTTCGTTAAAAGATTTGTTTTCATAACTTATTCCACTGTTCAACAACTTCCTTTGCAAAAGGTATTAATTATTCGAGTCTGTATAATTTGTAAGTAAACGTTCCATTTTCAATTATAGCAAAAATCACTTAATTATTTTTTATATTATCTCATAGTATGTTTTTTCTTAATTTTATCTGAAGCTCTAATTTCTTTACTAGCTATGGCAAAAGGTTTTTCATAAGAAAAACTCTTGATTAATACATTAATCTAAAGCAATATTATTGGTTTGACTAAAAAAAAGCATTTGAATGTTTTATTTGAGTTTATTCACAATTAACTGTACTTTGCTATTTTGTAAATACTATTTGTTCTTTCTTCTGCAAACATCTCCTTATATATAACAGTTGTATTACAATGTAATTTAAATTTTCTATTTCATTATTGCGTCGATCTTTTCATCAGCCACGTGATAGACTTTTTATGCAAAAATCATTGAATTTTCTTTAAATAATCTTTGACAATCCAAATAATATTTCATGTCCACGTTTCATTTTGGTTAATCATTAATATTATTTGATTTCTTTGTATTATTTAAGTCGTTTTTCTGTTTACAGAAATTTAAGAGATGGCCTCTTTGGACTTATATCGGGTACATTTAAGGGACTTTACAATTGATCTCAAGCGTTTCCAGCACAGTTTTCAGAAAGTTACCAATCTTAAGAAAAATATTGTTGAAATGATCACACACGTTAAGTGTGAGAACAAAGTGATTAACTTGTTGAAGTTTTAACCGTTGATAATTTTTAATTTGTTGTTTTATTTGGGTTTTCTGTTATTAAAATAGGTGGAAATACAAATCCATGCGTCTTTTTTTGCTCTACCGATTAACTTCTTAGATTAGTTTTCCGTAAGATTATCTCAGCTGACGTCGAAATAAGTGTGGCAAATGGTTGCGGGATATAGGACTCTTTCAGGTAAGTTTTTTCCTGTTATGATATAGAATATTTAACAAAAAACTACAGATTCAATCCAGCTTGCAGTGTTATTACTGTTGAGTATGTACTTGCCTGCCGAAGAAGTTAACCAATCAATTCGCCTTCTTAAAATGTTATATAAGACAACAAGTTATTTTATTTTTACCAGTTGGTTGCATAGCATAAAGTAATAACCATGGATAAAATTACTATATTATTCATTGTGACCCAGGATTTGAATATATAAATAATTAAATAAAATTACCTTATCCAATCAGTGTTTTTCGTATGACGACATGTTTCGTTCCTTAGAATATCATCGGGTTATTGTATGCAGCCACATTGATCAATGTATTATTACATTGTGGCAAGTCAATAGATTCAATAAATTGTCATGGTCACTGTAGTAGTCATGTAGTGTAAAGTTGTCATATTGTTAAAAGGTGACCACAGTCATCATAACAGTGCCATGCATGACAGTAGGGGGTATTGGTAGGTTCAACCCCAGCAGGGTGGTAGTGGTCGGTCTAAAAATAGAACTCCCCCCCCCCCGGCTAAAAATAGATTTCTAAAAATAGCTAACCTAAAAAAAAAAAGTTTTCAAGGAAAAAAAAAAAAAAAAACTAACTTTCACTTTTTGGTGACGTCATAGAGGTCATCGACCTTTCAAACCCCCCCCCCCGGCTAAAAATAGATTTCTAAAAATAGCTAACCTAAAAAAAAAAAAGTTTTCTAAAAAAAAAAAAAAAAACCTAACTTTCACTTTTTGGTGACGTCATAGAGGTCATTGACCTTTCAACCCCCCCCCCCCCCCGTCGCGACATAGACTACCACCCTGCTGAGACCTGGAATTTAAATCTTGATTGACAGGACCGTTATGGAAAGTTAATGACTCGGCTATTGTTGGCACAGGGCTGTCCTAGCTTTCACCGTACCGTCTTCAGTTTAGGTTGGGAATTTGACAAGTATGGACTGTGACTACTGGGACTGTGAGATCAACGATGAAGAGTTGGCGAGAGTTTGTGCTGAAGCTGAGAGGATGGAGGTGGAAGAGGAGCAACAGCAACAGGATCAGCAGAACAACTACATCAGCAACAGGAATTGGATCAATCCGCTTAACTTAACACCGGATGAGATTGAATTTCTTGAGGGTCACTTTTTACTTCAAGACAATGTTCCGTGTATATTTGACAACCTGTTTTACTTTAGACAGAAACTCATGGAGCGATATGAAGTTGCTTGGTCTGTGTATCAGTCTCAACCTGGTGCTAACTTCAGGGAAATAGAAGAGGCATGTAATAAGAAACATTTAAAGGAAGAGTATAACATTGAAGAAGAGGAACGATGGAAACCATGGGGAGCAGAACAGTACTACCTTCATGAAATAGAAATTTATTGGCGAAAAAAATAAAAAGTTTATTACCCTGTAAAATCTTTTCACCTCCACCCTCTCAGCGAAAAACGGCCTTTTTAAAGGCCACCTAAGCCTTAAAATGACTTAGAAATAAGATATATAACAGCTGCTTGTTCAGCTGCATCAGGAAAGGTCATTGACCTCTGTGACCCCCCCCCCCACCCTGCTGAAACCAGTCCGACCACTACTTTCACTAATGGAATGTGAAAGTTGGTCTTACACTGTTGTGTAAGAGTGTAGGAATTTAGGACAACTATTAGTTGACTGTGAAGGCTAGACCAAAATGTCGTGTTGTAGTGACAATATGCGGGAAAGTTTTGGAATAGCGAGTAAATTAATTGATATGACTTTTTGTAAAATCAGAGATAGAAATTATAAGCGAAGAGGTTTATGTCAGCAGTTAATGCTTAAATATGTGTTGTGTAATGCAAGATGTGTGTTTTTAGATACAATGAGTTATAGTTCAAGTTTAAGTCATGAGAGTGCAGTGGTGTTAGAATATGACTATCGAGACATCAGCTTGTAAGGTCAGTTTGGTGAGTGCAGTCAGTGTGAGCGGTCGTGTTTAACATCATGACTACAATCAGTGAAGTGGATGAATCAATTAGGTTATTGATGAAAGAGATAGAAGAAATGAATCAAGTTAGTGATGATAATGCGATATATTTTCCGGATTTATTACAAATGCCTACAGTGACTGATGAAAAACAACCACCGCAAAAGAAGAAACGTGTTACAAGAAAAAAGAAGACTAATGAAGCAAGTGTGCAGACGGACACCACTTCAACTAGCAGCAACAAGGAAATTAGCAGTAACATTGTAAGTGGATGGAGCGTAAGGTCTACTAATGATTCTCCGACAATAATGTGGACTGACAATGAGTATCAATATACAGTACAGAACCCGGATAATTGTGGAAAAGTATTGCTCAAGTTGCATTTGTATAACAAAGGTGCTCCCACTTACAATTGTGGAATATATTTAAATGATAATGACGAATTATTCAACACTTTAAACCCATTATTATTACAATTGCAAAATAAGTGGGTTGATGCTAAGACCGGAGTACCTAAATTAAATGGACTGATACAAAGTAAGATGCCATTAGCAGCATGGCGCAAACCGACTCAAGATTGTGCAACATCAAGGAGTGAAGACAAAAAGGCGGTGGTGAAACGTAAAAGACCGGCTGAAACACCTGAGAGATGTGGAAAGTTACAAAATCAGAAATGAGGTTAACAAGACAAAATTAAACTAAGGGAGTGTATTTCCGAGCAATGGAATGCGGACAAGAATGTACTAGAAAGTTTGACTGATCGGGAAAGTCTGGCGCCGCTCACCTAACTGTGGAATGCGGTCAAGAAAGCTAGACTAATTGGGGAAAGTTTGGCGCTGCACACCTGACAATGGAATGCGGTTAAGAATGTTGGTTAGAAATCCTGCCTAATTGGGGAAGGTCCGGCTTAATGGTGAAAGTCTGACACTACTTAGCTGCGCTGTGACCTCCCACCCTACATCATTCGCTGACCAGTCACCGTACCGTGTGGTCGTGTTGTTGTTCTGACTTGATACCGTAAGTGTTGCGTACTCATTATGTCTATGATTCCCGTGAATGTTAAACAGTGTGCGCCTGTGAAGATGGACATGAAGATGGACTTGAAGACGTGTTTAAATTCTTGCAAAGCGAGTGCACCGTATAGTAAAATTACGGATCTCCGTGAAGAGTGTGGCTACCGGATTGCGCAACTGGAACGAGTTAACACACCGTACGGACCGACCATCATGGCTACATTGGAAGGACAAGTCGGCGAGGACTACTATCTTCGGGTGTACCTACCACGACGCTTCAACGAGGGCCTCAGTGACATCATGATCGAGCAGTACAACGCAGGCTACGGGGATCGCCATCATTTGGTGAGACGTACGGCTGCACCTGGCAGTAAATTTACTCCTTTGGAGTTTGTTTAAAAGAAGAAGAATCAAATTTGTAAAGCAAGAAACATGAAGAAACTCTTAAATAATTATAAATTTTGATAGTTTTACAAGTAAATAAGTATAGCCACATTTACAGAATAAACCGTCTTGTTTATTTATCAACTCCCTATACCCATTTTTAATTTTTTTTTTTTTTTTTTTTTTTGAAAACTTTTTTTTTAGGTTAGCTATTTTTAGAAATCTATTTTTAGCCGGGGGGGGGGGTCTTTTTTTTTTGAGGTTAGTGGGGGGGGGTCTAAGGTTGAAAGGTCAATGACCTCTATAACGTCACCAAAAAGTGAAAGTTAGGGTGTTTTTTTTTTTTTTTTTTTTTTTGAAAACTTTTTTTTTAGGTTAGCTATTTTTAGAAATCTATTTTTAGCCGGGGGGGGGGTCAGGTCTATTTTTGACTCGGGGGGGCAGGTCTATTTTTGACTCGGGGGGGGGGGCAGGTCTATTTTTGACTCCGGGGGGGGGGTCAGGTCAGGTCTATTTTTGGCTCGGGGGGGGGGGGGGGGTCAGGTCAGGTCTATTTTTGGCTCGGGGGGGGGGGTTCAGGTCTATTTTTGGCTCGGGGGGGGGGGGGTCAGGGCTAATTATAACCATGGAGGTCAATGATCTCTAAGTCATTTACTACTTTACAACTAAATCCTTTAATAAATTCTTTTAATCATTATGACAACTATCATTAAAACTGAAAGGTCATTTATGAAACTTTAAAACTCAATTAAGTTAAAAGTGATTTTCAAAAAAAAAAATAAATAAATAAATAAATAAATAAAATAAAATCAAAATAAAAATAAATTATTATTTCATTTTTAAACTTTAAGTTTTCATATTTTTCTTCAATTTACGTCAAATTACTTTGTGAAACATATGAAAGTTAAATTAAGCTAATCTGTAGTTATTCAAAATTAATATCATCCTTCACACATTTATAAGCCACATTTAAAGTTTAGAATTAAAATTTATAATAAAAGAAAAAAATCAATTAAAATAAATAATGTAATAGCTTACTCAGTGATTGAAGAAATAAAGATGATGTAGCACTGGGTGTTGTGACACAAAGAGTATACAGATCACTGACAGCACAGAGCACACGCGCACTTGCTAACTGATCGTTGCAAACTCCCAAACTAAACTGAGCTAGAAACGGTGAGGTCTTTATACGGTGAAAGCAGGTCTACGTGACCGGACGGTCATTGTCCAGAAGTTTCTAGATTTCCAGCTATAAGCAGAACCAACAAGACATTGTTCCCTTAATACCTGCTAATAGCCCCAGCTTTCTATTTCCACCAGTAAAAGCATTGATTATAGTTCCGCTAATGGGTCTACTTTCGATAATCCTGTCAGCCCCAACTTTCTAATTCCACCAGTAAACTGGTGGTTTCTAATTCCACAGCACTGATTATAGTCTCGCTAATGGGTCTACTTTCGATAATCCTGTCATTGCCCTAATCATGTCAATGACCTGACTGGTATGGGGGGGGGGGGGTCTTTTTTTTTCTTTTTGAGGTTAGTGGTCGGGGGGGGGGGGGTCTTTTTTTTTTTTTTGGTTAGTGGTCGGGGGGGGGGGGGTTCTATTAATAGCCACAAAGGTCAATGACCTTTCCTGAAGCAACCAAACGAGCGGCTGTTTCTATCTTATTTCTAAGTCATTTTAAGGCTTAGGTGGCCTTTAAAAAGGCCGATTGATCGCTGATGGGGGAGGAGGGAGGATTTAAGGTGTTAACTTTTATTTTTCCACAGTTTATTTTTCCACAGTTTATTTCCCCATTTATTCAAATTCCTTACGGAAACATTAATTCGATGTTGTTGAGGAAAAAATCCAACATCTCTTTCCTTACTTGATCTTCCAAATACAAGTCATAGTACATTGTAACCATTCTTCCTGACAGCCAGTCTGTATTTTCTCGCACCTCAAGTTCTTCTCGTTGTTCCTCAAAATCTTTCCTTGCTCTTTCTCTTATTACAAGTTTTACTATGGACGGAGGTAAAATGTGTCCAAGACCTTGCTCAACCTCCCCCCAACAACGGAAAGCATCAGCAATGCATGCAGCGCTCAGTTGCTGTAGCGTCTTCATTGTTCGAGCTCCAAAACCAAAATGAACACCTGAGACCGTAATATCAGCAACAGTCAGCCGAGGTCATCAACACGGATGTAACAACAAGGTCATTAGCCAGTAGTTTCTAAAACTTCCAAACTTTCCCAGGCCAAAATAGGTTGCTAGCCACTTAACATGTCACGCCAGCTTTCTAATTCCACCAGTAAAAGCACTGATTATAGTTTCACTAATGGGTCTACTTTCGATAATCCTGTCATTGCCCTAATCATGTCAATGACCTGACTGGTATGAGGGGGGGGGGTCTTTTTTTTTTGGGTTAGTGGTCGGGGGGGGGGGGGTTCTATTAATAGCCACAAAGGTCAATGACCTTTCCTGAAGCAACCGAACAAGCGGCTGTTTCTATCTTATTTCTAAGTCATTTTAAGGCTTAGGTGGCCTTTAAAAAGGCCGTTTTTCGCTGAGAGGGTGGAGGTGAAAGGATTTTACAGGATAATCAATTTTTATTTTCCAATAGTTTCAAGTAAGATTCCTCCGGCCACCATACATATTTCAATGGTCGGCACCAATGGTTATCCGGAAACCAATATTTTTCGACTTCCCTGAAGTATTTTTGCTCTGTTTCTATTGGTTCCCATTTCTCATCCTGTTCAAGTGGATACTCATTTTCCAAGTAGTAATAATCTGATGAAAACCATTCCAAGTCATCGTCTGATGGGCATCCTGCCCATCTACTCCAAAACTCCTTCCCACGCCACATTAGCTGCTTCTCATATTCTTCAAGGTCTGGGAGTGTAAAGAATTTTAGTGTTGGAGTAAAGTAGCGACAGTCCAAATCAGTGAATTTTTCTTCTTTCCATTGTTCCTTCGGATTGATCCAATTCCTGTTGCTGATGTAGTTGTGCTGCTGCTCCTCTTCCACCTCCATCCTCTCAGCTTCAGCGCAAACTCTCGCCAACTCTTCATCGCTGATCTCACAGTCCCAGTAGTCACAGTCCATACTTGCGTCCGTACTTGTCAAGCTCCCAACCTAAACTGAAGACGGTACGGTGAAAGCTAGGACAGCCCTGTGCCAACAATAGCCGAGTCATTAACTTTCCATAACGGTCCTGTCAATCAAGATTTAAATTCCAGGTCTCAGCAGGGTGGTAGTCTATGACGTCACGGGGGGGGGGGGCAATCTAAGGTTGAAAGGTCATTGACCTCTATGACGTCACCAAAAAGTGAAAGTTAGGGTTTTTTTTTTTTTTTTTTTTTTGAAAAACTTTTTTTTTATTATTATTTTTTTTTTTTAGGTTAGCTATTTTTAGAAATCTATTTTTAGCCGGGGGGGGGGGAGTTCTATTTTTAGACCGACCACTACCACCCTGCTGGGGTTGAACCTACCAATACCCCCTACTCATGACTACAGTGACCAAGAAATTTTATTGAATCAATTGACTATCCACTGCCACAATGTAATGATACATTGACAATGTGGCTGCATACAATGACATGATTATGTTCTAAGGAACGAAACATGTCGTCATACGAAAAATAGTGATAGGTAATTTTATTTAATTATAAAATTACTATTTATTTTACAGTTGCAATTGCAATATTTTGTTCAAATTAGTTCAAATTAGTACCTTAGGGTTTTTTTTTCAAAATATAAAGCGTGTTGAGAGAGAGATCCATCGGGCTCGGAAGGACGCGATATTGCTTTTTACAGGGCGGCCCCACCCTCCTCCCCACAGTTCGATCCCAAGACTACGGAACATGTGGGTTCAACAACCCAGGCTATAACCCGAGTCACATGACTTGGCCTGGTCCGCCCGTAAGACTTGTGTTGATATTAGCATTGGCTTACGGACGGACTGGGTCAAGTTGTTTGGCTCGGAAAATAATATCCCCCTTATCTTGTTCCTTATCGCCAGAATGTTTAGGTACAGTCCAGCGACCACATAGTACAAATAGACGGAGCACAAGAAACCGCGTCTTGAAGCCTGAATTTGCTTCCAGTCCCTATGCATGAAAAAAACAAAGACGTAAAAAATTACAAATATGGTATCAAATTAAAAGTCTGAATCTCAGAATCACTATAGTACCAAATGTTTTGAATTTGAAAGTAGCTGCCGCCTCGAAATGCATCTGTAGCGTTCCTATGATGTGCAAACTGTCTCTAAACCATTTATAATTGGTACCATAACCAAGTAATTGTGAGATTCAGACTTTTAATTTGATACCACATATGTATTTTATTAGTCGACTATACTTTTGTAAACAACAGTTTAGGATTGACTTTGTTTTTATACAGGCGCCGCACGCATAAACTCTCCTGCAGTAACTAAGTTATCGACCAACTACGTCTGCTAATTTTTTTCAAAAAATATGTTTAAAAAAAATCTACTCAAGCAACAATTTCCACAGTTTTTATTTTACCTGACCAAAAAATAAAAATAGTAGCAGCCGACTACTTTTTCATGTAATGTTTTAAAGTTGAATAAAAACTTGTGACTTAATATAATTTTTTAAAATAGAAAAACATTTATTTTGGAAATATGATTGATACTGTTACCGTTCCTAACTAAAGGACTCTTCACGTGCAAAATTTCAACCTTAAGCCTCAATGCTAAATGGTATAAACTACGAGTTATTTGAAACTTGAGCACTGTCAGATTACGCGTTTTTAGGCGCCGTTTTATGTTTTATGTTTCCATACCTAGATGTTTCGATATCTAGCTATGCTCCATCTATTTCTTCTATGTGTTCGCTGGTGCAGCCATATAGACCAAGCCTTGGTAAAATATTTTCTCCAGTTTAGTACCGGTTTTAAGTAGTTTAAACGTTCTCTTTATCTTACTTACATTCCCTTCACTTTGTTATTATAAGGTCATAATTTTCATTGAGGTCAGGTCTTTATTAAACGTGTCAAAACAGTCTTTGTTACTCCGTTAAAATCTTAAGGTCACAAATGTTAAATTTGGTTGAATTTAAATTTATTTCAACTTTTGGTGGTCATGACCTGCTTAGAACAAGTTTTTGAGCCTGAAGATATTTTCTGATTGCTAAGAAAATTTTGAAAGTTTATGTAGAAAATTGTGGAAGCATTCGTACAAATACGCAAATTATAATATTTTTGATCTACTTTGACCAGAAAAAAAATGTTTTGTCACCTGTACGATCTGTGTTATGGCGTCATCGGCTGACGAAAGTGTTTCTGAAATTAAAACGTTTTTGAGTTTTTGACCTCTAGTAATCGGTAACAGAGATACGGGCTTTTTGAAACGTTCGATGGCTGCAATCAAATTCCGTTTTATTTGCAACCCTAATTCAATTACTTGGAATTCTGCATCTGTTAATTGTTTCCCCCCAGTGCCAAATAGAGAATTCATTTCTCATAACAGATTCCGCACGTTTTATTTTAGTTTATTTGTTTTGAGTATTTTATTTGTTAAATTCTTTATTTACGTAATATGTGTCCAGTAGTTTAATTTAGATTATATATTTGTATCGTAAAAAAATTAATTTTATAAGCACATAAAATCTAATAAACAACAATTTTTTCCAATTAAAAGAATTGTAGCATTGGTTTGTTATTGGCAGGTACATTCCAAGCTAACGACTCAAAAGCACTTTGAAAACTTCCCAACTCGATCCCGATGACCACCACTTGTCACATTTCTGACGTTTCCAACATTTCCCAAGTCCTTACTTTGACAGGAATTCCAACTTACAACTACAGGACTGCGTGTTTGTTGAAGTGCATTCTGTGAAGTGCGTTCTGGGACAATTATCCGGCGCCCCCGAAGTCCGAAGTCTGAAGTGCAGTGTTTCTTTGCACTTTAATTTCCTTAGATGCGTAACAGAATAAATTTCACTCGTTTAATTTCTAGTTAAGTTTTTAACGATAACATTTTGTCCGTGGAATTTGTCGAGTTGATATAAATGTTGTCTTAAGACTCATAAAAAAAGTTTTGCGATCTATAAATATAAAAGAGCATGTTGGTGTATATATATATATATATATATATATAGAGCATTGATAAACTCAGACACCGCTGGACCGATGGCCACAAAACTTGGTTGATACATGTCGAATTTCATGGAGTACGTTTATACACCATCAATTTCTTGATAACTTTCAGGGCTTAGTCCTGGGACCGTCTTAAAGGTACCCATGTCAGGGATTTTGAAAGAATTTTAGATTTATTTACTAACAAAACATATGAAAGTAAATTTTAAAACAGGTGATGTAAATTAATGGTATTTCTTTCTGCTATTTAATTGTATTTGTTTACATGAAGATTTGTTACTTGGTGCCAGGCGGTTAATGAATTAGACATTTGCATTTTTTCAAAGTGCAATACACTATATAAAATGCTGGTATGTAGTCTAACATAAAATAAATAACTGATTACTGAAGGACTCAATGATCACTTATACTTGAAGGAATTCTTTTTTATGACAACTAACTGCTATTTAAAGAGGAAGAGTGTGCTACTGCAAGGAATTAATTTTACCTACAGCACTTTAAAAATTGCCGGGACGGCTCATTCAATCTTTTTGTTCAATATAGAGTCTAAAAACGTAAGACAGCACTTTTTAATAATTGCTGAAGTGGCATTATAATTTTTTGTTCAAGGTACGCCCTAGAACCTTAAGAAAATTATCTTTTACAGTGAATAAAATTTCAAGCCACGTTCAACACGTGTATATGCCTTCATAAGAAATAGGATTTCTAATACGCAGGTCTGCTGCGACGGGGGTGCATAATAAAGTTCTAATTAAGGGTCACATATGCGAGCAAATACAAAGTGCCGTCGAAAAAGCCAAGGGTGCCGTTCCTTATATTGTGCCCCATGATCATCATCAGGGCAAGCTCAGGTACCGTGCATTAAGCAGAAATGACCATAAATGCTTCTCGGCGTTCGTCTCTGTAAATTGGCCTCTTGAGTGTGTGAGCGCAATCCTCTTCACCTGATAGCAAGATCGACTGGACAGTCGATACAAGCAAAAAGCACTTGCAAGAGGAAGAATTGCCGATATTAGGCATGAGCCTACCCAGGGCAGCAACACCCTTTGGGGCTTTGTTGGTGGGGCGTTAGATATGGTCACATATTTTATATAGACTGGCACTTTATGCAGGAATAGAATACCCCCGTCGTAGCAGACCTGCGTACTAAGAGCGAATTTCTACAAACTTTTTTTGCTTTATGGAAGTACATGTGATATGTTCAAAGGAGTAGGTTTCACAACAAGAAAAATAAATGGGAAAGCAAAACTATATAATTGATGGGTGATAGGGTATGTTTAATTTTAATCGTGAGCGAAGCCACGGGTTCTTCTAGTTATTTTATAAAAATGAGGTACATTGTCCATTGTCCATTTAACACAGTGACATTAGTATCATATCCACATTGTGTGCAGTCAAATTTGAATATAAAATAACCTGAAAAAATTACCTGAAAACATGGGGTATACAAACATTATGCACTGTTTTTGAAATAGCCTAAGTTAAATACGAAGAACAATTGCCAGTTTTAATAGTACTTACTAGTTTTATAATACTGTGCTATTTCTTCGGTTATTTCGTTAAATCAGAAAAGTACTAGTAACTTACATATGGCGAGATTTCAGAAACAGAAAACGGGTTCAATTCTTTTTATCTCCCAGCAACACTTTAAAAAAAAATAACGAAGTAAGTGGTATTTTCCCGTGTTTATCGACAGTTTTTGCTCGCCGTCTCTCCCTGGAAATGTTAAAACAGTTATCGAGTAAATATAACCGGTAGGCTATAATGATTATCATGTGCGGGTTGTGTACTAGTGTGCGGTGTAGTTGACGCGGCGTTTTTACCTGGTACAAAGTTCAAACCTAACACAATATATAAACTAACATTTATAAGCAACTTTGTATTAAACTTGTAGACTCACCGACATAAGCAATCCTGTTGCGGCTTTTATTTTGGCGTACAGCTGTTTCGCCCCCTTATCCTAGGGGCATCGTCAGCACAGTCGAGGTCAAACCATTAGAATCCTAGAACTAGGATTTTAATGGTTTAACCTCGACTGTGCTGATGATGCCTCTAGGACAATGGGGCGAAACAGCTGAACATACACTAAATTAAAAACAACAGGATTGCTTATGACGGTGAGTCTACAAAAATAAAAATAAAATAAAATCAATACCATGGAAATATTTGTTTGGATACCACAAATACATATTTTTTCAATATCTGTTTCTCTGTTTTCGGCCCTTTGAACTTTGACCTTCGATATTCAAAATTGCTCAAAGATGCCCGTCTGGCATCCGCCATGTTCTTGTTCAGTACATCAAATAGTACTAGAATCAATCATAAAATTTGAGTCAGACCCTACTTCAAGGTTCATGCATAATTTCTTATTTGGCGACTGGACTAACACGCATCAAACGCCGCGTCGGTTTGCCACAAACAGCTGATTGTTTTAATCGTTTACTTACGTTATTTCCGTTTCCTATAGTGCACGTGCACTGTACGGTCAATTTACCGTGCAGTTGCCAGCAAAGAGTAACTTTCCACCCGAGGGTAAGGCACAGAAAACAGATGTTTCTGATGTGTAGTATGATGTAAAAAAGTTTACATTAAGGGAACCGAGTTAATGCCTATGCGGGCAGTACAATGTAGCTCGGGGTAGTCGACGCGGCGTTTTTGCCCGGTACAAGGGTCTCGACAGGTACATGTGTAGTACGTCAGCTGATTATCTGGAGAGATAATTGCAGCTGATTTTGTTAATTAAAAACTGCACCCACCTGTTGTCGCTGGAAGCTCCGCCGCACGCAATGCAATTAAACGTGCGATCAACGCGTGTATTTCGCGGTTCTTTGCAACTTTTTAAAACTCTTTAGTGTTTTTTCAGGAAGAGTCTTATTGTCTACAGATACGGAAAGTTTGATATCAGGCTTATTTATATCTCGTTTGTGTAGTTGATTATAGCTGTTGCATGGGAGATTCGACTCGACGCAGTGCGGTTTTTTGTTTGAAAAGTTTTAAGTACTCTGTCTACGGTAGCAGAAAATTAAAATTAGAATCTCCGTCAATTTATTTGGTGTCTCATGTGTGTTTTATTAAAATCTTAGCCCACAGGATGAAACGTGATTTATTTAATATGGAGGGGACTTTTAACAATATAATACAGTCGACTCTCGCTAACTCGAAATTCCACGGGACTGCGATTTTTCTTCGTGTAACGTATAGTTCGTCGTAGGCATAGTTCGAGTTAATGAGGTAAGCCAAATGAAAATTCGTGATACAGAGGTAAAGAAAAATGTAGTTTATACCCTCCATCTTCGAAAAATCTAAGCTTTTAACTTATTTAAATATTATATATCAATGAAAAATACAGCATTTTTAATATAATAACCTGTAAAACACAGAAACATATAAGATCATATTAATTCTGATTAAAAAGTCTGTAATCTTATTCTGCTTAAACATGTAAAACAGTTACAGTATCGATCATAATTTTTTCTAAACCAATAATATTAAGAAACTTTACCGTATCCCCTTCAGCTACAAAAATAAACTTTTAACTTTTATTAATTCCACTGATCAAAAAGTCCGTAATCTTCCTCTTTGTAAAAACAATTACAGTATCGATTATATTTTTCATTAAAACATGCGCTTGACCCCGCATGATTCACCGACAGGTTGCATCCTGAACGCCGGAATTTCGTATTACAGAGGTCCAATCTGAAAACTTCGTAATATGGAGGTAAATTTCGAGTTATGGAGGTAAAGCGCGAATCGAATTCGTCTTATCTACGGAAATTCGTGTTATCCGTATTTTTATGTTTGTGTCCCTTCGAGTTATAGAGGTAAAATATAACCAAAAAATAGTTCGTGTTATGTACAGTAATTTCTTCGTGTTAGACAGGTTTTTCCCAGGGGATTAAAAATAATTCGTGATATCGAGTATTTCGTGATATCAAGGTTCGTGTTAGCGAGAGTCGACTATAGTGAAAAAGTATTTTATTTTTTATAACAGTGTATTAGTTTTTTTAAATATTTGTAATTTAGTTGTTTCATTTTTGGATGACTTTCTTTTTATAGGTAAAGGAAAAAAACGTAAAAACATGCTGATGTTTCAAAAACATGTAAGCTATGCTTATTCCTACAAAATGCTCTTTATCATCCACACTGTTAGATTTCTGGATGACATGGTTTTTAGCTGAGGTATCTTATGTATTTTTAGTTGTTTTGTTGGTTATCACTCACCTAAATGGTTGAAGAGTATACATACAGTCAGCGGTCTCGACCAAAGGTTCAAGAACACAAAAACAAAAATTAGAAATGGACCACTTCTATATAAATATTAACTCTATTACTAATATTAGTTGTATATTAATGTAGAACTGGTCGACTTGTGTTTAGTGTTTTCGTGTTTCGTGTCTGTCAAACTTTGGATAAGACCGCTGACAGGATGTACTCTTGAACCAATTAGGTGAGTAATGCCCACAAAAACAATTGAAAATTATGATTTTTTCACCCGATACAGTGATCAATTTTGGTCATGATTTGGAATTAATATAAAAAACAACTTAACTGTTGGATCGATGTAGTATCGACCCAAAAACGTTTGACTAGCTCCCGGAATTAAGTTCTAGTAAATGAATAAGATTTAATGATGGCTAGATCGGGGAGAAATAAAAGTAATGGGAAGGTGTTTATAATCTCCCTGCATTCAAAATATCACAAGAAATTTTCATGGCAGAGCTTTTAATTCCCGATTTTTTACTTTACGTAAAGTATTTACCGAATATTTTAGCTGTCACATAACTGTCTATTGGTAGTAAAATTACATTTTCCGGTGTCTCAAAAGTCATCCATAATGAATTTCCGATCACTATTTCGAGACCGGCGAGACGGCAAGTAGATGAGGTAGACGATAATTCTTCCTCAATTAACAACCCCTTACCCCTCCCTTTTCCTCCCCCCCCCCCCCCTACTTTGGGGGTCGCGTCGTATCGAGCGGGGCCGTTGACCCCTACAAAACCTACCCCAACCCGTCGGCGCAATGCGTATCCTCTGTGCCGGCTGCCACCCCTCCCCCCCCTCCACCCGTCACTACCCCCACCCTGCCACTGAGCTCATTACACTGTAGGTTTTAACACTTTTTCGCTTGTCAATTGTGTCGGCCTCGTGCGGATTTGTGAATGGCAGCTAATGTGATGTTGTAATTGTTGGGATTTAATAATTACGTCGGTGTATATTTTTTATGGGGCAACCTCCACCTCGCTACCCCCACTAAACTCAGTTAATTACTGGGATTTTACACTTTTTCGTTCTTGTCAGTTGGTGATTAGCCCGCGTGGATTTGTGAATGACAGATGGTTACGTGATGTTCTAACTTTATTTTATTTCCTTATTGGAAATTTTAGCTTTGAAACTAGATTTATACGTAACTAACTTTTGTGGTTTTATTCTGAACATAACTATCCACAGTCTCTGCTAATTTATCATTTGTTAGTAGTTAGGTTTACAACAAAAGAAGGCAGTCATTTGAAAAGGAGACCTTATCAACTGTTAAATTTTAATTTTGTTATTTTTAAATTATTTAAAAGAACTATTTTAAAACTAATGTAATTTTTTACTTAATCATTCATTTATATACATATTTTTAGTTTGCTATAGACAT
Source organism: Flexamia atlantica (assembly GCA_035578135.1). Taxonomy (NCBI): domain Eukaryota; kingdom Metazoa; phylum Arthropoda; class Insecta; order Hemiptera; family Cicadellidae; genus Flexamia; species Flexamia atlantica. Next base: position 12,497,454 of record JAQJVK010000003.1, on the reverse strand, counting down.
CCATTGTTAAACCTCCATAATTTTTTATTCACTACTATTTAAAATTCTGTTAAAATAAAAATAGTGCTGAGCGCATTATTTGTATAAACAACTACTTTAAAAAACCCATTACTACAATAATATTTGAAAATTAATAAAAATAATAAAACAATAAATTAACAAATAAACAATTAAAAAATATACAGTAAAGCAATGTTTAAGCTTCACATAATCTTAAGGTTTATCAACTTAATAAGTAGCAAACTGCAACGGATATCTTTTGCCAGTGCATTTAATCCGGACACCTTTTAACCGGACACTGGTTTAACAAGACTACTCTCGGCAGAAGTCACATCTTTTTAACCGGACAATTTTTATCAAAACATCTTTGTAACCGGACTTGATCGGCAGGAAATGGACAGTTCTGTATCGACGATTTTTGTGGGAAAATATTTTAGACCGGGTATGTCGTTTCTAAATCCTATGCTCTCTTCAATAGATGTACAATGAGTTACTTTTTTAATGATTGAGGAACAATAGCGACGATTCACACGGGAATTATGTAATGTATGTATGTATGTATGTATGTTGGAATGTATGTAACTATCGTAAAAGATCTAATTTTTAATTTTTGGATTTAATTATTATAATTTGGGGGAACGTCACGTTTCCGACGCGACGGGTTAACCGGAAACCCCGTTATCCGGACAGACTTCGGTCCCGAGGGGTCCGGATAACAGGGAGTCTAATGTACAGAACAATTTGTTGCCTTGTTCAATGTTTTGCAGAGTACACAACACGCAGTGCACTCAGTGTCAGCGAGTTATTGTATTCACTGCTATTTTAAATCCTGTTGAAATAAAAATTATGCTTAATGCAATTATTTGCATAAACAACTACAGTAGACCCCTTCTTAACCAATCTCGTTTTAACCGACGATGGGATTTTAACCTGATCTTCCTGATTAAATATTAAAGATCGTTTTAATCGAACCTGTTTGTAGAACAGTTCGGTTTAACCCAAGGTTTAACCGCCCTTTTCTACGAATTATGACATTTCCGTTTCTACACTCGACGGTGGGAACGTTACGCTCAACTCTACAGGTAGTTACGGGTTAAAATATTTGGAATACACAGTTTATTAATTTATGAAAACGCACAGTGTACGCATTGACAATCAATACCGCATTACAAAAGATTAGTAAAAAATATATGAATACAGTATTATAAGAACATTTTTAAACACGCCTACTGTTTAGTTTATAAAATGTTTTGTTTTGACCGTGTTTTCGGGTTATTTGTGGAATTTCTACTGTTTTAATTTTGGAATTTAGGTTGATAGTTACAGTTTATTTTTTAAACAATCAACGGATGGTTTAGAATGATTTTAATAGAACCCTAAATCAATAGAGCTTACATTTTTAGGTGTTTAGAGGATTACCCGTTTTAACCGAACTTTTAAGCTATCCGACTTACGTCCGGTCCCGTGAAGGTCGGTTAAGAGGGGGTCAACTGTACTTTTAAACCCCATGACTACAACTTTATCTGAAAATTAATAAACATAATAAATCAGTAAATTAACAAATAAATATCTAATTAATAACCTAAGTGCAACTATTGGCTTTCCGCCTCGTTCTGTAAAAATATGTTATCTTCTCTTTGTATTGTGATGCGCAGGGAAAACATTCGAGTCAAGAGAGACTGTTGACTTGAACTTCACTGTCCAAACATTTAATCTTAAATCTATATTTACCAAAGCTTTTTATACGTCCGGAACGTGTGTTTTCCCTATTGGCGTTTCCACGAAGGAGATGAAGGAAATGAGGAAATGTTATGTGAACTTAACAATATATTGACCTCGGATTCATATTGGGCTGACGAATGTGTTGCGTAAAGAATCTAACGACGGTAAAGTTCAATATAAATGTACGTTTTTGCAGGTTTTATATATTCGTTTTCTGAGAATCGTTGATTATCTTTCTCGTTTGAAGTGTTAGACCCCTTTTCCATTTTATTTTTTGATCTTTATAACTCTCGGTGTCACTGACATTTGTAAAAGTATTTTATTGTGACATTCCTCGAAGTCTTTTTTAATGTTGAATGTTGAGAAGTTGCATTTATTCTTCTTCTGTTGGTAACCAACTGACGTGGGCAGATATTTCTTCCTTTGCATGATTATACGAGCAATGTGTGTATTCTGGCTTGGTTGATTGATTGATTTATTGATTGCATAATTAATTATATCAATAACTTCTAAGAGGATTTTCTTCAAATTCTAAAAAAGTATCTTATTTCCGGTTCTAAAACCGCTTATATGTCGCTGAATTTTTTTATAGTAATTGGATGCACTAGTAGAAATTAAATATTTCCTAGCAAGGCTCGGTCCACCTGGAACTTAATCATTGTTTACATCAATTGATCTAATGGAAGCCATTGCTTGTTGCTTTATAGCCCAATGGGTAGACATTAAACCTTCTAAAATGTTCTCAAGATTTTGCATTGATCGATTTTGGGATTGGTATATTATTTGGTACATTACTATTTGTTAATTTTATTCCCTTCAGTACAAAAATGTAAATTTCGAAGAGAGGGAATTTTGGATGGTGGTTGGTTGTCGCGTTTAAGTAAATTTTCCATTCCATCGCCTTTGTTGATGACGTTGCGTTTGTTTTCTCATCGACCGTTACTTCACAGAATCCCCATCGTGATCCTTTTTATAATTTTTAGTAAAAGAAATTTTAATTTATTCCTACTTTTTCCGAATGAAGAACCGGCATCAGCGCGATTATAAGTGAACCTATGCAATATGTGCAACATATTTCTCTGAGCATTGAGTATTTTACCTTATAGTGAATTTGTTCCCTCTCTTGTACAAGAAAATATAATATAAAGAGATTTTAGTTACTGCTAGTATCCAGCCTTGTAAAAAGTGAGGGAGAAGATTCTATTTACTCATAATTTACATTGAATACACTGTTGAATATTGTGGAAAATATTTAACTTGGACTACTTACTGATAAGTTGTTGATAATGTATCATACCATAAGAGACTTAATAATAGTTTAAGAAACACAATTTGGTAATAAAAAATCAAAACAAAACGAAAATCTTAGATAGTTAGGCCTAAGAGTTTCTGTGCCTTGACTCAGTTAGCACAATAATAAAAAGCAGCACAGGACTACAACGCTATTAAAGCTCATTAATCTCTAGAAAAGGAGTGAAAGGAGGACAATATTTTCATAAATAAAGTATAACCTCGATAAGAAGACATTTGATAGTAAAAACCTCGTTACAAGGTCACCTTTGAAACCCCTTTGAAACTGCCATAATATTTAATGATTTGATAACGGAACATGCAATAAAAAGAGTTCCTTGACAAAAAACTTGTTTTCCGTATTCCCTTGAGAGTTTTTTTATCGAGGTTCTTATGCACTTTAATGCACATCATGTTATTATAAAATCATAATCTGCGCTGAATATTTCATTTTTTCTATTTTAGCGAATTTCCCCTATAGGGAAGAAGCTATTACCGTAGGTCTCATGGTAAGACCTAAGCCCAAGACCATAATAACTTTTTGTTTTGGGGCCCCCAGAAGCAAAAAACATCATTCGTTCAAATTTCTAGATATATATATATATATATATATATATATTATATATATATATATATTATATATATATATGTGTGTGTGTGTGTGTGCGTGCGTGTGTGTGTGTGTGTGTGTGTGTGTGTGTGTGTGTGTGTGTGTGTGTGTGTGTGTGTGTGTGTGTGTGTGTCTGTAAGCACGATAGCGCTCGCAAAAATGGTCCGATCGGAATGAAATTTGCCACAGGCGTGTAAAGTAGTAATTATTCGGACGAGTTCGTGAACCAGCCCGATCGGATCACCGGAAGGGGGGGTAAAGCGGGGTAAACCCCCCCAAAAATGGGTTTTTTGAGTTTTTTAATATAGAAAAATAAAATTTATCGAATTTTGGTTAGCACCATTGAAGTCAGCTTGAAAAAACAAACAATTTAGTAATTTGAATCATTGCTCTATGTCCATTGGTTACCGAGATACTGAAAGTGGTAAACACAGTACATTGTCTCAATGTTAACCTTATGGGGAATAAGTAAAATTCTATACCTCGCTTATTTCTCAACATATCTTAATGAAACTTGGTTTGTGGCTTCATATAGATGAGATCTAATGTATTTTAGTATAAAATCCTGGATATTACCGTTTTTATGGCAGCAAACCTGCATACTCATTCCCTATGTTATCCTTAGGGGAAATAAAAAAATGCAATATCTTCCTTATTTCTTAACATATCTTAATAAAACTTGGTAAATGGCTTCTTCTAGTTCAGATCTACTAAATATTGAACTAAAACCACCCAGTTTTAATATACCCGTAGCAGCAAACCTGCATACTCATTCCCCACGTTATTCTTATGGAGCTTTCAAAAACATGTAAATCTCGCTATGTTGGATTGAAAAATGTTGTTTTGCATTTGAAATTCGCTGAGTATGCAGGTCTGCTGCAACGGGGGTATTTTTATTATTTGGTTAGTATTTTATTTTTTATTAAACTCTAATTGCTATTTGAAATACCTTAGTTTCGACAAGAAGACTGTTTTCCGTAGCCTCTTCTGAGTCTTCTTATCGAGGTTTCAATTACAATATCATAATGCATATTATGATATTATAAAATCATCAACTGAGCTGAATATTTTACTTTGGCCAATAAACCTTAAATACATTTTGTAATACATGGCTTGTAGAAATTTGACTTGGTGGAACCTAAAATTTACTTTTTTCAATAAAAATAGAGATCGAAATAAAGTGTCATCCACTCCTCCCCTACTGTCCTGCTTTCCTGGCATTCTCGTCTGAAGCTTGCGGGTTAAAAGCATTAGAATGAAAAAAAAATCAAACAAACAATTACATCTCAAAAAACTTGAATAATTCAGCTTATTATCTGTGATAGGCAATGGAGGGGGGAGTAGTAAACAATACCCTTTTCGACTAAAGTATAGTAGGGGCGTCCAACAAAAAAATAGCACTTCCACCCTACTAGTAGTGCGGCCTTGTATACCACCACAAGATTGACAAAAGCATCGTTATTGTCGCAGCATTGTTTGACGTTCAGTCGCGATAGCGTTTCAGCCCTTCAGCTAATCAAGTGGAATGTCGTCAGAAGTTATATAGGAATGCAACAAAATATCGATATTTTGGTTCCGATATATCGGAAAAAGTTTATCGATATTTTTGTTCCGATATCTTCGGTGTATCGATATTTTTCTTTTCCGATACATAAAGCCACAAAACAAGTCCCATGTAAAAAAGTTTTTGAAGACAATTTTTAAGGAGTTTAGTATATTATTAGGGCTTTTTTCAGGCGATAAAAATGTGTACAGCATAATATTTTACCTTTTAAAAACCAAGAAATGTCCCCTAATAAAATGTTTAAAAGTATTGAGTTCCGTGGTGGCAAAACCTGTCTCTGATTCCTCTTTGAACTTGCAAAATTGTGTTCTTTTTCTCCACAAATTAAGTTTTTTCGATATATCGGTAATATCGATATTTTGCTTTCGATAAATCGTATGTATCGATATTAATGGTTCCGATATATCGAAAAAGCGATATATCGAAGTTGTAAATAATTATTGCTATCCCTATCAGAGGTTGTTTGCCGCTGAATGGCATGCGGATCTTCCACTTCGCAACCGCAGAGGAAATATTCCCGGGAAACTTGTGGATTGTTCCTGATCAGAGGAAATATTCACGGGAACTTGGGGATTGTTTCTGATTAGAGGAAATATTCACGCGGAACTTGACGATTGTTTCGGATTGTTGCCGCAGTCAGCCCCCAAACGGCGTTGTTGAGCTGATAAGAGGTTCGGGAAGTTTTAACCCTTGTAAGTTAACTTAACAAGTTATAACTTAAGTTAAACTGTCTATTTTATTGTTAACTAATCTAGGCTAGTACATAATTAAATTAGCTTATATAACGTTGAGATTGTAATTGATTGTTTAATTAGGAATATCATTGAAAATACGCTTAACAATTTATAGGAAGATTAAAGAATATTGATAGTATATTTATGTTACAAGCCCGGTAAGTACCGTTTTACTGTGTGAGCATGATAGTTCCCTAATTTTCATGCGAGTACGTTAAAATTTACCGGGCATTTGACGTGTGACGTATAATATTTTTCGCAACACTACACTAGTAAGTAGCCGATTTCCGCTTCCGTTTCAGTGTGGGAAGTCGCCGTTTACAAAAGAGTACGGCAAATATCAGCTGTAGTGAGGTAACAAATCAGCTGGAGTGCGGTAAAGAGTTTGCATTGAGCATTTACCGCACGAGTGCGGTAAATGCTCAATGTTGCCAACTCAAGAAAAAAATAGTATATCACACAATTTACATACATCATACATAAACACAACATACACATTTTAACTATGACGACCATATCTCAATTGTAAATAAACTGGTTTTCCAGGTCGCGAATACGTACAGTTAATAACGATAAGTTAATAAAGAACAGTATAATTTAATCAATTGTGAACTATCATGCTCGCACGTAAACACCTACTTCCCGCACTAGTTGCGTAATATGCTATTTCATCGTACTACTCTGGAAAAACATATTTTTTAATCATAACGTATTCCTTGCATAAACTGTTACCTTTCTCAATTCTTCAAACCTAGACTATAATAAACAAACAATTATTTGATACTGCCACCAGTGCTGCCCCTACATTCCTCTGAAGTAACCAATAAACACGCATTTAACGTCGGTTTACTGCAATAAACAGATTGTTTTGATTATTGACTTCCGTTATTTCCGTTTCCTTGTGCGCGGTAAATTAACTATGCATCGCACGGTAAATTTACCGGGAAAGAGTAACTTTCCAGCCAAGAGTAAGGCACAGAAAACAGATGTTTCTGTTTTCTGAGTTTCAATCTTTTTCGAGCCGAGTTTGAACTACTCGATTCGACCCTATGTTTTGCAAAATATTCCAAGTTGGAGTTGATCAGTTACACCCTCCGTTTACCCAAAAATATACAGAATAAATTCTCATAAGAGAAATTGCACCATCTTAAACTCAGTTTTATGGATAGACTCCTAATTTTTAACTGTATTTCACATTGCAGTTGAACAGTTCTAACCTTTCCTTTCGTTTTGAATATATTATCGCGTTCCTTTAATGAATGTTTTAATTCAAAGTCGTTGTTTCTGAATCACAATTATCAACAAAGCGATAAAACCAACACGCCCAATTTTACCCATTTCCGTTTTTACAATTCAAACCGACTAATTCCAATTAAAAAGATAACGACGTTTGTCGGCGGTGAAAATCAGCGGTGAAAATCTCCATAAAAACAGTTATTTCTGTCTAGTAAATTAGGTGCTCGGATTTTACGTTTCCGCAATATATCTGAAGAAAGCCGAGCGGTCGACGCCCATCTAAATGTCGGGTGCGGACAAAGAGGGAAGCAGGGTTCCCAGATTTTAAAATCCCATTATCGTACGCCAGCTGTTAAAATTATTGTATTTCCTGCAAAATTATCGTACACAGGTACAAATACGGTTTGATCATATTATAAAAGTACAGTACTTTTAGGTTTTATGATGATTATGTCAAAGCATATGTCTTTTTCCTCTTTATCGTATTAGGAAAACATATAGACATATACCCACTGTATGGGTGGGTAGCACAATTTAAGTTTAAGCATTGACTTTGAATGTATAAGGAGACAAACCATCCATATGGCCGCCTTGTCTTGGCAGCTCCACGTAGTTGCCACCGCCGCCGTTAGAACGCGCTACCCGCGCGCTCTGCGCTCTCTCTCACTCCCTCCACCTTGCCCCTCGGCCCCCTGCCGTGTGCTTCGGATGTCTCTCTCGCTCATCACTACTTCTCCTTCTCCCTTCTCCCACGCAACTGCCGTTCATAGCGAGTGGAAAGCTGCGAGTCGCTGCGAGATACGCACGCCTTTGAACCTGAGCGCGGATCGGCGCGATGTCGTTCTCGATGAGGCAACGCGAGAGCTTGGCAATCTTATTTTTTGAACAAAAAAGCTATAAGATTGATAATATACATTTTCTTAAGTATATTGTAATATATCTGTATATTCTATAATTTGTTATCATCCCAGTACGGTATTTTTTAATGACCTGATTTGGTGATTGCTGCAAACCATAGTATTACTTTTTTTTGGATATTATAAACATTTTGCAATGTGCTGATGAATTTATTTTGTGTTCTCGGATATACCACTTGGGCTTAGTAAGACTTAATTCTGCTATAAACGACAGAAACACGCATCAGAAACCGTCAATTAATTAATTTGAGCAGGAAATAATACAATTTAAAAATTCAAATATAGTTTATTGGTATATAAATACAAGAAACCTACTAACATAATTGAGTATTTCAAAAAATCAACAGCACTCCCGGTCATAAACTTTGATTATGGCTTTACATAAAGCATAAACTATTTTCGGGTGAATTTAAATTAGCAATTGAAGTATTGCTACTTTCACTTTCCTTGCAATATTTTAGTTTTTTGAAAAAGCCTCCATACTTCCCTCCGGGCTGCCTTATTTCTTCCGAACTTCCTGGAGTTTGCGGTGGATTTTTTCTGTAATCAGCTTGTTGAGGACTAATGCACGATGCGTTTAGCAGTCTTTACTGATGTTGTTTTAGGCATATAGGCCTAGGCGCATTATAAAACACTAACCTCATCTATACGAAGCAGCAAGTGCAGGTGTGATTGTATTTCACATCAAACTACTGTCGAAGAAAAACATGCGCTCGAGTTTAAACCCATATATAACTATTGAATGAATCATCCGGTTTTAGTGAAATTAATGTTAAACTGAACCTTTGTTAAATACATTTTATATTATAACAATCTTCTATATTATTAATTCTGTAAGCGATTTTTTTCAATCAAAATTGTGAGAGTTTGACAGCTCGCAGGATGATGGGAGATGGCTCAAAAGAAAGGTCTCGGTCCCACGGGGTCGGGAAAAATATCAGATTATGTCCAAATATACCAGAAAATGAAAAATAACGAAAAATATCTTCCATTTAAAATGCATTGGGATTGAAAAACGTCTGCTTTGTTTACATTTAACATGTGGTGCTAATGCTTGATTCAAAGCCATATATGGTAGATGTTGACATGTGGGATTTTTTTTCAAAATGCAGCTCACTATGCACAATCAATGTACTATAAAAAAAAATTAAGATTTTCTGATTTTATAATAATTAAGGGTTTGAGTTTTTTCATAATTTAAAATTATACAAAGATATGTATGTTTGTTTAGTTTATGTTATAACGATGCAGATTTAATAACAAATGATCTATACTTATATATAATTACGTAAGGGAAATTTTTGTGACGAAATTATGGGCGTTTGGAAGGTCGCAGGATGATGGGAGGGGGCTCAAATTAAAGGTCTACATCCCAGGGACTCGGGGAAAATACTGAAATTGCTTTAAGCTTACTATAAAATGAGAAATAACGTAAAATAGCTGTCATTTAAAAATAATTGGCATGTATAAAGGTCTGCTTTGTTTACTTAAAACCAAATGCTAGATATAATCATAATTTTGTGGATCCAAAAGCCTATTTTCTAAGAAGGTATTTGGAACTATAGTAAAGAAGGATTATGCTTAGGGGCTAAGAGCCCCTTCAAGCCTCTAGTTTTAAATATTTCGGTCGAGCCGGATTTTTGTTTACATAATAAAAACCATGAAAAGTACCGATTTTTCCGAAGGTACACACTAAAAGTGAAGTTTAAACATTTATTTTACAAAAACTGTTGGAGCAAACTTTTTCAAATTTTTATGGAGTAATATTAGGTATATTATTAATTTATTCATATTGGTTCATAATTTTAAGGTTAATACTCTAGGTGCTGTTGTTAATTTTGTAAACGTTTACTGAAACCATTGCTTACGGGCCAAAAAAAAGTTAGCTCCAACAGTTTTGTAAAATAAATGTTTAAACTTCACTTTTAGGGCGGACCTTCGGAAAAACCGGTACTTTTCATGGTTTTTATAATATAAAAATTTTCCCGCTAGACCGAAATTTTTAAAATTAATTGTTATAATATAAAATGTATTTAAATGCTTCAGTTAAACAGTTATTTCAGTGAAATCGGATGATTCATTCCAGAGTTATATGGGTTTAAACTCGAGTGCACATATTTTTTTCTTCGACAGTAATTAGAGGTGAAACTATTTTATTTGAAGTTCAACTTGATAAGGCCAGTGACAATTACACGGCGGTAAATTGCGATCTTAGTCTTATATGTCAACAAACATCTGGGAAATGGCTAGAATAGCAACAGAACGTCACTGACACCTCTGACTGCTGGCGGTGTACCCCCTCCACAGGCGGCATATCCATCAAAGAGCCTAGTCGCCGGCGCCGCCTCCCATCTCCCATCCCACTGCTGGATCCAGCTTGCAGGGTGACCAGATTTCAGGGAGGACAGTTGGGTTAAAGAAGGGGGACATTTACAGAAAGAGGAGGACAGCGTTAAAAATAATTGGTAATAATTTTTGCTATAGACCCAATTACATTGCATTACAAATGATTGTCTTATATTATGTTAGAGATACACAAATACTTTATTGTGTGAAGAATTCATAAAAAACATTCACTCTACCTGTTTTGTTTTAAGGAAAAGTACCTGGTGGACCGAGCCTTGCTCGGTGTTATTTCATGTTCACCAGTTCATCCAGTTACTATAAAATATTTCAATGTCATAGAATTTATCAATGTAAACCTTTTTTATTGCTCCATGGACTCTTCATTCCACCTGCTGTATTTTCCCTTGATAGCTGTAGATTCCAAAAAGCTGTTATGATTACTTCATTTGTTTACACTTTCCTTTTTTATTTTCGTTGCTATCACGGCAACCCATAAGGCCAATGTTAAAATTTTACAACTTTAAAACTCGATTTAATACGTTATTAGATTTTCTCTGGCCAAGTAATCTGCGTAAAAGACGTTTTTGAGTCATAAATGACTTATTTCCAGACTTTGAAGGAAATCCTCGGAGCCGTTTTTGAGATAATGTAGAACAGTAAACGAAATACCCTTTTTAGACTTTAAATTTACCAATTATTGACACATAGGGTCGATTTTCGCGTCCGCAACTTCACAAGTCGGCAAAATGAAAAAATGTGTTTCCCTTTTTTATGTGATCATTACTGTGCAATGTGATAAGACACATAACACATAACAATCTACAAACGGTAGGTGTAGGCCTAACTTGAATGAATAGGTTTTAAACACGAACGGCCGTAAATGACGATCGTGCAGATTTACCGATTGCGGGTAGACGACAGTAGGGCCTAAGTTGTTTGACCAAATACGAATAAAATTGTTACGAAGGCGCGAATTTACCGTATTTATGGCTGCGGGAACACGACGAAAGTATATCCTTTGTAGAAGGCCACATTTTAGCGAAAGCCGGGAGGACAGGAGGACAATCGTTGAAAAGAAGGACATGTCCTCCTAAAAACGGACGTCTGGTCATCCTGAATCCAGTACGACCCCGGTGACGAAGCTTTGGTTGCATGAAGTATATTGGAATCGCGATATATCCACCAGTCTTTCGAATTGAGAATCAAAACATAATTTTCGATAGTTTAGGCCTACTTGTGTCTATGGAAAAACGCACAATAGGGATTTCTATTATAAAAGGACCTGAGAGTAAAATCTTTATCTAGGAACAATATTTATATAGGAACAAGTCTCCAGTAACCTCATTTTGTAAAAAAGGAGTGTATAGGTAGGTATACAGCACATACAAAAGTATTGGAAAAACGACAAAGTGCAATAATGTAATGTAGTGTAATGTAACCTTCTTTATTACCGTTGGACAATACAAGTAATGCATAGCATACGTCATTAGGTTAAATAAAACTACAATGTAATGGATCTGTTATTCTGTTGGTAGGTTTAAAATTATAAGAATGTTTTTTTACACTGTTAATATAGGAATAGGCTAACATATTATTTTTTACACAATAAAAATACGAATTATCTGTTTCATTGATCATTATACATAAATATTTTTTTCTGATTTTTTATGACTTTTTTATAAGTATACTTGACTGTTTGAAACTTTATCCAGCATTCAGCCAGTCTACTTTCGACAAATTGCAACATAAATAAGCTGTCACAATTAATGAAATTAAACAGAGCATTTCAAATATATTTTTAAAGTTTATTTAATACGGCTTTTCTTCGATTACATAACATTTGGTTAGGTCAAGTTTTAGGATATAATATCAAGTTCTAAAACAATCGTGTAAAAAACAATTATATTTAAAAATTAATTCATTTGAACGTGAGCTTACTTGGGAATAAATATTTTGTATGATTATTGTACTGCTTAATTATTTTAATTTTTATGTCAATGCAAAACTTAAATTTTGCGCGACGTCAAATTATAACAGCGCGATCGGGCTTAGTCGTGGATGAGAGCGAGAGCGGTTTGTCAGCGGGAGAGCGGGGGGAGCGGTTGGCTACTACGCCTCCCCCCTCCCGTGCCGCGCGGCGCCGCTGCCGGGCCGCTGCGAGCTGTCGACCACCCGTTCAGAACAGCTTCCGAGCCTCGCCGCTTGGAGCGCCACTCCATAGCGGCTTTCTCGGTGTAGTTCAAGTAAAATTCCGCTTGAGTCGCTAGTGTGCTTACAAAACGGCCATCCACAGATTTTACAATGGCGGTGAAACGTCTCCTTCTACATTCAAAGTCAATGGTTTAAGTTTAAGTTAACTGAGCTTTATTATATTAAATAAATGAAAAACTACTTATAAATCCAAATTACCATAAAATATATAAAACGTATTAAATGAGTAAACAAAGGACATTCTCCCGGTCGCTGCATTAAATGAGATAATTAATAATAGAGAACAGAAAAGGTGAGACTACTAAGAATGTTTTTGTCCAATTACGCAATGGCAAATAGCTGGTCTAAAAAATATACCTAGTTTTAATTTAACTAAACCTTAAAAGCAGTGGCACCTATTCAAAAATATCATACAATTTCGCGTACGGTAGGAAGTACTATCGTACATCGTAGAATCCATTGAAGTTATCGTACAAACACGATAATTATCGTACATCTGGGAACCCTGCGCCCGAACTTGCGGCGATGTACGGCCGGAAGTCGTAAAGATGAATTAATTGCTGATTGCGTAGGTCTACCTGCGGCGGTGTGTAGTGGTGGGTGGGGAGCAAAACAGGTGATGACTTCATTATTGAGGAAGAGTGAAGGGGTTTTTCGATGTGAGGGTTGTCTGAAGAAGTAGGTAATTTTACGGAGGCTCATGTCCTTATGATTTTCAAACATTTCAGAACTCTTGAGCTGGTATCAAGAAAATTGTTTTGAAGTTACGTAATAATTATCTTAATCCACCCCCCTCGACCCGCCTACAAACTTGTAGGTAGCCGGATCAATCCCGAGAAAAGTTAGTAGCTTTTTGAAGGGTTGTATCTGGAGCCAGCTGCCATTGGCTGTTGGGCTATTAATTAACAGTCCTGTCTAAGGAACGTGCCAACCTTAGTCGGTAACAAGGCTACAAGATCGCGCCATCATCACGATTATCACACTCATCCTTCACTCATATTCAGGGTAACGTCCTCCATGAGGTACCTGTCTCAGAAAAGAATGACAAAGAATGAATGAATGACCCCTTCAACTTTCATCCTCACCCTATGGCTCTCGAATGCGCATTTTAAGTTAAGTAACGTGAGTTTTTATGTTTTTACAGTTCGTCCGTTTTATCTTGAACTATGGGAATCGTTTGCACATGAAGCAGTTGGAGTGGAGTGAAAGGCAACAGAACATCACAAAAGTCGTATAGCCTGACATGTTAACATTTTCTAACAGCTGTCTAAACAATAATTTTTAAACAAACGCAGTTAATGTTTAGTGAAATTAATCTTTACATTGTTTATTGTACCTGTTAATTGAGATTAACAGGGACAATAAACATTAGATACATTAGCTGAAATGGCGACCTACCCAGGTAGGTATTTTAAGCCAAGTATGAATGACAGATGAGTGAAGGATGATTGTGGCGCGATCTTGTAGTCTAGTAACTGACTAAGGCTGACATATTCCTTAGACAGGACTGTTAATTAATAGCCCAACAGCCAATGGCAACTAAGCGACCTACATTTTAACGTGGGATCCGAACCACGATGTAATGTAACAGGGACAATCAACAATAACAATGTTTGCCAGCTCCGGCAACGGATTACACTATCACAAGATAAAACGGACGAAATTTTTTGATATAAGCTGTTAAACTATCATTCAAGTTTTATGATATTTTTATTTTCCTAAGGTCAATTTGAATAACGATTCTCAAGATTGTATCAGTTAATTTTATTTTACAATTGATTAGTGTACATAGTGGCCAACTTTTATTTAGGAGTAGGAGAGGACGCATGGGACTCAATTACTGAAAGGGTATAAAATAAAATTCACATACACATACACAAACATAATTTAGATCCATAGATCTAAATTAATACACTTAAATGTAATACACATAACATAGATCCATTTTTTCTCTCGCAGTGCATCAAGCGTCATAAAAACCAGAATTAACATACATGTAATAACATCCCGGATTAAATTTCAGCGTCAAGTGTAATTTCTGTGATCCAGTCGCAATGATAAACGAAAATACTCTACCTGCCGATAACGGGAACTCGTCGAGTCCCATAATTGTCCCACAGATGGCTCTGCGCAACTGCACCCTCCCCCCACCTCCCCCCGGCAGTTGTCTCTCTTTCACTTATTATTGGAAAAGGAAATTAAATAAGGAAGGAAATTAAAAAAGGCTCAAGAGCTGCAGATGTCTGGCGACAATAGCAACGGCAGTTTTATTTTTATTTTATCTCCTAATCGCCTCGCGTCTTTCGTCTGCCTCTTATAAGATCCTAATTTTAATTAAATTTCCAAGAATAGGTCCTCTACGTCGGGACATTATATTTTATCTACGAGTTTAACTATCTATCCGACTACTCCAGTTGCGACCTTTATTTTTAGCCGTTAAGATCATAAAATTTACATTGGGACATTCCATTTTATCTACGTTTAACTACCTAATCCGAGTACTCTAGTTGCGATTTGTGTTTTAGTCGTTGAGAGATCATCGGAAAAATGTCTTACTATGAGTTATGAGATTATATTTTCCGTCGAGTTTAAATACCTAATCCGAATATTCTAGTTGTGACTTGTATTTCAGTCGTTGAGGGATCATCGGAAAAAATTTCTTACGTTAAGAGATTATTTTTATCTACGAGTTTAACTATCTAATCCGAGTATTCCAGTTGCGACCCATATTTTAGTCGTTAGGAGATAATCGGTTAAAAACTTAATACGATTGTTGGTTAATAATTATCTACATTATCCGAGTATTCACGTATGTTTTAGTCGCTAAGAGATAATAGGATAAAAAACTTAAAACGATTGTTGGTTAATAACTATCTAGGTTATCCGAGTATTTGAGATGCGACCTGATTTTTTTCATCAAGAGATAATCGGATAAAAACTTAAAACGATCGTTCCAAGAGATAACCGGATAAAAACTTAAAACGATCGTTGCTTCGGTGTTATCGAGTTGAGAAAACTTGAGCAATTACGGTTGTTTCGCAGTCTGTTGGTGAACGTTGTATAAAAGTTACCGACTGGTTTACTCGCGTGTTATGTCAGGAATAATTATTCAGTTTTAAAAGGCATAACTTATATAATATTTTTGTGGTTGTTTTTCGTGTGATTTACTGATGTTTATTTCACATTTCTTCGGTGTTCATCTACAGTTTCTTTTTGGTATACAATTTTGTGCAGTTTTATTTATTATTATTGTATATATCTATAAAATCTTGGAGTTCTACACCTAGGAGGGAAAGAAGGAAGTTATATCATCGATTAATAAATAATACAAAGAGAAGACATTTTTATACACTGGACTAAATACAGGTAGGTCTTCATTTTGTTCCTCCTAATTGAACAATCTCCGTGTTTTTCTAAGGAGAGTTTATGTAGCACTATGTTATGTTAATGATATTAATTATTCAATTATTACAAATCCGAAGATTACAAATTAACTAAAATAAGATGTTAAACAAAAATAAAATAAAATAAAATATGATTGGAAAACGAAGTATAATTTTAATGGCTCGTTAGTTTTGGAATTGAAGCTATATTTTGCCGCATTGCATCCTCTTTGGATATTTAGATCGGCGGCACCAAATTATGACAGACGTAATGCGATAAAAAGCTTCAGTGAAGAGCTTAACGCACAGATGTGTGAATTCACGCCATTTCATTAAGGTAATTTTAGGCGTTTTAGTAAGGAAATTATTCTAATTCAGAAAAATTAAGTTCATTTATTTTTTATTGACCAAAATAGACCAATTAATGTGACTGATTTAGTATTGGACATTTTATTATTCAGCGCATAATTCCTTGTGTGTCCCGGAAAAAATGTAATTACTGTGCAGTAAAATTTGCTTAGGACATTAAATGATTGCATCTATGGTAAGATTCCCTTCCCCCCGGAGCAGTGTAAAAGAACGTATACCATGAAATACAGGGAACATTACGGAAAATTAAAGTAATTAATTACGCTCCTTCCCCATGAATTATCCTGAATTCCTTGACAGAGTCAAGAAAAACTATATTTATTAGCAGTGCCTTTGTGAGAAGTTAACTAGATCAAAATGTTGTATTCAACAACCGCATGATTAAAGCCTCAAGAACTGTTGCGAATAAAATGATCAAGGAATGAGCTTTGAATTATTACTTTTTATTTAGCTGTTAAGCTGTACCTGACTTTCAAAATTGACTTTGGCCTAATGGGAATAAGTAGAAACGCGATATTTTGTGTCTGGAATCCCAGCTTCATAAACGAAACTACATCCGGACTCCGAGGGACTCCCAAAATATTTCTTGTGTGAACTTTTTGATATAGTTTTCCCAATGTGCACAGTTGACATTTGACTGTCAGTGTCTGTAAGTGCAGATGCAGGTGCAGGCACCCGGGTCTGTCATGCTGACCCGGGTGGAAGGCAAGATAGGCTCGCCGGAGAAGCCACTGTCGGACCTGGGACTGGTGTACCGCAGCTACTGCAGTATGTGACAGTTGACTGTCAGTGTGTGTGTGTGTGCAGGTTATCTGCTGACCCGGGTGGAAGGCAAGGTAGGCTCGCCGGAGAAGCCACTGTCGGACCTGGGACTGATGTACCGCAGCTACTGCAGTATGTGACAGTTGACTGTCAGTGTGTGTGTGTGTGTGTGCAGGTTATCTGCTGACCCGGGTGGAAGGCAAGATAGGCTCGCCGGAGAAGCCACTGTCGGACCTGGGACTGGTGTACCGCAGCTACTGCAGTATGTGACAGTTGACTGTCAGTGTGTGTGTGTGTGTGTGTGGAGGTTATCTGCTGACCCGGGTGAAAGGCAAGATAGGCTCGCCGGAGAAGCCACTGTCGGACCTGGGACTGATGCACCGCAGCTACTGCAGTATGTGACAGTTGACTGTCAGTGTCCGTGTGTGTGGAGGTTATCTGCTGACCCGGGTGGAAGGCAAGATAGGCTCGCCGGAAAAGCCACTGTCGGACCTGGGACTGATGTACCGCAGCTACTGCAGTATGTGGCAGTTGACTGTCAGTGTCCGTGTGTGCAGGTTATCTGTTGACCCGGGTGGAAGGCAAGATAGGCTCGCCGGAGAAGCCACTGTCGGACCTGGGACTGGTGTACCGCAGCTACTGCAGTATGTGGCAGTTGACTGTCAGTGTCCGTGTGTGCAGGTTATCTGCTGACCCGGGTGGAAGGCAAGATAGGCTCGCCGGAGAAGCCACTGTCGGACCTGGGACTGGTGTACCGGGAACGCGCCAAAGTCGGACAGTGCCAAAGTCGGACAGCGCCAAATCGAGACTGTTTTTCCGTCCTGAGTTGGCGCTGTCCGACTTTGACGTTTCTGTGCAAAAATGAAACAGTCTGGGTTTGGCACCTGACGCTCCCGCCAAATCGGGACTGTTTCAAAACAGTCCGGGTTTGGCGCTGTCTGACTTTGGCACTGTCCGACTTTGGTGTTTTGGGAATTTTAAACAGTCCCGATTTGGCGCTGTCCGACTTTGGTAGCGTCCCGGTGTACCGCAGCTACTCCAGTATGTGACAGTTGACTGTCAGTGTCCGTGTGTGTGTGCAGGTTATCTGCTGACCCGGGTGGAAGGCAAGATAGGCTCGCCGGAGAAGCCACTGTCGGACCTGGGACTGGTGTACCGCAGCTACTGCAGTATGTGGCAGTTGACTGTCAGTGTCCGTGTGTGCAGGTTATCTGCTGACCCGGGTGGAAGGCAAGATAGGCTCGCCGGAGTAGCCACTGTCGGACCTGGGACTGGTGTACCGCAGCTACTGCAGTATGTGACAGTTGACTGTCAGTGTGTGTGTGTGCAGGTTATCTGCTGACCCGGGTGGAAGGCAAGATAGGCTCGCCGGAGAAGCCACTGTCGGACCTGGGACTGATGTACCGCAGCTACTGCAGTATGTGACAGTGCAGTATGTGACAGTTGACTGTCAGTGTGTGTGTGCAGGTTATCTGCTGACCCGGGTGGAAGGCAAGATAGGCTCGCCGGAGAAGCCACTGTCGGACCTGGGACTGATCTCGTATCGCAGCTACTGCAGTATGTGACAGTTGACTGTCAGTGTTTGTGTGCAGGTTATCTGCTGACCCGGGTGGAAGGCAAGATAGGCTCGCCGGAGAAGCCACTGTCGGACCTGGGGCTGATCTCCTATCGCAGTTACTGGAAGGACGTTCTCCTGGAGTACCTTTGTAACCTGGGCGGCAAGACGCTATCCATCAAAGGTGTGTATTATTTAATCTGGAACTCCAAATCGTAAAGAATTGGAACTTTTCTGATCATATTTTTTTACAATAATTCAATCAATACTGCTTTACTGGTACAGTTTTGAGAAATAAGTAATGTTTAACGCAGTTATTTCTCTTATCATATAACTTCTCAGTTCTGATCAGTTCGATGTCAGATTCCAGAAGACCCAATATATACATAACTTCAATATAAAAGTAATTTGAGAAGAATAAACTCGAGTTAATTTGATCTCGAATGATACGCGTGTTTTAAATGGACTCTTATCTTTTAATTGGAAAGAACTATGTGGCAGTTGTATCTACATTGCACTGATGTAATTGAACAAGTTCTTTTAAATACAATTTTGCAATATTGCTTAGGTGCAGTTTTTTATGGTATTTAGAATTCATACTATTGTTGTTTGTTGTTTTTTATTACCGGAAGCAGTTTTGCATTGTTGTTATTATTTTAGGTGTAA
The DNA here is from genome assembly GCA_035578135.1 of Flexamia atlantica. Lineage (NCBI taxonomy): Eukaryota > Metazoa > Arthropoda > Insecta > Hemiptera > Cicadellidae > Flexamia > Flexamia atlantica. Next base: position 12,478,089 of record JAQJVK010000003.1, on the reverse strand, counting down.
TTGTAAAACAACAAAAAAAGCAATAAGAACTATTAAGAACCTTCAATAGATCCTGCAGAGAACACTTCAAGACACTCAATATTTTAACAGTGTAACAATATATTTTTGAAACTATCATGATATACAAAACATTAAACCTCAGCAGCAATATAATAAACCCAGAAGTACACAGCTATAATACAAGAAGGAAAATTAAATCATACAACTGATCTTACCCACGCATCGCAGACTTCAATTCTATACTAAGAAACCATGATATACAGGAGGAAAATGTTTCAGAACATAACCAAAAGAATCAAAAAATTAAAAAAAAGCTGTAAATTCAAAAGGAAATTGAAAGATTACGTGATTAGAAAAACAATTTATTCCTTTGATGAATACTACAATTTGTTAATAATAATCAAGTGTATATACCAGGATATAAGAATAATTTTGTAAATGTAATGTAATATTTGGGCACTATTCAAATGATCAAGGCTGCACTATTTTTTGAATAAAGATAACTTGACTTTGACTTTGTGTTGCGCTTCGTGTGTAGTCATTGCAAGTGATGTCTTGGTGTTCCAGACATCAGTCAGGAGATGGCCATCAACTCGTACGACATCGTGAGCACGCTGCAGGCTCTCGGCATGATGAAGTATTGGAAAGGAAAACACATCATACTCAAGAAACAGGTAAGTTGCATCATCCAATCGTCAAAATTTTTAAAGCTATCGATTTATTACGGTCGCTTTTTCATAAATTAGATACATGCTTACACAGCTTTGTGTGGTACTGACGGTAAAATTTCACTCGTCACGTCCCAAATTATTTTTATTGTTCTTAAATACGATAACCTGTTTGAAAATGTTGTGTTTTTCATTGTTAATTCTTCCAGGGAATTTTTTCTGTTGAAAAATGAAATACATGTGAGAAATGTACAAGGTTTCAATGTAAACCTGAGAACAATAATAGTCCAACTAAAATCATTAAAAAACCTTTTTTCAACTTTGAAATAGCATGAGTGTCTACTAAAAGGTTTGGACCCTTTTTCAAACTTATTTTTAAAAACAAGAATATAATGTTGAAACAAAAATAACAAAATTGAGTTTTCAGAGTATTTTTATAAAGCACATTCTCGCTCGCCATTGGTGACCTATGCGACATATTTTAACCTATTGTACTTACATTAAATTTTAAAACTGTCTGTATATATTAATGGAAAAAACTTTGATTCTTTGTTTCTTCTCTTATTCTGACACTTAGGAGTTGATCATCAAAAAAATTGGAGAAGATTCAACTTAATCACAACACATTGTCTTGTTTATTTTTCTCGACGAAAGAAAAATATGTAAAATTATTTTCCAAGAAATAGTTTTTCCTGCGTAGGATATATGCATTTTACAACAATCCAAGTGTAGAAACTGGTTATTTATACTTGTACATACTGTACCTTTGAGTATTACCTTTTCTTAACATTTTTATTTTTAATCAAATTAATTTTAATTAGCCTCCAAATCCCACAAAACTGTAATTTTCCCTTTATGGTCCCCTTATATGTTAACACTAAGCCTCAGTAGTATCTCAATCAGAATTAGATTCTATCGAGGTTTGAGAGCCGCGTGGAAATTTGCATCCAATATTCGCCAGACTTTGTTAAAGTCTCCCCCAGCCCAGACGCATTCATGGCATTTCTTTGAGAGGTTCCAGACTCTATTATTCTCCCGCCACTGTTCCAAAGGTCATCAGAATTTTTTATTTTGCACTCAATTCAATTAAATAGTGATCCTTTTTGTTCTTCTAATGGAAAATGCAGTCGTTTTTACTACATTTATTTTTACGGTCAGATAATTAATCAGCATTGGAAAATGGCTATTGATCAATCAATCAATGTCTAGAAAAATATGTTTAAGAGAAAGTTAAATTATTATCAAGAACTTAATTTTAAAATAACAATCTTCCAAATTTATTTTTCACTGGTAATTTGTGTATTCTTCATTGTTTGCAGGGAATATGAAAGTAAATATGTTTTTGTTTTATATTAGCATCATTAAAAAAATGCGTAAATGCATGTATAAAAATACACTAAATACTCACCACCTTATTATTAGTTTGTTGATTCAAAAACGTTTTAAATAAAGAAAGAGAGTGGCCCGTATATTTGCTCCCTGGGCAGACTAAACAGTGCCAACTATTAGAGCTTTGTTTCTCTGGTTATTTTTGTCTGCCGTTTACACTCTTTCAGATAATTTCATTCACCATTTGTTTGTTCATCATCTCGGTTGAAGAGTAGAGCGAATGGTTTGATGTAACCACCGTTGTGTTTTTATAGATTTCCTTCACTTTCATGTACAACTTTGTTGATTTTTGGGACCATTATACCTCCCGATTTAAATTATTTGTTTGATCGAAATATTTCAAACTCTTACCTCAATGTTCATAAAATTCTATTCTGGTTCCAGTTGATAGTTAAGGGTAATAGATTCATTCATTATATTATTCACTTTGTTTCCTTTTTAAATCCCTAACCTGTAAACTCCAAACTGGTAACTTATGTTTCTGAATTCTGTTAGGTCCTGTATTATATATTGTACAGCTTTTTATTTGTTTTAAAGCTAAAGATTTGAGGTTAACCCCTTTCCAAGATCAAAGCCCTGCCATTGTGAATTCAGTGGATTTGTGATTCTTTTATATTATTTTTTGGCATTACATTTTTTTGAGGTTGTGTATGCAAAACTATTGTAAGCGTTGTTTATTTATAAAAAGGATTCAGCTGGGTATTTTTTTACCACTCCAGTGTGGACACAAGCCAAAACCCCTTTAGTAGACTTGATTGATTGTGGTGAAAAACCTGTTATAGGCCTATACCTATACCTCACACAGCATCCCCTTCCCAGGGCCCACACATTTTTTATTGAGTAGAGGCAGAACCCTTAAATTTCAATTATTTTAACTAACTTGATCATTTATTTGTTGTTATTTATCTATTGGTTTTTATTTTTTACTTATTTATTTTTTCTATTTTTTATTTTTACATATATATATATTTTAATTTTTCTATTATTTTAATTTTTATATTTTAATTTTTTAATTTATATTTGTTTTTTTTCTATTTGGTTATTTTTATATTTTATTTACTTGTCATTTATTTTTTTAATTATCTTGTTTGTTTGTCAGGATGTGATAGAAGAGTACGTGGAGCGGACGAAGCGGCGGGGGCCGAGCTACAAGGAGATCGACCCGTCGTGTCTCAAGTGGACACCGTTCGTTGCCCCGCACAACCCCGCCAACACATGAAGGCGGCAGCCGGCACAAGGTACAACATTGGCGGGGGCATGGGAGAAATTGTGTTTTTGGTGCCATAAGATAATTTTTTAAGGATTTTTTTGTAATTATTTTGTATTTATTCAAATTTAATTTTTTGGATTTTTGCTATAAAAATTCCTTTAATCCTCTGTAAAATTATTTATAATGGTATATAGAAACATTTACAAACAAAGCACAACCCCACCAACACATGAAGACGACAGCTGGCACAAGGTATCAAAACTTAGCGGGGGCATGGGAGAAATTGTGTTTTTAGTCCATTAATTTTTTTTGGTCTTTTCTGTAATTTTTTAATTTTTTAAATTTAATTTTTTGAATTTATGCCATAAAATCCCTTTAATTTTCTGTAAAAGTATTTAAAATGGCCTATAAAAGAATATACCACAGCAAGGAAAAACATTAAACGAGACAAAACCACCAGGGGTGAGGTTAACAAAAATTATTTACTCTTGACCATCAATTTCCTGTAAATAATAATTAAATTAAATAAGTTATAACTATTATTTTATCAGCAAAACAGTAAGTACAGTACACTCTCGATTATCCGGACCCTAGTTATCCGAGACTCCAGGTTACCCGAGGCAGCTCTAAGCTTAAATATACGTTTTTATTTTCTTACTAAGCGTTATAATGGGTAAAACAAGTGTCTTTATTTAAAATTCTATTATTTGCAGCTCAAAAGGACTTTCATTGTTGTATTTATTGGTAAATACTATATCTAATAAAACATCGAAGTGGTCTCATTACAGCCCAACCTCAAAACACACATAAACTCCCTATTATCCGAGGTTCGTGGTATCCAACGTAGCCTTGGTCCTGAAGACGTCGGATAATCGGGAGTGTACTGTAGAAGCCTTTAAACTTAATTGATGGTTTGAACTGTAATTAAAACTGTGTCTCCGTGAATGATTCAAGAAAAATTGGGAATTTCTGCCCCATTTTTGCACTCTAGCTCACAAATTTTACATCCAATTTTTTTCCCTCGGCACTATCTTACCATGATTATCATAAAAATAAAAAAATGTCATGAAAATGTTCGACTGCAATGTCTTACCTGCGTCTGTCGGCAGGCGAGCTGAGCAGCTGAGCCCTTGTGTCCTCTCACGCAGAGATCTCCGCGCGCCTGTGGAACAAGCCAGCCTCCGCCGTCCGATCTTTCTACCTCTTCTGACCGCCGCCGCCTCTGCGCGGTTCTGTGGTATTTTCCGACTCGTTTTTCGTCGAAAGCCGATATTTATAGTACATCACGTTACTGGGTTGGAAAGTAGTTTTGCCAGACGAGCATGATAGTTCCCACGTGAGCGGAAGTGCGGGATTTTCATGTGAGTGCGGTAAAATTTACCGGCCGTGTAATGTACAATACTTTTCATCATACTGCTCAGAAAAACATACAGTTATAACGTATTCCTTGCATAAACCATCATGTTCCTCAATCATTCAAACCTAACCTATAATAAATCAAACAAAAATTTGCTACTGCTTCTAGTGCTATCACTACATTCCTCTAAAAAGTAACCAATAAACACGCATTAAACGTCAATTTACTGCAAATCAGCTGATTGTTTACTTCCGTTTCCTGTAATCACAGTCCCACAAAACTTTATCAGCCCGGAAATAGTTTTTTTCGGACTTGTACGGCAATGGGTACCTTTCGAGCCAACAAAAAGGAGCAGAAAACACATGTTTCTGTGTCAGTATGATGAAAAAAATTAAGCCGAACTTTGTTTTCTATATCTATCGCAATTTTGATAATTAAGGCAAGCCACACACTAAAGTGGCGTCGCAAGGCACTGTGGGCAGGAACTTAGTCAAATAGTATTGTATTTTTATGTAAAATCAGCTGATTTGGAGATGCCACTTGATGCAATTTCCACGTAAATTATATAGGTGCCATGCCATACCTTGCCATGCCAGTCTGGTGTGTGGAGTACCTACAAGTCATGCTCAATCGTAAGGATCCGATTTTTTAAACTGTTGAATCCATAATAATCAATCTCATGGTATATCAAGTAAGGTAAATCCGAAGGCTGTATTTTTAAAGCCTGCAATAATTGAATAGCCTAATTGAATAGCTCCAATAGTGAGTACATTCGAATCTGGGTCCAGTTGCCATTTGTCTTTGGGCCATGAATTAATGGTACTATCTATCATTAGTTAGTAGCAAGATTCGGGTTTGGACCATTCCCGATCAAAGTGTTAAAAATGCCACTAGCTTTGAAACACATAAAATATATAAAGAATACATTTTATAATTATTAAATTGATGTAAACAATTAAAATTTCATCTTTTGTCAAAATAATACTTTTATAAAAATTGTGCCTCTAATTATTAAGATTAAAATTAAAATTGATGTTTATTTTTGGTACTGTACTTAAGTAAGTTAAAAATCAAAAATCACCATTAAGAAAAATTTATCAAGAAAAATCTGTTGTTTCCTTTATTTGGGATTATAGTAAGGTTTATTTAATTCAAGCAAAGATATAAAGACATAAATAAATAATTATAAAGCCCATTATTTAGTAATGTTAACATCATGTTTGTTGGATTTGTATTTGAGCTGATGGTACCATCTATAGACTGTCATTGGCTTAAAACTTCTGCACTTTTATACCTTGTTTTTCTGCAATTACAGCATTACATTTTATTTAAGTAAAGTTTCAGTACATCAGCCTAGATCATTAAATAAACCATAAACATTCAAATATTGTGTTTTGTAGTTTTTTTAGAGGATTTAAAAATGTTCTGTTACTTGATAACTTTTTTTAGACCGTTCACGATCAAACCGTTAAAAGTGCCGCTGCCATAGAAACATACACAAAAGACATAACAATATTCTCAAGCTATTTTTTTTGTTTCCCTCCATGGATCTGGTTGAAACTTGATGTTTTTTATGACTGTTGCCCCCTGAAGACTTGTATAAAAAAGTCTTTGTTTTTCCTTGAAGACCTGGGTTTGGACCATTCCTGATCAAATATTTAAAAAATGCCATCAGCGTAAATACACTTACAATTAGAAAAAAACTCGAGTATGTAGTGTATATGAGCAGAAAAAAACTCAAGTATTTAGCATAGCGGATATAAGCTATTTCTATGAAAAATGTTTTTTTTTCTGCCTTTTATCTTCACTATTTAGTCTGATGATCGAATTCAAATGTAATAATGTTTTACTGTATATATTGTATTATAAGTGTAGTTTTCATAAGTGTGAAATATCTGTTATTTAGTTTCAACTGAATTTGCAGGAAACTTGTAAATAATGTTGTCTACTTGTCTTCTCAGCTTTGTAAAAATAAGTTATTAACATAAATTTCAAATTTGATATTTTTAGCATTATAACTAATGCAAATGTGTTATTTTCTAAGTTGTATACAGGGCTGTTAGGGTAGAATGATATCATTATTTGTAAGGATGATATTTTGAATGGCGGAATTTATATGTGTAAGTATTGGAATGAATGGGATGATATTTTTTTATCAATTGATCATTGAATAAATCTACTTTTATTTATATCAAGACTTCTATTAAAAAGATATATACTAATATTTTATTGTAAAAAATATTTAGAATTTACTTTAGTGATATAACATTAGAAACCACTTAGTTTATTGATGGCCTTGTGTAGCATTGAAGTCAATTTTTTTTTTAATTTATCAAAGATTGATCCTTTGCCTGTTCTTGATTTTACTCTGAATCCTTTGTTATTTTAATACTTAGCGGTGTTATTTTTGTATGTTTTATGATTGTTTATGCTTGAAAAGAAACACTTTTGTACACTCAGTTTAATGAAAAGTGAATTCTTTATACTCAGTGAATGTATAAAGAAAATCTGGAACAAATTGCTTGAAACAGTTGTTTATTAATAAAGGACTAAATTTTTAGAATAAAATTGTTGTTTAGTCTTTATAACTTTGAATATCTAATTATAATTTAACGACTGTTAAACTAATTGTCCAAAGATAAAAATTAACTAAAATAATTTGTATAGCTTTGTATTACCTACAGTCATCTTGTATATTTGCTTGTTCCATCAGTCCTTTATAAAGTCACTTTTACTAAAAATTTCAATTCTGGCTCAAGGGAGTATGATGAAGATCAGCATGATGATATTTTCTTTATATAGGATTATTGTGAAATATGTAAAAACCTTAGGTGTGTACATAGTTATAAAGAAGGGATTGATTTTTTTAAAGTGAAACTTGAAGCCTCTTTCAAAGTACAAAATCTCTGAGATTTTTCATATTGTTGATAAGATATAGTTGATTATGTGTGTTTTTTTATTAAAGTCAGTTTACTAGTTATAAATGCCTGTGAATTAATTTCACCTTTCAACTTCAACCTCATTTATTGTATTTACTGTTGACGCTGATTAACTGCAGAAATATTTGTTTTATTAAGTGACTATATCTCTAAAATTGTTGTTGCACATTGAAAAACATGTAACTTTATGAAAAGGTTTAAGTTCAGAATCATTCAGTAAAATTGTTCTACGATGTGTAGGCCTACTTTAATTATAATTTATTTCCAGATTGGCATGGTGATACAAGCCTGAGATAGTCTTATTTTTGAAGTCGCCTGATAACTAAACCAGCACTTACATAAATGTGCCTTTGCCGTTAATCCCATCATAAAACTTTTTAGCAAAATTTGAATATCACAATTAAACTAATTTTTGTTATTAATGAAAAAGGTTTTGACTTTAAACTGTTCCTGTACCAAACAAATATTTATGAAACATACCGTTCTCCCAAGCACTCTAAAATATTTCTAATTTTTATCTCAATTAGATTAATTCAGATTATTTTCAGATTAATTTTTATGGAAAATTGTGTAAAAGAGACTACTTTTAACAAGCATTACAGAAAAGTCCAAGAATCTTTTTTTCAATAAAAAAATTGACGGGATAGTCGAGTGGATAAAGCGCTCACCTCATAACCTGAGGGTCACCGGTTCAATTCCTGACAGGATCGAAACTGGGTCCAGTTGCCATTTTTCATTGGGCTATGAATTAAGGATGCTATCTAACAAAAGGTCGCCGCTAGGTAGTAACAAGACCCGGGTTTGGACTGTTCCCAATCAAAACGTTAAAAAATGCCACTGGCTTAGGAAGACACAAAATAAAAAAATACTAAAAAAATCCATTGCGATGGAAAATTGATCAAAACTTTACCATGACCAAAACCTTTTTGCGCCACCTCGTGCTCTAAATTTATCGGTAATTAAGCCCAATCTCCTTCAGTAATTACAAAAGCAATGTGAGCAGACGGCCGGGCGGAGGTCGGGCTGGCCAGTTATGGGTGCTTTGACCTTGCGGCGAGCGGAGGGATTTGAACCCGTAAACTCGCAAGCACATGCGCGCAGGACGGCGCGCAACTTGGCGAATAATCAGTCCCGAGGATGACGGGACAGGGTGATTCGAGTCTCTCAGATAGGTCTTAATTTTTACAAATCTTAAATTTATATTTAAATAATTTTTTTGACAATTTAATAGCTCTGTATAGTATAGAGCTGATGTATTAACATCCATAATACTTAGTGAGCAGCAGAATTTGAATTTAGTAGACCTTATTTATGGCCAAGATGTGAAAGCAAACCAACATTTGCTATATGTCACAATTTATATCCCTTTTTGGGGTATTTTTAGGGTCTATAGAAGGACAGTAAAGTAGGAAAGAAAAGGAAATCAAAAGAGTTCTGTAAAATAAGAAATTAGTGCATATAAAGTCCATAGTAGTTCTATTTGTGTGATGAGTAGGCCTTAAGTGAAGAACAAGTTAGTCTCACGAGTGAAAATGATGGCGCCCGAGTTTGTCAAGGGAGACAATTTTCTGGAGAGAGACAATGTGCTTAACTCTTGCAATACACACAACAATTTCCCCCCACCTGCAATAATAAATCGAGACCATAAACATTTATTTTATTCAGTTTGTAATTAATAAAAATACCTATTTTGTTTTGTTCTGCTATTAGTGTCTGCAATCGGGTAGCTGCGACCATTCATATACTAGCACCAGTGATCAGCTGATTGTTCTCACAAGCTGATTTCTTGGACGTTTTCACAGCTGATAGACGTTAATGTTATTGTCCTGATTATTATTTGATTATTCCTGCCACTAAATCAGCTGTTAGTGCCTGTATTCGTTGAGCTGCAACATATTTGCACGCCTGCAAGAAAATTTCAAAGCGCTTTAATTTTTGAATTATTGATTTTAATGTTACTCTTATGGGTTTACTTTACTCTCTTTTGGTGACAAATTATTATTTTACTCATGCATTAAAAGGAGTAAAAATCATGTATATATAGCAGGTGGGGGAGAACGTTTTCCTTTTGTGTAATGTTGGATACAATGACATATCCCAATCTGCCTAGAGGCCTACTTATCTCTACAGTAAATTAAAAAATAAGCATGATTATTGTGATATTTTTTCCTCAACTCATGTGGGCTGTTATAAAAATCAAAGCTCACAGTTTGAATTATTACTATCATAAATAAACATGAAATAAATATTTATTTATTTTATTCATAGGCCTGAAGACTACTTTTTTTATTGTATTGTTTTGGGCATTTGTTTGTTTTCCATGTAAATAAACAAATGTTATTCAATGAAAAGGGTAGGTTACCAGCAGCTATACCATGATGAAGCTTGGGAGTTTTTGTAAAATATGTGGCTCAAAACCCTTTTTTTGGGGGGGGGGGGGGGGTAAGAACGAAATGTGAAAGAGTTTTATTAATTCGTCAAATTAACAAAACTTTATTTACTGATATTATTCATTGTGTTTCCAAACTGAGAGATACAGCTCATACAATTTTAGATTGAAAATCATCCAAGCTTTAACATGTTCCTCACAAGTTATGTCATAAGGAGCTGCAAGTCTCAAACTACGGTACCGTACACTTTGTTGGAAATTGACAGTGTGGAAATGGAAGAGTAGAGGCCTTATTGGAGATTGCTATACTTACTGGGCTTTCTCTGGGCACAAGAGATTTGTTTTCTACATCCTCACACGAAACATATTTTTGATTAAAGTCATTTTTAAATTTAATCTGTCATTTGAATTTCATGCTTTGTGTATTCCATGTTGTGCGATGAACGAAGACTGAAGATCCTATAATAAACGATTCAAATCCAGACGATTGGTAAAAGTTTGTAAATCTCTGAATATGGTGGTAGTTTATTACGTTACTAGCCCGGTAAGTACTCTTTTACCGGACGAGCATGAGAGTTCCCGCGCAAGCCAGAGGCAAGTGCTGGATTTTCATGCGAGCACGGTAAAACTTACCGGGCGTGTGACGTACGATACTTTACATCACACTTCTCAGTAAAAAACCATATTTTTTAAACATAACGTATTCCTTGCATAAACCATTATGTTTCTAAATTCCTCAAACCAAACCTATAACAAACAAACAAACATTTATTTTGCTATTGCCACCAGTGCTGGCACTACATTCCTCAATTAACCTATATACATGCATTAAACGTCGGTTTGCTGCAATCAGCTGATTGCTTTCATTTTTAACTTCCTTTATTTCTGTTTCCTAGTGCACGGTAAATTTACTGTGCACTGCACGGACAGTGAATCATTAATATACCTTTTATTCTTATGGCCCAGCTGTAGCTACATAGCATTGACTTATTCATAGTCAAAGGATATAGTTTTGGGTGACCTAGAATTTAAAGTTGACATAGTTTCATTGATTACCAAAAGAGGGTGCTCCTATGAACCCCTTATTTAGCTATTTATTTTAACAATTTGTATTCTATCTTGCATAAATCAATAATTAATTGACTATTGCTTGTTTTATGTGTCACTAAATGATATATTACTTGCTCCTGATACTTAAATTAAAAGGTGATATCAGCACACCCTGTTGGGTATTCACTATAACTAGGAGCTCTTTCAATCCTGGGTCCCTCAAAACCTGGTACACATTTTACAATGCATGGAAGGTCTGCTTCAGATTCAAAGTCAATGGTAGTAGCTGTAATAAATAGGCTTACCATATACAGTATTTTTCATTGCTACTGAGGACAAAAATGAGGACACATGTTAAAAGTAGGGGCAAATAGTATTAATTTTTAAAACAATTGATACATATATCAATGTTCATGATAATTTTAGCGAATTTTCTCTGGAATAGCCTAAGCTATTACCGTCGTTTTAACAGAATGGACAAAAAATATACAATTGGTTTGATAGCCTCGACATCTGTTAAATATATTTAATGAAGGTAACTAACCTGCCTGAGATGTCAAAAATTGTTCTCATTACTGCGAGACGCGTTTCGCATCTTGACGATGCATCATCGGTCGCTGAAAACCTATACATACTATATTTCACACATTAGACGTGTTTGTCACAGTTGTGTTCCATCGTGTGAACTGTGACAAACACGTCTAATGTGTGAAATATAGTATAGGTTTTCAGCGACCGATGATGCATCGTCAAGATGCGAAACGCGTCTCGCAGTAATGAGAACAATTTTTGACATCTCAGGCAGGTTAGTTACCTTCATTAAATATAAAAAATATACTTTCAGGGTAACCTCAGAAATCATATTATTTTTTAAATCAATTTATAGCTGTTTATGTGATCTTTCAGTATATGAAGTAAGATTATCGCGAAAACGCATTTTTACCTGCAAAAATCACGACTTGTTTCCAAATTTAACAGGGGCCATATGGGTAATAGCATTGAATAAACATTTGTTCTAAGGTAATAGTATTTCCTTTTTTGGAGTGTCCGTTAACACGATAACTCTCGTAAATATCGTCCGATCGTGACAAAATTTAGTACAGACATGTACTGGCCAGATTGACATATCCAAAGTGGGGTATCGGCTGTTTTTACTTTATTTTATTTAAAGTAATCCATAAAAAGCTATTAACTCTTGAAATCTTGTTAAAATACATGAAATAGATTCCTTTCTGCTGAAAAACTAGGTACGGACTATTTTTAAAATCGCGGACATTTTATGACAGCAAACATTTTCGCGGACAAGTATTAAAAAAGAGGACTGTCCTCAGTCCTCAGTAATCGCGGACGTCTGGCAAGCCTACCTGTAAACTTGTTAACAAGCAATTCGCCCATCAGCCGCGGCCGTCCGCAGGTGGAGGTGGATGCCAGACAGGATGTCCGCCTCTGCGGCCTCCCGCCGCGCCGCGCCGCCGTCAATTAGTTATTAATTACAACAATGAGAATTAAGACATCGCGTTAGCAGTCCATTCGCGGCCGGAACTGTCATGGCCGCCTTCCGCTCGTCCTGGAACAGACACGAGGTTGTAGATGTGAAGGAAATATAGGCGGTCAAATGAATTGGTTGCTAGGGTTGTCGAACGTCCCGAATTTCCGGAACTGTTCACCGAATTTGGCCATTTAGGCGTCCCAAAAAAGGCTCTTGGGACGCACATTTGTCCCGAATTTCAGTTGGTCGTCGGTCGTCAATAATTAATCGTCAAAACATAGACGTTGCTTCCAACTTTGTAAAATTTTGTAATAACAATAAAATGAATTTGAATTTGAATTATTTGAATATTCTTAAATATAATAATTAAATTTATGAATTATTAATTTGAGATTTGTGAGCATTTATTTACTGACAATTATGTAAACGCCCACTAAAACCGCTTAAGTATAGAACGGGAATTATTTTTCAATTTGCAATAAGCAAATTCATTAAGATGACAGGTAATACAGTAGTAGCATTCCTTTGTCTGTGGTAGTAGTTTCCAGCGTCTGCGAATAGAAGCGAGTCAAATGAAAATAGTATTATCAATATAAACATATTTTCTTTTCAAACCGAGTTGAGATGTGTTTATGTTCAATGAATTTTATCTTGCTAATTTTAACATATTTGCATGGATTTTAATTGTATTTAAATAATTCATCACGAATGGAAAAAGTTTGTATTGGCAATTTTGTTTTAATATCAGTACTAAACTTAAAAAATACCATTGTATCTTTCCTCATTGCCGGGTTGGGGGGGGGGGGGTAGAATTCTGTTAATTGGGAATTTAATATCCTTGGGAATTAGTGTTATAAATCCACCCAACAAAATTAGGGTAACCTATTCAGGCCGCACGTACGCTCAGTGTTAGAATTAAAATTATTTTGGACGGACTGGACCATGTTACTTGACTCGGAATGTACTGCAAACGTTTTCCAGTAAATGTGACTTTACTGATGACGGTGATACACATTTCCTAACGTTTCTAGATAATTTACCCTATCCTCATCTTCATTCGAAGGGAGGTCCTTTACTTATTGGAAAAATGATTTTGTATATTTCAGCGCCCAAAATTTAAATACTATAGACATTAACAAAAAGGAACTCATGATTTACCATGCACCAAAATAAAATTATGAACAGCAACAGGAAAATGGGCCCTAAACGAGCCTTAGTGCAGGAAAGTAAAAGCCCTTTCACGAGAGGGTAGAAAAAGGCTACGTAATCAACAATAATAATTATTTATTATTTATCATAAATAATAATAACTATTTATGATAAATAATAAACAACAATATTAACTATCGTACAGTCGGTCGTTTTTATAGCCACTATCGACAATAACCCACTACTAACAATGAATTTCAAACTGCAACTGTAAGTAAGTACCTGCATCACCGGTCTGACACTTAAATGGAGCCAAGTGGTAAGCTTATTGGAGCGGGTTAGTTCGATGCACTTTATTCAGATGTCGTTGTAAAAACATGGCTTTCTTCTTCTTCACTGATTCAGCCAATCAGAACGACGATAACGATCTGCTAACTTCCTATTCCGTTTCCCCTGATTTTCTGTCATGACGCGACATGTACACAACCATAACGAGTTGGAAATAATTTGAGTGTGGGGAAATACCTAAAGTACGTTTGCAGAAAGCTGTTCTAGTGTAAGTTGTTTCGCGAAATACCGTTCTGCGTGATTCATAGTGTGCTTAAAGCTACTGATGGAAAATAAATACGTAGATGTTTACATAAAAGCACTTAATAAAAATTAACTTAGTAAGTTAATTTTTACTAAGTGCTTTTTTGTAAACATCTACGTATTTAATTTCTATCAATCGCTTTAAGCACAATAAGAATCACTCAGTACAGTATTTCGCGAAACAACTTGCACTAGCGGCAAACGTACTTAATCAAAACAAATCGGTAAAGTCATTAAAATTGAAAGTCTAGCAAACAAAACAAGAAAACGTCAATATATACAAAGCAGACGACGACGACGACGATCGATATATCGCATCGACAACGATCGATATATCGCATCGATCTTTTTAGTTCGTAGCACTTTATTCAGATAGCGCTGCTGTTCCTTTACCACCGAGTTAACATGGGAGTGCCATCTCTTTACGAAGTTCATTATTACTCTATGCCTGCATGTAGTTCTCTCCCATTCCACTTAAAGACGAGCTAAAACTTAGGACATGGTGATATGGATATTGTGCCAGGTTAAATTAGTACTCCTGGTAATAAACTTGACCACAAATGTAATGTCTTTCATACTTATAATATATTGTTCAACAGTCAATACTTAATTTACGACAATTTATGTACTAAGGATTTAAGAGTTCACAATTATTCTAGAATCTAGAAGTAAGTAGGGTCATCCAATGAAATGAACAAATGCTGCTATGCTCTCTTCCCAATATATCATCGGCAGGATGATGCTAGATAAATAAACCTATTTCAACAAATAATTTGCGTCCACAAATATCACAGTTTATTTGTACAAATTGTACAAGTCGTTTCCATAAGGATTTTAAAATACCGTCATGGGCCCATGGGTCGACAATAATTTTGAGATCGATCATCACTTGGTTGTTCTATTTTCGGTCACGTGTTCTGTCCTCAGCCAATTAGCTGCAATCACATTTCCACTTCCGGTTTCCGCCTCCGGCTTGACCGCACTACCTTCTGTTAATTATTTTAGTGCCACGACAGCGGACAGCCGTTGCGAGCGCTGAATGGTGATTTCGCCCGAAAATTGTGTGAAACACACTCTAAAGTAAACCACCTTAATGATTGTTAAATTGTTTGAGTCATTAAAACACAATATATTTGAGTTGTTATACAGTAGTTCGTCAATTGAAATATTTGTTGCAATTTACTTCAACGGTTAAAAATTAAAGTACAATTTTTATAGTCTATCTTACGTGGTAAGAACAGTAAGCTTATGGGTTCTCTTTACCTGTAGCCTCAATATTAAAATTAAGCCACTGTTCGGGATTTTACAGGACTACAGAAGGAGAAGTGAAGCAAAAATACATTACCGGACAATTAATTATTAACTGCGTGAATAATTTGTTGCAAATTTATTTAATTGATGTGTTTGATTACAGTACGTGCCAAATGTCGTGGCCCAGTCGCCCATAAGAATAATGTTAATTTTACCATTGCGCTCATGGACTGTCTTTAGGTCATATCATTTGTCTCGGCTAAACTATCTCACAACTAGGAAATCCAATCCCGGGATCCGCCCGATGATTTTAGGACATATTCAATCCCGGGATTCTCAGGCTCAATCCCGGAATTTCGGGATTTTCACATTTATAGTTAAAGTCTATGCTAATTAGGTTCCCATAAATTTTAACTATATTTATAGCTAACAGAACCTTGTCAAATGACGTTTTAAGTAAACAATGGTTTGATGTGTTATTGCAGTCGTCACATAATCTATGTAAGTGATGGTTTTCAGTTGATTTTTTTCAGGTTTTGAAAAAATTTACAAAAAGATTTTAATTAGTTTCTGATTTAGTTTATTGAAATTGTCTTTAAGTTTCATTACGATGCTCTTGTAGTCATTTAAATAATTTTTGTCGTAGTTTATTTTGTTTTATTTTAGTTAACATCTTTCCAAGCGATTTTTTACTTTTAGTCCAATATTATTTGACCAAGTAAATAAATATATTAATCATACTATTTTCTTTCACTTATGTATAAATAAATATTTCTATTTTGCATTTTATTGTGATATGTATGATATGTGTTCCGTTTTAACCTAACGTCTTTATTATTCTGTGTTCCATGATAAAGTCGACCATATTTTAATTTCTTATAGGCTACTTTGTAATTTTTGTAATTTAAAAAAATAAAAACTAAAAGTAAAACTGATTTATGTATTGCCCTATACGATACCATGGTATATATGCAAAATTATAGTAATTATTTTTAATATCGGTAAATACTATGTAGGTTCAATCCCGGGATTAACGTTCTCAATCCCGTAATCCCGTGATTGAAAATATCGGCCGGGACTGGATTCCCTACACAACCCGAGGACCAGCTGGGGTGTTGCGGCGCTGCGTCGGACAGGCGGAACGGTGTAAAAAGTCCTCGGAAAGATTACGATAATGTTTTCCATGAAGGAAAGTGACGCAGGGCGCGCAAGAAACGCATTAAGGTGTAATCAGGACCAGTTATCCGCAGTCGGCGGGGGGTTCGGAGTCTGCTGCACTCCAGAGCTTGAATTTGGAAAACAATCTAAAAAATAATTTAAAGTGGAACTAGCTTAAAGGTGGATTGTATAAGAAGAAGCTTGAGGTTGAAGTTTCTACAGAGGAGGGGAAGAAATCATTGATGACGTGAAGGTAAACAAAGCCATGTGATTACGCTACTAGTCTGTTGGATTAAAAATACAGGGTTATTCAAAAAGAATGGTGCAAAAATAACATTGATTTGTTTGTAGATAAAGGAGACATTTAATGTTCAAAATTGCAGGAAACAATTTGTTATATTAACAAGTTTTAATTTTACATTACAAACATTCTAATATGTACTACATATACTCGATATGAGCGCCGTTAGTTATTCGACAAATACCAAAGCGATATTCGAACTCCGCCCACACACTCTGTAACACCTCCTGTGGTATATTGACTGCACTGCCTCTGTGATGCGCTGTCTTAGCTCTGGCAGGTTTTGAGGCATGGGAGGGCAATAAACTCTGTCTTTGACGAACCCCCACAAGAAAAAATCGCATGGGGTTAAATCAGGCGATCGTGGCGGCCAGAGTAACAGAGGTAGCCTTGCTCTGAGGTAGCCATTTTATAAACTGTCTAGAGTCAGTAGACCAAGCAACTAAGACAAAACATAAACTTGTTAAATGAAACTTATAACAATGCTCTTTCCATTGTTACAACAATCATCTGTTTTAATTCATAGAAACAGAAGTACCAACTGTTTAGTTTTGCACCATTCTTTTTGAATAACCCAGAAATAAACCAAACCAAAATGTGGGTTGATATTAGAAACAGTGTTTTGCTCTTTGAATAACAATCAATAAACAGGTGACTTGTTTTTGGGTTAGCATGTGACTCATGACTGACACAAGAAATTCGTTGTTGAATCAATTGATCATATGTGAAAATTTATTTCCCCTCCTGGAAAAATCCAAGTTCATCTGGGTTTGTTTGTAAACACCCAAGCTTCATCTTATACCTCACTACCTCTAGTAACATTCAAGTGTTATCAACATTTTACAGTTGTTTTGATGTTTTTTTACATTATGTTATTCTTCCAGTTTATCTGTACAGTATTTATTAATGTTCAAATGGTGGAAATGAAGAGTTTATATTTAACTTGACAAATGAAAAAATCTTTTTGAATCAATAGTATTTATAATTTTTTTTACATTTATTTAGTAAAATTAAATAAAAACTAGCTCATCCTCTCAGTGTTGTTATAGTTTTTGCTATCAATTAAACTTCAAGGTAGATGATAAAACTATTATTTATAATTTCCAAATACTGTATATATTTAAACAAAAATCTTGGTTAATTTAAATTAAGAAAATAAAAATAAACTGTCTTTTTTGTAAAATTACTCTTTTGTAAAATATATAACTGTCTAAATACAGGCCTACTCAACTAACAGGATTCTCGCTGATGAAAACGTGTAGCTTTATCGCCCAAGAAAAAGTTGTGAAATCGTAATTTATAAGTGTATCTGCATGTGTTCAAAACAAAATCGAACCATATTCCAACATAGGCAACATAGGACTTGGAGTCCTGGATTGACGCACACAGAGAGCTGTAGAGGGACTCTGCAGTCCCGGGTCGACAAACACAGCGTTGTAGAGGGACTCTACAGTCCCGGGTTGACACACACAGAGATGTAGAGGGACTCCACAGTCCCGGGTTGACACACGCAGAGCTGTAGAGGGACTCTACAGTCCCGGGTTGACAGACACAGAGCTGTAGAGGGACTCTACAGTCCCGGGTTGACACACGCAGAGCTGTAGTGGGACTCTACAGTCCCGGGTTGACACACGCAGAGCTGTAGAGGGACTGTACAGTCCCGGGTTGACAGACAGTACGAGCTACTCGACACGGCGACTAATCACTTCTGGGAACTGGAGAAATCACCCTAATTGGGGTAATCATCGGCTCCCGTTCGGCCGGAGTAACGCTCCCTGCACGGGCTTGACTGCTTCTCCCTTGCACTGGTGCCAACCTCGACTTAGGCTACCAATGGCTACAATCTAGGATTATCAGATATTTTTCAGGCCCACCCAGGACAGTTTGAGGTGCGGTGAACAGACACATACCCCGTCCGCCAATAGCCGAAAATAATAAAATAAGATTGTTAAATTATTATGAAGTTTTTCTTTATTATTCATCTTAAATTTGTATAAGATAAGCCAGCTCCAACCTAAATCACAACACTACTCTTACTGTTCTAGACAGAATTCAGTGGTCAATAGAGGTTACAGTAAGTTGGATTGCCCCGGGAGTTGCCAAATTTAGTTTCTATTAGATTTACCTCGTCGACCTCTTGATAAATCGAAAACTTATAAATTAGTCTCGACTCCCGTTCAGATGTTGCATAATTTGACGTAAATCTTGAGAAAAAGTTTATTTTTTACAAAAATTATGAAACTCCCGGACAAGTCAAGTAGCAGCCCCGGACCGGACACCGGACAAAGCCCCCAAAACCCGGACTGTCTGGGAAAAACCAGGACGTCTGGTAACCCTACTACAATCTATATCTTACTTATTAAATACGCTTTGTAGAGGTTTTTTTGTGTTCAAAACTATAGTCATGCTGTATCCAAATTATGGATTCACCAAAAATCCTTAATTGATCTGCCGTTGGAAAGACCTCTGCAGTAATGTTTAGAAGAAACGAAATTGATGAATGTCAGGATTAAGGAAATAAGAGCCCATTAAGTTTCGTATTCTTCGATTCTTCCATGGGATTCAAGGTGGGAACGTAAATTTTAAATACGACAACGACGACAACTGAATTGAGTTAAAAAGTTTTTCAGCAATGCTATGGAACAGAACTCCCAACTACTGAAAAATGTGAAATCCTTCACTCTTGCATGAGCAGTGTTTGCTTCTTTTATGCTTGTTTGCTTGTACTGAATACGTTTTCAGATTTAATTATCTCAAAAATGGCTCAGAATATCTCTTTTAAAGACTGGAAATCGCCAATTTGTTGACCTATATCGTGTTCTGAGCAGGCTGCATCTCTAAAAATATAAATATTAAGTGTAAATTTAATTTTGAGAATTTTGATATGGGATCATAATTATTATGTGTTGCTAAACTAGCAACTGAATAACAACGCTTCCCAAAAGCCAGTATAAAAAAACTGGTATAGCCTCAACGTCTAAACATAAATCGTTTATTTGCAATTAATTTAAAAGAGCAAAAAATATTTAGCGATTCCAGGGAGGAGAATATCACAAATAATTAAAAAAATTTATTTTAAAATCTATTATTATTTCAAAAAGCAATTACGTTATCAAACAAAGATTCGAGAACTATCGGTTAGTGATGCTCGATCAGTGATGCTCGCCGGTTAGTGGTGATCGATGATCGATTTCAAAAAGATCGCAAAATCGATAATTTTGCTAGAATCGATTCATCGCATCTTTTCCTCAAACATTTATGCTTTTTAATCGTTTAATTTTTCCACCACCGTTTTTTCTCCTCTTCAGCGAGTATTAAGAATTGATTTATTGATGGATAATCGCAATTTTAATTTAATATAAAATACAATCATTTTACAAAAAGTATTTTTTTATTTCTAGTTCGTTACTACCATTTTTTGTCATCCACGAAATGAAGAACTAACTTAAAATACGCTATGAGTAACGAAATAGAGTAACAAAATTAAACTGCAACGAATCGTGAAAATCGAGGAGGGATGCGAGTAAAGAATCGATTAGAATTTGAACGATTCTACAAACAATCGAATCTAAAATAATCGATTGTTAGCTCGATTATCGAGGTGGGACGGTCGATGGTCGATGGTCGATGGTCGATGAGGCAACGCGCCGCCGCCGCCAGGTTCGCGGGCGGAATGGGAGCGCGTATTCTGGTCGCGGCCTTGAGTGTCTAGACGCCGCAACCGGGCCAAGGTCCCGCAGGTACGCCGCCCGCCGGCCGCGGCTGAGCCGGGGGTACCGCGGCTGAGCCGGGCGGTACCGCAGCTGAGCCGGGCGGTGCCGCAGCTGGGCCGGGCAGTACCGCAGCTGAGCCGGGCGGTACCGCGGCTGAGCCGGGCGGTACCGCAGCTGAGCCGGGCGGTACGGCAGCTGAGCCGGGTGGTACCGCAGCTGAGCCGGGCAGTACCGCAGCTGAGCCCGGCAGTACCACAGCTGAGCCGGGCGGTACCGCAGCTGAGCCGGGCGGTACCGCAGCTGAGCCTGGTGGTACCGCAGCTGAGCCGGCAAGGGAGATTTGGCTGAGGGCTGATGTGAGGCGAGACGAGGCAAAAAAGGTCAAAAGATCACTCAAAAAGGATTATAAGGTGTCCCAAAACTAGGATTGCCATACGTCATATATACGTCCCGAGTTTTGGGGACTGTCACCTTATTTTTGGTCAAAACGTCCCGGTGTCCCAGAAAAAGGTTCTTCGGACGCGCAAATAATGTCACAAATTTCAGCTGGTTGTTAGTATTATTTTGAATATTCTTAAAAATAATAATTAAATTGATAAAATATTAATTTGAGAGTTGTAAATATATATTACGTGACAATTCTGAAAACCCCCGCGAAAACCGTTGAAGGTTGAAGTATGGGGCGGGAAAGAGTTTTCAATTTGCAATAAGCAATTCTTAGTCAGTAACAAGGCTACAAGATCGCGCCACTATCATCACGATCATCACACTCATCCTTCACTCATATTCAGGGTAACGTCCTCCATGAGGTACCTGTCTTATTAAAGTGATTAAGTGATTAAGTGATATTTAATAGAAGAGAGTATTAAATAGAGAAGAGGAATCATATTTTATACAAACGAGTTGACATGTGTGTTAAAATTTTCTCTAAAATTGACTTAGCTAACTTTAAAATATTCGAATGGATTTTCATTGTGTTTAACAATTCATCATGAACGTAAAAAGTTTGTTTTGGCAATTCAGTATTGTTTTAATATCAGTACTAAAGTTGAAAAAATTCCATTGAATCTTTCGTCATCATCGGGGGTTGGGGGGACAAGAGTGTTAAGTGGGGTTTTAAAACATTTGGGAAGAAGTTACCGAAATCCACCCAACAAAATTATGGCAATGTAGGCTGGTTAAATACCCAACAGGTAGGTAAAAAAATAGGCATTTTACCCAAGTAGGGACTATTTCGTAAAACAAGGTGTTTTTAATAATAAATTTAGAGTAGATTGAAGTGTCTTCTTGAAATTACCATGCTGTAAGGATGCTCAAATGATAAAAAAATGTTTTCAAGTTTTCTACATGGTTTCCACAAACATTTTACCTATGGTATGAGCATGATTGACATTAATACTGCAGTCCCGGTATTATGTTTGTAATGATTTTAAAAGTTGTTTTTCTGTTAAGTGATTTTAATCTTGTTAAAATGACAATCCATCCCACCACCATCCTCACTCATATTCTCGTAGATTGAAGTGTCTTCTTGAAATTACCATGCTGTAAGGATGCTCAAATGATAAAAAAAATGTTTTCAAGTTTTCTACATGGTTTCCACAAACATTTTACCTATGGTATGAGCATGATTGACATTAATACTGCAGTCCCGGTATTATGTTTGTAATGATTTTAAAAGTTGTTTTTCTGTTAAGTGATTTTAATCTTGTTAAAATGACAATCCATCCCACCACCATCCTCATTCATATTCTCCTTATGTTTTAAATCAGTGACGGACAAAAAATATTACAGTACATAAATACAGGGTTTTCATAAAATAATGGTGGGGTTTCAAAATGAAATAAAAAGAAAACGAGAAAAGTTACAAAAATCCTATTTATTTTGTCGAATTTCTGACATCAAAAAGATTTTATTCATAGCTAAAAAACTTTAACAGTCAACAATTTCTTGCTCTACAGACGTCCAGACGATGATCTGGTCTACCAGGCCTACTTTGCTTATTAACTGACCCGGTGATAATGAACTGGTTACTCAAACGACGAATGTTATTTTCATGAGGTGGAGCTTTGTTAAATTAAATATTCTTCTAAATGCCCGTTGTACCAGACTCACTGACTTTAGTTCACCTAACAACAATACACACTCAGCCTTTTTTTATCAGAAAACATGTTTGTAAAAATAACACAACTTAAAGTTTATTTCAAATAATAAGGTTATTGATTAGCATAACAATCAACACAGCTGTTTTAATTAATGTAAACAAAACTGTTTGAGCTAACGGATGCAGGTGTACCGATAGGAAATATTTAATTCGTCTTACAACAGTTTTACAGACAGTTAAAACCCCACCATTATTTTATGAAAACCCTGTATACTAAAAATTAATTAATGTGTTTTAATAATTCATCCGCAACATTTTGGGCGAGAAATACCAAACTTAAAGGTCATTTAGGATTCTTGCCTTGAGACGACCTTCTAAATTTTCTGAATATTGACTTCTGCTACTGCAATACTTATTACCAGCCTAATGATACATTAAAATCGGTTTACAACTGTATGAGTAGTCCTGACACAAAAAAACCTCTAGCGTATTAAATAGGAATATATATAGACTAGAAGATAGATTGTACAGTAATTAAAAAAAGAATAGTTATAGAATATAAATTGTCTAATTTTAAGAATATAGATTGTCCAGTATTAATTTTAGATAACACTATCACTGATGTCTTCCGTCTGCACGCACTTAGGTATCTACATTAATTAAGATATTAAGTGCGTGCAGACGGAAGACATCAGTGATAGTGTTATCTACGATTCATCCAGTGCCGCACGGATGTCAATCGAGACCATCGCTTCAAATTTAGTATTAATTTTGCAAACAAGTTTTTCTAAAACGGCAAAAAGTTTCACGAGTGTACTATACAGCCCCGTCCTACCAAGCCCCTGTGGCCTAATGGATAAGGCATCGGTCTCCTAAACCGGGGATTGTGGGTTCGAGTCCCACCAGGGGTACACTGTAATTTTACTTAAACGAAATATAAATTTTTCATTTTGATTCATTTCCGCCTCAGATTAAGGTATATGAGTGTGTCACATTGAATTTGCAGAAACTTTTGAGCTTGCAGAATGCAGAAAAAGTTAATGGAAAACAAGTTTTTTATTCCAACTTATATAATTGCAAGAACTTAAAAAAACAAATTTCAGAGAAATAAAATATTTTGTTTTTTGAAGGCGTGTTGGCCTGAAACTCGTTCGATTGTAATTCAACGAACAACGAGTCGAAAATTTGACCGTTGGTAGATTGGCCCAACATTTTTTAGGATTAATTAAAATTGAAATTAGTAAATATGCCAAATAAAAGCCGGTAAGTCTGGGAGTGTTCTCATACTAACTTCTGCAAACAAAGACAATGCTAAAACATAATAAACACAATAATAACTTAAATTTAAAATATAAATTAAATTATTTTTGATTAATATTGTTCTTAGGTGGAGGTTTGCAACTCCCTTTAAACTCCTCATAATGAAACAATCCAATCTCTCAAAAAGGAAGATGGCACTTCCTCGAGTATTTTCGTTCAATACAAAAAATAATCGGGAAATAAGCTACTGGATGGCCTAACATTTAGTAGGATTGATTAAAATTGAAATTAGTTAAGATTACTACATCCTTCTGTTCTAAGGCAAATAATTTTAGAAAGTGTTTTTTTGTAGTTTTTTGCGTTTGTTGGCGTTTCAAAACCAACAACGATTACAATAGACGCATTTGATGCCTAATTTCAATTTGTGCAACGGTTGTAATACGGAATTTTTTCAATTAATGTTGGCGCAAAATTTTAATAAATTTAATAATACTATTTCTGTGTATTTGTCATAAGAATGTTTAGCGTGCATCACACTCCTGGCGCAATCTCTATTGACGAGTGTCGAACCAATTTCGCGAGTGCTCAATTCTTTTAGTTATAAAGTCAATGGTGTAACGGTATAACTGAAAGAAGACTGCTCATGCCTACAAATGTTTTGAGCCAGAAAGTGGGCATTGGCGAAATTAGTTCTACCCTCGTCATTAACTAACAAAACATTTTCTTTGGCGTTTTAGTGGTCTATGTTGAAAGGAAGGCGCCTCAGGGGATTTTCTTTCTGACTTGTTTACGTGATGCCGCTGTTTCCCTCTAGAACTGGGATATGTTTGAGACTGTAAAAACTGTTGTAGAACATTTTTTTGCAACGATTAAGTTACAGTATTATTACTAACTTATAGTAACTAATAAAATGTATCATAAATCTGCTACATACCTTCTCCCTTTATCTATTATTCAATTTTATACCATTACGACTTATTTATTATTTTAAACCTGAATTTTACAATCATGTAGGCGGTGGCATGGAATAATGCACCAAGAGGTTCGTCAGGAGTGTGATTTCACGATGGAGATTTGTTGTCCCTGAAATTATTTATTATTAAACTAAATTGAACATTTTTTATTCCACCGGGTTAAAATATGGTACAGGGTTGAAAGTGGGATTTTAATTTTTAACACGTCAAACCAGGAGTGAAAAGTAGAGGATAAAAACATATTTTTAATTTCTTTAATACCAAAAGTTTCTACCAGAATAAGTTTTGTAACTTAAGACCACATCTTTTGGTTTGAAAATTTAACATTTTTTGGACTACATATTTTTTTATAATCAATGGTATTATTATGAAATTTCTTAAATAGTTCCACTGTGTCCGCCAGGGGAGTTAGTCGCGTTCGGTCCCGCGAGATTGGGCAACCATCGTTTTCGTTTCAAAATTGAGTTCTCACACGCAAATGAAATTTCAAGTTTAAAATTATAATATTCTCAATAGTGATAAAATAAGATACTTTTAGGTATTAATATAAGGTATTTAAAATAGAATTAGTTTTTTAGATTATCAAATCCGTTAGGGGTTTATAAAACACTCTTGAGTTACTTAGGTTCTCGAGGGGAAATAAATCAACATGTCAGTACATAGTCAAATTACAGTCGTTGTAATGGCAAGAGTTTTTTCTCTTTTATGAAGGGTCGTGAGTCGTTTCTTTCACTTGAATTCGACGAACGACATGATTACCTCCTAAAATAATAGGGAACTCGGTAAACGTAAACTTTTATTCGAAATTAATTACTAACAACTCTAAAAAAACTATAACTAAATTCGTACTAAAAGATTTAGAACGAGTAGTTAACCGCTAGAATTTTACAGTGATGAAAAACTCGTTCTAAAGTTAATAGCAAAATTATAATTAAAACGCCTGTTATTTGTGTCTAGAAAAATTTTTACTTTACAAGATATACATTTTTAATTTTGATTCACTTCCGTCTCAGATTAAGGTACATGAATGTGCGTCACATTCAATTTACAGAAACATTCAAACTTGCAGAATGAAAAAGTAACTGGAAAGCATGTTTTTTATTCCAGCTCATATTATTGCAAGAACTTAAAAAACAAATTTCAGAGAAATAAAATATTTTGTTTTTTTAAGGTGTGTTGGCCTGAAACTTGTTCGATTGTAATTATCAATATGCCAAACGAAAGCCGGTAAATCCAGGAGTGTTCTCATACTACTAAAACCATTGACTTTGGATACTTCTGTACACAAAGTCAATACTAAAACATAATGAAACACAATAACTTAAAATATAAATAAAATTACAGTGGAACCTGGATAATTCGAACCTCAAGGGACCAGCTAAAAACTTCGAATTATCCATAAATTCGAATTAAAGAAGTTCTAAAGAATGAGGCCAAAACATTAAAACTTCACATTGTGAATTTAACCTCTTTATCAAATTGACTCTCTTAAAGAACAAACTCATCAAAAAACGCTAATTATAAGGGTTCAAAAACAGTAATAATAAAACAGAAATAACTACCCTAAAGTATACACCACGTACGACGCGACGTACGTTAATACAAAGAAACGTTTCTGCTAGAAAAATACAGTACGTTCTGCTACTTCTGAACTTGATACAGGCTACCAACTTAACTTCGTGTAACATTGACAATTGCACACTCATTGACTTTCCGCTAAAGTGAGTGTTTTATAGGTCCGAGATTTTGTCGACATGGTCACTACACTTATTTAATGTTACGTAAAAACTTTTAAACACTTAAAAATAAGACACTGCACAAATAAAAAAAACACTTTGATTGAAGGACGATCGAAAACAACGGAATGCTGCTCTGGAATTCGGAAGTTAGTTTGGCTGGTGGGGGGAGGGAGGGGGGTCGCAGTGTTGAGTAGCCTTTGTGTCGACATAGAAAACTGCGCATCAGGTCTGGCGCATGGCTCGTCTGCCGGGAGCCGTTCTACACAGAATCAAGCGCGAAAATACTAGTGGCGCTGTCACGACGAGTGCAACCCTTTTCCGAACCCATCAGTCAGCGTTCTGTACTGTTTTAGTTTACATTATTGGTTTCGAGTTACAAGCGATGTTGGGGCAGGGTGGGAAGTCTGGGAGGTGGAAGGGATGAGTCATTTGACCATTACCTGACACGCCATAGGTCTGGCGTTAATTTTTTATTGAACGTCGTAGTAAAACGTGTTTTCCAATGAATTTGTAACTATTTCCAGTCGTGGAATGAAATTGATACCTTAATTTGGCACTTAAAAAATTCGAATTATCCAAAATAAAATTCGAACTATCCACGATTTTTTAGCATTGTTTAGATACAAAATGCCAGGGACCAAGAAAAATATTCGAATTAAAGAAGATTTCGAATTATACAAGTTCGAATTATCCAGGTTCCACTGTATTTTTAATTAATATTGTTCTTAGGTGGAGGTTTGCACCTCCCTTTTAACTCCTCATAATGAAACAATCAATCGCTGAAAAAGTAAGACGGAAATTCCTCAAGTATTATTATTTAATACAAAAAATAATCGGGAAATAAGGTACTGGGTGGCCTAACATTTAGTAGGGTTAGTTAAGATTTTAATATAATATACTACATCCCTCTGTTCCTGGCTAAATAATTTTAGAAAGTTATTTTTTAGTTTTTGCGTTTTGTTGGCGCTTCAAACCAACAACGATTACAATGGACGCATTTGATGCCAAATTTCAATTTGTGCAACGTTTGTAATAAGGAAATTTTTCAATTGGAATTGTTGGCGTAAAATTTGAATAAATTTAATATTACTATTTCTGGGTAGGCCTATTTTTATATTAGGCCTAGATACTGATTTTAAAACACAATTTAAACATAATAATTTGTTGGATATTTTCTTCTGAGAATTTAAAAACAATTTGCATCGCTCTATCCCCTGCATAGTGTTTAAATGAAAATGGTTTAAATAAAAGCTTACACAGTTAGTTGACACAGCAACTTACGTTTTCGGCTATCTAGCAAGATAGCGGGGCGGCTGTTGCCCACGGTAGCCTCAACCCCTAAACATCACTTATAAAAAATAAAAATAAATCACGAACAAATACCGGTTAGGGATTAGGCCTAGGTTCCAATTTGGCTGCCGATCTACTTTGTTTGATTTTATTTTGGTTGAGTTTGGTTTTGTTAATTTTATGTTTGCTGAATCAGTTTTTTATAACAGGGGGTTTTTGGTAAAATTCGTCAGCTGATCATGTTCGTCCGTCTCAAAATAGTGTTTACTTTATTGACGTTCCTTTATCTTGACAGTAGGGGGTATTGGTAGGTTCAACCCCAGCAGGGTGGTGGTGGTTGGTCTAAAAATAGAACCCCCCCCCTCCCCCCCCCTCCCCCCCCCGATGGGACCACCCACGAAGCCTAGCAAGTTTTTTTTTTTTTTTGAGGCTATGTAACCTTTTTTTTTTTTTTTTTGAGCTTACGTAATCTTTACCTAACCTAACCTAACTTAACCTAACGTTCACTTTTTGGTGACGTCATAGAGGTCAATGACCTTTCAACCTTTCAACCCCCCCCCCCTCCCCCCCCCGATGGACCACCCACGAAGCCTAGCAAGTTTTTTTTTTTTTATTGAGGTTATGTAACCTTTTTTTTTTTATTTTATTTTTTTTTTGAGCTTACGTAATCTTTACCTAACCTAACCTAACTTAACCTAACGTTCACTTTTTGGTGACGTCATAGAGGTCAATGACCTTTCAACCTTAGGCCCCCCCCCCCGGCTAAAAATAGATTTCTAAAAATAGCTAACCTAACCTAACCTAACTTAACATAACTTAACCTAACATTGCTTCAGGACAATATTCCGTGCCAATTTGATGAACTTTTCTTCTACAGGCCAAAAATGATGGAACGACATGAAGCAATACAATCAATATACCAAGCATATCCCGCTGCTGACTTAAATGAAATAGAAAGAGCTTTTGATGAGATGTACAAAAAGGAAGAGTACAACACTGAATATGTAGAATTATGGATATCATTCGGCGCTGATCAGTTGTGCCTGCATGAAATCAATAAATACTGGTCAACGAAATAATACTTACCTTGAATCCTCTCCCTCCTTCATCAGCAAAATGGCCTTTTTTAAAGGGCACCATAAACTTTTAGATTAATTAGAAATAAGGCGGAATATGGCGCTCGCTTGCGGTCGCTCTGACAGCCTTCTGCCAAGAACAACTTCAGGTTGATGGCTTGTTACATCATAGTACTTAAGGGTAGGTGGCTTATCTAAATTAAAAAGTCCATGCCTAGCGAACACTACTTGCAACTAGGGAAAACAACCGGCAGAGTGTTGATTGATTCTGAGAGAAGGGTTTTCCAAAAGGGAAACTAGTAAGTCAACAAATAACTGTTTGTAAGAGAGAAAGTGACTAAAGATAAACATCGACAAATAGCTCGAGATAGGATGAGATAATCAGAGGGATTGGTTAGACTTTCCTTGTGTTAGAAATAGCAATAACCTTCCACTAACGTCACGTGACTCCCCCCCCCCTGCGCAACATTAAGGAGTGGAGACAAAAAGGTGGTGGTGAAACGTAAAAGATTGGCTGAAACACCTGAGAGATGTGGAAAGTTACAAAATCAGAAATGAGGTTAACAAGACAAAATTAAACTGAGGACTGTATTTCCGAGCAATGGAATGTGGACAAGAATGTAATAGAAAGTTAGACTGATCGGGGAAAGTCCGGCGCCGCTCAGCTAACTGTGGAATGCGGTCAAGAAAGCTAGACTAATTAGGGAAAGTCTGGCTTAATGGTGAAAGTCTGACGCTGCATAGCTGCTGGGCAATGACCGTTTGGTCATGTAGACCTGCTTTCACCGTATACTGACCTCACTGTTTCTAGCTCAATTTAGTTTGGGAGTTTGCGACGGTCAGTCAGCAAGTGTGCATGTGTTCTGTGCTGTGTACTCTTTGTGTCACAACACCCAGTGCTACATCATCTTTATTTCTTCAATCACTGCGTAAGTTATTATGTTATTTATTTTAATTTATTTTTTCTTTTATTATAAATTTTTAATTCTAAACTTTCAATGTGGCTTTTAAATGTGTGAATGATGATATTAATTTTTGATTAACTATCGATTAGCTTAATTTTACTTTCATATGTTTCACAAAGTAATTTGACTCAAATTGAAGAAAATTTTGAATTTTTGAAGAAAATTGAAGAGTTTTAAAATAAAATAAGAATTTATTTTATTTTTATTTATTTATTTTTTTTATTTATTTATATATTTTTTTTTAAATCACTTTTAACTTAATTGAGTTTAAATGTTTCATAAATCACTTTTCAGTTTTAATGATAGTTGTCATAATGATTAAAAGAATTTATTAAAGGATTTAGTTGTAAAGTAGTAAATGACTTAGAGTTTATTGTTAGTTTGTTAAAAATGAATATTAATAATTTAATATTTTTGAAAAATCATGCTTAACTTTAAATGTTAGTTTGAAATAGAAAAAATATAAGTAAATGTAGAAAAATCACTTTAACTTAATTGAATTAAAGTGATTTAGTTGTGAATAAATGAATAACTTAAGATGCTAGGTTATAGTTAAAGATTCTATAATGCAAATTTGATAAAAAGTAGTTTGTTAAACAAAGGTTAACAATATAAAGTAGTAATAGTGTTAAGTTTCAATTGTAAGGAAAGGTCATTGACCTCCATGGTTATAATTAGTCTTGAACCTCCCCCCCCCTTCTGTAAAAATAGAATCAGGACTTGTAAAAATTTTCAGATTTGAAATGCTGTTCTTGTATTATATAGTTGCATGATAGTTTTAAGTTAAGTTTGTACAATCCGGCTGGCATATAACCGGGGAGCGGCTAGACACTGTATAGATTGGATATGTTTATATCAAAATTGTAGTTAAATAACTACTACTATACAGTGTTGGGCTCAGGTCAAGCTCGGGTCAGTTCAAGGATTTTACAAACTTGTGTGCATGATAGAAATTAATAAATAGCATAAGTTCTTATGAAAGTGTTCAGTCTGCATCGAGACAATGTAGAGACAGTGTCATGTCGCATAGGTTTCTACGTACAGCGAGGCTTGTTTTTGTGATTTCAGGATGGAGTTCCACTGCGACGTCTGTGGCAAGTCCTACAATAGCCGATATGCGCTTCTCCGTCATCAGGCGGAGCATAATGCTTCGAAGCTGGACTGTGTGCTCTGCGGCTACTCTACTAGTCGTAGGGACTTGATGAAAAAGCACAAGTCGACAGTGGGACACCAAAAGCGATCTACAGGGGTGCAGCCGCCTCCACCAGAGCCTCGCTTCGCCTGTGGAGTGTGTAGCACCTCTTTTACACTGGAGAAGAACCTCCAGCAGCATATGCGGGAGCAGCATGACCCGGACGTCGAGAGGAACTTCCGCTGCCAGTATTGTGGACGACAATTCTCTCGGCGTGGGAACCATGCGGCGCATGAGGAGTTTCACTGTCCCGTGAAGAGGGAAGCAGAGTGGGGCCCGTCAGTGTCTTTCTCAGCTTCCCGGCCAGGGGTGAAGCGTCCGCACCCGCAGCAGCTGGAGGAGTCGCCGCAGCCTGAAGAGGAGTCACCGCAGCCGGGACCGTCTTCAGAGCCTTCGCCGGGACCTTCTTCAGTGCCTTCACCGAGACCTTCTTCTTCGGAGCCTCAGCCTGAAGAGGAGTCACCGCAGCCGGCACCGTCTTCAGAGCCTCAGCCTCGCGTGGTGAGTGTTGCCGACGACGACGATGACGGCCCGACCTTTGTGCGTGTGGAGGTCGGGTACGGTAATAGGCTCCAAACATTCGCGCTGAAGGAGCCTATGCCGGCACTCAGGACAATCCCCGAGGTGATGAGAGACTTAAGGTGCCTGTTAGTTAGATTGTTAAGGAATGCGATCGAGGAACACCCTAATATTAAAGTGAACTTGTTCCTCGAGTGCGAGTTTGTTGATATTACCGGTGAGAATAAGTGTAAGCGGGCATTCAAGACCAAGAATGCTCCTCTCGAAAGCACGAGCGACTTTGAACAATTTGTTGAACTGTCCTTTGAAAAGCTCGTGCATGAGAAGGAGCAATGCGAAATGGTAGGCTCCGGTTGGACATACCTGCGCGTGATGAACTTGGAAGTGCGAATAAACGCGTATAGTCCATTGGGCGGTTGAGCGCGACACATTCCACTGCCCAAATCGCTCGCGGGTACGTGAAGTGTAGTGAATGTGATGAACAAGGACGACAAGTGCTTCGCCTACGCGATGCTAAGCAAGTTTGTTGTGTCACACCCCGAGCGGCCGGAGTCTTACCCGCAGGCCTTGTTTGCCCGCTACAATTTTGAAGGACTCTAGTTCCCCGTTGCACCCAAAGACATTGCATGGTTTGAACGAAACAATCTTAATGTTAGTGTGAATGTCTATGCACTCGAGGTTATGTATATAGAAGCGCTAGGGTGTTCCCGGTACACTGTGTATCCGCTGACACGACGTGAGCGAAAACTGTATCTATGTAAGCGGTGTTTCGATCACTTCATTTTGATCGCGAAAACATGGAGCAGCATCGACGGTACCGCGGAGTGGAGGTGCCGCTTCGCATAGACCTCGCTGCGAAGAAGACCATCCAGTTCAGCCACCCGGAGTTCAGCAGGAAGGACCGCTTCACCATCTATGCGGACTTCGAGTGTGCTCTGCAGCCTGCATCGGAGGTGTCCAACGTCGAGCGTCTCGCATCCATGTCCCGTATATATGCGTGTTTTAAAAATAAATACCTCTAGTCATAGTCTAGTTTGTTATTCAATCAAATTGATTTGTAAATATGTATCTGTAAATATGTAATGTCAAATGTAAATATGTAATGTGAAATGTAAATATGTGTTAGTGTGGAAGAAGTTATGATTCTAATGTAAATACTAACCCGTCGTTTCGACGGGTGCAGATACCAACCCCGCCGTTTTGGCGGGGTTAAGCAGTTTGTACTGAAAGTCAGACCACTGTAAATATGTGTCATAATGAAATGTAAAAGCAGACCTGTGTAAATATTAGTCTTATTGATTTGTATAAAGTCAGACCATTGTAATGTAAATACTAACCCCGTCGTTTTGGCGGGTTAAGCGGTTTGTACTGAAAGTCAGACCATTGTAAATATTTGTCATAATGAAATGTAAAAGCAGACCTTATGCGTAAAAGCAGAAATGTGTAAATATTAGTCTTATTGATTTGTATAAAGTCAGACCATTGTAATTATTTATCATAATGAAATGTATTAAAAACCAATGTAAATATTAGACGTATCAAAATGTATAAAGTTAGTCCTTTTGTAAAATGGTTATAATTTGAAATGTGAAGTTTGTAATAATTGATTGTAAAAATTGATGAGTGTACATACTGATGAGTGTAAACACTAATGAATGTAAATAAATATACATTCTAAATATCCATAAATGGTTCTTACTTATTTACCCATGTTTATGTCTATAAGAAATACAATTTCCAGAGATTGATAAAGAGTAAATTTGATTAATTTATAACTTGACATGCAGTCATACTGTTTTTAAATGAGAAAGTATAAACTTTATAACAATGATTGCTTTTCTTTCTCCAGGATAGTACCATTTTGGTCTATCAATTCTGTTTAAAATATAAATGTAAACATCTACTTAAGTTAGGATAGGTTGATTATTTAAAGGAAGACTCATTTCAGTAATGGATTGTGATAAAAGTAACTAACTCTGGACTCTTAAGACTAAAAAGAACAAGGTACAATGACAAGACAGTGGTTAATGATATACACATTTTTATTTTTCAAAAAACCTTATATCTAACAATAATGGTTATACAAAAATTAGATGTAGAATTCTGCGAAGAGCATCTGGACCAGCATATCGTTCTCAGCAGTGGAGTCACCGAAGAGTTGGACGAAATCATTCATCTTCATGTCGTAGTTGGTATGGCAGTACAGGTAGGTCAGACAGTAGTGACCGCAGACCGAAGTATCCAAGCCTTGCAGTCGGTACTTGTTGTAGGTGTAATGCAACATATGCCCATTGATGTTACGTCTCAGAAATTGTTGAAAATCACCATGATACGGAGGTCTGCCAAAACTATCAAAATATTCGACAGTATTAGTGTTGTTGTTGCTGTTATCTTGTCCTCCAGGTCTGTAGAATGCCACCCAATGTTCTCCACTATGTGTATGCGGTTGGGTGTTTACCACTAATGCAGATGACGGAGCAATATGTCTCGGTAGACGATCTGATGCAAACACTCCGACATGTTGTACATTCGGTAATTGTAGTAAATATTTTCTTATAGTTGTGGTATTCATTCTTGTGAAACTGTATATTATAACACTGTCAGTGATGTACTGGCTGTAATGCACTAGTTGACTGTGCTTTATACATTTAGCCGGCATAGTCCACCGATACGTTACGATGTCGATCAATCTCAATGACATTGTCCAGTTCTGCATAGACAATAATGTTGACTGATTCGGTCAATGCTTCGCTGAATCCAATCTCGATGCGTAGATTTCCATTGCGTACCAGGTTCCAATGGCTGGACTCGTTAGCGCTCAAGTCAGGTGTTAAGTCAAACGCTAACAGACAATAACCTTTTTCGAAATCTTGTCTGCTGATATCATTACCGGTATTGTCAAAATGTATTCCGGTACCGCTGAACAGTGTGTGATACGATAGCGCATAGGCAACATCCGTATCATTACCAAACACTGGCTGTAATGCTTTCATCGGCACTTGTTCACCATCCAAGTACAGTGCGAAATAATTCATCTTGAAATGTTGGAAATTAAATGGATTTTTCTTGTAATCTCCGTTGAATGCTTGATTAGTAATCATGCCGACAATTACACGTTTTGGTAACTGACCCAAGTACACACTGTCCAATGTTTTGCTCAGTATGCCAGCGGGTAATGTGATTGATTTCACTTCAACACGTGTGATCGGATATTTGGCAGTACCACTCTCGAGTGTTTTACTATGTGCCAACAGTACGCTCGGATTGATTTTACAACGACGAACAAACAGATTTGTCTCTTTGATATGTACTTTATATGTTGTGTTATTGTCCGACATGATGGCAAATGCGTTCCTCGATCTGATCAAACGTAAACGCATCTCTACACCGTTTAACATGAACTTGTTCTGATTGCACAAGTCAATGTGTAGATGACCGATCATGTCTGCATAGTGACTCTTTTCAGTAAATTTTCGTCGTTGTACTAGTCCTTCATTTTCTTCTTTACAATTATCCATGTTATTAGAGTCATCTTTGTAGAATAACACACTTGTCATGTGTGACTTTTTAGCATCATGTCCGTAGTTTAAAAGGTTTTCCAAATACGCACGATAGGCGTAGGTATTGTTTTGCGGTGACACTAGTTTATTATTCAAGTGTAAATCCACTTGGCTAAATAGCGAATGTAACCAGTTATTAACCGGACCAAATTCCTTAATCGCATCAGCAGCTGTAAATTTTGTTCCATCTTCTTTGACAATAGTGGCTTGTACGTGTAATAATGTTTGTGATAAGTCCGTATATTCATCACCATGTCCGGGTATGACAAATTCAATAGGTGAGTCATCCGTCAATGACGATATGGGTTTATATTGCACCCATTTACCACTGTCAATGCTGGTCTGTGTCGGTGGTAGCGAGAATAAGTCCAATTCCGTCTTTGTACATTCGCATGATTTCTGGTGAATAAATGACATCTTTGTTGCTTAAGAAAATATATCAATCTCTCTACTTCTAGTAATCTTCTTTTTATTTTGCACTTGTCGCTTGAGTTTTTGTTTTGTATTTTTACGTTTCTTTACTGCTGCTGTCTTACACTTCCTTGCAGGAGACGTTCGTGCTCGAAGGAGTTTCGCCAAAGACTGAGGTGTTACTCGTGTGATGCGCCTCTTCTTATAGCTTCCACTGCTGTCGCTACCGCCAATGCCAGTGCCGTGTCCGTATCCGCCGCCATGTAGAATGCGATCCAGTTTGTCGTCAGCTCGACGTTTAAGTCCACCAGTAAATTGTTTAAGACGATCATTCGCTGCATTTCGTGGGTTCATAGTACCATCAGCTATATCACTGAGAAACCCAACACCTGAACGTAATGCCTCCTTGCCCACAGCAGTTGCACCTGACTTGATTAATGGCATGACTGAACGAACAAGTCCACCAAGAAAACTTCCAATCCCATGTCCACGTTGATACGGTGCGCCTCTATACACTGATACAATACCACTACTACCGCCAAGTTGTTGATCACGGTAGTATTTGAGGTAGGGATCGTTAAGATTCATTATACTGTTGTAACTGCTGGTACTCTGCGGAGGTGAAGTTTCATGTACGTAGTACCGAACTCGAATGGCAAGTGATGACCTTTGTCGTCCCTTAAATCAATTTCCACACTCTCGAACGAGCTCTTTATGACAGGCATGTAGTGCGGTGAAGTGAAATGCACAACCTTATGAGACCCGTATTTATAGTCAGTGGTGTCAATGTTGACTATTTTTAACAGTGGTGCTACAGTGTCACCCACTAATTGCGGTTCTACAAGGTCACAATAGACATAAATGTCTGCTGGAATGCCAGCTAATAAGTTTGGTGGTCTTGTAGCTTTCCTATGTCTTTTCACATCCACATTATTTACATCATATCCTAACTGTAACGCTAAAGTGGGGCTAAGTTCAAGTTGTGTTAGTGTATCTGTCATTGTAATCAATTCAACCTTTTTTGTATCACTATCATACTCGAACTCAATACTGTTAAGTTTAAGTTTTGTATTCCCGTTAATTGCTGCTAGCAATTCATTAATATCTTTATAATTGCCAGACTCCACTTTAGCTACAGTCAAATTTGTATTAGTAACTTCATTATCTTCAATTTCAGCAGTTGGTTTTGTGTAAATATATATGTTAGCATCATTACCAACTGTTAAAAACGAGCATGGATAGTGTGCTTCAACTAGTGCTATTTCCCAATCTGCTCCGTCACCACCAGGCAAATGTATTGTTGATGGAAAATGTGTCACATAATGAGTCACTGTATTGTTCGGATAGTAGTCCATCGAACTATTGCTAGGCAGTGTCAAATAAAACTGATTATGTCTAGACAGTGACATGACGGTTAGGTTAGGTTAGGTTAGGTTAGGTTATTTTTTTCACTTCAGATGCAGGTATCCAAGAATTAAATTCGTCTCCGTAACCTACCCACTTGACGAGGTAACGCTTACTGCGACCTCTACCCTTAGTGTCAAGTATTTTATCAATTTGGTACAATCGATCCGGTCCTATTGTCACCTTTTGTAGCTCATGTTCATAGAAACGACCGACTAAGGGTTTACCATTCAAGTCCCTTATTATATACAATGGTAGTGGTTGTGATCCATATTCTCGATCAATAACAAAAAATTCTTTACTCCAATTGGTCTCGTAGCCTTTTGCAAATGTACCTTTCTCTTTAGCAATACGCACTGTATCACCCGGTTTGAACTTTGGTTTTTTACGTTTTGGTAATGAGCTGTCTTTGTACATATGACTCCATACTTGGTACACTGTACTTTTGTTTGCTTTCACAACGTCCATCGGACATAAACCATTACCCAAACTTCGGTGTGCACTGTTATTGTAAGCATCAACCAATTCATCCAACACATCGATATAACGAAATGTGTTTTTATATGTTAAATATCGCCACATACGTGTTTTCAGTGTGCGATTGACTCGTTCGACAACAGCCGCTTTAACATCGGGGTTTTGTGTAGTAACATATTTCACATGATAATCTCTATACACACGGTTCACTTTTGCACCTATAAACTCTGTTCCTTTGTCAGTTTGTAAACAACATGGTGGTACAGTGTAAGGACTGTTAAAAATTCGTTCAAATGCTGCTGCCACTTCTTCACCGCTCTTACGTTTTAATGGTTCCACATATAACCGCTTACTAAACACATCAATCACTGTTAGCAAGTAATTGTAGCCATCATTATATGAACTAAGTCCTCGCATATCATTCAGGTCGGCTTGCCATAATTCATTCGGTCCAAACACGACATATCTGTTACGTGGAAATCGTTTTCGAACAGGTTTGTGTAATGTATAGGTGTCTTGGGTGCGTAACCATTCGATAACTTGTCGTTTTGTTTTGTTCTTTTTTTCTTCTTACTTCGACGTAATGCTCTGACAAGTGGGCTAATACCACCAAACGAGCCTGGGTTTGCAGGATCATAATACACTTTCTCTTCCATCACTGTTCATGACTATAGTGTAAATGACTATCACATACCAAGTACTCCTATACTTATACATTTTAATCTATAGTGAATGCATCCCACTGTAAAGGTTTTCCTCTTCGTGCTCCTGTCCTTGACCTTAATCTATGGGCTATTGGCGTTGGGCTCGGTGATGGCGGATAATATAACGAGTGGTGTGGTGGTGAAGGTGTAACCAAACCTTCTTCCAAATATGGTTCACGACCAATATACTGTCGAGCTTGTGCATTGCTTACGTACTCGGTCGGTACGTTCATATCATTTAATGCATCCAATACTTCATGCCAGCCTGTGGGTACATTTTCCAGTCTTCGCACTCGTACAATTGCATGTAACACATCAATAATGTTCGAACCAGGTATTCTAGTGTTATGAACAATAACCGTACCATCAGGGTCCCATGTGATTATCTGTTTGTTACGTTTTATAAATCTTAACAAGTTGCGTACATCCTTTTGATACGTGGCAGGAAATGTTTGTACAATATCCTCCTCATTATCCTCTTCTTGTATAATTGGTAAAATGATAGGATTGCGTTTTTGTGAACTAAAATATAAAAACCTCTGTAATACTTGTTGATACTGTTTCCACTTTTCACTGTCATCCAATGTTTTGTCTTGTAATATACGATGCATTTCAGCATCCAAACTATTAGTATTAACCGTTGATGATTGAGTTAGTTTTGATTGTGAAGCAGTAGCAGCAGGTGTTGGCTCACTATGTATTCGATCAAATAGCTCTTGCGGAACAACAACCATCTTCTTTGAATATTCCAAATTTGATCTATCCATTTTTCTAACTAATCGCACTATTAAGAACTGTTTGTAATACAGTACTTAATAACAGTGGTAATAGAAATCCACCACCGTGTTGTACAAGATATTTACGTTTCTTGCTCCAATTCTCACCACGTTTCACTAGACGTCTGAGCACCTTTTTATGTTTACGCAATTGTCGTTTTTGTTTGTCTGTTAACTGGATATTACCACGTAACAAGTTGTATGCGCACTCGCACACTGATCTGATACGACTGACGTCACAAGCCTTCAACAGTGCTTTACGTTCCTTCGGTGTAGCGTGTATCAGTGCCGTTAACAGAGCAGCGTCTTTCTTCACACACTGTGACATTACGACTGAGTGACTGGTCTCTAGTGTACCCCTTTTATTTATACTTTTTTGGTTGATAAACATACTGTTGTTTTTCATCAGGTAATATACCCGTACGTATACGCACCTCGTCTGGTGTGGACTGTTTTAAATCTAACAACAAATAACCATGCGGAGTACGTGTAGCATCAGCATACGCTTCTTCAATAAACCTTGTATTTTCCGGATACACTTGTCGGGCTAAATGTTTTATTTGAGCCCGGTCTCTTGGATTTTTAAAAAGCACTATATAATGAGCATTTAGTGAAATGTCTCTTTGTCCTCGCCCTTGGTGGAAAATGTTTTGTGTTATAAAAAATACACTCAAGTTCCTATGGTGAGAGCCCTTAGTAAACAAGTCCACTATTGTATTGGATCCTGAGGTGGCTGATGATTCACGCATCATATCATCAACAATTACCAAAGTGGGTGTACCATCAAAGTCCTCCATATTTGGTAACCCTTCCCTATATTGCACATTACCACTATCACTTACACCAGGATTTAAACCCGGGGAATGATGCCAGTAAATATTATTGAACTTTGTATCACACATAAAATCCAAATACTTAATAAATCTGGCTACAAAATATGATTTCCCCGCTCCAGAAGGCCCGGCCACTATGGTTGAAAATGGATGTTGCCACCTCAAGTCCATTTTGTCAACTGAACACAACTACACACTTACCATCACTTTTATAAACTTTAAGCATAGTTTCTTAAACAGGGATTCAGGTTTAATAAATAAAAAGACAGTTTAATCTGTTGATGTATATTTGCTTACAAAAACTATCAGATTTACAATTCTTTAGTGAAGTCTTGAAGCTTCTTGCTTTACAATGTACATTATTTCCCTCCACATTTCTTATTAATTATATCTTCAATGATATTTACAAAGTTATGGCGAGTCAAGACTTGATTATATTTGGATTCATAATGCATACCAAATTTTCGCATCACTTCTTTAGCTTTATTCAAGATATTTATGCTATTAGGAACATTTTCCCTGAAGAAAAATATTTCAAACCCTTTTTCTTTAGCTTTCTTCAATGCACATTTAAAGTTTCTTTTTTCAGTACGAATACATTTGTATTCGCTCAAACCATAGATATCTAAGAGGGTTTCCTTAAACAATACACAAAAGACATGTTTCAAGTCTTCATCTTGAGGTAATACAGCTACCTTCAATGACTGTTCAGACAGAGTCTTTCTCAATATGTCTGCAGTAGTTTCCAACCGCTTATTCACAAGAGTCAGCTGTTGGTTGGTTTCAAGTGACTTTGTAAGTGTTTGTAACAGTTCACTATTCTGCTGTTTTAGTTTGTACTCTCCATGTTTACGGATTGAAGGTAACACTTCTTTTGTGACCCATTTTCTAAAAGCATTAGCCTCAGGTTTTTTCGATGATAAAATCAATGAGTATAAACCACTTTCATTAATAAAAACAGACGATTTCTCATTTCCTTTTAACCCCGCCAAAACGGCAGGGTTTATATTTTCATATGTGAGCTTGTCATCATCATCAACATGATTTCTAACTGCTTTATTTGTATCTAAATAACCAAGTACTTCAGCAACTTCTTTCCCCTTGAACCAGGGGTTATTATCACTATCAATTAATATAGTGATTGGTTGATTTTTAAACACATAAGCAATAAGGATAGACATATTTCCTCAAATGTAAAAGTGAGGTTATGTTATACACCAAGCACAGCAGTACAGCTCTAGTTCAGACATCCGCACTAACTGAGCTCCAAGACTAGACTGATCAACAAAAAGCAGATTCATGTATATAAAAGCTGTGTCACCATACAGCAATCAGATGTTACAAACACACTCTTCAGCTTTGGTAATTTAAATTTTCCAGTACCATAATTTTTGGTAGAAATCCCGTACGCAATACGATAATATTGTACGGATACGATAATTATGTAAACAGTCTCATTAAGCATATCAATTAAGCTAATTTACATATTAATTTGCTCATTAACATATCAAAGTTCAATTCCTAACACCATAAGACTAAAAAAAAAAGGTTGTTTTCCCTAGTTGCAAGTAGTGTTCACTAGGCATGGACTTTTTAATTTAGATAAGCCACCTACCCTTAAGTACTATGATGTAACAAGCCATCAACCTGAAGTTGTTCTTGGCAGAAGGCTGTCAGAGCGACCGCAAGCGAGCGCCATATTCCGCCTTATTTCTAATTAATCTAAAAGTTTATGGTGCCCTTTAAAAAAGGCCATTTTGCTGATGAAGGAGGGAGAGGATTCAAGGTAAGTATTATTTCGTTGACCAGTATTTATTGATTTCATGCAGGCACAACTGATCAGCGCCGAATGATATCCATAATTCTACATATTCAGTGTTGTACTCTTCCTTTTTGTACATCTCATCAAAAGCTCTTTCTATTTCATTTAAGTCAGCAGCGGGATATGCTTGGTATATTGATTGTATTGCTTCATGTCGTTCCATAATTTTTTGTCCTGTAGAAGAAAAGTTCATCGAATTGGCACGGAATATTGTCCTGAAGCAATGTTAGGTTAAGTTATGTTAAGTTAGGTTAGGTTAGGTTAGCTATTTTTAGAAATCTATTTTTAGCCGGGGGGGGGGTTGAAAGGTTGAAAGGTCATTGACCTCTATGACGTCACCAAAAAGTGAACGTTAGGTTAAGTTAGGTTAGGTTAGGTAAAGATTACGTAAGCTCAAAAAAAAAAAAGGTTACATAGCCTCAACAAAAAAAAAAAAAAAAAAAAAAAAAAAAAACTTGCTAGGCTTCGTGGTGGTCCCATCGGCGGGGGGGGGGTTCTATTTTTAGACCAACCACCACCACCCTGCTGGGGTTGAACCTACCAATACCCCCTACTCTTGACTTTTACTGATTTCTTTTCTTATATTTTCATGCAAAGATTTCCGCATACCTTTAATTCTAAATCAGTACTGATAGTTTTCTGTGGTTCGGTGTAACCGGTAATTCGGATCCTCTGCGAAGTTTCACTTGTAGTAAATTTACTAAATTTTTTACTCTTCAATTTCTTTATAAACTTTCTTCCATGAAACTTAAGAAACTCTCTGGAAGGAAAAAACTGCAAATTAATACGCCCATTGTGAAACTTCATGTTGTTGATACATATCTAATGACCAAATATCTGTCGAATTATGTTTAAGCCTTTTGTTTAAGACTATTAGCGTTATAATCAAACCTTTTAGACCGTGATTATTGAGAAAAAGTGATCGAAAAAGCGACCGTGCGGCAGTAAAAACTGTCTAATTCAAAACAATGCAGAGAAGTAAAATTTATAACTATTTTCAGTAACCTGATTTCACTAATCAGTCATTTAAGTTTTTGCAAGTTTATAAAAACACGATTTACGAAATAAAAATTCTATCTCCAATGTTTTTTTTAGAATAAATCTGCTTGAAAGCATCGGGAAACTTGTAGAGTACTTTTTGTCCAGTTGTTTATCAACTCTGTTTCAAAATTTGAGATTCAACATCCATTGATTATTATAAAAAAATCCCTTTATTTTTATATTAGTGATTGTTTCAAATTAATTGGAAAATAATGCTGATTTAATTTAAATAGAAATAAAAGGGTATTATCATTGATTCTAAACACTTAGATATAGTAATGATATATTTTGAAAAAGCCAATTTGATCATAATTATGATACAATACTTTTTCCTCTCTTTTAAACTCCTTGTTTTGACGTTTTAAAAATAAACCCTTTTTATAACCCTTAGCTCTTTACCATATTTTTAGCCTGGTAGAAGCAAAAATGCTCAATTTCAGGGATTTCATGCTATTGCTAAATATTGCTATCCCTGAAGTGGGAAATTTTTGCTTCTGCCAGGTTAAAATATGGTACAGGGTTCAAAACAAGATTTCATTATCAAAACGACAAAAATATGGATGAAAAGAAAAGGACATAAAAGGTATTTTTAATTTGTTTAATATCACTTTTGTAACATATGATCACTTATTTTGGCTTCAAAATTTAACATTGCTTGGACTATAATTTTTTCTTTATAATCAATTGTATTATCACTGACTTTAACAGCAGAAGTATTTAAATTTATGTTTGAACTTCTGTATATAAAACCAATGGTATTATTAGGAAATTTCTTAAATAGTTCCACCTGTGTCCGCCAGGGGAAGTTAGTCGCGTTCGGTTCCGCAAGACTGGGCAACCATCGTTTTCGTTTCTGGATTGAGTTCTCACTCGCAAATGAAATCTCAAGTTTAAAATTATAATATTTTAAATAATGATGAAATAAGATACCTGCAGGTATTAAAATAAGGAGTTTAAAATAGTATTAGTTTTTTAAGAATGTCAAATCTGTTTAGGGGTTTATAAAACACTCATGAATTATTTAGGTTCTCGAGGGGACGTAAGTCAGTATGTCAGTACATTATCAAATACTAGTCATGATGTATAACTTTTTTCGTGCAATCTTCATGTCTTCATTTGTTCATTCCTTTCTATGAAGAGTCGTGAGTCGTTTCTCTCACTTGAGTTCGACGAACGACTCAAAATCAAAATAATACTAAACACAATACTTCTTAGTAATTTTTGTTCGAAATTAAACAAAATTAAATCCGTACCGATAGATTTATGAACGAGTGGTTAACTGCTAGAATTGAAAGACTCGTTCAAAGTTATAATAGCAAAATTATTATAAATACGACTTGTTTGTGTCTATTGAAGAAGGAAATCGAGAATAATATCAAAAGATAAACAGTTGAAAAGGGAACTCGTGAAAGGAAATAAACGGGGTCAGAAATATGAGTTCATTTCTCTATTCCCCCGTGTATAAAATACCAAAATTTAAAATATATTTTAATTAATAATTTAAGTTTTGAAGGCGTTTTAACGCATTTGCACAGCCTATACTCAGCGAATTTCAATCATTAGATCTCAACTAGATGAAGCCATAAACAAAATGTTATCAATGTATGCTGATAAATAATGGAGACAAGGTGTATTATTAGAAATAAGGTTGCAAGCGAGTCATACTATTTTATTTATCTCTCGATAAATTAACTTTGGGAAGTAAGTACGTAAGTTTGCTCCCTCAGAAATCTAAACAGTTTTGAGAGTGAGTTTGCTGCCACGAAAATTTAAAACAGGATATTTTCGACCATACCCTGTATATCTCAGCTATATGAAGCTTGATATCAAGTTTTCTTCAGGTATCCTAATAAACAAGCAAGATCAAAGGTTAACATGGGGACAATAGGCCTACACTGAATTTACCAGAAATCTCGGTAACCGATTGGCCTGGAGGAATAATGCAGGCATGAAATTATGTATTTTTTAGCTGGATCCAAAGGTGTAACCATATTGGATTATCTTTATTTTGCTATGCAGATATACCCGCATTGCAAAATTGAAAGGATAATCATATTTTGACTAAATTACATTAATGTGCAATGTGCAATTTTTACAAACAACCAAATGGACCTACTAATTTTAATAATATACATGTATATATC
Source organism: Flexamia atlantica (assembly GCA_035578135.1). NCBI lineage: Eukaryota > Metazoa > Arthropoda > Insecta > Hemiptera > Cicadellidae > Flexamia > Flexamia atlantica. The sequence continues at coordinate 12,433,147 of JAQJVK010000003.1, read as the reverse complement.
TATACCATTTTTTTCATTCAATTAGACCCTAATCTTAATATTGCAGCTATAGCTGTCCCCACGCTGGTTAAAATGACAAGTTCGTGTTAGTCTTTAGATTTTTCGTTTTTTTTACTTTTAAGACTTTCCGTTTTCCTATAGAGGAGCAAATGGTATGAATTGGCTTGCCAACACATTGCATTTTGCAATTCAGTCACAAAAAGTCAATAAATGTCCTAGTTAATCCATTATTGAACGTACAACATTAGGTTTATAAGTAGTCGTTTGCGTGCTTCTCAACATGTATCATGATTAAAATAGAGATCTACAGTATTGACTATTAAATTACAGCCTAAAATCCCCCATTTTCACAAATCTTGTAACACAAATATTTTGGATAAACAGATTGTGTTGAAATTGGCACCAATTGGTTTAATATCGACTTGATTTACAAACTCCGTATTCGCGTTAGGAACGCGCAGTGGCAATTTAGCACAGTTAAATGTTTTGAATGAATTTTAACAAAAAAATGTGTTGGTTTTAAAATTGATATCATTTTAACAAGGCAATTTGTGTTGGGAAAGTGGAATTATGGGTAAATGTGTAATTTCTGCTGGTGCTGCTTCCCAGCTATCCACCATTGCGTCCTCTACCCACTTGACTCTCTTGGTGGAATGATTGCTTTGTAATTAGGATTTGTGCTGTGTTAGCTACCTCAGAGAAATTCGCCATTTTAATATAAGTGGATTAAAAAAGTTGATGTAAGCATGTACAGTTAGTAAGCAGTTGTGTTGACATCTGCAGGTAGATGTAACTGTTGAGCTAAAAAGGCAGTCCTCTCGACTCCTTTGAAGCGTAGTTGTGGACTGCAGCCCCTAGCTCGACCTATCATTAAAAAATTAATTGTGGTACAGTTTCTATAACTATTGGCTGTATTACATGTCGGCCTTAGTCAGTAACAAGACTACAAGATCGCGCCACAATCATCCTTCACTCATCTCGCATTCATACTTGGCTCAAAATACCTATCTGGGTAGGTCGCCATTTCAAGCAATATATAAAGTATTAAAAAATCGACGTACACATACTCAAAGGATATAAGATATGCACCTACTACTGCTTATATACATGTCAAAAATGTAGTCCCTATATAGGCATCTTTAAAACTTTGAGTTGTCTTTTTGGGTTCCACAAGGCTATAAGGTACTCTCTAAAGTACTTCCCTAATGACACAGAATTCATGCGTTACTTAATTACGCAGATTTGAACACAAATAAAGGTCCAATTTAACACAATGTACGTGTTAGAAATTAGACTCAAAAGAATGTTTCAGACAGTGACACAGGTAGTTGTGTTAAACTTTAACACTTTTTTGGAGATCTTCATCACACGAAGATGAGAATTAGACACAAACTTATAGTGAGGTCCTCTTGGGACAACACCTTTGAGATAAATTTGTGTAAAATAAACTGAACAATATTTTACAGTACAAATAAAGATCAATGAATGATGATTTTGATATCTGGAGACTTCAAAAAAGAAAAGTGGCCATGGCCTAGGGTAGGTCTTACCATGAGACTGCAATAAAGGGGTAATAGGTGCCCGCAGAGGAAATTCGCCAAAATCAAGGAATAAATGTCCCCTGAGGGAGTGGCCGCGGCTGCGCTGGCGGCCGCCGACCACGTGACCCACGTAAATAATCGCCGGTGATTTTTCCAGGCGGTAACGACAAGGGGGCCAGGGGGCGGGGGGGCTGGGGGGGCAGGAATGTTCGGATTCCCGGAACAGCTGTGAGCGGCGGAGGATTACAATAGACGGCCATCGCCCTCTAGCACCTACTGCTGCACCTAGAGCACTGCTATAGCTCCCACTTCAGCACTCCTAAAACAACTATATCCTGTCAATCCTATAGTAGCTTTAGCACTCCTATAGCACTAACCACAGCACATATAGCACCCATATAACACCATCTGCTGCATCACTTCTATAGCTCCTACTGCAATAATCCTATATATATAGCACCTGTCACATCACTAATATATTAGCTTTAGCACTCATGTAGCAATTTCTACAGGACCTATAGCACTCATATAACATCTACTGCAGCTTCCACTGCTCCACATATAGCACTCCTGTAGCCCCTACTGCATCACTCCTATAGCACTAATATCATATTCACTCCTATAGGAGCACTTCCTACAGAACCTATAGCACTCTTAACACACCTTCTGCACCTTCTACTGATGCACATGTAGCACTCTTGTAGCTCCTATTGCAATAACCCTAAAGCAAAAATGCTCCATCAGGGACAGAAATCTTTACCGTGCATCACAATCCTGACGCTATCTCTAGTGACGAGTGCCGAACCAATTTCGCGAGTGCTCAATTTCTGGCTTCAAAACCTTATAAAAACCTTCAAAACCTTATAAAAACCTTCAAACGAGTGCTCAATTTCTGGCTTCAAAACCTTATAAAAACATTCAAAACCTTATAAAAACCTTCAAAACCTTATAAGCATGAGCATTATATACACTACAAACTGTATATAGATGTCCTAAAGTCAATGGTATTGTATTATGAAAGTTATAAAATAGTTCCACCTGTGTCCACCAGGGGAAGTTAGTCGCGTTCCTTCCCGAAGATTGGGCAACCATCTTTTTTCGTTTACAGTCTAGTTCTCACACGCAAATGAAAAATCAAGTTTCAAATTATAATATCCTCAATAATGATTAAATAAAATGCCTTTAGGTATTAAAACAAAGCATTTAAAATATTATTCGTTTTTTACGAATGTCAAATCTGTTAGGGGTTTATAAAACCTAAATAACTCTCTTTAGGTTCTCGAGGGAAAATAAATCAACATGTCAGTACATAATCATTGAGGTGGCAAGAGTTACAATAATTCAAGGTTATGTCCATTGTATCTGAAATTCCTTCTATGCCTTCTATGAAGAGTCGCGAGTTGTTTCTCTCACTTGAGTTCGACGAACGACTCAAAATACTGTAAAATTAATCCCTTCTTAATAGCGGATTTATTATAATCAATATTTATAAAAGAGGATGTTGGTATATTTTATATTTTTAGTTTATGGACTCGAAAACTGTCGGACCGTTTGCCATGAAACTTTGTATATATACAGAATATGTAAAATTTCACGGAGAAGGTTTAAAAGTCATCCATTTCGTCCTAACTCAAATGGGTTCCTCCCCAGAGGCCCAAAAGGGTTCCCATGTCAGCCTACAGCAAAGATATTGTTTCATAATATAAAAGAAATTATATGTTTACTTGAACAGGTGATCTTTTTGTGAAATTTAATTTAGTTTTGGCTCATTTCCCACAAATTGAAGCACATGTAAAAAAATATATAAAAAGCAAGAAGTGTAGAATGTTGAACCAGCTGACAGGAATAATATAAATCATTTACTAGACTTACTTGAAGGACTTCTTTTTTATAACAGCTGTTATTTAAAGAGGATAGAGTGTTCTACTGGCAACTGTTAATTTTATGTACATCGCTTTCAAAAACAGCTTATTCTTTTTTTCGTTCAATAAATTGCTCCCAGGTAGATCCTGAAAAATTAAGAAAATGATTTTTGACAGTGAATACAATTTCCAGGCCTGTTCTATGGTTCTATTTACACAGATACCTTCATGAAGCAAAAATAATTTAGGATTTTCTAATACCCCAGGTCTGCTGCAACAGGGGTACATAATATAGCCCTATCTAAGGGCCACTCTATACTACACATGCGAGCAGATTCAACGCGCCGCCGAAAAAGCCAAGGGTGCCGCTCCTTATGACGTGCCCCATGATCAGGGCAAACTGAGATACCATGCGGTAAGCAGAAACGACTATAATACAATACACCGACACTTTTTATCTTCGTGGACAACGAAACCCTTGGTCGGCGGCAGCGGCTAGACGCTAGCGTGTTTATTTCCGAAATGGAAAAATATCTGCGTCAGGTCATGTCATAACTGCTCTTCCTGCCAAGCCGCGACCTCATTTCCAGAGTAAACACGCTTTAGAAAACAATAAACAGTACACCCAATAAAAAATCGTACATCACAAAAAGTAAAACAGAAATAAAACATTAATAAAAACTGACGCATTCAATTAATCATATTTTGACACCGCATATGTAATTTTGATTTTCAAATAACTTTTAAGTACTTAAGCATATCCCCCTGAAGTTTGTAGTCAGTCCAATTAACAGCAAAATATCACATATTAACCTCGAATGTTTTTTATGTTATCCTCAATTGGATATATGTCAAAATGGCTCTATTTCCACACTTAAGAACACTTTTACAGGAGTAAAAGTTATTTCCCTTGTAGGGGGGTATAGGAAACACCCTTCAACGTGTCTAAAAAATATAAATTCACCACGAGAAAACGTGTTCCACCACCATAATAAAGTGTTAAATTCTTAATAATAGGAAAGCACAGACGGATTTCTGGTGTGATTTAGTACTTAAAAGTTATTTGAAAATCAAAATTACATATGCGGTGTCAAAATATGATTTTAATTTAATGCGTCGATTTTCATTGATGTTTGATTTCTATTTTACTTTTTGTGATTTGCGATTTTTTAAATTTAGAGCGCTGTTTATTGTTTCTAAAGTGTGTTTACTTCAACACCAATTAATGGTTTATATTTCAAGAATTAATATTATGTCACAATATGTCTATTTTAGGGAATCTGTGTACATAAACAAATTTTATATTATGTCATAATTTTAATTCTTGAAATATAAACCATGAATTTCGTTTAGGAAAAAATTATAGAAACAATAATATAGGTAAATTTATGTGATTTCGAGAAATAAAAAAGTAACCTTGGGAGGAAAAAAATAATGAGTGGCTAAAATAAGAAATGCATATTATTATATACACGTGAGAGTGTCACCACACCGACTGCTCATTTTTGCCATATTGGCTATGTCAAAAACTATGTGCGTTATTTACTTTTATAACATTTATGGTACATTGAAAAGGACATGGCCTTGTATGTGTCTACAGGACACTTGATTTTACCAAAATCAAATATTAATGTAGTTAGTAAGTTGCATAAAGTGTGTAATGATATACGAGGTACAGTCAAAAAGTTCCCGGAATGAATTCTTGTAGACTTTTAGCGTGATCGGCAGCGGGAAATTCGTCTTGCAGTAGTTGGTACGACTCCTGGGGAGGGCCTTTCGGTAGTGGGGGTATACATGCCGTAGTGCAGCATTGGAAAGCGCTTTTCGTGTACCTGCAAGCCTAAGTTGTCGATGATGTTTGTTGAGTGAACAATTTTGATGCATGTTAAAATGATCATGAAGGATGGTTTGAACACTTTCATGTGATAAATTTACCAACATTTCAGGTAAATTTAGCACACTGAAGTGTTCACACCATTCTTAATCTCAGGTCTTAAGAACTATAAATGTCCTATATAAATGTCCCCATAATGCTTCACAGAGCGACTTAACTCAGGAGCGTTGCACGGGAGGCTGGGACGGAACCATTGCTGGTCCGGGAGCTTCATCCGTAACTCGCAAAAAGCCACGAGCAGAATGTATTTCGTATTTCACGCCGATCACCGAGCCAATTTCACACTGGGAATGAAGCAGTAAACATCGCTCTTCGCACATCTCTCAAGATTTAATTCTTTTTTTCCTATAGGAAAGAAGCTATTGCCGTAGGTATAATGGTAAAACCTTAGCCCGGGACCGTGATAACTTTTCGTTTTGGAGCCTCCAGAAGCAAACAAAACACCATTTGTTCGAATTTATATATATATATATATATGTGTGTGTGTGTGTGTGTGTGTGTGTGTGTGTGTGTGTGTGTGTGTGTGTGTGTGTGTGTGTGTTTGTGAGCACGTTAGAGGCCGTAAAAATGGTCCGATATTTATGAAATTTGGAACACAAACCAAATAATATGAGACCCTCGATATTTCCATTTGCGTGGCGGCAAATCTGCATACTCATTCCCAATGTTATCCTTATGGGAAATACAAATAATTCTATATCTTCCTTATTTCGTAACATATCTTGATAAAACTTGGCATCAAGTTTCTTCTAGTTAAGATCATCTTCTTCTAGTTCAGATCTACTAAATATTGAATTAAAACCACCCAGTTTTAATATACCCGTAGCAGCAAACCTGCATACTCATTCCCCATGTTATTCTTATGGAGCTTACAAAAACACGTTGAATATCGCTATGTTAGATTAAAATATGTTGTTTTGCATTTGAAATTCGCTGAGTATGCAGATCTGCTGCAACGGAGGTATTTGGTTTATTGTAATGTTTGACAGCTGTGTTGATACTATTGGACTTTTTCTAACATTTTTTTATGTCTAGAAGAATATCGAGTACTCATACAGCACGTTGACATGACGGAGCGAGTTTCAATTTTAGGCCTTAAATCGACTACTTTCGACTCAAAAACGTCAAATTTTGGGGGTGGTCATTCAGAAGGGGATTACATATGAAAATCTTCGAGTTGCTCCCAAAATCCCCCATTTCCCGATGAGTTCAAAATTTTCTTTTTAGGTTAAGTTAGTATCGTTCCCAAAGTGGATTTGTTTGTTATAACAATCAAAATTTAAAGGGGGTAGGCTTTTTTACACACTATATAAAGACTATGACCCGCGGGCTTTTTAGGGTTTCATTAGGTTTCATTTTAATAGAAAAATAACAATGCAAACAGGACCAAGAACAGTTGTTTCCAGTGGTTAGAAGGGTTCAAATGCTGGTGCAATTTACGAAGGCTGTTTTCCCAGTAAGGTCCGTTTTTAAATAAAATAAAAAAAACTCGATTTCATATTTACAAACAATTACTATTGTAAGATTATGCACTTTCCTTTGTCAATCTTTGTCCAAGTATTAACCGTGCTGTAGAACAAAAATGTCCAGCCCTCCTGTATAGAAATACGCCACCACCCGCGCGCCGATAGGGCCTAAATTTCATAAATCATATGTTTTGCCTTCGCCAAACTCACTTGTTCGTCATTTTTTTAAGCGTTTGCGTTCAGGATGAGTTTTATTGTCCTAGAACGCCCAGAAGAAAATAAAATCTCTCTACGTAAGATCACGGTGTACGGAGGATGGTCGAGGATATCCCTTTAAAATTGGCCTGATCTGTGTAAAAACGGCTTTGTGTTGTTATGCAGGGAAGAATTATAGCTGGCGCCAATTCTTGGGGCCCAGTCCGCGCATGGGTCGGGGCGTGGGTATAAGCTGTGAGGAGAGGGGAGTAGTAGCGGCAGCAGCGGCCGACAGTGTACTAGCCTGGCTGCGTACATTCGGCAGCTCGCACATAGTTACTGCTTCTCTGTCAATCGTTGTTCAGAGTATCAAGACGCTTTAATAAATACTAATGAAATATTTTATATTATTGAATAGAATTAAAACAGATCATTAATCGTCAGTAAGAGTCAATGTTCCGTCGGTGAATGTTTTTAGGACGACATGTAGTGACACGCTATTGTTGACGGATGAGAGCAGAATGACAGTGCTGCGCTCTAGCGACGCGTTGTCGCGCATGCGCACTAGCCGTTTTTGCTACCGCGCATCCACCGCACTGGGCCCCAAGAATTGGCGTCAGTTATACTTCCTTCACCATCCTATATTTTCGTTTTGTAATTTTACAGCTAATAAATACGACGTGGCGTTGATTATCTTTCTACCTTGTGTCTCGAACTTGACGTGCGAAACGCCCCGTCAGATCCAGATCACTTGAGTTGCGATAATATTGCGGTTTGACAGTGATTGTTTGACTTATAAAGATAACATAGTTTGACCAGTGGTACTCGTTTCAACTCCTCCATTCTGTAACCTGTCAACAGTGATTTTAAGTGCCGAAAGCCATTTTCCCACAGGTGGAAATCAGCTGCTGCTGGTCTGTGGCGGGTTTCTTGGGTACGATTAAGTAAAGACATTAGGAGAACGTTCGAGTGTGAATTTTGGGTTTTCCTCTAGAAATAATCATGAAACCTTCAAAGTAATTGAAGAATCGTTAAACACATATCATATTATGATGTACCTCTTAGGGAAAATACACTTACCGCATATTAAAATCGCTAGTTTCTTTGGTACTTGAAGTTATCTTAGTTTGCATCCCATTGTTTAATAAACGAAATTTTTCGCTAATGCTAATTTAATGGAATGTTTTTTTCATTTTTAAAATCAAACTGCTAAAAGACTGTTCAGAGGATTCGAACTTCAAAATTAATAGGCAGTTTTAGGTGAGCTAATAAACTTTGGGCAAAATTTGAAAATGATCAGTGGAACTGTTTTCGAGTAATCGTGTTTCGAACATTTCATCAAGTTAATTGTTATAATTTGGTTTAAAATGTATCTGTATAACTAACTATTCTAAGGTTAAACTTTTAAGATTAAGAAAATTTGTATATTTCGCTAGTAAGGCCGAAAATGAGGTTTTACGTGCTCGAGCTCGCGTTTCCAATTCGAAGTCAAGGATTTGAAACGATGGAGAGCTGCAAAACCCTTTAGGCCGAGGTGCGAACATTATTTTTCACCACACTTCACAGTGAAATAAATCCTAAGGAGGCCTAACATTTAAATTCTGAATATTTATTTGACACACTTGAAAATGAAACTTAGAGGTTAGGAGCAATGACTCAACTTCTTTTTCCGTTTCGCTGAGCATCAACACTAAAAACAATACGATCATCACTAGCCTGTCGTTGGAACCTATTGAATGTTCACACGTTCTTTCAAGCAAATGAACAATCAGCCCTCTGACGAAAAAGAGCTATTTTTGGCACCCAAATAACATGTAAAAACACTTAATTTTTGTTTTAGTGTGGTGAAAAATACCAGAATGGTACAAGCGGCCAAACTGCCTATTTTAAATATCTCTAACGACCGAGTAGTTTCCATAACGGCCACCAGGGCGGGGGTCGCTTGCTGCGTAGTTCACCTAAACCCTAACAGAACGCGTTACTCAGCATTTGTAAGCTATGCAGGCAATATGAATATAGTAACATTAATTTCTATTATGTTATAATAAATCATTGAAGTTTGTAGTTATAACGTATTTTATGTTTACCACATAATATTTGATCTGAAGAAAATATATATCAAAATCTCAACTTTAACCTGGTAAACATAATTGAGGGAAATCTCATATGTTCGCGGTAACTATTAAATGTACTTTTTGTAAGTCATCCACGTGAAATATTCTTCGCGTTGGATATTTTAGGTGAATAAATTTAATAAATAATTGTTATTCTATTAAAAGCCACGAGTCGCTCCTCTCTACTGAGTTCGATGAGTGGCTTAAAATGAACAAGAGAAGTAAGTGAGCAGGTCATAAGACGATTCACATTATAAGGCCCAGTTCGTCCGTAAGACTAATGTTAATTTTAGCATTGGATTTATGTATGGACGCTGCGGTGGGCCTTGTGTTTTGATTCGAACTAAACAGTTCTCTGATTAACCAGCGCCCTCAGGTCGCACGGGGCCTTCGTATAGTCCGAGTTAAATGACTCGGTCCATATCGTGCATAAGTCCAATTCTAGAATTAGTGTAATTGGTAACCTGTGTCACGTTACTCGACTCGGACTATACAGGTCTTGCTCACGCGCGAGCCACTACAAACTGGTGGTTGATGGAATTTGTTAACCAAAATAAAACGTAGGCGATTTTGATGTATGTTTTGTGAATAGTTTGTGTGAAGTTAGAGAACAAACTCCTATCATTTTAATTGTAATGGATATAGCTGCTTAACTAACATTTCATAAAACCGGAAACAAATTTTAGTTTAAGAGCTCCAGATTTTACATTTCCAATGCCACCATGATCAGAGAAGACTTTTTCCATTATTGCATATTTTTCCTATACATACATAATTAAGAGCTAGAAAAATAGCCAGCGATATAAAATAACATATTGCAATATGTATAAAATGATTTGCAAGCCAGAGATCCTGGAGACATTTCCAGAAATAATCCTTGCTTCTTATCAGGCCTTGGAAACTCTCAACCAATTAAATTGACTGAAAAAACTGTGGAAAGATTGTTCTATAGTTGGTCTACCCAAAATAGCACACGGATTTTGGTTATGCTCTTTTGTATAGTAATGACGTTTAAGTGCCGGAATCAACTTTTTTACATAAAGAATTACTTTAAAAATATATAATGATAGAACATTTGGAATCTTTAATTACACACAACTGAAAGTAAAATATCCTTGATCCCTTGTTTCAATGCCGATTCAACTTAAATGAATACACCTTCATGCACACAGCCTATAAGCCTATTCGTTTTACTTTTGCACGTGAACATTAGTCTAGTATTTATTACACAAAACAAAATATATCGCTTTATATCTTACAATCAGGTTTTTTTTACATAAATTGTGAATACAAATACAGTAATCATAGTTGTAAGCATTGTAATTGTAAGTAGATAATCAATGGTCTTAATTAAAAAAGTATGTAAAAGTGGAAGAAATGAAATAATTTACTTCATAAATTACTATACATTGCACTTTTACATAAACATATAATTTAACATAAAGTAAAACTATAAAAAATAATAATTTTGTACACTTCGATTATAGCTTTGAAATACCCTTAAAGGGAAACTTACTTTGGGAGAGTAAGGACGCAACTAAACTTTGCTTTAAAAGAGATCCGCCTACCCTCTATTTTATGGCCAGATTTTAGAATTTATTAATTATTCATCTTAGAGAGTAGTTAGTTGTTTGTCAATGTTACAAATGTTACAATGTGACAAGAGGTGAAGTCAATACAAAGCACTAATTCCTTCATAATAACTGTATAATTCATAATTGTCTTTCTATAGATAAAAAAGGAAGCTTACACATTTTCCAATTATAATTGGGAGCACCAAATAAATCAGGTGATGAGTGAGTACGCTTTTAGCATAGGGTTTACTATTTGTTTAAGGAGTTAATCAACTGAACGATCATGTGTCAACATATAACACCAAGACCCTGAAAACACAAAGTTTGGAGATTTCAACATCAGTCATTTCAGACGACTGAATGAGTTAACAAAACAATTAATTGTTGCCGCCAACCTCATTTAGTGCTCCCGTTTAAAAAGAATTGTAAAAGAAGCATAAAAATATACCTAAACATAAAATAATGAAAATACTAAAAACAAAATTGCTAACATGTGGCTTAATTAGAAGACATGAAGACATAAGACTAAAAACCTGGGTTCTGAGGATGCTTAAAATGCTGTAACTCAATTACGATTCGTAGGTATCACGATGCGCAGAGACCAGCTGTTCTGATGGATGCATTTCTTCACAGTAGAGTCGATGTCGATGTTCATGTTGTATCAGTTGTCCGTACACCAATTGCACTCCAACAGATGCCGGGAAATTATAACCAGAGCACCTGATGAAGTACAATCAAAGTAGGACTACCTAAATCTTCGGGCCCAGCAAGTCGTACTGACAAACTGGTATGACGTAGAACTAGCGGGAATCGTGCTGGAATACTGTAGACCTAGTGGAAATCATAATGGCATACTGGTATTGTATGTCGGTTGTATGCCATACTGGCATACTGGTATAACGTAGAACTAGTGGAAATCATACTACAGTAGAAACTCGATAAGAAGACCCTCAATAACGCAACAACATTGGTAAAAAGTGTACGTTTTTGGTCCCCTTATGGAATTTCCATTCATGTAATGTCTTTATACCCGTAACACGGACCTCCTTAAGAAGATTCCCGTAAGACTTTTTAATAATCCCCTTGAGAGTCGTGTTATCAAGGTTCTACTGTTTATAAAGGTATAAGATAGAACTATTGTAAATCATACTGGCATACTGGTATAACGTAGACCTAGTGGAAATCATACAGGCATACTGGTATAACGTAGAACTAGTGGAAACCCTAGTGGCATGGTATAACGTAGAACTAGTGGGGATCATGCTGGCATATTGGTATAACGTAGAAACTCATACTGGTATAACATAAAACAAGTGAAAATAATAATACAGTTGTAGTTTTTATTCTACCTAAAGTATAGGACTAACTCTACCATCGAGACCATACTGGCATTCTGGTATAATGAGATAAATAAATAAATATATAAAACAAACATAAAGCTAATTACATAATTACTTATACATAGTTTTATAATTCTTCAAAACATTAAATTTATACATTATCTGTCGTAAACAGTAAACAAAATTAAAATTCAGTAGCCATAACGATTCAGCATTACTTCCGGCTGAGACGCTCTTGACAAAACAAGATATCTAAGTACATCAATCCAGGAGACTGGAAAAATACAATAGCTTTCTGACTGAGGGAACTTTTATTTGCTTGAAGTAAATATATTGAATAATTTTAGAATTATATGTTGAATTGGCTGGAAACTGGTAAACGCGTTGGAATTTAACTTCTCCAATTCAAAAAAGAAATCCGGACCGAGTAACTGATAATACGAGGAATGGTTTAGTCAGATCGACGGTCACTCCTCCAAGACAGAAATAAAAATTGCAGATTCGATAATTCTTAGGAGAATCATTCTTAGGAGCTGCATTCGATAATGCAGCTTTCGTTTCTGCAACTCGAGTGATGACTTGGAACTGTGGCTACAAATAAAAGTTTATGTTGGATACGTGCTCTTTTCGAAGCGCAAGGGTAAACGGGGTGTCACTTAGCGACTAGTATTAAAATTTAATTTGATAAACTTTTGTAAAGATAAACCAGTTTAAAAGTGTTTTTTCCGGTCCCAGGTTCACACTTTTCAACATTTGAATTAAATTTCATGCGCAATTTTCCATTTTACTCGTGATTTAAGTGAGAAATCACTCAATCCTGTAGCATTTGAAGGATATCATCGGAGCCGTTTTAGAGATAATTGTGCAAAAAACAAACAACATACAGCACATTGATCACACTTTATTAAGCAGTTTTCGAGCAAAGTTAAGCTAAGTAGGAAACTCTTTATTAAAGCTTGATGTAATAATACCCTTTGACATTTATAAAATTCTAAAAATCAAAAACCTAACAAAACATTTTAGAAAGAAAAACGTTAATCATTATTTAATATACAGCAATTGTTTGCTACGAATACAAGATAAAAGAGGCGGCAGATGGCGAACGTCGCACCTCGGCCGCCAGCCGGCACGTAGAGACCCGACGGGGCCCGAGCACCCACGGAAACAGCCGAGCGCGCCAGACGGCCTGACCTACTTCCCGTGATAACAGGGCTGGCCTTGCGGAGGCCATCTTGCAACCATGGGATCGTTCCACCGTTCCACCTCTGTGTGCCGCACCGGCCTCTAGCCTCGCGGCCAATCGCAGTGCAATCTGCAATGTCTGAGTGGGATATGTTTTTATAACACAAGGTAAAATAATGTCTGGAAATTTTGAACATGGCGATTTGAGCAGTCTTTTAATATTTCTGATAAATATTTATAGTTCGAATCAAATAACAAGGTCCACGGCGTCCATAAGCCCAATGCTAAAATTAACATTAGTCTTACGCGCGGACTGGGGCTTGTTATTTGAATCGGCCTATATAAACCTCTGTTGTAACGGGAAAACGCTGGTTTTGGGAACTATAATCATTCAAGACGTTAAAAACTGTCTCCTTTTAGAAAGTAGGTGAAACTCTTTGTTGAAATACTTAATTATAGGCCATATGATTAAGTTTACTAAGCTTTTTAATGAAGCCGACTCAAAATATCTTAATTTCACGCTCCTAGTCCGCTTGTAAGCCCAACGCTAACATTAACAATCTTATGGACTATGGACAGAATAGACCAAGTTATCTGAGGCGACACATATATTAGGACGAATTCTTACATTTCCAGGAAAATTACACGTTGTGCTAACTATTGAATAATAATACAATAACTGTTTTTAATGTGAAAGAGCGGGAGGCAGGTACTTAACAATAATTTAAATATAATTTGCATCCTCGGAGGATAAATTGGTATCCTTCAAGGTTACATCTCATACATACGTGTCTTAGCCAGAATTAACACAGAATTCTAAATGAGAAATCGAATAATATGTAAACAATGAATCTAATGCCTCAGACGGATCTAATAAAAAAATAATTACTGGAGGATAAATTATTTTTAGTTTATTAATACGTTCGAAGAAAATACAAAACAAAATATATACACACCATTTTATTGCATAAGACATTCACATTTCAATGTTTACAATTATAACTTAATAAATCTAATATTTGTCAAATACCACTCACCTATAATCGTACAGCTACTACTTGACCAACAACTTATAATTTGCATAGACGATCCTCTTAGGATGTAGGCATACGATAAGAACGGGTTTTCCAAAATATCCTCAGGGCTACGACCTATGGTACTCATGTTGAACTATAGGGTAGCTTATAAAAAGTTGTCATAGCAAGAAAATAAAGTATGACAAATTAAATTAATCCAAGGAAGTTTTTCTGCTTTACTACGGGTGAGACCGGGTTGATCAGCTATACAATACTTCTATTCTAGGTAGGTATAGATTGTTAAAAAAAAAAATAAGGGTCCCGCAGTTCAAAAGATGAAACTTTACGTACACTAAACCTAAACTAAAACAACGAAACGAAATTTATCGAATAAATTGTTTGAAATTAAAAATAAACCAAAATCTTACATAAGACGCATTAGCAAGGCTTGAATGCTTGCGACGGAGTATTACCGGTTTTCACGGTCCCTCCAGTGAAGGAACGTCAAAAAATATTGCGCATGGCGGGAAGAGGGCAGGCTGGCAACATGACAGGCGAAAATCCGACGGCTATTGCCAACTGTGCATAGCCAAAACTTAAAAACACAAAATGTATTCTACATTATATACATTATAGAGATCCTACTATACTACTAATATTACAAATGTGAAAATACGGATGTTTGTGTGTCTTTGCACCACTTGAAAATACTGGACCAACTGAGCTGACATTTTGCAGGAATAGAACCACTATATCAGAAAAGTACATGGGTCCATTTTTATTTTCAAACTCCACTAGGGCTCCGCATCACTGGCTTCCAAAGTTGCTATTATATTCTTATGGATATACACAGGTTGACAGGTTGATTAATTGAACAGCTGTGGGTACTAATTTGACAGTTCTAAGAGCAGTGATAAGATCAGCTGATTCAAGCTGTATATATATATACTGAGCGGTCACGGGCACCTGCCAGTATTATTATAAAGTAACATATACTGCCCTAAAAAGATTGCCGATTTAAATGTAATAAAATAGGACTAATCGCCTGACAACCAGAGATTGTCGAATATTATTTATTATATAAGATACATGAACACTGCCACTTCTAAATAGGCCCTAATCGAACCGCGAGAGTATTTATGTGTTTCCGGTTGTTTTGCAGCAAACATTCCAGTCATTAATCACTCACACTGAAATAGAAAAAGTGTCGGAAAGAGCTTCATTAAGCGTACAGCAGAAAACTAACGGAAAACTTAATTATGTGGATGTCAAAGCCAGACGCCATAAAGATAGCGTTATCCATCTAGACAAAGAGCATATTGCAGAGATACTGGAGACTTTATACTAACAAGAAAATGATTAAATGCTACGAGCGCAGTCAAAACTTATATTGCTGGAATTAATTTCAATTAGGCTAATGATAAGAAAAGTGGTGAGACTACTTAAAACCCTTTTGCAAGAATTTGTATATTTGGCAAAATTTGAATTCCAACTACTGTAACTAGGCTAAAATAAATCGAGTTACTAGAAAAATCACAAAGACTGCCAGGTCTACTTGTCAAGGTTTTGTTGATAATAAAATAACTTTTGCTGATTTCCTCACGACGTCTTGGTGAACATTTCCCAGCAAAAATATAGTTGCTATTATTTTAGCGAATTTCCCCTATAGGGAAGAAGCTGTTACCGTAGTACTCATGGTAAGACCTAAGCCCGAGACCATGATAACTTTTCGTTTTGGGGGCCCCAGAAGTAAAAAACACTATTCGTTCATTTTCATAAATATATATATATCTATATATATATATCTATATATATATCTATATATCTATGTGTCTTTAAGCACGATAACTCGCGTAAAAATGGCCCAATCTTAATGAAATTTGGCATGGATGTGTAAAGTAGTAATTATTCGGACGAGTTCGTGAACCAGCCCGATCGGACCACCGGAAGGGGGGGTAAAGGCGGTTAAACCCCCCAAAAATGGGTTTTTTGAGTTTTTTACATAGAAAAATAAAATTTTACGAATTTTTGTTGGCACCATTGAATTCAGCTCAAAAAACAAACAATTTAATATATTGAATCACTGCTCTATGTCTATTAGTTACCGAGATATTGAAAGTGGTAAACACAGTACGTTGTCCCAATGTTAACCTTATGGGAAATAAGTAAAATTATATATCTCGCTTATTTCTCAACATATCTTGATAAAAATTGGTAAATGGCTTCTTCTAGTTCAGACCTACAAAATATTGAATTAAAACTACCCAGTTTTAACATACCTGTAGCAGCAAACCTGCATACTCATTCCCCATGTTATTCTTATGAAGCTTACCGAAACATGTCAAATCTCGCTATGTTGGATTGAAATATGTTGTTTTGCATTTGAAATTCGCTGAGTATGCAGGTCTGCTGCAACGGGGGTATTTTTATAATAAAACCTATTTAGACCGAAATAAATCATAAACATTAAAATGTACCTAGTTCTTATGTTATTAATAGCTTAAAACTCCTTTCCTTTTGTTGAGTTTCAAAACCACCAAACTCCCTTTCGGATAGAGAAGAGGTTTTATGCTGTAACTTAAAAATTATTATATAGCTTCAAATAAAAATTAATTTGTTTAGTGAAAGGAGACACTCGCTATCATCCATATTTACAACAATGTAATCTATGAAAAACCGACTCATGCAAATAGTTAAGATTCGACAGTTATGATAAACGAATAAAAATATCGCCCATTCATTTAACCCCGGGTATGCTTACGATACAAAGTGTATAACTATGTAGGCCATATCTCTGATTAGGCAAGCGTTTAGATAAACAAATTGAGGTCAAACTTTAACCGCCTACTCAGCGATGAACTTCGGACCTCAACATGGATTACAAAAAAATTATTGACTCTGGCTCCACGAGGCAAAACGGCCTTCATTTTATATATAAACTGATTCTCAAAGTGGAAAAACTAAAATGTTTGTGGTTTTCTTCAAACATTTAACTCGACATGACTTGCAAATAAATATCAAGCCTAAAGAGTACTTGATAAAAAAGGTCTTCAATTCAGTGTGTAGAATGTAATGTCTACGTAAGTTTCTATATAAAATACAGTATGTAATTTCCAAGACTCGTATAATTTTTTTTCATTATAGTTGTCATATTTTAAAACACTGTTCACAACGCTGAAATACAATTTATAAAAGTTTTTTTTATAGTCACAAACACAATCAGTCGGTCGGCATGGGAACAAGATCCAGACTCATGACTCTGACTTGTGTTTGTGAAACGTTTTAAAATTATGTGTAAATAATATATAGATTCAGTGTTGTGAACAGTTCTTTTAACATGACGACCAATAAGAAATTCTTGTACGAGTCTTGAAAATGACATATTTTATGTTGAAACTTAAGGAGACTTTACATTCTACGCACACTGAATTGAAGACGGTCACTAAGGTACGTAACATTTTCTACTAGTTGATTACATCAATTCAGGTTGCAATAAAAAGTATCTGAAGACAACAAATTAAGGTAAAACATAGCGAGTAAAAATAATAATTACAATACTTGTAATACAAATTACAAGTACATGCAGAAATTGCATCGCGTGCTGCGTTTTCACGTTTGATTCATTTTCCTGACAATAATTATTTTTCTTATCTCGTGGGACATTTTGAACAGTGTTGACATCGTTGGCCTCGCGTTTTTTGAATAAACATCCGTTCCATACAAGCCGAGTTTCAGTATTTTTACACAGTTATAATCCAAACCATTTATTTGAATAATCAAAACCAATGGCTTTCTAGTTATTTACAAAGCCTCCAGTATCTCCGCAATATGGCTTTGACTCGTCTATTTTGAAAGGTATCCGATCTTCAAATCCCACATGCATCTGCAGCCGTATACAGTAGAACCTTTATAAGAAGACTCTCAAGGAAATAGAAAATAGTCTTGTTATCAAGGGACTCTTCTTATTGAGGTGCGTTCAATAAAGACATTAAGTGCAATTAAAATTTCAAAGACACTTGAAAATTGCACTTCTTAACGAGGTTTTTGTGTATCGAGGTTTTACTGTAGTAAGAATCTAAAAACTCGGCCCAATGCGCCCATGAGACTAATGTTAATTTTAGCAGCTGCTGACTGAGGGACAGCGAGGGCCAAGTGATCTAACTCGGTCTGTAGTCACTCTAGTCAGTTGATCGATCGGCCCGAGCCCAGTCATCTGTCTTTGTTATGGCCGTGTTAGCGAGGTAGTTAGTCAAAGTAGGAAAATCACCGGGGCGTGAGTCGACGCCCTGGGACACAACTCCTAGACCCCGTGTCATTCCGACCAGTGTTGCCAGAGGATTTGGCATTTTACCCTCCAATTCCACTAAAAATCCCCACTTTTACCCGGTTTTTCGGAAATAATCCCCGCGAAATCCCCTACAGTACCTAAAACCGGGTGATTACCCGAGAACCCACCTAGTGACTTTCAAAACACCCAAAACCGGGTAGTTTCCTATAATTACA
This sequence comes from Flexamia atlantica, assembly GCA_035578135.1. Classification (NCBI taxonomy): domain Eukaryota; kingdom Metazoa; phylum Arthropoda; class Insecta; order Hemiptera; family Cicadellidae; genus Flexamia; species Flexamia atlantica. The sequence continues at coordinate 12,414,460 of JAQJVK010000003.1, read as the reverse complement.
AGGTAAGGAAGGAAATTTTACATGAAATAAACTGAAAAAATGTGTCTATTTACTTCGAGTATTGTTCCAAAAACCATGAAAATAAATTATTTTTCTCACCTTACATGAACACTAGATATTCGCAAATCAAAACATAATTAGAAAATCACAGGCTTTACTAGTTTTTTCTGTATTTAGGATGTCGGGTAAATCGCCGCAGATCAAGTCTGAAATCCCCGGTTTTACTCCATTTTTCTCAATCCTCTAAAAATCCCCGAATGGTCTTCAAAATACCCTAAAACTGGGCAAATACCCGGTTTCTGGCAACACTGAAACCAATAAAACCATACCATATACATGTTACCACCTTAAAAAAAATATCTAAAGTTTAAAAAATCTTTGTGGCTCCTCCAAAATATCCGGTTTTGCCCGCTTTTTTAATATCTAGGTTGTTGGGTAAATCCCCGCAGTCCAAGTCTAAAATCCCCGGTTTTTTCTTAATCCCCGCAAAATCCCCGCATGGCCTCAAAAATACCCGAGAAGCGGGTAAATACCCGGTTTTTGACAACAGTGATCCCGGCAGCTGGTGCCTCCTCTATCTTGGAGCATAGATTATTGAATCTACCTATAATGAAATATACCTCCAGGCAGCCTAAAAACCATGTTCGGTAAAAGGATAAGTTATACGACGTCGAAAAAGTTGTCTACCAGCTTAGCAGATGGATTTATAGTTTGTTCTGTTGTATTTTGTTTTATAATTATGATTCTTAATCTAATTCAATTTTTTCATAAAGAATTATCTAAAAACATGCATGGTGACAGAACTGTTGGAATCAGTAATTATTTAAAATTTTCAGAGGCGTAAGCTCACACTGTCTCTCGTACCTCTCTTTTTTATGACGGAAGTGAGTTTCGGATTTTCTTTACAATTGATCTGCACTCTAAAGGGATTTTAAAGTACTATGGAATACTCTGAATACATTATGTCGTAACTTAAGATTGAACTACAATAATTTAATTTACATAAAGCTAATTACTTTTTTAGGTCTGATATACTTCACTTTTTGTCAAACTAAAAATATACTAATTCAAAGTTTTCAAGACTGACATCAGAATTAAAACAAAAACATTAAATCAACATTTAAATTACAAACAAATCCAAACATGAAAAATGTTACAATTTAGGTTTCTTAAATACATTTAAAACATAAAACACAACAATAAAAATGCATTACAATAACTAAATTACGTACTAATAAAAATGATAATAAAAATAGCATAAACACGATGATGATAAAAATAGCAGTATTATATATGATTTCTGGAAGTTGTTTCGCACATGATTATTACACCTCGATTTGGGGGCCTCCGAAAATGTACAGCGAAAATTTTTTGGTTTGGCGCCCGGATGACTGTATTAATTGAAAGCAAGACATAATTCTAAAAACTTTCCAGGCGAAAATTTCCTTTAAAAGTAAGAAATAATTGTTTGTCTCGAACGTCTGCTAAGTGTGGGCGGGCGAAGGAGAAAGCAGTGACGCAATGACGCAACGATGACTCACTGCGACTGACCGCCGCGAGTCTGCAGTCTGCAGTCAGCGTCTGGCAGCCGAGTCCGGGAACTGGACACTTCGCTGTCGAATATACTGCACAGTCCGAGTCAAAGAACGTGGCCCAGACCACCATTAGACATGATAATTATAGCATTGGGCTTAAGAATGGGGTGGGTCACGTTATTTGATATGGTCTATACTGCTGTGATACTGTCAACGCTTTGGTTTAGGTTAAATTAACTTTCTGCAAGTTAATAATTTACTTTAGTACTAGTAATTTCTAAAATTACTGATGATAAAACCTATTTCACAAAATTTGATTAGTAAGTAACACACTAACAACAAACATGTGTTATGGCAATCGTCAAAATTAATTGTACATAACTCTCAAATGCAATGTTTATAAGACGCAATGTTAATCTAAAAATCAACACATATTGAACCCAAATTTTCGAAATATTTTTGGTCAAAGATAATGCATCCAATATTTCTAGAGTGGATTAAAAAAATCAAAAGGTTTTTCATGAATACAATATAAAACTTCTTCTATACAGAGAGGACTAAAAAGCATTTGAATTAAAGAGAAATGGCAGGATTTGAGTAAACAAGTGCTAACAAATTACAAAATATTCAGGCCCATGGTTATTAACGAACAGTTTGACGATATATACACTTATACGAATGTAACATGGTAGTTTCACTATATTATCATTTCGTGAACATGATTGTCCAAAGAATGACAATAATCATTAGTAAATGCCTTACAATTTTTTATTTTGTAAAAAAATACGAAAACACATTTTGTAACCTATCTAAGATTTAATATTGTTATTTCAACCATCTTAAGATTAATGCTAACCATACAAATATATTCACAGCAATTATTTCAATAAGGGTGTAAAATATTATTACTGCTTACGATATTTTAGTGTTCATGAAACTATATGAAATAAATGAAAAACCTTTTACACTGAAAACGGTCAATTTTCCCATTAAAACGTAAAATTTATTTCAACGAGGTATCAATGAACAATTTTTAAACATAAACAAACCAAAAAATATGAATAACTTACATTTACAGCCACAGTTCTGGCCTCAGCACTAGGCGGGGTGAGTGAGCTGCTGGCGTTTAAGTTTAGTTATTCATTAACGTATCTCACGTTATAGACAGCTATACTCTATATTTTTCTCCACAATTGTTCATTGAATATGTGGACACACGAGCTCCGTGTGAATGTGCAACTATCTTTTGGAAATATCTTAATTCAACTACTTTCATGGAGGAGCTTAGCTGCCTCTTAACATGGAAGTCATTTTACACTGCTGAAGTTTCCATTTTTTGCCACCCGCCTTATTGCTGTGACCAGAACTGTAGAAAAGTAACCTGCAGAGAACAAGAAAGTATAAGAATAAGTAGCCTTGGAGTATTTACAAAATACTACAACACTGTAGGCCCACTATAAAATACTTTCTTAAGACAACGCACGTTCTCCAGATCTTACGCCTTACGTCCAATTACGTACACTGTACGTCTTCATACTTTCTACTCCAGGAGCCGGTCTCTCGGTCTTGAGCATCCTGAACCACGACTTCCACCCCGGACCGACCCCCGCTGCCCGTGGTCGCGCCCCCCGCCCCGCGCGCTACTTCAGGTACCTGACTGGTCTCACGTCACAGTCACTAGTGCCTGATGCAGCACGCTCAGGCGGGGGGCTGATGGTCGGTGGCTCTGGCTGATGATCAGTGGCTCTGGCTGATGGTCAGTGGCCGGCTAAGGCTTCTGATAGGTGGCTGATGACGAGTCTTCTAGGTGGTTACGTCTCGAAGGTAACCATTACACAGTCGAATATAAAGTTAAGAGGGTTCCCTACCAACGGCAGTTTTCGTTTTTCTGCGACACTAGCGGCGACTTTTGGAACTGCGGCTCCATAAGAGCCCATGTTAAATTTGTGCACTTTTCGCCGCGCAAGCCGGTGCAGAGGTAAACGCGATGTCATTTAGCGACTCCAATTCTTAAAATAAAAGTTATTCGGAAAGAGGATTGTAAAGATGAAGAGTTGCAGAGTGTTTATTGCTTCTCCAAAATCGTTTATGCTAACTCATTAAAAAGGTATACATGGCGTTAAAGTTGGTCAACATCAACGGAATGTATCTTCAGAATACGTTAAAATGAACGATTTTGGGTTAGCAATTAACATTCTTCAACTCTTTGTCTTTGAAATGCTACGTTAAATTACATTTTATTTTATTTTGAAAACTGTCGGCGCTAAATGACACCGCGCGGAGCGTATTTTAGGCATATTTAGGGGTAGGTAGGGAACCCTCTTAAGACCTTCTTGACCAAATAACTTAATCAATGACAGTTATATGTAATTACGTTCACAAATTTTCTTAAACAATACATCTATAAAATATCTTTAAATCTTTTTTTAAGTTTAAATAGTGCTGTTTGTTTTATCATGCGAGACGTACGGCTAATGAAAATCATATTTTACCACATACAATAATGAAAAACTATGTAAAGTTAAACAACAAAAAAATTAAATGTATAAAGCAAAAAATGAATGGGAAAATACATGACAAAATATTAATAACAATAATTACGGGAGACAAAACAATGGTATACCTCGTGAGGATCACGTTGAAGGCTTTTAAAACTTAAGTGTTATAAAAAAGCGGATTTGAACCGTATGATACATTGGGTTCGGGGGAGGGGGGATTGATTTGAATTGAAAGCCATTGATTTTTTTTAATAATGAAATTTTATGGAATTGTGTTATTTGTTCTTTCCAAGCGATAGTTCAATCCGCTTTTGGATTTAAACAATATTTTCCTCATGAGGTATAAATACAGAGATGTTTGTAAGCCTTGAAGCCTTCGTAGTGGACTAGAAAACATATTGTAATCAAAACATATTAAATGCTTAATCCATAATAAAGTTTATATTTTGGACATTCAAATTGAGCATTTCTAGCAAGAATGTGTCAAGTGATAAAATTAAAAGAAACCCTTAACACTATTCTTCCTGAGGCAATGTAAACAACTTGATTATAATATTAGACACCATTTATATATTACTTTAAAACCACACAAGGCCACTCAAATTGAACCAACTTGGAACTGTCTCAGCTACGTTTTTGAAAATACAGAAGGACTTACGTGTCAAAAGCTGCAACGTCGACATACCGCACCTAAAACAAGACAAACAATAATGTAAAATATCGTTTACAAAATATTAGTAGAATTAATCTAAGTTAATGTAGGGACCCTACATGATCACAGTATTCCTCGATTCACATAAAATGCAATATTATTTTCAATATTTTTACACACATTGAGAAAACCCGATATTATCTACAATATTTTTACACACATTGAGAAAACCCAATAAAGTGAACGTGTAGAGAGGAGTGATTTAATATTCGATACAAGGGGAACCTGACGAGATTACGTAAGAGGGGAGACGACTGCGTGGGGAGGAATATGGGATATCGCAACGAGGGAACGACGGAACCCAACAAAGTCCGGGACACATTTTGTATCGTTAGTTTGATAGTTATTTGATCATTAAATAAGGAAAAGTTAACCTGAAGTCTCGGATCCACAAGTACATGGGTTTTTTAACGCAACCCATTTTTCAGATTGAATAATGCACATATAAATATGGAATGAGTATTGTTTTATGGATCTTTACATTTTATACAACCATTGGCTTAACACCTTTAAGTATTTTTTCTTAAAATCAATGATAATTTGAAGTTTTATCACATTTAGTTTACATTATGGGCTCAAACAATTCGCCACTGGCATTTGTATAAAGTTATGCTCTCTTCAACAAATTCCGAACTCTTATTGTTAGGTACCTGTTTGAATTTCTTGCATTAAATTTTTTATGTTTTTTTAGGCGCTGAATACTGTATCCTGTGAATTGTTTTCGTATGCCTTACATTTTATGTATCCCCAAAGAAAATAATGTAGTGGGTCAAATCCGGGGATCTTGGTAGGAAATAATCCTTCATTTATAAAATAAAGTTTTGGGTTGCGTTAAAAAAACCCCTGTATATGTAAACAAATTCAACTATAGCACAAAATGTCTTTAAATGTAAGTCGAATAATGATAATTCGCAAATTCAACTTTAAAATAATTACTGCATTAATTTCTGCGTAACTAAAGCGACCAAAAATCAACACAAAACAGTCTACTACAAGTACTTAAACAATCTACGACCCGCAAATATTGAAACAAATTAACCTGGAATCAAATTAAGTCTTTGAATGTAAGCCGAATAAGGAACATTCGCAAATTAAACTTAAAAACAATTATTGCACTCGTCACTGAAACCAGAGAAAACAACAATCGCGCAAAAACACACAGCTTTAAAGTTTGAAACTCGTGCCACAAAGAATTTACTGCACACTATTGTAAACTACGCCAGTTAAAAAAATGTATAAAATACATTTTATCTTTTTACAAGTGGTGAACCTTAAAACTTATTGCTCGGCCACGTATTGACAATAAAATAGTGGCTCGTGGCTCAGTATAGGGCGCGTGCTGAGGCACGATGTCGTGACCCCCTACCAAAGAACTAGTTCTTGGCCTCCTACACAGGAGCCGTAAACTTGTATAGTCGGTGTCAAACGTCGTGGCCATGGCCGCTAAAATGAGCATCAGTCGTGGACGGACAGGACAATGTCATTTGAATCGGACTGAACTTGCACCGTGTGGCTAGTGATAGTTCAAAACTGTTGATGCAACGAAAATATTGAGAACAGCAAACAAAGAAGCCTTAATATTATGGTGCATATTTTTTTGTGATTACCACAAGTATCTACGGGAAATGACAATGTAACAAAACCGTTGTAATGAAACGCAGATGTAAAATGTATAGATGTAATGTAGCCAGGATAAATTTTAAATTAAATACGTGCAAGGCGATCCGGAGAGAACCGTTGAAACCAAGTGATTTCGGCAGAAACACTAAAGGTCCATCAAACATGAGAACCACAATACTCCATAAATATATGGTTGAACTACTGGTTGAATCTTCGTTCAAAATATTGAATAATTCGCCTCTAGGACTATCTTAATCCAAAATAATGCGTATGATAATGAAATTCCACGGGTACATGAAGAAATGCTATTAAAGGAATAAATGATTTATATTATTTTAAGAGATGCAGGCTAAACCTACATCTCCTGCTTTGAAGGTCAGAACTGTGCTCTGATCTAGTACAACATAAGATTAATTTTTAAATTCTAACACACCCCTTCGATCGTCCATTTAATTCATAATACCCGATTGAATGTGATTGCAATGAATATGACTTGATTTCTCCCCAAGTTCGAGAGAATTAGCGATAAAACGCACCCGAAGAACCCAACGGCGCGGCGCGGCGACGGGATAGTCCCGTGACAATTTGTACGGTTGTCCAGTGTTATTCCTGCGAGTCGAGGTGAGAGCAGCTACAGAAACAGAATTATGACGATAGGAAACAAACTTTGATAACCAAGAAACACGGAACTACGACTAAAAGGAAATAAACTTTGTTTATCAATAAATAAATGAGAAGTAAAATAAAAAAACCAGACAACAACTTTCCACTTTCAAGCAATAAAATGCAGAAGTAATATACTAACAACGCGAAGTCTATTTTTAAATAATCCCAGTACTAAAAATGAGCGCAATATCCCAGTTCGGATCTTTTCCGTTATACGTATTACCACTGTTTCGGGTTTGTTTTCCAAACTTGATTTTGGTAAGTTCGGTTAGGATAGGTTAGGTTGGGTAACCTAACCTAAACTAACCTAACCTAACCAACTGCAAGTGGGACCGTTAGACGGCCAGACGCTGGCTTATCGCGTCTAGGCAGACATAACGGTAATTAAGATAACGAAACCCCAGGTAAAATATTCTTACAAGGAATTTCAATTTTAAAACGATTAATAAAAATTATTTGACCAAGTTTATGGTGCTCGGTCAAAAATCAAGGTTGAAGGGGAAATTTGGAATAGTGGTATAAGTATAACGGAAAAGATCCCCCAGTTCTGTTTCCAAATGAAGTAACAATCGTAGTTTACAAATAAAAGTTCACATACAGAAAGACCCTCTCTTGACAAACTTCGTGAAAACTAATTTGACAAACAGGTGATACCAAATCTAATCATAACGATAGACACAACACAAGAACACGAGTGTAAAACATGCACAACCAAGGTCGTGGCAGCGGCACGGGGCGTTTAGTTGTAAACATGCGGCATGCGCGCCCGGCTCGTGCTGGCGATAGTGATAACGCCAACAATGGGTCCAGTTGATAACATGTGGTGCGATCGCAATGGCCGTGTAACTCAGGGTGATATGAAGTGATGAAAGAAATTGCCTTGGTTTCTTGATTTCTGAATGTAATTAAATTTTATGTGATGGAAAAATCATAACGAGCAATATATTTTTATTGGTAGAAACACTCTTTATGTTTGGTTGATTGCAACCGTGAGGAGCTTCCGTCGAAAAAGAGTGTTATCACCTCAGAGAAATTACATATCTTTCTTTCTCTGTGGCTGGAACATATGGACTTTTAAAGGCTTTAGTTGATATACCATAATACAGTTCCACGCTTAAGAGGGGGCTCCAGTAACGAAAAATATCGCATTTCTACATGCTCCTCCCATAAGGCCAATGGCCAATGTTAACTTTCATATTCGGTTCGGCCTCAAAAGCTCAACCAAAATCGTTAATTTTTAGCTCATTTAAAAACTTTTTAGCTCAAAGTGAAAAATTAAATTACTGTGGCTCAGACTGGTGATTCTGCTCTACAAACATTTCAGCAGCACGAGGTCGTCTATTAATTATTCAATTTTGTTGACCCGCCCTTTGCAGAGTTGTTTAGAAGCTAATGGCTATTTAATATAACCGGATCCCGCCTCTTTTACCCTTCTACGCATAATAATATTTATCTAGTAAATAGGTGGTCAAAAATAAACATGTTACTTATTTTTTATACAGGAAATTTTTCTTGAATGTTCCTATGTTATAGAAAATACTCGGTGTTCATAGTTTTCAAGATTTTTAGGAAACCCCTAAAAATGGTACCTTCGAGAAATCTAATCATAACGACAGACACAACACAGAACACGAGTGTAGAACATGCACAACCAAGGTCGTGGCAGCGGCACGGGGCGTTGTTGTAAACATGCGGCATGCGCGCCCGGCTCGTGCTGGCGATAGTGATAACGCCAACAATGGGCCCAGCTGATAACGTGTGGTGCGATCGCAATGACCGTGTAACTCGGGGTTACTGGAAATTAACTGATTCCAATGGTTTTGGTACTACCGTCGTAAAAGAAGGGGAGCTCGGTATAAACTTTTAAATGGTCCAAATTGATAGGGTACAACACCACACATATGAAAAAGATAAAAAATAATGCCGCATATTGGTAATGTTATATACAATTGAAGGATTTGATTGGGCTGAGATGAAAAAAAGACGGCAATGAATTACCGTACTACAAAGTTTTGAAACAACTGTTTGATTAAGTTTTTACTTGTTCTCACTCAGTTTTAGCCACGTTTTAGCGCTTTTAAACAATCCATAAATATAAAAAATAGGTTGAGCGATGAAAATCGCGAGTAACCAAAAGTTTTTCCCTACCATAAGTTTAAAACAAACATTCAACAAGTTATTCCTATTTCTGCAAGCTGTCAATTATTGATCGAAAGTTATTTATGTATACTACTGTTTAAAAATAGATGACAAACATTTCAACAGCACGAGGTCGTCTATAATTTATTCAGTTTCGTCGACCCGCCCTTTCCAGAGTTGATTCGCTACTTTGCACGAGGATATGATGATTTCTCTGCACACCTTCTGCGAAATTTTCGACCACTAATGTTTAAAAGCTAACGGCTACATTATGTAACCAGATTCCGCCTCTTCTACCCTTCCCCGTTAAAGTTACGCAATCAGTAAATTGTTATATAATTCTCAAGTATTGCAACAAAGATTTCTCATGGGCAATACTGAGCGTTACATATGCCTCAATGTCTGAAATGTACACATTATTCAAAGGAGATAATTTCTCCTAAGGCAAAATTAAAACCAACTTCATTTACGAAACAGATACAAATCAAGTGAGGATCAAGATTAACCGTTCCTAACTCTACTTCGCAAAAAACTATTATTATAAAGGTAATGTTTATGATTAAAGTGTTCATTATGAAAAAAACAATCAGGTTATAAAATATAAACAAACTAAAAAACTCATATTAACACTCTAGGTCCCATACCCCACTACACCACAAGTCGAGATTAATCTAAATTCATTAGAGAATCTTAATTGGTTTATATCCAACGACTAGAAGAGAAACATTATTGTTAGTGACATTTTATAATGTTTACGAACACCTTCAACACAATATTAAAAAAATTATAACGCGGTCTTAAGGCTCCATGGATGATATTTAAAACTAAACAATTACTAAGTTTACATGGATCGCTATGAATGTCTAAATCAAATAACCGGTTTACTAAATAAATTTAAACAAATTATATACAACGGCTACACGATAATCAAAACTCAAAATCCTTTAGTTTTGCGTAGACATCGACATTGTGACAAAGTAACTTTTTTGTGAAGAAAACAGACTAAGAGAAGAAGAGAAGTACCTATGACGACATAGAATAATAAAATCACGCACACAAAACATTATAACCGATACGTTTAACGAAATAGAAAAGACAATCTAATAAATTACGATATCAGCTCTAGCACGTACGCACCGTCGCTTCCAAGAACAGCCCGAGCGCGTCACCGTCACCTGAGAGTTACGTCAGTCAAGTGTAATTGTCAAGGTGTTTGTACTCTGTGGCGTAATTATCACGCCGTGTTTGTACTCGGTGGCGCCGGCGCCGCGTGACGTCGGCGCTTATCAGGTGCTGATAACGGGTGACGTCAGCGGCTGTCGCGTCGCGACGTAACGTCCCCCGCCTGGGCGGAGTTGTGGTTTGTTTTAAAGTTGGGTTCGTTTTGACGTAAATGAACGTTTTATATGTACACACAAACACTCCCACGTAGATGAAAATGCCACTTTCTCGTGGTGGATTGTATGTATTTCATGGTAGAATGCATTCATAGGCTATGTAACGCTTTAAAATAATAAGCAATACGTATCTGTGGGTATGGGTGGTTTTCACAAAAGTGTATTGTTCTTATGGACTTTTATAAAAAAATTCCAAAGCTTTATTAAATGAATCGATTAAGATCAACATAACTAACATAACCCAATCTTAACATCACCATGAAAACAAAAATTAAAAGAATTAAGGTCCAATTCCAATAATTATAAAAGCCTAAGCTTTGAAGCGCTGAGTAGTAGTGTTGAGTAAGTACTAGGTAGTTTATTAACTGAGTACTTTACTTACTCGGCCACTAAACTACCGATACCAATGCACGTTTGTCATACAATATTTAGGATTTGAGTGGTATGAAAGATAAATAATTTTGAATGCCTGTTAAAAGTTACAACATTGAACAATGTTAAAAAAAATAAATATGATATTTGAGCGGGGTAGGTGCCCCAAAAAGAAGCCTCGACGCTTCCATAATCACAAGCAGGCTTCAAAAACGCGTGTTGAAAGTAATATTGTTGAACTTCTATCCAGCTAAGGTAGGTTTTAGCTTATTTACGTTTTCGGTACGCAAGTGCTCGGAAATGGAAACGATACACTCGTAATAAGGTTTACTGCAAATTTTTAACTCTGGTTTTACGTTCCTCCAGCGGCATGAAATGGAATGTTTTACTGCCGCTCGGTCGCTCCGCCCATCACCTTTCCATAATCAAGGTACGGCATGTTTTGGCCGAGATATCTCAGAGAGTTTTTGTCACGACCAACTACAGTTTAATATTTCCGAGAAATTCAGGCCACAAATCACAAAAACACTAGCAGAATCTCCTCCAGAACCAGAAAACGCGAAAATTCAAATCGAACCAGGGTTATACTTCCGCAGACATCGATGAAACAATCGAATGAAAATAGCTTACGTAAAATATCGATATAAACAATCGATTTTCTCCTTCAATAAGCCTAAGTTAGTTTTGCCATAAATAATTCAATCTAGACGATGAAACCACAAATTAATATCACCAAGAACTACATGAAACTAAACTACTAACCAAACTAAACCGAAGAAACTCGACAGAACTTCCTTCTGACGTTCAAAAATCTTAATTCACATTTTGTTCGCCATCTTGCATTTGATTCATTGTCAGTCGTTGTCATTACCGTTATAAGTTATATAGTTCGCACAGTCAACTGAGGTGAGTATTCCGTGAAATCGACATTTTGCTATAGGTTTTTGTTAAATAACTTTAGTTTAGTTTAGGATATTAAAGTCTTGTTTATTTTTTGAACGTATACAAATAAGTTTTTGGTTACAGCTCTGACGAGAAATACTTTTAAATCACTTCACTAGCCATACCAGATATGCAACACCAAAATAATTACAATTATCATTGTGTATCGATTCCGATATTTGATGACGAAATATCTCAGCATTAACTAAAGGCATATCGATATCGTACACCAGTTACTTTCATTCGATTGTTACACCGGGCGTCTGCGGTAGTGCAGTCCGTAGCAGTATCATGAGGTAGTACCTGGTGGACCGAGCCTTGCTCGGTGTTATTTCATGTTTACCAGTTCATCCAGTTACTATAAAATATTTCAATGTCATAAAATTGATAAATAGAAACCTTTTTTATTGCTCCATGCACTCTTCATCCCACTTGCTGTATTTTCCCTTGATGGCTGTAGATTCCAACCAGCTGTTATGATTACTCCATTTGTTTACACTTTCCTTGTTTATTTTCGTTGCTATCACGGCAACCCATAAGGCCAATGTTAAAATTTTACAATTTAAAATTCTATTTTTTACGTTATTATATTTTCTTTGGTCAAGTAATCTGCATAAAAGTTGTTTTTGAGTCATAAATTACTTATTTTCAGACTTTGAAGGAAATACTCGGAGCCGTTTTTGAGATAATTGTGCAAGCAAGCATACAAGCAAGCAAGATAACATTGCTCATATAAGAGTATAGGATTGCTATTACTTTCAAATAAGATTTGCTATTACTTCCAAATAAGATTTGCTATTACTTCCAAATAAGATTTCTAAGTTTCCAGCTAAACAAGGGCACAAGACGTAATGAACCCAACGCTAACACTTAAGGCGGATCCGTAGGAAGTCCCAATGTTTGTTTTCGGACTCGTCACAAGGGCACCACGGGGGGGGGGGGGAAGTGCGCGGCACCGAGGCGAGACATACAAGGCTGCGGACAATGGCACAGGCTGATTAATTAAAAGGGAATTCGTCACGGAGTGGCAGAGGGGGGGAGGGGGAGAGAGAGAGGGGGGGGACAAAACCTCACCTTGTCTCGACCTCGTCTGGTGTCTGCGGCGGCCTGGGCCAACTGATGGGCTGTGCACCGGGGCCGTGATGTCAGACAAGATTTGGCATTTTACCCGCCAACTCCAATGAAAATCCCTGGTTTTCGGCAGTAGTCCCCGCAAAATCCCGGCCAGTACGAAAAACCAGGCAGTTACCCGGAAAACCACCTAATGCCTTAAATGAGGTAGTGACAAAAACACCCAAAACCGGGTAGTTTCCTAAAATTACAAGTTAAAGGAAATCTTACATCAATAAACTGAACACTACATACAAAAATGTGTCTATTTACTTCAAGTCATGTTCTCTTCCCATAAAACCAAAAATTGTTTTTTTTTTCTTGCATGATCATTGGATTATTGCAAAGCACACCACCCTTCAAAAATCCACTGGCTTTACCCGTTCTTTAGTGTATTTAGGATGCCGGGTAAATCCCCACAGCTTAAGTCTAAAATACCCTATTTTAACCGATTTGTTCTTAATCCTCCTTAACTCCCTGAACGGCCTTCAAATGCCCGGGAACCGGGCAAATACCCGGTTTCTGGCAACAAAATTAAAATATCCGGAGTTTTAATAAATCCTTGTTGCTCGTCCATAATCCCCGATTATATTAGTTTTTTTAAAATATTCAATAGTTGGGTAAATCCCCACAGTCCAGTCTAAAATCCCGGTTTTACTCGATTTTCCTTAGTCCCCGCTCAGCTTCCAAAATTCCCGAACCCGGGTAAACACCCGGTTTTTGGCAACACTGACCGGAGCTGAGCCGGCTGGGTCCTGTGGCACTAGATGGGACAAACGACTGATTTCAACCATTCGATATTTTTTCTTTCATCCGATAGTTTTCAGATGGATGATTCATCCGATGGTTTACTTGTGTAGTGGGAGGGGAGCGCGTTGGCCCCATCGACCACATAGTAGAAATTGTACTATGTGGTCGATGGTTGGCCGCGCTGAGCAATGCTTGAGGAGATGAACTATCCGACTCGAGGATGGATGAAACCAATCGTGAACGTGATTCAGCTAGTTATTTTTGAATGGTTGTGTGGCGTTACCATCCAGCGCCATGGTTGGGAGAATTTACCTGATGAGTAGACGAATTAACAGAATATTGTCGAGCCGCTGAGCATATGATTCTCCTGGGAATGGATGAATAAACAAACAATTTAATACCCCAAGGTAATTAAATAAAATAAGGTAAAATATTAACCCATTGGTGCAAATACTCCGATATTTTCACAATTCAATAACGAACACTTTCAGTAATTAGGCCTTCTTAACTAATACTTTGTTTCCAAACGAATAAAAATACGGGACAGACCGTTTTACAACTAAATAAAAACATGGAACGGATGGTTTTCAGAAGGATGGATATAAAGTTCATATGATTCACGAGTGAATGAACGGATGGTTCATCCGGATGAAAATTAAGTAGCCATTGGTTGAATCGTTTGGCACGCAACAACCGGATTATCGTTTGTTTCTATCGAATGATTCCCATCACTTGGTGGCACACACAGCGGTTGAGCCAGAGAGGGAAAATCCTTTAACACTTGTGGCTGAGCTATTATAGTCGGCACGACGGTACAATACAAATATACAATGAAAGAAACATATTTACAGTCGAAGGTAACTGCCAAACACCCAACTGCATAAACGCGTTTTGTTTACATAAGTCAATGGCTTGATTGTCGCGGCTTAATCACCGTGGCAGAGAGGAGAATAATGTACACTGTAGTCGTATTTAAACTATAGTAATGTCATATTGTTAATCTTCCTTCTGATTTAATGTTCCTACAATTTTCATTGATAACGTCGGTAGTTCTTCCATTATCAAAATTTAAATTGACTTCTTTACAAAATAATAATAATTATTATCCATGTTATCATTATTAAATCCATATGCAGGACTGCTGCCTTAAACTGTGTCTATTTCATTACAAGATTCTCCTGATGTATGGAAATCCTACGAGTGTTAAAAGGCAACTCAAAAAGGGTAACATTCTTAAAAATGATAAATTTAAGAGTTCAGGTCTTGATCCCCATCTAGGTTAATTGCGTGCTATTTTAAGACACTTCAGGCTCTTAAGTGAAAATGATTATACTGTACTGAACTATAAAGCTTCAGTACAGTACATAAACACGTAGGTACTACTTACTCAGCCAACTACGGATACCAATGCACACATAAAATGCATACATTTTTCACGAACGTATAACGGCTCCTTTTTCACGTCAGCACAGAAAACTAAATAAGTACTTATTTAGTTTTCTGTGACGTCAGACACGTTAACATCGCAGAGCTATGACTGAAACAGAAAATGTGAAAGTAAAAAGGGAATCGGTGACATTCACTCCTACACGGTAGTAACCTCTAAAATCACCACTATAGATATACGGGAGTACATTCTCAAATCACCGCTATATACGGGAGTATACATTCTCAAATCACCACTATATACGGGAGTACATTCTCAAATCACCACTATATAACCGAAAACACTCTCAAATCACCACTATATGCGGAAATACATTCTCAAATCACCACTATATAACGGAATACCCTCTCATATCACCACTATAAACGGGAAATACCCTCTCAAATCACCACTACATACGGGAATAAACTCTAAAACCATCACCGTAAGGCAATAAACCCTACAATCACCACTAAAATCACCGCTCACGTGATCCACACGACTCAAGTCATATGACCTAAGGTATTCCAGTATTTTCCCGTGTACGCCACGTCACAACAGTTATTGGTTGTCCAAACAATGTTACGAGTTACAGCTCCCAGAACCGCTCGGTCGGAACTGCCAGAACGATGACGGCGCGGTGAGTCAGTGATAAGTGATAACGTATCAGCCACATCCTGTCTGCCGCAGCCTCAACCCGACACTCATTGACCGTATAGTCCGGGTCAAATAACTAGGCCTAGGGCCGTTCGTAAACCCAGATAACCTAAAGCAAAAATTATAGTTCGAATCTACAAGGCCCACGCCGTCCATAAGCCCAATGCTGAAATTAACATTAGTCTTACGGACGGACTGGGCCTTACTATTTGAATAGGCCTATAACATTATTAGTCTTCAGTCTTTATAGGCCATGTTATTCTATTCGGAATATAACTGACCTTGGCTTACTCGCCAAGACCATTGGAAAAATGGAAAACCTGGTTAATATGAACTATAAACCAACAGATTAAAATGTTCCATGATGTATTTTAAAAAGAAACCAATGGAAATTTCGGAGAAAGCTTTCATAACAAAGCGCAGCCTTACAACGTCACAGAAGAATGGGTTTCTCTGAGAAAATGCGACAGTTTAACTTGGACTGTGAAATTGTAAGGTCTCGTGTTTTAATAGTTTAGTGAAGAATGGTATTTTATTTTTATCGGTCGTGGTATAGTGAATTTCTTTCATGAAATCTCTTTTGATTCTTATTCTCATAAATTCCTCAAAATCTAAAATTGTGAATAGTTGTTAACTTTGCTGTAGGTTTGGATCCGCTGTAGTGTAGCAATTTGTATTCATTTAATAAACTTGTTGGACAAGAATTCCCCAACATTCCAATGAACTTTCTCGCACCACAGAGAAGAATCAAATTGATTATTCTCTGTTCTCGCACTCAACAAACGTGGAAAAGCCACTCACTCCCTAGACTCTTCTCTGAATCGTCTGTCAACATGGTTTCAGATGTAAAATCCCCCTTTCTCCTCTGGTTTTAGAGTTAGAAATCACGATGAAAATCTTGTGCTGGCAGTAATTATTAATTAAATAGTCAAGACATATTTTATGGTTGATTCTTGGGTTCCCAAATGAAATGGTGGCCCTACACTCGCTGTTTCCTCAATCGTATGCGAAACGTATAATTTCTTGTGAACG
The DNA here is from genome assembly GCA_035578135.1 of Flexamia atlantica. Classification (NCBI taxonomy): domain Eukaryota; kingdom Metazoa; phylum Arthropoda; class Insecta; order Hemiptera; family Cicadellidae; genus Flexamia; species Flexamia atlantica. The sequence continues at coordinate 12,397,604 of JAQJVK010000003.1, read as the reverse complement.
AAAAACACAAACTGTCAGCAAAATAGATTACAAAACAATTTATGAATAAACTATTTTTCATTTAGTAACAATTTTCCAATTAAATTAAAGTACGTTGTTTATTATTCTGTATAAATTATTATAATTTAGCATCAAACCGAGGAAAACAGTAATTTGAATTTAACTGTGCCTTTTCATCTATTCACATTAACAACTAAAATACAGTTTAGGAGAAAAAGGTCTCGTGATTCGACAGATTATAGCCATCGGGAATAATATCCCTTCATAAAAACTTATTTTGCTTAAAAATTAAAAAGGTAACAAAAATAATAAATAATCCCAATTCAAAACGAATAAATTAAACAATACGTGCCAAGAATAATATATATTGCTTACAATGCGTGCAGACATGCGACCGGAAGCAGACGGAGGGAAAGCGGAAGTGTGATGACCTCGCGGTGGTGGCACGACTGGCACCGGCGGCGGCGGCGGGAGCGGCAACACTGACACCGTCTGGAGACAGGGCAGGGACTGAGTCATCCTCGGGAATGCGACTGCACTCTGTCGGTGCAAATGGAAACTGCGCTTTGTATTTTAATGTGCAGCGCTGCGCTGTGACGTCATCATTTATACGTTCCGCGTGCGATAGAGAAATGGCCGGCACTGTGCTTCCATTTAATTGAAAATTAGGTAACAATATTCAAAAGAAATTATAATACTTAGTCTACACTTTACAACGTGATCACATTGCAAAGGAACGTCATAATGTCTTTATTTAATGTTTAGCCTTTTTGAAAATTTGGAGGAAAAAAGAGAATCTGTGTCAATTATTCCCACGACAATAAACTAAAAACAAATCAGCAATACGAGAATACAATCATGATCATCACCATACGGCAATAAACTTTAAAATCACCGCTAAATTCAAAGGGCACGTGATCCACATGACTCAAGTTAACATGGCTTAAGATATTTTGAACGAAATGTCCAAACTAGAGAGACTATTTAAAGCTCGGCTCTCTCGCTATCTTGAAACAACTTTTCTTGTAAGACAAGGCAATAATGTTAATTTTAGCATTTGGCTTATGGACGGCGCGGCGTGGGCCTTGTTATTTGATTCGAACTATACTTCATCGATTCACTGATGAAAAATCGAAAAAATCAGATAGTATTGATAAATAACGTGAATATGAACAATCTGGGTAATTTTTTAAATAATCTAATTACTCGGGGGAAAGGATGAATCATCGCAATATCCGTTCTCACAATTCGATCGGTTAATTTTTTTTGCAAAAATGTGATATTAGACCTTGGTTGTAAAGTTGTTGTAACTCAAGAATCGACGTCGCACTACCCCAAGCAGCTGAGGTGAGAGGTCGGCGACCGAGGGTGTCTCGCAGGTCAGGTCATTCATTCATTCATTCATTCATTCATTCATTCTTAATAAGACAGTTACCTCATGGAGGACGTTACCCTGAAAATGAGTGAAGGATGAGTGTGATGATCGTGATGATAGTGGCGCGATCTTGTAGCCTTATGTCGTGTTATTATTTCCATAGCGTACATTGCCATCTAGGCTCGTCTCCTTGGATATTGTGCAGCTTACGGAAGGAAGGGATTGTCAGGATGGGAAAGGTATGATAATATGGTCAGTCACCCTCACCTCTGAAGGAAGAGAGAGATTTCCAACCCATCCTCGAGGATCTTCCGGGGACGACTCATCATCCAACGCGAGACCTCCCAAGCATCTCCGGACAAGGACCTACACCTACGCGTTCTCCTTGTTTTGAAGAGTCTCGCCCATATCTGTTCACCCTTGAGACTATAGCAGACGCTTAGAAGTTTGTCGGATAAGTGTCCCTCATCCCCTCCCAGATGGACCAGGACGATCCACAACTCCCAACAGGGCTCAGACCTCTGGGTATCCAAGCTCAGCTGGTCAATCCGGACAGCCAATAGACTTAAGGGGCGTTTCCACTATGCCTCATATGTCGTGCAACATTGCATGCGGCGTTGCATGCATCTTGCCTCTTGCAACATGCGTCTTGCATCTTGCCACATAACCTTGCCCCTAGTTGAAACAACCAACTAGTCTGCCACATGAGCGTTAGTGTAAACAATGCCGGTTGTTCGTAATGTTGAAGCTGCCGGTGTAGCTGCAGCTTTATAATAATAATTTTAAGTTGCTCAATTGCAACTTGCTCAATTGATTTGCTCAACTGATTTTTATTTGATTTTCTCAATTGCATGAGTCGCTCTCCACAATAATGGACGTTATTGATATTCGTTGCAAATGTCGATCATTTTTGCGGCACTCCACTCCATCACTATTATTAAAAAACACCTGTTTTGAAGTCAAAAAGCAAGACGCAAGTAGGTAGCGTGCACTGTTGTCTGGCAATGAAGCACGGATGGGGCAGAGTGCTCCCCGTCTCCGATGGGGAGCACGTGCGCCTACTTGCGTCGACACTTGCGTCTATTTTGTAGCATGCGGCGACGCATGCAACACCGTGAGACTATATAGGCGCATGAGGCAAGATGCAAGAAAATGGGGCATAGTGGAAACGCCCCTTTACTAGAACAATAACAGCTTCTAGTTACTGTAGGATCTTTAATCATTTAATTATTTTAATGCCACTGTCGACCTCGGTATTGGTATAGACCAGCCAGAGAGCCATCTATGCCGTCCGTTCCCATAATTAGGTCGGTTTATTTTATTTAAAGGATTTGATATTATACCATCGTAATACCATCGTTATAACGCTGGTTATAACTCGTGAATCGACGTTGCACTACCCCAAGCCGCTGAAGCCAGAGGTCAGCGACCGAGGGTGACTCGCACGCGTGTTCGCAGGTCAGGTCGGGTCGTGTTCGCGTATTTCCATAGCGTTTCCAGTTACGCCCCGTCGCACGCTACTTTTCGCCTCCTCAAATAACACCTGACTGCAATATTGACCGGAGAAATATGCAGGGACCTTACTTGTCAGTTTTCATAGTGTCTACGTTGATATGAAAATATGAATTAAAAAAGCTTTTAACTTTCGATAGCATTTGCCGTACAACAGTTAATTAATTGTTTTATTACACATAACATGAAATATTTAATGATTATGTTTAGTAGCTATAGCCATTGAAATCGTTTCTCATACCACAGACATGGTAAAACTGTAGGAATTATTAAAGCTGTATCTATAAAAAAGCCTAAACTACCCGTCATTTTTTTAGAAAACCTGGCATCCATCAATCCTATACTTGAATGAAAGGTCTGGGCGAGAGACTCCCAGGAAAACTATTATTTTTTTGTGATATCTCCCATAAGGACACGAAAATACAAACAAGGCTGAATAGCTGATGCATTTCTTTTTATTTTCAAATATTTGTTTACTTTTGCACAGCGAAGCGGGACACCATCAGCTAGTTTTTGTTAGCGTAATTATTTTTCAATGTAAAATCATAAGATAGACCGGTAAAGTAATATTTCTACGGTAATCAATCCGCCTTCATATAACTGAAAGAATAAGTGAGGACGAGGTTTTATGCACACTTAAGTACACAACAACCTTTAATGAAAACACAATCCAACATTAAAAATATGTATAAATAAATATGTAGTCACGTTTTGAAATTTCGTTCTGCGCAAGGCGTCCTCAATAAATTAAAATAAATCGATAAAGAGTGCGGCCCGAGGGATGCAAAGCAATGCAACATGTGGCCTATCTGGGTCATGGGAGAGAATGCATCGCGCCTGCAGCGCAAAAACCGCAACCCGTGCAGCGTGGGACACGGAAACACGCTGACCAACTGTGGGGAGAGAAATGATCGACAGCGGAAACATACTGGCCAACTGCGGGGAAAGAAATAGGGGATAGCACGGAAACATGCTGACCAACTGTGGGGAAAGAAATGTTTGACAGCGGAAACATTCTGGCCAACTGCGGGGAAAGAAATAGTGGACAGCACGGAAACAGGCTGACCAACTGTGGGGAAAGAAATTTAATAAGAGAAGTTTTTGATTCCATCGAGTGATGTCTTTTTAGAGGCGGAGTAGGAGTTCAAGTTGAAAGCCTGGATAAATGCATACCCAGCGACCACATAGTACAAATTTGTACAATTTTTTGTTGTGCCTACCCAATTCATAATGTGTTATATTGCGTGAAAACAGACTATTCTTTCGGGTTTAATTTAATGATTGAAGGTGTGACAAGCTCCCAGATATTTTTACGAGTAAAAGAAATTCTATATTGGCAACAAATCAAATTTAATCAGCCTTGGCATTTCGAAACTAGTAAAAATTACTGCTTATTCTTAATTTTTTCTGTTTAAAACGATTTTCTAGGGCTTTCTATGACAAGAATATAGATTGGCTGGTTTCTACTACCCACCAGATGGATGGTTTACTATCATTTCAAGAAGCAGGGCCTGATTGTAGAACATCCAACGATGTATGAGCTCCCTCGGACGATATTTTACACAGTGGAGGGTGCTTGTCAACTTCCCCCCACAAAATTCAAGACTGATCCCAGACTATTTTAAGCCCTTTCACAGATTTTCCAAAACTTCCTCGTATAGTATTGTCAATTATTATAGCTCTATTTGGTCGATTTTGATTATAAATTATATTTATACAAATTTTACACTTTATTTTATATTATCTATTTCCGATTATTATAGCTCTATTATCAGTGGTATTACTTAAGTATAATTGGCCGATTTTGATTATAAATTATATTTATACAAATTTTACACTTTATTTTATATCGTCTACTAGCAGATATACCCGCAGCTTCGCCCGCTGAAAGGATAGCTCATTTTAATTAAATTATATTATGCCTTGTGCAATTTTTAGGAATAATTAACAAATGGACTTATTTATTTGGGTTATGTGCGTGCAATTAAACCCTTAAGATGCAGCTGATAATTCCACTCTAGATGAAAATGATAAAGTGTAACGCTTCCTCTAAACATGTTCCCCTCATAATTAGCTAATGGTATAAATTAACTTCCTCCAATTTCCCAATACAGAGAATGAGGATAATCCGGAATATAAAACAAAGAAGACACTAAGGATGGATTTTCGACTTTAGTACGTTTTTGAAAATAAACCGAAAAGCGTAAGAAAATTAGGATGTAAATATCTTGGCCAAAAACTTATTTCCCCAAAAAGTTTCTCGTTTGAATTTTATTCTTTCAGTAGATTAGTTCTCGTATACCTTTTCTGTTCCCTGAAAATATGCTACTGGACTTCCATCCATAGTTAGGAAAAACTAAAACGGCCGCCATTTTGAATTCTTTCAAATAATCTATTTTAGCCGTCTGAGAAAGAATATTTTTAAAACCTTTCTTTTTTCGCATCTAAAGCCTATAAAGAATAATTGTGCTGAGTTTCATGGCCCAAAGTCTTGTGGCTTTTGAGAAATTAAGCTTTTAAAGCTTAAAGTGGCCGCCATAATATATTTTATGATATACAGTACCATATTTATGCCTGTAGAGACAACATATTGCAAAATCCTTTCTTAGTACGTATCTACAGCCTGTAAGGAATATTTGTGCCGAAATTCATGGCTCTAGGCCTTATAGGTTTTGAGAAACTGTGATCAGTCAGTCAGTCAAAGGGTTTTGGCTTTTATATATATAGATTTCCAAAAATATGTAGTAATTAACATAAACAACCACCAATGATTTGCAATGAACTAATCCAGTGAAAGTCGAGTAATTCCTGACTCGCAAGACTACTAGTCACCCTGAAATCGTTGAGAACTGCTATATTTCCATTTCAACGAGCCCGGCAGCCAGAACCAGCTGATGGAGCCGTGATTCATCGGGCATTTCCGGTCCCGCCCCGATTTCCTAGAATCGCCTCGTCATTTGTGGCGCCTCTTATCACGTTACGTCGGAATGATAAGGCGATTTTCACCATTTTCTTGGTACAGTAGTGTAGAATCTTAATTGACATAAGATTCACCCACTACGGTGAATGGTGATAATATATCATTCACCATATCATCACCATATATAATAATAATTCACCATATCATCATCATGCCACTGATGAAATTCTAACCTTGGCTGATTTTTATTCTGATGTCACATTATTAAATCTCTTACTCTCTCTTATCCGTAATAAAGTCTCTTCTGGGTTTTCCATGAAAGAGCAGTCCAAACTTGAGTTCAAAAAAGGGGATACTGTAAGGATTTCAGACCTACGAGTTCAGTAATATAAGTTAAAACAATAATTCTGTGTGTCTTTACGAACCCGTAGAGAGAAATCCGCAGACAAAAATAATAACTGATATAATTAAATTCCTACGGCGTGATTAAGGTTAAATTTTAATCATGCTTTTTAAGAACGACTCTTAGGTAGGGCCTACAATGAAATTTTGGTTTCTTATGTAGTTAGAGATAAAATATGTAAGGGATGTGTCTGTACCACTTTTTCAAATTCGGTACCGGTACTGTACCAGCAGTTATTGAAAAAATCAGTTTTCGGTTCTCGGTACCGATTGTTCTATCATATACTAACTAAATAATATTTGAACTAATTCAACTAATACAACTTACCTAAACATTGCGATGGTTGATTCTGAAGGCAAGGAAATAAAATAATCCACAATGGAACACCAAGACACTGAAACAAATGCAAATTCATTAGAAAATTAAAGACTAAAATTACAATCTAAATTATAAAATTTCATAATCACAAATTCATTTTTTGAGTGATTATAAAACTATCAGCCAACAGTTAAACGTCATAAATTCCAAGAAATTAAAGTTTTAATATCAAAAGGAAGATTTCCTATCGTATAGTACAATATAGAGGCCAACGATTATGTCGAGCCCAGCCAAGTTAGAGAAAAATATATCAAAGAATCCAACCAGTTCAGGATGACACCAGCATCTAAGGAATGACGACTGTGTTTGAATAGATTAGACAAGCATTCCAAATATGTGTCCTTCCCGTCAAGATATTAATCCTAGATCACATTCCTGTGAAGTTGAGTAAACATATTTGTTTGATTTCCACTGAAACGTTAATCAACAAATGTACGGTTTTGAAATTAAATGCTTCGTTAGTTTATGGGTGTGAATGATATTGTAATAATTAGAATGAAATAACTGTTCCTTATGCTCAGGGTAATTGGGGAACATTCTAATCAAATTATTGAGCTTTTGCTTTGCACCATCAAAGAAAAAAAACTTAATTAGACTTCATACTATTTAAGCGCTTGAACGAATATTATTTTCCGTTCGAACATAGCAAAACTGTTGTTAACATTTATTTTGCGAACAAGTAGAATTTTAACACATATATGTTTCTTATTTAGGCTACATACTAATCCCCCCTTTTTTAAATAAGTATATGATAATATTTAAGAGCATGGGTCCAAAAAACAGTTTTCAGTTTTCTACTCCATTCCAATAGTCGTGGCACATTACGGATTGATTAGTGGATCCTTGGTCTCGCAAACGCGGTTTTATAATCCCTTAGGTGTCTTTGCGATTGAAATGAAGTATATTTCATCACACTACGTATATCCACTGCATGGAAATAATCACATGGCCACACCTGTAAACAGTACGCCAAACGGTTCATTTCCGCTTTCATTTCATTCCCGCTCGCTAAATGAGGGTTAGGTACTTATTAGGATAAGGAGGCACACAAGAGAGATAACTATGGCGTCAAACACCAAACACCAGTTTCTATTGATCAGAAATCCCATGATACCGTATTCTAAATTGTAGTTGCCTTGTTCTAAATCAGCTGATTTCATTGTCACCGTTTCTATCTCAACTTCCGGTTCGTTTTAAAAGAAGCAAACATAACCTCAATGAACTTTAGTGCACAAGTTAACTAATAATAAGTTAAACTGTTTAAATGATGGTGTTAGGTACTGTTTAAATAATGGTATTGTGTGTATTACGAGCACAAATAGTTATTGTCGATCTCGAAATGTTTGGCCGCACTCAGCTAACGCTTCGTGCGGCCATCTACAATTCTCGAGCGGCAATCACGTACTTTGCGCTCTTAATACACAAATAGCTATTCCCGCGTAATTATACGAGTACGTGATCAATACTGGCACTCGACAAGCCGTTAAAACAACTGGATCAACGCATAAACATAAACGAAAAATTCACATCTACCTCCAACCTCATGTAAACAAAACATACGAACCAAAATGGCGGATTCTTCAACGGGACGTTCGCGAGCGCGTGACGGAACAACGACTGACAAAAATATCCGTTGCGATTTGACGGGCGGGGGGTGGGGGGTGGGGGTGACCCGTACGGCCAAACCGGCTGACCGGGGGTTGTGCGATTGCGATTGCGAAATCCCAGGGGTAGTGTGGGAACTGTGGGCGATTTTGTGATTATGCATGCAGGAATCTCAGGTCCCAGGTGGGAAACGGGGCCAGGGGGCTGTCCACTGTACTGGTACCGGACTGTCCGCTGTCCGCTGTACTTGTACTGCACCTGTGCTGGCCACCGGGGCGGAGGGCGACAAGGTGATTTATCAAGGGGGAAGATAGGGTGTCATTAGGGTGAAGAGATGTTCGGAGAAATGATTGTACGGAGGGGAAAAAGGATTAAATGATAATATTTGGCAGTTAAAATATAAGATGTAAACAGTCCACAGCTGCGAGTGGTGAGAATCATCAGAGGTATTGATAAAAGAACAGAACAGAAGATTTGTTGTGTAAGAATACCATTTTCGGATGACAGTTCGAGGAGGAAAAGCAAACGCTAAGGGTGTTACAAGTTGATAGGAAAAGACGGGAAAGAACTGTGTCCAGATTCTGTGAAATAAATTATGGTAACGCACACAGTAGGCTTCAGTAGGCCTAATCTAAAAAACAATTTTCATGCAGACAATTAATTTGATAAACTTATTGAAAAAAACTCCACACTGCGGATGCGGACGTTTATAACGCTTTTTACATTCCAAAGAATTACGTGATTTACCCCAATTTGACATGGAATCTGAGACTATATGTGGTTACTTCATAAAAAATCTGGAACAGGTTTATGATTAAGTTTTCATATTATACCCAGAAAAATAAACAAAAACGATCGTAGTTTTATCTCTGTAAGGTGAAACAAACAAACGTTATGACTTATGGAGGAACTGGTTATAAGAGACGACCCACGGAACTCAAAGGAAAAACTGAAAAGTGTAAATAGGATGGTCTCGGTTCTATTCAAAGTCAATGGTTCTGGTGTCCAATAAAAGAAGTGCGAAATGTTGTGGAAGATTAAAAGATAGTCCATTTCTCTACTTCAAGAAAATATATACTTCTATACAATTTATCACCATTTAACTTTTTATAATACTTTATGCAAAAATCTGCTGCAAATGTGCAAAAAATTGCTTGACATTTCAGGTTCTTCTAATGGACACCTAGAGGGTTAAACAACATACCAAATGACCCATTCAATAGGAAACGACGTCGTGAAAAAAACCAAATTGCTCTAGCCAATGATATACTTAATGGGATCTTGCGATCAATACTCGTAGGTTATCGTTTGTTTTCTGAGGGACGTGCCTGGTGCTGGAAAAAGATAAGTGAAATTTTCCTACATATCGCACTTCATATTTGTATTAATTCTAATAAAGTAAAGATGTTTTAAGACGAGTCGAGTTTAGTTAACATTCTCGCTCAAGTTTCGAGTTTTTTTTATTAACAAGTTAGGCCTAGTAGTTTTCCTACTACAGTACTACTGTAATGCTATTCAACTTAGAGGTGTTCGTAAGTTAAGAACAGTATGTTAAACGATATCAACTAAATTAAGTCAACTTCTTATTTAAAATCTTTTGATTAGACTTACACTTGTTTTCAAATAAAATAACTAAAACTCGGGTCAACTGATTAAATATATGTCTTGACAAAGCCTATTTACTCAATGATTGCTTAAAATATCATACTTGCATGTTTTCTTATACTGACAAAGAGAAGGGAACAAGATATAACTTCAAATTATATAAAGGAGTTAGTGGTAAAATTTACTGATGGCAATAACAATAAAAAATTTAATTAAATTCAAACTTTTACCGATACCAGTCAAAGTCGGGTGTAGGCCTAATAACTACCAAAAAAACCAATCGCGCGCATCATTTCAGCAAACGGCATGAGTAACTTCTCGGCTCGAATTTCGAGTGTTTTTAGAAACTTCCGAGTCGAGTAGAGTAGTGTAAACGTAAACTCGGAAAAACTCGATACCGAATACTCGCACACCCCTAGTTCTTCACGTCTTCTCCCGAATCTCCTACGCGTTTCCACCCCCCCCCCCCCCAGACGTCAGAGGCATCAATGAACTGCACTGCCGCGCTCTATTGACTGTGGTTCGATCCATCATTCCCAAGGCCGAGTCAGTGTTACAATAGACCGATGATCGTTATTTTAATCACTCGTCTTCTTTTTGGCATCCTTTTTTGGGCCCTCTCCGCGGGGGGGGGGGGGGGGTATTTGCGTAGTAGATGCTCTGTGACCACAAAAAAATTCAGGACTGCTTACGTTTTACCTCGTGACTTTTGGATTTCAATCTTTAAAATCAGTATGTTTAGAATGCATGATGGGAAAACTAGTTTAAGTTATTTTTAATTTTTTATAGGAAAGTGTAAAAGTGTAATAGTAATAAATAAAAAAATAGTGGTATTCATGAAACATTACGATAGTGAAACTTTAAGGGTAGCCTACGTACATTAAATCTAAAAATTCCTATTAAGCAGAATTTTGAAATAAGTTTTTAAGCAGAATTTTGAAATAAGTTTTAATTATAATTCACATTTCATTGTTTAAATTATCTAAACTCAGCTCCACGCTTGATATTTTTTGTTGCTATTTTAATGAGCCAAAAAAAAAAAACAGATTCGGTAGAACGTTTGGGGATGATTGTGTACAGAACTTGAAAATTAACTTTGATAAAGTTTGTCGCTGTTAACGATGTTTTTTGTTACTAGAGACCCTCCTAGGTTTAATTTGATTGAATTTTGCTTACAGGCCAACTTTCTGAGGTTAGTAGTTGACTCTCGCTTATTTTCTTCGTATCATAATGCCAAAATTCAAGCAAGGTCAGTAGTGGAATTTTTATCCTTCAAAGATTGTCCCTATGTCCTCACTTAATATTCTTCGTACAGCTAACAGATTTCTTTGGTTACATCTAGCCACATTATTTGGGGTATGAGATCATAATTTATCTATTGGTTTTGTATTAAGCTAACATGTTATTGGATTAATTTTGTTTTGTGGCATTAAAATTGAAATAAATCAATAATTTGGGGTGCTGAGCCAACAAATAAAAATAAAATGAGCTGAAAATAAAACAGAACGCATTCTGTTTACACTAAGAAGTAATTTAAGTATCGAACATGAAAAATTCTTAAATCCTGTCAAACTATTGGGCATGGTATTAGATAGTAAGCTAAGCTGGAGCTCTCATATTGATTGTATATGTAAGAAACTTGCAAGAGTTACATATTTAATTAGGAAATTAAAAAACTGTGTCAGCCCTGAAGTATTGTTATTAGCCTATTATGGTCTCTTCAACTCACAATTGTGCTATGGCCTACGCCTATGGGGAAATAGTACCGAAGTAAATAGAGTTTTTGTTTGGCAAAAAAAAGTTGTTCGATGTATTGCTGGACTAAAAAATAAAGAATCTTGTAAAAATAGTTTTATAGATCTTAAGATTATGACATTACCTTGTCTGTACATATATTGTAATTTAGTCCATGTCAAAGAAAATCTTGTAAATTTTAGTAAACAGTATCAACACCATGACTATAACACCAGAAATAAGCAAAATCTTGTAACACCTTACATTCGCCTTCATAAGTCTTTTAAAAGCCATAGTTACCAACAGTTTCTTCTATTCAATAAGTTGCCGCTAGCTATAAGAAATGTACCTATTAAGAAATTCAAAGAACTTGTATCCAACTGGCTTAAGCAGCAAGCATTTTATAGTATTGATGAATATTTAAATTGTATAATATAGAATGAACTTAGTATGATAACCTGACGAAGCCTATTGTATATTAATGTATTTTGACTGTACATTATACTTAATGGCAAATAAATTCTTGATTCTTGATTCTTGATTCAAAACCCCTCCAACTTTTCCATCTGCAAAACATGCAATCGAATTGTTGATCGCATTACAGGTTCTTGCAGGGGCCAGGAGCATATTTTCACTGAATATGTTATAATTTTACATCCACATATTTTACTGTCTTCCTTTCGTGATAAAAATATATTTCATCACAAATTCGTGACAACACTCGCTACTTAGTCACTACAACTTCAGAAATTAATACTGCCTTTGTCAAACTAAGACGTTAAACAAAAATCCTTGATAAACTGTTTATCTGTTGTAAAGCTTTTAAATAGACCCTCACACATCAAGTCAAAGTTAGAGGCGGGACTGTCAGGAGAGAGCTGAAAGCTTTTGTAATTCAAAACGGGATACTATATCTTGTAAATGAATAATTGTGTGACAAAATGCTAGATTGTAAGGTTTAAAGACTTCAGCTTAAATCTTGTAAGTTTTATATTAGAGATTAATGACGACTTGTCCACGCTGAGTACTTGGTCTCTATGATACCGGTAATAGCTAACTTGACAAAGCATTCTGGATTCTAACGAGCGCTGATACGAAAGTCTGTTCAGCTTTCTACCGAATTAAGATCCAAAGCTTTTGAATGCCATTCCTCCACAAACCCATTCGGTAACCGACACTTCTTTTTAGTATTCAAAAAAATAATTACCTCTTATTTCCTCCATAAATTTATTACGTGACTGAATAATCCTCTAAGGACGAAATAAATCAACCCTACTTTTCAACTCTATTATCCATTTCCGAATAACATTATTCTGCAATTGGGTTTCAATCTACCCACATAACATACCCTACGAACTCTATCACACCCCACGCGAGGAAATTTCGACTTTACTGCCACGTAATAAACAGAAAATGAGTTATGTTTGCCCGGCGTGTATTGCACCACGGGATGCAATTGGAGGGCGGGGGAGGGGGAGGGGGCGCATCGCGGCTGACCAATCAGGGCGAGGGGAGGGGGAGGGGCGAGCGAGTGCACCAATCGCTGCACTTCCCGCGGCCGCGGATGCACCGTCCTAGATGGCGCCTGTGGCGTTGCTGCTTGCGTCACGCTCTTGGAATTAGGCCGGTTTAATTCGATTGGTGAAATGCGTCTCAGGTGTTGGTTTTCAGAGAAATATTACAGCATGCTCTTCAAACAAACAGGATGAACGTAATAGGCGCTAACAGGGATGAGGCGCTAAAATCGAGTTTACTTGGAAATTTTCATTGTTATATGGGTTTAGTTGGATCTTAAGATGTTTATAACAAACAAGATAAACATAATGGGCGCTAAAAACCAAGGAATAAACTTGATATCGAATTTACATAGAAATTTTCATAGTTTATACGCGTTTAGAAGCATCTTGAGAAGTTTATAGATTCGATTTACCCAACAAATGTTTAAATTCATTAACAGGGAGCTAGAGATCAGTCATCGTGGGGATCTCAAGGTAATTTACATTGGTTTGTTAAGCGGATACGTACCAAGTTTGCAATATTGTTGCTTAAAAAATGTCTTAATGATTTTTCAAATTTCTTTCTAAAATACTACTTTTCACTACCTGGTGTGATTAGATATAAATTATTGGATGCTAAGAAGGACAAGATAAATACACCATGGGTCAAATTTAAACGGTTAGTTTTGTTCGAAAAAGAGAGAAAAACCACCGACCCCACCATTGCGAATAGTGCACATTATGTGTACATATTAGCCATTATCCACCTTTCATAAACAAAAACAGTGAATAAAATTACTAACTGATTAAAAAAAAATATTCAGCTTACGATAAATAAAATAAAAAAAGTGAATTGAAATGTGAAAGTGAATGTTGGCAACCATAAAACAGTGGAAGAACAATTTTAAAATCAATAAAATCAATTTTTAAAAAAGTACAAAGCTTCCGTTTTGGCAGGCTACGAAGTAGAAAGCGAAAACCAGGAATCTAATAAGGGGAATGGCAGTACTTTATGTACAGGTGGAGTCAAATGACGTGACGAAAGTACTTCGTCAATTTTAGCCTAATTCCAAAATTAACAACACGCGGATTGGGCCACGTTATATAACTCGTCATTTAATGGCACATGGTTGATTACAGGGCAGCGGCCGTGGAGCTACTGCAGCTGAGAGCTGGCACAAAGGGGCGGGCGACAGAACTGTGTAATTTGGGGATTAAAACGCCATCGCCCACGCCTGATTTGAAAATAATGACGGCGACGCCGACTGGGCGCGGGGCACTGTGGACCGTCAACGTCAAGCCGTTCATATGTTTTTGACACTTGAAGTGTAGGGAAAATTCTGCAGGGGGCTTTAAAGTTCGGTTTAAACAAGCAAGTTTTAAGGGAATCGTAAAAAATAGCGTGAAAAAAAGCGTTCAGCCGAAAAGCTTTGCAGCTCTCGATCGATTCAAAACACATTCTTGAGCCCGCAAAACCTCATTTTCGGGCCTTAGTTGCGAAATACCTATTTCACCTTGAAATAGGTATTTCGCAACCTAGGTCCTACCCAAATAGGTAGGTCCTATTTCACCTTGAATAGGTAAGGTGAAATACTATTTCACCTTGAAGGCTGCAAAACTTTTATCTGTTTGATAACGTAGGCTATCTATATTATTAATTCTGTACGCGATTTTTTTAAATCAAAATTGTGAGAGTTTGCCAGCTCGCAGGATGACAGGAGAAAGCTCAAATTACGCACGCGAAATTTTTGCGAAGAAATTGTGGGCGTTTGGAAGGTCTAAGGATGATGGAAGGGGGGCTGAAACTGAATGTCTCCATCTCAGGGACTCGGGGAAAATATTGTAATAGCTTTAAACTTACTATAAAATGAGAAATAATGTAAAATAGCTGTCACTTAAAAACCATTAGGATATAAAAAGGTCTGCTTTGTTTAGTTAAAACCAAATGCTAGAAATAATCATAATTTTGTGGATCCAAAAGCCTATTTTCTAAGAAGGTATTTTGTACTATAGTAAAGAGGGATTATGCTTAGGGGCTATTAGCCCCTTCAAGCCTCTAGTATCTGTTTATAAACGTATTTTGGTGGTCTCTGGTTGCCATGAGAATCCAGGACATTGTGTTCTAAATTAGAAATATTGCAGAAATCGGAGCGAGAAATCTGGATAAAGTGAACGATTTTCAACCGCTCACAAAATATTCTAGGACAATAGATATTTTAATAGTTCCATTTTTAAAAGAATATAATTAAAAGTTTAAGGGTGTTGCACAAGAGCATCTTGGCCATTATATATTTCTATTAAAATATTTTTAGTGACCATAATATAAGAAATCGCCTCATTAATCTAAAAATAGACAATATGCGGAACGTCAAAATACCTCATGATGAAAATTCTGTTTTTACTTGCTATTTTACAGTAGCCTAACATTATGCTTTAAATAAAAGTACTTGACTGACCAAGCAATTCCCGGAGGGAATGTCAGAAATGTTTTATGAAGACTAAAATGCAAAGATGATCAGACCTGTAACGACAAGATAAATTAAACACAAATCAAAAGTCTTTATGGCCTAAGTAAATTGACAATACTGTAACAGGTCATGCCGTATAGTCCAGAGTTGAGCTCTATACCAAGATATAGGACCGATATTTGTCGAGGAGTTATAAATTTTCCACGTGCGTTCGAGCAGTATCGGTGTTTGATCAACAATGACGTCACCGCGACTTTGACGTCACGCTTCGACTTTGCTGTTTGCTTTGGCGCATCTAGAGCGTCTACAATAGTTTATGGTGGAAACTGTAAACAGCGTCAATATTGTATTGACAGGAGTAATATAATTTTATCTGTGACGTCCGACGTTTCCCACGTAATAGTTTATTTTATGGAGTTTGTAATCATCAAGATTGACGCAAAACTTGTTACGAACACCGTGGCACAGTGTGACATTTCGGCTGCGTAGCGGGACTAAATTCCATTGTTGTCATTGCTCATATAAAGAGGTGATTCATTTATCATTTTTGACTGTGTTGTTACCAACCAATAGATTCCAAACGCCCATTACTACTTTTTTATAATATTTTTGAGTAAAATATGTTAAAGGAATTATGTACCGTATTATTTTAGTACAAATCAGGTTGTGCTGTGAATAGGAGTTATGAAATAAGCATCGGGTGAATTTTACAGAATTGTATTTTTGCAACCGGGGCTGCAAATAAAAAATTGTGTGAATATATAAAATTTTAATTTATATTAATAAATATAAAATAAAATATTTTCCTTGTTAATGAAAATAAATATTTAAATACATTTTTAGTAAAAGAAAGAAATAAGAAAAAGTGCTTATACACAACAAAGACAAAGTATACTTAATTTACAAAACATTTTCATTTTATGTCCTTGAAGATTTAACAATTTGAGACTCTATTTAGCACATAAAGCACACTGACAGTCGGTTTATTTGGCATATTCTCATCAAAAGCATGAAAATTAATCTTTTACGTTTTCCTTCCTGAAAAAAATCAAAATTATTAGACTGAAAATGATAAGAGATGTGTCTTATGATTCACTGTTATCTTAATAATGTGTGGAATTGATTGTCAAAAGAATATAGGATTCAAAACCTTTAAGTAAATATTTTAAATGATAACTTTATTATTAAAAGCGCATTGTCATGCAGCATAGTTTTTTTATATTTTTAGGCCAACCAGAGTTGACGGTTAAAAGGCTAATCCCATTAACGCTAGTCAGCTGGCGAGAAGAGAAAATGGACTGTTATTTCATGGACTTATTTATTATTTAAAATTTATGATTATAAATTCTTTTGATTTTTTTGCTGTACAATGTTACTGCTGTTCACCTCTGTAAAAATATTGTTTATGTTTAGAAAGCATTTTTAATTTAATTTAATTTTCAATATTTTAATTTTTAAAATCTTACCTCATTCGCTTTCGGAAGAAATGTCCTCTTCGTTTCGAAAAAATGTCATTAAAACGGTTTCCGTAAACATTTCCAATAACTTCTATCTTACCCCGTATAACGAAATTTGCCAGATACATTTTTAGAAACACAATTTCAGTATTAAAAATCCCATTATTTACTTTTGATTTAGAATCACTCATTAAAAGAATCGGAAAAAATATTTGTTGGAAAGCCTTAATTTATGATTGCAAATACTGAAACATGCTAAACAAATTGAAACTCGCCATAAGAATTATACAGAATAAGATAAATACCACCGTTGCAGCAGACCTGCATACTCAGCGAATTTCATATGCTTCAATTAATAACAAAAATGGAGCCTCACATGAAGATTTGTCAACTTATGTTCATAAATAAGCATGCAGAAATATTCTCTTTAAGAATAACATGGTAAATGAGTATATAGGTTTACTGCCTCAAAAATGTAAGAAATGGGGGGGTTTAGGTCATGATCAAGTAGATCTGAACTAGATGAAGCCATTTACCAAGTTTTATTAAGATATGTTGATAAATAAGCGAGATAAAGAATTTTATTTATTCCCCATAAGGTTAACATTGCGAGAGTGATTTATAATAAAATGAAAGACAAAAAGGGTACTCAAGTTATTTTCATTATGTGAAAATACATTATTTTCATATGTATATATATATATATATATATACATATGAAAATTAACGAATGGTGTTTTAGGCTTCTGGGGACCTCAAAACAAAAAGTTATCATGGTCTCGGGCTTAGGTCTTACCGTGAGACCTACGGTAATAGCTTATTTCCTATAGGGAAATTTGCTAAAATTATTCGAAACTTTTCTAGAAACTTAAATTACTAACTACAGTACTAGAATAAAGTCTACTGGGGTTTTTTATCTGTGTGTTTCACAGCTTTATGAAACATAATGGTTTTAAAGCGTATGAGTGCCGCGTGGCCGCGGTCGCTACGCCAAGCAGTTTCTTTCGATAATAATGGTACAATATATCCTCCATCCGCAGATATCCGCAGACAAATATGGTATCATACGAAAGAGGAGGAAAAACTCTTCAAGAATATAACAAAGCGCAAACGGAATATTGCGGAATATTAAAGTTATCGTCCAACTTTCAAAGAAAAAAACCGTAGTGCAGAATGAGATTACAAAACATTGTTTTAAGTCCTATATCACGAAAAAACACTTTTTATTTCATAAGTAACACTGCAAACTGACCTCTAAAGTCCAGAGAATCGCATAAAATAATTTAAGTGAACTGCACAGTATTCTACACAGTACTGCAACTGAGAGAAAGTTGTTTTAAATTTTGAATAACAAACCTACCGGCTTATCTACATTCAAAAGATAACATTGATATGGTTATATTCCTTAGAATAAGAGGTAAAAAAAAATAAAAGAAATATCAATTATCAATCGTTGTGTTGTCGTGTTTGATAATACATGCATAAATATAAAAAAATATTACTTTCGTTTTTCGAATTAAATCCTGCTAAATCGTTGAAATGTCACACTGTGCGTGGGTGTGAAAATATTGTGTTTCGATGCACGTCATTCACATTACAACACAATGCCATATATTTTGTTTATTAAATGTTCAGTGTCAATTGAGAAAGTCCCCCCGTGACGGATTTGTATTATTAAACGAGGGACTTGAGGAACTTGCATCTTTTTATTTAAAATAGCCTACTTTCACACATTCATAAACAACCTTAAAGGACTAACCCACTCGAAATAGAAATAAATTACATACTCCATTATCGTGCAAGCATAAAGAAATGCTCAACTATTAAGCTATGACATGCGGATTGTACGATTAAAGGAAGAACAGGGAAAATATAGCCTTAACAACGGCCCTAACAATATAAGGCAGAAAAAGGAGAACCTAAAGAAAAACCTAAAAAGAGCCTAAAAACCTAACCTAAAAAAAGAGAACCTAAAAAAGAGTTTAAATAAATATGTAGGCCTATAGTCGGCGTTCACACTAAATAATGTGTGGAAAAACAATTAATACAGTACTGTACGACTAAATAAACTAATAAATTATACTTACTGCCTTATAAAATAGGAAAGAATATAGCATATACAATAGCTCTAACAAGTTAAAGGTAGAAAAAGGACGATTTCTGGAGGACCTTACAAATGTTAAACATACTGAATAGTCGGCGTCACACTTTGCGTGGAAACAATTATAGCCTACACTATGATTTAAGTAAACAAATTATAATTACTGTCTTCTTAACCAACAGGAGAGAGTACAAGTCACATTAAATGGCGTGGCCGAACAAGTTTATCATTAATTATAACATTGAGTTTACGGACGGCATGGGCCACGTTATTTGATACGCCTTTTACACACTGTCAGTATAGTTCGAATCAAACCACAAGGCCCACGCCGTCCATAAGCCAAATGCTAAAATTAACATTAGTCTTACGGTCGGACTGGGCCTTATGATTTGAATAGGCCTATCGTTTATTCACGAGGCTCTGCGGCGAACCGAAGCGAGAGATTATCAGAGGAATTTGACCTCAGCGAAGAGGTTATTTATACAAACACGCCCCTCTGTTTGTACAGAGGGTCTAGCTAACCCTTCCTCTGTAAGTGACGGCGATTTGTCTAAGAAAAGCCAGGCTGTTCGCTGTTGGCGCATGGGTGTCTGAAAATAGACCCCTTTCGGAGTTTCCTTTAGTCGAAATGTGTTCTAATAATATCGTCAATTTTTTTAACAAAAAATTTTAAAATTTCAACGGCTTTAATTAACGAACAATTAATTGGAATTCAGCAGTTTCAAATGGTAGATTTTAATAATATGGTTCCTTATTATAGTTATACTGTATTGACGACGGGAATATTGTATTGAGGTGTCAAAAATCATGTTGAAGCTTGATGGGAGATTACCAACAAAAGCGGCTTAAACCTGATTTTTTATGTAGTAGGCTAGAACAAAAAATTGTATCATTCGAACGAACTTTAAAATCAATTCTTTCTCCCTTAACAAAAAAATCCGTTTCAAACTCAAATCTTTTTTCTTTTTTGTAGAAATCCTAACCTAATTCGCAAAACCTGTGTACATACATTTGTGAGAAATTGTTTCCTCACTTTTGGGTCTTTTTGTACTTAACTGTGCAGTATATCATTTTGCATTGTGTATTTACCTGATCCATTGGAATTATATTGAGAACTAATTAGTGAAATAACTTTTTGGAAAAAGTAAAACTAAGGAAACTTGCACAATGTGTGCAGTTGGATTGACAAACTAATTTTTAAGGAGTCACGCACCCTCCACGGTACCATGTTCCATAGGAAGGAATCAAATATTTTAAAATGTTTTTTAACATTGCAGGCTGCACAGTAGTGGTGCACAGTCACAGTCATATTTTGTAGACAAATCAGTAAGTTTATGTCACATCAGAAGTTTTGATTTGGTTGACAAAGGCGGAAATGGAGGACCCCCTCAAAGGTTTGTCAATGCAACCGCTCAAAGCCACTTAAGTATTCAAATCACAATCGTGTGAGTAAGTAGTAAATTCTATACACACCTCTCAGAACTTTAGACGTTGAAGGCTAATGTGAGAATAGGGAAACTACTTAGGTTAATATTACAAGCAATAGGTATAACCTATTCGTACAGTACCAAATCCACTGAAAATCAAAAACTCTGACTTTAACCTGGTCCTACAGTCTGCTGAAAGAAATTGTTTTTGCAATAACCTGTTGGTTAACTATGCAAAAACCAAAAACCTATTCACAAATTTCTGATCCTCTAAGTAGAAAACGGTAGTTTGTTCTCTATGTATTGTAAGTGTGTTTATGGGTCAACAAAGTGTTATTTGGACCTCCATAAGAAAGATACAGCCGATGGAAAGTTCCCGGCACATCGCCATTGTAAACAATTCGTCTCGCAGTCTTCAGTGCAACCGGACACTGGCCAACTGACGAGAATATATTATGATTTTATAAAATTTCGTAAACAAATTCATTCCACGCGTATTTATACATTTTATATATATTTTATCGCGATAAAATATATAACTTGTCAAACTTGTTTGTGAAGAGTACAATTAGTTAATATATAATAACTTGTAGAAAATTCCTCGTGTCCCTGCTCGCGGGTCTTAAAAAATTCAAATACAGATCGTTCGTTCCACTTTCTAGTGAAAATTAATTGTTACTTCATTTTGGTAGATGGGGATAGTCTCTTTATCCATACCTGGGTTAATCATAAATCAAACGTTTATAAGCCTTGAGGAACTTGAGGTTATATTGCGGAGACGCATTAAAAAAAAAACCTTAATATCTTCCTGATGGACATCACAATAACTATTATTTAAATAATAATAACTTTTGGTTTTTAAATGTCCTGCCACGGTGAGTTTTGAGTTTTGATGGTGTACGTCCGTCCTTGGCATGCCTGCACGGGGAAAACATGTCTGAAGAACTTAAATGAGTTACTATAATTTCCTCAATGAAATTTAATCTCATACGTAAATAAAAAAGAACTAAACAATAATTAATCACTACATAAATATTTCCGTACAACTATTTTAAATTATCCATACGAGAGAACTAAACCCACATTTTTATGATTATTAATTACTAGTTTAAGACATTTAAAATAATTGTGTCATGAGCCGATCGACCGACCTGTATCCCCTAAATAGGTTAGTCTATATCGCAAGCAATTTTAAAATATCGGTATTTCATTATCAACGTATTGGAACCTTACTATCGATATAAACGATAAATCGGAACCGAATTATCGATATGAATTTTGCGATAGTCGAATTCAAAATATCGATACTTTCGATATAACGATAAATGTTTCATACATACAGATGGTAAAAAACACAATATTTTTCATATATCCTATATTTGAACCTTCGTTGCATAAGAAATAATAAATAAATAATCGGAAATTAATATATATTTAGCCATCGCTGGAGAGGTTAGGGAGCGGACGTGCCGGCCGCCACGTCAGCGGCCGATTTGATTGTGTAAATTCGATTCATGAATTCCGTCATGAAATATAACTGGGCTAATGCCTCTGGCTCGCGCGGCACCGACCCGGCCAACACTGTTTGGGCCGTTCTGTCCAGTGTTGCCACTTTTGGGGATTTTTCGCCAAATAAGGGATTTTTTCGGCCTTCGGGTTTTTTTGACGGATTGAGCCTGATGGGGAATTTTTGGCGGATTTTGACGGAGGGGTGGTAAATAATAAATTAGATATGAAGCACATGGCATGGTTATAATATATTTAGAGAGAATCTTTTTACCCACATATTTACGGTCATATTTATGAATTTTCGGATAGTTGGCAGTAGAAAGGGATTTTCGTTGAATTTGGCAATTGAATGGGGAAAACTAGGGAATTATTCTTTCGTTTTCTAAGGCTTGGCGGACTATATTGGACTATTGGAGGATTTTTGCTTCGGCTGGGAATAACATGGGTATTTTTCGCTAGACAGTTGGGGAAATTTCCTGGGTCAGGGGTGGCAACACTGATTTTGTCCGTGTTACTGCCAAAGAACTATACTAGTACTAGTATAGTTCTTTGGTTACTGCATGGGAGTGCATTGATTATAGTGAGAATCAAATTGCTTGGCCTAGGTCGTCCGTAAGCTCGGTGATAAATGACACATGGAAGACTGGAGAAAGATATTAGACTCGGACAAGGTTTTGATGTGGTTTTGTTACACTATTCAAGGTTTTGGTTCTTGGTTTATGTGTCATTTGATTATTTTCATAGAATTAACTACGTCCCTGTTTCATCGAAGAATTGGGCCATTAGTTGGTCTTGAGTATGGAGAATTTGATTAGGTATCTATCTGCTCGGTATCGATTTTATGAAAATTGTCACAGAATCATGCTATATTTGAACTGATGCATCGATGAAAATTATCAACGAATCATGATATATGAACCGACGCATCATTATATTGCCATAGAAGTATGCTATATTTGAACCTGCATCGATGAAAATTGTCACAGAATCATACACTGCATTTTAACCTATGCATAAATGAAAATTTTCATCGAATCGTGCTATATTTGAACAGATACATCAATTAAAATAATTGTCATCGAATCATGCAACATTTGAACAAACGCATCGATGAAAAGTGTTATAGAATCATACATTGCATTTTAACCGATGCATTGATGAAGATCGTCGTGGAATCAAACTCATTTGAACCAATGCATCGACAAAGATTGCCATCGAACCATACTGCACTATCATTCTGTTATCACGGGATATAAGCCCCACGCCATGCTTCACATTCACACTGTATGTAGCTCATGGCTGAAGGGCTGAGTCGTGATGGGCGATTCGCGAACGAATCGTTCAATTTGAACGACTCTTCGAGTGAATCAAATGAATCATGATTCTTTATTCAAAAGAGTCGATTCGTGGCGCTAATCAAACGCGTAAAAATCTCGAATTATCTTTAAAATCACGAAATAAAACTAGGTGCCAATGCCGGTTTTGTTTGTAGTGTAATCTATAAAAAAGCAAACATATAATAAATGTTTTTTTTTTAATTTTTTACCTTGAAGCTTCTGTGTTCTCAATTTTTTAGGAACAGCCTAAGACCACATTTCATAGAAAAGGCCTGTGCCCAAGACAAACAAGAAAGAGTCCACATTCCTAATTTTTTTAAACTATTGAATCATCAGTTTGTAATCCGGTGATTTGGAGTATTCCATAACACATTATCCATTCAACAAAACCAATGATTTCTTATTATTTCTTTCAGCGGATTTCTCCTATTATGTCTTTGTTTTAATTATATATTTTGGGTTTAGAATTAACGCACGCAAAAATTAGAAACAGTATTAATAATGTTAAACAAATTTTATTCAATATAGACCAATTAATTGTATAATTTTTATTACGTTTTACCTCAAAGTGTGGTAATTGAATAAAAAATCGATTCAAATTTCGATTCTTCAAAATTGAGTGATTCAAATGAATCTATTCACTGAGCAGAATCGAACAGCCGATCACTAGGGCTGAGGCTGTGTCGCGACTGAGTCGAGGCCGTGCGACCACGCTGCAGACCGGCTGATACCAAGGCCGAAGGTCGCTGATAAGCCGGCGCCGCTTATCTAGAGGTCGTCTGTCCCCTTTCCACATCCCGGTCTTCTAGCTGCCTCTCGTCTAGGGTTCATACTTTGTCCCTGAACGAAACACATATGGTATCGAATTACTCGCTCAAGCCATGAACGTGAAAATGAACTGCTGTATCTGCGTTTTTTTCGTATATATTTTCCCGCACTCTTCCCAGACGCTTCAACATTTAGAATTTTGAAATCCCCCAGTTCCTTCAGGATACGTCAACGTAAATGTCAATTGCAGGGTTCTAGGACAAGTAGTTTGGACCGTACTGTATGAAACGAGACGTTAACACTTAAGCCCTGAACGCGAAAATGTAAATATCTGTTTTTCCGGTATATATGTTTCCCCACTCCTCCCACACGCTCGAACATTTCGAATTTTGAAACTCCTGTTCCTTAAGGACGTCGAAGGGAACGTAAATGCCAAATTGCAGAGTTCTAGGATAAGTAGTTCGGACAGTACAACATACAACGAGATTGTATTCAACACATAAAAATAGACAGGATTATAAATTACGGAACAGTCTATACGTTTCGGCCGAAGTCGTCGTCCAAAAGAGTACCCCTTCCCCAATTCACAAGCTGACACACTTATTCGATCAGCTGTTTACTTATTTAGTCAGCGCGTTTTGAATATCTCAATTCGGGTTACGCGAGTCAGAATTGCGAATTGGCTGTTTTCACTTGCAAAAAAAGCTGCCAAAACGGAACCCATCAATCGCCCCCCCCCCCTTGGGGACTTTAAATCTCCCTGACCCACTTTGGCTTCGCCAAAACGTAAATAGCTGCAAAAAATACCTTGAACGAGGACGTGGCAAAATGCGACATTCAGCAACCCAAATAATGAACTTATTTGGGACTTTATGAAACATCACATTGATTACTTCAAGGAAGACTTACACCGTGATTTTAATTTTTTCTATATTATATGTTTCCGGTTGAGAAGTAAACAAGGTAAGTTTTTATTATCTAAAAGAATCGGGACGGGGCATTTTTAATTTACTCTGAGTGAGTTTGCTTTCCCTATTCCCTTTCTTATCTTTATCTCAGTATTCCCAAATTAAACGTAATGAAATCTGGCCATAATTTCTTCCTTAGCCTCTATTTTATAGCAAATCACTAATTATGAACAAAATTCCAAATGCCAGAAGAATAAATTTTGAATGCCAAATACCTCAAACTTATTTTCCATGTGATACAAAATTTAAGTTTCAATCATCAACTTTCTTTTTTCGAAGAGAAAGAAAAGGTGCATGCTTTAATAGTTAAATCAGATATTAGTCATGCACAAAATTCGCCCGACTTCGAGTCTCATTTAATAGTACCTATTTACTTATTAATAGTCTTTATATACTTATTTAATACTACGCTAGGGTTTTTTAAGTGACCACGACTCCTCCAACAGCTTTGAACCTAATTTAGGTGACGTTGGGAGGGGTTCGAAGTGAAGTTTTACATGGCGTAACACTATTAAAGGTTAAGGGAACTCCCTATATTTTCCTTGAAGCTTCGTATGTGTCCTTTAATATTTTACATTGGAGTAAAAATATTAAGTGACAACTGATTTTAATAAATATTTTTTTGCTGGGCAGCGCATCTTTACTAGTAAGCAATTAAACGTTGAAAGCGAGTAAACTATAAATAATTCGATTTAAATTTGTTCCTACAAACGTTTTACACTTTCTTAACGCACAATATCTTTCATGTATACAGCTTAGTACATTTTTAATAATGTACTCCCAAAAACCGATATAAACCTACTTAAAATTTAACAACAGTCAGGGTTACTTACCCTTGAAACTATCGTAATTTATTTGTATACAATCAGGGATGACTATAGAATTATATTTTTTCGTACTTAATATCGATTATGGAGGAGAAAATTAACAAAGAAAACTACATATTCGTTAAGAGGCCAAAATTAGATGCATAATGAAGAACACAAAAGGGCACTCAATCAAACATCATATGAGTGGCATTGATGCATCGCTCTAATGCACATCGTGTGTTCATTTGGGTGATAGTCAAAGCCCAGTGTCAAACTATTATTGATCTGAACTTTGGCCTATATATGTGTATTCACTGATTAAAGTTTATAAGGGCATTGAACCGGAAAGCGCGGAGCTTTTAACAAAATTAAATACCGCTCTTATAAAAAATTTAAATTAATTCTTTTAACTTCATCAATTTAACAGCGAATTATTTTCTAAGCATGCCGGTTTCTTTAAAAATGTATTGCAATTAATTTTTAATTTTAATATAGGGTGGGTGCACCAGTAAATGACCGGTTAAGGACGATGTCTCATGTTATTTTGACATTACTCCCTTATTCCATAGTCACAGTTGCATATTTTACTATTGGTAGCTCATTTATCCTTTAGGAATTAAGAAATATTAGTTAAATACGTTACTTAATGAAAATCCTGATTGTAATATTAATTAAAAGACAACTATGTCAATGCTCCAATAAATAACCGGGACTGCACCGGTAAATGGCCTATCTTGCACCGGTGAATGACCGGTCTCTTTTGGTTAAATAACTGTCAAAATATCAAAAAATCAGCTGACAACAATGAATAAGAATAATTCCGCTGAGAACATAGATCATATCTAGTATATGACCGATCTTGTTCCAGTGAATGACCGCGAAGTTTTCCCCCGGTCATTCACTGGTTTTTGCCCTAGTTACGTTCCAATTTATGACCGCCCTCAGTAATAATTAACTATAACATGTAGAGCAACAAAATTGATTTTAAATTGTAGGATATTATATTAAATATTATTTCATTGCAACGCATTTTTGTAATCATCATCAAATACAGAATTAATGCAAATCGTGGTAAGCCTTGCAGGGATAGTCATTATAGGAGGTAAGATCAAAATCTAAGATAGTGGTACACTCAATTTTAAATATGTTTAAAAAGTATTTTCGATTCCAACGATTTTAACCAATGAAAGATTATCGCTGAATAATATTCAAAGGCTGGTTTTGGGCTTATTTTTAATTGGCTAGCATAAAGAATATGCTTGATAAAGGGTTTTTAAAGCAAAACGGTAATTCACTGGTGGTGGTCATTCACTGGTGCACCCACCCTACAAGGAGTTCAAAAAATGTGGGGCAATAATTTACGTAGTGATTACTTGGATCAAAATAAGAAAAAAGTTTATATAAACATATATGACCTAAAGTGCTTCGTTTATATGATCTAATGAGAAAATAAACTACATATATTCTCGCCAGTATACAAGATAATCTTGTTCTGTATACAAGCCAGAAGTAAACCTTCCTTTATTTAGCATATCATGGAGCTCAATTGGCTAAATCCATAGATTTTACATCTTAGTTTCTCCCAAACACAACAACATTGAAAACTACAAAACCGTTTTCACAAACTAGATTAAATTATAAAATCGTCAATAGAATCCCATTTTGAACACAGTCAAACGGACGCAGCACAGTAACCGCCAACGGACTGAAATCCGCGCGGCTTCGTCGCCGGCACAGAACGGACTGAACGCCGGGCGTTGCGTTGGTGGAATCTTGGCCGCCCCTGAGAATTTTATAATGGACTCGTCCCGCAGTGTGCCTACCTTAACGAAAATGAGCTCACTCCTTGTACCTTGGGATTTAACTAAAAATCAGGAGTTTAAATATTAATTTGTTTGATTTTAAATTAAAAATATCTTCATAATCTTTTTAAATTAATGTTATTGCGAAGCTTTGGATATAAAAGGAATAGAGAAAAATGTACTCATCATGCCGGTAAAGAGTGCCTGATAGTAAAAATATTTTAAAGGTATTTATTACTGGACCGTAGAGATGTGTGTGGCTTACGTTCTGGATCCTCGGCATTTTCAGAACATGATTGGGGCGCAGAACATGTTTTTTAATGTTGACTATAAAAACAGAACTCAAAATTCAAAATTTTCACAGCGGATCTCGCTTAGTATTTAAACGATTAGAGCGATTTGGTTGAAGCTCCCGACTACAAGTAAACGTGGTGTCATCTGTTGCTCCAACTTCCGGAGATCGTTGGGGCCTTCCGATTTTTTTCAAAATAATGAAAATACTCAAAAAAATCTTGACGATATCACGTTTGCACGCAACGATATTTTGAAACAAATAATTATCAGATCGCTGCAAAATATCGTTACCTGTAAACGAGCCTTAACTGTGTACAGAATTATTGACACATCAAAATCGATTTTAACAACATTTGATCGCAACTCTTAACAAACCGCGTGTTAACTCTTGACGGCAGGAACGACTTTCTAGATGGTGTTTTGCTAAATTATTGACACAAAAAAGTATGAAAATATATGTTTAGTCCCATTAAAAGTGAGGAGTGATCAGCAAAAAATTGTACAACGATTCTCCATACATTTTCATGAATAATGACTGATTTATAATTGAACCCGACAAATAGTAACACCAGCAGCAAGCGAGAGGTCGTTGCCCTGTGAAGCGCGCGGTGCCAACACCGCCAACTATGTATACTGGGGCTCCTCGGGGGCCGCCCCGCACCCGTGTACTTGCTACAGGGCTACAGGGATGTGCCTTAATAGATATTTTGTGATATTAGTTACTTCCGTATTAGTTACAAAGAAATATTGGTTAAAAAACTTAATATACATATTAGGTTTCATATTAATACCTTTAATACCTCTTTAAGACCAGGTTTTCAGTTTACTGTTTTGAGAAGCTTTGGATAAAAATTGAGCATTAAACTGATAAAAACATGTTAAAAATATATTCATGTCGATTGAAAAAATTGTAAAATAAAAAAATCACATATATTTAACATATTTTATGAAATTATTTGTTTATTTATTGCTGTTACAGGAACTATATTTAAAAAAAATAAATTGAATGCAAAGCGATTAATACTGTTTTTAAAACAATCACAATAAAAATTGTGATTGTGCAATCAGTAATTTTAAAATAGGTCTATTTAATATAATGGGATCTATTTCAAAATTAATCATAATTATTTTTATTTTGTAACATAACACAATGTTTGTATAATATTACTTACATGCGTAATACATAACATGCAGTATGTGATGCCTCATGCCTGGCGACCGCCTTGAATTAGGCCAAACTGAATTATAATCAAACCATAATATTAGGAAAATTTACCATATTTATTTTGTCAACCCAAGCAATGAAAGAAACAGAAAGTCGAATTAATTATAAATATCAATGTAGACCCAAGAGTGTAGAATAAATAAGGCAAAGATGTAATAGTATTATTCAGAATCACATATTGGTTACTTTGGATATAAGTCACTTTTTACATATCAAATACGAAGAACCTAATACTTATATATTCGGCCATCCTCA
Organism: Flexamia atlantica; assembly: GCA_035578135.1. NCBI lineage: Eukaryota > Metazoa > Arthropoda > Insecta > Hemiptera > Cicadellidae > Flexamia > Flexamia atlantica. The sequence goes on along the minus strand of JAQJVK010000003.1, from coordinate 12,368,156 downwards.
CCGGCGAGTGTAATTGCTACAGAACGGTACAGTACTCAGGCGCTGTGTTGGTTATAATTTCTTAGGCCTTTTTGCTTACCATAGCCTTCACAATCTCAAGTTAAAAGGCCGCGGCCTTCGAACCGGCAACGTCGCTTTTCAATGGGTTTGAACGTAGAAAACCTTATCCTCAGAGTCAGCTTATTTAAGTTAAAAACATATGGTGCTAAGGACAGCCTTTCTGGCGAATGGCGAAAATTGTAATCTCCCAAAATGTCTGCTAAAAAACACATGTTTTGGTAGGACTGTCAAAACTTTGTTTACGTTTCACCTCATTTACACTACAAAAGAATGCCCAGTAATATTTCACCGAGAGATTTCTTACGCAATTGAAATTTCTGGAAGATATTTGCGCAATGCATCAGCTGATCTTTTTGTTTTGGCAACCATTCATCTTAAATGATTTGTTTACTTTTAAGAATGTTTCAACACTTTTGTCGTCGTACTTCATGAACTGTGTTGAGCTTGCAAGCATTTAAGATTAGTTGCACTTGCGGTTGCAGCAAAATATTTTCTTGTGTAATGTACCAACCTTTACATAAACAAATGACCATGTGATTTATTACCATAACATTGCAGATATTAAACACTAATTACGACAACAGCGCACTCACTCACCCGCCAGTAAGGCTGTCCAGAGCTATATAAATGATCATGTTATTTGAACCCTTCAGTGCGACGTTGCCATTTACTCAGTGCCGCGGTCATACTTTTATTGATAAATCTGAGACATGTTTCCTGAACCTCAGCTACCTTCGAGTACCTTCTTCCTTACTCGGTGCTATTTTTATTTAATGAAACTACACTATACACTTGAAAGCAAAGAAGAGCTTCAAAATAATTGTTTAAAAGCGAATTACGTTGAAAAAAGGATTTAATTACTTAAGCTAATTTATATTGCATTACTTTTAATTTTTATTTTTACGGACATTTTCCATCCATCACTAATTAATACAAACAAGTTTCACGACGTTTCGGGATCAGATCCCAGATCACGAAACGCCGAGAAACTGTCTTTAACTAAATAGTGATGATAAATGTCCGCAAAAAACATAAAATCTCCATCAACAACATTGAATTTCAAACAAAGAATTATATTACTGATGTAATGCAAAATGAAACAAATATCGATTTTAACATCAGTAACTGCACGTGCCCATGCTTCTTTTCCTGAACCTCAGCTACCTTCGAGTACCTTCTTCCTTACTCGGTGCTATTTTTATTTAATGAAACTACACTATACACTTGAAAGCAAAGAAGAGCTTCAAAATAATTGTTTAAAAGCGAATTACGTTGAAAAAAAGGATTTAATTACTTAATTTATATTGCATTACTTTTTATTTTCATTTTTGCGGACATTTTCCATCCATCACTGATTAATAAAAACAAGTTTCACGACGTTTCGGGATCAGATCCCAGATCACGAAACGTCGAGAAACTGTCTTTTAACTAATTAGTGATAATAAATGTCCGCAAAAAACATAAAATCTCCATCAACAACATTGAATTTCAAACAAAGAATTATATTACTGATGTAATGCAAAATAAAACAAATATCGAATTTTACATCAGTAACTGCATGTGCCCATGCTTCTTTTCCTGAACCTCAGCTACCTTCAAGTACCTTCTTCCTTACTCGCTGCTATTTTTATTCAATGAAAGTACACTGTAAACTTGAAAGCAAAGAAGAGCTTCAAAATAATTTTTCAAAAGCGAATTACGTTGAAAAAAGTATTTAATTACTTAATTTATATTGCATTATATTTTTTATTTTTGCGGACATTTTCCATCCATCACCGATTAATAAAAACAAGTTTCACAACGGTCACGAAACGTCGATAAACTGTCTTTAACTAATTAGTGATAAAAAATGACCGCAAAAAGCATAAAATCATCATCAACAACAAAAGAACCATTGAATTTCAAACAAAGAATTACGTTACTGACGTAATGCAAAATAAAACAAATATCGATTTTAACATCAGTAATTGCCTGTACCCATGCTTCTATAAATTAAAAGATAGAGTAATAAACTACGTTTAAATATTATTTAAACTACGATTTACTTTCATAACTACGATTTGATTCATTGTCTACAAGGTTACGACTTTCAACCTCGGCTTTAAGACCGCAAACAGAAAACATAGTATAAATAATTGATGGCCTGTCCCGACGCGGGGCAAAAACTCGTCTGGCTATTCATAGCCACTCATGGCTACGAGGCTATCTCAGAGTTATCGCGCAGTTTCAAGTAGTGTCCGGTATCGATATCCGATAAATCGGAAATAACGATATTTCGGTTTCGATATATCGTTATTTTTATATCGATATTTATCGGAATATCGATATTTTACTTAGATATTATCGTTAGTATTGGTAATAGCAAATTTTTAAGAATAATACATAAAGAAAATACAGTTTAACCTTTTTTTGCACTTTTTCATCAGTAGTAATTAAATATTGTTTCATAAGTAGACATTAATGATATCAATTTTGAAATAAATTATTAGGTACAAGAAATGGCTTTTACATAATTTTTTTATTACTTCTAAAGATATGGTTATCCACAAGAATTTCAAAAAATTATCTTGGCTATGTAAGCTACTTGAAACAAGAGTCTTTTGCAGTAAAATAATTTCGTTTACAGTTATTGATCTAAAATTATACTTCCAAGTATAAATCGTAAACATTTTTACGTCAAATGGACGTCACAGGTGATGTGCTGCTAACTGTTGTGATACATAGGTCTACCGTATGCTTTCGATTAAATATTTAACGATTTTTCGTTATACTGCTTCAAAAACAGGTGTTTTTAATGCATGTTTTCCGGACCTAAATACACTCTTTTTATTCCTAGGAATTAAAAGCTGATGTACTCGATACCAACTGACTCTTTATAGTCCTAGGACTATAAAAGTCAAAAAGTGCCGAGTACGTCGTAATAATCGAACAATATTCATTCGATTACAAATAATCGAAACATTCATCGTTATTATCGAAACATTCATTGTTGTCAGTTTAATCAATTTGTGAAACTCGCTCATTTCACCAATCGATTATTAAATGCGTTCGATACGTCGATAGTTGTTCATTGTTGTCAGTCTACCCTAACACAAATGAAACAATCAGCTGATTGCTTCAAATAGCAAGAACAAGACGGTGGCATCTTTTGAAGGCATCTTTAAAGGTAAACAAGCTGTAACATTTTGGTTTTCTTAAGTAGTTAACGTATTGTATTGAGCAATATAACGAAAAATATAGTTCATCACACGGACCTAAAGCTGCTTTTCGTTACTCGGTCATTTTTCAACCTCGGTTTACAGCCTCGGTTGTAAAACTTGACCTTGTACGAAAAGCGTCACTTTAGGTCCTTGCAATGAAATATACTATTTTCTGAAATATTGATATTTTTCCGATAGCCCATATCGATATTTTTGATCCGATATCGGAATATCGATATTGAGGGTCCGATATTATTGTCGATATAAATATCGATATTTTCTTTCGATATCCAAACTCTAGTTTCGAGCAACAAGTGTATCGCTCGGGGTAAAGTGTTTGGCATGCATGCAATATGCAATGAAGAATATAAATGTGCATTCTAGGAAGCTGACACTCCATTAGTAACCATGTACCGAAGTTCGTTGACATAAGTAACTACGAAGAACACCACGTTAACAAAACAAGTTTGCACCATTCTTTTTTCTCTCTCTCTGTAACATGTGTCATGTGCTATATTATCATTGGATAATTTTCTCAAACTACCCACTCGCATTTGAGGGAGTGGCTCAAAAACTTTTAAACAGCAAAAACCTCCCCCCTTATTCAAGTTGACATTTTCAGAAGCCTAACGTTAAAAAAATGTGGTAGGGAACTTCTAAGGCAGACGCAGTTAAGGTGGTGCAGACAAGAATTTATACAACATCTTTTATTTTCCTCTACTTTTATGTTAATTATAATAAGATAGTGTAGAGGAATTAAAAATGAATTTTTGGACGTGCACTTAGCGGGCTACAGACATTAAGTGCCAAAATAGACAAATAATGATAATACAGTAGTCTCGCAAACCCGGACTTCGATAACCCGGAATTCTGGATAACTCGGAAAGCCTGCCAGAGCAATAAAGTGCATTGAGATTCAAGGCCAGAGCACGGTGTGACACATTCAAAACAGTTTTGGTTTTCCTTTAAGTTTTTTTTTTGGAACTGATAATGTAGTTCTTGTATTTTTTACTATGCAATAAATAAATAATTTTTTGTATCAATAACAGAAACTATTCTTATTTTTTCTTATTTTTAATCATTTCCCGATAACTCGGAATTTTCACAAACCCGGACACCATTCGGTCCACATTAGTCCGGGTTTGTGGGACTCTACTGTAATCTTAATTTTACAATCGTCTTGTAGTATATTCAGTTACTAGACTGGTAAGTTGGTATTCTTTTACCGGACGAGCATGATAGTTCCCGCGCGAGCCTGAGGCGAGTGTGTTATTATAATGCAAGTTCGGCAAACTTACCGGGAGTGTAACGAAAGATACTTGACATTATATTACTCAGAAAAAACATATTTAATTATAACGTATCTTTTGCATTAACCACTACATTTTCCAATTCTTCAAACATAGAGCCTACAATTAACAAACATTTGCTACTGTTACCAGTGCTGTCAGTGCACTTCATTCCTTTAAAGTAACCAATTAAAATGCAATCAACGTGGATTTGCTGCTAGCAGATGATTGTTTTGATTGATTACCTACTTGCGTTATTTCCGTTCCCTAGTGCACGGTAAATTTACCGTACAGTTATCGGCAAAGAGTAACTTTCCAGCCAAGAGTAAGGCACAGAAAACATATGTTTCTTTGTAGTACGATGTAAAGATTGTTACATCACTTATAAAGTACCTGGTGGACCGAGCCTTGCTCGGTGTTATTTCATGTTTACGAGTTCATCCAGTTACTATAAAATATTTCAATGTCATAAAATTGATAAATGGAAACATTTTTTATTGCTCCATGGACTCTTCATCCCAATTGCTGTATTTTCCCTTGATGGCTGTAGATTCCAAACAGCTGTTATGATTACTTCATTTGTTTACACTTTCCTTGTTTATTTTCGTTGCCATCTCGGCAACTCATAAGGCCAATGTTAAAATTTTATAACTTTAAAATTCGATTTATTACGTTAATAGATTTTCTCTGGCCAAGTAATCTGCAAAAAAGACGTTTTTGAGTCATAAATTGCTTATTTCCAGACTTAGAAGGAAATCCTCGGAGCCGTTTTTGAGATCTTTGTGCAAGCAAGCAAGTATACAAGAACGGACGATAACATTGCTCATATAAGAGTATAGGATTATGATAATTTCTTCGATATATTGATGATTTGGAATATAGACAGACAAGAACATACTGGCACGAAACTGTACAAAGTGAAGGATGATAGAAAAGGTATAAATCAACAAACATTCGTAAAAGAAACAACCTAACAAATATCCCCTAATAGAGCTGAGGCACGTTGGTTAACTAGTGGGCAAAAATATAAAAACAGTATTTTACAACGCTTACAAAATAGCCGGTCTTGCAAATTCTATTATTACCTCTACCGCTACACACATTTATGAATAAAGACATTTCCACCCTACAAAGGACAGAGTGAATTCTGTCCTGTCGGTGAATTCTGTGTTTTTTTATTGTTATAACTTAATCGAATGTATGAACAAACCCATTTCCCCCAGCCCCACGAAGGTCGCAGTGGAGGGTTGGGGGTTGGGGGTATCGACCCAACACTGCAGGTCAACGCCCAACCCTCCGCGGCCCAAAATATCCTCACCAAATATACCTTCACCGCTTTTTACTCCCCCGTAGGCTTAAAATGTGTAGGATGTTGAGTAAATCGAAGTTATTTCAGCCAAACTTACAGCGGCAAAGCGGCGTAAGATAATTTTTCAAGAGAGTAACGGCGAAAAAAAAAGATTGAAAGACCGAATCCATGATATAATGTTCAAAATATTTTTAAGATGCAGACAGAAATCCTAGACTCACGAGTAGAGTAGTCCATTAACCTCTGGCTCGAGCGGGAACTGCTGTATCAAACTCGTCTGGTGATGAGTTAAAAAGGACTTACCGGTCTAGTAACGTAATATACTAATCTTTAATTATGATCACTAAAGAAACGCGGATAAACACAAAACAGTTTTACATTAGTCATTCAAAATCAAGTAGCCTTTTATTTCTATAACAAACTGTGTAAAGTATTCAGCAGCGATGTCAGTGGTTGAGGTTGGTAACCGTGAATGTAGCGTCGGAGGTCAGCTGTTGTCGAGGTCAATACTGAATAATATATCACGGTTTGTACGCAGTAATTATGTAGGGAAAACTCACTGTGTTTAGTATAAATGTTTATAACCGGCAGCGATGTCGGAGGTTGAGGTTGGCAGCCGTGTATTGAGCGAAGGCGATCAGCTGTTATCGAGGTCAATACTGTAAGCCAGCTTTGATGTGGTAATTCTGTAAAATTCACTGTGTATAGTATAAATGTGTATAACCGGCAACGATGTCGGAGGTTGAGGTTGGCAGCCGTGTATTGAGCGAAGGCGATCAGCTGTTATCGAGGTCAATACTGTAAGCCAGCTTTGATGTGGTAATTCTGTAAAATTCACTGTGTATAGTATAAATGTGTATAACCGGCAACGATGTCGGAGGTTGAGGTTGGCAGCCGTGTATTGAGCGAAGGCGATCAGCTGTTATCGAGGTCAATACTGTAAGCCAGCTTTGATGTGGTAATTCTGTAAAATTCACTGTGTATAGTATAAATGTGTATAACCGGCAACGATGTCGGAGGTTGAGGTTGGCAGCCGTGTATTGAGCGAAGGCGATCAGCTGTTATCGAGGTCAATACTGTAAGCCAGCTTTGATGTGGTAATTCTGTAAAATTCACTGTGTATAGTATAAATGTGTATAACCGGCAACGATGTCGGAGGTTGAGGTTGGCAGCCGTGTATTGAGCGAAGGCGATCAGCTGTTATCGAGGTCAATACTGTAAGCCAGCTTTGATGTGGTAATTCTGTAAAATTCACTGTGTATAGTATAAATGTGTATAACCGGCAGCGATGTCGGAGGTTAAGGTTGGCAGCCGTGTATTGAGCGAAGGCGATCATCTGTTGTTGAGATCAATAATGTAACAAGGGTTTGATGGGGTAATTCTAGAGATCTCACTTTGTATAGTATAAAAATGTAAACCGGCAACAATGCCTGTGGTTGAGGTTGGTAGCCGTGTATTGTGCGAAGGCGATCAGCTGTTATCTAGGTCAATAATGTAACAAGGCTTTGATGGAGTACTTCAAAACTCACTGTGTACAGTATAAAAAATGTGTGCAACCGGCAAAGATGTCGGTGGTTGAGGTTGGCAGCCATGAATTGAGCGTCGTCGATCATCTGTTGTCGAGGTCAACACTCAAAACTGTTTCACAATTTTTGATGCGGTAATTCTTACAACTCACTGTTAACACTAGAAACGTGTATGACCAGCAGTGACACTGTATATAGTATAACCCACAGCAATGTCGGTGGTTGAGGTTGGCAGTTGTGTATTGAGCGTCGTCGATCAGTTGTTGTCGAGGTCAACACTCAAAACTGTTTCACAATTTTTGATGCGGTAATTCTTACAACTCACTGTAAACACTAGAAACGTGTATGACCAGCAGTGACACTGTATATAGTATAACCCACAGCAAAGTCGGTGGTTGAGGTTGGCAGCCGTGTATTGAGCGTCGGCGATCAGCTGTTGTCGAGGTCAATAACCCGGCTTGCGCAACCGGCGCGACGCGCCAAGGTCAGGGAGGCCCCGGCCCCCTGCACCACTCATATCTGTCGCTAAATTGAATTGACTGTAGCGCCATTAAATTTACCCAGAACAATTGATTGTTTCTAAATTAATTACTTTAATTAATTATATATTCTTGCTTAGTTGTAACGGTGAGATCTATAATACCTTATACCGAGTTTTAATGATTGACTTTTATTTATAAAATTAAACAAACTTCCTGAATTTTCTCAAAATTGGTTATGCCTTTCGGATAGAGCCCTCAAAACACTTAAAAGTTAAATCGTTAAAATTCAAATTAGAGAAATAAATTTAACTATATTTAACAGCAGTTGTTGATTCAGTATCAGCGCATTTATGATAGCAAGAACATATTTTTGAAAGTGGACGTGATTGTGTGACTGCTAGCAGATTTTAATGTACCTATCTATATTATTAATACGCTACATAGAAACTTTGTAGATAATAAGGCTTTTTTATTTTAAGACTTACCGCCCCATATAATACATTAAAACAAAGCGTCTCTGTGTGCAGATTTGCAAACTGGCTTTAGGTTTTTAATTTAGGCCGTGTCTAAGTTGTAAACAATATGCATTCGTGAAAGGCCTGTGCGTGTAAACTGTAGATCGCAACAATTTTCAAGGTTTGAAGGATGATGATTTTCATAGAACTTGTAAAAAGTCATTGTGACCTCCGGAACTTGGAGCAACTTATTGGAAAGTGTAAACGGAGATTTAACCAAATGGCTCCGACAAAAAATATATAACACAGTGAACAACTTAAATTTGATCTGGTAATCTTGATCTACAAATCTCGACCCCAGCACTCTTAAATACTTTCAATTCTAATGGGAACAAAGCTCCACGGCCGGCGCCACCTCGAACGATCAGACGGTCGCAATGGTCGGTATTGTTAGAAGACTAAAGATAACCGGCAGTTGACGTAAAGTTCAAAGGTGCGAAGTAGTTAGTGTCGTAGCAGAGACTGCCAATTCGTCGGTCACCACCGGCTAATAATAACAGCGGCAGAGTACAGTGGGCGGCGGTACAGTAAAGAGGGTAGCGGCAGAGTAATGTAGGCGAAGGTGCAATAAAGAGGGCAGCGGCAGAGTGCAGTAGACGACGGTGCAGTAAAGAGGGCTGCGACAGAGTACAGTAGGCGACGGTGCAGTAAAGAGGGCAGCGGCAGAGTACAGTAGGCGACGGTGCAGTAAAGAGGGCAGCGGCAGAGAACAGTAGGCGACGGTGCAGTAAAGAGGGCAGCGGCAGAGTACAGTAGGCGTCGGTGCAGTAAAGAGGGCAGCGGCAGAGTACAGTAGGCGACGGTGCAGTAAAGAGGGTAGCGGCAGAGTAATGTAGGCGAAGGTGCAATAAAGAGGGCAGCGGCAGAGTGCAGTAGACGACGGTGCAGTAAAGAGGGCAGCGGCAGAGTACAGTAGGCGACGGTGCAGTAAAGAGGGCAGCGGCAGAGTACAGTAGGCGACGGTGCAGTAAAGAGGGCAGCGGCAGAGTACAGTAGGCGACGGTGCAGTAAAGAGGGCAGCGGCAGAGAACAGTAGGCGACGGTGCAGTAAAGAGGGTAGCGGCAGAGTAATGTAGGCGAAGGTGCAATAAAGAGGGCAGCGGCAGAGTGCAGTAGACGACGGTGCAGTAAAGAGGGCAGCGGCAGAGAACAGTAGGCGACGGTGCAGTAAAGAGGGCAGCGGCAGAGTACAGTAGGCGACGGTGCAGTAAAGAGGGCAGCGGCAGAGTACAGTAGGCGACGGTGCAGTAAAGAGGGCAGCGGCAGAGAACAGTAGGCGACGGTACAGTTAAGAGGACAGCGGTACAGTACAGTAGGCGACGGTACGGTAAAGAGGACAGCGGTACAGTACAGTAGGCGACGCCGACGGTACAGTATAGAGGACAGCGGTACAGTACAGTAGGCGATGGTACAGTAAAGAGGACAGCGGTACAGTACAGTAGGCGACGGTACGGTAAAGAGGACATCGGTACAATAAAGAGGGCAGCGGTACAGTAATGAGGGCAGCGGTACAGTACAGTGGGCGACGGTACAATAAAGAGGGCTGTGGAAGAGCACATTGGGCGGCGGTACAGTACAGGGGGCAGCGGTATATTTCAGTGGGTGGCGGTAGAGCACAGTGGGCGGCGGTACAGTACAGGGGACAGCGGCACAGTAAAGAGGGCAGCGGCACATTACAGTAGGCGACGGTACAGTACAGTGGGCGGCGGTACAGTACAGTGGGCGGCGGTACAGTACAGTGGCGGCGGCAAAGTAAAGAGGGCAGCGGTATGGTACCTACTACCGAGGACGTAGTCAGGATTTTGGGAAGAGCCCCGACGTAATTTAGTGAATTTAGGAGGAGGGTGTACGGAATCCCCCCGGAAATTTTTGAAATGTTACGCCAAAAATGTTTAGCATTCAGTGTGTAGTGCGACCGGAGCGGTCAGAATCGCCGCGGTTCATCCGCGCGGTGAAAAAAGGGACCAAAAAGCGTCATGCTATCGAGGTGAAAAAGGGACCAAAAAGAGTCATGCTATCGAGGTAAAAAAAGGGACCAAAAAGCGTCATGCTATCGAGGTGAAAAAGGGACCAAAAAGCGTCATGCTATTCGATATAAACTTTAAACTTCTTGATAAACTTTATAGCAATTGTATAATTCTTCGCATGGACGTGAACAAAATCGTTATTGCGTTGCTGTAACAAAATGGTTGTCGCGTCGCCGTTACGCGGCAACAATTCGTCGGTGCGTCGCCGTCGCGGCGAAGGTCAATTTTCCTAGACAGCGTCATGCGTCGACCGTCAAGGCAGCGCGACGATCGCGCCCACCTAGTTTGGGTGCCACTCTCACTGCATACTTGGGTCGCTAGAGTTTACTTTGTTGACGTATTTGCACCACTGGTGTTGCAGAATTCGTTTTCTAAGAAAACAAAACTAACTTAAGGTTGCGTGGTAATCGAACTTGTAATTGCTCGACCTGTCATTATGTAATGAAAGTCGAAGGAGTTTCGTGAAGGAGTCTTCACGTTGCGTCTTGTCTTTACACGACTGACGCAGCGCAATCGAAATCGCGTACCTTCAGCGGTTTCGAGATTTGAATTTCGGGGTCGACCCATTCCGACACTTATATACCAACCACTTCTATCAGCTAACCTAAGAAAGTGAATAAGGGGGCGGTCTGCCGAGTCAAGTACCGAGCGCTAAAACAGGGTTTTGTATCTTATTCATTGATCGCTGGATTTTCATATTATGATTTCCAATATTTTGGTATCATTTTAAAAGGGATATGTTTTTGTAGGTCGATAAATTTTTAGAATTTTTGATTTTATCCCCGTTCATTTACAATTGTGTAAATCTTTCAAAAAAAGGTAGTTTAAAGTTTATTTTAAAGTCTCATAACTAACGACAGAAACGCTTTATAGAAAAATAAAAAAAGTAGAGCTTTATAAAATATTCTGAAGAACGTGAACCCACTCTCACTTTTATTTTAAATCTTAAAAAATAAAGCTTTTGTCGTCTAGATACGAAACGTCTGCAAGCGTACTTCAGCGCGCTTTAGCCCTATCTTTACAATGTTATTTCGCTCTGTGACGCAGATTTTTCTGTCAAGGTAGACTGTTTTTGAGCTATTTATCGCTCCGGCTACACCAGTGGTTAGCAGTAGACCCAAAATGGTAACCAATATAGATTATCGTTAAAAATTAATTCTGGCAGACTATAATCAGAATTTTGAGTTTCTCAAGGGAGATCGGTTTATTATGAAATAACTATGAAATTTATTAATTTGTTTAAGGAGACGTAAGCAGATGCGCATATAGACCTTTCGATATCACAACCGAGAGCAGAGGCATGGGCGTTCGGAAAATAAAAAGAGTGTAGGACAAACTGGAATTTTTTTTATCAAAGCAATAAACTCGTAATTTTAGGCACATGAAACACACCAAATCGTCGCTGTGTTGTTCTCTAGGTTACACCACGACTGAGCCAAGAAAGCACTCCTAATGACAGGGACGACAAATTAATGACAGGGTACGAGGCGGAACTGAGCCAAAGTGGTCCAAGTAGCTACACCCGCGGTGCGGCAGCGGCGGCGGTTTTGGAACGCAAACAAACCGCAAATGCCGAGCGAAAAGAGGGGGCTCCAGTCCCACGCGACTACCTGCTTCTCCAATAAGACCAATGTTAATTTTCAAATTCGTTACAGCATCAACCGCTCAACCAAAATCGTTGATTTATAGCTCATTTGAAAGAACAAAAAAATATCTAGCGATTCCAGGTAGCAGAATTTTTATATATTTTTATGTTTTGTAGTTAAAAAATCGCAAAAAATCGTATTTTCGGAATTGTTAATAAATTATTCTAAATGTGATATCAAAATTCTGCTCACTGAAATCGCTGGATTATTTTTTGTTCTTTCAAATGAGCTAAAAATTAACTATTGTCGTTGAGCGGTTGAGGCTGTACCTAATTTGAAAGTTAACATTGGCCTTACGTTAACTTTGGTATTATGTAACTATGTTATGAACAGGTAGAAACGCGATATTTTTCATGACTGGAGCCCCCTCTTACTTTATGCCCTATACATAGATGGCACTTTAAGTCTGTAGTATAAATTATTTTTATATTTCTAGATCGAGATTTTATATTTATTTATGAATACTATATGAATATTATCAACACTTCCATTAATCTGGCAACGCTTTCTTTTGCCCGGTTCATTTGTAAAATATCAAACGATATGTACAATAAAGATTTGTCTATTTGTCTATTCCAGTATTCCAGTGAATGTGAGGTGTCCATTATGGATGATTTTTTATTTATTTCTGAATTGTATTTTTAACCATGAGTACTCGATCTTAAGAATAATAACAGTCCTGCGGTTGGGATGCGGTCGGTGGCAGCCGCGCGGCACGTGACGTTTGGCTCAGTTACGACCCGTTTTCGAGGGGCCGCTCATCACTTTGGCTCAGTTACGCCGTCTACCTGATCGTTTTGGCTCAGTTGCGGTGCACCGGTTCTCTAGTTTGCTGTCCGACATCTCTTTATAAGTGACCCAAGCCATTACGTTCCTTAAAACGCACACCTTTGACTATTTTTACCACCTCCATGAAAGAACCAACAATTTAAAACTTACGGTTTAACAAATGACATGAAAACTTAAAATGACGAACACAAAAGGGGGTGTTCGTGCCTAAAACCGTCACGGTGTCCCCCTCTAATTAGCGCCAGCTGTTTTCAAAATCAAATTTAATTTAATAAACCATTTTAAAGATAGAGGGATGTAAAGTTTTTATTGCGATTCCATAACAGTTTAGGTCAATGTATTCTGAAGATACATTACGTAAACGTTTCAAACTCTATGATCTATCTACTGAATCAACAAAATTAAACGATTTTGGAATCGCTATAATCACTCTGCAACTATTGTATCGTTGCAATGATGTATAAAATATTTTTTTCGGAATTTAATAGAGGCGTTCAACGACACAGCGTACGTCCTCGTGCGTTTGACGCACGTTGTGACGATGTTTTCACAATAATATCCGTTAACAGTTTCCATCCTATTTCTTTACCGGCCGACAAGTTTAACATTTATTCACAAAAATGTTACCGTAATTATTTTTTAGTGTAGATGAGCTTCCGAGTTCTAGTACAACCTAGAGAATGGCATTGACAAGTTTGTGGATGAATTATAGACAGTCAAATCAAGATCATGGAAACTCTGTCATCAGGCCCAACGATATTTGTCTACCAAAAAGGCAAAGTTTCACGAAAAGAAGTAGAGACCCAATAACAGTTCGGAGAAAGAACAGATTGGAGTGTGATGAAACATTTTCGGCAGCCGTAAATGACACAACAAGACTCGTCCATTTTTGTGACGTAACGAACATTAGAAGGGGGAGACTAGAACATTGATCCGTGAAGGTGTTCCAATTGTTAGATAAAAGAACACTCCTTAGGCCTATACTGTAGGCCTTCTCCTAATTTCCTATTGTGAATGTAAGGAATACTAAACGGTAATATTTTCTCTCATTCTTAACTTTTATTTCTGTAAGAAATGACGAGTATTTTATCTTAGAAAATTAGCGAGACAAGAAAATTAGGGAGATTCACGACCGACAGCAATACAACGATAAATAATTACAATCGATAGTAGTAATCTACCACAACTCGATATTCAATCGATATTTCACCACCGACGCCGACGTAGCCAATACTCGGTGGTTTTACGGCAATAAAACACTAACCAGAAACAAACCATGAAAAACTGAACAGCTGACGTGCTCGACTTCAAGTTGATTCTTTTTATCCCCCAGGGAGAAAAAATCTCCTTTAGCCCCTCAACGCATGTGATGAATATTCTTAATGCCGTTTTCGCAACGGTATGATGAAAATTAGCTTTATTTTAGTTTAATTGAAATGTATTAAAATAAAAAAATAATTAAGTTTTTGTAATCTCTTGAAAACTTAATTAAGATACAAAAAATATTAGGATCAAGTACGCATCGGCCTTGCATCTCTTGGTATTTAAGCAGGAAAAAGTTTGAAGAACTTACAAGTTTGAAGCAGTTTTATATGCCAGAGGTAGTCCAATGCAGGCTCATCAATACAAATATTTATAACTAGAAATCCTATTACTACTTGAATTAAATTAGCAACTTTGGCTTGTAAATGACAAATGAGAGTATATTTACCCTGGGCTAAATTACCTATCACAAAAATGTTCATTATGATTTATGATAAAATCTTTTAATTCGGTGAAAAGAGATCAATGCCAAAAAAAAACAATTGAAAATGAGGTCCTTAGATAAGGTGACCAGATTTTTGAGCAGCCAAAACTGGACGCAAACCTCCGGGGGGTGTACCCCCCACAAAGAGAGGGGGGTCCGGGAGCCCTCCCCCGGAAAATTTTTAAAAATGAGGAGCATTTTGAAGGGTTTTTAGACTCTTTCAAATTGAAAATATGCGCTAGACTGTAGTTCATCTTTACCATTAATTTTAACTTCCTAGGAAACTACAAAAGAACCGAAAACAATTATTTAAGAGTTCTGTTTACATTAAAACGTATTTTTAAAAGTATTTTTCTTACAAATAACGCCAAAACGGGACAATTGGATGTTCCGAAAGAGTTCGTCGGGACAACGGTACACGCCGCTAAAAAACGGGACGTCTGGTCACCTTACCTTAGAATTATCTACTGCCCAGCCTACCATTTAATAACAACATCACTACTCATTTCATCACTAACATTTTTCAAATGCACCAATACACCTGATAGACAACGTCTGATGACAGTCGTTACTCGGAACGAAAGAAACAACTTGACGTAGCGGCAGCGCCCCAGGCGGGGAATGATAGAACAGTTCTTTGGATAGAACTGAAGAACGACCCAGGCAAACGCTGTAGAATAGGGGTGAATTTAGGTCTTAATTTTTGGGGATGCCAGCAGACTTATTAAGTACTGTATGCTTTAAATTCAGACATCAAACTCCTGTGAAAAAATTTGTTTTGAGGCCTATTCCAAGATACAATTTTAATAACAGCTCACTTGTAATGAATGTAATATCTCATTTAAAGTAATGTTGAAATTTTTCGCCCTTCTTTGCCAAAAAAATACACACACAATCAGGGAGGCCATCCTAGAAATGAACAGTTATATTTATTCCGCATTTACTACATGTTTCAAATAAAAAAAACATCCAGGTTAAATTGCAATCATCCAAAGAAAAACACTGATATTATAGCGAATTAAAATGTTACATCAATTTTTTTAAGACTAAAACACAGATTTTAAGCAATGGAAAACAATTCCTTCAAAGGACCTATTGTCGACTTTCTTAGGAACAACAATGACAAAAGTTGAGATACCTGTAATAATAATTAAATGGCGTTATCAATTTATAGAAAATGTTCTGCTATTCGAGTTAAAAAATAGCATGCGTATATTTTAGCTAACGGTACATTTTTATTTTTCATTGCAACAAATTGGGGGCGTTAAGCCTAGAACAGTTGTTCTACAAAAGTAAAACAACTGTGTAGTATTTTTGGGCATGCAAAATTTTCATTTCAACACACATTCTCTCGTGAGGTCGACTCATAAGGAAGTGTTTTGTAAGTAAATTATATAGACTCTAAAAATACATTTTAGAGAGACCTTGTTTTATCGACAAAAACTTTAACTTTCAAAATATTAATCATAAATAGGTTTGCTAACAAAAGATTTATCAACCTATTTCGAGATAAAATTGAATTAATTTTTGTTCTTATTAAAATGGCATCTAATTACAAAACAACAAAATACAGTAGGCTATATTTCTTTAACTAGTTAAATTGGTGCAATAATACTGTGCAATACTTAGTTATATCTTTCAAACTTATAAAACAGCTTACGTAATTAAATAGTCGGAACCATTGAAGAATTTTTTCTTTACGAGTCACTCTCTTCACAAGGCAAACAACAAAAACAAGGATGACACAGATTTACAACATAATGAGGAAAAATCACTGAATAAATACAATTCTTACCGGATGTATTGCCGTTCCGCTGATAAACAGTTTCCACGAAGGCAGCAGCTTCTCTAAACTCGGCCTAATTATTTAGACTGTGGTTGTGTAATGTTTTTTGTAATCTTTCGTAGTTTAATGGTCTAAGTTTGGATAGCCTAAATTTATCTATAAATTAAATGTTCAAAATTAATTCATGTTAAACGACGTTGGTAAGCCTTAGAGAGCGCTGTGTGCACATCGCTGATGCAATAACGTTCGAAATTTAATGTCGAATTGTTGCCCCATCACATGGACCTACCACTTTTAGCTGCCTTTACACATAAGAATGTCTTTCTTTTTATTCTTTAAAAACAAGCATTTTTCCAACTTCGCAATAGTAGTCATTACAACCTTAGACATTCCTTTAACCATTACACAACACAAAACCACATTTCTCGGAAAACAGACTTTTTTATCGAGGTAAAACTTTTTAATTCCCTCCCGAATCCGTCAAAGCATAATCAATCGAGGCCAGGTTCAAAAGAAAGTTACGGTCTTTTTTAGTATCTGAGGAATATTACAGTGTTCAGGATTACCTTTCTGATAATTAGGGGAAATTTATTTTTATGTTACTGTATATGTAAGAATTATATATGTAGGGTCTACACTGAATCTTTTATTATTTCTGTAGCCTACATTTGTTTGTTTGACGTTTTTCCATGATGCTTGTACAAGTTAATGACAACAAAGTTTTCTTGATTCATCATTGATGCAATAACCACAGACCAAGAAAAAATGGGGTTTTCTATGGTCTGTGGCAATAACGTTGGAAATTTAATTTCGAACTGTTGTCTCGTCATATTTTGAAGCTCCCGTTTCCTGTCTTGAGTCAAATAAACTAGGCCTAGATCAAAATGAAAGGTCAAAAGTTCAAATATCAACTTTCGCCGTTATATAGGCCTACTTGAAGCTCGTGAACACGACAGAACTGTGGACAAGTCAGGGTAAATTGGGCGAGACCGTGACACTTATCGGTTCCGAACGATAAACCCGGGGGTTTACAGGCGGAAACGTGTGGTGGCAGACCTGAGACCAGCTGTTTCCGGCCAATTTTCAAAGTCATGCTTTCATCAGAGTCGAGACACTGTTACGCGAGACGCGGCAGACAGCCTTGGCGGTGGCGCAGTGGAAATCGCAAGGTTACGGCATTTTCCAGTACATAAAACTTCCGTTGGCACTTTCGAAAGTAAAATGTGGCGGCTTTGACTCATGCGTTCAAAGAAGAATCATACAGACCCAATTGTAATGATGACGTATATTTCATTTAAGAAGAAAAGAGGCCTCTCCCAAAATCAAGGGTACTAAAAATTAACTGTAATCGCAGGTTGTCTGAAGTCTCTAAAGCGGACTTCGCACTTGTGCGCCCGCATTCATCATTCAGTTACTAGAGGTAAAGAGCCTCGAAATTTTTCGATGAAGGCCTATTGCATGGGAAGTCAAGTTGGGTAGCCTAGATAAAACGGGACAACCCTATCCCCATTTTTATGTGTATAAAGCCCTAAATTTGGGATTTTTATATAAAATTGTTGCTTTAAGAAGGACCTACCTAGAAATTTGCTCCCTCCCGTCAACGTACTGCGCGCGTAACCGCCCAAATTTGATAGTAGGCTTCGTTCACAGGCCAAACACCAACTTTGATAGTGGGCTTAGTGAAAAAATCCTCAATTATTTACTTCTAAAATTTAATTTTTACAACAACCATAGGCAATTCTTACTATATAAATTAGTTTTACTTAGGAATCGCCCAATTAAAATAAATTACATAATATTGCGTCTTGTATCGTTTTCATCCGAAATAACGAACTTCACACAGTCAAAGGCCTAAACATGGTTTTGTTGTGCCTACCTAAAATTGAGTTGATAAAATTTAACCAACATATTTTTATTCGAAAATTAATTAAAATCGACACTTTTTAGGGTTCATAATAAAATTTGAATTACTTCATCGTTCCAGAGACAAGAAACCCATTAATTATGTAACTTAATAATAAAAAACTAACATTACAAAAGAGAGTGAAATCTAAAATTTAGATAAGACGATTTACGCGCTTGTTTAAAATAAGCTTCAAATTACAATGATGTCACAAATTAATGCCGTCATTAACAGAAAAAAATTCTGACAACGAACTCCGCCTAATCACCAATTAAATTTTTAGTGTTAGCAGGTGATTCCTTCAGATATACCTGCTTTTCCTCTTCGGGTGTAAATTAAAAGTTCACACACCATAAAATTCTCCATATCCATTAATTTGAACGCGAAAGTTAATGGTCGCTCTAGCCGGCCGGTGACGGGCCTCGAAACAGCCGACACATAATTACATGGGCGGACGGCTGAGACCGGAAGTGAAAAAAGTCGCGTGTTCACAGACGATTATCCCGAGCTGTCGGTAAAATTGGGGTTTGACGGTGAAAAAGGTCTCGGATCGAACTAACTTTTTTCATAGCCTAATTGTAGGTACATTGTCAATTACTCACCGTCATCGGTGCAATAGAAATCCCCCGCAACTTTCATAAATACACGAGAAATCCCACGGTAACCGGTTTCCACAATCGGGCAGCAAACACAGACCACTGAACTTGCATATCCGGTGTTCGTATCTTCGAGAGGACTGGGCGATCAGCTGACGTCCAGACGACACGACATCACGGCACGGAGAACCGACTAGCAATGGCAATGAGGTGGATTCGAGAGAAGATTCCCCTCTTCTGTCTGGCTTCCCCCACCACATTTCCCCTCCGTCTGGGTCTAGGTCCTTCACCCGACTGTCGGCGGCCTCCCCCCCCCTCCCCCTCCCCCCGCACCCGCCGCACCGCGCCACACCGAACTCCCATACTATTACTCTTTTTGCAATTTTCTCTACCAGTTTGATTTTTTGCACATCGTCCGGCTCCCTTCTCCGGACCGTCTAGACTGCGACCCTCCCCCCCTTTTTTGGACCAGACGGTTTTTTGCGTGATTTAATTTATGCCCGGTTTAAGGTTTTAGGTCGGCCGAGATGGGTTGGGATTTTGGAGCAGGTGTCTTTAGGGAAAAGTAAATTTTTCATCAAGAGAGGTTTACTATCAAACTGTTACATAATTGTTATTAAGAAAATATTGTGGAAATGATGGGGCACGCAATTGATTTAGTAAATTACTAGATGTTACCCATGGCTTCACCTACATTCAAAATGATACTAAGATATTTCCCTAATAATTTTATAATTCTATGTACATGGTTACATTTACATGTAACATATTCTCAATATTTTGATGAAGGAATAATTTAAATTGGTTAAAAATCAAGCAGCTGGTGGTTAGCTCAACAAATTGATACGTTGTTGCAGCTGACATACATAATAACTTATAACAAACAAACTCACAAACTTTCAGTCTATAATTTTGTATATTATAGACTATATGTAATATTTTCATTGATAAGAATTTTAATCGTATACACAATTTTAAACTGCTCGTCACAAGTTTCATCTCTATACTTCTTATCGGAAACACAAACACATTCCAAAACCAGAATGAAGTACAAACCTTTCGAAAAGTAAAATCTTCATGAGCGAAGTCGTATCCACGGAATTAACTGAAAGATAAGAAATTTCTGTGTTTAGTTTAAAAACATGCTTCGCATTAGACGGGATTTTACTTAGAATGCTATATTATTTAGACGATAATTACCTTAATTTAACCTTAATTACCATAACCTTAATTTAGACGATATGATGTGGCGTTGTTTTCCTGCGACTGCGACATGTAGGCCATGTTCTCTCGGGGATACCCCAACTGGGCACAGCGGTCAGATATTTGATGAGGGTTAGATTTATGATGGGGGTTGCCCGTCCTCTCGTCGAATAAGGTGCTAAAAAATAATAATAAAATAATAATAATGTGCTAAAAAATAAAAAAATCATACTGTATTCTCAGCGCTGACAATTGATTGGGTTACATTTTAATTCAAACCATATTGATCTCACTTTAATCACTAAGCCATTTTTGGTTGTAAATAATTTGATAATATTTTAGTTTTGTTCTAAAAAATACTTACCTGAGGATTTATACACTAGTAGTATGTAATTTCAATTTTTAACAATTAATTAGGGAGTTGTGTTGAATTGAATTTACACTCCTTTTCATCTGAGGATCCAAAAATATCCTAACATTCCATTTCATTCACTATTCCTAGTTTTAGAATAGGACGTGACAGATTTGGAGTCACTTAGGTTTTCCCTTTCAATGATTTCATCGGTAGTTTCTTGTTTAGTCTTGACGCGCGTGTTTTTGCCAATGACTAACTTTAAACAGGCCGGTGACGTGGCGCTCTCTCTGGAATGATTGTTAAGTTTTAAAAACAGCTGTTCCACAAAGCAGATAAGGCGGGGAATGCAGCTAGTCATTTATGGAATGACGAATGTAAGGAATGTTATTAGTCACAGGATATCGGTTGAATGTTTTAGCTATCACAACCATTGTTGTTGCAACTGAGATTAATGAGAAATTTAACAATCAGGGTGTGAAATATTTCTACACTTCGAAGAACTCCCTCTTTTCAACCCAAGTTCCAAGACGAAATTTGTCCTGAAATAACTGAAAATTAGTTGAGAGAAAATTGTTTTGTCGTAAGCTTTCAGGTCGACTGTTTGTTGAATTTCGTTGTGTTTAGTGAAAAGGAAAACGGTTATTCGAGTGCAGAAAGAATTATAGCAGTAGGCACTGTATTATTTTGCTCTAAGACTGCAGTAATTGGCGAATACTCAGTCACCTTATATTAAGACATGTTTCGCCGTGTTGAGGGGCAATTGTTGTTCCAAAGGCTTCTCTTTATAACATTAAATTAGAATGTTTTTCGTTTTTTTTGATGTTAAAAAATTGTTTCCATCCGAACAATTAAGACTGACACTTTTATCCAGTTAAAGTTAATATTTCACAAATTATCTCTTTTTCAAAATAAACCTTCATTCATGGGTGCAACATTTTTCAAAATCTTACCTAATGAAATAAAAAATGAAACTAATAAAAAAAATTTAAGACTAAATTAAAATTGTTCTTAATAGACCATCCACACTATTCTTTTTCTGAGTTTTTTCCTTGAAACTGAAAATATTTTTTTTCTTGGCTTGAAATTGATGAAACAAATTAACTGCTATATTTAGAATGAGGATAATTCTGTATGTAGATTAAGTTTTTTAGAATTAAGTTAATTAATTGCTTAGATATTAAGTTGACACTAATGTACAGGCTTGTACTTGTGAAATAAAGAAATAAAGAAAGAAATAAAGAAAGTAACTATGAAAGTTTAATGAACGTTGAGTCATTGATTATATATATTCTACGGGTGTATTGTCAATGGTTGTGTCAACAGAAATGTTATATCTAACGGAAAATAAATTCAACCGGGCAGATAATAAATGCAAAAGGCATAAAGTTATAATAGCTGAAATTTCACGCCGTTACCAAATTTATCCTCGATTAATTATTTAATTTACACAATCACCCAGCTGTTGAACGAAATCAGCTGTTCCCTTATTCCCTTGCAAGCCAGCGCTGTCTAGTAGCGAGCCCTGGAACTATGAGAGGTTGCCACACGCCACTTACAGCCAGCGCTACCTGGTAGCCAACTCTGGAACTACGAGCGCTGGCCGCGCGTAACAACAATGCAACAACCACATCAGCTGTTGTACCCGCGGCTAGCGCTGTCTAGTAGCGAACTTGGGAACTACGAGAGCCCAACGCGCGCCACCTCCAGCCAGCGCTAGGGACGTTCCGATACCGACTTCGATTCGATATTTAGTATCGAATAGTATTGAAAGAAAAGTATCGATACCCCGATATTATCGGATACAAAGTATCGATATCGAATCAGAAGATAACAGGAAAGCAACTAAAAAATCATTAAGTTCATATGAAATAAGGTAGTTTTTAACTGTTAATAGGAAGGAACGTTTTATGTTATTTTCCATGGTTTGTTTTCTTGTGTTTCATTAGGTTGGTTGTATTTCCAAAGAACTTAACGTCTCTCTAACACAGCTTACACGTTGCGACATTCTTGTCCTATTTCTAAAATGATTCCAAATTTTACTTCTTCTGGGAGTCATCTCATAATCAATAAACTAAACTTAAAATCTGATCAATCACTAAACACCGAAATTGCGTACTAAAGTTACGAAACAAAACATCCAGACGCTGGCCGGCCTAGAAGACGAAACAAACAAATTAATAACATCGGAGGAGCAATAGAATACGGTACAGTGTACAGTATAAGGAGCAGTAATAAAAGCTGCAGTAAGTGATACAGTACAGTAAAGTAAGGGACATCAAAAATACACCACATGGAGTATTAGTTAAATTTATACATTTTTTGACAGTTTATCCTATTAATCTTTCTCCCCTGACGCGTTTAATATCCATTTGATACTTTTGATCCGATACTCCACACTTTCTTTCGATGCAACGATCGTATCGAATGATTCGATATGATACCGATACTGTGAATATCGATAGAAAAGTTCGATACGAAATAGTATCGGAAGTATCGGAACGTCCGTCGCCAGCGCTGCCTGGTAGCGAACGCTGGAACCACGAGCGCTGGACGAAGTCAACTGAATCATTTACGACTTGCTGGAATTCCCATTACCATCTGTGCCATTACACTTGCTGGGCCGCAAAAAGCCAGCGCGTGAGAGCTGAGAACATAAATCGGGTTGATACACTCTTTGCTTTTTGTCCCTCCTTTTCGACATATCGTTTTGAAATCTAATTCTCTTCAGGTATCCAATACTCTTATATGAGCAATGTTATCTTGCGCGCTTGCGTGCGTGCTTGCTTGCACAATTATGTCAAAAAAGGCTCCGAGGATTTCCCAAAAAGGCTGGAAATTAATAGTTTATGACTCAAAAACGTGTCCTATGCAGATTAATTGGCCAGAAAAAACTAATAACGTATTATATTAGAATTTATTTTAAAACTTATGAAATGTTGACATTGGCCTTATAAGTTGCCATGACAGCAACGAAATAAAAAAATAAAGTAATCATACCAGCTTTTTGCAAATCACAGCCATCTAGGAAAAATGGAAAAATACAACGTGTGGGATAAAGATTGCATGGAGTAATAAAAAGGTGTATTCATAAATATTGTCAACTCGTGTTATAGTAATTAGATGAACTGGTAAATATAAAATAATACCGAGAAAGTCTCGGTCTAGCAGGTACTTTACGTTCTAAACGGGTCGCTGTAAAAGTCGCTCTAAGTTGTTTTGCTGTTATTCCTTAATAAAATAATAATCCCTGTATGCTGTATGTTATAAGCTACGAGTGAAATCATGGTACCCCGAGTTTTTCTAGAAACTCTGTTGCCAATTGTTTTAGGCGGGCCCTTTTGATGATTTTTCATCATTTTAGCCTTCTTTCTCACCACAGTGAAATTGTTAATCGATTTAATGTTGAATAGACATGTTTCACAAAACGATTATTAATTATTGTACTTTGATTGGGTGTTGTAAAATCAAACTGTAAACCAATTTTCTAAAATTTGTGAATCAATGGACTGTCACCAGTTTTCATATCTATATTTCGGTGTCCCATGAAGAATCAATGAATGGGCTTGGGACTTAAACTACTCCTACTTTCTGAGAATAATTAAAAAAATTCTGAAAATTAATGAAATGAGTGTTTGTTATTGGAAATATTATTTTTCCACAGTAATAGTATATTTCACTACTAGTCACGAAAGTAGCCCATTTCGGGGCAAGATAGTGTTTTACTTGCGAGGCGTAAGCCGAGCAAGTAAAACATTATCGAGCCCCGAAATGAGACTTTTGTGACGAGTTGTGAACAGTACTTTTCATCACGATGCAAATAAGTCACCAAACTTATAGAAAATGATCCAACATTTTATAATTTAGTCATTTTTCTATAAGTAAACATAATACGGCTGAACTGTCTATATTTCAGTTTATAAAGTCAGCTGGTTGAACTGTCAAATTAAGGAATTCGTTTGTTTGGGTACGGCAATATTTTGTTTTGGTACGGAAATGGTTTGTTTGGGTACGGGAATGAAATGTTTTGGTACCGAAAAAGCGGCTGATCATTACTTGTTTTGACGTAAGGAAATCGAGAGTTTTCGTAGATCTCAGCTGTACGGTAACGGCCAATTTTCGTATACAGAGTGATGAAAAAAGAATTAATTGGCACAGCTATGATTACAATAGATCACTTAATCACTTAATCACTTTAATAAGACAGGTACCTCATGGAGGACGTTACCCTGAATATGAGTGAAGGATGAGTGTGATGATCGTGATGATAAACTGTACTGTTCAATTTAAAGGAGTATTTTCAATTGTAAAATGTAAAGTATTATTATCTGGGTTTCAGATCCCGATTTTAAATTTGTATAGAAAAATTACCCGGGTGCAGCAGACCTGCATACTCCGCGAATTTTAACGTATCGAGCAATATATAATAAAACCTCCAATTTATGTACAGTATTTTCCACTGAAATCAATAATATTTTGTTATTTATAATTATTTGGTATTCCCAGTGGAATGCGAAATAATTACGGAGTATTATTGAGTTGTGCAATTATTACTCTTCAAACTGCACTCCAAAACCTTTACATAGACAGGAGCGGCCCCATCATCGAGACTAACCTCCATTTCTCAAAGCCTAGTCCTAAAAATGTGAGGGAGACCTTTAATTAGCAGATGAGCTCGCCTAACACAATATAATTTACATTCATACCCTTTAAACTCGGCCCCCATCTGCATGAATTCTTCAAGTCTGCCCTTCAGCAAGCTCGGTCCCCAAATTGAAAATGATACCTTTATCAAGTAACGTTCAGCCCCATTGGTTTTATTCCTACCAAGCTAAAACAGCTACTGTAAAGAACTCATTTTAAATACAGACATAAAACAGTTAACGACCCAAAATCCCTTAACACCTTAGTAACACCTTTCATTGGTGGCCTATGTGAGAATTTTGTTTCCTTCTTTTTTTGTACTCGTGTAATTATGTAAATTATTGGAAACTAGCAGTTCCCGTGGCTTCGCTCACGACAAACACTTAAGTCTAGCCTTGATTTGAGGAATCTGAAGGGACTAAATGAAAAAAGGTTATATCAAGGAATTTGTAATGTATAGGTCTGTTTTCGTGTTGTGATGGGCGTTGTATAGGTTTAAAAACAGTTGAATAGTCGATGGTGTAGTTTTTTTTACAGTCATAACTCTAAAACGGCAAGACCGATTTTAACCTTAAATGTGTCAATTTTAAGGTATTTCTATGCTTATTTGCCAATATAGCTTAAAATTGTTAATTATAGGGTATCAATAAAGTACAATAAAGAGTTGAATGTTTGGAACAGTGGCGCTGTCCGTCGACAGTGTTTCAAACTGATTCACTTAACATATATCAATGTGTACGAACCCTCTAGGTAGGGATATTCAATGTTTTTTTTTAAGTTCCACCGCCTTAAAGCAGAGGATAAATTAGCGCTGACGAATAGAATAGTTTAAGGAAATAACAACTCCGTTGTCCGCGCTTCCACTCATTGTCCAAATTTAAAAGTGAGAATGTTTGTAAAATAAGAAAAAAAACAGATAAAAAATGGTCAAAGATTACAGCAGTATAAAACACTAACATACAACTGTAAAAATATTACAACCAGCTGCTTGACTTTAGAAAGTCAGCTTGATCCGTAAACACCAACAAATATTCCAATCGGACTGAAAAATTAAAGTGGCGCCGTCTCGTTTTCGGCACGGGAACTACTCATTTTTCCGGGATTCAGTTTCAAGGCTCATCCACAAAAAGCAGCACGCTCTTCAGGCTTTAAACTATAGAAGTTGAATTAGTATAAACGCCAAATCATCGTATCAGGCATAATTACAACTCCCGCTGCCAAAATAAAGATGGTGCCATATACTGAATTTATGTTTAAACAGATTAGGGTTTAAAATTAAACTAAATGTAACTTTTATATAGTACATAAATAATGTCCGGTAAAATAAATAAAAAAAAATTCATAAAACCGTGATGAAAGAAAGCAAATTATAATCAGCTGTAAAAACGTATTTTGTACATTTGTGAAGATAACTCCCAGCTGCTTGATTGAATGAACATTGAGAATGTAAACAAAAGATCGTCCATAACACTTTTATATGGGAAAATTTGAAAACTTCGACCTCGCCAAAAACCCCTTTATACTACGAATGATGTAAAATCCTTTCTTAGCGGATGCCTACGCCCTAAAAGGAAAGTCCACGCAAAATTTCAAGGTCCTAGGTTGTATAGTTTGGGCTGTGCGATGATAGGTGAGTGGTATTTGACAAATATACAGTAGATAAACTTTGATTCTATTCTATTCTTAGATAAACTTAGGTAAGTTAAAATAACCATAACCCAACTAATTACTCGAAAACTTCTTTCATGACCTCAGATTACAGACTAAATCCTGCGTTTTAAAACGAGCGGTCAATCCACCTCACATTCGGGACTACTCGGGTGTTCTCGCTAGTGTTCGGTATCGAACATCGATGTTTTCAAAACATCGAAGTTCGATGTTTTTTCATCGATGTTAGAAAATAAATGTTTTTTCTACCATCGATGTTTTGGTGTCGATATGTTTAAATTAGTAGTTTATGCAACGATTGTATAATGAATGCCTTTAAGCCACGAGTGAGATGTAAGTTAGAACACGAGCGAAGCGAGTGTTCTAAATATCTCACGAGTGGCCTAAAGGCATAATACAATTGTTGCATACACTATTTTATCTACGACCAACAACATACGACAAAATTTCCCCCGAAGTTAAACAAAACTCATGACTTTCACTAATGATGGAATAGGTCAACTAAAATTTAAGGTTAGGCAAATAAGCAGACTGAACCATGAATCGTTATGGAACAATCAGCTGATGGGATAAGTAAAATCAAACATGAATCGTAATGCAACAATCAGCTGATGTGCGAATTGCGTAATTGTTATTATGACACTACTTCCGTCAAATGCCGAGCTCTCATTGGTCTAGAACCAGTACTCTAAAGTGACTCCAGTACTCTAAAGTCGTCATTAGAGTACTGCTTGGTTTTTGGTGTTTTAATGTATATCATTATAATGTTTATTGTAATACCATAATTGGTGCTTATTGCAATGGTCGTAGATAAATAGAATTTTAAGATAGATTTTGTCTTTTTTCGACCTCTGAATATGAATATTAAATAGGCCCTGTGTATTAAATAGGATCTGATTCTTCTGTGGCCCTGTGTTAAATTTCCATTTTGATTTCAGATACAGTATAATAATAAGCCTAGTAATACTGTAATATAATAACATTTATTTGCCAAAATAGTTCAACATTTTGTAGCTTTTAGGTACAATAAAATATTTATTGATAAAAATTAAATACTCGTTTCTTCTTATAAATGGATTTCAACTATCATACAGATGATATGAAATAAGCAATTGTTTTTTATTGTATTAGAATATTGAATACCTTAGTCAAAGATCTTTATTCAACTTGGACATGCAGGCCTATCCATGCATTTTTTTTTAAATAATGCTACATCGAGATTAGAAACTTCAATATGATTTAGTTTAAAACATCAACGTTTTTTGCTCAAAAACATCGATGTTTTTGAATCCATGTTTTTGCAACATCGATGGTATTAGTTCGATGTTGATATCGATGTCCGAACACTAGTTCTCGCTACGTCTTCGGGAGAGCTCATAATATGTAACCAGCGAACAAATGCTTATCGTTCTATTGAAAAGGAATAAAGTATAAATGTTTTACTAGGGTCCTGACATCCCTTATCGTTATCGTTCTATTGAAAAGGAATAAAGTATAAATGTTATACTAGGGTCCTGACATCCAATTAGATCGGACCCTTTAAGAATTACTCTATATTAATGTTAAATCCTCAAATGAACATAACTGGATTGGCACACATGTGGATGTAGTGTGAAGGGTTTCCAAAAAACCCTGTGAGAACTAAAAAAGTTATGTGTCAATTAACGGTGTAAATAAGTGATATTAAGTTTGTTCAACCCACTGTAGATTGCTGTTTTAAGAAATTTTTAATTTGAATATTCGTAATAAACTATTTGGTCTTGATTTATTTATTTAAATGTTTTATTTAATTTCACTTAGAAAAAGCAGCACAGCCTGGCGGATAACAATAGAGCTACTACATGGCGTCGGTAATGCAGCACAAGCAATGGCAAGTAAAGCCCGCCATCCACGAGCGGATTTTGTCCGTCAGGCAGCGCGGACAAAATCAGAGAAAGTTTGGGCGGACCGCAGGTCCGTCTGATCGCTCGCCATCCACTAGCGGACTTTGTCCGTCAGGCAGCGCGGACAAAATCTGTGGAGGGGATGATTTTTTACGTTTTCGATCAGCCTAGTGACAGCTGCAGAGCTGGCAGCACCGCGTAGTACAGTACATTTTAGTTTTGTATCTTGTAGTTATTATTTTTTTGTGTGTAAATATTTGTGAGTGAGGAACTTTTTAAAGTGAACATTTCTTATTCATTACCAGACAGTGGACGGTAAAAAAAGAGTAGCTGCGGCCATATTGTGTTGCTTTGGGGATTGTTTGCTGTGTAAACAGCAATAGTTCTGTGATTGCAGCATCTTTCTTCTGTTGGTTATGGTACTCTTTGGAGTCTATCTTCCACAAACAAGGGGCGTTTCTGTATAGTTTGATAAACTCCTTAAAAATGTAGGGGTCATAAATTTTGCTGTTAATTGTTTTTCATTTTATAATTCAATGTCTTTTTTCTTTTTTGACTTTGGAACCTCCTCTTCCAAGACTCTATCATTCGTGTTCGCTTCCGGAGCTTCCGACATAACTAGGCTTGCTTATACGAAACAGTAAGCAACACACTACAGTAAACAACACACTACAGTACACAATAGACAAACAGTATACACTATCACACCACGACCTCCACGACACTGAGCTTAAAACTGGATGTATATTCAATCTGATGATCACTGAGCGACTGAACTTTGTCAGTGCACTCGCAGGTGTCCCGGTCAGCGATTCTTTGGTCGCTGGTCCCGGTATACCGTGGGACCGGAAACGGCGCGGCGCGAAGCGGCGTATCGCAATAAGTTTCAATGTTCCAAGAAACAAATACACTGTCCAAATTTGAAATAATAATATAAAGCAATTGTAAACTACTTAACACAGTACAGTAATTAAACTTTAATTAACTTTAAATAAAATATTAAAATCATAGCAAGTAATAAAACTATTTGCACGTATACTGTAACTTACATTACTACTTATCTGTTATTTAATATTTATGCATGTATGTATGTATGTACCCGCTTGGTGGTGTTGTATTATATATTTTAAAGGGTTTTAAATGGGAGAAAACTTGACGACGAGACGGACAAATTGGAATTGGCCATCCACTAGCGAACATTGTCCGCCACGGACAAAATCCGCCCGCGGTTTTTAGCCGAGACCATTGACAATTTGTCCGCCGGACATTGTACGCCACGGACAAAATCAGCGCTTGTAGAGCCCATCCACGAGCGTACTTCTGCCGAACATGTCCGCGCGGACAAAATCAGTGCTTTCTCCCGGACAAAGTTCGCTCGTGGATGGCGGGCTTAAGTATAGTGTGAGATGTCTCCTTCAACGGGGCTATTGAATTTAACTAGAATTCAACCCCAGAAAACCATTTATAAAATAATTTATAGTGGTTTAGCAACTATTTATTTCCTTTTAACGAATTTTCCCTTTAGGGAGGAAGCTGTTACCGTAGATCTCATGGTTAAGACATTCAAAGTCAATGGTTAAGACATAAGGCCGAGACCATTATAACTTTTCGTATTAAGGTCTCCAGATGCCAAAGACGCCATGTATGAATATATATATATACATATATTGTGTGCGTGCGTGCGTGCGTGTGTGCGTGTGTATGGGTGTGCGTGCGTGCGTACGTGTGCGCGTGCGTGCGTACGTGTGCGCGTGCGTGCGTGGGTGCGTGTGTGCGTGCGTGCGTACGTGCGTGTGTGTGTGTGGGGTCATGTAAAGTAGTAATTATTCAGACGAGTTCGAAAATCAGCCTGATTGGACCATATTGGAAGGGGGTAAGAGGAGATAAACCCCTTCTAAAAATGGGTTTTAGGGATTTTTTACTTAGAAAATAAAAATTAAAAGAAGTTTGTTCGGACAGTTGGATTCAGCTTGAACAATAAAACAATTTACTTTTTGAATTATTGTTCTAAGACCATTGGCTACCGAGATAACGCTAGTGGTAAACATATTACGTCATCCTAATGTAGACCTTATTGAAATAAATTAAATTCGATATCTCACTTATTTCTCAACATATATCTAAATGAAACTTGGTATAGGGTTTAATCTAGTTGGTATCTACTGATGGATTATTGCAAAATACCCCCGTTGCAGCAGACCTGCATACGCAGCGAATTTCATATGCTTGAATAAATCATTTACACGTATAGCCTCACATCAAGTATAATCAATGGACAACTGTAATTAACCATGCAAAAATATTCTCCAGAAGAATAACATGGGAAGTGAGTATGCAGGTTTGCTGCCACAGAAATTTAAAAATGAGGAGATTTCAGGATTTCATCCAGTAGATATCAGTTACATGCCACATACCATGTCTTACCAAGATATTTTGAGAAATAAGCAAACTACGCAACTTTTTTATTTCCCATAAAGTTAACATAGGAAATGAGTACGGTATGTAAGTTTTTCTGTCACAAAAATGTCAATATCCAGGATTTTTATATACTAACATACATAAGAACTCATCTAGATGAAGCCGTAAACCGAGTTTCATCAAATACGTTATAAGATAAGCAAGATATAGAATTTTATTTATCCTCCATAAGGTTAACATTGGGACAACGTTTGCAACTACAGATTTTTTTATCGCTCGAAACATTTCATTTATCGATATTAAACATTCCGATACATCGAAAAAGCAACTTATCAATAGTTTAAAAACACCCCCGTTGCAGCAGACCTGCATACTCAGCGAACTTCAAATGCAAAACAAATATTTCAATCCATCATAGCGAGATTTGACATGTTTTTGTAAGCTCAATAAGATTAACATGGGGAATGATTATGCAGGTTTGCTGCTACGGGTATATTAAAACTGGGTGGTTTTATTTCAATATTTAGTTGATCTGAACTAGAAGAAGCCATTTACCAAGTTTTATAAAATATGTTGAGAAATAAGCGAGATATAGAATTGTACTTGTTTCCCATAAGGTTAACATTGGGACAACGTACTGTGTGTACCACCTTCAATATCTCGGCAACCAATGGACATAGTACTGCTCCAAGATACTAAATTGTTTGTTTTTTGAACTGAATTCGAAAGTACAAACAAAAATTTTATCATTTTTATTTTTACATGTAAAATAACTAAAAACCCGATTTTTGGGGGGTTTTCCCCCCTTTACCTCCCCTCCCGATAGTCCGATCGGGCTGGTTTACGAACTCGTCCGAATAATTACTACTTTACACGTCCATGCCAAATTTCATTAAGATCGGACCATTAACGCGAGTTATCGTGCTTAAAGACACACACACACACACACACACACACACACACACACACATATATATATATAGTGTGAAATGTATATATTTGTGAAATATATACATTTTCAAATATATATTTATGAAAATGAACGAATAGTGTTTTTTCTTCTGGGGACCCCAAAATGAAAAGTTATCATGGTCACGGACTTAGGTCTTACCATGAGTACTACAGTAACAGCTTCTTCCCTATAGGGGAAATTCGCTAAAAAACGAACGAATAGTGTTTTTTGCTTCTGGGGGCCCCAAAATGAAAAGTTATCATGGTCTCGGACTTAGGTCTTACCATGAGTACTACGGTAACAGCTTCTTTCCTGTAGGGGAAATGCGCTAATAATAATCCACTGATGAGTCTGATGAGCCTGACGAGAGGTCGGCGCGTCTGCGACCTTGGCAAGCCCCGCCGCCGCCGCCGCCGACCGTTAGTTCTGCACTGCAACGCCCGGTAACTACCGAGTGGAACGTGCTGATTCGGCACCGACGTCGCCACTTCCGGTACCGACGTCGCCACTTCCGGTACCGACGTCGCTACTTCCGGGGTCGGCACCCCAACGTGCCGGGCGCCCAACGTGATGGGTGGCGCCAACGTGCGCTTTCCATCAGTGTGAATTTTAAAACGATTTATTAGAGGTAAATTTGTGCAACTTATGACTATTTTGTTGTCTGTTTTTTTTTTGTTCCTGTAGCTATAAAGTCTATATAGACGCAACTATAGAAATGATTTATCATCAATAAAAAATATGAAAATATAAATTGATACATACGATTAAATAAATGTTAATATTTTCGTTTTAGCGAATTTCCCCAATTATTGGGTGCTGAGTTATGTAGTCAGATTCGAAATAAAGCCCAGTCCGCACAAAAGACTGATGGTAATTTTAGCATCGGGTCTATGGACGGCCAAGGCCAAGTTATGTGACTTGGGCTGTAAAATACACTTTTTATCCGTTTGGTGACGAAGTTTTCCGACAAGTTATTGCCTAAAATTCTGTGACACATAAATAATTTATTTATAAATGCGTTATTTATTATTTAATATTCTGAAACAGTATAAACATTTTATTCGAGAAAAAAAATGAAAAAGGACATCCCTCTCCGGTTGGACCTTTTGAGCCCCACCGGGTTTTTTCTATTTTTTTTATTATTTTAATCGAGTTAAACATTATTTGCTCGCAAATAAAAAAGAAAAGTGTCTATGCCTTCAGCAAACAGTCCTTTAAAATTAAATTTAACAAAAATGTCTAAATACTGACTATAAAAAATGATTTTTTATTAAAATTAATTCCAATGGTGATTTAAGAATTGCGTTAACTTCGACAGCCAGGTTTTGGTTTTAGGGTCCTCTAAATATTTATCAGCAAGTTTAATAACATCGAAAGCTCAAAAGTTACACCGTCGACCTCTCGTTCACCGTCACTAACCTAATTTATTTACTCATTAAAACGTTATAATTAATGTTTAAATATGGAAGTTCGAATACAAATAATACAATTTATCTTAGATAAAAAATGTAAAATTTAAACTTTTTGGAGCGCCCTCTTAGACGAACTTCAATCCTTTAACCATAAATCAGC
This sequence comes from Flexamia atlantica, assembly GCA_035578135.1. Classification (NCBI taxonomy): domain Eukaryota; kingdom Metazoa; phylum Arthropoda; class Insecta; order Hemiptera; family Cicadellidae; genus Flexamia; species Flexamia atlantica. Next base: position 12,334,589 of record JAQJVK010000003.1, on the reverse strand, counting down.
CGATAGCAGCGCTCGTGATGATATTGGAGAAGAGTTGAACTACGACGATCAGTAGCAGTAGCAGCGCTCGTTATGGAAGTGGCAAAGCGTTAAACTACTGGTGGCAGCAGGCAGCGCTTGTAATGGTAGTGGCAAAACGTTTAACTACTCAGCCATCGTCGTCATATTTTTTCTTAGACTGTGGCGTCGTCGTCAGGATTATTTTTCACAAAACCTAAAATCCACGGTTTAGGCACGTAGCCAAGGGAGTGGGGGGTCCCTGTTAAATATTTTTAAGACAATAATGGAATCCAACCCGGTTACAGATTTTCCCTTATGTTTATTCTTTTAATAGTAAAATTATATTAAATAAACCTAATAAAGGCAAACGTTTTAAGAGAAAGGAACGTTTTAACATTGATTATATAACAATTCACAGTCAACGATATAACTAATGTAAGTTATATGATCTATGGTTTTAAGTTTTAACCAAACCAAATGAAGCTGGCTATAGATTAGGGTTGTGCGGCGCCGTTAGGGGCAAACTATTCACCAGGCAGCATGGCAGTCTAATAATTTGTTTACTTTATTTTTCAAACTTTTTTCAGTGCATGTGATTGGGATGTAGTATAAGAATGTTCCAGAAGCATTCTTTTTTTGATGCGGGTTGCCTAATCAAATTATGCAGGTGTTAAGTTTATTCGACCATCATTCAAGGAAAAAGTTCAAAAGGTTAAAATTCAACTTTTTTGGGATATTGCATAGAATTCTTTGGCCTAGGGTAATGTCACACTGGGCGATTTTTCCCGCTGATGTTGAGCGGTTTTCAGCCGCGGTGTGTGGCACCCTCCACTTAAATCACGTGATTTTGCTTCACGGGCGGCAAAAAAACGCACAACAGGGGAAAAATCGCCCCGTGTGACAATAGCCACATTAGCCTTATCCGTCAGGCACGTCGGTCACACAGTAGGGAGCGTAGTTCGACCCGGAACTCGCGACTACTAAAATGTAAAATTAAAATGTTATTTTCATAAATTTGAGTTTGTTTACCGATTGGAATTATTAATATATGTTGTTTGTAGATGTTGATTGTTCACACAACTAGCAAGCCTGGTAAAAGTTTTATATAGCGCAAAGATGTAACGGGTTCTCGGAAACATGAGTGTGTAGCTTTTAATAGTGATCCGTCTGAAGTCACGATATGGCCATAACCGTTACATGTGCAACTAAATTCCGAAACGTTTATCTGAAAAGCCGCTAGTCGACCTTGTAGGGCTCGACAAGTGGCTTAATGACCAAATATCTGTAGTAATGCCCGCTCTCAGGCAGCGCGGACTAAATGTGGGCTGCTGTGACGGGCAGTTCGATTCTTCTCAGTTTATCGATTCTTTTGAATCACTCAATTTCGAAGAATCTAATTTTGAATCGATTCTTTGATTCATCTAATACTAGATCTCAACTAGATGAAGCCACACACCAAGTTTTATTAAGATATATTGAGAAATACGTGCTATAGAATTTTACGTATTTCTCCATAAGGATAACATAGGGACAGTGTACGGTTTTTCCGCCTTCAATATCTCGGCAACCAATGGACATAGAGCAATGATTAAAAATACTTAATTGTTAGTTTTTAAGCTAAATTCAATGGTGGAAACAAAATTTTGAACATTTTAATTTTACCCTGTGAAACCCCCAAAAATCCATTTTAAGGGAGTTTATTCCCCTCAACCCCTACATCCGGTGGTCTAATCCAGCTGGTTTTTTAAATCTCTTGCAGGGGCGACTCCAGGACGGTTTCTCGGGGGGGGGGGGGGCAAGTATGAGAAAATTAGGTTCATCTTAGTCACCCCCCCCCCAGTGGCGTACGCAGGATTTATTTTCGGGGGGGATACACCGGGGGGCCGGGGGTATGGAATACCCCCAAAGGGGTGGTCCGGGAAATTTTCATAAATTACAAATTAAATTCGCATTTTTAGGCAATCTAGAGGCACAACAACAAACAGAATAACTCCTGAAATTTGAGCTAATTTGAGACTGCTCACAGATTAAATTCTGAAAATTGTTGATCACATTGGAATTTCAGCAAAATGTTTTTACACAATCATAGGAATAGCATATTTATTTAGTAGGCCTTACATTAAAAGACGACAGATGAGAAAGTAATTCAAAAATTGCACGTTCTTAACCTTGGGAAAAAATAATGTTTTTCTATTTTATTTGAAAGTAAAAACTATATTTCACATTCTCATTTATTGGCGCCTCAGACCTTCTGGACCTAAAGTATCCGGATTCTAGATTATCCGAGCGAGGTTGATGAACAGAATTAGAAAATGCAGGTTGTCACACTTCTGTAGTGTTTCTCAAGTCCCAGAACGCGACCGCAAAGCTATGTTGTACACTAGGCCTAAGCATCGGAGGCTAAATAATAATCGCATAATGAGGGGGGGGATATTTGATTTGATAGATTCTGGAAATTTTTGGGGGGGATTGGCGTCATAGCTCTTGGGGGGATCGGCACCCCTGTCGCATAAGTGGTACGTCAAACAGTGGAGACCACCGGAAGAAGTTTGATCTCCGAAATTTGACCGACTTATCATAAATATTTCTAGGTTTGACGGTGAGACTTGATTATCACGCAACGTAGGCAGATGATTTTCGTCTGCCGCGATGCTGCTACGAGATCGTCCGACAAACGAATAGTGTAAAGGCCACGGCCCTGAGAAGACGACAATATTCGTATGCCGCATTTTAACATCGTGATTTTTTTACCATGAATATTTCACGTGATATAATGAGACTTTTGCCACATCTGACGACGATGGGTATGGTAGTAATATCGCGGACACCATTATAATGGCCACTGTTTTCATCAGTAATTTTTGCTTGCCTTATGTTCTTATAGGCCCACTCCCACCAATTACTCACGATAACCTCAATAGATAAATATACCCTAATCCAATATATCATCCCCGAACCAATTATCTTTAAAATAATATAATTTAACTATTTAAACCTCTTACAAAAGTTTAGTAAGTGTTCTTTCTTTCATAGCAAGTTTAGTGATACCACCACCTGAATTAATTGTGAACAAGATATTAATCTTCCCAAAAATTTCCCATAACCCAAAAATTTCAGGGAGAATATATCCCGATTTTCCCCCTTGGGTACGCCCCTGTCCCCCCCAAATACGTGTTTATTAACACCTCTGACTATGAGATTATTAACACTTTGTTAAAAGTTTTAATTAAGGGGCCATCCATAAATTACGTAACGCTAAACTCGGCCTTATCAGAAACCCCACCCCCTTTTAACGGACTTGTAATGCTGGCAGTAAACCCCCTCAAAAGTTACGTAACACTGTACTATCACCCCCCCCCACAAAAAGTCAAAAATTTGTACTTTGAAGATAATTTGAATTTGTTGGAATAATTTATGGAATTAATTATTAAGGTTTAATAGGTGCTTAACGTTGCGTTGAAGCCCCCCTCTCACCTTTGTAACGGTACATAATGCTAACGAAACCCCCCCCTCCTCCCGTAAGGGCGTTAAGTATTTATGGACGGTCCCTAATTTAATGATTAAATAATTTGTTCATTTTTAAAATAGGACTAAGACAGGCTAAATGAACTCCAACTTTGTTATGATTGTACGTTTAGTTGAGACTACAGTAATATGGTATAGTCCGAATAAGTATTGAATGCCAGATGGTATTCAAACGGATCAATTACTTATTTGATGGTCTTGGTAATAATAAAAAAAATTATTTCAATCCATACACACAGGAAATACGCGCTAATTTCATAATAAACGTATATTGTATATTGATTTGTTTTCGTCTCAAATAATATTTTCCAAACCCAAACCTCATTATGGCGGCAAATCGTGACGCGCTGCCAAACTAACAACTTAAAATGTCTCCTACTATTAATATTGAACAAAAAATTTAAGCTTGAATTAAGTGTACATAAGTAACAATTATATAGAAATAAAAAAAGCTTTGTCTTCGAGAATCTTGTATACGACACGCCTTTTCCGATATTGGGTCAAAAATGATTTCATATACACAAGTGTGACACAAGAATGAATTTTAGTAAAACCTTGTTTGAAATTAAAAAAAAAAACGGAGCTCTCCGGGGGGGGGCATGCCCCCCCCCCCTAAGAGCCCTGGAGCCGCCCCTGGTCTCTTGAGCCATCACCATTTTACTTGTCTGTACCAATTTTTGTTGAGATCGGACCATTTTTACGGATTCTATCGTGTTAACATTGAAAAACCTCTTTGCCGCCATTTTTCCATTATGGCGGCATTTGCCCAAGGGTGCCAAAGTTGCAGCGGCAGATTCGTAATCAGCGCAAAAAAACTGAGTCAGAATCAGTTAAAAACTTTTGTCCACCCAAATTTCCAGGTCTTCCTTGCTGGCGCCGAGACTACTACAAAATGACATAATTTTTAAAGATTTGACACTCGTACGGAAGAAAACAATTATTTTCCCACAACGAATTTTTTTATTTATTTTTAAATTTCCTTGGTGTTAGGTTTAAAACGTTCATTAGTCATGAATAACTCCCTAATACAGGCCCTGTAGGTTAAACTATGTCCCCGTGAGCGATGCAAGAAGAATAGGGATTGTAATCCCACTTTCGCACACTTAAGGTCTGTACTCGCAAATTTTATATAAAAAAATTGTTTTATTACCTCGGTACTATCTTACCATGATTATCATAGAAATAGAAGAAAACTCAACATACAAAATTTCTATTGCACCACCTTTAACTACTGCGGGCTGTTTCTAAACGGTCCTAACAATTAATTACTAGCTACAAGCTATCTCAGTTGTATCTTTACGGTTTTTATCTACGACCATTGCAATAAGCACCAATTATGCTATTACAATAAACATTATAATGATATACATTAAAACACCAAAAACCAAGCAGTACTCTAATGACGACTTTAGAGTACTGGAGTCACTTTAGAGTACTGGTTCTAGACCAATGAGAGCTCGGCATTTGACGGAAGTAGTGTCATAATAACAATTACGCAATTCGCACATCAGCTGATTGTTGCATTACGATTCATGTTTGAGTTTACTTATCCCATCAGCTGATTGTTCCACAACGATTCATGGTTCAGTCTGCTTATTTGCCTAACCTCAAATTTTAGTTGACCTATTCCATCATTAGTAAAAGTCATGAGTTTTGTTTAACTTCGGGGGAAATTTTGTCGTATATTGTTGGTCGTAGATAAAATAGTGTATGCAACGATTGTATTATGCCTTTAAGCCACTCGTGAGATATTTAGAACACTCGCTTCGCTCGTGTTCTAACTTACATCTCACTCGTGGCTTAAAGGCATTCATTATACAAACGTTGCATAAACTACTATTACTAATTTACCAACATTGTTTAGAATCAGCCCCTTTGGATAACAATCTGTAACAGCAGGCAGTGCTTGTGCAGTAATGGTTGTGAAACGTTTAACTACTCAGCCAGAGATATCATCAGAATATTTTCACAAAAACTAAAATCCACGGTTTACAGGCACGAAACCAAGGGAGTGGGGGGTCCCTGTTAAATATTTTTCAGACAATAATGAAATCTAACCCGCGGTTACAGATTATACCATATGTTTATTGTTTTAATAGTAAAATTATATATAAATCTCATAAAGCCAAACGTTATAAGAGAAGGGAACGTTTTAACCAAACCAAATGAAGCTTGGTTAGCAGATGGGATGAGACGTGGTTATATTGACAAAAGTGTCATGCAGTTCCCAAAGAGCATGTTAAATTTATGCACTCTTCGACGCAACCTTTGCTTTATCTGAATGCTGATAAGCATATTACAATTCACTAGTCATGGGTGCCATACATCTAAATATTGAATGAACGGATTATAATTTTTGGATCCGTTTCTGTGATGGTATCGCGAAAGTAATTTCTTGATGAGCATGATAGGCTACGTGTTGTTGTATTCAATGGATGTAAATAAAAAACGTTTTGCACCTAAGAATATATTTACACTTACACTGTATTTATATTCAAGATGGTAAATATACATAGATGGTGGAAAATAACGATCAATTTTGATTGGAAGCACGTTCAACCGAAAATGACTAGAAAAACGCTATTACCATAACTATCAGTTCCTTTTATTGTGACATGGCAATGGGCTCTACTTCAGCTGTGATTTCTAAACTATACTTCAATTAATACAACTACAAAGCGTGAGAGGGAGGGAAATTTATAAACTTATCATTCACCAGCGACAGGCAGACCCCTCGGAGACAGATGAAAACACACAAGGTGTACTAAAATTCCACAAGTCTAAAGTGATACTCTCTACCGGACAATCAATAAACTTTTAAGATAAGATATAAACAACAAACCAAATTATTCATCCAATAGGAAACAATGTCATGACAAAAAACCAAAATGTTTCAGCCAATGATATACTTAGCGGGATCTTGCAAATAATACTCAATGGTTTTCGTTTGATTTCTGAGGGACATGCCTGGCGAAGGCGAAAGATAAGTGAAATTTCCCTCCCTCTCGCGCTTCATAGTTGTATTAATTCTAAGATAAAACTGATTTGAAGGGGAAGCGAATCCCCCCTTTTTATATATGATCGTCTCTATATAAAAACCAAATTTCTCGGAACTTTTGAGAAAACCAGAAGTCTTTTGAGAAATCACCCCCTTACTTGAAGGAAAGGTCTTGTTGAGACAATTCGAGGAAAACTATTAATCTTTTGATAAAAGTTCCCTGAGAACACAAGTATAAATAAAAAGGCTGAACAGCTGCTAAGCAGCTCGTGTCCACTGGTGGTTTTAAATACTCTCAAGTTGTCTAAACTTGAAACCTCACACAAATGAATAAATTGAAAAAGTGGACAAAAACAGAGTTTCAATATATTTTATTGATACAACAAAGTGAGCAATTTACAATGCACTTAATCACCATGACTTACTAATAAATGATACATTTACATTACATCATTCTTATATACACACATCATTTTTCATACAGACAATTAAAAGACACAATAAATAATTAAATTTTCATATATCTTATCAAAATATAATACAGTACCAAAATAAATTTTTAAAAACACAAAGCAATAAACAGTATAGACCAGAAAATTGTTAACCTAATTTATGATTTAAAAATATGACCTGCTACCTAATTACTTAAAACTAACTGCAAATTTTAGATAAAGGAAAACAATGAACATAAAATGTTCCAAAAGAAAAAACAAATCATAATAAGTAACCTAAAAAAGAAGTAAAGTCTTTACAAAAAGTACCTAGTTGTTGTAAAGTTACAAGCTGTCACCTACTATAATATATGTGGTTAGTTCTATCTGATGCAGAAACAATATTGCAATAATTAAAATGGTTTACTTGCAAGCAACTGTTCAATGGTTAAAAAAGAAAAGATTACAATAATTAAACTTATGCGAACTGCTTTAAAAGCTATGGATATTAGACAATCTTTGGTGAAAATGAAAGGTACAAATAAATATTGATTGCCTAAAAGCAAATTATATAATACGAAAGACACAAACAGTTCTATGTTGCAATGATCTCAGGTTAAACAATTTAAACTAAACTGAGAAAAATCTTAATTCAATGTGATTTTATAATAATCATCATCATGAATTTAAAAGGTTTTTGGATGAACCTTGCAATCCCATTAGGCCTAAGGTATTCTTATTATAAAATAATCTTAAGTAAACCCTTCAATAAAACCCTTTTTATATTTATATAAATCATTAAAAACATCTAAATTGATTTTTTTGCAAATTATTGGATTAACAGGCTTAAATATATAAATCAATAACGTTTACTGTAATTAATTGCTATAGGCTGTGAAAAAACCAAATTCTCCTTAATATAGCACAAACGGATAACAAATACATTTATCACTGATTACAACGTAACTAACCCTAGAATGTAGAATCTTATATTATTGTGAATTTTAAAATTAATATTCAAATAAATGATTTTTTTGCACCAAACTCTTAATTTTTGAATGGAAAACTTAAGTGATAATTTGATATACCAAGCATAATATTATTGCATGCTTTACCATATACTTCATTTTCACTCCCCTCTACCTCGCCTGACGATATTGCCACTTGATTAGTGTCAAATAATGTTACTTTTCAAACACAAGAGATTGAGCCGACACAAAGTAAACTAGCAACATAACACCAAAGCTTATAAATTAATTTTGTCAGGTATCTTACAATCCCTAACAATACCAAGTGTAGTGTTAATTTCATTGGCAGATTTACTACTTGGCACACCAAGCTGTATGCCGATATAATGGGGAAAATAAGAGATTGTGTGAGTGAATTCGAGGGGATAATTAATTAGGAACCCGGATGGAATTTCGCTAAAAAATGAGTAAAGGCTTTTACCAAGGATGTCATATCTCTTAGTCATCTGACCCATGGTGTAAGAAAAAAGAAAGGTGTGTGCAGGGTCAGCTGGTGAAGTAGTTGGGCTGAAGCAACTAGTGCTTATGATGAATACAATAAAAACCAGTTAATACAACTCAATCAAAATATTTTTTGTACACTCTTAGTTCTGCAGTCAAACCTCTAGGTCCACTAGCTTTTCGAGCCCAACTACGTCATACCAGCTGACTGTGCACACACCTTTCTTTCTTCTTTATACCATGATCTACACCTAGGCCACCAGCAGTTGTAAATCCGCCACTAATTAATTTACCCAAAAATCACATAATTCTCAAACAGAATTTTTACCAATAACAAAAATCAGTCGACACGCACGATTCAACAATAACCAAAGAAACAACCAGTTCACGGAACTACAGTTCGTCCCGAGGCAGTTCGGAGACGTCGGCTTCCGAGACAGTGGCATCGTCGAGGTCCGAGGTCGCAGTCTCGAACTGCAGTCCGTACTCGTCGACGTGGGCCAACATCTGACACACCAGCGGACTCTCCACACCCAGGATGTACTGACAGGTGTGAGGCTCGATCAGGTACAGACTCACGGCTCCGGGCGAACTGTTCTCCACACACTTCAGCTTCACCTGTAACACGAGTTATTCAATCTGATGAAAGTTGTGGTGAATTCTGAGTGTCATTCCTAACATCTGCGAGAGACTTAGGAATGTCAAGATCAAGTCTCTAGTCGGAGAACCCGCTCTGACAAGTCACTCCACTTCCTCAAGGATAAGTATCAAGTGACGCTCCCTGCTGGAGAAGCCTGAGGTTGAAAACTTGGATTTTATGTAATCAGCTGAACAACAACATATCAAAAAATCACAACTACCTGACCTATTGCACAGCTACTCAATGTTTTCGTACATATTTACTGAACTTAATAGGAGATTTATCAATATCGAACAAGAGTCCATTCTAACTCCTTAACACTCAAGTCTATTTTTCGGAATGCACTTGTTTGAAGTTATAGAAAATTCAAGCTCAGTCTAATAAAAAAATGCATTAAGTAGTCTGCTAGAGCATGTAAACTAGTGAAAACACTTAATCTTTAGTAAAGTAAGAATGATATGATAATGATGATGAGCCTGTATCAACTTTACCCTCTTTTACATAATGACTTTCACATGAAAACTGATGGTACAGACGAAATCTGCAACCATCAAAATTTTTCCCTCCAAGTATCCATGGCCTGAGCCCATACATACATGGATCTGATTGCTTGATTTGGTGTCTCTCTACCTCTTGAAAACTTTACTTCTTGTCACTTACTTGTTGACATTGCGATCACTCCCTGACCTCTTTCTCTCCATCCCCTCTCCTCCCCCTTACCTCTTTCTCTCCATCCCCTCTCCCCTTTACCTCTTTCTCTCCATCCCTTCTCCCCCTTACCTCTTTCTCTCCATCCCCTCTCCTACCCCTTACCTCTTTCTCTCCATCCCCTCTCCTCCCCCTTACCTCTTTCTCTCCATCCCCTCTCCCCCTTACCTCTTTTTCTTCATCCATTCTCCCCGCTCCCCCTTACCTCTTTCGCTACATCCCTTCTCCCCCCTTCCCCTCTTTCTCCCCCCTCCCCTCTTTCTTACCTCTTTCTCACCATGCCATCCTCCCCTCCCCTCCCACTTACCTCCGTCTCCCGAGGCAGACCGGTCTTGTCGCACACACTGCCGCTGCCGTAGTAGTGCGACAGCTGCCGTCGCTCGGGTAGTGGCTTGGGTCGCTTGTGTGGGTTGCGGGCAAGCCACGCGATGTGCGCTGCTCGGTCGAACACGCCGAGGCGCACGGTCGTCCGTGAGTTGTCCGGCTCCACGTGGTACTGGTCGACCGACCGGCCGTAGCAGAACTCGAACTTCCACCAGCCCGAGCCCTGCGGGGGGGGGGGGGGGGAAACACAGCAATGAATGAATTGATAATAATCGTTGTGGTCGTAATAATCTTTACTTATAGTTTTTGTTGTAATCACTATAATTTCATGGCTAAGTAAAAACTTTTTAGGAATAGGTGTTTTGTAACAAAATAAAAATAAAAGGAAGTTTTCATAAACTATTATTTTTTGATTCTACACAATTTTTGACCCAACACAATTTTTTCCATTTTTCTGTATGATAATAATTTGCAGCAGTATAACTGAGGTTTTGTAATGCAGTATTTTGTTGTTGGTTGCTTAATATAAACAACTGCATGATGTGTAAATTTAGAGTGGACAACTGAAGAGTGAAAGTGAAGACCCTCTTCACGCATGGGGCAGAAATTCCATGTATCTAATGTATGTACTATTTTATACATATGCTTTCTGAATAGGAAGAAGACTCAAGGGGTAGACTTTTACAAGTGGTTGATAAGCACCCAAACATCGAATCCTTCATTCGATAATATCAATATCGAATTTAGAGGCAATCACTGTATTATGACATAAACAAAACAATGCTGTGTAATATTCCATATTAAGGAGAAGTTATGGTTAGGTTAATAGGTTTATAATACAGTCGACTCTCGCTAACACGAACCTTGAAATCACGAAATCCTCGATATCACAAATTATTTTTAATCCCCTTGGAAAAGCCTGTCTAACACGAAGAAATTACTATGCATAACACGAACTAATTTTCCGGTTATATTTTACCTCTATAACTCGAAGGGACACAAAAATTACTTCTATAACACGAAGTTTAGTAGATAAGACGAATTTGATTCGCGCTTTACCTCCACAACTCGAAGTTTACCTCCATACCACGAAGTTTTCAGAATGTACCTATTTAATAAGAAATCCTGTCGTTCAGGATGCAACCTGTCGGTGAATCATAATATCCGGGGTCAAGCAGTCTATCTGCAGTTTCGGGTCTGTTTACCTTGTTCGGGGCTTTTCGGGTGTGTGACGACTGTTTGTGCGTGAAATATTCCTCCGTGAAATATTCGAGAATGAGTGCGAAAAGACTAATTGACGTTGGTGAAAAGTTATAAATACAGTAATAAAGTTGATGAACGAAGGGGCGGTAAAGAAGAAAGACATCGCTGGCAGGTTTAATATTTCAGGTAGTATGCTCTCAACAATTATAAAAAACAAGGTGGAAATTGAAAAGCAATGAAGGTAATATTAAATGTAGGGGATACAATAAATTTTCTTTATATTATTGTTTTAATAAAAATTATGATCGATACTGTAATTGTTTTTACATGATTAAGCAGAGGAAGATTACGGACTTTTTAATCAGAATTAATATGATCTTATGTTTTTTTGTTTTACAGGTTATTATATTATAAATACCGTATTTTTCATTGATATATAATATTCAAATAAGTTAAAAGCTTAGATCTGTCGAAAATGTAGGGAATAAACTACATTTTTCTCTACCTCTGTATCATGAATTTTCATTTGGTTTACCTCTATAACTCGAACTATGCCTACAACAAACTATACGTAACACGAAGAAAAATCGCGGTCCTGTGGAATTTCGAGTTAGCGAGCGTCGACTGTAATTAAAAATTAATCACCTGAAAACCACTAAAACTCACCCTAGTTACGACAACAGACTAGATACTAAACTTCATGTTCGGTACTACTTTCTCGTGGAATCAATCATACAACTAATTATTTGTTACAATAGGTAACAGTTTTGAATACATACCGATGATAATATATTATCAAAATAAATAAATTATTCGATGTTTGAATATGCAATGTTTAGTTTAAGTTCGTTCTTATAATGTATAACTTAACATATTTGTAAAGAATCAACCATTAACTTAATAAAGTGTAATACCAAACTTTAAATACTAGACCATTTTCTAACAGTATCATGTCAGTGTAACAATCGAAAATCAGTGCAAAAATGGAGAACTATGAGAAATAAGCAGTGCGTTATTATGCTACGGAGATAATATTAAAATATTAATAATGAGTAGCTTTTTAATATATGTTTCATGAGTTTTATTTTATTTAGTTTCTTGTTCTAAAGTTTTATCATAATTAGGTTAGATATAACCGATGTTTGTTTCCAATCGTATTTTCTGTTCTTGCTGAAAACGAATACACTTGATTATCGCTTTGTGATGTTTTGAAGTCTGATTGATATATCGATGTTTAGTTTCAATCAGTCTCAAGTTTAGTTTCACTAAACATTTTTCCATAGTCAGCAGGTATGGTAGGGCCTAGATGTGTTATTTCATGTTATGACTAACCTATGACTAGGTTCACTCTGTTTAGTGAGTCAGTGGCAAACTTGGCTGCGCACTCCGTCTCGGAACTGTGGCCTCAGAGGGTTGCAAGTTCGAGACTCGAGCTTATCACATACATATAGCAGTGTTCACCCTTGTACTGTACCGGCTCACTCCTTGCCTTTGCTTGATAACCTCCACACACAGATCAATCGGGCAGGGCAAAAACAAGGTAAAAGAGAGGCCTCCACCCTCTTTTTAAAAATAAAAAAAATATTTATTTATTTAAAAAAAGGAACAAACTTCGACTCACCCCGTGCAGACAAGTCTTGCCGGACAGGAAGTTCTCGACCGGGGATGTGTCGGTGATGACGTCAGGGGCGGAGGGGGAGGGGGAGGTGGCCTGGGTGGGGGGAGGGGTGGGGGAGTCCTTCTCCTCCTCCACGGCTCGCAGCTCCAGCCGCACTCGGCTCTCCCCGTCCTGCAACGTCACCGGGCGTTTACAGGGCGTCTACCACATCGAAGGCAGTAAAGGAGGACTACTGGAGTACAGAATTTAGGACGACCCAGCAACATTTCTTGGTGTTTTTTTATGAAAAATATTGTAAATCAATTAAAAAATGAATCTAGCAAATTTGGTGATAATCTGATTTACCAATAAATACCTCTTAAGTTTTAGTAAAAAGAATAAACCGAACAGCAAAATGGCAGACTGTTTTCACAAAAAGTGGTAGCACAATGGTAACAAAAATTTGTGTTTTACGACAGTACATTTTTAACAGCCTATTAAGTACGGTATATTAATTTTTTTATCACAATTTTTTAATAAACTGGAAAAATTGGAAGACCTTTAGGTCAAAAGAAAGACTTTTGGGGGACTTGAAGGACTTTTTTACAAAGAGGGCTTTAGGGACTTTTTTTATTGGAGGACCAGTATTTTTATGTATTTCTACACCAGTTTGATTGTGTACTGTCAAAACCCAGGTCTTATTACTATCTCACAGTATCCTTTTTGAGATAACATAATTAATTCATATTCTGGTGACAAATGGCAACTGGACCCAGTTTCGATCCTGGTCAGGAATAGAATCGGCGGCCCTCAAGTTATGAGTAAACACCATGTTTGAGGAGTAGTCAGTTACGATGTAAGGGATGAATGAGTTAAGTTGTAATAGTTATTGGCCTTGGCAGATTTTAAATATATTTTTTTAAGTGATAAGTTGTAGGATTTTTCTGAGGGTACAAATATAAAAAAGGTCTCTGCAGATATTCTGTAATTTGTATGACAAAAGAAGTTTTACAGATAAAATTAGAATTTTTCTACAGGGAATCAGTTGTTGCATGGCCGCTCCCCTTTCGATAACTTGGGGACAAATTGGGATTCCTTTGATGTAGTTCAAAACCCAAAAGAACTTACCTGGGGTAACTCATATATTACTTTGATAATATAAGAGTAATATATTAAATTAAATACATCACTCATATATTGCTCTTATATTTACTCATAAGCTTCTTATCTTGGTTTCATAAAACTAGCAAAATTCAACCAATTTTTCTTTATTTTGAATTTTGAGGTGAGAAACTAAGTTTCAAAGCCAAGAATAAGAATAATTTATTGACGATCACCATAAATAAAGCTATGTGGAAACTTCACTGAATTGCCACTAGGGTGAACTCTTGGCTATATGTGACAGTCGTCCAATGGTGGCATTGCAGCCTTACAGGTGTTACACTGAAAAATGTAACGTTGAAGTCATTCATATCTCATGGATTCGATTCATGTAGTGTGCAGTCCCTACTAACCCCTTATCTGCTGTGCACGAGCTAACTCGTGCAACACCCATGTTTCTGCTGCGTCCGAGTATACTCAGATTTGACGTTCCCAGCCAATTTATGTTGATACAACTGTTCTGCTAGGTTTTTTCCATTCTACGACTGTACAGTTGACCCTGACGAGTAGCAGACCGTGTGGTGCTGCAATCTAGTGGATTTTTCTGGAACTACGTCCACGCCACGAGTTCTGCAGTTTCGCGTTCGTCGCGTTGAAACGAAAACCCCGCAAATTGGTGTTGATGGTGTAATCAAACCCCGCGCCACTGATCACGTTGGCACCGCGGCACGCCAACTTACTCCGCAGTTAAGGGGTTAAGCTTGCAAATGTGTGGCTCAGGTGGCAGGAGGGTTTACCTTAATTAAACACTGCCCGGTTCAGGTAAGAGTAGACAGCTTTTGTACATTTAATAGAGATTGCCCAGTCACCTGTTTCATTTCTTTTATTCTTATATAGATGAAGAGGATCTAATTATTTCCTTTATTTTTTTGTTTAATTAATTCGACAAAATGTTGATAAATGTGGGCATTTAAATGGACATAGTCAAGAATAACACAAAAATTAGACTAAATGAGAGAAAAAACACTTAGGGCATAAAAAAAAGACAAGAGGTCGTTCCACAGCAAAGTTTCAAAGAATAAGGGAGCAAGAGAGTTTTTTCTTTTAAAATCTTGAGTGAAAGAAGAAGTTATTGAGTTTATTTTATTCATTAATCTGAAAACATTGCTTATAGAACAGCTGATGGAATTTTAACGACCAGCAGTGGCGCTGATACAAGGGATGCTTAGGAGGATACATCCCCCCCATGACCATACGGGCATTTGCAAATAACCTGTTAAACTTCATAATAAAGGCTGTGTTTTTTTTAAGAAGTAAAAGAGATTAATATACATAAGTTTAATAACTTGTTTGCAAACGACTGTAAAAAACAGCCAAGTGTACTTACCAATTGTGGGTGAAAAACCTAGTATTACATTGCAAATGACGCGAACGGCCATTAAAAACAATAAAAAATATTACCAATGGTGGGTCAACAATAGAAGTAAATTTACAGAGTGTTAATAATATCATACTCTTTTTTTGTAGAAAGGATATTTTACTAAAAGCTCTAAGTAATGGTGGGGTTACTGAGGTGGTAGCTTAGAGGTAAAGTGACCAGTATGTCAAGCATTGTTAGTTTGATTCCAGTCGCGGTTGGTTCCTGTCCCATTGTGAGCGCTCATCTCTGGCTAGTCTATAAGACTTTTCCTGCTACGGTGCCTTGATGTATTAAATCACACAGGCCTGAGCCCATGGCAAGGATACAGATTAAGGTAAAAGAAAATCAGAATTGTCCAGAATCCAACCAGATATTACTCTCACTCAATTAGTATGAATCTGCACAAAGTTCCTCTGTATGTGGTTATGCCTCTAGAATCCCCAAAATGTAAGTTTATAGTCGTTCCAAATTTCAAAAATTCGCAAGGATGACCCCCAGATCCCCCTTCTACTGGGGAGTATTCCACCCCCAAATTGAATACCCCACAATCTCGTAGAGATATCTTCTCTTGACAAGATCTCTCTTGTCAGTAGTTGTCTGTCCACACAACTGCTGACCCGTTTTATGAATACTTGGTTCCAAAGAAAGATGGAAACAAAGCAAATATAAAGGAAGATAATTTATTCAAAAAACTTATGGTGGATCGAATTCTAATGGAACTGAAAAAAAAAACCAAAACTTAATTACTTTTCTTAAAGTACAAAGTAATACTGATCAAGGTAGATGGAATTTTAAAAATCTGAAATAAATTTAACATTTATGTGTTAGCCATCTTAATATGAGTAAATGTTTGATTGTTGTGTATCCAGGTAAATAACGACCTTTTCAAAAAAATATATAAATGCATGTTAAGCATTTACAAACCATCTAAAATCATCCTCGAATTACATGGTGTGGCACACTTACTTCACTTAAAAAGTGAAAAAGCATGGCCCTGTTTGCTAAACTTTGTATATTTTGAAGACCACACATAGGCAAAATCTGAAGTAGAATTTATTTGAAGTAGGCAAAATAGAAACCTTCGTAGTTCTTTAAGGATGATTGTTTATTAATAAAACGATTAAGAGGGGGCTTCAGTCCCGCGCGATTACCTGCTTCCCCCATAAGACCAATGTTAACTTTCAAATTCAGTACAGCCTCAACCGATCAACCAAAATCGTTAATTTTTAGCTCACGTGAAAGAACAAAAAATTATCTAGCAACTTCATTGAGCAGAATTTTAATATAGTTTTTTGATTAGTAGTAAAAAAATTGCAAAAATAGATTTTCAGAGTTTTTTATAAGTTATTCTAACATGACGTCAAAATTTTGCTCACTGAAGTCGCTAGATAATTTTTTGTTCTTTCAAATGAGCTAAAAATTAACGATTTTGGTTGAGCCTGTACCGAATTTGAAAGTTAACATTGGCCTTATGGAAGGAGCAGCTAAAAACGTGATATTTTTTGTGACTGGAGCCCCCTCTTAAGCTAATTTTTATCCTAATAAAAAAGTTATAAATCTTGAAAATATATTATTTATTGGAAATTAAAAAGTACAAGAGAAGTTTCAAAGTAATGATGAATTCAGTCATCATTGTAATTGTAAAACAAGTAAAACCATTTGGTTTAATACAAAACACAGTTCATTAATAACTTCACAATGACGAAGAGATTGTGAGAGGGAAGTTTGTTAAGGAGAGGGAAGTTTGTTAGGGACTTCCTGGAAACAATGAAAGAAAGTTAAAACTACTGCAACATGAAAGAGACATAAATTAGGTGGGAAATAAGTGAAATCTGCAACTATTCTACTACTTCTTAACATGTTAAGAATTTCACTAGCATTACTATTTATTGCTAAATGAAAGATAAAATACCTTCGCTAAATATAGCGCAAACAGCCAGACTGTTGAGAAAAGTGTTATTGTTTTGGAAATTTCCAATTGTAATTAGGAGTATAAAGATACAAACTAGTATAAAAAATCTAGTTAAAACATAAAAAGGTCGGAATTATTTTATAAAGTTAGGTATGGTATCAAAATAATTACTAAAATAAATAAGTCAAATAAATTGCTAGTGGTAATTTTTTAGCTATTTATTACAAACACCATTTTAATTTTACCTTCTTACTGTGTGTCTAATTGTTTAATCTTAATTATGCAGTAGTTTTGATTTGATTTGCCCCCAAACAAAATGGTGAAGTTATTAATCAAATTTCTTAATAACCAACAATGCAAAAGAAAACGGTGTTAAAAATGAAACACAAAAGAAAAATCAAACTATAACACTAAAAAACTAAAACAAAACTACAATCGTGCTAAAAAAATTAACAATTACATACTTGTTTGAAATTTCAAACCTTGGGAAAATCTTGACTAGGTAAATTTGAAGGTCTCCAATATTATTGATATAAAATTAAAATTATTTGTTTATTCTACAAAAACTATTCAGAACTTATTTAGCCACCATAGAAGGAAGCACTGGATTTTAAAATAACATTATTTTATATAGGGAATTGCAAATTATACATTAAGTTAAAATAACAACTAAAATATCAATAAAAATAGTCTAATTAATTAAGGAACCAAAAAAATTAAAACAAACCTTTTCGATTTTATCAATGCTGAAAACTGCAAACACCTTCTTCAGTCTTTCGTCTTCCTAAGGGTAAACAAAATTCGTATTCTAGAATATTTTATATAGGCCTAACAACTGAATTATTGACTTTTTAATTAGATGAAGCTGTAACATTAACTTAAAAGAGATTTATGTTTCGTTCTCAAAATTAAATGTACTAATTATAATTAAATTATTTTTATTATAGACTCTGTCTTTTTTTCTTACAAAAATTCATCATCTATCTGTTTTGAGACCTTCTTTGTGTGAATCTACAAACACAAAAACTAGAAAACTAAATATAAAAGGCAAACAAAACAAATTATGACAACAAGATTAAAAAGTGCACACTACTAAAATCATCGACCACATAATACAATAGACGGAGCACTAGAAACCGCGAAGTGAAGCCTAAATTTGATTCTAGTCCCTATGCATGGAAAAAATAAAGCACATAAAACATTATAAATATGGTATCAAATTATACGTCTGAATCTCAGAAACACTATAGTACCAAATATAAATGGCTTACAGGTACTTTACACATTGTAAACACTGATAACCTAGAAGCTTGTCCTGACATTTTTTGAAAGAAGCTGCCGTCACGGAATACACGTGTAACATTCCTGTGATGTGTATACTGCTTCAAAACCATTTATAATTGGTACCATAGTAATTGTGAGATTCAGACCTTTAATTTGATACCAAATTTGTATTTTTTTAGTCGACTATATTTTTGATAATAACAGTTTAGGATTGACTTTGTTTTTATGCAGGTGCCGCACGGATAAACTCTCCCGCAGTAACTAAGTTATCGACCAAACTACGTCAGCTAATTAAAAAAAATATGATTTGAAAAGTTCAACTCTTTAACAACAATTTCCACCGTTTTTCATTTTGCCTGACCAAAAAATAAAAAAAGTTGTAGCCAGCTACTTTTTCCCTGTCATGTTATAAAGTTGAATAAAACCTTGTGATTTTATATCATTTTTTAAATATAAAAAATATTATTTTCGAAATATGATTGATACTATTATGGTTCTAAACTAAAGGACTTTTCACATGCAAAATTTCAACCTTAAGCCTCAACGCTAAATGGAATAAACTACGAGTTATTTGAAACATGAACACTGTCAGATTATGCGGTTTTAAGCGCCGTTTTATGTTTCTATACCTAGACATTATGGCGGCCCAGGCCTCACTTGCTGTAATGCAAGTAAGATAGCTATGATCAGTCTATTTCCACTATGTGGTCGCTGACTATAATCTACTATTGTGGAAACTGCCAGAACCAAAATGCTGGGAAATTACAGTTCAAATAATAAAAATTAAAGTTAGCAACGTGGTCAAAAACATGTGACTATCACAATCAACTGGGTGCAAGTAAAAAATTATGTTAATCTGTTCCAAACCATAAAAAAGCGAACAATAAAAATATTGAGTAAATTTTTGTACTTTTCCGACACTTTTTACAACATTAACTTTTAGGTTGAATTTTTTATGTATAAGTAAAATAAATTAACAGTCTATATTTTAGCATATACCAACCAACATATATTATGGGAATTTTAGCAGCAAATGTGTTAAGAGTTAAAACTTAAAACTTTTAACAAGAAAATTCTAGCTATTACTAGAAATGCAGTCATTTTTGTATACTTGCCAAAAATCTTTGATGTCGCAGTTTCAAACTTTCAGCCTCAATTTTCCTCAGATTCCTCGGTTTCCTAGGAGCTCCGTCCAGAGGCAAACAGTTTATGGGATGTTCTCCTGTGTCTTGAGGTCTAAAATTACATTTCAAACATACATTTATAATTTTTTTCAATAAACGAAACCAAACAAATTTACAATTTAGTAACAATTTTTATTTTAGCACATAGATTTTCTAGAGGTATTTTTAGCCAAAGATGTACTTTTGTGAAAATACAGCTTATAAAAACTTCTGGGTTATAAGAGAAAATCAGATTTTAAGCAAAAATTTGATATTTTATTAAATATTTTTATTCAATTAGGTGAGGGACAGTGTTCAGTTAACTTACTTGAGAAATTATGTCAGAGGACTTTCTAAGTTAAATAAAACAAAGAGAAAATTAAGAAATAATTCCCTCCATTCTCCTGTTCTTCTATAGCGAACTCCTCAATTTATAATTTATTCATATGTTTCCATTTTAATTTAAGTAAGTGTTAATATTATTCCAGTGTAAGCTTATTATGCGGTGGTTAAAGCCACCTCCAAAAAGATAACCATTCTCGTACGCACCCCACACGCTGTGTATTGCATGTCATGCAACGTCTCAACATCGGTCTTATGAAAATTGCATACAACAATGGTCTTATGCACAAGCTGAAGCCCACGCTGAAGCCTTAGCAAGGCATGGCATGCTTTTACTTATAGGTAAGTCTAATGTTGTAGAATTGCATGACGTGCAATGAACGGTGTGCAAGGCACGTAATGAATGGTTACCTTAATGCTTTAACTTTAGCTTTTGGAGCGAATTTCCTAACGAATAGTAACCTATTGACATGACCCGCACAATGGCTCTGAGGCAAGGGACATTAATAACTTTTTATTTCCATGCCCCCCAGATCCCAAAAAAATAGATTAAAAAAATCTTCAAAACTTTGTAAAACATTTGTATATAAGGGATGTTCACAAAGCAACGGCGATACAGCTGTAAATTACACATCATTGTGCAGTGACTCAATACACTTTTAGTTATGCTAGGCCCAGGCAGATCATCGTACTCCTGCCCGTTAGCTAAACATAAACTCAAAACATTTGTTGCTTCTAATAAATAGCTTTGGGCCTAGCTGCTATAATGAATCTGCTGGTCTTTCATCATCCATCCATTCTACACTCATTCTTCAATCAAATTCAGTTTAAAATAAAAATGAAGGTGCGACAGTGTGTTAAAGCAGAAATCGTTTCAGGAATCATTAGAAGCATTTCACTTGTTTTCCCCTATATTAATCTAAGTCATCCCCAAAAATAATACAATAATTTTTTTTCGCAACACTACACTAGTAAGTAGCTGATTTCCGCTTCCGTTTCAGTCGCCATTTACAAAAGGATACGGCAAATATCAGCTGTAGTGAGGTAACAAATCAGCTGTAGTGAGGTAACAAATCAGCTGGAGTGCGGTAAAGAGTTTGCATTGAGCATTTACCACACGAGAGCACAAATGAAAGCACCCCAGGCCAGCCCGAATGAAAGCTTCAACTTACGTTTCAATGAGCAAAATCAGGGCGATACATATGGGGATATGGGGGAGGGGTGGTGAAAGGGGAGGAGGGGGCGCCAAAACAACTCAAGCCTAGGGGCGCCATACGTCTTAATCAGGCCCCATGAAAAAAAAAAGTTAAATTTATACTTGTAAAAATCTGTAACTAAAAAATAATACGGTTGCTTTTTATTATGATTTTGGACTTAGAAATCAAGAGACCAGATTTGCCTGTATGATGGTATTGTTCTTGTCGAGATTTTGTCTGGGGATTCAGCCTGGTGAATCTCGTGCAAATGTTTGTTTATTATATGTTGGGTTTGAAACATTGGGAAATGTAGTGGTTTATGAAAGGAATATGTTATGATTAAAAAATACAGGGTTTTCATAAATGAATGGTGTGGTTTTGAATTCTTATAAAGAATTTACTTTGCAAGGTAGCAAAATATTAGGGGTGTGCGAGTACTCGATTATCGAGCTTTTTTCGAGCCGAGTTTACACTACTCGACTCGACTCGAAGATTTGAAAAATACTCGGAAGTTCGAGTCGAGTAGTTACTCCCGCCGTTTACCCGGAATTGGTACGCGCGATCGCATTTCACGGTCGTTTTTCACACAGTCAACATCACTCATGACCAGCCACCATAAAACTTTTATTTTTCTTGAATTAAAGTATTTTTTGAGTTAATATCAATAAATTTAGTCTTGTCTTTTTCCTTTCTATAATTTGATTACTTTACTTATGCTCAATGAGACTAGTTTAACTTTAATTTTTAAACCTATAACAATATGTTAAAAAAACTCCTTTTTTAAAGCAACAAGCTTTACCTCCTTGGCTTTTACCTCCTAAGGCTGAAAGTTTAATAAAATATTGAGTAATGATATAAAGTTATGTTAAAGATGGCCTGAATTCTCGTTTATTTTCATTTGAAAACCAGTTTGCTTTTCATGCTTAGGAAAACAACCCAAAAATATTGCATATTATGTGATCAATAATAAGCATTGTAACTATTAACTTATACTATTCAAAAAACTCGACTCGAAAAAAGCTCGAAACTCGCGGGTATTTTTTAAAACTCGACTCGACTTCAAAAATCCATACTCGCACACCCCTAAAAAATATGATTTGATCCTCTGAATTCTTCAGCTCAAATAGTTCTCTGTCTTGGAAAACAGCAGTTTTGATGTTGTTGGTAAACCTGCAAGTACCTGCAAGTTTGGTAAGGTGTGCAATACCTTCAAATATTCTATTGTCATCTAAAACATGTTTTCTGATCAAGAAAAAACCAAGTGTGTGCTGTTGTGGTTTGAATCAGGGTTAATTGTTTTATTGCAAAGGGCTTTTAGGTGATTATTTTACAAAGCTCCACCTCATTGAAATAACATTACACGTTGGAGTAAATAACAAGGCAGGCCATAAAAAGTAAACGTAAAAAGGTAAACAGCAGACTGACTAGAGACAAAGTAATAGGACTTTTTTCTTCCTGAAAAATTTGTTAATGGTAATTAAATGTATTAGTGTAAAAAAGTTTTTAATAAGGATTCAAACAAAATAAATATTTATAATATACTTTGCATGGTTCTCTTTATATTTAAAGTGAAAACTGCACCATTCATTTATGAAAACCCTGTATATTTTTCTGAGTAATACCATGTACAAGATTTATACACATCATATATCATACATTACATGCCTGGTAAGTTTTACCAGCACTGCATGAAAAACCCCTATCACGCTGTGAATATTACGCTCATCCAGTAAAACAGTACTTGCCGGTCTAGTAACGTAATACAGTATTAAACCACCCGACTCACTTGTACTTGGGGTGCTGACACAGCAGGGAGGACAGCACGATCAGTTCGTACTGGCAGGTCGACGTCTCTTTGAACGAGTAAATCTCGTGTTTGCCCATCGCGTAGCACACGTAGAGCACGTTGGTGCGGCGTGGCTGCCCGTTGATGTCGCAGATCGTGCCGTCCGTTAGGTTCAGCTGAAAACAAAAATCGAGAATTTACTTTGACAAAATAAAAATCGTTCAAGATTTTGTATTGTGAATAATTGATGGGCTTTAGCATTTAGTAAATCTGAATACAAACTGTCTTACATGCATGAGTTGTAAGTTAAAGTAAGGTACATGGTAAATCAGATGCAGTGAATGGCTTAAATTCTAATCTCTGACTCAAGCCAACATAAAAATTATGTCTCATGAAAAAGGAATATGAATTAACAAAAATATTATTTATACAAAATAATAAAATCAAATAGCTTCAAACTGACATAAAATTTATACTTGTAAAAATCTCTAACTGGAAATGATACGGTCGATTTCTATTAATAATTTGGTCTTAGAAATCAACAGACCAGATATGCCTGTGTGTCCACTGTTGAGTTTCTAAACAATAAATATGATTTATCATAAAAATATTGGTATTTGTCAAAAAAAAAACTCTTTTTCCCTGAGAAACCAGTAAAAATAGTATATTTCATTACTAGTACCGAAAGTGGCACTTTGCGGTGCGCGCCCAAGTTTCATGTGTGAGGCGGAGCCGAACACAGGAATATCGAATTTCACGTGTGAGGCGAAGCCGAGCATGTGAAAGTACAAGAATAATTGGAGCAAGTGCCGGAAAATCACTTTCGGTACAAGTTATGAACGGTACTTTTCATCACGACGCAAAAATACACACAATGCTGAAGAAGAAATCTCAGTAAAATGCAAACTAATATATTTCTCAATTAACATTTTTTTATAATAAGAAATTTACTATAATAAGCCTACATAACAATGTAAAAATTAGAAGTTCAAGGTTATGTTTATTGTGCAGTTGGTATTGGTTGAGAGATTTTAAACATGCGCTATAATAACAACACAGCAAAACTCATTTATACCTATTCCTGTTTTCGGTTTACATTGTTGAACAATAAGAACAGCTGATTTAAATTGTAAGAATAAACGGCAAAGCGACGTCAGAGCGCGTAGTGGGCAAATGGAAAACTAATTGAGAGCAAGGAAAAATAAATTTAGAGCAAGGGAAATCAGCTGATCGTTTTTCCCTTGCTCTAAATTAGAGCTTAGGAAACGATCGTTTTCTTTGCTACCAGCTGACATCGAAAGTAGCTACTTTCGGTACGGAGTGATGAAAAAAACTTAAATAATGTTGCTAAGAACCATAGGTTGAATTCATGCTAATAAACAGGAAAATGAGGCCAGCAGGAGGGGCAAAGTATGAGGGTCGAGGACAGACATGCAGATAATGTCGACATCAATGAAGAATTTAAGTATAGTATTGAAAAACGAAAGGCCTAAAATTAAAAATTCTTAGGTCTTTTTAAAATCTTTAATAAACTCAGTGTGTTTAGAAAAGTTGTCTAATCATGAGTAATGTAATAGCCTATTAAAAAGTTGAGATCAAAAGACCTAGAGTAATAAGGTAGGCTTCAGTTGGTAACTTATCAAACACTTTTGGAGAAAAAAATAGAAGAGTCAGGGTTTTGTGTTTCCCTGACATGAGGCAAATCGATCTTATTACACCTAGAGCCAACTATTGCCAAGCCAACAGACAGTGTGACTTAGGCTTCACATGCTAAGTGGTCTGAAGTGACGAAAAGAATTTAAATGGATACTGTTTTTCTGCCAAAAACATGTATGTATGATTACAATGTAAAATAAAGCACTTTTTTCGTTCTTTCTTCTTTCTTAAGCTGGCATGAGGCAAATTGATTAGCCTAGATCTGGTGAAGTGAGAATTACAGTCCGGGTCACATGGCGTCCATAGTAAGCCTAACGCTAATATAAGCATCATGGGCAAACTAGGCTACATTATCTGACTCGTATTATACAGACCTGGATGTACGGCAGGCTGAGGCCGTCCAACTTCTTGACGGGCGGAGGGTAGTGCAGCCCTTCGTCCAGCTCCTTGCCTGCACACACAGAACACGTCAGTATCGACGGATAAGGTTGGTTGGGCCCTGCCGTTAAGGACTAACTATTCCGCTAGGCGGCAGGGCAGTCTCACAATTTTCTTTTTTTTCTTAACATTTTAATAATGTATCTTATAACGTTTCTGCGGCATTCTTTAGTTTAATGCGGGTTACTTAATCAAATTATGCAGGTGCTAAGTTCCGTTTTTTCATGCATCATTCCAGGAAAAGGTTCACAATTAAAATCATTTTGGGATATTGAATAGTATTCTCTCATCTTCAAAATGACATAGGTTTTTAGGCTTTTAACACTTACTGTGGAAAATATTATTTTCTGATTATAACAAAATTTTTTAATTATTTAAAAATTTACTTTATGTTAGGTTTAAGACAAAATCATAAAGAATTCCCGAATATAAAATCTGTCCTCGTGAATGATACGAGTAAAATAGAAATTTCTGTCATATTTTTGTTCTTTTGACGTCCGCAGCTCGCAGTTTACACCAAAAAATGTCTTCTTAATTCTTCGGCACTATCTTATCATAAGTAACAAAAATTGGAAAAATAGTTTCATAAAAAATTATTGACTGCACCACTTTAATGGATTAGGGGACAATTGTTATTTGTGTAAAAGCCCATTGGCCTTCTAGTTTTGCAGTACAGTAGACAACCTCTAATCCACACACCGAGACTCATTTAGATAATGGTTTTTCAAGTTAAACTGAATTATAACTCTAATGCCTACTATGCCTACTATGTCTAATGCCTCTAGGGCCTGATTTATCAGTAGGCTAACGAGACTGCAGCCTAGGAAGCCAGCCAGCCTGGAACTGCTACAGGACATAAAGTACTACACTCTGGTAAATGTCGGATTTTTGGCCGCTAGGAGATTAGGCGACCTTTCTACTATACAACAGAAATGCATTGCCTAGTCGTGAGAATGCCTAATCTCCTAGAGGCCATCCAACCTCTGTCAAAGTGTAGAAATGGACAGGTTCCTAAAGTTCAGAAAAATCAATTTTCTGATATTTGGGCAGGATTTAATTAATTTTACTTCTGAACATTTTCCGACCGGAATGGATCGATAAGATCGAGGGTAAACGGTAGAAGTAGCTATGCAAAACATGCAAATAACTGTGATAAACAATCACGGTTACATGGTAAATGTTGCACAACTTGTTAATTGTGTTTATTTGCCTAAGAACTGGAGACAGTCGTGCGTATTTCCAGCCACGAAGACCGACGAAAATTCATCAGGCCTATAATTTCATTCTGAAATAAAGTAATTCAGGATACCATTCAATTCCACTTGAAAACAATTAGTTTTTATGCAGCAAAATAATTATGATTTCTTCTTACTCATGATTCCCTTAAAATAATAGTTAAACTGAGATATTGTTTTACTTTCAACTAAAATTTCAAATATGTACTTTATATTAAGTGTTGGTTCAGAACTGATGTATCAGTTTGTGATAAGTTTACCAATATTTACTAATTGGCATACTTAAAATGTATGATTAGTTTTAGGAAAATTATGTCCAGTAGTTTTCGCACAAATAATAAATTGTGTACGGCACGTGTGACAAAAAACTCTTATAAGATTTTGCTTGGAAATCAAACGACAAAAGAAATAGTATTACCGTATCTAAACCTTACAATTTCTGTACAATGTTTTGGCAATATTTTTATTTTCTTTTATAGGTATACAAATTTTTTGCCTCCTGCCAATAAAGCTGTCCTGAACATTAAATAACAATTGTTTTTCCTTTTAAAAACAGCTCAGTTATAGACTTTAGATTCCACTTAGATTCCATATCACAGCTAGTTAAATGTATTTCTAATTTACACATTTACGGCAAAATCAAAGCAAATAAAAATGTTTTCCAAATAATATTTTAAAAATTCAACTGAACACATGTTGAACAAGTAATGAAAATGAGTCAATATCAAATGTGTGCGAACCACTTGCAAATTATTGCAATTGTATTTATCCACCACTTGTGCCCTTGAGAGAATTATCAGATGACATTGAAAATATGTATTTATATTTAACTAGACATTAGCTCGATTAATATTTTTTCTTTTAAAAATTACAAACCATACTTTTTACAAGTCGGTTACGTACTCAGTTTCTGATGCGCCGCCTTGTCCCACCGGCCGAGGTAGTATTCCTGCGTCTTGGTCCTGGTTGCCTCTCGATCCTCGTGGTACTGGCGAACGTAGCGGCCGTGACACACCTCGTACGTCCAGTACGACTCCAGCTGTCAGCGACACGGTCGTTAGTACTGACTTTGTTTACAGAAGGAGACCTCCCATCCTTAGGGTAATGCCACACTGAGCAGTTTAATACCTTTAATACCTTTTTAAGACCGTGACGTAGCACTGGCTGCGTATTTTAACCGAAATACAAGTAAAAGATGAATGAAGGATGATTGTGGCGCGATCTTGTAGTCTTGTTACTGATTAAGGCCGACATGTTCCTTTGACAGGACTGTTAATAAATAGCCCAACAGCCAATGGCAACTAAGGGACCTACATTTTAACGTGGGATCCAAACCACAATTTTTGCCTCGGTTTACAATTTACAAACTGGTCTAATTATGAGGGTGGTCCTATGAATGAGTACTCAATAGTGAGGACGTTAATCTTAACTATGGAACACTGTGTCCACAAGCCATCGCTCATACCTATCCACACTTCGTGACCTCCAAGTTGCTGGATTACAGGACAGGCCACCTGTCTTTCTAGCGGTTTGCACCCGCCATTTGTGACAGATAGTGCTGCTGTAAATAATTTATTTCAGTTACTTATTTAGGTTTTTAAAACCTTACGTGCTAGAAAACATGTTTCTTGGCTTGTGTTTGCTTGCTGATCACCAAGTGCCTAAAGAACTCATGCTAAAAGCATAATTTACTCATTGACAGCAGTACTCCATGATGGAGATTTCTCTAATTACGTCTTCTTTGATCAAACTCTGGCTGACACAAAAGCTGGTACACTTTTTACAAAGGTGATGAAAAGTCTTCTTCTGTATACAAAATAAATGCCGTTAGGAACACTTGAATGGTAGTCAAACGTTTTAAGATAGAGAAATTTTGGAGGATGACAAATTGTTATGAGGCACCCTGGATGATAGATCTAAGCTTTCACTGTTTGCGAAAGCAATAGATTGAGATAGTGCTATGTTTATTTAATAAATTTTTGGGGAATTTTAGTTTATTTTTATATTGCAATAAGCCTATTTTAAAGGTGTACGGTATTCTAATAGTAGACAAAAATAAAAAATGTTTTTACGACTGTTATAGTAGTTTTGGGTATCCAAATTAATCATATTGACACATTTTCTAGTGAGGCTTCCTGAAAAATTACTACATGAAGGTAATTTTATGAAATTTTATCAAATAATTTAGTTCCCATTTGTCAAAATTTGTAATACTAAAAATTTCAAGTTATAAATAAGAAAAATAAATGTGTTTGTAACTTTAGCTCTATGAAGCTAATTTTAGTTCTTATTAGAAAGTAAAATACTGATCCAGGCAGGAGATATTGCTCAATACTTGGGAGTTTGCAACGATTAAAAAGTCTCCTATGGTGTTGCGCCCAGGCCAGATTTAGTTAGGTAACTACAGAGCTCATAATGTGAACTAGCTTAAATAGAAGAGTTCAGCAAAGTTAATCATTGTGAAATAAACTAGAGAGAATGTTTGCTTTAATGTAATACAGTACACCTCAGATTACCCGGATTAATGTGGGGGAGATCCCGACCAGATGGCAAAAATCCTGATGATCTGAAGTTACCATAACATCAGTACATATTATAAAAAAGAAGAGATGGTGGAACTATCGTTTACGATATTAGCAAAATACCACGGTGGACAGATTTCATCAAAGTGAAAAATGAGTCTCACTTTCACGCCTTGTGACAAGCCTGGGAGATTGAGTGTCAAATTTTGGAGTTAAGCCTTTTCTGAAGGATTATGTTTGAAAAAAATGCAATGCTGCAAACAATAATTTCGGTGCAAATATGGCCTTTTGGTTGAAAACCTCTGTTATCTCTATAATCTGGAGGAATACCACATTTTCATTGTTAATATCTCAACCTCATTCATATTATCCAAGATTCGGATCCTGGAATTGGTTCTGGATAATCCAAGGTGCACTGTAATCATTCGCAGTAATCATTCTCCACCACTAAAAAGAATTAAGAGCATTAAAGTGCTCTTCTACTGATATACTACAACATTCAAGTACCTATGTTAAATCTGACCCTTGTTTTATTTGTTAGTTTACTTACTCTGTAAGTGCATGAAGATTGTGAGAACAGCGGTTGAAGGATTTCTAAGGCATTTGGCCCATCGTAAGTATCTTCTGATTCCTGAGGAATTGGAAGAGAGAAAAAAAATCATAAATTTGAATTAGGAAGAAAATTAGACTGACTTAAAATATTACACTCAAAAATATGTTATTTCTTTCACTTAGATTTTTAAACACAATTTTGCAAATACAGGCTACATCGTTTATGAACTTATGACTAGTAAAACTACAAATAGTTTTAATATTATAAATATTACTGATGTAATAAATAGCGACTCGCTAAATAACTTGGCGGATGGCCCAAAACAACTGGACAAGTACTTTTACTCGTGTCAAATGGAAGCAGAGAAATTTTCCTAAAACATCAATTTCCTGAGTTTTAAAATGAATACAATCACAAGTTTGTTTGATTTTTCCAAGCCAGTTGTTTATAATGAGCAGAACTTAACATTCATCCCCCAAGAATAATCAAACTAATTAGTTTACCTGATTTCAGTAAGTTACCGTATTCTGTTGTGATAGCTATTGTGGAGCCCTATCAGAAAATAAATTGGTAGATTGTAATAAAGTGTTAGACAGGCCTAATTTGAATTTTCATTTGTTTTTTAAGGGACTGTTATGAAACTGCACTCCAACTTTGTGCAATTTTCTATGGAAAAAAATATTCACTACCGCAATTGCACTTTTAACTATGCTTTTTAATGATTCATCTAAGTTGTTTTCCGTAAAGCTTTCTAGGTATCTTGTTCTTGGTTGATTAAAACCTTATAAAATAAAAAAAACTTGGATAAATTTCAATGCCAATGAACATTACTCACCTTTGACTTATCTTGCGTTGTTGGAATGGTGCATTTGTATTTTTCTTTATTACTCGTTACAACTGTTATTGATTCACTCTCAGGAACATCCTATTTAGAACATAAATAACTAAATATTTATTGAAGGACACACTCGACTATCAAATTAGTTTCTTAGGGATTGTTGCAAATAAAAGCAAGCTGTCTTAAAACAACCTTACATAATAATCGTACATAATAACTGAATGAAAGAAAAGTTATTTTTCCTTTAAGTTTGTTGTTCTTGTATCAAATGGCCTAGTTATAAATTAGTTGTCAAGCAGGTGAAGTGTGAGAAAGGGCCAAGTGGCCAAACATACGCCTCTGTCAAAATAAAGTGGCCTATTTTTAATTTAATTTCATAACTTCCTTTCTTCATGAATAATTCATCCTTAGATCAAGTCTCCCAACTTAATCCTACCTAAAAATAGTTTTTAAAACATTAGTTGTTATTCTGAGTTTGATAACAACGTTTCACCTACAAAAACATTTTACCAAAGAAAGACAGGCTTCCATGGCCAAGTAGGCCTAATAAATATATTTTTAGCTAGACCTTCTGGCAATTTCTTTGGGACCAGCCTGGCCACTAAGCATTTATAACTTGAAGGGCAAGGTCAAGCTTTGAAGAGGTCAGCTGATCTTGGGCTCATTTTGTATCATGGTAAATAAGCTTTAATACCTCTTAAAGACAGGGAAGCAGCACAAGCTGCATAATTTGACCGAAATATGAGTTAAGGATGAGTGTAGGATGAGCATGGCGTGATCTTGTAGTCTTGTTACTAATGCTGACACGTTCCATAGAGAACTAATAATTAATAGCCCAACAGCCGATGGAAAATAAGGGACCTACAGATTAATGTGGGATCCGAACCACAATTTCGCCAAACTGAACCCTTCACTTGTTCTTTCGCCTTTCTTTACTTGCAAACTGGTCTAAGTATAAGGGTGGCTTGCTTTGTAGCTCAACTTGGGCTGCCATTTCTATTGGTGCTGATTATACTTCATACCTTACATGAAATGGTGATCTACCCAGGTAGGTATTTTAAGCCAAGTGCGATCGGGAGATGAGTGTGGGATGTTTGCAGCGTGATCTTGTAGTCTTGTTAATGAGTGACTAAGGCTGACTTGTTCCATAGACAGGAACATCAATTAGTCGATTGGTAGCCCAACAGCCAATGGCAACTAAAGGAACTACAGTTAGGCCTACAGTGAAATCTGAACCCTGATTTCACCAATCAATTAAGAACTGATGTTATTACTGAGATGGTTCTACGAATGACAGTAGTATTCACCAGTAACGGTCATTGATTCTGTCTAGCGAGTAGGCCTAACCCATCCACAAGCCAACGTTAATAACCATCCAACTGCCGTATCACTTATAATGTGACATCCCAAGTTGATGGATTGTAGAACACGCCACTGTCTCAGTCTATATAATTGTAGTCTGGTCATTAAATAAAGTTCTATGTCATTTCATATTTTTAAATAAAACTGTTTAGGCCTCCTACATCAGACAAAAAAAAGAACCATGCAAACTGATATTTAACTAGAGGCCTAGGCCTTTGCCTGGTGAACGATGTGACTATCCATGATTACAAGTACAGGTTAATAGCCTATTATGTTAATAATAACTTACCAAAAGATCAGTGGCATCCTTTCCGGGCCAATTAATTTTAAATAATACAGTGTCATCAAATCCCTGGATATCAGAACACAACACTCCACTCAAAAATACTATGCCCAAAAACATAAATATAACGAATGAAATTGATTTCATTTTGGATTATTAATTACTTCGTCACGATTCGATGGTTGTACTATCCTAAAACATATTGAAAGAAAAATAGTTAATTAAATAGATAACAATTAATTACTGGATTAGCTATTGTAACGTAGACAAATTTGATTCGTCGTCTGATTTGCCTGCTGACATTTTGTTGTTGTTTGGATATTGGAACTGGAACAGCTGCCATCTTCGCAAAGAGTATCTTGAATGTCTTCTTCACATAGAGTAGCTTTAAAGTACCTAATTATTAATAATAATTATTCGATGTTTCTGTCCAAGGCCATGTTTTGTCATTTGCACACAATTGAGAAGACTGACATAATATCGTCAATTTTTGTTGTTACGTAATATAATTTGATATTCTAACCTAAGTCTGGATTTCTATTCTCAAAAACAAACTAGACCATAACCAGAATTCAGAACAGATCTTAAATATTTTGTGATTTCCACGACCGTGTTTCTAGAACGGAAACTTTTTCTTCATGACCGCAATATTGGGTGGTTATTTATTTATCCCCCGTGTTTCAACACGTAGTAGCGGAAAATTACCCCCATGAAAACGCGCATACCATGTTGACATCCCAATTGGCTTTAAACGTATTTGAGAAACAACCAGTGTAGCGATTGGAACCTTGAAACACACCAAACAGACCAATAAATCATTAGATTATCAACATGTATTTGCTTTCCAATCAAATGATGTGATATACTGTGGAAAAGTATCCACAGTATTTTAGTCACACAAACTTCTAAATTGTTGTTACTGATTGGCAACCTAATGCGACTTTTCGTGCCCGTTTTTTCTAGCGGCGTCAAGTTTGTTGGGCTTTTATGCCACCCAAACTGCACTGGTATACCAAAGTTATTATTATCTATATATGTTCTTTGGGGCCTTAATATTTGTTATTGACGAATTCATCTTTGATATCAACCCAATGTGGGCGACAAAACAACCTAACGAACTTGACGCCGCCCGAAATAAAACGGGCACGAAAAAGTACATTGGGTTGCCAATCTATAGTTCTTCATATGTATTATCACTGAGTTTTGTAACTTGACTATTCGTTCTTAACTGTTAATATCAGCTATTTTGCTATGCATTTATTTATCCTTGTTACACTCATTTCCTTGTTGGTCTTATATAAATACAGTCACATTATTTTTGCGGTCCTATTTAGAAGTTTTACAATAAGAAAATACGGAAATAGCACCTCGAAAGGACGCTTAGAACGTCCGAAATTGAATTTTTAAAGAGGTTAAAAGTAGCAGTTGAGAAAAGTTTATACGGCCGCCATTTTGGATTAGGTGATTCGATTAAGATCAAATTTGAGGCATTGTAGGATCTTTTCCGTTAATTCACCACCACTATTTTCTTTTGTTTTCCGTTAGTTCACCACCATTCAGAATCTAAAATACAGTAAGAAAGTCGTTCTGACTAATTAGGAATATTGAATTCGGGGTTTCCTTTACTTGCAGTATTCGTGAAAGCCTTTTCTTATCGGATAACCGGACCGTCCGGACCGCGCGCTCAGCGGGCAGTCTAGACAGTGATTAGCGAGCGGCAACAATTAATTATTTAGGTGTCGCAAGTGAATGTAACAGTGGGGAGAGTTCTGTGCGTTTTTTACGTTCATTGAGCGCTGGCTGTTGTAATACTGGTTATCAGTCGATGTTAGGACCTAACATAACCTAACCTAACCTAACCTAACCAACTCATCAAATACATTAAGTAGTTCTGGCTACCAAATAAAGTATCTTTAAAGTGTAACAACGTAATTAATATGTGTATTGTTTTTGTGTTTTTATGTCAAGAATAATTTTAAAAAGTTTTTTTTATGCACTTCAGGTTCAGTTGAGACAATAGAACATGTAATTCTACATTGTCCACAATATGAATATGCCAGAATCAATTGTTTTAAAAAAATCAAAGGGTTAAACAGCAATAGCAATGGAGAGAAAATTAAAAAAATACTCTCAAGTATGGACGTTGAAATTTATAAGGAATTAACTAGATTTCTGGTCACCATCAAAAGAAAGATTTAAAAAGGAAATTATGAAAAAAATCAATAACTCATCACACAATCAAACACAACACACATTCCCGTGGCCGAGGGTTCTTCTTTCCGTGGTCCCCCTTCCTTTTCGGGTTAGGATAGGCCTGACGGACCCCTGGCCGAGAAGACTTTGACACCCAAACCCCTAATCCTGTCTAAACCATCCTTTAGATTTTTTCCCTCTTTCAACATGATACATCGACTAACAAAAACAAAGAAAAAATTTAAAAAAAGTTTAAACATAAATGTGTTACTAACAATTCTAAATGTTGTTTCAGAAAAAAAAGGTGAACTAAAAACAACCAAGGCAACCACAGAAGAATTCAGTGATAAGATAAGTGAAAAATTAAGTGAAAATTAGACTGCATGGCTTCTACGCCAAGTCTTGCCATTTAGGCACAAAGATAATTAAAAAAAAAATTTTAAAAAGTTGTTATAATACTCTTTTTTGAACAATTAAACGTTTAAATGGTGAGTAAATATATTATTTCGCAGTACTAGTTCTAACCCTATTAATTCTCAGTCTATGGATATTAATTTGTAAATGCGAGGTATAACAGAAAAGACCCTGAAATGGCTACTAACGCGAGTACAAGTGGCGTAAAAAATACGGACCGGAAAATCAGTTTGAAAAAATGCTGGAACATATTTCACAGTTCAGCCACCACAGTAAAGAGGGACGTCGTCAATTATTATTCTTGGATTTTCTAAACGAGTCCATGCGCAGAAAATTTCCGCGCATGTAGGGGAGGTGAAACCCCTCCCGTCATTCATCTTTCCCCTTCAAACTACGGAATGGATTAGAGGAACTATTTCTTTTTCGTATGCAACTGCTATTTAGAAACATGTTTTTAATGTTAACTGTTATTTTACCGGTCGCAGATGCAACAGTTTCTTTTCACTGTTATTCAAAAGACAGCTGTGAAGAATTTTTTGGGTTTCTTATTTAGATCAGAGGATGAAAAGAAAATTTCGAGCACAGAAAGTTTTTTTGTCGTGCATACTATATGAAATAGCGCATTTTAAGGGCATATTTTTCACGTTAACCACTTTTTTAACGTTTATCTTGACAATCATAGAGTGTGCGTGGTACATTTTTCCATCTCCGTAGTGGTGAAGAACAAAAATGTAAAGATTCCTCACAACTGAACTTGGCACTGCGTGTTTACCAGGCCTAGAAAACATTCGCAACGAGCATGTTAAAATTGAACCTTAGGTGTCTGCCTGGTGTAGGCTTATTAGTGCATGAACAAATTAGGTAACGCGAATATGAACCAATTATAAGACTCTTATACGTAAAATATCGGAAATTAGGATGTACTAAAAACACACATAGTTATATGATTACATATGTAGAGCTTATTTGGTTTTTAAACACCGATTAATACTTTTTGAAAAAGCCTCTTTTGATTGATTAAAAAACTTTCAGCATGGATCGTTCCTAAGCGCTCTTTCAAGGCCTCAAACAGCATAATACACCGAATGTTTGCAGGGAAAGTCAGGTTCACCCTGGTTCGACGATAGTGAACTCCTACCATTTTTTACGTTCACTCCTGCTCGTTATATATCGCATTCGCATTCGTCAGCACTCGATCTAGTAGGACTAAAGCCCTAACCATATAAATTAGAGCATCAGAAAATCCCGCACCGTCTTGGATATCAACGTTAATTTATCCGCTTAACGCTGATGCCTTCTTTTATGTTTATTGGTTCGCGAGTTTGAATCGCTAAAATAGTGGCACTTAACGTTGGTCTTGAGTGACTGCACCCATTCTCACGCGGGAACGCTAGCGAACTACATCGAGCGTCTGAAAAAATAAGGGTAGGCTACTGTTACTCTTGCCGAGTTCTAGGATCAAATACCATTAGTTTTAACCCTCTCCCATCAATATATACGATTTTCTAAACGCCTAGTTAACTTCCTAATTAAAAATATAAACTAAACTAATAATAGATTAATTCAATAAAAAACCTAATATAACTTAGTACTTGAATTATACTGTGATTATTTTTGAGATAAGTATTGTAACAGCCATTTTGTGCAAAACATTATCCCTTAAAAATAAGCATTCACATATATAATGTGTAACTAATCCATTTTTTAACATTATTTATATTCGGCCATAGATAGGCCTATTTCTTTTCTTGCTGATAGCCTTAATTTAAAAAGCTATCAACAGCTGTTTTATTTTGAAAACCATTTTATTCTTCTCCCGACGACATGAAAACAAACATTCGTTACTAATACAAGTTACAAAGTATTAGGTTCAAGGATCATCGTATCAAAGTGACGTATATAACAGATGTCAAGAAACTGTTAAATTAAAAAAAAAACATATTTGCTTCAGCCAATCGTGATCGAGCATTTCACGTTGAGGGACTGTGATTGGTTGACACTTCCCCTCATAAGATTCTCCATCTCTTTCGCACAGTATCTCAAAAAGTGGTCCCGTTAAGATAATCGGTCAATAATAAATTGTGTGACTTTTCAATTTCGTTATTTATTTTCCTTTTTTTCTTGTTGTTTTTAATTAATCAATACTGTAAAATGTTGTAAACTAAACCTACTTTAATTTAAAATAGAATTGGTGGTGAATTAACGTTTTCATAAGCAAAAAATAGTGGTGGTGAATTAACGGAAAAGATCCGTGGTGTCTTTTTTCTACTAAAAAAGAGCTTTAATTTTATGTACATAACAACCTATGCTTACATTTAAGATTTTCTTTTGACTCCTAGTGGGCCGTCCCCCTGAGGAGGTAGGGGTGACTGAACACGTTATAAAATAGTATGTTGTGTCCAAGAGACATTTTATAAGTTTCGTAGGTCAGTATTTAATATTAAAAAAATTACGAAGCCGATCCGAGACTTTTTGAACACCCGTTATATATTTTTTATTTTCCCAGTGGGGGCAATGGCCCCGACTGGCCCCCCTGCTGTCGCGCTTGCTTTTCTCGCTTCTACTGGGACTAAAAAAAACTGCTAAGACATTAATAATAAATAAAAATACAATAATATAGTCTTACCCTAGTAAATAGAAAAAATATGTTTGTGGTCCTACCCTCAATATCAACTATAAAAATCTATAAAATCTTTCAATCTGTAATTTCGTACCTCTTGTGATTGTAAGGCTGTAGCCAATGGGGGGGGGGCGAGGGGGTCAAAACCGCCCCAAAAAAGTTAGAACTGCGTAAAAATAAGTTAGAAAGTTAGTTTTTCCATTTCCTGTAACCGCAGAGCCCAAACCCCTCCAAAAAAATCTTCCTGGCTATGGCTTTGTGTGATTGGATGTGGAATGTATAGTTTGAAGAGGTCTTCTTAAGGTCCTCTTTAAACGTGGACGCGCCTAAGTGCTCCACCGTCAAGGTCTGCTAGCGTCTAACTCTACCACTTTTTCTGTAAAAGGATGTGTTGAAAAATAAGCCAACTGCACACATTTTTTTATTCCCCCCAAGTTTTACATTGGGGAATTGAATACGCAAGATTGCTGCCTCAGTAATCTGTATAAAGTATCTTTCAGAGAGATGACGGTTCATACCAAGTTTCATAAAGATGTGTTGATGTGTTGAGAATGTTGAGAATGAGTATCAGCTCTCAATGGGATTTGTATTTAAAAAACAACGGGTGGGGATTTGGGTGGGGCAACGGGGCCCCAACATTTTATCTACTATATATTTGTCAAATACCACTCAGTGGAAACATCGTACAGCCCAAACTACTTGACCTAGAACCTTGAAACTTTGCATGGATGTTCCTCTTAGGGCGTAGACATCCGCTAAGAACGGATTTTACAAAATTCGTAGTATAAAGGGGTTTTTGGCGAGGCCGAAGTTTTCAAATTTTCCCATTTAAAAGTATGTTGGACGATTTTTGTTTACATTTTTAATGTTCATAAAACAATCAGCTGGTAGTTAGCTTCGGAAATGTATACGTTGATACAGATGATAATAAATTTTTTTCTTTGATCATGGCTTCATTGATTTTTGTTGATTTGTTTCAAGGACATAATTATGTACTATATAAAAGTTACATTTAGTTTAGATAAAATCCACTATTAATTAGTTAAGTGGTACCATCTATATTTCGGTAGTGGGAGTTACGCAGTTTTAAACGTGAAGAGCATACTGCCTTTTGTGGCTGAGACTAAATCCCGGTAAGATGGAAAGAGAAAAGAACAGTGGTTTTTCAGTCACAAATAGAATGTGCTGAAATGATATGATTCTTTGATCTACTTATGTAAAAATTTATAAATTATACAAATCCCTGATTGTAAGTTATATTTATACTATCTTTTCTACTGTATTTTTGTCAAATACCACTGACCTA
Organism: Flexamia atlantica; assembly: GCA_035578135.1. Classification (NCBI taxonomy): domain Eukaryota; kingdom Metazoa; phylum Arthropoda; class Insecta; order Hemiptera; family Cicadellidae; genus Flexamia; species Flexamia atlantica. The sequence goes on along the minus strand of JAQJVK010000003.1, from coordinate 12,296,070 downwards.
TCCTATGTACAGCCAAAACTACTTAACCTAGAACCTTGAAAATTTGCATGGACGTTCCTTACAGAGTGTTGACATTCACAAAGAACGGATTTTTTTAATTCGAGGTTTTCAGAGGTTTTTCGTGGAGCTGAAGCTTTGAAAATGCCCCATGTTCATGTAATGAATGATCTTTTGTTTAAATTTCCAATTTTATTCAATCAAGCATATTAGCTTCACAAACGGATTCGTTGTTACAGCTGATTTATAATTTGATTCCTTTTATCATGGTTTTGTGGTTGTTTTAATGATTTTGTTAGGTTATTCGTACTATATAAAAGTTACATTTGGTTTAGTTTCGTACCTTATACGTTCAATCATAAGCTCATTATGTGGTACCATATTTTTAGGCAGCGGGAGCTGTAGTTATTTCCTTAGGCCGTCCTTCATGTTTTTAATTACAATCATGCCAGTTACAATAATTTGGCAAATTCCTTTTTCATCTAATTCGACAGTGTCCCGACTTTTCACGAAAAATAAATGCTGCAATCAGTGGTTGATCTTAAATTATTCCTACCCGTCCATATTTTAAGTTAAAAACTAAGTGAATCGAGTTTGAAATACTGCCCATGGATAGCACCATAACTGTTTCGAACATTCAGCCCTTTACTGTACTTAATTGATGCCCTACTAGGCAATCCAGGGACGTAATGGTAAATCTACAAGGAAGTACCTTAAAATCGACACATTTGGTGTTAAAATCGGTCCGGCCGTTTTCGAGTTATAACGGTGAAAAGAAAACCTTCACTATCTACTGTGGTATCCTACATCCTACTGTGGTATCTACATTTTATCCTACATTCCGCCATAAAACAAACATATCTCTACATGACATATTCCTTAATATAAATATTTTCTATTCAGTCCTCCAGATTCTTCATATCAAGGTTAGACGATAATTTTTATCGTGAGCCATAGAATAAATATGCGTGAGCGAAGCCACGGGTTCTGCTAGTCTCACATAATGAAAGAGACAGGGTCTTATGCTCAACATGTGCTGCAAAAAGGACAGCTTTTTGGTCCTAATGAAAAATACCTTTAAACTAAGTAATTTAGTTAACGCACTCTATGATACATATGGTATAGCATATTAGAAAACCCTCTTTTAAAAAAATTAAATTGCAAACGTTTTTAATAAAAAAAGGACCAAAAATAAAATTCATCTCGTTAAAACTTTAGTTACAAAATTTATTAATTAAAATAATACAACAGAATAAACTTAAACAAGAAAGTGGTCAAAACCGAATACTGAATCCACGGAATTCCTGGCGGGCGAGGTACTCGAAGTTGCTGAGGTCACAGCGCTCGATGACGCAGCCCGGACTGCCGGTCTTGGACAGCCACGCCACCCTGGAACATTAATATAGATAAATAAATAAATAAATAAATAAATAAATAAATAAATAAATAAATAAATGAATAAATGAATAAATGAATAAATGAATAAATGAATAAATAAATAAATAAATAAATAAATAAATAAATAAATAAATAAATAATAGTCCAGGCAATGAATGCTCAAAAAAGGGAAAGAGGGAAATGCATGGAACACAATTTTTGACTTTGCAGCTTTGTTTGGACTTGTTAGGAGGTGAACATATCAAAAGTCCCCGCCCGTAGCCCGTAGCGGGGGAGGGAGGGGGTCTGAAGGTGCCGTTTTTAGGTTTTCCCTGATTATCTTTAAAGCTATCAACTTTGAGCATTCCCTATTAAATTGGAAATTAAAGAAAATTAAATTTCCTGTAAGAAAAGTATATAGTAAGTCTATTTTGGTCCAGCCATTCATAAGGTAAACACTAATTTTATTGATATTAAAAAAAACCCTTCCATATAAGAAATACATTTGTGTGTAACGTATATGCCCAATAGGGCAACGATTTTTCCACCTGAAGAAAAATAAACAACATTCATGAAATAGTTACAAAATTTCCAGTAATTTGATACCTCAGTTATATAAATTCGTTCAAAGTAAAGGTCTTGGTAAGCTCATAAAAAAGTCATTTTTGAAGGAATTTTTACTAATATTGTTACTACTACAGTACTTTTTTGTGAGCTTGCCCACACCTTCATTTTAGACCAATTTTTATGATTGATGTTTTAAATTACTGGAAATTTCGTCAATATTTCCTGAACGCTGGAATTACTGGATTTTTTTAATATTTCATGAATTTTTCACGAATCACTTTTCTAGTCATACAGAATGGTTTTTATACCTTTTAGGCAAGTGATGCAATGTAGTCAAATATATGGTTAGCATGTGAAGTTTCTACTCCTGAGGAATCTTCATCAGGCTACGACATCAGTCTTGGAGTAGTACAAGAAGATCAACAATTTGATGAAGCCTGATGCGTGATGAAGATTTTCATGAGTCGAAACTGCAGTAGCAATATATTATTTGACTACGCTGAATCACTTGACGTTAAAGGTATTTAAGTCGTTCTGTATAATGTTCATAAGTATGAATGTTTTTGAACACCTGTTTAAATAGCGTTTCAGATTTTGTGAAATTCATAAAGAATAAAATTCATGAGGCCAAAAGCGATGAATTTTATAAGTTATTCAATATAAAAAGATATGCGCCTTTCCGTTATAAACTAATGAACTGAGTCGGTTATTTCCAATTAATTGATGAAGCGAAGCGAATCCTGGGTTGATAAAATTTTCCAGAGTGTGTATGTTTATCCGCTCGGTATAAAATAACGGTAGAATTTCATGCCTTGAAACTTTCACCATCTTATTATTTTGATTTCCGATAGGTAATAAAGTATAAATTAGATTTTTTAAGGCTTGAATTTTAAAATACTACTTTCAGTAGTGACTTGACTTCTAAAACCCACGTTGACTCGTGTAGTTTGTTTTGAAAAGCGGCTGCATTTGTTTTCATTCTGTATTTCAAAGTAAATAAAAGAGCTTCATGAATTAAGTAACTCTCTTTTAACTTGAAGACGAAATTATTCAATAATATTAAAAATAATAGCCAAAAAATTGATATTTGCATTATACCCGAGTGAACTGTTCATTGGTTTAAAAAAAGGCCAAAGCATGTTTAATGGGCAAAAAATTATGTACGTCATTTATTTGTGGTGGAGTGTTTAGCAGAGGTTAAGTTTAACAGTTCAAATGACCTATGTCGAGACCATGACATTGTTTTGGAAGGCTAAACAGGTAAGATGAACTAGGCTAAAAGATTTCTAAATCATGCAAGTTAGAAATGGTATTAATATGATAAAAAGACTCATGTTGTTGGTCCAACACTTGTAACACTAGGCCTAAACTTAAGTTCGATCACAATTCAATTTTTATTATTTGTTAATTCAACCCATTTATCATTTAGTTTTCATCAATTATTATAAGAATTTCACCAAACTCTTTAAGGTTATAAGCCTTGGTAACCATCAAGGTTTTCAGTTTTTATCTACTCTTAATGTTAAATTGGGTGCGTTCAGCCGCAGTTACCGGTGTCTAACCGGTTACCATAGTCACTAATAGGCAAATCCACCGCATATTGACAATCAACAATGTCCAGTTACTTACTGAATCCACCGTAAACACAACATCGACGGATGCACAACAATGGTCGGTAGGTGGTACGTCCACCGCTACCGTTCACTTATTATAGGTTAGTAGATTACCCACCGGTGATTGCGGCTGAACGCACCCATTGGTTTTGGCAGTTGGGCTATTAATTAACAGTCCTGTCTAAGGAACATTTTGACCTTAGTCAGTAACCAACAAGACTACAAGATCGCGCCACAATACATCCTTCACTCAACTGTCATTCATACTTGGCTTAAAATAATACCTATCTAGGAAGGTCGCCATTTCGAGCAATGATTCATGTACTTCTGTTCATAGGTTATGTTTGGCGCTTGGATCAGTTTTTGGTATAAGGCTAACCAAAAACAAGTTACCAATATGACATTGATGCCCATCCTATTCTCAAACAAATTGGATCAAGACCAATAAGTTAAAGTAAGTTCAAGTTAATGCAGGTAAATTATATTAATAAGCTTAATAACTTTAACTGTAACTTATATTATGCAGGCCTATACTCAGCAATAGCTCGTACCAATAGCTCAATCAAATACATTAACATGATATTTTTTGCAGGCCAATATTCAGTATTAGCGCAATCCAATTACGTGATGACTACCTTAGTAAACACAATCCTCAATTTATGATCTGATGTCAGTCATTAATTTCTTATGTTTTGCTTTTTGAGTTATCGTTCTCACGTCCAATTACAGTGAAACATGATTAGATCTATAGTAACGGTTGATATTAGAAAGAGGCGTAATTACATCACTAAACAAATTATCGAGGTTTTACCATCGAAAAATCTCTTTATTTTCCTCCCAAGACCTTCAATTCAGGCTGCGCCAAAGAGCAGATAGTAAAAATACAATGTAATCCTCCAAATAGTGGCAAAAATTCAAATATGAAACTCTTACCGGGTTCCCTTATATTGCAAATGATAGGGTTATTGAATGTACCTTTGATGTTTATTGAAGTTATCTTTTTTAAAAAAAGGTGCCGTTGTCTTTTTGGGCCTTTCTATAACACTGACTAACTGACCGACCGACCGATAGTGTTATGTAGAATAACATGTTTTAGAATGATTGTAGTCCGTTGGTGTCACCAAGTAAATCAAGCTGTGAAATTTTATATAGGCTTATATGAATCAACATGTATGCTAATTTGAATTGTTTTTCTACTCCATGGCATTTGGTGGCACTGATTTTCTAATAAGTTCTTAGGAATTTTGTTTAAGAACTTTCCATCGGTGCTTAGTTTTGAAAGCTCTGTGAAATATTATTAACATCTTTTTTTAAGGCTATAGCCCTATCTACTCGTTGGTACATGGTGGCCATCGACTTGCTGTCCTTAACTTATGGGAAAATAACATTTCTGGTCCTTGGGTCAGTCAGCGTTTTAAACAGACCCCGTCTTTTTACCATGTATTTACCCCCCGCACATAAGCCTTTGGCCTGTGCGTGGAAGTTATCAAGCAAAGCAAAGCAAAAGAGAGAGAGCTACCTATTTAAATGTCTCACCTAAATAAACAAAGGCCTACCTGAACAACACACATTATTAATCACCCGAGCACTAAGTATTTGAATTCGGTTGTTTTCTCGTACAACAGTAGGATAACGGAAGTTTTTTTAGGGGGCCCATGTGCAAATTGCGCATTTTAATGTTTGTTTCGAATTTTTAATCAGTCATTGACTCTCAGCAGTTCTCTGTTCTTGCCAAAGTTTACGCATAGGCCCTATTTTCCCTAATCTTGTCGTATCGTTTTCCTATATGCCTTCTTCTTCGTTATGTTTGAGGGTTCAATTTACAATATATTTATATAGTCTGTTGATCGTGGAGCTTTACCATAAGTAATGAGTTACCTGCCTCATTCTGCTACAATTACCAAAATAAAAGTAGCCCAAATTTATTTTTGAAAGCTGTATCAGATCATGTTTAGTGTTGCAGATAATCTATTTTTGTTTCAAATGTGACTAAAATTAATCTCAAGGTAACCAGCTGTTAAATTACAATCACATTTTAAAACCGTTATAATACAAATTGGTCAGCACTGGAGTGTTGAAAGCACCATCTAGAAATAAATCAAAAGCTTGGGGGTCAAAGTTGGAAAGGAAATGCCCAATTTTAAATATCAGTCGCCGGTACTCTACCTTACAAGCTGAAAAATGGATGTAACAGAGAAAACCCTTATTGTATTAAGTATATAGATAGGCCTATGATTTGTTTTATTTGATATTATTTTATATTGAAATTTGTTATTAGTTCAAAAAATGTCTTAAGTATTTTACAATGCTGTGAATTAAACATCTGCATTTTATAGCAAAGAAATAAGAGTTATGATAATTAAACCATTAGTTCAAATAAGATTTGAACTAATTATCATGTACTATCCTACAGTTTTTATGGTAAATTGCAATATAAATAATATAATTTTTAGGATATGTGTGATTTTTAAAACTATGATTTATTTATTTAGGTCTTAATAAGTATTTTGGTTTTTTGTTTTTTCAGATGCTATAAAAACAATGGACAATGTATTGATACTGACAAAGAGACAATGGGCCCATCCAGACACAGTCACCAAAGACTTAAGATGACTCCACCGCATCCTGACAGTCAACAATGTCCGTTTAGTAAATGGACGGACCATAAAAATGTTTCGGGGTATGCACAATGCATGGTAAGCCCAGTTGATAGTAAATCCAACCTCTTAACACTGGTAGTTAAATTCCTCTCCTATAAGGGCGGCTGAACATGGCCAACATAAAATTCATTAATAAGGACCAAGAAACTTAAGTATTATGCGGTATTTTGGCCTAATCTAATGATAATTTAACCTAAAGCCAAGCTGTCTAGGTACCTTAATAACTTTATAATCATATAATTTTATACAGGGTATTGATAAAAAACCCTTCAGGACTTCGTGATATGGTTACATCAAAACTAAGAAAAAAGTTTCTATAAACATGGGTCCTCAAATGCTGGGTTATCCGTCTGTCGGTTTGTATGTGGTTTTAACATGATTTTGCATAACTTTGGAACTACTAAAGATATCAACTTCAAACTTGGTACGTATGCTGACTAATAGGACCTGTTTTGGTGCGGAGCACCAAGTTTCTACTTTGTACCATTTCAAAATGGCAGCCATTTTTATATTTTAAAACTAAATATCTTAAAAACCTAATTTTTTAAGATATTTAAATTTTTTTTGTAAATTTTACAAAAATCGTATAAGAGACAATCTTATCTAATGGATGTAGGGACAAGGTGGACAGATGGCCCTCATCTTGGTCGCCAGCACACCCCCACCTACCCTGCCATCCAACCCAGCCTCCCTTGGTAGAGGACTTTAAAAAATCTTCACTGAAAGACAGCCAAAGACTGCCTCGAGTCGTTACAACTTCCATTAACGTACCATTGCAGGTTACGTTAAGTCGCAAAAGCCAGTTGATCCCACTTAGCCTTTGACATAGGCTTTACCTTGATATCACGGAAAGGAATGTTACTTCAAAATTTGAAAATAATGAGATAAAAATTGTTACCAATATAGTGCCAAAATACAGACAAAAACCTAGATAAATATTTATGTATATAAACAATTTTATAATTTTTTTGGGCATAAAGAATGTAGATGAAGACAAATAAGTGTAAATTCAAGTCAAGGCCGGTGAATCTGTTTAATAAATTCTGTTAAAAACTTAACTATATATTTTGTGCAGGCCTGTAAGTTACTCAGAATTTGCTCAATCTAATACATGAAGATTAACTTAATAAAAATAATTCTCTTAGGTGATCTGATAATCAATCATTGATCTCTTGTGATTGGTTATTTTAGTTATCGTTCTCACATCCGATTATAAGTTTAGTAAAAAAAAATTAGGCCTAGCCTATAGTAACATCCAATAATAGGAAGATTTATTAATAAAAAAAAAAACTTAAGAAAATATCAAAATTTGGTCATCGAGAAATCGTTTGATTTTCCTCCTACAACATTCATTGCAAACTGGGCCAAGTACCGGTACCAGATTATGTAAATATTATGTAATCCTCCAAAAAGTGGTAAAAATTCAAATATTGAACATATACCCCATACCTTTTTTACAAATAATTACAAACCATACGGTTGTTGAATTTCAGTTATAGTATTGTAATGCTTATCAAGCACATGATATTAGTCTTACATAGAGCTCTCTTATGTGTAGGATGTTAATTTTACTTAATTCTGCCATTTGACTTGATTGGCAATTACATATATTGAATCTCTAAAGGATTAATTAACATACGGTACAGAGACATTTGGGCCAGGTTGACAATTTGCTGAGGGTCACAGGCACCCTTGGATAAAAAGGTCCTCATTTCCTTTACCGAAATTATATTATTGTTTTAAAACTAAAATTAAAAAACTAAGGAAAAAATTTTTATTTCTTAAATAAGTTATGCTCTTCAATGTTGTAAGGCCATTAAGTTAATTTGACTTATTTTCAATGATATATTAGCCTACCTCTATTTGTATTTTAATAATACCAAGCAGTAAAAGAGTATTCAGGCAGCATGCTGTCATGTCAAGGCGAATTTAAATTTTTAGCTTAAATTGCAAATGTCAGAACTAAAAATACCCCCGTTGCAGCAGACCTGCATACTCAGCGAATTTCAAGTGCAAAACAACATATTTCGATCCAACATAGCGAGATTTGACATGTTTTTACTGTAAGCTCCATAAGAATAACATGGGGAATGAGTATGCAGGTTTGCTGCTACTGGTATATTAAAACTGGGTGGTTTTAATTCAATTTTTAGTAGATCTGAACTAGAAGAAGCCATTTACCAAGTTTTATCAAGATATGTTGAGAAATAAGCGAGATATAGAATTTTACTTATTTCCCATAAGGTTAACATTGGGACAACGTACTGTGTTTACCAATTTCAATATCTCGGTAACCAATGGACATAGAGCTATGATTCAAAATACTAAATTGTTTGTTTTTTTGGGCTGAATTCAATGGTGCCAATAAAAATATGAAAAATTTTATTTTTCTATGTAAAAATCTCAAAAAACCCATTTTTGGGGGGTTTACCCCCCTTTACCCCCCTTCTGGTGGTCCGATCGGGCTGGTTTACGAACTCGTCCGAATAATTACTACTTTACACGTCTATGCCAAATTTCATTCCGATTGGACCATTTTTTGCGCAAGTTATCGTGCTTAAAGACACATATATATATATATATATATATATATATAGATATATATATAGATATATATATAGATATATATATAGATATATATATATAGATATATATATAGATATATATATAGATATATATATAGATATATATATATATATTTATGAAAGTGAACGAATGGTGTTTTTGGCATCTGAGGACCTCAAAAAGAAAAGTTATGATGGTTTTAGGCTTAGGTCTTACCATGAGACCTACGGTAACAGCTTCTTCCCTATAGGGGAAATTCGCTAAAAAAACAAAGTTTGAGCTTTTATCTCTTCAGAAAGTTAAATGGGGTTTTTAATTCATTCCCTATCCTAACTGGCTAATCAGACCATAGAAAATAATATCTCTACCAAATTCTTAGAGAATTGGTCGATAATTGAGGCCCATAGAGTGCAAAATTCCATTTAAACATGTTTAGTAAGTTTACATTTTTGATCAATAATCAATTATTTTTGGTGCTGCAACCTTGGGAGAGGACTAATAATTTATGTATTTTTAATGCACAATACATGATATTTATATTAGGGGCCTAAATCACCCTTTGGGCCAAAAAACTTCTTTGAAACATGAATCCCTCAAAAGTAGGTTTAGGGGTCTCCGATGTCTTGGACTTATGGACTTGACCTTTTTTAGGGGGGTTTTGTAGTCTGGGTTTCCCCACCCAACAGGAAAATTCTGTTAGGGTAGACCGTGGAAATGCCATCACCTTAAGACATTTTTAATTTTAATATTTTTTCAAGTTTAGTCACATATTTTTTAGCGTTGGATTCCATTGAATCGGTCTCATCCGCAGAATAATATATTAAGTTGGTAATATAGTATAGTTTAGTAGTATAAAAAAATATATTTTCGTAACCCTCGCAAGGTGTCAGTATTTCCCCAGTGACCCGGGCAATACCGACAGTGACTTGGGGTAATGCTGACATAGGTGAGAAGTGACAAAAATATTCATATACCTATAGTCTATTGTTACATAAAGTAAAGCATAAGGTATAATACGCAAAAAAAGTATATGCATTAGAAAAAGTGACCTTCCATTACTAATTTAAAGAGATCATGAAGTGTAATTCCAGGCATTCCCACTTCAGCTGCAACACTGTTAGCCAATCTTTGTTATGGACCAACCAAAATTGCCCTTTTAAAGGGTTCTTCATCCCTTTAACCCTTCTGTTGCCCATTTTCTATATCTCACATCAGGAAGATAATAAGAAGAAATGTATAGACTCTACAAACCCCATAGCGATATTATTTTTTTGAATAGGCAATATACACCCCTGCCGGCAAAGCCGTAGCCAGGACATTTTTTTGGGGGTGTTTGGGCTCTGCGGTTACAGGAAGTGAAAAAATAACTTTTTAACCTTTCATTTAAACACAATTTCAACATTTTCGGGGGGGAGTTTGACCCCCTGCCCCCCCCCCCCCCATTGGCTACGGCCTTGCCTGTCGGTATTGCCCCTTTTTGTGTGTCAACATTACCCCAGAGAGACAAGATGGCGGATTTCTAACCCTAGGTCGTCTTAACACTATCAATACTAAAAAACAAATATACCAAAATGTTTGCTTTGAAATACACTTTCTAGCTGACTATGCCTTAGTTCCGTAGGTATAATGGTTTAGGGCGTATATTAGTTAGTTTAGGAATCCAATTTTAGATCAAAGAGTGAAAAATTATTTTTAAAATCGTCACAAATAAACCTCTTTGACTGCTGACAAAAACTCTTTTGACTGTTTTGGTGTCTCCTGTAAGGTAGCAGCACTATCCAATAGCGTTTTACTCTCAAATTACAACCGCAAAGTAGGGTGTCGGAGTTGCCCGGGGTGTTGTTATTTCCCCGGTCTACCCTATTTCGGGCATTTTTTTGTGTTTTTTATGGTTAACGAAAATGAAAGGAAGCTTCCCCTGTAATCATAGGCATGCCCAGGATCCGTTCACTGTTGGTGCCAGATATGAAAAGTGTGCCCCCCCCCCCATTCACCAAGCCCATTTCTAACTAAACTTTTTATTCGAGAGACTTAAGCCTATTTCCGATAAGGTATTGACTTTTTCTCTATGATTATGATAATTTAAAGTAAATAATAGTGAAATGTTATACGTAGAACCTCTTCAATCCGAACTAACCGTGACCTAATTTGGATTGACTGGATGCGGCAAAATTACACATTATGCCCTATCGTCTTTTTCAGTAAGGTTGTTTTGCCGTAAAGTGCCTACCTAAGGTAATAATCACCATTTTCCCACAGTCGATGAATTCTTGGGATCTTTTTCACGGCCTTTTGAATGTTTCTCAAACTTAATTTTTCTATATTCATGATTTGCCTCCTGGCTTGATAATTGACTTGAAATTAATAGGTTACTAACCTATTTATTTTAAGTTAATTTTTCTGTTTATTAGGCCCCTATCCACGATTTGTAAAGACACACAATTGTTTTTCACGCCGTTTTGAAGTTTTGTATGGCTTCTTGCCGATTACCCCTGATGCCATGATTTTCCAAAGTAAATAAATCCCACCTGTAAATTGGGATAAGTCCATTTCTGTATCTTATAACATTTTTCTATGTTTGGGGGAGGGGGCTTGAACCCTCCGTGCTCCCTTCCCTGGTTACGCCATTAATACATTTTCATAGAAATTATTATCGACTTAAAATAAACCGAGATATTCATACAATCATTTTAAATATATTTTTACTTTAGAGAGATAAGGGGCACGCATCTTTGTCGTACCTTCTATTTTGATTGTAATTTTCAATGACATACTAACTTTTTCAATTTTTACTCATTTATGTTTTGAGATTAAAAAAATATTTATTTATTGGCTATTTGGTGCCCCCATTAGACGTGCGGTGGGTGCCAGGGCACCCACCTAAGCCTTTAGCAGATTAATAAAGGGGAAGCAAAAGGACAAAGGAATTTGTACTTGGAGTAGGTTTGGCCAAACTTAGATTGGGTGGTCAAAGATGCACCTTTATCCAGTGGATGTAAGAACAGGGCTTGAAGGGATAGGTGGCCCTTATCTCGGTCGCCATCACACCCCCGCCCACCCTGCCATCCAGCCCAGCCCAGCCCCCCCCCCCGAGTGGGGAACTTAAGTTATTCACTAAAAGACAGGTAAAAACTGCCCCGAATCGTGACAACTTCCATTAATATACCCTGATACTAAAGTAGCAAAAGCCAGTTAGTAGCCGGTTACTTGGAGTGAACTTGACCTTGATATCATAATATAAAGGAATGTTCCCTCCAAATTTGAAAAAAAATGAGATAGGCTTAACAGTTGTTACCAATAAAGTGACAATACACACACACACACACACACACACACACACACACACACACATTCGTGGCTGGCACCCTATCCGAGGACTTTAACTCCTCGCGGGGATCCGAGGACACCTATTAAATCTGATTTTTACAAATGAACGGACACGAGGAAATTTCCAGACAGAATTTAGAAACAGAGTTCATATCATACACACTTGAAATTTAACTTATTAAAAAAGTTGTGTTTTTCATCCGAGGACTTTGAACTTATAAAGTGCATACGAGGACAGGCCTTCTGCATACGAGGACACCTGTGTCTAGCACAACATCCAGCACCCTATCCGAGGACATCTTCTTCTCCGTTCTCCACTTCCTCTACCTCTTATCAGTAAGAGAAACTAAACTTTTTACGTTCCCACGCCCACGATACTTTCTTTACTCGAGAATAACAGGATGACAAAAAGGATAAAAACTTCTTACATTGGCATAACTAATCGTCTAGTTTTTATTCTAAATATAAAACCTTACTTTTATGTTTGAGCACGTTATAAACTTTATAAAACTGTATAATGTAGGGTAAATGTTCATGCATTAGTGAACAAAATGTCGCGTTTTAATTATTATCTTAATATTAATTCGTTAAGAATTTTTTCGTATGTCACGATTAATCAATCGAATTATCATTGGTCAAGGAACCTAGAAAGATAGATCAACTTTAAAAATCACCACCGTGTTGAGCGATGTTTTACAATTGCCGCAGTGGTAGCCCACACGCATGCGCTTTTCGCCTTTTTCCATCCCTCCTATCACCTAACTCCCGCACGGACGTGGTACTTGGTGTGGAATGGCTCGCGGTAAAGCGCCCGCGGCGGGTGCCCATGACCTTGACGCTGCACCTCACAAATAATGGGGGAAGGAGATAGCAAAAACAAATAAATGTCGGAAGGGGCAAGGGGAGGAGGTGAGCTGGGAGGCGAGGCGGAAGCTCGGTTTATCAACAGCTGTTACGTATGACTGCTATTATCAATGGGACGTGAGACATTGCTGATCTCTCACTGCCCCTGAAGCTTGGTTCTTATCATAACACAATTAAACAGATAAAATTAAACTTAGGACTAAAACTGGTCAATGCGTCCTTGCAATTCATTGAAACAAAAAACCTGCAATACAAATTTATGGATGCTGAAAAATAAAATATTTGTCTTTCTTTAAAAATAAAGCTTATTGTATTCTGAAAATTCGGAAATTCTATCAACGTAGGTGTTTTAATTCCATTGATTTTATATTAATTTACGTCAGTGGTACTATAACAGTATGTAGATCGATGATAAACATTAATAAAATATGTATTATAGAATCCAAAAGTTATTATTGAAACTTGAATCACATTTGTAAATAGATGCATGTTTTTTAATTCCAAATATAAAACTAACACAACGGACTTAAGAAAAAAATCAATCAACATTAGGTAAACACATATTTACTCGATTAAGATACAAGATTTAATGACAGTGTGAAGTAAAACAAAATAAAAACTGACTGCTTTTACCAAAAGCTTACGTGAATAATTTGAAGTTCTCAGTTCTCATCCATACGCCTATCATAAATGCAGGGGACTTTTAAAAAATGCAGGGGGCATTAAAAATGTGACTTCATTAACTACATGACGTCATTAACTAAATGACGCCAATAAGAACATGACGTCATTAAATACATAACGTCATTAAAAACGTGAAGTCATTAGCAAACGTGACGTCATTGACTACGTACGTCATTAAGTACGTGACGTCATTAACAACGTGATGTCTTTAACTACGTGACGTCGTTGAGAACGTGATATCATTAACTACATGTCGTCATTAACTAGATAACGTCATTAACTACGTGACGTCATTAAGTACGAGACAGCATTGAAAAATGACGTCATTGGCTACGTCACGTCATTAAATACATAACGTTGCTAAAAACTTGACGTCATTAACTACATGACGTCATTAACTACATGACGCCATTAACTACATGACGTCATTAACTACGTGACTTCATTAACTACATGACGTCATTAACTACGTGATGTCATTAAGTACGTGACGTCATTAGGAACATGACGTCATTAAGTACGTGACGTCATTGAAAAATGACGTAATTAACTACATGACGTCATTAAGAATGTGACGTCATGCAAAAAAATATGACGTCATTAAAAACACGACGTCATTAAGAACATGAAGTCATTAAATACATAACGTCAATAAAACGTGACGTCATTAACTACATGACGTCATTAAATGCATGGCTTCATTAAAAACGTGACACATTTTTTAAATAACGATACGTAGTTAATGATGACGTAATTCACTACGTGACGTAATTAACTACATGGCGTCATTAACTATGTGACGTCATTAAATGCATAACGTCGTCATTACAAACGTGACTTCATTAACTACATTACGCCATTAAGAACATTACGTCATTAAATACATAACGTCATTAAAAACTTGACGTCATTGACTACGTGACGTCATCAAAAACGTGACGTAATTCTACATGACGTCATTAACTACATTACGTCATTAACAACAGGACGTCATTAAATGCATAACGTCATTAAAAACGTGATGTAATTGACTACGTGACGTCATTAGTAACGTGACATCATTACATACGTGACGTCATTAACTATATGACGTCGACGTCATTAAGTACTTGACGTCATTAAAAACGTGACAGCATTAACTACGTGACGTCATTAATTACGTGACGTCATAAACTACGTGACGTCATTGAGTACGTGACGTCATTAACTACATTATTAAACTACGGCATCATTAAATACATGACGTCATTAACGAAATGATGTCATTAACTAAGTGATGTCATTAAATACATGACGTCATTTACGAAATGACGTCATTAACTAAGTGAAGTCATTAAAACATGACGTCATTAACTATGTGACGTCATTAAGGTCGTGATGTTATTAACTACATGACGTCATTAACTAAGTGATGTCATTAAATACATGACGTCATTAAATAGATGAAGCGTTATTGATTTCCGGTCTATCCGAAAAAAAGCGGGTGGGTGGCGTTAGGTTAGGTTCAGTCAGGTTAGGTTAGGTTAGCTTAGGTTAGGTTAGTTCAGGTTAGGTTAAGTCAGGTAAGGTTAGGTTAGGTTAGGTATGATTTTCATGAAATTCGGCATGAAGCTATGAATCCGTGGTAAATCCGGGCGTTTTAAATGTTTATTTGTGTATTTTTTATTATTAACGCCATTTATTCCATAAAAACCCATAGAAATGGGTTAATATTCAAAATGTCTCTAAATCGGCTCTTTCGATTTCAATCAAAACTTTACGGTTTATAGTGCTTAACAAGACAAGAAAAACTACACCACCCGCATGTCTTTATGACTTACGGTTCAGAAGTTAGAACCTGGACGTTTAGAACCAGCTGTTATTAATTTAACAATTTTCGAATTCAAATTTAAAATTCTTTATCGTTATGAACAAATACATGTATTGAGAATGTCGGGAAAAGAGAACACAGTTCTTAGTAAATTAATAATAGCAGTTTTGAACGTCCCGTTACGATTACTCGTCGACTTTTGTAATAAATAATCGGGAAATCCTAGGCCTACTAACCTGGACGCCTATTTGTTATAGTATGTCTCCCCCAACACGATAATTCGGGAAATCGTACATTTTATAGTTTAAAGTACTTGTATTCGTTATAGTACGGCATCCCCGTCAGTAGTTTGCTAACGGTTATTCAACTCTGACTGTCGAACCCCAATGCTGTTATTGACATTAAATCTTATTGGCCAAGTAATTCGACTCGGACCGTTCAGCCCCTGTTCCAGTTCCCAGTTCCTTTTAGTTCCTAACGGTTATTCGACTCTGACTGTCCAACCCCAATGCTGTTTTAACATTAAGTCTTACGGGCCAAGTAATTCGACTCGGACTGTTCAGCCCCTGTTCCAGTTCCTACATTTCTACAGTTCCCTTTTAACATTACATCATTGCCTACATATCTTGAACTATATGTTAGCTAACTACATTAACCCACATGAAGCTTTCATTGACTAAGTGTAATCACTATTTGTCTTATTAGCCTCGTTATTCGACTCTGACTGTACGTACGGTCCTTTCCAGTTCCCTTTAAAGTGACTTTTTAAGTGACGGGCTCTCCTCGCCAATAGGGCTCGGGTTTTGGGGTAAGGTTAACTTTCTAACATAATCTCGCTATCGAGAATGTATCGTTCGTTTTTCAATTCTACTACATTCCTTCACCGGTCTGGCTATTTTTCCTTAACAGACCCTTCTAGACAAGTTTTGCTTCCTCACCACATCTACCGATTGCTAATCACAGTTGAAATTAACATTCTAATTTGTCCTACTTTAAAATCGTTAGAAAATTTTCACTTTTCTCTAAAAATTCGATACTAGCGGCGTCTGACGAGTGAATCCTGTACAACTCGATGCTAGCGATTGCAGTGGTAATTTACTAAAACAATACCTCTGAGTTAATGCTCAAGTATGCCAATCGTACAAATTATATTATAGTGTTCGTGGTGACATACTATAACAAGTACGCATACTTCATAATTTAATTTAAAACTCAGCAGGTAGTGAAAACTTGCCTGACAGAAAGACTGCCTTGTAATCCCCGGGGACCAAGGAATGTGGTAAAATGGCAACGTTGTAAGTGTGTTTGTACAATGTTGCCATTTTAAGACCTCCTAAAGTACCAAAAAGCAAGTATATATCATTAAGTATATCATTAAAAACGTATAATTGTAAAGAAAATAATGTCCTCGAATACAACCTAAACCCCGAGCTGAAGACACGACCCTTGCGCCGTCAAACGTTCTCAAGACTCGAGCGGCGATTCTGTAGTTGAGGCGACTTGGCAACAACGGGGAGAACTGGCAACATAGGAGATAAAAATAGACGCGGTAAGTCCTCTAATAATGCGTGAAAAACCATATTATTAACACGAATTGTGTATGCGAAAACAGCGCACGGGCGTCCTCGGACTCTGCGAGAGAAACGGACGATCACACACGGAGTGTATAATTTTCGACCTCAGCGCGCCAAGCGGCATTACGGCGAACTGACAACCCGACCTAGGGTATGGATAAGAGGACATTTTAAGAAAGTGAGTTTTTTGCATGAGACAACAAGAAATGTGAAGATTAAGAGGAATCCAGCTATAATTGTATACGAGGACAGTAAAAATGTCCTCGTATACAAAAATGTCCTCGGATACACGGTGAAAATTCAACCCAATGTCCTCGTATACCCTGACTGACACACACACACACACACACACACACACACACACACACACACACACACACACACACACACACACACACACACACACACACTCACACACACACACACACAAACCTTCATAAATATATATGTATTTTAAAATTTTTATAATTTTTTGTGCAGAAAGGGGTCTCAAAACAAAAATTTATCTTGGTCACATGCCTCAAAGCCTTTGTCTGGGTTATGATAATAACTTAATTTCCCATAAGAAATTTGGTCACAAGTTGGAAAAAGCAACATGTCTACTCTGTAAGCCTAATTTAATTTAGGATCACTGGATCAGATATAAGTAGGCCTACCTTTATGTTTTGGGAGACCAAACTTTCTTTGGATAAAGTAAAAACAACCTGAATACACAAATCAGCTATTTGTGTTAAAATTGTCCATATTGATAACATTGGCACTTGAAAGGGTTGTAAGACCGAACCTGGATTTTCCCCAGTTTTGTGACCAACTCCAAAGAAATAAATAAATAAAATAATATAAACTTGTTCGAAAAAATGTCCGTAAGAAAGTGGACGTAAGTTTCAGAATATAGGATTGCCAGTTAGAGTAAATATCAATATGACTTATATTTTTCAATTCAGTATTGTCAAATTAAAAATTTTAACTTTGTTCTAGATATTATGTTTAATGATGGTGTCTTCTTTGATAGGAAAAAATTAACAAATAATTTTAAATATAAACAAATGTGCCAGCTGTTCATCCCTTCACTTTTTATTTTTGCCCTTATCGAACATTTTTTTATAAAACTAATATTTTTCTTGGGATTTTCTCACCAAGACCTTTTATTAAAGCATGGGTTTAATGAGTTTCATACTGAGTAGTTTTCATTAAAGTTGGTGATAGTTTCGGCTTTATATGCACTAGGTGTCTCACCTAAAGTGCACCAAAATAGCTAACTTTTTTATGATAAATCTGACAAAGAACTTTTATGGGGTACTTCCCTTTATTTTTAATGCCGCTTTTTTGAGTCACTTCGAAATTTAAAAATATGGCCACTATTTTCCAATATGGTGAGCAATTTTGATTTTTCTTATGGAACATGCCATATTTTATGGCGTTTTTGGATTGTACGCTTAATTTTAGGAACTTTTTATTCTTTATATTTTTTCCTAAACCCAATGATTAAGGAGGATGAGCAGTTAAAAATTAGATTTTCCCCCTTAAAAATGCATTGGGAAATTGTTAGTATTCTGTATATCGAAAACAGTTGTGTTTAATATAAGATACCAGATACCAACGATTAAAAGTGCCTTTTAAGTGAGATTAGTTGAGATTTAATCATAAAATAATTTTTAGTCAAGGTTCACTCGTGGAAATGAATTACAGTAGACTCCCTCTCATCCGTAATCGGGCGGTTTGGACATCGGATGGTTCGGACAGTTCTTCGGGAATCAGCCGTCGCTGAAAATTTGCCTGTGGACGGGTTTCTCACTGATGAAATAGACAGGAAATACATTGTTTGTTACAATTGCCTCAAAATAAATCAATTAAATTCTAAAAATAATGTTGTTTTTTATATAAGATTATTCATTTAACATAAAGACATCACATTTTTCTAATTTTTAGTACTTTTGATAGGCCTCTGGATGGTTCAGATTTTTTTTTGGTTTGGACAAGGATCTGGTCACGAGGTGTCCGAACTGTAGGGGGTCTACTATAATTTGAACATGCTTTTACTCCTTAAGGAATACATGGAATGATACAGTTAAATAGATGCAATGCATTCTAAATGGGGAAAAGTCTAACTTAAACTGCTCCTATCTCCTGAACCATTGAGTTTAGGAAAAAATAAGGAAGAAAAAAGTATCTAAAACCAAGCAGAGAATCCAAAAACACCTTAAAATAAAAGGTGTTCCATTAGAAAAATCAAAGTTGTCTGCCATATTGAAAAATGGTGGCCATATTTTTAAATTTCAAAATGACTCCAAAACGCCGGCGTTAAAAATAAAGGGAAGTCCCCCATAAAAGTTCTTTGTCAAATTTATGATTTAAAAGTTAGCTATTGGTACATTTTAGGTGAGACACTTGGTGCACAGAAAAGTTTTATCAGCTGGCATTTTTTAATTGATTGTTGTTGTCGATGTATTCAACTTAAAAGGTCTTTAATTTGGTATACATGTCAATCCATGCTTTCACAAAGATTTTGATTTGACTCCCTGTCGACTTTCTCCCAAAAGGGCCATCCAGTTGGTAAATGTACAGTTAGTTTTTGTGCTGGTTACTTACACCATTAATGATTTATAATGATGTTTGAACTTTGGTATTTCCTATAATATGGATCAGAAAATAAATCCATCACTTTTTTGTGCCTTAACTGTTTATTTATTTTATTTTGTTTCAGGGTGAGGAGAAATTATGCAGTACATTTTTAAGAAGATGGTTTACTTCTGTTTATAAGAAATGTGTTTAAATACCAACCAAATGTCTGTTTTATGTTTTTCACATTTTTCGATTTATAATCAGCACATTTTTTTGTATGAAGTGTATAAATAATCATAAAATATAAATTTTATAATATTTAAATGTAGTGTTAAACCTCAAATTGCTGCACAAAATATGTAAATCTATATTCATTACACAGAATGTTGGTAAATTTGATTTTTTTAGTCTTTTATTTCCTTGTCAGTAATAGATAAAATTTTTTAAAGCTAACAAATTAATTAAGCTTATTACATAAATTAATTATAATATTATAAAAAATAAATTTTATAGATTTGTAGTTCACAACTATAAATAAACTCGAAATTTGGACTTCGTAGGTTTTATC
This sequence comes from Flexamia atlantica, assembly GCA_035578135.1. Classification (NCBI taxonomy): domain Eukaryota; kingdom Metazoa; phylum Arthropoda; class Insecta; order Hemiptera; family Cicadellidae; genus Flexamia; species Flexamia atlantica. The sequence goes on along the minus strand of JAQJVK010000003.1, from coordinate 12,275,902 downwards.
TCTTTACAAATGATATATCTCGATGTCAAACCAAATCATTTGCTGACCTAAAACAAAAGCTATCTTTGCTTTATCCTATTACATGACATTAGAATGAGAAAAATAAATTATTCCTGTTAAATTGTAAGTCATATAAAAAAATTTGGTTTGTATAAAAATAGGGCAAAGCCCCCCCATTTGTTTTAATTTTTATGACAATACTTTATTTAGGTAGTTTAATAAAAATTTAGGCATGTCCTCCTGGGAAATTTTTTTTAATCGCTATTGGTTTTTTGGAAACTGATCTTTTAGTCATAAGGGAACGCTCAGTATATTAATTAAATGTTAAGTACAGTAAAATATATTAAGATGTAAAAACTAAAACACATTTTTTAAGTGATGAAAAGAGATTAACGTTATTGTTTTTTTTATTAATGTAAATTTATAAGCAGAATTAAGGGGGGGTGTGGGGGGGCGGAGCCCCCCCATGTCTTTTGGGAAATTTTTTTTACCCTATTAGGTTTTCTGGAAACTAAACTTTAATCATAAGGGATTGCTTATTATACTAATTAAATGTAAAGTACAGTACAGTATATGAAGTTGTAAATTACTGAATCACATTTTTATGTAATGAAGAGAGATTTACGTTATTGTTTTTTTTTTAACGTAATATCATGGGCATAGTTAAGGGGGGGTGTGGGTGGGCAAAGCCCCCCCATGCCTTTGGGGATAATATTTTTTTATCCTTATTAGTTCTTTTTTGGAAACAGAGCTCTAGTCATAAAGGAACGCTCATTTTACTGATTAAATGTAAAGTAAAGTATAGTACATTAAGGTGTAAAATACTAAAACACATATTTAATATGATAAAGAGAGATTAAAGTTATTGTTTTTTCTCAAAAATATAAATTCATGGGCAGTTATAAGGGGGGTCAAAGCCCCCCATGTTTGTTGGTAAAATTTTTTTTAATCGCTATAGGTTTATTGGAAACTGATCTTTTAGCAATAAGGGAACGCTTAGTGTACTAACTAAATGTTAAGTACAGTTAAGTATTATTATGATGTAAAAACAAAAAAACATATTTTAAGTGATGAAGAGAGATTAGTGTTATTGTTTTTTTTTTCATTAATGTAAATTCATAAGCAGAATTAAGGGGGGGTGTGGGGGGGCGGAGCCCCCCATGTCTTTTAGGAAGAAATTTTGTAACCCTATTAGTTTTTTTGGAAACTAAACTTTAATCATAAGGGATTGCTCATTTTACTAATTAAATGTAAAGTAAAGTATAGTATATGAAGATGTAAAATACTGAATCACATTTTAATGTGATGAAGAGAGATTTACGTCATTGTTACTTTTTTTTAAAACGTTATATCATGGGCAAAGGTAAGGGGGGGGTGTGGGGAGCGAAGCCCCCCCATGCTTTTGAAAAATTTTTTTTTATTCCTTAAAATGTTTTTTGGAAACTGAGCTTTTAGTCATAAAGGAACGCTCATTTTACTGATTAAATGTAAAGTACAGTATATTAAGATGTAAAATACTAAAACACTTTTTTAATGTGATAAAGAGAGATTACTTATTGTTTTTTTCTCAAAAATATAAATTCATGGGCAGAGATAATGGGGGTGTGGGGGGTCAAAGCCCCCCTATGTTGTAGGGAAAATAATTTTTTAATCGCTATAGGTTTTTTCTAAACTGACCTTTTAGCAATAAGGGAACCCTTAGTATACTAATTAAATGCTAAGTTCAGTTAAGTATATTATGATGTAAAAACAAAAACACATTTTTTAAGTGATGAAGAGAGATTAACGTTACTGTTTTTTTTTCATTAATGTAAATTCATAAGCAGAATTAAGGGGGGGTGTGGGGGGGCAGAGCCCCCTCATGTCTTTTGGGAAAATTTTTTTTACCCGATTTTGTTTTTTTGGAAACTAAACTTAAATCATAAGGGATTGCCCCATGCCTTTGGGGATAATATTTTTTTTAATCCTTATTAGTTTGTTTTGGAAACTGAGCTTTGGTCATAAAGGAACACTCATTTTACTGATTAAATGTAAAGTAAAGTACAGTATATTAAGATGTAAAATACTAAAACACAAATTTAATATGATAAAGAGAGATTAAAGTTATTGTTTTTTCTCAAAAATATAAATTCATGGGCAGTTATAAGGGGGATGTGGGGGTCAAAGCCCCCCATGTTTGTTAGTAAAATATTTTTTTATCGCTATAGGTTTTTTGGAAACTGATGTTTTAGCAATAAGGGAACGCTTAGTATACTAATTAAATGTTAAGTATATTATGATGTAAAAACAAAAACACATTTTTTAAGTGATGAAGAGAGATTAACGTTATTGTTTTTTCTTTCATTAATGTAAATTCATAAGCAGAATTAAGGGGGGTGTGGGGGGGCGGAGCCCCCCCATGTCTTTTGGGAAAAAATGTTGTAACCCTATTAGTTTTTTTGGTAACTAAACTTTAATCATAAGGGATTGCTCATTATACTAATTATTTGTAAAGTACAGTATAGTATATGAAGTTTTAAAATACTGAATCACATTTTAATGTGATGAAGAGAGATTTACGTTATTGTTTTTTAAACGTAATACCATGGGCATAGTTAAGGGGGGTGTGGGGGGGCGTTGGGGATAATATTTTTTTAATCCTTATTAGTTTTTTTGGAAACTGAGCTTTAGTCATAAAAGAATGCTCATTTTACTGATGAAATATAAAGTAAAGTATAGTATATTAAGATGTAAAATACTAAAACATTTTTTTAATGTGATGAAGAGAGATTAAGCTAAATTTATGGGCAGAGATAGGGTAGGGTGGAGGGACAAAAGCCCCTCCACACCCTATGTCCACACCATATGTCTGCTGTGAAAACATTTTTTTAATCTCTATTATTTTTTTCGGAAAATGAGCTTTTAGTCATAAGGGGAGGCTCATTATACTAATTAAATGTAAAGTACAGTACAGTATATGAAGATGTAAAATACTGAATCACATTTTTATGTGATCAGGAGAGATTAACGTTATTGTTTTTTTTTCAAAAACATAAATTCATGGGCCGTTCAAGGGGGGTATGGGGTTGCGAATCCCCCCCATGGCTTTTGGGACAATATTTTTTTTTAACCCAATAAAAAATAGTTTTTTTGGAAAATGAGCATATAGTCATAAGGGAACGCTCATTTTACTATGAAATGTACAGTGTTTATTTTAATGAGATCTATACTTAAACACATTTTTAATGTGATAAAGAGAGATTAACTTTATTGTTTTTTTCTTCTGAATGTGTTTTTTTACATTCTTAATATAAATTCATGGGTAGAGTCAATTGGGGGTGTGGGGGGGGGGCAAAGCCCGCCCATGTTTTTTGGGAATATATTTTATTAATTGTTTTTTCTTTTTTAGAAAACTTAAGTTTTAGTCATAAGGGTAAGCTCACTATACTAATTAATTAATTGTAAAGTACAGTACAGTACATTAAGATATAAAAAACAAATATATATACTTAGTGAATTTAAAATTAAAAAAAAAATTCCATCTAACATAGCGAGATATGACTTTTTTTGTAATCTCCATAAGAATAACATGGGAAAACAGAATGCAGGTTTGCTGCAACAGGTATGTTAAAACTGGGCAGTTTTGATTCAATATTTAGTAGATATTGACTATAAGAAGCCATGTACCAAGTTTTATCCAGATATGTTAAGAAATTATGAATATATAGCACTTTTTTATTTCGCACAAAGATAACATGGGGAATGAGTATGCAGGTTTGCTGCCACAAAAATGGAAATTTGGGGGATTTTAAACTAATATACATTTCATCTCATCTAGATGAAGCCACAAACCAAGTTTTATTACGATATGTTGTGAAATAAGCGAGATAACAATTTTTACTTATTTCCCATAAGGTTAACATAGGGACAACATTCTGTGTTTACCACTTTCAATATCTCGGTAACCAATGGACATAGAGCAATAATTCAAAATACTCAGTTGTTTGTTTTTTCAAGCTGAATTCAATGGTGCTAAACAAAATTTGTTTATTTTTATTTTTCTATGGGAAAACCCAAAAACAATAAAACTTTTAAACCATCATGGTTTGTTAATTATATACTGCATCGGTAGTTCAAAAACAGGTTAAATTGAAGTTAAGGTTACTGAGCTAATTTGAGATTTAGAAACTTTGTAGCCCAAGAAAAATTATTAACAATAAATTATTCATGTAAAATTGTAATTCACATTTATAGAGACAAGGGTGGACTTAATGGATGGCTTGCCGGGTGAAGCACCTAAAAATACAAATTGCAATTAGTTTTTTTTTCTTCAGAAACTGAGCTTTTAGTTATAAGGGAACACTCAGTATACAAATTAAAATGTTAAGTACAGTATATTAAGAGATAGTTTACAGATACATTTTTTAATGCTATGAAGTTAGAATAATGTTGTTGGGTTTTCCCTTAAATGTAAATTAGTAATAACATTTCTTCTTTGTTTATATTTTCTGTATTTGTATTTTATAAATTGGCAAATTTTATAATTTTATGATTTATTGTAGGTCTGTGTGTCTGTCAGCACGATAGCGCTTGCAAAAATGGTCCTATAGGAATAAAATTTGGCATAGGCATGTAAAGTAGTCATTATTCAGATGAGTTCCAAAACCAGCCCGATTGGACAAGGGGGGGGGATGGTCAAGGGGAAACACCCCCCAAAGATGTTTTTTAATTTTTTATGAAGGAAATTAATTTAATCTAATTTTGGTTTACACTGTTGGATTTGGCGTCAAAAAACAAATAATTTGGTAATTTGAATCATAACCCCGAGATACAGAGTGTGGTAAACACAGTACATTGTCCCAATGTTAACCTTATAAGAAATAAATTCTATATCTCGCTTATTTCTACCATATATCAATAAAACTTGGTTTTTGGCTTAATCTTGATGAGATATAATGTATCATAGTCTAAAATCCCCGTTATTTCCATTTTTGCGCCAGCAAACCGGCATACTCATTCCCCATGCAATTCTTATGAGAGATTAAAAATAAATCTATATCTTCCTTATTCCTCAATAAATTTTGATAAACTTGTTATATGGTTTCTTTTAGTACAGATATACTAAATATAATATTGAAACCTCCCAGTTTTGACATACCGTACCTTTTGCAGCAAACCTGCATACTCATTCCTTTGCTTTGTTGGATTGAAATTTTTTTTGCATTTGAAATTCGCTGAGGATGCAGGTCTGCTGCAACGGGGGTATTTTACATTTCATATTGTTAAAATAAAGCTGTTTTGAAAGGAGTAATGGGAGTTGAAATCTCATATTTCTAACTAAACTTTAAAAAGTCAATTTTTCTATTATTGCTTCATAATTTACATACTTTTGTAGTAAAAAATTAAAAAAAATTGTAATATTAGGTACTTATGAATCCCCAGTGCATAACCGCTAATGTCTCCCTTGAATATAGCTTTGTCTCCCTTCAGTCAGCATGTCCCAGTCAGAAGCGATCACAAATCGTTCTAAAATGATTCAAGATACCTAAGTGGTTTAAAAAAATTTTCATATTCTTTAGATTGTTTGGACGCTGATTTTTTTGACAATATTTCCTGGGCTTAATCTAAATAAAAAATGTATTTATACAAAAGTCAGTAAACTCATCTTCGCTTCATCCCCTTACGTGACATCGGAGCGTATTCCTAGTGATAAGGTTTATTTCTTCACTAAGCTTAAATTCTCCTCAAAGCTTTACAGGACACATAATAGCAAAAAAAGAGTTATACCAACTCTTCATTCCTCCGTTTCAGTTGCATGCATGAACATTTCTAAAACTTAGATCTAACTTCTAGAAAATTTGACTTCAAACACTTTATTTTCAATAAAAAAAATTTCGTTTAATTGGTGCTGTATTTGGCGAAGCAAGTTTTTCGACACTGCCAAAATCTTGGTTTCATGGATCTTTTCCGTTATACGTATAGGCCCTACCACCATTCCAAATTTACCCTTCAAGCTTGATATTTGACAGGACACCATAAACTAGGTCAAATAAGTGTTATTAATCGTTTTAAAGTGGAAATTCCTTGAAAGAATATTTTACCTGCGGTTTCGTTCCCTTATCTACCGTTATCTCTGTCTAGACACGAGAAGCCAGCGTCTGCCCGTCTAGCGACCCCACTTCCAGTTTCTTAGGTTAGGTTAGGTTAAGTTATTAGATTAGGTTAGGTTATGTTAGGTTACATACCTAACCTAACCTAACTTATTCTAACCAAACTTACCACCTACCTTGTACCCTGTACCTATTGATGCCTCCGTCTGGCCGCTGCGGCGGCGGCGTTGGAGTTGTCAGCTGCCCGGTGCAACCGAGACACTAGATTTATGATTTGATGATAGATGGTTGATGGTAGAATTGATGGAATCCGGTTATTAATGATGGTTGACATGTTACCAAAATCGAGCTTGAAAAACAAACCTGAAACAGTGGTATACGTAAAACGGGAAAGATCCTTGGTTTCATTTTGACTGTTTGTACAAACTTGTACTGTTTGGTACAAACTTCCACATTGTACCCTGTTTTATAACGTTCAACCTTGCAATATCATTACGTTGCAGGAGTTGCAGGACAGCCACCCACATACTTTACTACATATACCAGCCAGACCATGGTGGATTTTTTCCTCTTTCCGTCTACTATGGAAGAAGTTGGTGGTACGGCCACGTCGCTAAATCAGCCACCGCCGTTTTAAAAAGAAAGTGATGTAGCAACGTGGCTCAGCCACCTAGTGTATAGGCCGATTCAAATTATAAGGCTCAGTCGGTCCGTAAGCCTATTGTTAATTTTAGCATTGTGCTTATGGAGGGCGTGGGCCTTGGCCTTGTGTTTTGACTTCAACTGTAATAGGGGGCTAAGGAGTTAGGTGTCAGGGTCAAACATAATTTTGCTATGACAAAGTATGAAATACAAGCCTCTCTAAACATGTAGATGCAAAATAATTTTGTAATAATTTGTATAAACTATTGTAATTTTAAAATCTTTACCACACACGTCTGAGACATCCATAGAATAAAACAGAATAAACAAAGGGTGATAGTTATTGGATCAAAACCAATATTTCACACTATTTATTTTTGGGCTGAACAATATTGCAGTGACAATACACTGTGGGTGCCAAAAGCAGTGGTTGGCAGATTGACAAATATCCTGGCCGGTCCACTAGAATAGACCGACTGGCTCGGTCTAGGCCTGCCCGAGCAGTCAATGTCGGCGGTGGGCAATTGCAATTGCAGTCAAGGAGATGTGCGGAGACGAGACAATTGCAGTTGGATTGTATAGGCCGATTCAAATAACAAGGCCTAGTCCGTCCATGAACGGTGTTGGCCATCACGTTATTTGACTCGGACTATATGTAGTTGACAAATGCGAGTGGAAGGAATGTAGCCATTCCAGATTAGACGAGCCTCAGAGCAGGAGGATTAAAATCAAGTTTTTCGTGTTTATTTTAGTGAAAGTTCCTTCGAAGTAGTAATATTATCTCAATCCAAGTGAGAAAACTGTTAAAATTTCAGTTTGAATTATTTTTTAGTTCTCCAAGTTAAACCATGACAATCAAACATTCATTTTTGTTTCTTTTCGTTAATCTGTCCCTAGTTTTTGAGCCTAAATCAAGTATTTTTAAGAATGAAAATGTACATAATGTGAGCATATTGCATTGATTTTACAAAATACTCACAAGAAAGTTATTTCGGTATGTATTAATGAAATATCAATACCTGTATGTCATAACATAAAAATACTTGATTTAAAACCTAAATTACAGAGTCCGTCACGGAACCTTTACATGTCCCATACGGAACAGAAAACTTAAATATAATTCTCAAGTAACTGTTTATAAACATTAAAAATTAGCGTTAAGTTGTAAAAAAATGTGTCTTTCATTGCTTTGTATATTTTAAAAACCTATTTTACTATTTACTAATAGAATGAACGATTTTTTCGAAACTAAGATGACATGTAATTTTGTGGTGCCCCATCGGAAGTTTCCTTGAACAGCCTACTGTTAATTTTTCCAAGAAAAATAAAGGGTTTGCAAAATTTTGAAATCATCCTATTACTTTAAATGAGAAATTCTTCTATTTATAAATCCTATGTTGAAACAATTATAACGATTTTAATAACATTTTGTATGTATAGGTATAGTTTTTATTTTTAAGTTCACCTGGTTGAATTTTCTGTAGAAAAGCAAAACTTTTTGAAAACTGAAATTTAAAGTTGAAAATTTTTACATAGGGTGATATGAGTTGCCTTGTTGGTTGCGGAATAAAAATGAAAATGTATAAACAACAAATCTTCCAGCTGTTCACAAACAAGCCATTTACTCCCGAGCTAGGCTAGATCTTCAGGTACTAACATATTAATTTACAAATCGGCGCACAAGTAGAAGTTTATTTTATCCTATAAAATCAGATTAAATATTTTTAAAGTCCATAAACTAGTAGTGAAAATGGTCTAACTTATATTTTTAGTTTAAACGATTGCCTACTTCTATTTTTAGGTAATTTTAGTCCTCAATAGCTACCTATATGAAATTCCCTATACATCAGTTGTATATAGTTGACAACTTTGGGTGGAAGGAATTGCTAACTTTCCCGAACGAAAGAGATTTAGTTGCTGTTGCCTTTTGAAGGAATTTGGCTTTTGATAGGAAGTTAAAAATTAACCATCGCCTACTTAAAGCTTGGGAATTTCTCTTAGGGGAGAAGCAAGAGTACAAAATCGCTCTCAGAAAAAAACTACGGATAGTAATAACTTAGGATTATAAGCGATTTCCACGCGTTTTCTTTGTATTAAAAGTATATATTTTATAATAGTTTACAAGCGTCATTAAAGTAGTGAAAATCTCAATAAAATAGTGACTAAACAAACTGGTTTAGGAATATGCTTTGTAAATTACTTAAATGTTTGGTTTGTTCGAATGTATAAAGCACCAATATAGTCTTTATCCAGTATACACTGAAAAACTGGCATTTCTTTAAGAGGTATGCCCCGACGATATTCTGATTACCCAGATATATACACACCATGAAATGTAATATCCTGCATTTCTTTATGATCTACTATATATATGTCAAATACCATTCACTCGCCTATAATCGAACAGCCCATACTACTTGACCTACAACACTGAAAATTTACATGGACCTTCCTCTTAGGGTAAAGGAATCCACTAAAAAAAGGATTTTTCCAAATTACCTTAGGGCTTTGCCCTATGCTACCTCAAAGTTTCAATGTTAAAATATAGAGAAACTTATGAAATTGTCATTGCAACCTAATGAAGTATTATAAATGAAATGAAACATTAAATTATTAATTTAAGAAAGTTTTTCTGTTTTCCTCCGGTGAAACCGAGTTGATCTGCTTGTTGGATATTCTTCAAATATATTTTCTAATTTCAAAGTTTGTCAAATTGCTATGACACCATCTTAAAAACATGAATGCATCTTCGAGAGAACAACTAATTAAGGTTTCAGATCTCAGCTATGGAAATGTAAAAAACAAGTTAAACTAAAATAAATTCACTTTCTAATTTTTGGCAAACGATCAGTAATCACAATCCAAGTATTTGTTTACAAGAAATAAGTTAACAATTACTGGCTACGGCATCGAGTTGTTTCAAGGTATATTTACAAATAAAAGTTATGCAATATTCTTCAGCACTGGTGCCAAATGCACATAGTTATTGGCGCCCTTTAAGTAGCAGGTCGGCCAACATTGTGTATATTGCTTCACACCTCATTGATAGACAGAGGTTCCTACTCTTGAAAGGGACAGCCAGTGATTTCCACGTGTGGTCAGTGTCAAAAGTTGTTTTGAAACAAACAAATAACCCAGTTGCAGCAGACCTGCTATACTCAGCGAATTTCAAATGCAGACGAACATATTTCAAACCATAGTGAGGCCATAGTGAGGTATGACATGTTTTTGTATAAGCTCCATAAGAGTGAGGGATTGCTGCAACAGTTATGTTAAAACTGGATGGTTTTCATTCAATATTCAATCGATTTGAACTAGAAGAAGCCATATATCAAGTTTTCTTTAGATATGTTTAGAAATAAGGAAGATATATATTTATTATTATTATTTCCCATAAGGATAACATGGGGAATGAGTATGCAGGTTTACTGCCACGAAAATCGACACATATCGCGGATTGTAAACTAATAAATTAGATGTCATCTAGATGAAGCCACAAACTAAGTTTGATTAAGATATATTGGGGAACAAGCGAGATATAGCGTTATTTCCCCTTAGGTTAACATTGGGAACATATACGGTATTTACCATTTTCTATACCTCGGTAACCAATGGACATAGAGCAATGTTTTAAAATAGACCAAGAGCTAGGACACATTTTATTTACCCGAGTTTACCATGATCTTTGTTATGTTCTTAAGTAAACCCATAATCTTGAGACTCCAAAAAGGCAATTCTTAAGGTTGGTGAGTGGTGGGTGTCCGAGTAATGACGTCATCAATATGGCTGCCGCGCAAAAGTCTAACACTTTACAAAAACGAACGTAACTTTGCAACAGAGTAACGTAGAGCAATAATCTTTTTTTTAAATTGTTGTTAATAAAATTGCCTTTATTTTATGTCATGTCAATATATATCGTAAGTCTAACGGTTTTCCTGATATTTAACCTAAACTTTACTTTTTATGAATTTTTAGTATAAAAGTAAATGTTTAAGGCCCAATAACTCCTTAACTGTGAAGAAATAGACAAAATATATAAGAATAAAAAAGGTAGATAATGTTATAAGGGTTTTGAAAATACCATTTATGTGGGCTTTTGATGGTGGCTTGTACGATAAATGTGTTAATGTTTAACATTCAACAAATTTATTTTGCCCTGCAACTTCTGTATACATTGTGCAGTAAAATTAAGTGATAAAGTAGGTTGAGGTAGAAATAATTGAAACAAAAATTATTCTTGTTGTAAATGGTAGGTAATATGCTCCTAATCGGCATACATCCGTAATGTCGCGGGAAACCCCTCAAAATCACGTTTAAAAATGGCGGCCATTCCCGCCATAAAAAAATCTTGAAATTAGTCTGTCGACTGCATTTTTTGTCAATGTTTTTCAAGATATTGACTTTGGACTACCAACAACTATTTTTGGGTGATTGGTTCTTAATTTTGACAGGGTTCTCATTTTTGGCCGCCATCTTGGATCCGCCATATTGGATATAAATTATTTTTTCTCATCTAAAGGTGGTGTTGTGACACATCATTATAGACTAGATTTTTACCCTGAACTCAATGCTGAAATCCGTTTAAAAAAATCTCGATTCGTTGAAAAGGTGTGCTCAAAAAACGGCACATAATATACAACCCTATTAAAAAAAAATCAGCCCTATGCATTTCTTATGGACATGCCGTGCTTTGAATATTATTTTTGATTATTTATCTCATATCTCCAGTTCTAAATAATATATGCCGCACGTATTAGTCTTAAAATACTCAGTGATTTGATGGCTTTCATGTGAGTTATTGATCAATAAAATCGGACAAGTGTTGGACGAGCTATATTAATGCTTAAAGCAACTAGACCATTAATATTTTCAAAATTGGTTTTTTGTTGACGATTTTTAGTGCAGGTTCTAAATGGGTCACAACATTCGTTCTGGTCTCAAATTACTCAGTAAATTATAGGCTTTCATATAAGATATCACTCATCAAAATCGGACTTACTTAATTTGAGTTATGAACCTTCATTCCTAATAAAATCTGTTTACTTTCTTAAACTGAAAATAATTAATGACTCATACATAGAAATCTAACAGAGACTCATGAAGGTTTTAGGTCTTAATTAACTCAGTATATTATTGGCTTTCATTTAAGCTTTTATTTATTTAAATCGGTTGAGATTGACGTGAGGTATGGACCTCCAACTAATCTAAAAATTCAATTTTCAAAAATTTCATAGTTATTTAAAGATTTATATCCCCAGCCCCAACCATGGACCTGCAGGTCAGAATGGTTTTAAGACAACTGGTGAACTATCAGCTTTCATTTAAGCTATAAATAATGAAAATCAGATAAAATTAGGATAAAGTATAAATCTTAAACCAAAAATAAATTTTGAAAAAAAATCATTTTCAAGCTGCTTTTTGCCTTATAGCTCATCCAACATTCGTCCAATTTTAATGATCAGTACCTCACATAAAAGCTCACTAAAAAGCTTAAATCACTGAGTATTTTAAGACCAAAACATGCAGCATATATTATTTAGAACTGGAGATATGAGATAAATAATCAAAAATAATATTCAAAGCACGGAATGTCCATAAGAAATATATAGGGCTGATTTTTTTTTTTTGAATAGGGTTGTATATGTATATTATGTGCCATTTTTTGAGCACACCTTTTTAACGAATCAAGATTTCTTTAAACAGATATCAGCATTGAGTTCAGGGTAAAAATCTAGTCCATAATGATGTGTCACAACACCATCTTTAGATGAGAAAAAATAATTTATATCCAATATGGCGGATCCAAGATGGCGGCCAAAAATGAGTACCCTGTCAAAATTAAGAACCAATCCCCCAACAATAGTTGGTGGAAGTCCAAAGTCAATATCTTGAAAACAATTGACAAAAAATGCAGTCGACAGACTATTTTCAAGATTTTATTATGGCGGGAAAAGCCGCCATTTTTAAACGTGATTTTGAGGGGTTTCCCGCGACATTACGGATGTATGCCGATTAGGAGCATATTACCTACCATTTACAACAAGAATAATTTTTGTTTCAATTATTTCTACCTCTACCTACTTTATCACTTAATTTTACTGCACAATGTATACAGAAGTTGCAGGGCAAAATAAATTTGTTGAATGTTAAACATTAACACATTTATCGTACAAGCCACCATCAAAAGCCCGCATAAATGGTATTTTCAAAACCCTTATAACATTATCTACCTTTTTTATTCTTATATATTTTGTCTATTTCTTCACAGTTAAGGAGTTATTGGGCCTTAAACATTTACTTTTATACTAAAAATTCACAAAAAGTAAAGTTTAGGTTAAATATCAGGAAAACCGTTAGACTTACGATATATATTGACATGACATGAAATAAAGGCAATTTTATTACCAACAATTTAAAAAAAGATTATTGCTCTACGTTACTCTGTTGCAAAGTTACGTTCGTTTTTGTAAAGTGTTACACTTTTGCGCGGCAGCCATATTGATGACGTCATTACTCGGACACCCACCACTCACCAACCTTAAGAATTGTAATTCTGAAGACTATATTTTATGACTAACCCTAAATTAACAACAAATTTGATGGTAAATTTGGGGTAAATAAAAGTGGTCTATCTCTTGGTCTAAAACACTAAACTTTGTTTTTTTAGCTGAATTAATTGGTTCCAAAAAAATGGATTATTTTTATTTTTCTATATAAAAAACAAAAAAACATTTTTGAGTAGCTTATCCGTCTTCACCCCAACTTTCGGTGGTCTGAGCGGGCTAGTTTTCAAACTCATCCGAATAATTACTACTTTACACACCTGTGGCACATTTCATTCTCTTCGGACCATTTTTGTGCTTACAGACATTACATATTATATACATAGTACGATCTTGTAGCCACTATGTAATTGTTACTGACTAAGGCCCAACAGCCAATGAAAATTAAGAAAAATACAGTTTGAGGGGGGATCCGAAACACAATTTCACCAATGGGTAGTTACAAACTGGCCTATATGATGATGATCTCATGGTTAAATCCATCAGAGAATACAGCAACGGCTCAAGAGGATAATTTATTATTGGGGACGGAATCGTTACTTAACGGGATTTTCACGTCCAACCCCACAGATGACTGAAATATGTCATCGTTTGTTGAATGATTCCTGAAATCTAGAATTCAGAATCAGCTGCCTCTTTTGATATTTCAAATTTCGATGAGACTATTAGAGTCACATTAGACTAATTGAGGTATCCCATTGAGGTAGCCCTTCTTCGAAATACTAGAGACTAAGATAATTTAAGTAATACCTCAATTAGTGTAAAGCAACTGAGTAGTCACATCGAAATTTGAAATGACACAATAATCAGCTCATTCTAAATTCCAGATTTCAGGAATCATTCAGCAAGCGATGACAGATTTCAGTCATCTGTGGGGTTGGACGTGAAAGTAAAGAAAACCGTTAAACAGCAACGACATTATAATGGGCTACTACTCACATCTCCTCGATGTTGGGCTTGGTGCCCTGCAGTTTGCCCACGATGGTGCCCCTCTTGCTGTTCTTGACCAACTGAGTATAGCTATACACACAAGTGTGGATATCAATCCCCACCAGGGGACACCACAGCTGGGCTACTCACATCTCCTCGATGTTGGGCTTGGTGCCCTGCAGTTTGCCCACGATGGTGCCCCTCTTGCTGTTCTTGACCAACTGAGTATAACTAAACTCACAAGTGCGGATGTCAATCCCCACCAGGGATACCACAGCTGGGCTACTCACATCTCCTCGATGTTGGGCTTGGTGCCCTGCAGTTTGCCCACGATGGTGCCCCTCTTGCTGTTCTTGACCAACTGAGTATAACTAAACTCACAAGTGCGGATGTCAATCCCCACCAGGGATACCACAGCTGGGCTACTCACATCTCCTCGATGTTGGGCTTGGTGCCCTGCAGTTTGCCCACGATGGTGCCTCTCTTGCTGTTCTTGACCCAACTGAGTATAGCTATACTCACAAGTGTGGATGTCAATCCCCACCAGGGGACAGCACAGCTGGGCTACTCACATCTCCTCGATGTTGGGCTTGGTGCCCTGCAGTTTGCCCACGATGGTGCCTCTCTTGCTGTTCTTGACCAACTGAGTATAGCTATACTCACAAGTGTGGATGTCAATCCCCACCAGGGGACAGCACAGCTGGGCTACTCACATCTCCTCGATGTTGGGCTTGGTGCCCTGCAGTTTGCCCACGATGGTTCCTCTCTTGCTGTTCTTGACCAACTGAGTATAGCTATACTCACAAGTGTGGATGTCAATCCCCACCAGGGGACACCACAGCTGGGCTACTCACATCTCCTCGATGTTGGGCTTGGTGCCCTGCAGTTTGCCCACGATGGTGCCTCTCTTGCTGTTCTTGACCAACTGAGTATAGCTATACTCACAAGTGTGGATGTCAATCCCCACCAGGGGACACCACAGCTGGGCTACTCACATCTCCTCGATGATGGGCTTGGTGCCCTGCAGTTTGCCCACGATGGTTCCTCTCTTGCTGTTCTTGACCAACTGAGTATAGCTATACTCACAAGTGTGGATGTCAATCCCCACCAGGGGACACCACAGCTGGGCTACTCACATCTCCTCGATGTTGGGCTTGGTGCCCTGCAGTTTGCCCACGATGGTGCCTCTCTTGCTGTTCTTGACCAACTGAGTATAGCTAAACTCACAAGTGTGGATGTCAATCCCCACCAAGGAACAGCACAGCTGGGCTACTCACATCTCCTCGATGTTGGGCTTGGTGCCCTGCAGTTTGCCCACGATTGTGCCTCTCTTGCTATTCTTGACCAACTGAGTATAGCTATACACACAAGTGTGGATGTCAATCCCCACCAAGGAACAGCACAGCTGGGCTACTCACATCTCCTCGATGTTGGGCTTGGTGCCCTGCAGTTTGCCCACGATGGTTCCTCTCTTGCTATTCTTGACCAACTGAGTATAGCTATACACACAAGTGTGGATGTCAATCCCCACCAAGGAACAGCACAGCTGGGCTACTCACATCTCCTCGATGTTGGGCTTGGTGCCCTGCAGTTTGCCCACGATTGTGCCTCTCTTGCTATTCTTGACCAACTGAGTATAGCTATACACACAAGTGTGGATGTCAATCCCCACCAAGGAACAGCACAGCTGGGCTACTCACATCTCCTCGATGTTGGGCTTGGTGCCCTGCAGTTTGCCCACGATGGTTCCTCTCTTGCTATTCTTGACCAACTGAGTATAGCTATACTCACAAGTGTTGATCACAGCTGGGCTACTCACATCTCCTCGATGTTGGGCTTGGTGCCCTGCAGTTTGCCCACGATGGTTCCTCTCTTGCTATTCTTGACCAACTGAGTATAGCTATACTCACAAGTGTTGATCACAGCTGGGCTACTCACATCTCCTCGATGTTGGGCTTGGTGCCCTGCAGTTTGCCCACGATGGTTCCTCTCTTGCTATTCTTGACCAACTGAGTATAGCTATACTCACAAGTGTTGATCACAGCTGGGCTACTCACATCTCCTCGATGTTGGGCTTGGTGCCCTGCAGTTTGCCCACGATGGTTCCTCTCTTGCTATTCTTGACCAACTGAGTATAGCTATACTCACAAGTGTTGATCACAGCTGGGCTACTCACATCTCCTCGATGTTGGGCTTGGTGCCCTGCAGTTTGCCCACGATGGTTCCTCTCTTGCTATTCTTGACCAACTGAGTATAGCTATACTCACAAGTGTTGATCACAGCTGGGCTACTCACATCTCCTCGATGTTGGGCTTGGTGCCCTGCAGTTTGCCCACGATGGTTCCCCTCTTGCTGTTCTTGACCCAGCCGCCGATCCCCAGCTCCACGCACTTCTCCTTGCAGTACTTGGTGAAGTAGCGACCTGCACACAAGTAAGGCTGAATAATAAAAACAATTGTCGTGTTATTTAATAAAATAATCGTTATTATTGTCATTAGAAAAGGCTTTTATATTTTTAAGTCACCTACTAGATTATCGTAACTTGAAAAAAAGATACTTTATTAGTAATTTAGTTTTCAAGAATTTTCAGCTGTTTTATTAGTAACAAGGCTATAATATCATCCATCCCAAACTCGTCTTTTACTCATATTTTAGCTGAAAAACGTAGCCAATGCTGCGTCTCGGTCTCTTGCACGCGCATCATATCTCTGGCTATGACTACCATTCACTTCACCATGATGGCTACTAAGTTACTAACCGTATCATTTGAAATTTTCAACCTGTGATATTGGTTAACATAATGATATTCGATTAACATTGAGACAATCGGAAGTTTAGAGGTTTCGCCATACTATAGGAAATATTTGCGAGAAAAAGCGACAGCAGCTTTAATAACGACTCAATCCTAGAGGTTAAAATACCTTTTTCCGTCAGTGATCAAGTGTCAACCGATGAGCCGGAAGCTGGTTTCAACCCTAAAAGGGGCCATCCTCAGGGCGCTGAAGGACAATAAATCACTCCGAAGAGGTCGTCAAGTGTCTTAAATACTAAAATGAAACACATTCACACTTTATAATTTTTTTAATTTAACACGTGTGGCAAAAAACAGTTCAGATTCACTGACTCACACTTGACTTAATCACTGACGGAATAAGGTATTTTAACCTCTAGAATAAATTCAAATAGTGATCGGAGGCAAAAAAATGGAGACTAAATCATTTACTAAAAATTGTAATAAATAAAAATCTTTAGTAAATTTGCTAAGATACTCTTGATTTTCTTCCTAATATTTTTAAATGATATAAGCAACCCTTGACGTTTGTTAGAAAAACTTCTTAAAAGTATATAACCTGGTAAATCACTCTTTCACTTTTTTCTGGCCATCTCTAACAAAATTAATACTTACAGTATGTTTGAATTAAGTAAATCAATAAATATAAAAGCAAATACAAGTTAGCAAATACAAAAGTTGTAAATAAAAAAAAACTGAATAAAAACAATTCAGAAAATAGTTTCTCTTGATAAATAAAGAAACCAAATGCTTTATGATTTTAGAGTTGAGTTTAGTTTGCAAATAGAGGTTTTTATGACTAGGGTTTATTAAACGTAAATGATTGAAAACAAGATTGAAATTAAAAAAAATTCAATCGAAAATTAGATTATTTGATAGGTACGAGACAATTGCAAAGTGACGTCGGCGCACATGGGGGGCATTTGGCACAGAGGAACCTTACCTTGAACTTCACCGAAGACCTCGAACTCCAAGGAGACTATTTGCTGGCCGTCCGGCCCCATCGCGCGCCGCCGCTCCACTGACCGACACGGCGCCGCGGCGCGGGCGTCGCGACGCCGACCACCGCCACAAGCGACGCCTCGACACCCCCTTCCGTAGTGCTGGCGGTAGCTTCATGCTTCTCAGAGTGGTTTCACTGTATTGTTTAGTGTCATGGTTTTTCTTGAAGTAGTCCAAGTGAAATAATTTACAATACATCAGAAATCTGCATAAGAACTTTGACAGCTTGTGACTCACGTTAGAAAAAGCATTGCGAACTTTGACCATCAAAAGGATGATAAATTAATCCTAAGGAGGTGGTAAAAATTAGTTGTTCACTGTTCACTTCGCATTAAACTTTACCCCCACCTGCTACGTTTAGACGCGTTTTCATCATTGTAATGCGTGAGTAAAATAATAATTTCATCCACCTGCTATATTTAGTCGCTTTTTATTCATTGAAATGCGTGAGTAACGTTTTCTTCCCCTCCTCACAGCCGAGGAGGGGAAGACTTTTTGTTCCGTTGTCACCTCAGGTCCTCGACAGGTGTTTCCTCAGTTTCCTGAACCTCGGATTTCCTTTCCTACCTTCAGCCTCCTGACACCCTGTTACTTTGTCACCTCCAGACCCCAGCAGGTGTTTCCTCAGTATTCTGATCCCCGGTTTTCTTATATCACCCCCCATGTCCCAGTCTCCCCACGACATTTTCCGTTGTAGCCTCAGACCCCGGCAGGTGTTTCCTCAGTATTCTGATCCCCGGTTTCCTGATATAACCCCCCAACCCAGTCTCCTCACGACATGTTCCGTTGTCCCCTTAGTCCACGGTACGAGTTTCCTCAGTCCTGATTCCCGGTTTTCCTCCACTGCTCCCAGCCTCCTGACGCCCTGGTCCGTTGTCACCTCCAGTCCCCGGCAGGTGTTTCCTCAGTTTCCTGATCCCCGGTTTCCTGATCTCACGCCCTCCCTGCCCCAGCCCCCTGATTGCCCTGTCCGGTCGCCAATCGCCGCTTTGTTCTCTTGTTACAGACAATTGCGGTTGTGTTTTTCACTGGCCCGCACCATCCTATTTGAAATGGCCCATGCTTGCAGAATGTATAAATGTAAAAAATGCATTCCTTTTACATTATATGCTAAAATGAGAATGCATGAATTCATGTATGCATTAGAATTGCTACAGTGAGGATTGAAGATGCCTTTGGTTTTTAATTTACCTTGACTTTGAAAATTTTGTAAATGCCATGTGTTGTAAAAATTCAAATCAACATCAACTTTTGTTTGCTCTGTTGTTTTAAAATTACATATGATGATCTTAACCTCAAGATATAACCACAGTCTAAGTTTTTCTTAGACTGTGACATAACAATACATTTTATGTTCCTAATTATTTTTTAAAATATATTGTCAGTGAATGATAAATTTGCCGTAGCGATATGTCAGATGTAAGAAGAAAAAATCAAGTGAGAATACAGCACAGGAAGAACTTCATTTCAAGAAGTTAGCAGGGAACGTTACAAGTTATTTTAAAGGTTGTGTAATTATTCTTCTTGATAACCAAGGTGTTGCCTATCCTAGTGTCACCATGAATTCTGTGTACACTTTGCCCGACGAGCTTCTGCTCAAAGTGTTTTCGTATCTCGATATCATAGACATCTCCCTGTCCGTCATGTACGTTTGTGAACGATGGAACAATGTCGCGAGTGATTCAATATTGTGGAATAAGTTAAAGTTCGTAGTCAACAGAAACATGAGCCTCGGGTACATTTTAAGTCTTATCCCTAATTTGAAATGTTTGAAGCGTGTCGAATTGCAAAGGAGAACGGATACGTTTGAAATTATCTACGCTTTGGTTAAGAACTGTCCGGATTTGTGCGATATCAAAATGACCTATTGCTGTATCGAAAATTTCTTCTTTACAGCGATGAGTTGTAAGAATCTGAAAACATTAAGCCTCAACAAAGTGTTGGCAGTGCCCACTGAATGTCTGAGTGGGATAGGACTTTTGACTGGTTTAACCGATCTGAATCTTCCGTACAGCTCATTGACAGACGAACAGTTCAGATCTATATCAAACAAATGTTGCAATATCGTTTCACTCGATATAGATTATGTCGAAGGGATCAGTGAGGAAGCTCTGATTATTTTTATATCATCGAGATTTTCCATTCTCGAGTCTCTATCCGTACTGGGGGAACTGTTGTGCGATGATATTTTCAATTATTTGGAAAAGTGTAAGAAACTCAAGCTTTTGCACATTTCTACCTGTCATAACCTCTCAAATGTCTGTTTTGAACGTATTGAAAGTCTCAAATCCCTTAAATCGTTGACTTTAAAAAATGCTGTGAGATTTTCTCCTGAAGCATTGAGCAACTTTTATTTGCACTCTTGTGTCATGAGGAATTTGACGCAATTGTATATTTCTGTCAGAAGAAAGGTGAACAGTCAAGATGTTTCGTTGTTGTTGAATAAGAACATAAACATTGAAAACATTCATGTCGACCAACACTGTACCTATATTTTAACAGAAAACGGTTTTGATCTAAGGGATTTTGCAAATCTAGAAAAGTTCTAGTTTTCCTAAATAATTGTTGAAAAGTTTTGATAATTTCCACATTTTTAAATGGCTTTGTAATTAAAAAATTCAATTTAAAACTAGCCTTTAAGTTCGTTCTGGCTATTTTTTATGGAAATCAAATGATCATCGCAAACAATGAAATAGTTACAGTATTTTTTATGACATTGAAGGTACCATGTCACAACTACAAGGTAAGTTCTCGGACTTTGAGGACAGTTCTGACAGTTCCGGCCTTTTTACTTACCGAAATCTACCTCATGAGTTTTATGAAATCTTTTATGCAATTTTCATGGCTTTCTTATACAAAACATATTAAAAACTAATTTACAATTGTCTTTCAAAACCCTATTGAATAAACTTTATGAAAATTGAATACTTTTAAAACTGTTAAACCTTAAACCTTAGTAAAACAACAAAGACTCTACCTACAATTAAATTTCACCGCGGTATTTGTGAATTTTAATTTAACTTAATACAATCAACACTTCGGCTTGCATCTAATGAAATACGAAACATTATTACCAATAGGCCAATACTTGCCACATGAGATACTTGCATTTTTAACGTCGAACTTAAATTTTGTATTTAGGCTTTATAAGAAGTGTTAGCAAAAGGTTTTACCACAAATTAATTTCAGTCTACTAATACTATTGATAAAATAATACCAAATATATTATTATTTAAGTTTTTACTCTCCTCTCTATTCACATAGACCTAATTCCAAAAAAAGTCTCCAGACATCTAACAAGACGATCAGATGGTTAAACTTGGAAACTCACACGTGATCGTAAAAGCAATGAGTCTACGTCTTGACTATTGTCTATAGTGCACCTGAGTATCAACACGAATTATAAACTGTATTTTTTTGATGCGAAAATAGAAAGCGTATAACTGGTGTCAAATCTGAGGGCCCACGCCGTCCACAAGCCCAACGCTAAAATTAACATTAGTCTTATGGACGTACTGGGCCTTAAGATTTGGCACCAGTTATACTAACTTCCCACAGGTGCAATATATCATGAGAATTTGCAGGAATATCATCAAATCCGTGGCTAATTTAAGGCAGATATAATCTGCTCTTACTAAATATTACCGTAAGAGTTATCGCAGTGGATTAACCAACGGTATTCCACCCAGGAATAACCTACGAATTGCTTTTAGACCCGATCCCTAGTGGGGATTAACATCCGCACTAGTGAATACTATATTCATACATAAGATCATCTTTATAATTAGACCAGTTCGGAAGTGAAACTGGCGAAATTATGGATCGAGCCCGCTCGATCCCACGTTGAACTGTAGGTCCCCTAGTTGCCATTGGCTGTTAAGATATTAATTAACAATTCTGTCAAAGGAACATGTTGGCCTCAGTCAGTAATAAGACTTCAAGATCGCGCCACATCATCTTACACTCATCTGTCATTCGTACTTGGCTTAAAATACCTAACTGTGTAGGTCGCCATTTAAATTAATGTATAACGTATAATGTATGAGTAGGGCCTAATGTATTCCGAAACCAAGAAACTTCTAAATATAAAAAGCAAAAAAACATTGGGGAACAACTTTGTAATTGACTTAAGTTTTTTGTAAAGTAGCATAAATAACAATAGCAAATCTCTAATCCCAATAATAATTTGATAAAAATTCAATACATTAAGAAAGTGCAGCAGGAAGTACGGGAACACGTTTGTAATAACAATTATGTGTTTTAACGTAATAAGGTTTTAATTTGTATCAATCGAAACACAGCACATATATATCAAGGTTAGTAAAATTATTTCTGTCACGACCGCTCAAATAGGTTTTATATTTAAAAAGAAAGCAATTATATGTATAAAATTATTTAAGAAAATTATATCACATTTTAGAAATGATCCATCGCTAAACTTACTACGTTTACATTCAACGACAAAATTAATGCTTTAAAAGTTAAAAAGATGACTAGATTTATAAATCGCCAACAAAATCCGTGCCAAAACCTATCGTCTGATCTCACCCAAATAAACAGTTAGAGGGTAGTTTAGAGGTTCGAATGTGAATAATGCCAAATGTAAATCTAAAATAAATAACGGACGACAACAGCATATCGCTTTTGAGGCTTTGCCAACTAAGCATTGTTTCGGAATATCTATAGTTTCAACACAAGAATAAAAACAAAGTAGTCGAGTAACTTCTACAACAGCTAAGTTTTAATACACGGTACTTTAATAACATCTGTATACCAGGAGTACGCTCTTTTATCGCGTAATTGGTTGAACTCACAAACATTAGCAAACCAAATCGATTTCTAGAAAATTAACATTGGTGAAAAATTGCGTTTATCAAACAATGGAATACAAATAAAACATAATTTCAAATACAAAGGAAACCAGTGCTTCAAATATATTTTCCGTAAAAGGTACATCACATGCTGTGTGGTTAACGATTCCTCAATCACTTTAAAAAAAAGTTTTACCTAGGCCTACTAGTGGAAACCCCAAAATTCACACGCGAAAAATAAGGAAACGTTCTCCCAATGGGTGTTCAGCCGCAGTCACCGGTGGATAATCTATTAACCCTATAATAAGTGAACGGTAGTGGTGGACGGACCATCTACCGACCATTGTTGTACATCCACCGATGTTGTGTTTGCGGTGGATTCGGTAAGTAACCGGACATTGTTAATTGTCGAGATGCGGTGGATTTGCCTATTAGTGACTATGGTAACCGGTTAACCACCGGTGACTGCGGCCGAACGCGCCCCATGTCTTTTAGAGTAGGATTCACGTAAGTTGGCCAATGCATATACTAATCATCTCATCAAAAATGTTTATACAAGTCACATTGAAAACATTGTTAGTTACACATGGTGTCTGTTTACATTTTTTCAGAACTGTCAAATCGCCACGATGCGTTTGTTTACAAGTTGTTATAGGTTATAGAATGTTTACAGTATCACCTATTTTCAGAAGTTTTTATTTCCATTCAACATTTTACATAGCTGCCAAAGTTTAATTTGATTCTATTTCTTGATTTACAAGTAATTTAGTTTGTTTAACTGCTTTTTTTTATTTTTTTTCCTGGGCCAATTTTAATAAGTTTTGACCGCAATATGAAACAATCTCTCTTTTCAGATCCTGACTTGCAGCAAGTAGTACTGGCTATTCAAAAACTCGCCTGTATTTCTTTGTAAATATTATTTCATAAGAAAATCTTAGACTATTAACTATGCCGCATCCATGACACATCATCTCCCTGTTAATACATAATTAATTTAGAAAAGCCCCTTAGTAGTATTTTAAGTCACACAAGTGAACTTCCAGTTGCAAATTGCATCAGAACTTTCCCTTTATTGCAAGTACTATACTAAACAGATGTTCGATGACAATGTTTTCAGCACAGCTGGATTTTATGGTTAAGTTTGTAAGAAGATAATAGTTTGTTTACTTTCGTTTTGGCCAACTTAGGTGAATCCTACTCTACTAACTCGTTCAAAAGAAACCCACCAGAGACCAGCAGCTGATTCCCATGAAGTGGGAATCTATTTACATCGATGGTGGGAATCACTACTGCTGCTCTCTGGCGGGTTTCTTGTTGGGTGAAAGACATTGGGAGAACGTTTTCTCAGGATTTTTTGCGTGTGAATTTTGGGGTTTCCAGTAGTAATCATTAAACTTTTTCAAAGTAATTGAAGAATCGTCAGATACACAGCATATGATGTACCTTTTACGAAAAATATATTTGCCGCATATTTAATCGCTAGTTTCTTCTGTATTTGAAATTATCTTCACTTGCTTCCCATTGTTCATTGTTTAGTAAACGCAATTTTTCCACCAATTTAACGCAATTTTTCCACCAATTTAACGGCAATTTTTCGCCAATGCTAATTTAACAGTTTTTTAATTTTTAAAATAAAATTACTAAAAATGGTTCAGAGGACTTGCTTTAAAATTTATAGGCACTTTTTCGGTGAGTTATTAAACGTTTGTGCTAATTTTGAAAATGATCGGTGGAGCAGAGTCTCTCACACAGTAACGGACAACGCATCTTTGACTCCGCTAAAACATAGATTCACTTCACTTTATTTGTTCATCAATTAATAGAAAAGTATATTTTCTATTTATGATATTTGTAATCCCTTTTTCCTAGGCTGTGTGCAACGTAGCGAACATTTAACCACACCAATAGAATGACATTTTCCTGTAGATGTGCACAATCCCATTAAAATTTAAATGTTTCTTTTAGACATCCAGAAAATTGAATTTAAAATTTCAAAAAAATTAACATTGGCTGTATGAGTTGCCATGCTGGTGATGGAATAACAAAACAGAACTGTACATTTGTCATCACATGTTCATATTATCACAAGCTATTTTTCGTAGAGTAAAGATTAGATATAGAAATATTTTAAGTGAGTACAAATGGGGGCAAAATACGCTGTTTTTTGTTTTCTGATGAGATAAAAAATACAGTTTTATTTATTCACAATACAAGCAATTTATTTGTACTGTGACAAATGTAGTAGAACAAATTTTAGTTTTCAAATAATTTCAAACTACATGTTTTATGCTGTGGCATGGAGTGAAAATATAGTATTTGATGTAAATTAGGACTGTTTCGAGAAGATTGAAATGTGTTAGGGCAAGAAATAAAATTTGCTCGCTTAAACAAGATGAAAAGATGATAATTTCCTGATGAAAAGGGAAGGATAAATATCCAGAAATATCTGATTTAAACATAGATTTTGACGGTGGAGACGGATTCTTAAGTTTCGTAAGAAGCTTGGAGGAAAGGGGAGGAAGAATAACAAATTCGATATGTTTTATTTGAAAACACCGTTGACTACGATTTAATGTATTTGTGAGTTTACGAAAATAGTTACAGAGTAGACTAATTTTACTGTGCATGGCTGACATTAAGATTAAAATTTCACGTTTTTTAGCAAGCTTCATGCCAGTGGTAAATTTATCCTTTAACAGACATTCTCCTATACGTTTGGACTGTCATTCCCAACACTTTTCAGTAGACATTTACAGGTCCGGAGTGATGGAGTACTTCGGATTGAGAGTAGTTCCCCACACAGAGAACTCTCGCTTGTCGATCAGAGGAATTCCACTTCTGTCGATAACTGTGCGCCACCACTCCCAGGCCAGACCCGTGGCTTCTCTTGCAAAAACACGAATGTCCTCGACGTTGCCCGGAAGTTCAAGCTCTTTCTCGAAAGGTGCAGTCAAAGAATTCCAGTTCTTCTCCCAAGAATTTTCCTTCACGACCTTGACGCCGTTTTTGTCGTAGCTGACCTCCTTCCAAGTGATGGCCCATTGCATGACGAACCCCCCCTTGTGGACAATCTTGATGATCCCCTTGTTGTGGACGGTCCTGGTAGTCTCGATGTAGTCCGTCGACAACTGCACGACGGCTCTGGCGTTATCCTTTATAAATTGAGTAGAGTAAGAGCAAGGGTATCCTAAGTTCTCCCTTGAGAATTTGGCATATTTGAGTAAAACTTCGTTGACCTCCTTGAATGACTGAGTGTTGATCAATTGGACGTGTTCGCTGCTTCCTCCCAATACAAAGACCTGCATATTCAGGTTCTTAAGCTGCTTCTTGAGTTCAGCTTCGGCTGAGGCGGAAAGGTAGAAATTGGTTGCCTTGGTCATAAGCGCAGCCTTGGCTTCCTTTTCGGTAGAATCAGTTGTGAGTTTGACGTAAATGGTCCTTCCGTAAGAGACACTGTCGACTATTACTGGAGGATTGTTGTTGTTGGTCTTTTGTTTCACATCTGCTAGGGTCACTCCCGGTCCGAAAAGATCTGAAGGTTTCTTGGTAGGCTCAACGCTGACCGTGTAGAATATTTGTTTGAATTTGTAGATCATGATAAGTTTTTCTTGGTTCGTCATCGCACTGAAGTCAATACTCGCCTCAACCTGGGTGTTCTTAAACTCCAATCCGAATTTGACTCTGAGCAGTTCTTTACTGTAGGCGAAACTAAAGTCGCTCTGAAAGTTGGCTACAACACTGTGATCTTTCGGGAATTTCTCGAACCAAGTTTTTAAAACCTTTTCTTTTGCAGACTGATACTCTGCAAAGGTCGGGTTGATTTTGAAGCTACCTTCGGTAGTGAGGCCCGGCAAGTTGATGGTGTAAGTTAACGGTGCTCTGTCTATCGCCAGCACATCAGGGGAGTTGTCGATCAGTCTTTGGTTCGCCAACAGCAAGGCTCCAGGGTAAGCCCTGTGTTCGTTCGCAGTCACCACTCCGATGTCCGATTTTCCGTTCTGTACCGTTTTCTTCTCTCTCTCTATGACGATGAAGTTTTTATTCGGGTCCACCTTCCCTTCCCTGGTGACCGGCACACTGGTGGTGCTCTCTCCCTTGTAAGACAACACCTGGTCGTGGGAGTAGGTCATACCGTAGATGTAATTGTCGATGTCCTTGTTGGCCCTGGCTACGCGGTGGCTGGTGTGCCCACTGGTGCCGCGGCCGAATGTGCAGACTGCAGCTGCGAGCAGAAGTGCCAAGGGACGACCCATCTTGGCGGCCGGGTGTAAGAGCTAGAAACACAAGACAAGAGTCTGAGCTGCAATATCTGTACTTATTTATCCTATGTAAGCATGATAAGAAAAATTCGTTTTGTTAAATGTACCCGTGTCCATGTCCATGGACATGGATGTTGTTTTTTTGCTTTTGTTGGAGATCGACTAAAAATCTTTTTAAATCGAGGGAGACCAATCAAGTGACAGTTACTGCCTTTTATAACTGCCGGTCTTAATTATTTTGAATGCTGGTTTGCATACGGCTTAACATGACTTCCGAATTCAGGAACGTTTTAGCATTATTTTGATTATATATATAAATTATATCACATTATGGTGCAGGACATAAGTTCCATCCAATTGCTGTTTTCCGGGAGTTCATTCGAACGAAGTGAAATGAGTGAGTTATACTCGACTTAAATATCACTCCTCTTTTATTATTTGATGGACATTTATGAAATTTGAACTACATCACAAATATACCCTGAAGATTGTTTTAATCTATAAGTTAGGAGTTAAATATACGTTTAAATATTTATTTTTTTAGTTAATAGCCTTAATTTAATACCGCACTTCGTTCGTTCGGACTTAGGAGCGTACTCCTAGTATTTTCAAGGTTCAATATAATAATTAAAATATTTAGGGAATCAATAAAGGTACACGATTCAAACTTTTACACTGTGTTCAATAGATGTTTACCTTCATATTTAGGTAGATTTTTATCTCTAAGTACAATTTCAAAAAAAAATATAAAAAGTGTAATTTTTATAAAAATGATTTTAATTTAAAGAAAACCATTAAAGAAAATAGCACAATTCAACCTAAATATGTAAACGGCCAAGGGAAAAGGGACCTTAACTTCCATTTTTCGAAATTGCATGAGTTACTAGTACATCCTTAACCTACATTAAACATCAAACAAACTGGTGAAAGAATTTTCAAGATGCCTTAAAAATGCCTGAGTTAAAAATTGTTGAATTTTAAATTTTAAAAACATAATTTTAGGACATCAAGGTCTAAAGCTTTACACCTTTCTAACCCCAAATAAGTTGTTACTACTTACACTATTGGTTGTTTTATATATCATTTTGTCAGAAATTTAAAGCTGAATATGAATCCGCCATTGAATTTGTGTCAAATCCTCCTTAAATAGATAGGAGTAATAAAAAAAACACAACGTTTTAAAGACAAACTGCCTTATTAAATGATAAAAACTAAAGTTAATTTTAATTTTATACTCAAATAAGAATTTAACAAAATATGACATTATATTAGGTGTCTGAACTTCATTTTTTTTATTTGTTGACCTCCTTCTAGAACATTTTTGTTTGTTTTGAAACTTCACATGGACCAGGAACTACGTCGTCGACTACTTCTTTTTGAAGATCCTGTAAATTTTCATGATCATGATTCTTGATCAGGTCTTAGCAAGTCGTGCATTTATTCCTCACGGAACTATCGGATTTTCTTAACTTAAAAGCGTTAGAATAGCTTCGGGGAAGTCAAGGTCCCCTTTCTCCAGATTGTAAGGGCTTCGAAAAAAATTAATTTAACCATTTTAAAAGTTAAATTCAGGTGTAAGATGGACCAAATATTGTTTGAAATTATATAAAAAGTAAGAAACAATAACAATCTGAAAATGTGTTTTGGTACCCTATCCTCTAAAACTTGCTGTCCTGTAAAGTTTAGTATGGGAAGATAAGGTCTCTTTTCCCTTGGCGGGTCACAGGTTAGGTCTTCCCTTTCAGAATTATGTTAAGTATAACTAGATTACTCTGTTGCAGCTTTGCTTGCAATCACTGCAATCTGTGGTTTACTTGTTGAACTATTACAAAGTATGACCATATGTTGAGTTGTAAGCAAAGTGAATTCAGATTGTTCAAATGTCGATGAGTAGCGCCACGGTCCCGAGACTTCAGCCCTTTCCTGTACTATAGTGTCGCCCTTTTTAAAAATTCTGAGACGTATTGACAAATCTACATACAAATCCCTTTAATTTGACCCCTCAATCGTTATAATTCGTCCAGCCATTACTGACATTTGACAATGAAAAGAAAACCGCCTGCGTATATAGATCAGATCAAAGTAATAGTTTTAGTGGAATATCAATTTAAAAAACATCGTCAAATAAGTCGTAAATAGACTATTTTTTCTGGCCTAACAAAAATAAATAAAAATAAATTCTTATATTTTCTGCAACACTGTTCTGCATTAAAAAATTGTTATAACTATTTTTATCACTTAGTTTAAAATTTCACCCTTTTCAGTACCGAATCCCCTTGGATATTGAGTTTACGGACGGCCTCGGCCACACCATTTGATGCGTCCTGTAGTCAAGGAAGCGCCTGCGAGACTCCGTCCACCGCCCCAGACGCACCGTCATCGCCAGTGCCGCTGCCGGCGGAGCGAAGCCAAATCTATATATATAATTCCGTAAGTCAAATTTTTGTAAAGAAATTGTGAGTGACTGGATGGCCGTAGAAGGATGGGAGGGGTCTTATTTTAAAGGTCTTGACGTGAATTTTGAGGGAAAACTATTCATTTTTCTTATTTTTTTACCATAAATTCGCAACAGAATAAAACTTTTCCCATTAAAACAACATGGGGTTTAATTTGTTTACATCTTTTGAAATTAAAACAGCTGTGCCACAGAGTTGTATCATATATTTAATTTCGTAATTTCGTGAGGCGATTCTTTGCGTCAAAATTGTGAACGTCTGGTAAGTCGTAGAAAGATGGGAGAGGGCTCAAATTAAAGGTCTCTATTCCGAGATGGCGGGGAAAAATACTGAAATTGCTTGAAATTCACCAGAAAACGAGAAATAACGTAAAATATCTGCCATTTAAAAAGCATTGGGATCTAAAAACGTCTGTTTTGTTGACATTCAAACATGTGGTGCTGATGCTTGATTCAAAGCCATATGATAGATGTTGACTATGGGGTTTTTTTCAAAAGGCAGCTAACTATGTTCAATGTAGGCCTACTATAACAAATAAATATTTTAATTTTAAGATTTCAGACTTTATAATTACGCGTTTGAGTATATATTTACAATATAAAATTATAAAGAGTTAAGTGTTTCTTTTACGTTATAACGATGCCGATTTAATGCCAAATGATCGATATAAATATATTATGTAAGCGAAATTTTTGCGCCGAAATTATGGGCATTTGGCAAGTCACAGGCCTTGCACTTGCAAGATAATGGGAAAGGGCTCAAATAGAAGGTCTTGGTGCCAGGGACTGAGGAAAAATACAAAAATGTCTTTATCAAGAAATAAGATATTACGTTAAATATCTGCCATTTAAAATCATTGTAATCTAAAAACGTCTAACAGAGTAGATCAGCTGAGTGTAACATCAGCTTTAAATTTGATTCCACCAAAAAGGTTCACCTTTAAATTTGGCCAATCAAAAGTATATTCAATCTTGAATCTACCAAGACAAAGCAGTATTTATTCACGGGCAAACATAAAAAAAGTGTTGAACGCAGGGTACCAGAGGTGGAGTGTGGAGTCGTTAACGGGAGGCCATTTTCGGATTTAATCCTTATTTATTTATTTATTTGCTTAGTGTGTACAATGTAGCCTCAAACGGAGAATTCCATTACAAGTACCCTTTAACTGTCCAATATAATATTCTTTTGAACTAGGTGGAGGCTATAGACATTTGTTTACATTTTTGAGTTAACTTAAATGTCACGACTTTCTTTGGCAAATAAATTAAGTTTCACAGTCTGTGGTTAACCTTAAGAATTGTTTTAAACCATGTCCATATTTTTAATAATTGTAAACGATGTGAACTGAGTTGTTTTGAGAACGACATCCATAGCGCCATTGTTTCAAAAATTTAGCCGTTTACTACTGAAGTAGGCTAACGCCCTTTCTTAAAATTCTGATACGCACTAGCAAATGTCAAAGTATAATTAACATTTCACTTTACACATTTAATTCCGCCAAACAGTTACCGAGTTGTGAGTGTGAAGGAAACATTAAATATATACTTTATTAAGCATTTGTATTTTATTTATAGGGGCTTTTGCCCCTACAAGCCACTAGTCTATATATATAATTCCGTAAGTCAAATTTTTGTAAAGAAATTGTGAGTGACTGGATGGCCGTAGAAGGATGGGAGGGGTCTTATTTTAAAGGTCTTGACGTGAATTTTGAGGGAAAACTATTCATTTTTCTTATTTTTTTACCATAAATTCGCAACAGAATAAAACTTTTCTCATTAAAACAACATGGGGTTTAATTTGTTTACATCTTTTGAAATTAAAACAGCTGTGCCACAGAGTTGTATTCATATATTTAATTTCGTAAGGCGATTCTTTGCGTCAAAATTGTGAACGTCTGGCAAGTCGTAGAAAGATGGGAGAGGGCTCAAATTAAAGGTCTCTATTCCGAGATGGCGGGAAAAATACTGAAATTGCTTGAAATTCACCAGAAAACGAGAAATAACGTAAAATATCTGCCATTTAAAAAGCATTGGGATCTAAAAACGTCTGCTGTATTTACATAAAACATGTGGTGCTGATGCTTGATTCAAAGCCATATGCTAGATGTTGACATTTGGTTTTTTTTTTTCAAAACAAAAGGCAGCTAACTATGTTTAATATACTATAACAAATCAATATTTTAACTTTAATATTTGCAGACTGTATACTTACGGGTTTGAGTATATATTTATATTTTTAAAGTATACGTCAAATATAACGTTTAAGTTATAACGAAGCCGATTTAACGCCAAATGATCGATATAAATATATATGCAAGCGAAATTTTTGCGCCGGAATTGTGGGCGTTTGGCAAGTTTGGCGTTTGGATAGTGGGAAAGGGCTCAAATAGCCCTCACCATCGAATAAGCAGAGGCTAGGTACAGAGAAGACTTCATTAATCAATTTTAAGGACTAGCTCTACCAGTTTTATGTGCGGTCGGAAAAGGTCATAGTTTTGACCGAGGAACAACAGAGTGTGCTGCACTAGCAGCTATTGAGTGCAACATCAGCTTAAATTTTATCCTACCAAAAAGGTTCACCTTTAAATTTGGCTAATCAAAAGTATGTTTAATCTTGAATCTACCAAGACAAAGCAGTATTTATTTTACACACGGGAAACCATGAAAAAGTGTTGATCGTCCATAGGGTGAAATCCTCAGTATTATTTACCAAGCTCGTGGTCTCCAAACTTATTAACTTCTTTATGAAGTGGAGCCAGAGTCTCCAACGTGGAGCGTGGTGTCGTCAACGGGAGACCATTTTCTGATTTTATCATTATTTATTTGCTTATTGGGTAAAATGTAGCCTCAATCGGAGATTTCTATGATTACCCTTTAACTGTCCAATATATGTTATTTTGAACCAGGTGGAGGCTACACACGATATTAGTTTACATTTTTTTATGTTAAATGCCACGACTTTCTTTGGGAAATAAATGAAGTGCTGCAGTCTGTGGTTAATCTTAAGAATGTCTTCAAACCATGTCCATATACTTCATTGCAAAAAAAGTGAAGTGAGTTTGTTTTGAGAACGACGGATAGCGCCTCTGTTCCAAAAAAAATCAGCTTTTACTATACTGAAGTAATGCCCTTTCTTAAAATGTTGATACGTACTAGCAAATGTCAAAACATCTTTAACATTACACTTTAAACGTTTATTCCGTCAAACTTTTACCGAGTTGTGAGTGTGAAGGAAACATTAAATATCCAGCATTTGTATTTTATTTTTAGGGGCTTTTGCCCCTACAGGCCACTAGTAAACATAACAAATCATAAACATCGTCGCGTGACATTCAAACTAGGCCGATCTCGTGTACAGTCCAGGCAACGGAAAGGTAAAGAGGGAAAGTTTTGGAACACAGTTTTTGACTTTGTAACTGTTTGGACTAGTTAGGAGGTGAAAATATCTGAAGTCCCTGTCCGTAGCCATTGAGTTGGGGTAAGGAGGGGTGTCTGAAGGTACCTTTTTAGGTTTCTCATAAATATCTTGAAAAGAATCAACTTTTAATATTTAATATTATATTGGAAAATTAAAGAAAAATTAAATTTCCTCTAAGAAAAGTATATAACAATATGTTTATTTTGGCCCAACCTTTAAAAAAGATAAATACTAATTTTATTAATGTCTTAAAAATATTCCTTCATAAGAAATACAAGATCATTTGAGTACAAGATAATGCCCATAGGGCAGCGCCTTTACACCTACAGGAAAATAAATAACATTTATGAAAATTTGACGAAATTTGAGTAATTTGGCATCACAAACATAAACATTGGTTCAAAGTAAAGGTCTCAGTGAGCTCATAAAAAGTTATTTCTCAAGAAATTATTACAAATATGTAGTTGCTAAAACTTTTTAAGAGCTCATTACGGCCTTTACTTTGGACCAATGTTGATTGAGGTGACAAATTACTGGAAATTTTGTCTAGACTTTCATGAATTTTGTTTATTTTCCATTAGGTGAAAAGGCGTTGCCCTATTGGGTATTTGCTTTATGCACAAATAAAATGCATTTCTTATGGAAGGAATATTTTAAAGATATTAATAAAATTGGTGTTTATCTTGTAAGTGGTTGGGCCAAAATAAACATATTATGTTCTTTTCTATCAGGAAATTTATTTTCTTTAATTTTTCTTTTTAATAGACAATAATGAAAGCCATGCTAAAAGTTGATAATTTGAAGATATTTAGCAAACACCTAAAAATAGTATCTTGGGTCTCATTATCTTCAGACCCCCCTCCTTCCCCCCGCTCAATAGAGTGCTCAATTTGAGATAAATGTGCAAGCATACAAGCAAGCATACAAGCAAGCACGATAACATTACTCATATAAGAGTATAGGATATGGGATCTTTATGAGGGTCTGTGGCGGAGTCCGAGGGTCAGATCAGGATGAAAACTAGTTTTCCTATTTAATGCCTAAAGAAACAGTGTACAAATTTCAGCCTTCTGTGTTATTGGGAAGTTGGAGAATTAGTGATGAGTGAGTGAGTGAATGAGTGAGTGAGTGAGTGAGGGCTTTGCCTTTTATAGGTATAGATTAGTAATTAGTATTTTATTGATTCCACGTTTATTTTTCTTAATACTGAACCGATTATTGCTTCAGAGAAAAGTAAAAATTCAGTAATCCATTCAGTTTATCCCATGCCCCTTACCACAGTTCTCTCCCTCTTTCCCTCCCTTCTTCCCTATTCTCCCTCTTTCATTCCCTTCTTACCATTTCCCCTCCCTCCTTACCTCTTTTCCTATCACTGTTACTAAAATTTGATATTTACCCCATTCTCCACCGATAAAAACACAATTTGAATATAATGTCCGGTCATATCAAATTGCACGTCAGTGAGTACATTGTATGGTAGAGACTCAACTTAACATACTTTTTTCTTCCCTCTTAATCACCAAATTTATATCTATTCATCTTCTTCAAGCGAGCAAACTGTACTTTTTACCTACAGGGTGTCTGATACATATACAATTAAAATTTTAAAAACTGCATTCTAAGTTCTCTATGAATTAAGCCGTAAAACAGCGTTAAAAGAAGCCAAACTTTATGGGATTTTTAATGGTATAAGGGAACATATCTTAGCTTGATATGTACTTGAATTTTTGGGATAAGTTTCAAAGGCTGTTGAAATTCAATTAATATCTGGATGGTTCACAATTAATTTCAATAATCATAGTCGTTCAATGACAGTTATTGCAGTTAAATCGTTGTTTAGGGAGTTCAAAAGGGACGTTTGAATGTGCAGAACATTTGAAAGGCTGTAAATTTTACTAATAGTGAATTTTACAATTACTTTTTCATTTAAAATTCACCCAAAATTAAAATTTCAATTTTACATTTTTAATTAAATCAATAATTGTAAAATTGTAATTGTAAAATTTACAATTACCTTTTCGTTGCATGGACTATACACGAGATCGGCCTGGTTTGAATGTCTTTCACACGACCATGTTTATGATTTGTTATGTTTATTGTTACTGGCTTCGCCCCGCCGCCGCGCGCACTAGAGATATTGCGTCTGTGGCGGTGGACGGAGTCTCGCAAACTCTTCCTTGACTATAGGTCGCATCAAATAGCGTGGCCCAGGCTGTCAGTTAACAAACCAAACCAAACAAAAAATAGTTAGACTTCCATAGTCTGTGGAACGTGATGCCTGCGTTCGTACCGGCCGGTTATATGTTATGGTGTGTTCGTGTTTTTTTTGTTAAGAACTAAGTGTATGAACTTAATAAGTATAACTTAATAAGGACAACTAGAAGTAAGAAGTATTCTTGTAGATACTTCTTACTGATACCATTAGCTAGTAACTTATTGTGCAAGTTGCCCGGGTATAAAACAGAATTGTGTGTAAAAACTGGCAAACTATGAAATGATTTGCAAAGTTTTGGTTACAGAAAACATGTCAAACGTGTTTGCAATGAGAAAAGTGATTTTTATTTTGTTTAAATAGCTTCTTACCTGGTGGGCTTGTCCGATTGAGGAAGCCACGAGCGTCTCTACTCACTTGCAACGTGTATATATGTGCTCTTCTAAATGGTTTTTAGATTACAACTAATTAGGGTTGTGTTATTGGTTCGTGAAACAAAACAGGAAAACAAAGAAAAACTACTGAATTTAGAGAAGTGAGTATAGGCAAATTCAAATCATAAGGCCTAGTCCGTCCGTAAGACTAATGTTAATTTTAGCATTGTGCTTATTGACGGCGTGGGCCTTGTGTTTTGATTCGAACTATAAAATACCCCCGTTGGTGCAGAATTGCGTACTCGGCGAATATTAAATGTGTAAATAAATTGTGTACAGTAATATCGCAGTAGTAAAGCCTCATGTCGTGTACAGTAATATAAAGCATGTCCATATATGAGCATACTTTAATATTCTCCATAACTTGGAAAATGAGTATGCAGATTTGCTGCCACGGATATAAAAAACTGAGGGTTTTTTGCTATAATCCAGTAGATCTCTATTAGATGAGACCAGATACCAAGTTTTATTCGCCCCGGATATGTTGAGAAGTAAGCGATGTATAAATTTAATTTACTAGTGGCCTGTAGGGGCAAAAGCCCCTAAAAATAAAATACAAATGCTGGATATTTAATGTTTCCTTCACACTCACAACTCGGTAAAAGTTTGACGGAATAAACGTTTAAAGTGTAATGTTAAAGATGTTTTGACATTTGCTAGTACGTATCAACATTTTAAGAAAGGGCATTACTTCAGTATAGTAAAAGCTGATTTTTTTTGGAACAGAGGCGCTATCCGTCGTTCTCAAAACAAACTCACTTCACTTTTTTTGCAATGAAGTATATGGACATGGTTTGAAGACATTCTTAAGATTAACCACAGACTGCAGCACTTCATTTATTTCCCAAAGAAAGTCGTGGCATTTAACATAAAAAAATGTAAACTAATATCGTGTGTAGCCTCCACCTGGTTCAAAATAACATATATTGGACAGTTAAAGGGTAATCATAGAAATCTCCGATTGAGGCTACATTTTACCCAATAAGCAAATAAATAATGATAAAATCAGAAAATGGTCTCCCGTTGACGACACCACGCTCCACGTTGGAGCCTCTGGCTCCACTTCATAAAGAAGTTAATAAGTTTGGAGACCACGAGCTTGGTAAATAATACTGAGGATTTCACCCTATGGACGATCAACACTTTTTCATGGTTTCCCGTGTGTAAAATAAATACTGCTTTGTCTTGGTAGATTCAAGATTAAACATACTTTTGATTAGCCAAATTTAAAGGTGAACCTTTTTGGTAGGATAAAATTTAAGCTGATGTTGCACTCAATAGCTGCTAGTGCAGCACACTCTGTTGTTCCTCGGTCAAAACTATGACCTTTTCCGACCGCACATAAAACTGGTAGAGCTAGTCCTTAAAATTGATTAATGAAGTCTTCTCTGTACCTAGCCTCTGCTTATTCGATGGTGAGGGCTATTTGAGCCCTTTCCCACTATCCAAACGCCAAACTTGCCAAACGCCCACAATTCCGGCGCAAAAATTTCGCTTGCATATATATTTATATCGATCATTTGGCGTTAAATCGGCTTCGTTATAACTTAAACGTTATATTTGACGTATACTTTAAAAATATAAATATATACTCAAACCCGTAAGTATACAGTCTGCAAATATTAAAGTTAAAATATTGATTTGTTATAGTATATTAAACATAGTTAGCTGCCTTTTGTTTTGAAAAAAAAAAACCAAATGTCAACATCTAGCATATGGCTTTGAATCAAGCATCAGCACCACATGTTTTATGTAAATACAGCAGACGTTTTTAGATCCCAATGCTTTTTAAATGGCAGATATTTTACGTTATTCCTCGTTTTCTGGTGAATTTCAAGCAATTTCAGTATTTTTCCCGCCATCTCGGAATAGAGACCTTTAATTTGAGCCCTCTCCCATCTTTCTACGACTTGCCAGACGTTCACAATTTTGACGCAAAGAATCGCCTTACGAAATTAAATATATGAATACAACTCTGTGGCACAGCTGTTTTAATTTCAAAAGATGTAAACAAATTAAACCCCATGTTGTTTTAATGAGAAAAGTTTTATTCTGTTGCGAATTTATGGTAAAAAAATAAGAAAAATGAATAGTTTTCCCTCAAAATTCACGTCAAGACCTTTAAAATAAGACCCCTCCCATCCTTCTACGGCCATCCAGTCACTCACAATTTCTTTACAAAAATTTGACTTACGGAATTATATATATAGACTAGTGGCTTGTAGGGGCAAAAGCCCCTATAAATAAAATACAAATGCTTAATAAAGTATATATTTAATGTTTCCTTCACACTCACAACTCGGTAACTGTTTGGCGGAATTAAATGTGTAAAGTGAAATGTTAATTATACTTTGACATTTGCTAGTGCGTATCAGAATTTTAAGAAAGGGCGTTAGCCTACTTCAGTAGTAAACGGCTAAATTTTTGAAACAATGGCGCTATGGATGTCGTTCTCAAAACAACTCAGTTCACATCGTTTACAATTATTAAAAATATGGACATGGTTTAAAACAATTCTTAAGGTTAACCACAGACTGTGAAACTTAATTTATTTGCCAAAGAAAGTCGTGACATTTAAGTTAACTCAAAAATGTAAACAAATGTCTATAGCCTCCACCTAGTTCAAAAGAATATTATATTGGACAGTTAAAGGGTACTTGTAATGGAATTCTCCGTTTGAGGCTACATTGTACACACTAAGCAAATAAATAAATAAATAAGGATTAAATCCGAAAATGGCCTCCCGTTAACGACTCCACACTCCACCTCTGGTACCCTGCGTTCAACACTTTTTTTATGTTTGCCCGTGAATAAATACTGCTTTGTCTTGGTAGATTCAAGATTGAATATACTTTTGATTGGCCAAATTTAAAGGTGAACCTTTTTGGTGGAATCAAATTTAAAGCTGATGTTACACTCAGCTGATCTACTCTGTTAGACGTTTTTAGATTACAATGATTTTAAATGGCAGATATTTAACGTAATATCTTATTTCTTGATAAAGACATTTTTGTATTTTTCCTCAGTCCCTGGCACCAAGACCTTCTATTTGAGCCCTTTCCCATTATCTTGCAAGTGCAAGGCCTGTGACTTGCCAAATGCCCATAATTTCGGCGCAAAAATTTCGCTTACATAATATATTTATATCGATCATTTGGCATTAAATCGGCATCGTTATAACGTAAAAGAAACACTTAACTCTTTATAATTTTATATTGTAAATATATACTCAAACGCGTAATTATAAAGTCTGAAATCTTAAAATTAAAATATTTATTTGTTATAGTAGGCCTACATTGAACATAGTTAGCTGCCTTTTGAAAAAAACCCCATAGTCAACATCTATCATATGGCTTTGAATCAAGCATCAGCACCACATGTTTGAATGTCAACAAAACAGACGTTTTTAGATCCCAATGCTTTTTAAATGGCAGATATTTTACGTTATTTCTCGTTTTCTGGTGAATTTCAAGCAATTTCAGTATTTTTCCCGCCATCTCGGAATAGAGACCTTTAATTTGAGCCCTCTCCCATCTTTCTACGACTTACCAGACGTTCACAATTTTGACGCAAAGAATCGCCTCACGAAATTACGAAATTAAATATATGATACAACTCTGTGGCACAGCTGTTTTAATTTCAAAAGATGTAAACAAATTAAACCCCATGTTGTTTTAATGGGAAAAGTTTTATTCTGTTGCGAATTTATGGTAAAAAAATAAGAAAAATGAATAGTTTTCCCTCAAAATTCACGTCAAGACCTTTAAAATAAGACCCCTCCCATCCTTCTACGGCCATCCAGTCACTCACAATTTCTTTACAAAAATTTGACTTACGGAATTATATATATAGATTTCCCATAAGGTTAACATTGGGACGCGACGTTCAGTGTTTACTGAACATCTCATTGAAGATATTCCTTAAGGAATTTGTACGAATATTGCCACAAGAAATAATTATTTGTGATTGTGAGCTCACCCACACTTTTATTGCGAACCAATTTTGATGACTGAATTGTCAAATAACTGACATTTTTAACAGGATTCTATGGATATAATTGATTATTCATTTAGGTCAAAGGGATTCGCCCCTTGGAAATTTATTTTACATCAAATTTAAAATATATTCCTTAAGACAGGGGTAATAGAAAAACATAATTTTAGAAAATTAATAATATAGGCCTAAACATTTATGATTAAATATTTATACTCATTTTATAGGAAATTATATTTTCTACAAATAAATAACGCCTTTTACACTTTTTTCGTATCTCTTACGGTTTTCATGGTAATTTAAAAAATGTTTAGTGATACACGGACCGGAAATGGGGGTTTCAAGATGGTGGCATGTTGCCCAAGTTGGAATTTTGGGAATTTCAATATGACGACCCCAGCTGTATGTACGACCCTCCACAATTTTGGTGTCTTTTAAATGGAAATTCCGCCATCACGCAACGTTTTGCATTACTTTCCTGCTGTTGAGATATTGATCTGAAATTTCTTTCGGTGCCTCTATAAACTTGAAATTTCGGAACGTACGTATGACAGTAACACGGAAACTATAAGAAATATTTCTTTTAATTTCTGTATAACAGATTTTTTTTAAATAATATTTGTCGTTATCTATTCAGTTCGAATGAGATATATTGATGAGGCAGGACTACGTCTGTCGGGTCAGCTAGTGCTTATAATAGCTAAATTTTTTGTTATCTGTTTCAGTTGGCCATCACAGGTTGTTTGTGTCAAACGACCAACGGTGCGTAAAAAACAAGAAGCCATACATCTCCATTTAGGATTCCCCAGGGCCCAAAAAAGGTTATTCCTACGAAACAATATAGTGTATATAGTTGTATATCTTAATAAAATCCTATCCTATACTCTTATATGAGCAATTTTATCGTCCGGCCGTGCGTGCTTGCTTGCTTGTATGTTTGCTTGCACAATTATCTCTAAAACGACTCCGAGGATTTCCTTCAAAGTCTGGAAATAAGTAATTTATGACTCAAAAACGTCTTTTATACAGATAACTTGGCCAGAGAAAATCTAACAACGTAATAAATCGAATTTTAAAGTTGTAAAAATTTAACATTGGCCTTATGGGTTGCCGTGATAGCAACGAAAATAAACAAGGAAAGTGTAAACAAATGAAGTAATCATAACAGCTGTTTGGAATCTACAGCCATCAAGGAAAATACAGCAGGTGGGATGAAGAGTCCATGGAGCAATAAAAAAGGTTTCTATTTATCAATTTTATGGCATTGAAATATTTTATAGTAACTGGATAAACTGGTAAATATGAAATAACACCGAGCAAGGCTCGGTCCACCAGGTACTTTAATTTATTGAATTAAGATGTTCTATTACATTATATTATTTAAGTAAATACATATAATTTACATATAAAAATATTTAGCTAAATTTTTATTCACTTTTTTTTAACAACTCAGTATTACTTTTCAATTATTTCATTGACAAGGAAAAACATCGGCCAAATTGGTTGATCTTTCAAAAAACTATTTGTGAGTACATAAAAGCAGTGACAGTAAACAACATGACGGTACAGAAATCGAATTACGTGGAACTTGACTTAAGCTCAGAACATTCCTATGGGAATCTCGAAGAAAACTTAACAATGTTGAACTTTGAAAATATGGAAATGAATATTACAGAAGCAATTTAAATTCATCACAACTCGCTCAAAACTAAATCAAACATCTTAAACACGGTTTAAGTTGAAACAAAAATGCTATATTTGAAAAAGCTATAATGTTTTCGGTTTTAGAGCTGTAAGCAAAAATACGCAAAACATCTTAAATTTTACAATTTCCGATTTAAGCAAGAAGATGTCCGAGACCACATTAACCTTTCGTTTTGAGATCCCCAGACATTAAAAATCAACGTGTGTACCATTTTTCGAAATCCGCCTTGAAATGCGGCGTATTCATTACGTATTCGATCCCCATAAGGGGTTAGGGGGATCGAATACGCCTCTTTAGGATTTAAAATTTAAATAAGGTATAGGTTAACTATGCAAGACAACAATTTAGATATTTATAAAAAAAACTGCGTAACATAAATTGATATATTTTTACCATCTGCTTCAGTATTTAACCCTTCAGGAATATGTAATTCCTTATAGTAAAACTAGGTCATATATGGGAAAAATCGCCAATTTTATAATTTATAATTTGCAGCACTGCCCATATGCTTTTTAATAGAAAGTACCTGGTGGACCGAGCCTTGCTCGGTGTTATTTCATGTTTACCAGCTCATCAAATAACCATAAAATATTTCAATGTTATAACATTTATAAACAGAAACCTTTTTTATTGCTCCATGAACTCTTTACCCCACTCGCTGTATTTTTCCTTGATGGCTGTGGATTCGAAACTCTGTTATGATTACTTCATTTTGTTTACAACTTGTATCCTTGTTTATTTCGTTGCTATCATAGCAACTTATAAGGCCAAGTTAAAATTTTACAACTTTAAAATTCGTCTTATTACGTTATTAGATTTTCTGGCCAAGTTAGATTCTCTGGTCAAGTAATCTGCATAGAACACGTTTTTGAGTCATAAATTAGTTATTTCCAGACTTTGAGGGAAATCCTCGGAGCCGTTTTAGAGATAATTGTGCAAGCAAGCAAGCAAACAAACATACCCACGCAAGATAACATTGTTCATATAAGAGTATAGGATAAAAACAAGTCGTGTATTTTGTAGAATATTTTACTTACTTTCTTTTGCAACCAATGTTTAGCACATAAAATTTATGGTTTTCAAGTTATAAGCAAAAAACTCAATATAATCTGTCATGTTGATTTTTTTTGCATTTTTGATAATGCTGAGTCACAAAATTGTCTTAACAAATACCAAATATGGATTCAGCGCCCCACCCCCCAAAAAAACTAAACTTAAAGAACAACTAAAATAAAACTTAAACCAAAACTTTACCGTGAAGGGATTTTTCAAGAAAACTCGCTGTTCCGTTACGTTGAATGAAAATCAAAACGAATATGTGAGTAAACTTTTCGGTACTATAAAAACTTGGCTTGCTCCCCAAAACATTTAATATTTAAAATTTAGACAAAGGATAAGATTACAAAAGTGAGGCAATAATTACCATATTTATAAAAATAAAACTAAGTAACATAAATTGATATATTTTTACAATTTACCTCAGTATTTAACCGTTAACATTGAGAGAGAAGAATGAGCTGGGTTCTTTCATGTGGAAAAAATAAACCATTATGATTTTTAAGTATATTTTATTATAAGATACTACTAATAAAACATCTATAACAATGTGAGGGATAGATGGCAATTAGAATAATCTATATTTACAAATATAGTATATCCTTAACAAACCCGAAAAATATTGGAATTATGTTTAAACAGAACACGTTGTAGTAATAACAAATATGCTTAAATTTCAAGGAGATGAAGCTTACTTATGTATGTAATAATACTGCTGAGCATTTATTTCAAAAATTTCCATATAAAAGAGAACTTAACAATGCATTTTGCTTGAATTGAAGAGTTAATCATTGCAGTCTGTAAACAATACATCTTCTAACCCTATTTTTATTTAGGTCTTAAACGAATTATGTACATGTACAATAAAACACATAACAATATTATTTTTTAATATAATGAGTACAAATAAATAATTATATTTACATCTTAACAGTCAACTACTGGTGAACTAATCCAACATTTTGTACATAAATGTTATGCTACAAATTGCTATCACATAAATGCATCTAATAAAGTGAAAAAAACTGTTTCACTCATACGTAAAATTCTCTTACTTTCTTGATTTTAAAGATTTTAACATAGCACTTAGCTGCCCTTTTTAATTTATGTAAAGAAAAAATAATTTTTTTTCGATTATAATTTGTTACTTAAGTCCACAATCCTAACTAGGTCAATACAATATAACCGTTCCTTTAACATTTAAAGCTATTTGGCATCGCAAACCCTAAAACTAATTGACAAGTAACTAATTGGCTGATAAACAATAGTTATTACTATTCAAAACAGTCTTTTAAGTTTTTTTTTACTTAAAAATATACACCAGCTTGGTAAACGTGTAGAGGTAGAACTATACTTTCCCAAACTAAATGTTCA
This sequence comes from Flexamia atlantica, assembly GCA_035578135.1. NCBI lineage: Eukaryota > Metazoa > Arthropoda > Insecta > Hemiptera > Cicadellidae > Flexamia > Flexamia atlantica. Next base: position 12,232,168 of record JAQJVK010000003.1, on the reverse strand, counting down.
TCCAGCAACAAATTGATGTTGGTAGTTATAATTAAATAGATTTACACATAAACAATATTCATTTTGTTATATTTACGAACAAAAACCTATGGGAACTAAAACAAAATAGACTGTCCTAATCTGTCAGTTTAGGTAATCTGTTTTTAAGTGACTAAATTTTAGAAAATTCTTAAAGGTAACAAAATTATACAAATAAAAAATCTTTTGAAGATATGGATGTCGAATTCAGACATACGTTTTACAAATACTTGCACAATGTCGAAGGTCGTCAAAGGTATCGTCAAAATGTAATCAAGCATCATTTAGGTTTCAAACGAATTAGACACCCGTTTGTTGGACAGTCTGGAATGGCAAAATAACATCGATTTGTTAGAGAGACGATATTTTGGTCCTACATATCTAAAAAAACAAATCGATATTTTCGAAAATCACATCGATATTTAAGTCCTAATATTAATGATGATATTAATATTTTTGGTTTTAAAACAGGACGTTAAATGTTTAAATCATACTACACATAAAAATCTGTTTCTGTGCCTCATTCTTGGCTGGAAAGCTACTATTTGCCGATAACTGCTCGGTAAATTTACCATCCAGTGCACAGAAAATTTACTGTACACTAAGGAACGGAAATAACGGAAGTAAACGAGCATAACCATCAGCTGATCGATGAAAACCGACGTTTAATGCATGTGTATGCATGTTTACTTTAGAGTAATGTAATGGCAGCACTGGTATCAGCAGCAAAAATGTTGGTTGTTTATTATAGGTTAGGTTTGAAGAATTGAGGGACGTAATGGGCTATGCAAGGAATACTTTATGATTAAAAAAATAAGTTTTTCTGTGTATTATGATGTAAAGTATCGTACTTCACACGCCCGGAAAGTTTTACCGGTCTAGTAACGTAATAAATAGTATTTTCACCATCAAAATTAAAATCAACACAATTTTTTCAGGTTTTTTGGCGGTAAAGATGTGTATGATACAATGTTTTGTATTTTTAAAGTGGATAAAAATTTTCCCTAGTGAACTAATGGAAAATTCTAAATTCTGTGGTGGCAACCCTGATTTTAAAAATATAGTTATGAATCTTTACAGTTAAAAATTGCCTTCTTATATCCAGCTATATAGTTTCCCATGGTATATTGAAAATATCAATATTTTGGTCAAGAAATATCGTACGCATTGAAGGTTCCAAGTAACTTGAAAAGTGATGCATCGATGCAAAAAGACTTGCCATCCCCTAGGCTTAATATGATAAGTCGTTGAGGAATGACTGAGCAGAAATGCCTTCAGTGGAGTGGCCTAGGAGCCTCAGCCAATGGAAATGTTTTATTCCATTCCACACCCAATACCGGTAGCTGAAAATAAAAGGCAATCGTTTTAGATATACATAGACTAAAACAAAACTCTAAAGTCCCTTGGTTCAGATTATTATCCTTCCGTTAGAAGAGATACATGAAGGTTCTGTGCATAGAACAATAGATAGATGGTAGATCACTGTTTCTCAGTTTTAAGTTTAACTCTAGTCAATGGTTTTATTAGCAGCTTAGTAGTTAATTCTCCATTAAAAACTCATAAATAAATTCATAAAACGGTGGGGGGTATTACCACTCTCTTGAGTATCCCATCTCAGGACTCGGGATTTACATTGGATTTGGTTTAAATTTATTTTAAACTTTCAAATTACTTCAACAAAAATCCATTTCAACTTGTCCATTATTCTCCTCTTGAGTTAATATACAATGTCTTTTCAATGTTTACAGTCGTATGATATGAATATGATTAGGCCTACTGTGATTAGAATATGGCTGAATGAACAGAAGACGGTTTTTTGATCTTGGTTTTGTGGACTGATGTAAGATGACATTTGCCGTCAAAATGACCACTTGGATGATGGTCATTTCGACCCTAAGACCGTTTGCACCCCATGGAATTTACCATTCATCAGTGATGGCAAATATTCGAAAAAATCAAAATCAAATATAAACTCACCATCACCAACAATGAATTTCTAACAAAAGGACAGTTTTTTAGGTGCACAATACTCATTCATTTTAATATTGGTGATTTAAAAACAGAGTAACAGCATAATAACTGTCACAACCAAAGTAGTTAACCGGTCATTATGCTAAATGACCGACTATTATTCATAATGACTACATTTGCTGGCTAAAGTGATAAATTAATCACTTTAGCCGGTCATAATTCATAATGACTAGCATGTGTTGACCAAAGTAATAAATATTTTAAAATATCAATCACTTTTACCAGATATTATGTATTACATTTATCCATAGTAGTTAGTCAATGTAATAATTCTCAATGTCCTAATTGGGTCGTTAGGTTAGGTTAGTTTTATGTTAGATTTTAAATTTGATTAGGTTAAGTACAGGGTGTTTTTTTTAAACGCAACCCATTTTAAGATTGAATGATGCACATATAAATACGAAATAAGTATTGTTCTATGGATCTTTACATTTCATACAACCTATTATTTAAGTTTGATCACGATTAGTTTACTTTATGTGCTCAAACAATCCGTTACTGGCATTTGTATAACGTTATGCTCTCTCCATCAAATTCTCGAACACGTGTTGTTAGGTACCTCTTTGAATTTCTTGCATTTAACTTTATGTTTGTTCTGAGGTGCTGAATATCCTGTGAATTGTTTTCGTAGGCCTTACTTTTCATGTATCCCCAAATAAAATAATATAGTGGGGTCAAATCCGGGGATCTTGCGGGGAAATAATCCTTCACTGACAAAATAAAGTTTTGGGTTGCGTAAAAAAAACACCCTGTATTAATCACATTGTCCAAACTCAGGTAGATATTATAATGGCCGTATGGAGAGATAAATTATGTCTAATTTATTACTTTGACCAAAATCTCTAGATATACATAGTGTCTGGTTATCATTCAAAATATCTGTAATATTCACTTTGACCACAGACCTATACGACGTGCTGGGGGTCCGTGGGCAGTATGATGGAGGCCCTGGGCTTGTGGAGGTTGTGGAGGTGGTTGATCTCCACGTCCTGGGAGGTGGGGTTGTCGGCCTCGCTCTTGCGTCTCACCAGAGCCGCGACCTGTCGCTTCTGCAGCTGGGCTAGCAGCTTCTTCTTCCGCTTCGTCTGCAGCGAAAGATACAATTAATGAATTTAATAAATTGAAGAAAGTTTTCTAGCGAAAATTAGCACAGTACATGTCAAATTCTAGCTGCAAGAGGTGAACTAAAAATATAATAAAAAGTGATTGTAATAAAGCTGCGGATTGTTTGATGTTGTAAATTTAAATGGTTTGGAGAGTAAAAATGCTGTCATTGTAGTTAAAGTTTCAGAAAAAGCTAATGTTGTAAGTGGATTATAAAACTATATGATTACGTATCGAGATTCATTTGGAAGGGCGGACCGAGGTCCCAAAGCACCGCAGCCGCAAGGTGTCGAGATAATATGTAGTTTCTTACCATCTTAATGGTGGCGCATTGGTAATTGTGGATAGTTATGAGCGATGGCTTGTCAATGATGTTCCTTAAAGGGGGTTACCTTACGCACTATTGAGTACTACGTTCAAAAGACTGTCCTCATAATTAGACCAGTTCTTAAATTGAGCCAGGCGAAATTGTGGTTCGGATCCTACGTTGAAATGTAGGTCCCTAAATTGCGATTGGTTGTTGGTCTATTAATGAACAGTCCTTTCTAAGGAACACGTAGACCTTACTCAGTAACAAGAGTACAAGATCGCGCCACAATCATCCTACACTCACCCTTCACTCGTATTCGCCTTAAAATACCCCTTATTGGTGGTCTGTGTCTAATCTGGTAATATGGTAAAATAATCTGGTAAAGCCAAATGACTTTGGTTCTCAACCTTTTCATTATACCACAAACGAGAACTATACAACTAGTGAAATTGTACGTTTCCAACAACATCTGTGCTGAAATTTTAAAATAACTCGGGTTTACAAAATCTATAGAAGGAGTTTTGCAGATAAAAACTAGTCCAGTAAGATTTTGCTGTTCAACGACTAGGAGAAAAGATTTAGAGATAAAGGTAGCCGTACAGGCTTTAAACATTTTTAATACTTTATTCTTTTACTTGAAATGGCGACTCCCCAGGTAGGTATTTAAAGCCAAGTATGAATGAGAGATGAGTGTAAGGTGATAGGTGATTGAGACACGATCTTGAAGTATGTGATTTGCTTCAGAGTTTTTTATGTCATTAACACCGTAAGGCTGCATAAAATCAAGTTTTATAAGTTTCTCAACCATTTCAACGCTTAACAAGAGAGAAGTAGCATATTCCAATGACAAAGAATGAAGGTGAAACCTTGACATATATTTTTCAGAAGAAGAACAGTGTTATAACTACTATGTAAGTTCCTTTAATTTTCATTTAATTTTCATATCAGGCTTACTTGGAAGAAGAGCCGGAGGTAGTAGCAGGGGAAGTCGACGCACTGGGCGCCCTGCTCCTCGGCGTCGATGTAGACCCCCCGGACCAGGATAGAGTTGGAGGAGTTGATGAAGATGAGCAGCACGAAGCAGATGATGTGGGACACCCAGTAGCTCTTGACCGGCGTCTCTGCAGACATGTACAGGGAGTCTCAATTAACTTGGCCCAGTCCTTCCACTAGACTAGAGTTAATTTCGGCATTGGGTTTACGGATGGTCTGGGCCTAGTTATTTGACCAGGAATATAATATGAGATTAGGGGGAGGGGACACTGGGAGGAACAGAAATAGCCCTTATAAATATGAAACGTCTGAAAAGATAAACGTCTGAAAAGATAAATGTCTGAAAAGATAAACGTCTGAAAAGATAAAGTAGGAAACAATTGGTCGTCATACTTTAGAGTCTATGTGTGTAATACTTTTAGGCTGCCAATCTACACTAGTTTGGACTACTGTCCACTAGTGAATGGAACTACACGAGTGGACCAATTTCCACGTTCCTCCAAAAACAAATAACTTGTCTTAAGAGTTCGAGGCTTGAGAGTAACACGATCCAAACTTCAAGCTTTATCTACACTCTGATGGCACCTATCTTCTACTTACAGTTTTAATTGTATTAATTACTGTAATTTTGGCTAAAACGCTTCTTGTTGTGCATTATTCTTCAACAATCTCAACAAGTCAGCTTTAAAGAAAAGCTGACTCCTGGGTCAATAAACAAAAGAATTCGGAATCCGAGTTCATGTTGTTGTCCTAAGTACATAAGATGCGATCTTACAAAAATGTAGTCGTATCATTATCAGCCTCTGACTTTCTGTAAACAATTTTACCCGGTAATTTATCACAATATGATGCCAGTCATCTCTATCAACAAAACTAAATAAATGAGTTAGTATTTGAGACAGTGTTACCTGGCAGGAAGTAGATGTTGAGCATGTTCCACACGCCCCGCCAGACGTTGACGGTGCCGCAGAAGGAGAAGACGAGGTAGACGTCGACGGCCACGAGTCGCCAGAAGCCGTCGATCCTGGAGACCAGCGCCTTCATCAGCGGCTGGGTGGCGAACGTGGCGAACACCAGCAGGTAGCCCAGGACCTGGCAATCACATTTACATTATACTTTATACTTTTCTTGAAATGGCGAACTACCCAGGTAGGTATTTTAAGCCAAGTATGAATGATAGCTGAGTGAAGGATGATTGTGGCGCGATCTTGCAATCTTGTTACTCACCAAGGCTAATGTCACACGGGGCCGTTTTTCCCGCAGCTGTTGTGCGGTTTTTTGCCGCCCGTGAAGCAAAATCACATGATTTAAGTTTTCTAGTTACCGTGATTTAAATGGAGGGTGCCACACGCCGCGGCTGAAACCGCTCTAAATCAGCGGGAAAAACCGCCGAGTGTGACGTTAGCCTTGGAAAGAACTGTTAATTAATAGCCCAACAACCAATGGCAACTTAGGGACCTACATTTTGACGTGGGATACGAACCACAATTTTTCCTGGCTTACAAATTACGAACTGGTCTAATTATGAGGACGGTACTATGAACGTAGTATTCAATAGTGCGGACGTTAATCCTCACTAGAGAATACCGCGTCCACAAGCCATCGCTCACAACTATCCACAATTTGTGACCTCCAAGTAGTTCGATTACAAGACACGCCACTGTCCCAGTAATAAGTGTGGTGCGAATGGCAAAAGTGTGGTGAACACCAACAGTTAGTCCAGAATCTATCGAAAATATAATTTTGCTTAAGTTTTAACAGAGGAAGAAGAAGAGGGGAGTAAGGGAGGAAGGGGAGTAAGGGAAAAGGGGAAGTAGAGGGAAGGGGGTTAATAAGTCTGTGAGGTTATACAGATTGCTAGATAATATTTTAGATGTAATTGCAATTATTGAAAGCAAAGACGCTAAAGCTACCTGGCGAGAGCTGTTAGAAAACAGAGGTCAGTAAACAGTATTGTGCAGCTGGTCGCCAGTGAGCGATTGTTGAACCAGGCAGAATAAATTATACCGTTATCGCAAAAAATATGGGCTCGACTCATTCCAATTATTTCTACTTACAAACAGAAGATGGATTTACGATTTATTTTCAAAAACCGCGGTAGACATTTATATATGGTACAGTTAAATTTTAGGTTCTCAGCAACTAACTTATAACTGTTATATTTTAACCACACCTTGGCTAAACACATGTGTTTACTGGTGGCGCTATTTATTGAGGACTGTCAGAATAACGTCAAAACTTTGCGTCTATTCTTGTCCCTTGGGCTATCAGTCTACTACTACAAGTGTATTGTCATCAATGATGTTATATTCTTATCCTACCATTATGTGGCAGGTGTCTCAAAGTCCCTGACCCAACTCCCACCAATTATCTCATTTGTCCAATTAACAAGTGACAAATTATCAAGTGTTGTTACATTGCCTCACTAAATTCTGAAGAGCAGTTTTGAACAATAGGTACTTTATTTATCAGGGTTTTCAATTTTGTGAACCCTGAGGAGTTTGGAGTTGTAATCTAATTAAACTGATCCCAGCAAGATCAAACCTCCAAATAAAGTTAAGCCAAGTCCAATGAGTCTTATAGGGCCCTTTATGGTTATACTTCTGCAGAAGGGTATAATGGGGAAAAGTACAAAATACTAAAAATAAATACTATAGTTCTGGACAGCCTTACTGGCGGGTGGCGAAAATTGTAATCTCCCAAAATGTCTGCTAAATAAATACATGTTATGGTAGAACTGTCAAAACTTTGTTTACGTTTCACCTCATTTACACTACAAAAGAATGCCCTGTAATATTTCACCGAGAGATTTCTTACGCAATTAAACTTTCTGGAAAATATTTGCGCAATGCATCAGCTGATCTTTTTGTTGTGACAACCTTTCATTTTAAATTATTTGTTTTCATTTAAGAATGTGTTTCCACCCTTTTGTCGTCGTACATCATGAATTGTGTTGAGCTTGCAAGCATTTAACATTAGTTGCACTTGCGGTTGCAGCAAAATATTTTCTTGTGTAAAGTACCTTTACATAAACAAATGTCCATGTGATTTATTACCAAAACATTGCAGATATTAAACACTAATTACGACAACAGCGCACTCACTCACCCGCCGGTAAGGCTGTCCAGAGCTATAAAATACTAAAGTACATTTTGTATTTTCCCTTAAGTGGGAAAGTCAGTGGGAACCTGTAATGTCTGGAAGGGAAGTATTTGAGGGATAATCATTACCAAATTACTAAATAAATTTGCCTGAAACCTTTCTTAACTTTTTAAGGTTTTAAAAAAAAATAAACATAAATTATATCACATATCACATAGTCAGATAAGTAATGTTGAGATGAAAATAGGTGGTTGATATTTCAGTTGTAGTCTAGATGGTTATAGTGTATGTAATACTGATTTTAATTCAATAATAGTTATATTCGTACAAGAATAATTCAAATTCAACTAACCTTAAACTTATTTTATAAACGTTTTACAGGTTATTATCAGTGTATTTTCATCTATGAAATTTCTATGTATTGGGGTGATATTCGTAACAGACATTTTATCTACAGTTTTAATCAGCAATTAAGTTAGTAAATGAAATTTCCGACAGATAATTTTAGCACTTTTATGGTCTTTAAGATTGTAAGAGCTGAGTATTAAATTATATAAGAAAACGAAAGTGACATACTAATAGCAAATGGTAACCCTTTTACGAAAGTTATTTGATCAAGAGTCCTGATATAATTTTCCAAGACTTAATAAGATTTGAAATATACCAGTTTGACGGAGGGCTGAGTCAATTACGTTGCACAATAGACTTTGTATTAATATAATTTAATGATTGTATCAGATTGATTACTGGATTAAATAGTTTATGTAAAATTAATTTATTGAATTATTTATTTGAATTGACCCATTTTGTACTTTTAATGGATTTTAAAGATTCATACATTAGCTAAAGAAGCTTGAGGTGTGATAAAAAAACATCTCGACATCTATAGAGCTCTATACCAAAGAAATTCCGACAACCGTTGAAACCCTAGCAAAAGGGACAATTTCCTTATCAACGTTTCAGACGGGACTTAGTCACAGTTGACCTCGGACTTGAAGATCATCCCGTGGGCAGATCAGTGTCAGAGCGAAGGTCGGGATATTCTGCAAAACGGGACAACGAGCGCTGAGTGGCGCTTTGTTGTGGAATTGGCGACATCCTCCTGCCCACGGCCGGCGCAACACGTGGTGCGTTGACTGCGCTGACCACAGAAACTGACTGGCCGAAAAATGGATTGGATTTTATTTTTGGATGATAAACTTAGGGTTTCTTGACTTTAACTTCTATATTCAGAAGGATACCTGCCATCCTTTGTCCCGACTGTATAATTTTGGTGCTGGCCAAAATTTGAAGTGGACGTGATTTGACTGTCATCGAAAGGTAGGGCTCGTATAAATGATTTATTTAAGTGTTCAAAACTTCATACGCTAGAAAGCAAGCGTTCTTTAGCTTACGTTTGGACCGTGGATTCCAAAGAACCTAAGTTCAATACCAAAATGCCTATTGGAAGGATCATTACTGGTTGACAGCAGTATGTACTGTTGGAGAGTACAGAAGAAATGATTTATTTAAGTATTTAAGTTTTTAAAAGTTCATACGCCAGAAAGCAAGGGTTCTTTAGCTTACTTTTGAACCGTGAATTCCAAATAGCCTAAGTTCAATACCAAAATGCCTATTGGAAGCATAATTACTGGTTGACAGCAATTTTTTGACTAATCTTGATTTGACTAATCCTTTGACTAACCTAACCATTGTCTTACCATTTTCTCTTTTGACTAACCATTGTCCTGTTGGAGGAAACAGTAACTACGACCTCTTTCAAATCCTGACTAACAAAAAACAAAAACGCTAGTTTACTTTTTAATGAGGCGATGAAAAGTCTCCTTGTGTATTTCTACTCATATTCTGTCTTACAAAATGTCCAGTTGCCAATGTTGACTGGGTAATACCACTACCAAGCCAATTTGATAATAATTTGAAGCTCACTTAGCGAAACCCCGAGGAACTCACCGAGTTTTCAAAGCTCATTTCTTTATCATGTCATGAACTGATTGGATGGATGAGAAATAAAATTATGATTAATAGTAACATTTACTCGGTTCATCCAATTACTGAAAACCCCTGACTATGTTAAGATCTGTATTCATTCTCTCTAACTAAACTAATTCTTTCTCAATGGGCTCACTAGATGCACTATCTAAGAAAGTGGCTGATAATTGATTAGCGGTCAGTAGGGCAGCCAAAAGGTTGCTGTAAGACCCGGTCGTCCTTGATTGTAAAAAAACAATATTCGCTAGAACACGAGTATAGATACGATGAAAATGAGCATTGTACATGAGCATGATACATATAGTGTTATGTTCATGGTTCATGCTGGTACAGGAGCAGACATTAAAACGAACCATTTCAATGAGCAACTTCAGCTTTGATTTGATTTCTCAGATAAAAATTACTAACGAATGCAAAAAGTCAACTATCTAAAAAAATTCAACAAACACCTATTATATTTTCAACTCCGGGAACAAAAGTAATGCCATCAATTTATCCGATCAAGTCAATTAATATACTTTTCAAAGTTAACGTGGTCGTACACCACCAAGTATAAAACTGGTGCCAAATCTTAAGGCCCAGTGCGTCCGTAAGACTAATGTTAATTTTAGCATTGGGCTTATGGACGGTGTGGGCCTTAAGACTTGGCACCAGTTATAACTGCCTTCACATTCAACATAGAATAATGTTTGATTGAAAAAGTTTTATAATAAAAAAAAATTGCCTGATACCACGATATTACGACGATTTTTATACCAGATACATTGAACTAACAACTTTCTTTGGAAATGGTAGTAAGTTGTTATAGTTAAAGGATTAGCAGGGCAGTCTTCTACAGACTGGCATAAATTTTCTCCTTTGACTAACCTAATATAGCTAATGAAAGTCGAGACCTTTATAAATGACTCGCGACAGGAAGAGAAACATAGCTTCTGATTGGTTGTTGCGACGAGGATGACAAATAGGACTCGTCGGACAAATAGACAAATAGACTGACTGAACGTCTGCCATGTTTCTCCACGTCTCATTTACACCTTCAACTCGCTACGGAGGGGTTTGAAATATTGTGAAAAAATGTAATTGTTCCGAGTCTGACTTATCGCCAAACTTCAAGAACTGATGGAGTTACGAGTATTTCTTGAGGAAGAAAGTGAAATATCTATATTTTTAATATGCTACATGGAAACTTTGTAGACGATAAGGCTTTTTTGTTTCATGACTTACCCCCACATATTAAACATTAAAACACGAATTTGTAGATTGTGTATAGAGTTGCAAACTATATTTTTAATTTAGGCAATATAATTCGAAAGAAGCGCACAAACTGTTTTGAAAATATAGTTTGTTTTGACAGAAGCGATAATGTAAATAAAAGAACATCTGATCAGCTGTGCGGGATTCCGCACTGTTCTACTAGTAAGATTTTTAATTTTAATAATCGTTCTTTCAAACTGTCCGTTGAATTCGACCAGTCATGGTTCATGAGTAAGATTGTAATACCCCCGTTGCAGCAGACCTGCATACTCAGCGAATTTCAAATGCAAAAGAACATATTTCAATTCAAGGTATTGAAATTTAATATGTTTTTGTAAGCTCCATAAGAATAATATGGAGAATGGTATGCAGGTTTGCTGCAACAGGTCTGTTAAAACTGGGTGGTTTTAATTCAATATTTCGTAGATCTGAACTAGGAGAAACCATATACCAACTTTTATCAAGATATGTCAAAAAATAAGGAATATATAGAATTTTTTATTTCCCATAAGGATAACATGGGGAATGAGTATGCAGGTTTGCTGCCATAAAAATGGAAATTGCGGGGGTTTTAGACTAAAATGCATTAGATCTTATCTAGATGAAGCCACAAACCAAGTTTTATTAAGATATGTTGAGAAATAAGCGAGGTATAGAATTTTACTTATTTCCCATAAGGTTAACATTGGGACAACGTACTGTGTTTACCACTTAGAATATCTCGGTAACCAATGGACATAGAGCAATGATTCAAATACAAAATTTTTTGTTTTTTTGAGCTGAATTCAATGGTGCTAACTAAAATTGGATTATTTTTATTTTTATATGTGAAAACCCCAATAAACCCATTTTTGGGAGGATTTATCCCCCTTTACCCCCCCTTCCAGTGGTCCGATCGGGCTGGTTTTCGAACCCATCCGAATAATTACTACTTTACACGCCTATGCTAAATTTCATTCCGATCGGACCATTTTTGCGAGCGCTATCGTGCTTACAGACACATATATATATAGATATATATATAGATCTATATATAGATATATATATACAAATTTGAAAGTATGGTGTTTTTGGTATCTGGGAGCACCAAAACGAAAAGTTATGGTGGTCCCGCGCTTAGGTCTTACCATGAGACCTACGGTAATAGCTTCTTCCCTATAGGGGAAATTCGCTAAAAACAAATTGAGCAAGGAAATTTTAAAGTTAATTATTTATCTAGGCCCATGTATGTATGTACGGTATGTTTAACTAGTAAATATACACTGCCTTGCAGCTTTAAAGTAAGGAAGAGGAACTTAATAATATCCCCATTGAACAACACACATTCAATGGTTGGAGTTGCTGTTCTAAGATAATATACACTAATTTAAAGCTTCTCTGAAATGCTTTCGTGATGGATTTGCTGATAAACCGTATTTTCTCCGATTAGCTGGTTTACTATAAATTTATATTCCCATGTTAAAGGTTATGGACAAAAATATTAATCTTAAAGGGCGTATTTGGGACTTTAAGGCTTTACCCTTAGGTCTGACTTCCATAAACTCCGTTTCGTGCAAAGACTCACGCCAAACCCTTTCCAACGACACCTAAATTATTCAAATCGGTTCAGAACTGCAAGAGGCGTCTTGATCACGACAACCCTTCTTTTTGATACGTATAAATAGATTAACTTTCAATAAAGTTTTTTTTACTTGTTTGCACTTATTTTAGTAATATATCAACGCCACCAGCAATCACCAGCCACACACAGTCCGAGTCGAATAACGTGGCCAGTAACGTAACCATAAGTGTAGAATAAACCGTAACATAAATAGTTGTACAACGTCTGTCCGAAAGTCAAATATCTAAATGAACATCAAAGTTATGTGCGGACTGGGACACGTCATTCGGCTCGAATTAGAATATGAATTAGAATAAGAATGAGAAATATTTCATACAAATACACAGGCACGTCACAATTACACAGGTAAAAATAAAATAAATATTAACTAAAGTCTTTCAAAGACCATAGTCTTGTTGTGAACTCGTCAATGCAATAAATTGTTTCCTTACATAAAAAATAATTCAGTTTAGATTTGAATTGTTTGTTTCGTAATTGACTTCCATCTAAACTTGTTGTAAAACTTGGTAGCAATCACGATTAGGCTTTTATCTGTCTTAGCTAATCTTACTTATGGGGTATTTAAACTATAGAAAAAACTAGTATTATGATTGGACATCACGTCTACAGTTTAGAAGATCGATGCTGGCTATAGGATGGATCAGAAATTGTAGCATTTAATGAAGAAAACTTTTTCAAACTTTTCAACGTGTTTCAAACTTTTTGAAAAGATCCTTGCAACTATGTTATGTATCTACACCTGCAATCATTCCAACATCCTTTTTTGCATAATAAATACTTGTATGACGAGAAGATTTCCAAGCAATTACACCATAACTCAGATGGCAGTGGAAAAGTTTATTGCATACTATTCTAGATTATTTTAGTGCCGTTTTAGAGTAGGATCAAAAGTTAGAGTGCAGATTTGCCTTTGGTAAATGAGTTCTCTCTCTTAAGCTAATTACTGCAGTTGTCGTCCAATCTTTGTTTAAAATCTAATTATTTAATTTTAGTCGGCTAGTTTAGTTTTTTACTCACCAGGGAGCCCCAGGCGCTGAGGTCGACGCGGTCGGGGAAGAGGTAGTTGTCCAGGAGGCACCAGAACCCGCGCCACACGAACACCACCAGCGTCCCGATGATGAACACGCTGAAGAAACAGTCCAGCACGTACAGCCAGGTCTTCCGCGTGCCCTGCGGAACAACCGGGAGTTGTAAAACATTCGTAGACAAAGCAGAACAGCTCAGTTTTTTCAAGATAACAAAAGGGTTCCCCTTAATTTTTAACTTTAATTTGTTCTCATCAGAGAGTGTTAAACTAAGTTGATGAAGAGAGCACCTTTATCCTATGGCGAAGCTTTACTTTTAAGACTGGCTTCCACGACGGTTAGTACAGTGAACAGTGACACCTTAAAACAAAAGAGAACAACCGAACTTTTCTACTGTCTTACTGTATGGTCATCGCGGAAACCAAACTTTAGGTACGAACCATCCGACCAAACTACTAACAGAGTTTCCTGCTAAAAATTAGTTACCTGCATAATTAAAAGAATTAGATAACTCTATTGCAGCTTTGCTTGCAAACACGTCTGAGATCTTTTTGTGAGAGTGCTTCAACCTAAGGTTAACAGAATTATTTGAAAGAATGAAGATTTAGTTGTAAACGAAGCAAATTGGCGGCGATCTAATGTCGAAGGATAGCGCTACTGCCGCTACTATTCCAAAATGTTAGTCCTTTACTGCACATAAGTGATGCCATTCTTAAAATTCTGAGGTATCAATAATTAATGTATTGGAAAATCGAAGTAAAACACTTTTACTCAGACAGCTGTAACTTTAAAAACGCGTCCAGCCGTTCCCGAGATGTGACTGTGAAAGAAAACCCCTCGCGTAATTAATAGGTATACAGAATTAATTCTAAATGTTTCTTCGTAGCATATTGGTCCCTAAAAATATATTTTAGTATTCATATTGGGAATAAAATGTAAGCCCTTCCCTCGCTCTCTAACGTTTGTGATTTTGGAAAACATTTCACTAACGGACTTCGACAGAAGTACATACATAATGTCAACAATTTTGGTTTCTGCCTGTTGTTAAATTTTTAAACTTTATTAAATTATCTAATTTAATTTAAAGTAGATATTCAGGTCATCTACATATTTCATGACTCTCTCAGTCGAGTTGAGGAGCTTTTTATTTACATAAAATAAACAAAACAGGGTCCAGTATAGATTCCTGCGGGATTCCTTGGAAAACATGTGCTTTTTGATCCAAACTAGGAGATAAGCACACACTGACCGCGAGGAGATCTTGCATTATATCTTGAGCTATGGCTGCAGATGTCAGACATTATTCTTCTCTACGATCTGGCACAAAAAATGTATAAAATAATTTCAAAAACATCAATTATGTTTGTTTACAAATTACGACCTCAGAGATCAGCTGTGGTGTTTTGTTGACGATCACTTCACTCCAACCTGAGGTGTAAATGGTCCCCATAGCTCAAGATATAATGCACCAACTGTACTCCCGAATTCCGCAAATTTATTATTTTCAAAGAAGGGTCTCTTCACCATCCTATCCTATCCTACTTCCTACTAATATTATAAATGGGAAAGGATGGATGTTTGTGTGAATATCTGTCTTTCAACAACGTGAAGAATACTGGACCGATTGAGCTAAAATTGAGCCACTATGTCAGAAAAGGACATAGGCCCATTCTCTTCCTTAAAATCCCCACGGGCTACGCCCCGTGAACGTCCTTAGCTTCAATGTTTACATTTTATAAGGATGGAAATATTCAAATACTCAATTGTAAATACCTATGACACTAATACTAAAATAATACTAAAATTTGACAGTACAAAGAGCAGAAGTAAGATCAGCTCTAATTTTTATCATGAGCGAAGCAACGGGCAACTGATAGTCTTTTATAAATTAGCATACGCAAATACCGACATAATACACAACGAGCAAATAAATCTGTTGAGTAGTTGTCTTGGTAAAATCTTAACTCTATTTAGGAGTGCTTCAAGCATAAGAAAATCATGAACACCCATCAACTTACATTAAAAATGATTTTAATAAAACCTTGTGACGGGTAAGAAATAACGAGTTGGCCGCCATTTAAACCTATCTTTTTCCAGGTATTTACATGAATTAAAGCATTTTGTCTGTAGATAAAGTTACTAAAAGCTGATAATTAATTCTCATGACTGTTCTTTTTTACTAGGGCAACCTTTTATTTTAGTCTATATTTAGAGTAATAAGAGTTTAAATAAATTAGTACGGGTCATGGCGAGATAGCCCTCCTGACCCGCCAACATTGGACATCGGACAGCAACGTGCAACGTGGGAGTTTGATGACGTATTTTTCTTGAAATGAAATTTTTTCCTGACGAGATTAAAGTTTTTTTACTGGCAAATCTATAATTTATTGGAAATCAAATAAGTTTTAGAGATAAATGTATATTAGTTTGCCATAGTCAAAAAGGTTAAGTTTATAATGTAAATAGGTCATAATATGTGTGAAATAACTATTATTTAACATAACAGATATTTATTTGTTATATATGTTTGTATTTTGTTGCAGTTTATTAGCTGAAGTTTTAGCTCTGAAATTAGTCAAATTTCATGTCAAATTCTAGAATAGACCAGTAAATTTGGATAGAACTAAGATAGAAAAATATAAAGTGCAGTTTACGATAAACATGCATAGGTCTCCAACTAATTGGTCATAAAGTTATGACTCACTGAGAAAACCTAATAATAATTTATTTTTCATTATTCTTTAAGCAATTAATTCCGCTATACATTGATTTACTATGAATGTAAGATGTTTATTATAAGTATCCAGTCCCATTAATTGCCTATAGCTTACAGTATTTTACAACTAAGGAACCGGAAGGAAATATTTTTGTTATATTGACTGAAGAAAAAACTCATTGGGTGTTTTGCTTGGCTATTGAATAAATTATCCATACCTAACAAATAAATTAAATATATCCGTTGAAGGTTGACAATGCTACAAAATATTTCATTGAAACGGCAGAACTCAAGTTTTTTTAATCTGTGGGTTTTCTTCTGGTTATGTACGCTTTTACAATGTTTTATGTAATGTTGTTGCAAAATAAATTAAATTATAAAGAAGAGGTAGTTTATGTAATACTTAAGGACAAAACGCGAAAACCTAACAGAGCTGGCTGAAATTTTGCACGAAGGTAAATTATGATCCCAGCCTAGTTATAGGCCTACGCAATTTCCTCAAATTCCCTCAGTCTTCGCCCTGCAACTTTTTATGTATATATTGTTTAAATTTTGGTCATTTTTATTATGTTTTCAAGTGAAACTTGTTATTTTTCAGTTTAACCGCGAAGAACGGGTAACTAAAACAGCTATTTAACTTTAACTAAGAGGCACACGTTATTCAGCAAAAAAAAAAAACATTAAAAACAAATGTAGGTATTAGCTGTTCAGCCGTGTTCACTTTATACTTGTGCCCTTACTAGAGAAAACAATAATTTTTTTTTAATATCAAAAAATAAAAATATTTTCTCACCAAGACTTTTTAAACTGAAATGGGGTTGGTTTGACTTATGGTTTTCTCATAAGTTCTGAAAAATTGGGCTTTATATATATGTAGACTACTTAGCTGATGGCATCCCGCTTCGCTGGGTAAATACAATAAATCTATTGATTTACTTTAAATAACAGACAACCGTCAAAAACATAAAAAAGTATTTTCTATAAACACCAATAAAAAAACTTTGACCATCTTTAGGGCGGAACCCTATGGAGATACCGGCGTGAAAAATGCTTAGTTGACTTAAAGAATAAGTGTAGAAAACTTCAGCTCTACCTA
Source organism: Flexamia atlantica (assembly GCA_035578135.1). Lineage (NCBI taxonomy): Eukaryota > Metazoa > Arthropoda > Insecta > Hemiptera > Cicadellidae > Flexamia > Flexamia atlantica. The sequence continues at coordinate 12,214,909 of JAQJVK010000003.1, read as the reverse complement.
AATGGGAAGCTGGAGAATTAGTGTTGAGTAAGTAAGTCAGTCAGTGAGGGGTCTTATAGATAAAAGACTATTGCTCAGTTCTTAGTTTGCTGTTCTTTTATTTTTCTACAATAAAGGAAAAACGCAACAAATAATTGTAAGGTATTTCTCCGTTAGAATTATTGATACCTTAGAGAAATTACTGTTATATAAAATTAACGATTGATTTTCATCCTTCATGACAACTCCTAAGTATGCAGTAATCCTCATGCTCGTAGGGAAAATGACACATTAGGGTTAATAATGTTATTGCAGGGTTTTTACGGTAATATAGAATTTTATAGTTAATCCTACATTATTCTGAAAACATTATTCTGCGACATTTTTAGTTCTATTGTTAAGTTTTTTTAATTTTTTTACTCAAGGGCCTAAATATTAAAGGAGGATATGTGTTTAAATACTATCTTTGTAAGAAATATATTTTTGAAACAAACTACGTTTACTTCGTGTGCTTTGATTTGATTAAGATTTTTTTTAATCGAATAAAAAATGTTTTAGTTTATTGTATGTAATATTAAAATTAAGTTTAAATTTAATAAAAAGTATAAACTTGCTGTTTATAGTCGCACATTTGATAATGAATTGTACAGTTTATTGTCTTTCCATAGTCTCTCGTCGGGATTTGGGAATGTTTTCAATTATATCCATAAATTTTAGCAAACAGTTATTATTGATACCCAATAATCATGTCGAAGGATTATTACAGTTCTGGCCACATCATTTAGGCGGGTGGCTAAAAATGGAAACTCCAGCTCTGTAAATGGCTTGATGTTGGAGACACCTCCGCTCCTCTACACATTTAAGTAGTTGAAGATATTTCCATCAGATAGAAGCACTTATTTCAATGATCAGCTGATTTTAGAGAACCATCACTTATTTCAATGATCAGCTGATTTTAGAGAACATAAACAAAAAGCATAACTGTCTATAACATCGGATGGGTAAATAATTAGCCAAACAACATATTTTGAACGCCAGCAGCGCACTCGCCTGCCTAGTGCTGTGGTCAGAACTGTAGAAATTTATTATTACCATTTCCGTCAAATTTTGCCACAGACTGCAACTTATAATTCAGTAAAATTTAACTATAGTAACAAAAGATAATTTTTTAAAGATTTGCTATACATTTTACGAATTATTTTCAGAATTCAATAAGCAATAAACTGTCTAGCCCACTCTGAATCAAAGAGCATTGTTATGAATTCGTAAACATCAAAATAAAAGAGTTTATCCTTTTAAAGTGTTTTACAATTATTTTAAACAGGTAAAGTTTGTACCGTACACAAAGCCTTAGTGTGTATACGATTTGGAATTTAGATTACCCCACTTTCTTAATTGACGATTGAGGAACAACACTAAAACTTGACACATATTTTCTGGTTTACCGGTCATTTTTTAAGTTTGCCGTTTTATAATTTCTTTTCCCAAGCAATATATCAATAATAGTCTGACTATATCAATAGTATTTGTCTGACAAGGCTTTCATCTTATCCATCCCACACTCTTCCTTCACTCATATTCCGGTTTAAATACGCAGCCGGTGCAACAATGATGTCTTGACCAGGTATAAACTCGTTATTTTAATAGCGCTTTTCTCTAATTGTCTTTTACTTGACCTTTTTCGCGATTTCACCCGGGTTCCGATGAAAGCCACCGATTCCACTGTTTTCAATCGTCGCACAGGCCTATTCACCCATCGCACCTGGCATTTAAAGGGTAATCAACTTATCACTGAACACGAAGATTCTCACACAACCTCAACACTTGCAGGATTTGAGATGTAGAAACGGTTGAAAACGACCATAGCACACGTACTCACACATTTAAACATGATCGGCTCGAATCGACCGTTCCACTGGTACTCACATATTTAAACATGGTAGGGACCTCGAAGTATCCCTCCCTCCGGTCCGTCACGATGGCGAACGGACTGGCCGAGATGTTCCTCAGGGTCCTCGTGCCCACCAGCACCACCAGAGCCGACAGCGTCACCGCCACCACGACGTCCACCCCCTGACCCGTGTACAGATCCAGCACCTTCCACGCGCCGCGCCACGAGTTGACGCAGCAGAAGCCGAACACGGCGGTGTAGCAGCGGGAGCACAGGTAGTACAGGAGGCGGTGGCGGTCCGGGTGGAGGATGGAGGCTAGGGAGGTCTGCCCGAGGGTGAAGACGAGGATCCCGCCCAACCCGGCTCCTAGGGAGACGAACCCGCTCCTCCCCGGGTCCTCTGGGTACAGATAGACGTCCATCAGCCCCCAGGTGCCCCTCCAGTAGCAGACGACCAGCGGTGTGATGACGAGGGCGGACACGAGGGTGTCCAGGAACGTAAGGAAGGCGTAGTGAAGCGCGTTGTGGCCCCGGAGGCCGTCGGTGATACCTGCCGTGGATCCGCGCATCGTGGGTCCCCGCTACACTGGGCTGGACAGGGACGCCGGTCCCCACTACACTGGGCACGCTGGACTCGCCGGCACTCGCGACGGACTGTGACAAGGGTCCCCACTACACGGGGACGCAGGACACCGCACGGTGAGGGACTGGAGGCTGTTGTGGCCGATCCCCTCCACACCGCAGGACAATGCTGGGCGCTCGCACACTGACAACACTTCGCGACTGTCCTGAGCGATTACTGCTGTAAACGTTGACTATCAATCTGCCTGTCCACACAGTATGATTGATACTCACACATTGTGGCAGAGTTGAGGCAGGACACAGAGAAGAATCAAACAGAGGTCGCTTTTAAATGGGTCTTCTGTTGCGCCCAAGTACTATTTACAGTTAAATCCAGTTACGGTTACAGTTTAGTTACTAGTTACTAGATACATTCAGTTACTAGTTAAAGTTAAGTGGAACTAGGAAGGGCAGCGACAGTGCTGCTCTCTTGCGGAGTTAATGGTAAAACTGAACGCAACATTAGAATATAACTCTGTTTGATTGTGGGCAGGACACTTCGCAACTATTCGGAGCAATTACTGTCGTAAACGTTGACTAACAACCTGCCTGTCCACAAAGGACGATGATACTCTCACAAACACACACACTAGCAGAGTTAGGGCAGAACACTTCGCGATTGTTCTGAACGATTGCTGCGGTAAACGTTGACTAACAATCTGTCTGTCCACACAGTACGATTGATACACAAACGCACACTAGCAGAGTTGGGGTAGGACACTCCGCGACTGTTTTAAGCAATTACCATGGTTAAAGGTTGACTAACAATCTACCTGGTCCTCATTACACCATATAGTTAAATTATTGATACACAAACGTAACCTGGCAGAGTCGGGATAAGAAACTTAGGAATTATTCTAAGCGATTGCTACGGAAAACTTTGACTAATGATATGGTTGATCCTCTGTACAGCACATGGAATAATTAATACTCACACAAGCACACACTGGCAAGGCTGAGGCAGGACACTTTGCGGCTGTTCTGAACGATTACTGTTGGCTTATTATTTCAACAGGCTTTCTTAAACATACTGGCCAGTCTCCATCAGAGAACTGACGCTAAAGGTGGGGCAATAACACACCAATTCTCGTGAGCAGGAAAACATCTCGCTAACAAATGTTGGCAGCATTGATAAAGGATAGTCATCTGAAAACAACTGTAAATCCCATCAACTAACAGACCGTCTGCTTTTTTGTTTTTGTTTTGTTAACCCTTTACTTCTCGGTTAGTTTAAAATAAGTAAAATGTTTAAATTCCAAAAACTATCACAAATTAATCAAAATATGAGACGAATTTCCCCCCTACAATTCCAACCTAATATCTTAATACAGATAACCCACCGCTCTATTTTTACTGCTCTTGAAATCACTAAAGGCATACAGTTTCTCACAGCGAGGTCAAGGCTACCACAAAGTTGTTCTTCAGATTCGCCGAACTCTTTGAGATACTTACATATTGCTGTGACATCCCCGAGTGAAATAAATTACAAGCAGCATGTGGCCAAGAAGAAAGAGGGCTTGAACATAATCGACGTTCGGAACCCAGACGAAATCGCGAAAAACGGTAAAGTGCAAGGCGCACTGAACATACCTTTGTCTGTTTTGAAAAACGAGTTCAGTCTCCCACCTGAGAAATGGAAGAAGAAGTACAACAGAGGAAAACCAGACCCCGGGGTCCCAATAATGTTCATTTGTGCTTCAGGGGCGCGTAGCTCGAAGGCTGTGGGAGTTCTAAGAGATTTAGGATACAAAAATGTCTATTCTTTTAAAGGAGGCTATAGCAACTATAAGCAAAAAGTTTAAGTTTGTGGACATATTTTACATGGTGGATTTTGTAAAGATGAAGAAGGTTGCTGCAGTCTTCAACAATTAGTTGGCCTACTTCGTGGCTAGTGCTTATAGCGTATTTTTTGTTATAAATTAATAAGTATTTAAGGCTACATGTTATGTTTCATCCATTAAATTAGTAGGCTGTAGATAGACATTTATCAATGATATTCTCTGTAAAATAAGAATTTATTATTGAATTGTGAATAGGCCTCAGCCTGTATTAAACCAAAGCTCACTCGTGCAACAAATAATGTTTTTATTTAAACTAAACCAAGGCTATTCGTAAATTTCCCTTCCATAAAAAAATCTTAATAACTAACTATTATACTAAAACATTTTGTGCGACTGTTAAATGAATTTATGTTTACACGTATGTAGTTTGAAAAGAAAACTTGTAAAGCTTGAATATAATATACATATTTCTAAATCGAAATTGTATAAAGGCTTACTAATTGAGTGAAAAAGAGAACCGTAAATAAAATTATGTAAATTCGGAGCTACTTTAATATGATATGCAGGTTGGAAGCGTAAGATCTTAAGTGGCTATTGATAAAAATAAAAAATATATGACGAATCTATTAGATATCTGCTGAGGTCCTGCGAAGCAGCAACAGCAATGTTTTAGGGAAATAGGTAATCAGTAAATTGTACATCAATAGGTAAACAATTTCTCCTAAAATTTCAACCTTAACTCATAGTTATCTATGACGATTAGGCTACGGTGTGTCACAAAAATGCCCATCGAACTTTCTATGTGTGTTGCTACTCAGTAATCTGCGTTTCAGATAGGATGTGTAATGAGTTATCGTTAACGCATTTTAGCGATATGATCCGTAAGCTTTACTCAAGTATGCAGAAGATACGCCGCGCGCCGCCGCCACGTCGTAGCTTCTAGTTACTGAATCAGTGGTCTTACGTTTCCTCAATAGTTTTATCAAATAAATACGTGCTAATTTTAAGTAAACCTCTGATAAAATTCTAATGCACGGGCAAGAATAATAATCTGCCAGGAACATCTCTCACTGATGGTTCCCTTACTTCAGAGGGTCACGAAGAAGAGGACACAAAACAAGATTTCTGGGAAGAAACAAATAACCCGTTTTTACCAATTTCTAAACTAAAAACCTGAACTAAACCACAGATCATTTTATTTCTGATTCAAATTGAATTTCCTTAGTCAAATTTCAGTTTTTACAGCTTAAGTGATTATTATCTTTTTATATTGATGATGTTAATCTAAAATTTATATGTTTCTTAACATATGTTTATCCTCGAGACTACCTATTTTGAAGCAGTAAAAGTAATTTTTCCTTCCTTCATACATTCTAATACTTGATTTTCTAATGTTCGGTTTATGAATTTGGTTTTTGCACGCGGAAGCCAAATGTCCAAGGTTTTACTCTCTCACTCTCTCTTCTTTTTCTCACTGTCTATAGTATAACGTGACGTAGGATAACATTGACGTAGTATAACGTAGAATATAATTTTGCTATAAACACAAGTTATTGATGTGTTTCTGAAGTTTGTTGATTCATTTAAATACATAAACACATACCCAAGTATAGGTCGCGTCAAATGAGGTGGCCAAGTCCGTCTATAAAACTATAGTGTTAATTTTAGCTTTGGGCTTTCGGACCACGTAATTTGATTCGGGCTATATACGCTGTACCATTCTATAGATACAATTTCAAATTCTGATAAATCAGGGATGTACCGACGGAACTCATTGCCAAAAAACAGCTGATTTATGCCGCCATTGCCTTTTGCCGGGGCCGAGGTTATTTTATCAAACTTTTAAGTACCGTGGGGTTCTTCTTATATCGATAGTATTCTGTAAAAATCTTGCAACAGTTGGCAGTTAAGAGTATATCAAACACCACACTCATTCTTAACATTTTATGATTGGAATCAAAAAGTAACAAATTTTAGTACCGTCCTTTAAAACACCTTGTTTTAAAGTTTTAATATGGATTATTATGACAGGAACAAAACCCGGAAAAACATATTAAATGTAAATAAAGTAATAGAAATAATATGATTAAAAAACGTATAATATCATAGCCATCTCTACTACTGGAGATGGCTATGATAGTAGTAATGCATATATACAAATAATCGTCATGAATCACCTGTACTGTACAGTAGCCATGAGGCATGTGGGTGCCTTGAAAATAAAATGACAATAGGAGATAAAAGAAACCTGTAATCCCTAATTAATTTATTATCTTATCGGAAATGAGAATAAGAAACCGTGTGGCAAGCGGTGGACGTTTGAATCAATTAACAATGTTTCACACATACTCCGAAACAGTATGGATAGTACAGTACTGGAAAGTGATAGTACAGTACTGGAAAGTGTTGGATTCTGAATTAAAAACTGAATATTTTGGGTGTAGTTTAGCGTCTTACTCATATCTGAACAATAACATGTCCTTTTTTGATTTTTGGATGAATGAACTGAGTCCTTATTAGTGTGTTTTTATACTTACAATATTAAAAACGTGCCAAAATTTGTAGAGTTTCATTTTGTGTGGCCTTTCCCCAGCTATCTGTGTATGTTATTAGACAGGCATATACACACTGAGGGTATAAATTAGAATTGTTTGTCACAGTGACGGTTGATTATTTTTAAACTCGAAGCATTTAAATATATAAAATTAAATAATTATGTAAAATTTGAAAATGGATATGTGTTTTGTATTCCTAACTCATTTAAGCTCCGATTCTTATTTTTGACAAAACAAAAATTTACCTGGAATTGTAGATACGATATTTCTATAATAGCCTTTTTTATGACGTGTTTATGACGGGTATATTTTTTTTGAATGAATACGTTTTTTGCAATAAAAATGAATAACTTTTTATGATCGATGTATTGACTTTTCGATTGGCCCTTACGGCTTTGATTTCCTTAAAAAGTTTTCCTTAAAATGATTTAATACTTCTTCGAGATGTTATCGTTTAAAAATGAACTGAAAAACTGTTCTTTCCGCAATTTTTGCACTTTTAGCCACCAATTTAAAATTTAATCTGTTTTCCAAATTCTAACTAGCTTTGTGATCGTAGGAAGTTTTAATACATTATCAATCACTGATTACATGTGACTATTATTTTTAAATCATAAAATATGCACATTGGAATTAAAACAAATTAGTAAAGCAATCCCTTTTTTTCTAATCTGACGTTTTAATCAGGATGTCTGATTGTATTAAGTGTTTCAATTTGAAACTCTAGTAATCCACAAGAGAGCTTTACAATAAATTTCAGATTAGCCTAATCCATTTTATCAAAAATTTCACTGGAAATAAGAAATTGTGCAGAACATAGAAATAAGTCAAACCCGATTCTGTTAAATCTAATAGGATATCGGCTCAACATTTTAACATTTGGTAGTTATGGCATAATTAATTAATTCACCTTTCATATTGAAATTAAATCACTTGTTAGGTGTTTAAGAGCTAAATTTGAAATTCCCGCTCCTACTTTTTCCCTTTCCTATCTTTTTCAGCTAGAATTATCTGGTCATTCCGCAACACCATGATACGACAGAATGTTACAACAATGGATCAGCTGATCGGAGAATGCCAGCTGATGTGGAGTTAAGTTCAAATCAAATCAGCTGTTTTGTTTGGCGCCACCTAACCTCTCTATCAGTGCGTGGAAGATTCCCACCCAGGGCAAAGGTGGCCGAAATCCGAAAATTATGAACATACGTTGTTATTATGATGTAACGTCTCTAGACGTTTTTAATCGTCACAAAGTCGAACGCCCAGCTTGGGAAGAATGAATGATACGCTTTTGTTTGTTTTCTCAAAGTGGATTTTCCGTTATTCAAATCGGCATTCGAGCGAATTTTTTCTTATTCTCAAAACTTGTAGTTTTTAAGATGAAGTAATCCAAATCTTATGGAGGGCACTAATTCTTAATTATTCTTTCATCTTTGCGGATATCGGTAGAATTAGAACTGTGCCTTACAGTTAGTACATCAGTACATACCTTACACACATCCAAACACATATATACACAGTTTGACAGAAAATCAGTGCGGATATATTGTTCTTGTAAAGAGTTTAAGGGTTGGATATCAAGCTTTGCTTTAAAATACCCCGTCGCAGCAGACCTGCGTACTCAGCGAATTTCCATAGGATTTATTTAGCTCATATTATGTGAGCATTCAACATATGTAAAGGAAAATATTGTCTGAATATGTTTTGTAAGTAATATATTTAAAACTTAGGCCTATATTTAATCATTCATGAGCTTTAAACATGAGAAAATTTACGAGGGGATCACATTGGTTTTTATCAGCAATATATACATTTTTTGTATTTTATATAGTTTTTACCCTTTTCAATTTTTAATAAATGTAATACATAAAAATTTATGTACTTTTGTAGTACATAAATGTCAGGAAACATATAATCAATGAATTCAAAATACTGGAAAAACAAATAATATAATCTCATGGAAAAATTAAATTCAATCATATGGTTAGTCTATATATATATATATATATATATATATATATATATATATATATATATATATATATATATATAAAAGCCAAAACAGTTGACTGACTGACTGACTGACTCACTCACTCACTGGTCACAGTTTCTCAAAAACTATAAGGTTTTGGGCCATGGAACTTGACACAATGATTCATTATAGGCTCTAGATGCGTACTAAGAACGGATTTTAAAATATATTCTCTCAAAAGGCTAAAATAGGGTATATTATAAAATTCAAGATGGCGGCCATTTTTAGTGTTCAAAGCTTACTTTCCAAAACAATGTTGGGCTTTGGGCGACGAATCTTGGCTCAAATATTCTTTATAGTCTCCAGATGCATACTAATGAAGGATTTTTAAATGTTTTCCGTGGAAAGGCTAAAATAAGGTAAATTCAAAAATTCAAAATGGCGGCCTTTTCATTTTTTAAGATCTACGAATTCAGAATATCAATAGAAGGTCTCCAGAATATTTTAAAGAGGCAAAAAATATAAATTACATTTACTAAAAGAATAAACTGTACAAAATTATTACGGTTTTCTCATATAATGTATTTAGCAGTTTCCACATACTCGCGATTTACGGATCACCCGTATTAAAGGGTAAATTTACCCGATACCCCTATTAAAGGGTAAATTTACCCGATACCCCTATTAAAGTGTAAATTTACGGATCACCCGAAGTAATTTGACTAGAATCTTGAAACTCTGCTGGGACATATCGTACAGTTATTTTTATAGAATCGGGGATTTTCCGAATTTCAATTTTTAGGAGGGTTTGCAAGCTGGTCGAGAGCGATTTATAGGCAAAATTTAAACAAATGTACTATTTCTACCTAATGAAGCGCTTAAAAACGTATAGATTGGATAAATCATGGAAATAATTATTAGCCTATTAGCAAATTTGAAAAAATGCACAATACAAAAAACGGATAATTGAATCAAACATTTGTTATCCTTTCAGCGAGCGAAGCCGCGGGTATATCTACTAGTTTTATAAATAAAACATCCCTATTAGTTGCAGCAGACCTGCATCTCCAGCCAATTAAATAAAAACACTATCATTCCTCAGAATTGTAAACATACCATATTATGCTATATTTTCAGGAAGTTTGGACCAAGACACCCCCCACCCCAATGCACATAGTTTCTCCATAAAACTTAAAAACAATTTCTATTTTTAATATAGTATATGTTTAATGCAAAATCTTGATCAATGAACTCTTAAATATTCAAAATAAACATAAATGCAATATTCATCACCTGAAAATTTAATCATATTATCAGAATTGTATTTTAAAAATCTCTTAAAACAGGGTAACTATACTTTTTGGAGGGAAAATGAAAAATAATATTAGACAACGTACTGTGTTTAGCACATCCAATATAAACAACGGATTGACGTAGAATAATAATTCAAAATGCTAATTTTTTTTCAAGCTGAATTAAATGTTAACAATTAAATTTACATAAAATTAGTAAAGAGGTGTTAAATCTTAAAAATAAATTTTATTTCTTGAAAAAACCCTTCTTAGAGTAAACCAATCTTGCTGGTTTTTGAACTCGAAGTCACGGACCTTTTTTACAAAGTTATCGCGTGCCTACGGACTGATATAGGCCTATATATATATGAAAATTAACGAACGGTATTTTTGGGATCTAGGGACCTCAAAATGAAAAGTTACGGTGGTCCCGCGCATAAGTCTCACCATGCTGCCTACGGTAATAGCTACTTGGGGAAATTCGCTAAAAGTATCCCTGCAGTTTTAAGTGAAACATATATTTTTTATTGTTTACTGCGTTTGGCAATAACTCTTGTACCAAACAAAGGTATTTAGTATTTATATGTTTTACTTATTTATGCGAAAGGATTTTCTGTGAAAACCCCAATCCTACAGTTTTGGGCCAATTTTAATAATTTAGGAGTCCTTGGAAGAGCTTGCGTGAGATTTTGCGGGAAACAACATTTACGAAGGTCAGACTATAAGGAAGAGCCCAAGTCGACCTTAAAATTTAGTATTTCTCCTTAATGTTTAACATGAGGCAAAGAATTTCAAGTGAATCAGCTTATGCAGTAAACACAGTTGTTATAATAGTAAAGAAAATAATTGAATTAATAAGGCCTTTATTTATGAGCAAATACCATCTTTCCAACTGTTTTAAAAATTGACTCATGTCAAAATATCCTTTTTTTATTCCAGCACTAATCATTTTCTTTGGTTGCCTACTTACCCATGGTCCTTTTATTGTTAGGCCTACTTAAAGGAATATGTAAATATATTGCAATTTAATTACAATATATATTTGTATTAATTTTTTACTTCCACAGATAAAGCAAAAATAAAAGTTTTATCTCTGCTTGTGCGTATTTTTTTGCAAAGCATTTGGGGTTTTACTAAAATGCAATATGAAATTTTAGGGTTTTTAGGTCTTATCAAAATTTTGGTGGATCTCCAAAATGTTAATTAAGAAAATTTTAAAGATCTACCTTCATTAGTTATATACGACGCGAGTTTTGAAACTTTCACTGTCGAGTGTTGAGTTTATGGCGTAAGAAAAATGTGTTTATTTTCGAAGTTTGTTTTTTGATTAAGTAATAAACTTCAATCCAATTAAAATTATGAACATTGAGACGAAAAATCATATTTTCATTAACATTGAACAAAGTGAATGAGGAAAACAATTGCATGTCGGAAAAATCACCTGGATTTTCCACCACTTTTGGAAAAAAACTTATTCTGGTCTATGAGAGAATAAGTATTTCCTGAAATTGTCTATAATTAGTCTTGGCACGAGGTTTACTAACAGATCTTTATCACGTTTTCGTCATTCAATTGTGTTATGCAAGACTATTATAGCAACCCGACTATGTATAAATACAAATCGGGGAATTAAATTATATAAGCCGTAGCCTATTACATAAAGAGTTTAGCTGGAAAGCTTTGGTTCATCAGAGGCCAACGATAAAGGCGAAAGAAATACATGTGAATGCTATAAGTGATATTATATAGACTAAATTTTCTGGCCAGCTATAACTATATTTAATTTCATCCAAGGTTACAATATAAACAGAAAAATATTCCTTTAAACGTTCTATAGAGATTATAATCTGTAGAAATTCTTATGGAGGGAGCAAAACAGAAGAGAATCAAATAGTTTACTATTATTTTATTATGCTATTTTATGCTAGTCTAGTGTTGCAGCTTAGCTCACAATTACATTCATAAATATTAAATCTTTGCAAGTTTACTCCAAAGAACTATTTTACTTGAAATTTCTATTCCAAGTTAAATTAACTACAGTATAACAAGTATTTAACGAGCAAGGCACATCAAGAAGGAATGAAATGTAAATCAGATTACTGAATAATTTAAAAAAAGTTCATAAGCAAAAATAAGTTTATTCCATTGATCCATCCCAGGGTTGTTAGTTTATCGCAAAGCTGATTGGCTGATTGTCGAAAGGCGTCAGCGTGAAAGCATCTTATCCGCTGAATGTCCAACAATTAAAATTGCAAGGAACCAAATTCTATGTGCATGGGTTAATCCATGGATTTTTGTGTGATTCCTAGCCTTAAAACGTTATTGTGATTTTGTCTGCCTTAAAACAGAGGCACATTCGTTACGGGATCTTAATTAAAATCACATTACACTCGTACAGCCGAGTGTCTGCATTATAATATGCCCTATTGCGTCAATTGCCTCAATAGTGTTTAAGTGTAAGCAAACGTTTTAATTTTAAACTTAGAAGGATCCGGGTTTTTGTTTAATCTGAATACAAAACCTTATGAATTAGGCTAAGTTTACTTTCCAATCATACAAAGACTTTAATGAACGTTTAACTTTATCAACATATTTAACCTAAATAGATTCATCAGGCGAGAACTTACATGTTACAAGTTCATTTCCTTTGACAATAAGTTGCACTTGATAGGTGAATAAGCCCAGTAATAATTTGCTATAAACATTCTCAGACGTTAAAATTGTAGATAAATATGTACGGTATATTGAGAGTAGGCCTAAAGTCATAGCCGTCAATCAGAATCTATTTTTTTTTTCAAACCTTTCATTTTATCAAAAAACAACTTGCTGCCATAATGAGTTTCTTAAAATTTAAATCACAGCTCCCTTAAATAATTTAATTTTTTAACTCTTACAGACCGTTAAATTAATCAATCACTCAACCGGACTAATTGATGTTCTTTGTTGATTTTTTTTCTCGTAAAAGGTTTGAAGTGAGAAAAGGGGTCGGAAGTCGTAAAGAATGATGACGACAAAATATATATATCTCGTAGAATCTCTCCCTCAACTTCGTTCAATCAGGGGTGAAAAACCGGATCAGGAACGTTTGGATGTAAACGTTCGATTTATTGATTGAAAGATACTTCCTACAGATATACTATATTTATATAATCCCTATAGATTTACAATAGATATATATTTTTTTATTTTAATTTTTCGTTCTTTCACTTAAAAATATCTTATTTTTATTTACTTATTTTTATGTGGCATGAATATGATTATCTGTAGATATTCTTCCACGGCGATTCCTCTGAATTAAAACTAAAAATTGTTTGCTAAGTAAAATGCTGAGTATTTCTTTTAGTACTAACCATCTTATATCATTAGCTTTGATTTATCTTTTTAATTATAGTATATTTTTTCATGATTACATTTTTCTAGTCATATTTATTTTCTACTTTGGAGTAGACACTTATTTTCCTTTGTGATAAGAACACTCTCACGCACAGGTCTTTTATATGACCTATGTGAGAAGTTTTTTTCCTATAATGTGAAAGTGTATTTTATGAAATATGATCTTGGAAATAAATATGATTTTGATTTGATTTGATTTGATTTGATTACTTCTTAAAACACAATTATAATCACTTTAAATATTTATTTTACGTTTAGAGTAATGAATTTCGGGTTTTGGACTACAATAAATCAAATTATTATTCATACACAACATACTTTACAACAAAAATCCTAAAATCTCTTTAGATCAAACTTGTAGCCTAGTTATTATGGGATTTCTAGCTTCTTTTCGTTGATTTCCCCTGAATAAGCTATCAAATAAAGTGGCATAGATTTTAGATGGTCTAAACATAAACTAAAGCTCAAGACGATTTTGAGGTCTACAGACACAAAAACGCGAGTAAGTTAATACCAGCGCCCATTATTCTTTGGTCGCTGGTCAATGCTTATAGTCCGAGACAAACTATGTGGGTGGCCCTTGCCGTCCGTAAGCCCAATACTAAAATTAACATTTTTTATGGGTGCATTGGACAAGAACACTTTTCATATTCCTCCCATCGTCCTTGGACATCAACCTTTAACATGAATCCTCACAAGATGCGACATTTTTCTTTGTCGAGATCACCGAGATGTTTGGTGGGTACCGATCTGCCTACGTGATACAATGTTCAAAACACCTGGCTTTTTCCAATGTAATTACATGGAAAAATTACCAGCTGTTCAAGTTTTAAGGGTTGCAATTTCGGGACGTAGTATATTGAGGAACTGGTGAAGCTTGGGAGTTTACAAACAAAATTGGAGTTTGAACCGGAGTTTCTGGGACCGAGGAAGAAAAATTGATACTATAGAAATTAGTTGAATGATGTTATTTATTTCTCTCCAATAAAAAACCTTCTCAAACAGCTTTTATTTGAAAACATCCATGCTTCCCCACGTTTCTTACACGCATGGAAACACATGTATATGTTGTTTGAATATGAGCCTATTCCAAAATTACTTACCGAGCCAACCATCAATTCTACACTATCATTTCAAGAAGAATATTGTGTCCTGTGTTAAATCATATGGTATTATTTGTTTAATGTTATATCATTTTTTATTTACAAAACATCTTTTTTTTGCTTTTGTCAAAAAAATACAGAATTATAATAATCTATCTTATTCATTCTATCTTAAAAAAAAAAACATGACAAAGAACATTAAACTTTTTCATACTTTTATACTTAATCTTGAAATTGAGACCCACCCAAGACAGTATTTTAAGCCATTTATGAACGAGAGGATTATTCGATCTTATAGTCTTGTTACTGACTAAGGCCGACCTATTCCTTGGACAGGTTTGTTAATTAATTGCCCAAAAGCCAATGGATACTAGGGTACCCACAGTTTAGCAATCCGAATCATAATAGAGAGATCCGAATCACAACTTCACCAATGAATTACAAACCTTTATAATTATCAGGATGGTCTTATAGATGAAGACGTTCATCCCCACCAGGGAATACCGCACCCCCAAGCCTTCGCTTACAGCCATCTACAATCCGCAACCTCGAAGTAGCTGGGTTACAGGAAACGCCACCGTCTCAGTCAAACCAAAAACCAAAACAAATACTCTTTAAACCAATAAATTCGTTTCAACCCGCTTTTGTTCTAAAACACCCATGCTTCACCACGTTCCTTACGCACATATCAACCTATTCCAAAATTAACTACCTAACAATGCAAACTATCAATTCTAAAATTCTGCAAGATACCATCGAACACTCACCGAAACATTGAACATGGTGGGGAACACGAATAGGCTACATCCTTAGCCTTGTAGTCAAACCGAAAGATTGCTCTCTAAACCAATAAATTCGTTTCAAACCGCTTTATTTGTTTGAAAACACCATAACTGTTACGCAGACATTAGCCTATTCCAAAATTAACAAGCCGTGCAATCTATCAATTCTAAAATTCTGCAAGGCAATCATAACATTATTTTTTCTATCGAAATGCGTGCTGACCCGAGGATGCAACATCCATTCTTGCACGAGAGGCAGGGAGAACTACCGAACGGGAAACACCGGACGGTGGTTCGCGAACGATTGCCTTCTAAGGCAGGTGTTCGTTTTGCAAACCATTTACCACGCTCATTTGATAAGGCAGCAAACATAAGCTTGTCAAAAATAAGGCTCAAGTGCCTTTTGGTGTCTGAAGCCTTTTACTCAGTGGGCGAGTACATGAGCCACATGTGGATTTAGGTCCGGTAAACACGCCCCACTCCCTTCAGTTTTACTGGGACGGAACCTAAGAAAATATTTAATGTACCTTTTTTGACGCACTCCATGCAAATGTATATTAGTCTTATGGAATTATTATTACTACACTCACCGAAACATTGAACATGGTGGGGAACACGAATACATCCTCAGCCTTGTAGTCAAACCGAAAGATTGCTCTCTAAACCAATAAATCCATTTCAAACCGCTTTTGTTCGAAAACACCCGCCATGCTTCACCACACGCACATATTAGTCTATTCCAAAATTAACTAACCATGCAAACTATCCAAATGTAGGTCTCTTAGTCGCCATTGGCTGATGGGTTATTAATTAGCAGTCCTGTTTAAGGAACATGTCGGCCTTAGTAACAAGACTACAAGATCGCGCCACTTATCTGTCATTCATACTTGGCATAAAATACCTACCTGGATAGGACACCATTTCAAGTAATGTGTCTAAATGTATCTATCAATTCTAAAATTCTGCAAGATAATCATTACACTCACCGAAACGTTGAACATGGTGGGGAACACGAACACATCCTCGGCCTTGTAGTCGAGCGCGATGCAGAAGGGGGGCGCCAGGACATTTCCAAACAGCCGGAACACGAAGAGCGTCACCAGGGAGGGGACGGTCCACCAGAGCAGCCTGGGAGTGTCCTCACAGGCGTAGCATTCCTCCTGGAGCGCCCACGTGGAGCGCCACTGCATCGCGCAGCAGACGGCGAAGACGTAGATGTAACAGCGAGAGATTACAGTATACCCGACCCCTCCCTTCTGGAAGTACTCGACGAACGAGTCCCGGAGGAGGGCGAAGACCAGGTGGAGCGCCACGGAGATCCACAGGGTCCACCAGACGGGGAAGGAGTCCCGGTAGGCCTCCATGTACAGCCAGGTTCCCCGCCAGAAGCCCACGACGCAGGGACCCACCACGAGGCTGGAGAGGAGGACGTCCAACACCGCTAGGAACCACATCCTCGACCATACTGCGACACCGCCGTCAGCTACCAGCTCGGCGTGGCGGCCGCCAAGGCAGTGAACACTCGAGT
The DNA here is from genome assembly GCA_035578135.1 of Flexamia atlantica. Taxonomy (NCBI): domain Eukaryota; kingdom Metazoa; phylum Arthropoda; class Insecta; order Hemiptera; family Cicadellidae; genus Flexamia; species Flexamia atlantica. The sequence goes on along the minus strand of JAQJVK010000003.1, from coordinate 12,198,012 downwards.
GATAGCGTTATCAGGTCCGAGCGGCGCGGTCACATGGCGCCGAGATCGGTGGGAATGGATTGATGAGGTTGTGTTTGTGTGAAGAAGGTTCGGTTGGGGAAAGAGTCAGTTTGAACCAGCACTCGCACTTATTCCACCACTAGCTGGCACAAATAAGGGAGCTCACGATTGTGGGAACAAACCAAGAAACCCGCAGAGCACCCCTGAAAGATAGCAAGAGCTGCTGCCTAGCGCCACAGATGAAGAACTATACAGACTGGCAACCTAATACATTTTTGCGTGCCTGTTTTTTCTAGCGGCGTCAAGTTTTTGGGGCTGATTTGCCACCCAAATTGTACCGGTATCAAACGTCAGTCCCACAAACGTGAGCTCACACTTCAGTACACTCTTATTTGTTAGGGGTCATAGCCTCTGGATCGTTATTTGACATTTAAATTAATTAAGGCTCACCTTACGATCCAATAAAATGTTTTTTCGAGACCGTTTGTGGGATCAAAACTATGAAACCCGCAGAGTAACCACTAACGATAGCAAGAGCTGCTGCCTAGCGCCACAGGTGAAGAACTATACAGACTGGCAACCTAATACATTTTGCGTGCCTGTTTTTTCTAGCGGCGTCAAGTTTTTGGGGCTGATTTGCCGCCCAAATTGCACCGGTATCAAAGTTATTGTTATAGATCATATGTTTCTTTGGTTTTATTATTTGTTTTTGTTTATTTAAATTGTTGGAATAAGACACAACTCTAGATCAATGTCAAGTTTTACATAGATCAATTATGTTGAATTAAACCTTATTTTGAGGTCAAACCACTTATTATTTACATATACTTTTATTTCAATTAATTCAACATTAAAATGGAACAACTCTTAAAGCCTGATAAACTTAATTTAGATCCAAATAGTCCTACTGCATCTCAAGACTGGACCCATTGGCATCGCACGTTTACAAATTTCATTAATGTATCAAAGGTGGAAGATGAAGACATGAAACTAAATCTCTTGACAAATCTAGTTTCATCGAAAGTTTATTTGCATATAAGTGAATGTAAAAAATTTGATGATGCTGTGAATACTCTAAAAAGACTCTATAGTAAGCCAGTCAATGAGGTTTTCGCTCGGCATAAACTCTTAACTCGCAAGCAAAATCAAGGCGAAAGCATCGACCAGTTTTTAGAAGAGCTTAGGATACTAAGTAAAGAATGCAATTTCAGTTCCGTCACAGCTGAAGTGAATAGAGATGATTGCATCCGAGATGCTTTTGTAAATGGACTATTATCTCCACAAATAAGACAAAGGCTTTTAGAAAACTCTGAACTACCTCTTAAGAAAGCGTACGAACAAGCTCGGTGTCTAGAAACAGCCCAACTTAATGCTGACATGTACCAAGTTCCTATGTCAATAAACAAAATATCTGAAGAAGTGAAACAAACCGAAGGAATAGAGGAGTCTCACTTCAATGCTCCTACAACTGCTGCTGCTACTCTCAAATGCATCTTCTGCGGTTACGATCGTCATAAAAGGAATTTATGTCCAGCCAGAAATGCTACGTGCAAAGGTTGTGGTAAGAAAGGACATTTTATCAAGGTATGTCGTAGCACCCTTAAGATAGACCCACACTCCAAACCTGATGTTGCTTCTTGCGCTCTAGGTGTACCAACTCTAAAAGAACATTTAGCGGTTATCCATCCCGGTTTATCAAAAGCAACAGTTCCTGCTTTAGTAAATCATGTACGTGTTACTGCTTTGATCGACACTGGTAGTTCGGCTAGCTTTATAAGCGACACTCTAGTTAAGAGATTAAGATTAAAAGCTTATCCATCTGAAATTGGTCAAGTGACCATGGCTTCCAACTCACATACTTCACAAACCCTGGGTGCTTGTTTAGTACGACTCAAACTACTTGGTAATGTTTACGATGATGTTTCTCTCTCAATCCTTCCTAGTTTATGTACAGATATTATCATTGGTCATGATATACTTTCTCGGCATTCAAAACTAGAAATGCAGCTTGGTGGCTCTGATAAGCCACTTGAAGTTAGTTGTCTGGCCGCAGCCAAGGTTAAACCTGCCTCTTTATTTGCTTATCTTACCCCTGATTGTAAACCTATATCCATAAAATCTCGTTCCCACTCCGTAGCTGACTCAAAGTTCATCAATGCAGAAATATCCAATCTCTTAAAAGAGGGCGTAATCGAAACTAGCAATTCTCCATGGCGAGCTCAGGTACTAGTCACTTCATCTAACAATCATAAACGTCGAATGGTCATTGATTACTCTCTGACGATAAATAAATTCACTCATTTAGATGCATACCCGCTTCCTAAGATTGAGGAATTGGTCAACAAAGTAGCCAATTATTCTGTGTTCAGTACCATCGACTTAAAAAGCGCGTACCATCAGATACCGATTAGAGATGAAGACAAACACTACACTGCCTTTGAAGCATGTGGTCGTCTCTATCAGTTTAAAAGAATTCCGTTCGGTGTTACTAACGGTGTTGCTGCTTTTCAGAGGGTCATTGACGAAATAATCCAAACGGAAAATCTCGTTGATACCTTTGCATACCTAGACGATGTAACCATTTGCGGTAAATCACAGGAAGAGCATGACAAAAATCTAGACAATTTCATGCGAGCTGTATCCAAGTATGGACTTACTGTAAATAAAAGTAAAAGTTCTTTTTCATTAACTACCATCAATTTATTGGGATATACTATCAGCAATGGTGTCATTAAACCTGACATAGATTGCCTTTTACCTCTGAAAAACCTACCTCTTCCTACTGACACCGCCTCTCTTAGAAGGGCAATTGGAATGTTCTCTCATTTCTCAAGATTCATCCCAAGATTTTCAGAGAAAATCCAGCCTTTGACCAAATGCGGTTTCCCAATGTCCTTAGAAGCTATATCTGTATTCAATGGGTTGAAGAAAGAGATTGAAAACGCAGCCATGTTTCCTATCAGTCCTGATATCCCGTTTACAGTAGAGACTGATGCATCGGAGACAATTATAGCTGCAACTCTGAGTCAGGACGGCCGTCCGGTGGCTTTCTTTTCAAGAGGTCTAAGCCATAGTGAATTAAAACATAGTTCTGTGGAAAAAGAAGCCTATGCTATCATAGAAGCAATTCGGAAATGGCGACAATACTTGCTTGGACGTCACTTTAAACTGATAACTGATCAGAAATCTGTTTCGTTTATGTTCCATTCTAAATTATCTGGTAAAATTAAGAATGAGAAAATTCTCAGATGGCGTCTCGAACTATCATGTTATAGCTATGATATAATATACAGGCCTGGACGAGAGAATTTGGCTGCAGACACTTTAACACGAACTGGAATCTGTAGTTCTCTCTATGACAAACTCAGTCAGCTCAAAGATCTGCACAACTCACTATGCCATCCAGGTGAAACACGGCTTTATCACTGCGTTAGAAGCAAGAACTTGTCCTTTACGTTAGAAGAGATAAGGAAAGTAACATCTTCATGTAGACTATGTGCTGAAGTGAAACCCAGATTTTGTAAGAACGAAGGAAAGCTCGTCAAGTGAACAGCCCCGTTCGAAAGACTAAATATTGATTTCAAAGGGCCTTTACCGACATCGTCAAGAAATCGATACATTCTCATGATTGTAGATGAGTATTCAAGATTTCCATTTGCTTACCCATGCTCTGACCTTTCATCAGAAACTGTTATATCTAAATTGAAACATCTTTTCACAGTATTTGGTATGCCGGCGTACATACATTCTGATCGAGGAACATCGTTTATGTCTCAAGAAATAAAAGAGTACTTGTTCAATAATGGTATTGCCACTAGTCGGACCACACCTTACAACCCTCAAGGCAATGGTCAGGTTGAACGCTACAATGGAATACTGTGGAAAACAATAGAGTTGGCACTCAAGAGCAGAAATTTAGATACTACTAAATGGGAGATGGTATTGGATGAGGCCCTGCATGCTATAAGATCTCTTCTCTGTACCACAATTAATTGCTCCCCTCACGAGAGAATGTTTATACATCCAAGAAGGTCGAGTAATGGAATCTCTACGCCCACATGGCTCATGAAACCAGGTCCAGCTCTCATGAAAAGACATGTTCGACAGTCTAAATATGATCCCCTTGTGGAAGATGTGATATTGTTGGAAGGAAATTCAGACTATGCCCACGTTAGACTACCAGATGGCAGAGAAACGACAATATCAACTAGGCATCTTGCACCAGCTCCTGGACTTCAAGAAAATTTGATAAGAAACTCTCCAGAGAATCATACGTTAGAGTGCTCTGTAGAAAATGTAACCAGTGGTGAAGATCCTCCTGTTCCCAGAAACTCTATTGAAAATGCTCCTCTTTCGAGAAACTCTGTTGATGATAATCAAGCACCTCCTCTTGTGCGACAGAGTTCAAGAACCCGACGACCTCCATCTTACCTGTCGGACTATAGTTTGAAGTAAAAAATAAGCTGGGGAGAATGTTATAGATCATATGTTTCTTTGGTTTTATTATTTGTTTTTGTTTATTTAAATTGTTGGAATAAGACACAACTCTAGATCAATGTCAAGTTTTACATAGATCAATTATGTTGAATTAAACCTTATTTCGAGGTCAAACCACTTATTATTTACGTATACTTTTATTTCAGTTATTATTAGCTATAGCTATTCTCTGTAACCTAAAGTTTCGATATTGGCGGAATCATCCTTCATACTAATACAATATGGGTGACAAAAACCATAACAAACTTGACACCGCCCCAAAAAACGGACACGAAAAAGTGCATTGGGTTGCCTATCTGTATAGTTCTTCATCTGTGCTAGCGCCTTCAAATGTCCCACGAACATGAGCTCACACTACAGTACACTCTGATTGAATGGACGAACAGACACTACTTGAAACAGAAGGTTAAGGAGGTGCTAATCACCAATTCTCACAGTGAGACGGAGAGAGTACAGCCCGCGTCAGATAACGTGGTCCAGGCCGTCCGTTATTTGGCCAATGCTAAAATAACATTAGTAATGTGGGCGGAATAGGTCAAGTTATTTGATCTGCGTTTAGGTGATTAGAACCAACCCTAGAAGCAAGGCGAAGCGAGTAGGTGATTAGAACCTCGCTAAATTTCTGCTCAAATTCACCTAATGGGGTTTCCCAGTCACAACTTCCCCCGAGGTTAATATATTAGGTTTTTCCCATCTATCTAGGCATTTTTGTACTTATAGGTGACCCTAACGCTATAAAATTCGTTGTTATTTTGTTTAAAAAGGACTGTACTATCTTTTAGTGGTCTCCCTGAGTATAATGTATAATTTCTTGGCGAGTCTTGAAATCTGAATTGACTCTACCTTCCATTGTATTACAAAATGTTTACAAGGTTTTGAGTGACAGAGGATTAAAAGAGCTCGTAGTTATAGTGAATCACCTACAGAGTGTGTTGATGTCACTTTAGGTATCAGGAGGAGGTAATATATCATTTAGTGACACAGAAAACAAACAGTAGTCAATTAACTACTGGTTAATGAAATGTAGAACACAACATGTTAAGGTAAACAGATAAAATAATAGGTTGACAGAAGTACCCTCTATCAGTAATCAATCAAAGTATGTCAACTTTAAATTGTGGGTCACCCAAAATTAGCTTCAGCTGGGCCATAAGAATGGGAGGTCTAAAATAATTCACCTAATGGGTTTCCCAATCATAATTCCCCCCCCCCCCCGAGGTTAGGTTTTCCACATCTATCTGGGCTTTGTACTTATAGGTGACTCTCCCGCTATAAAAAGCTTTGTTATTTAATTACAAAGAGCCGTACCATCTTTTAATGGTCTCCCCGTGTATATAATTTAACATTTCTTAGTGAGTCTTAAAATTTAAATTGACACAAAACTAAGCTGGCAAGATCACGTACAAAAGAATAAGTAAAGGAATTTGCATTAGACTACTCGTTTACTATACCTTACGAAATCAAATCATAAGTTATAATAAATGATTGAAAACAAATTCCAGTTATTCCAGTCAGCTGTTTTTTTTACTTTATCATTTTTTCTATAGTTGGTAATGAAACAGATTTGTTATGTAAATCAAGATCGTTTTGGTGTGTGAATATAAAAATAATGCTCGCGGTATTCCGAATTTGTAGGTTTTGTTTCAACTTTTATTCTCTCTACAGGCATACTGATGTTCTCAAGAAATATGAGTAAGTGAATTCGAAATATAAGTCACTACCAAATTAATTGTTCTATGTATACTACCTTCTTTTTGTTTCGTAAAAGTTGAAAGTAAGGTTGTCTAAAATATCAAAACAATAAAACATTTAGTGTTTTTAGTGCGGGTTTTAAAATTATAACTATGAGGAAGCGTTTACATATCTTCGATTATTTCTAAGAAAGAATATGATAATTTCCTAGTGCAACTTTTGAAGAAAAGATAAAAGCAATTGATACGTTGTCACTATTTATTGATGAATGAATTAAGTGAAGTGATTCTATGTATTAGCGGTGTCAAAGATTCGTTGTCCGTTACTGTGCATGATTTTTAGACCAAGAGCTAGGACACATTTTATTTACCCGAGTTTACCATGATCTTTGTTATGTTCTTAAGTAAACCCATAATCTTGAGACTCCAAAAAGGCAATTCTTAAGGTTGGTGAGTGGTGGGTGTCCGAGTAATGACGTCATCAGTATGGCTGCCGCGCAAAAGTGTAACACTTTACAAAAACGAACGTAACTTTGCAACAGAGTAACGTAGAGCAATGATCTTTTTTTTAAATTGTTGGTAATAAAATTGCCTTTATTTCATGTCATGTCAATATATATCGTAAGTCTAACGGTTTTCCTGATATTTAACCTAAACTTTACTTTTTGTGAATTTTTAGTATAAAAGTAAATGTTTAAGGCCCAATAACTCCTTAACTGTGAAGAAATAGACAAAATATATAAGAATAAAAAAGGTAGATAATGTTATAAGGGTTTTGAAAATACCATTTATGTGGGCTTTTGATGGTGGCTTGTACGATAAATGTGTTAATGTTTAACATTCAACAAATTTATTTTGCCCTGCAACTTCTGTATACATTGTGCAGTAAAATTAAGTGATAAAGTAGGTAGAGGTAGAAATAATTGAAACAAAAATTATTCTTGTTGTAAATGGTAGGTAATATGCTCCTAATCGGCATACATCCGTAATGTCGCGGGAAACCCCTCAAAATCACGTTTAAAAATGGCGGCTTTTCCCGCCATAAAAAAATCTTGAAATTAGTCTGTCGACTGCATTTTTTGTCAATTTTTTTCAAGATATTGACTTTGGACTACCACCAACTATTTTTGGGTGATTGGTTCTTAATTTTGACAGGGTTCTCATTTTTGGCCGCCATCTTGGATCCGCCATATTGGATATAAATTATTTTTTCTCATCTAAAGGTGGTGTTGTGACATATCATTATAGACTAGATTTTTACCCTGAACTCAATGCTGAAATCCGTTTAAAAAAATCTCGATTCGTTAAAAAGGTGTGCTCAAAAAAGGGCACATAATATACAACCCTATTTTAAAAAATCAGCCCTATGCATTTCTTATGGACATTCCGTGCTTTGAATATTATTTTTGATTATTTATCTCATATCTACAGTTCTAAATAATATATGCCGCATGTATTAGTCTTAAAATACTCAGTGATTTGATGGCTTTCATGTGAGTTATTGATCAATAAAATCGGACAAGTGTTGGACGAGCTATATTAATGCTTAAAGCAACTAGACCATTAATATTTTCAAAATTGGTTTTTTGTTGAAGATTTTTAGTGCAGGTTCTAAATGGGTCACAACATTCGTTCTGGTCTCAAATTACTCAGTAAATTATAGGCTTTCATATAAGATATCACTCATCAAAATCGGACTTACTTAATTTGAGTTATGAACCTTCATTCCTAAAAAAATCTGTTTACTTTCTTAAACTGAAAATAATTAATGACTCATACATAGAAATCTAACAGAGACTCATGAAGGTTTTAGGTCTTAATTAACTCAGTATATTATTGGCTTTCATTTAAGCTTTTATTTATTTAAATCGGTTGAGATTGACGTGAGGTATGGACCTCCAACTAATCTAAAAGTTCAATTTTCAAAAATTTCATAATTATTTAAAGATTTATATCCCCAGCCCCAACCATGGACCTGCAGGTCAGAATGGTTTTAAGACAACTGGTGAACTATCAGTTTTCATTTAAGCTATAAATAATGAAAATCAGATAAAATTAGGATAAAGTATAAATCTTAAACCAAAAATAAATTTTGAAAAAAAATCATTTTCAAGCTGCTTTTTGCCTTATAGCTCATCCAACATTCGTCCAATTTTAATGATCAGTACCTCACATAAAAGCTGTTAAATCACTGAGTATTTTAAGACCAAAACATGCAGCATATATTATTTAGAACTGGAGATATGAGATAAATAATCAAAAATAATATTCAAAGCACGGAATGTCCATAAGAAATGTATAGGGCTGATTTTTTTTTTGAATAGGGTTGTATATGTATATTATGTGCCGTTTTTTGAGCACACCTTTTTAACGAATCAAGATTTTTTTAGACAGATATCAGCATTGAGTTCAGGGTAAAAATCTAGTCTATAATGATGTGTCACAACACCATCTTTAGATGAGAAAAAATAATTTATATCCAATATGGCGGATCCAAGATGGCGGCCAAAAATGAGTACCCTGTCAAAATTAAGAACCAATCCCCCAACAATAGTTGGTGGAAGTCCAAAGTCAATATCTTGAAAACAATTGACAAAAAATGCAGTCGACAGACTATTTTCAAGATTTTATTATGGCGGGAAAAGCCGCCATTTTTAAACGTGATTTTGAGGGGTTTCCCGCGACATTACGGATGTATGCCGATTAGGAGCATATTACCTACCATTTACAACAAGAATAATTTTTGTTTCAATCATTTCTACCTCTACCTACTTTATCACTTAATTTTACTGCACAATGTATACAGAAGTTGCAGGGCAAAATAAATTTGTTGAATGTTAAACATTAACACATTTATCGTACAAGCCACCATCAAAAGCCCACATAAATGGTATTTTCAAAACCCTTATAACATTATCTACCTTTTTTATTCTTATATATTTTGTCTATTTCTTCACAGTTAAGGAGTTATTGGGCCTTAAACATTTACTTTTATACTAAAAATTCACAAAAAGTAAAGTTTAGGTTAAATATCAGGAAAACCGTTAGACTTACGATATATATTGACATGACATGAAATAAAGGCAATTTTATTACCAACAATTTAAAAAAAAGATCATTGCTCTACGTTACTCTGTTGCAAAGTTACGTTCGTTTTTGTAAAGTGTTACACTTTTGCGCGGCAGCCATATTGATGACGTCATTACTCAGACACCCACCACTCACCAACCTTAAGAATTGCAATTCTGAAGATTATATGTTATGACTAACCCTAAATTAACAACAAATTTGATGGTAAATTTGGGGTAAATAAAAGTGGTCTATCTCTTGGTCTATTTGTGTTGGTACGTAATGCGCAAAGTCAAAAACGGTTGCTGTGATCATTTAAACTTTGCACCGACAAATAACCCAATAAATAGCTCACCGCAAGACACCATTAAAATAGGAAATAAATCCCCTTAACCGCTTATTAGTTATGTGATTAGACAAATTGAGAAATTAGCATTGAGGAAGGTTGCTCTCAATGCTCAACTTTGGGGCAAGAAAGATTGTTAAAAAAAAGAAACTCACTATTGATCAAATATGTGACAAACACATTTTCCGTTTGTGACAAATAAAAATCAGTATAATTAAAATAGTTTTCTAATTAAAATAAAAAATCCACATATTATTAAAAAATAGCTCTCAAGCTTTGCAATCCTAATACCGTAAAGTAGGTACTTCCCAATTCTTTTTGCTGTAATGTCAAAACTTTTCTACGGGGTCACTATATTATTTCAATAGTATTTTTTGAAGTCGTGGAAATCCAAAAGTTTGTTTTGTTTGCAGGGAGGAAAGGATGTGGGTTAAAGCGGTCAGATTCGGCATCGCCTTCGTCCTAGCTGCATGGCACTACCACGAGGAGCGGCCTGGAGGAAGATTGGCTCCTTATCCTGAACTCAAACAGAATTAGTTTTATTGTCTCTAACTTCTGTCACAAGTTTTTAACAGTAATAAATTTTAATTAAAGTGAGTGTTCAATAAATAATCTATGTTGTAAACGGTGAATATTAAAAATGGGAAAAGTTTTAGGCTGAATTGTTTTTTTACATCTACCCTCTGAAGTTGATTCGACCATGCTGTACTGTTTAAAGGTATAGTATATGGAAGGAACGTATTACTATTCGCAATCTCGTTGTACTTTATCCTTTATATAATTCTTGTCCGTTCCAAACCTCTAGTGAATTATGTGAAACCCTGAAACGAAACCTTCTTTCTCAAACCTTCTTTCTCATGGCGGTGACGATGAATCGATCAAAATTCAACCCACGAAATTAAAAACTGTTTTCATGCGAAAATGGGTGATAAAACCGAATTGGAGAGTATTCACAAAACAAGCAAGTTGCTCTTGATCATTTTCCTTTATAATTTCAAAGCTTTGATACACTTTAAAATTTCAAGTCAAATGGTAAAATTTGCAGTACAGTACAGTACAGTTTATGCACTCAATAAAAATATTTATGTATAGAGTAGGATTCACCTAAGTTGGCCAAAGCATGTGCTAATCATCTCACCAAAAATTTTTATACAAGTCAAATTGAAAACTTTGTTGGTTACATTATGGTGTATGTTTACATTTTCTCAGAACTGTCAAAGCGCCACGTTGCATTTGTTTACAATGTCGCTATAGGATATAAAATGTTTACATTATTGCGTATTTTTAGAATTTTTGATTTTCATTCAACGTTTCTACATAGCTGACAAAGTTTGATTCGATTCTATTTCTTGATTTACATGTATTTTAGTTTGTTTAACTGTTTGTTTATTTTTTCTTGGGCCAATTTTAATAAGTTTTTACCGCAATATGAAACAATCTCTCTTTTCAGATGCTGACTTGCAGCAATTAGTAGGCCTACTGGCTATTCAAAAACTCGCCTATTTTCATCATACATATTATTTAATAATAAAATCTAAGACTATTAATCATGCTACATCCATGACACACCCTCTCCGTGTTAATACGTACCTAATTTGAAAAAGCCCATCAGTAATATTTTAAGTATTTTTACACCTTTTTTTACACCATGATTTTTACTGTCTCAATTAATATTAAATAGTATTAAATTAATATTAAAAATATTAAATATATTAATATTACATTGTTAATCTTTTTAATTTTTTAATTTGATATCTTTAATAATATTATATTAAATTAATGTTAACAAAAATTTCAGAGCTATTTTTCACCTTTCATTTTGTTTTTGTAGTCAGTGAGCTGACGCTTGACATAAGTATTACTAAAGACGGCTGTGTAAGTAAAGTCAATGTATACAGAACCATACAAGTAGGGTCATCTTATGGAAGAATGAGTAGTTCCCGCCGCCGAAAAAGTGATAGTGCCAACTCAGAAAACTAAAACAGTATCAGTTAAATTTTGCACAGAAAACTAATACTGTTTTAGTTTCTGTGGTGCCACTTTCGTTTTTCTGTCCGATTGGAATTGTTATAGCAGTTTACGGATCAAGCTGACTTTCCGAATTCGCAAGCAGCTGGTTGTACTATTTTCAAAGTTAGGCTATATGTATTGTTTTGTATTGTATTGTATTGTTCATTTTTGTATCTTTTACCATAATGTTTAGTCTGTTTTTGTTTACAAACATTCTCATTTTGACATTTTGAATAGTGATTAGAAGCGCTATAATCAGCGCTAGTTGCTCCTCCGCTTTTCCGCGGCGGAACTAAAAAAATTAACATTGGATTTCCCTACTTATACTTGAATTATTACAACTATGAAGCGCGAGCGGGAAGGAAATTTATACACTTATCATTCGCTAGCGACATGCCAAACCCCTTGAAGGAAGATGAAAACATAAAAGGAGATCCGAAGCATACAAAATTTCCAAAGTGAATTGTTACTATCTAGCTGACAATCAATAAACTTTTGGGGCAAGATATAAACAACAACAAACCAGATTCATCAAATAGGAAACGCCAAAAATCGTCGAGACAAAAATCCAAAATGTCCAAGCCAGAGAGCCAGTGATAGATACTTATCGGGATCTTGCGAATAACACTCGTTGGGTTCAGTTTTTTTTTTTTTCTGAGGGACAAGCCTGGCGCTGGTGAACGATTAGTGAAATTTTCCTCCCTCTCGCGCTTCATATTTGTATTAATTCTACTATAGAGGGTTCTGTTTATGACTATAAAAAACAAAAGACAACAGACCAACAAGTTTCCCGCACCTGCTTTGTTTAGACGCTTTTTACTCCTTGTAATGAGTGAGTGAAATAATATTTTGTCTTCCAGCAAGAGTAATGTGATTACTTTATCTCCCAGAGGGAGAAAAAGTACACCCATAAGAATAACATTGAAATTAATAATTAAAAAATCAAGCGCCTTCAAATTTCTACACAGACATGCAAATATGTTGAGGTTCAACAGATTGCAGGCGCTAACAGCTGATTTAGTGGCAGGAAAAATCACATAACAATGACATTAATGTGTTTTTATATTTTTCATTAGACTCCATAGTAAGAACTCTCATGTCAAATGATTTCAAGTTTCTAATTGAAATCATTTGACCTCATAGTGCGGTGTAATTTGAAATCACGACAAAAATATCTAATTAGGTCTAGGTATTATAGTTATAAAGAAACCTACAATCGTTTTACGATTATTAATGTGGCGAATGGCGATAAGTTAGATGAGTATTACCAATTAATTACTTGCAATGTCGATATAACATTTATTTGATTGTTCATGACGTGATACTCTCTTACGGCGATTTTGGGAACTAATGCTGTCAGTTTCACGATCATCGCGCGATCATGCGGCGATTTTAACAACTAGCACTATTTCACAAGATTTCATGTTTGTGGCGCTGACCGTGGCGATTTTGAGAACTGACTATACGACTATTCGACCTGCATATTTATAGATTTTCAACCGCAATAATATATATTCAGAAAATTTTTAAAGTTTAAATAGATTTATTGATCGGAATTTTTATTAATTAATGTTGCTATGTTTAGAAATAACACATAATATGTTTAGCATCAGTTGTTAAGATTTAATGTTTCCTGCAACTAAGGCCGCTTTCTCCAAACTTGGTTAAACATTTTTTTAGGTTAACCGGGTTAACCAGATAAGAAGAAAGCGGCCCTAAGAAATAAATGTCAAGACAAGGGTAATTTTTCTAAATGAAGACTAGGGATAGCTTAGGGAATTAGAGTTGATGAAATTATGGTTACAGTAAAATAATACCCCAGAGTGGAAAAAGGAAAATCAATTTCAACTAACGTAAACATATAAACATTTGGAAATTATAGTTAAGCCTATCTGTGGACAGTGACTAATCCAGGAAATTACAACAAAAATTACATATAATAAGTAGTTAAATAAAAATAATAAAAAATAGATTTTTAATGGTGCGACTTTCAATATCATTGACAATTTTTTTTAGGCTAGCGCTCATGACGGTTTTACTGCGATGTAATGGTTCCGTGTTACTTGCATTAATTTTTACCATTTTCAAACAGTTATTTTTAGCTAATTTCAGAATTCCATATTATTACATGTTATTTGCAGTATACTTCGTCTAGATTCGTCCATCCATGAAACGTTGAAGTTGCCCAACCTGTCTGTTTTCCAACTCGTTTACAATCAGCTGGTTACAAACGATAAGACGGCCTTCACTCTCCGGTCTCAAGTTCTGAAACTGTCAACTCTCTCACTCTCTCACTATCTTTTGAAATTCCAGAGGTTGAGGTTATAGGCAGACCACTGACCGAAACACATACACAATGGTAAGTAACAAAAATAACTTCCTATGATCAATCATATAACAAACCGCGCCACGCACTGCATCAGTTCAAAGACTCCGTGTCAATCAATTCGGTCCAGATTATTGATATTGCTAAGAAGGAAGTGAGTAGTTACCATTATGAAAATGACCTTCAATGTCATGTCTCATGTCATGATGATCATTGTTTTACTATAGCATTCTTAATTTTTTCCAGGCACAACCGATTAGAGTTGTTGTAACAGGAGCAGCTGGCCAAATTGCTTACTCCCTAATTTACCAACTTGCTAAAGGAGATGTGTTTGGGCCCAACCAACCTGTCATACTTCACCTCTTGGACATTCCCCCCATGATGGGTGTTCTTGAGGGAGTTGTGATGGAAATCGCTGACTGTGCTCTTCCATTGGTCAAAGGTTTGTAGGCTAGTTATACCAATACTTAAGTTAGGCCTAAACCAAAATAATAATAAATTAAAATTGGTTCAGTCCCATTTGAATTTTATCCCAGTTACACTGCTAACATCTAAGTTTAAGCTTACACTGCTTGCATCTAAGTTTTAGCCTTAATACTCCTTCTTTGATAATTCATTATTAATAGGTAGGCATGTTAGTCTGTTTTACTCTGCTTGTGTGCATTATCGGGAAAATTTAAGCACACTAATTCCTTAAGGTTTTTGATATAGATGTGGACTACAGCCCCTTCCCTAATTTAAACATTTCTTTGGGGCACAGGTAAACTAAGAAAGTAAAAACCATCATGGACCTTATGGGTTCCCGTGTTCTGAACGAAATAACAGTGGATATTAGCAAGACAACTCTTTGTATTTCAATAGAAGAAAACAGGTACTTTTATGTCTATTATTACTGTGTTTTATCAACATTTTCATCTTACATAGCCCACTGGTCAATTTATTTAGTAGGTAGGTATGCCATAATTAATTTGGGCCACAGGCCTATCTAAGAAGTACCTATAAAGTAATGTAGGTTTTAATAAAGCCTAAATGAAGTTTAAAAAATAATTTAAGATGGTCAAATGTATTTAATAATGAGATGGTGTTTACAATAAAGACAATAGAACTAGCTTAACAGGTTCTCATTATTCATCCTGAACCCAACTGTTGCATGTAAACACAGTTGAAATTTGTAGGTAGCCTAGACTTTGTCACAGTTTTGAGAGCGTACAAAAATTTCCACAATGATTAAATTAGGGAGTTAAAAAAAGGAAGACACAATTACCTACAACCTGGGAGATAAAATTTTTATATCTTACTTCTCGTAAAAATAAACTTGCCACTCAAAGAGGCTTCAGTTTAATTTTTTAGAGTGACCCTGCTGAGGTAGTGATGATTCAGAACACACATCCTGGATAGTGATGATCCAGAATTGTAGTATGTGCAAAGAGCTGCAAACCTCTAAGTGGCAACTTCTCAGCAATCTTTTTTCATGTTACAGAAGTTGTTCCGACCGCGGACGTTGCTGTTGCATTCAAGGACGTTGAGGCAGCTTTCCTGGTCGGCGCCATGCCTCGCAGGGAGGGCATGGAGAGGAAAGACTTGCTTTCTGCCAATGTGAAAATCTTCAAAGTTCAGGTAAGAAATGTCGACGTTTTATATGGGGAAGCAAGTAGAATTGCTAATACCCAGTGAAATCAACCCAATCGCCGGCACCTCCCCCCCCCCAATACTAGCAGCCATAAATTTAATTCAATAAGACTTCAGTACACAACTGAGTGAAAAGGAGCCCGTCTAGCAGCCAGTAAGTGTTGAAAACTAAGTTTTGTTCCAAAGTCTTATTAATAAAATTTAGGGCTGCCGGTGTTTGGGGGGGGGGGGGGGTGCTGACGATTGGGTTACTTACCTTAATTATTTTACCATGAGCTTTGCCTGTTTGGTAGCTTATTATTAAACAATAAAACACAAACCAAGCCAACAAAAAAAATTCACTCTGAAAGGTTCTTTATTAAAGACAATTAATCAAGAGTTTAGCTCATGGATTAATTAGGAGCATTCATATCAAATTGACCCATCCTGCTGCCTAACAACAACAAGAAAAAACAAAAAACCTAAATCCTAAATTTAGATGATCTTTAAATAATAAATAATAAAAGAAAACTTTATTCACCAAAATATATATACAAAAAGCTCACAAAAGTTTGCATTGCACAGTAAATTATACATAAATAAGCTTAAACTAACATTAAAAAAAATAAGACATTAATGGTGAATAAGTTAGGTGATCCCCTAGGCAAGCCCGTTTGGGGACACCCTCAGAATTGTAAACAAAAGAAAGAAAAGGACAAACCGGACTATCAATAAAATAATTAATAATTTAACAAAACAAACCTTTTTTAAATAAGAAACATAAAAAAAACAAAGCTTGCTCGCAATAATAATCAACCATTTACAGTTAAGTTCACTGACAAAGTCTATAAAACAAAATTAGAATCTCTTTATAATAAACCAAACAAAAACAAACCATGAAATTATTTCAAAGAAATAGCTCAACGTTTTCCTCTTGCATTAACCAAACCTTGATATTCTTTAAAGTGACAGGTTTACTTAAGTCATGTGAAGTCTTTTTAAAAGCAAGGTTGTAAAGACGAGGTCCATTATAAGAAAAAGATTGTTTGTAGAGGGTCATTTGTGGTCTTGGAAGTGGGATAGAAAAGGCATTTCGAAGACAATAAGGTTTATCAAGAAATAGATTACAGTCTGTGCTCCTTTTAAAAAATATTTTAAGAACTTTGAAAATGTATACAGTTAAGAATACTTCCACTACGTACACGTAGTGGAAGTATTCTTAACTGAACAAACAATGGTCTTGAATGCTGAAATCTGGACTTTTTCATTATTATTCTCACTATATATTTTTGTAATGTAGCTATTGGCTTTAGGTTGGAAAAGTATGCGCCTCCCCAACATGACAGCCCGTATGTTAATCTTGACCCTACCAGAGCATGATATAAGTTTACCAATATTTTCCTTGGACAAATATCTCGCAGGAGAAAGAATTTACGCACTGACACATTAAGTTCATTTTTTAATTTTGAAATATGACTCTTCCATGTTAATTTTGAATCTATAATCAAACCCAAATATTTAATCCGATCCACTTGATCAATAAAAATTTTATTTTTACAATTTTGAAGGGAGCAAACACCATGATAACAAAGTTGATCATTAAAAGCTACATTATTTTTTGCATTAAAAATCATGAATTTAGTTTTATCACTTAAGGTGAGAAAATTACTGTTAAACTAAAATTCAATAAGTTCTAAATCTTGCTTCATATGATTGTAAACATTGATTTTGGAGGCATTGGAATAACTAAGTGCAGTATCGTCTGCAAACGAGGTTACAGATCCATTAAATTTTGCATCACATAGATTATTGATATAGATTAAAAATAGTATCGGTCCCAAAACCGAACCCTGAGGCACGCCATACTTAATCAAACCAGCTTCACTCACAAATTCGCCAACTTTCACTTTTTGAATTCTATTTTTTAAATAACTAGAAAACCAAACATGGGGTAAGCCTCTAACACCAGCCATCCACATCTTCTCCAAAAGCACACAGTGATCCACCGCATCAAAAGCTTTGGTGATATCTAAGAAAATGGCCGCTGATGTTTCACCGTTATTTAAGCTTTCATAAATTTGTTTTAAAGATTTCAAAAGAGCGTCTGTGGATAATTTTTCCAAAAAGCCAAATTGGTTTTTACTGAAAAAATTATTGTTGGATAAAAATTTTACAAGGCGCTTTTTAACAATTTTTTCTAGAATTTTTGAAAATATAGAAAGTAAACTAATTGGTCTAAAATTTGAAAGATTTTCACGTGACCCTCGTTTATACAACGGAATCACAATAGCGCTCTTAAGACAATCAGGGAAAACACCCTTTTCCAAACTTAAATTTATTAAGTGAGTTAGTTCTTTAATTATATTACTAGAAATATTTTTTAAAGCAAAGGACGTTACATTATCAAACCCTGGGGCTTTCCCATTACTAAAATTTCTAATAATAATTTATATTTTCTAATAATTTCTTAATATTGTCTTCAGTCCCCAAAGCAAAAGAAGAAGTTTTACGTTAGGCCTAACATAGGAAATCAGTAAGTTTGGAAGTAATCAATCCTTTCAAATCTTAAAATCAATGACAGAAATCAATGGTGAACGTTACTTTGGTGTAAAATCCAATTTTACTCCTATGATCGCCTCTACACTTACATTTTTATACTTCAAACCCACCTTATAGCTTTGGCCATTGATTCAATTCTTTAAGCAGTTGTGCATTTTGGAATGTACCTCACTGAAAGGGATTATTTAACCCTTGAAAATTACATTTTTATATCCGTGTACACAAGTATTGAACCAAATCTTCCACCCAACCTTCACCAAAATTATTTGACTTATCAATTGTTCATTTTTTACTATCAAGCCCTAACCAAACAAAAATGTTAATGTTCAACTATAGACTAATTAGTGAAGAGTTTTTGAGCCACTTTTTCATTTGGCAACCAATTGTAGAGTTAACTTCACTCTGTTAAAGTTTTTTTAACTAGGCCTACCTTGTATTTTTCTATATATAGACTATATATATCAAAATACAAACACAGATTTTCTCCCAAAAATCCTGGCAAGTGAAGTTTTTTAATGACAACATTTTGGAACATATGATTAGTTGTCACATGGAATAATATTTATGTCTATTGTTCTATGAACAGTTAGTTAGTCATAAACGTATTAGGCCTAAAGAATATTATGTATTTTTAACTAGTTGGGATTTTTTTCTGGTCAGTATGATATAGATTGTCATCTGGCTGTGCTTACCTTTCACAGAAAAATAAAACATGTCTTGTTCTCCAAGAGGTATTTTAAGTGATGAAGACTATAGTATTGATGAATCCACGACGTTTCAAGTTCCTCAAGAAGTAGTGCAATCAATCAGTGCAATTTTAGGTAGCACTGATTTGTTTGACAGTCCTGATTTTAGTTCAGTTGATTATATCAACTCATTATTTCCAACCGAACAGTCTCTTTCAAATGTCGATGAAGTGATGAGTCAATTGGAAAGTAAGATATACAGTATTGATCGTGAAACCAGTGTGTTGCTAAAAGAACAAATCAGTTCCGAAAAGCGAGGTAAAGACGTGCTATTGCATTCACAACAAGTGATAAACCAACTCATAAATCAGGTTTTGGAGATAAAGAATACAGCTGAACAATCAGAAGAAACTGTGAAAGAAATCATCCGCGACATTAAACAGCTTGATTCTGCCAAAAGGAATCTCACAACGGCAATAACTACTTTGAATCATTTACAGATCCTGATCAGAGGCATAGATACAATTAGGGTGATAGCCGATAAACACATGTACAGGGAGATAGTGGGTCCTTTGCAAGGCGTGGTTGAGGTTACGAAACATCTGCAGAAGTACAATGGTATATTGAAGGTTAGCAACTTAATTGCAGAAGTTCAAGAGGTTCAAGAAGCTTTAACCCAACAGGTTATTCAAGATTTTCGTGATGTGATAACTGGAGAATATGCAAAACATCCAAATCCCACCAGATGTCTCACTGAAATTTGTTTGGTTGTTGACATTTTGGATCCTAAAGTCAAACATGATTTAATAATCTGGTTTACTGAAAGACAACTGGATGAGTACATACTGCTATTTAACGAAAATGAGGAGAATTCATGGTTGGATAAAATCGACTGTCGGTACACTTGGTTCAAAAAACACTTGATCCAATTTGAAAACAAATTTTCTTCTTTGTTTCCTTCTGATTGGGAAGTTTCTGAGCGGATTACTGTAAAATTTTGCCAAGTAACAAATGCGGAATTAGCCAAAATAATGGCAAAAAGAGCTAAGGAAATTGATGTGAAATTACTTTTGTATGCAATCCAAAAGACATCCAATTTTGAACAATTACTGGCTGTAAGGTTCAGCGGAATTACCCTTTCTGAACAAAACATCAAAAACAAAATATCTAAGCCATCCATTGTCGGCGACCCAGAGTGTGATACGTTCGATTGTGAACCAAAAATAGGGGAAATAAATGAAGTTAAAAATTGTGCCGAAAAGGTACAATCTGTTTTTCACAACATTATTGGAGCATCCTTTATACCATATCTATATATATTTATTGATAATTTGGATAATTGTTTGTTTGAGGTGATAGAAAAATTTGATAAGGAATCTGAAAGAGATTTTAGCAGTTTGGGAACCCAAAGTGTTCTATCCTCATGTGCCGACCTCTTTGTTTTGTACAAGAAGTTTTTAGTTCAATGTAGCCGTCTCAGCAACGGACCACCCATGTTGAGCCTCAGCACCACATTTGCAAAGTACCTGAGGGAATATGCCTCAAAGATCCTTCAGAACAACCTGCCGAAATTAGGAGCGAATTGCATGAGTAATCCGCTATCTACTGGCATGACAAATATTACTCGTGAGATTTCATCAGCTTCCCTTCTCCTGCAGAATTTTCTCAAAGAAGGTGAAGATGCGAGGTTCTGTAAAAGTGATATCGCAAAAATATGCTGCATCCTAACAACTTCAGAGTACTGTTTGGAAACAACTAAACAGTTGGAGGACAAGTTAAAAAAGAATATCGACCCTTTTTTAGTTGAGAAAGTTAACTTTTCTAAAGAGCAAGGTGTGTTTGAGAGTATTATTTCCAACTGTATCCATCTACTTGTTTCTGACTTGGAACTGCCATGTCAAACTGCTTTAAATGCGATGACAAAGATTTCATGGCAATCACTGGAAAGTGCAGGCGATCAAAGTAGCTACGTCACCACCATAATCACTCACCTCAAGATGTCAGTCCCTATTATCAAGGAGAGTCTTACATCTTCCAGAAAATATTTTACCCAGTTTTGTGCAAATTTTGCCAAGGCGTTCATACCCAAGTTTGTACAAAACTTGTACAAATGCAAGCCGCTAAGTATTGTGGGGGCGGAGCAACTTTTGTTGGACACTCAAACGCTAAAAACTGCTTTGCTTGACCTTCCGACGATCGGTTTGGCAGTACCTCGGAAAGCTCCGGACTATTACACCCAGATTGTCATCAAAGGAATGAGTCGCGGTGAGAAAATCCTCAAGTTGGTGATGGCTCCAAATAAGCCAGAAGCAGCGTTTGTGGATCAATTTGTCAGTCTGCTTCCAAATTCGAACATCCAAGACTTTCAGAAAATTCTCGACATGAAAGGTTTGAGGGCTACCGACAAAAGTAATTTGCTTACGATTTTCTGTATACGTCACTCTGAAGCAACAAGATGTATCAAAACTGCAACTAGACTGAGTAGGGGTCAGACTGATCAGTAAAGTCAAAGTTATAAGCCTTGTCATTATTGTTCTGTTTTTATTTGTAATAATTGAAAATATTTTCTCATTTAGTTTAAGTAGTTTAAAATATTATTAATTTGTCTTTTCTTTGTTCGATTATGAATTGTCTTTTAATTGAGATTTAAAGAAAGCTCAAAACAGTGTTACTTCTTTGCCATAAATTAGCGTCTTTCTTTATTACAAATTAGTATTAATTATTTTTTTATTAATAACAATATAAAAAATGGTGTGTCACTTGTTTAACTTTGCTTCAGCCAAAAGAAAATGACTTAGGCACTCATTTTGGCATCAAATTTAAGATTACAATCTCATGATGGTGGTTATATTTTGATACCTTTAAGGGCTTTAACAACAGGATTGTTCTAAAGGGACTCGCATCAAGGTTTTTAGAAGTGCCCTAGGTTTGTTTTGTTTCAACTTATCACATGGTCATAGTTATACACTAGAGGCTTGAAGGGGCTAATAGCCCCTAAGCATAATCCTTCTTTACTATAGTGTACAAAATACTTTCTTAAAAAATAGGCTTTTGGATCCGTAAAATTATGATTATATCTAGCATTTGGTTTTAAGTAAACAAAGCAGACCTTTTTACATCCCAATGGTTTTTTGACAGCTATTTTACGTTAGTTCTCATTTTATAGTAAGCTTAAAGCAATATCAGTATTTTCCCCGAGTCCCTGAGATGGAGACCTTCAATTTCAGCCCCCTCCCATTATCCTGCGACCTTCCAAACGCCCATAATTTCGGCACAAAAATTTCCCTTTTAACAAAAATCTGCATCGTTATAACATAAACTAAACAAACGTACTTAACTTTTTATAATTTTCAATTATGAAAAAACTCAAACCCTTAATTATTATAAAATCAGAAAATCTCAAATTTAAAATATTTTTTGTTATAGTACATTGAACGTGCATGGTTAGCTGCATTTTGAAAAAATCCCACATGTCAACATCTACCGTATGGCTTTGAATCAAGCATTAGCACCACATGTTTAATGTAAACAAAGCAGACATTTTTCAATCCCAACGTATTTTAAATGGAAGACATTTTTCGTTATTTCTCATTTTCTGGTAGATTTGGACATAATCTGATATTTTTCCCGACCCCCTGGGACCAAGACCTTTAATTTGAGCCCTCTCCCATCATCCTGCGAGCTGTCAAACTCTCACAATTTTGATTTAAAAAATCGCTTACAGAATTAGTAATATAGATAGTTCCAAAAGTCATCTGCAGTATGCAACTCTAATCATTCCCAATTCAAAGCCAGTATAATCAGCTGGTTTATATAATAAAAATAACAAATTTGAAATATCTTCAACTCAAGTCAATACCGACAATTGTATCAAAATTCAATTTACGGCCTCCCATCTTTCCCACAATATTTTATAAATCATACAAAATGAAAAAAGTCCATCAGTAGAAAAATACCACTTGAATTAAAATCCTCTAAGTACTTAGTCTGTATTAGTATCTGATTAAAAAGTTCAGTCTGAACACTGAACAAAATTGGAATCAGTAGTCACAGTCATCAGTAGTCAATATTTCTACTCATCAATGGACTCTTTGTAATACGATGAAGTCCTATACGGTAGTTGATGTGTTTGTTTGGCCCCATGATTAGATCATTTAAGGGGCAGAGAATCGAAGAAGCCATACAGACTTATTTACAGGCTGCCTAGTTTAAAATTGATACCAAGCCAAAGAAAATATTAAAGCCCTGCAGCAAAAGCCGAAGTCAACGACTTTGTTATTTTCAATGTACTTTTACTTAGTCACTTGGCATTGGCATGAAAGGAATTTTGCTAATTTGCTGACTTGGCCCTAGGCAGCTTTCAAGGCCTTGAACAAAATGAGTTGCCTTCGTTTGATCTTTAACTTTCATTTTGCTAAATCATAACATTTAAATAGTTCTAAAGTAGAGGTTTACTAGCTTAGATTTTTTAATGCCTTATGTTTAATGATGTATAACATCAAACATTTTGGAGAAATTCAGGATACCAAACTATTTAAGTTTGATAATAAAAATAATATTTTTTCTGAGGAGATAATTCCAAAGACTTTTGTGTAAGTCTGAAACACATCCCTGCAGCCAATTATTCATTGACGTTGATACCAAACAAAAAACTAATCTTAGGGATGAACAAGATCAAGTTTTTTACCATTCCTAAAAAAAACGGTAAATTATGCCAGCATCAACATAAATAACCGTAAAGTAAAAATAAAGCTTCTTGATGTGGTAAAAGCGATTTTTCCTTCTTACTCCCTAAACAGCCACTTTTGAATCATTCTCAATAGACTCAATTTGTTTTTCCACATTCTTCTGTTCAGTGATAAGATTGTTTTGTGTTCCTCAAAATCTCACTTGACAAGAATGTTGGTTGTTGATCTCGTTAGTTGTTTGTTAACAGTGATGTTTGTTATCGCTGATTCAACATATTGTAGAAGGCATGCACTTAAATATTTTTCCAGACTGTCAATACTGTGACTAAGTTAAATTTTTTTCTAAATTCTTGGATAATGCTTAAGCTTGATAGGAAAAGTCTTCTTTTTTATTATTCATTTCTAAGATTAATTTTGTAGCTATAGGACGTGGAAGATGTAAAGCTATTTGCATCAACTTATGAAAGAAAAATATTTATTTGATGTTCTATTCTTTATTATGTTCTTATATTTTAGTCTACACTGGTGCATTTGTTTTCTGGGGCTCCAGTGTTATTGCTCAAAACTAAATTACAGTATTGTAATACTTTTCTTAAACACAGTTAATGCTTTATTATTAAGTTATATAAAAACTGTCTTATCAATTATTATTTATAATCTGATGGATTGCATAATACTGACACTTACTACTCTACACCACTTAAATCATAGTTGATTCTACTTGCGCATTAATCCATGTAATTTTATTTTGTAATACAAATTTTTTGAGCTGCTTGATATAAATTTTAAAACAAACTTGTTTTAAATCTTTGCAAAATTTAGGATATTAATCCATGTAATTTTATTTTGTAATGCAAATTTTGCGAGCACCTTGATAAAAATTTGTAATTAAACTTGCTTTAAACTTTGCGAAATTTAGGAAATTGTTCTACACAGAAGTTCTATATTGTACCAATAAGTGATATTTATATCATCGACTCGTAACTTATCAACGGCTCAGGTTCAGAATAACAACCTCTAGTTCAATGATAAAAAAAGGTCGAAAGATAATAAATGCAGAAACTATTTTCCTGGGATATTCCTCTTTAGAGAGTTTTGTTAAAAACTGACTCGTGATTTATTGATCAGATGTTTACCTGAAAATTGATTTTTTTTATTGTTGTAGGCTATGCAGTATCTATGTTTAACATTTTTAATAAGCTCTATTATTTTATACAATGAAGTTATATTTAAAATGATGGAGAATTACTAGGTATGTTAAATTCTTTCTAGTAGAATAGATGAGTTTTTTCTCGATGCTGTAATTTAACAAGTTTAAGGTCTATTTGTTTGACTAGCTAAATCATTATTTGGTCAGCCATATAAGAGGGGGGGGGGTCTATTGTAAAGGAATTTCATTTCAAACCTTTTACTTTCTCTAAGATAGGTATAAGTATTCGAGGAACCTCTGTAAGTTTTCGGTACATTCATTTCAAGAAGGTTTAGTCAAATATTTTTTAAATGTAGAAGTTCAAGGTCATGAATTACAGTAGCCTCTGAAGAAACTTGGTATGAGTTCACAGTAGTAATTCAAACATGATAAAGACAAAATATCTCTATTGATTAAATTAGACCTTGAAAGACTTTGAAAGGTTAAATTCTTATCTGTCTTCTTGGTTGAGACCATAAATCTCTTTTTTTGTCCACTAAAATAATAGTTGTTTTATTTAATAATTTTATCAGAACCAATTAATTCTTTCCGCCTACATTGATTTTTACTTCAGTTTTTTTATTCCCTAACCCCCCCCCCCCTTTATCACCATTTTTCTGTCATAAACAGTAAATGTTAGTATGTTTAGTTAACTAATTTTGAAGGTTTCTTACACATTCAAACACTTTAAAGTTCATCCTGAAACTGAAGTCAATCGGGGCCCTATTTTTGAAATGGTTGAGTTGGCGAGTGATTGAGTCACTCAATCCTCAAGTTATTTGTTTCTAGTTATAAAATGAATTCACATATAATAATAAAAATATTCCTAACTAACTTAATGAGTTCAGCCCCACAACATCTGTGTATATCATTTGAATAGACATTTATTCTTAAAAATTCATAATTTAAATATAGACGTTATATGGGTCAAAATCTGAAAAGGGTACAATTGCAAAGTAGGAAAAAACTAAAAAGTTATTACTTGGTATCTAAATGACAGTTACATTTTTTAATACTTTGAACCCTATAGAATATGAGAAAATATAAAGAAAGCACCATTACCCATGTATGTCAATGAGAGAGGCAGTTTTATATCGGAAACTCCCATTTTTCGTAATAGAGGTCACACCCAGATAAATCAATATTACATAATGAAATAAAAGGGAAAAACCATGGTATTTCATATTTTTTGTTGCTCACATATACTGTTCTTAAATATATTACAGCCCTCTTACTTTTGATTGACCTATATCTTAATAATAGCTTAGAAAATATGTAATTCACCTAAAAATACAAGTTTTGGTCAGGTTTTTTAACCTCACAATGTGTTTACTCCATTCCATTGTCATGAAAATTATTGTGTACCAACTTGAAACTGTACTTAATTGAAAAAATATAACAATTTATATATTTTTTGACCATACATATTTTTAAATAAAAAATTTTAAATGTGACATTCTGCTACAACGCGTGACCTCAGTTACATGGATATGACTTCCATTACATGTTTGTTGTTTAATTTTTTTTAAATACAAAATCTTCATCTGTTCCATTCATAGTCTGAAATAGGAAGAATTTGATTTCTAATATAGGCCTTTTTCAGTAATTACAAGACAATACAATAGTGTTAAAATAACCTTAACTGAATCATTAGGTGCATAATACAAAATTTTTAATGACTTATGATGTATAAGATGTTCTATTTCCAAAATCATTCATTGTTATTACTTAGTCATGAAAAATTATTTTGAAATTCTTCAAAATTACATTTAAATGATCACGGTATGTTTAATGTGGTTATGTATCAAAACGTTTCGACGATTAAATGAAGGCTTCATTACAAATTTCTAAAAATAGGCTTAGGCCTGAATAAGTTATAGTTTCGAGCATAAAAATAAACACATAAGTAACATGAATAAGTAAATAAAAATAAAATTAAAAAAGAAAGAAAACCCGTTTAGCTATTCTTTGAGTAAGTTCAAACACATTAAAATCATTATATTTTTCAAAATGTATTAAATTGCTTTTTAAACTGCAGCAAAAACAGATGACAAAACGGAATTAAAAATCTTTTCATTAAAAAATTATTTGTCATAATTAAAAAATGCTACTCACAAGTTAAATTTCAAAATATATTATTAAGACATGCTGTATTTTAATTAATTAACTTAATTAAAAAATGTTTAGAAGCATTTAAAAAAAAATTTGTTTCAATGTTGGACATGTTACATTTTTTATGTATCCAACATTTTAAACAAAAGTTAGGCCTAGGTGACAAACGTAAAAAAAAGCTATGGACTTAATAAATTAATCTAAAGCAAATATAGGCCTAATACAAACTTAAAAACAATCAATCAAAAACTTTCACCCAAATGTAATTTTAAATATAGGCTACATTAAAATACCTTTATCATTATTTTAAAAATTTATACCGTAAAATCAGAAACAAGGGCAAATACTCCTAAAAAGAATAAGCTATGAAAAGAATATAAAGAATTTCTATCAGCTAATTTCATTTTCAGATTAAATAAAAGAATGTATAACAGTTGTAAAAAATTGCTTCTGGAACTAAAAATGCCCGCACAATTAGATTTTCCCTGTTGGTGGCAACCCTGCATCATTATTTTCATAATTAACACATTGTTTACTCATTCATTTTACTCTATTAAGTATTAAAATCGGCCGTAATATAAAAAAAGTACATCACCATTAAGAATATAAGGTATATCAGTCAAATGGAAAAACCGGTCACAACATGTAGCGGATCTCACGTTAAATTAACCAAAATTCGCGACCGTCGCTTCCCAGACCGACGCTACAATTTCGCTTGTTGTGTCTGCTAACCTCAAAATGGCGAACGCTATCGCTAGTGACGAATCGGCATTTGAAACCGGGCCGTATTACGCACGAATTAAACTATTACGATGGACAGCGATTTACTTTTGATTAAGAATAAATCATGTACCGATGCTACATAAAAAAATGAGACACGGCAATTTTAATGAACAAAACTATTTTCCTCCACGTCCAAATTCATTTAACACGACGAACTCCGACATCCGTCGTTGTTTGCCGCCATGATACTCTTGAATTAAACTCGTTGTCGGCTGCTACTAGCGCTAGTGTCGCTGTACGATGAGAAACAGACGACACTACCGACGCTACTGCTTAAGGTGGAGACACGACTTTTAACCTAGCTCGGCGTCGTAATAACATAGTTTCATCCGTAATAAGCGCTATTTGATTATCTCCCTGTATCCGACAATATAAACGTGGGTTTTATATTCACTTATTTGATTGGTGAACTTGTTTAAATCGTATCTATAGCGGTAAAACTGGGATTGGGGACACGTGACCGTCACTACTTTGGCCAGTTTTTTCTCAGAATTTTGACCCAACCTCTTCTTAATTCATGATTTAAACAGTGTAGACAATAAGATTAAGACCTAAACTTCAAAAATAAAACATTTTTAGCAATAATTACAGTAGGCAACATTATTTTTTTATGAAGGGACAGTGATTGTACCCTTTTCAGATTTTGACCCATATACATTGAGTATCTCACCAATCCAACCATTTTTACTCACCAAGCAATAGACTGTTGAATAAAAACGTGTGAGTTGATAGGAAACAATTTTCTTCTTCTTCTCTTTTGGAGGATGTAATAATAGTAATCATGGAAAGCCTTTCCAATTAGGTTATGTTTACTTTTTGATACTAAACAAGGCCGTAGCCAATGGGGGGGGGGGGTTAGGGGTTAGGAGTTAGGTTAGAACCCCCCCCGAAATAGTAGAAATAGAATTGAAAACATAGTAAACGGGGAGAAACCCCCCCCCCCCCCCCCCGAAATAGCTAACCCCCCCCCAAACCCTCCGAGCAAACGTAGAGGGACCCGGAAACAGGAGAAAAGGGTAAAGAAAGACGATAAAGGCGGCGAAAAGGACACACGCAAGTAAAAAAAAAGGACACCACTTTTGCCGAGCCAGAAATTCACCCGCCGGCCCTGCCGAAACCCCCCCCCCCCGAAAAAACTTCCTGGCTACGGCTTTGATACTAAATATTTAAATGTGTTCGGATAGCCTTTGAACTATTTGTAAAATACAAATACAACTAAATTGTCCTATAAATATACCAAGGTAGTTTAGTTAAAGCCACGAAAAATTAGGTAATTCCTTAAATTGGTCAATGTTTACATTTGGCTTTCTAGTTTGACAGATGTATCGTCTGAAACGTTGACATCCCACGTGGTGGTTTAAACAATGCTACCATCAGCTGGCAGGTGACTTGATGAGTGACTCACCACTCAACTCTCAACCGTTTCAAAAATAGGGCCTCTGATCACCTTTTATTTTATTATTTTCATTAAACTATCTAATGGTTTTTACAAGAATATCGAACCATTCATTCCGGTAACTTTATTATTACATCGCCTGGTAAATGTCTTTTGGCAGGACAACAACTTTCACTTCATTGTAAAGTCTAAAATTATACTATTACTTAAGGGAAATTGGCCAGAAGCATAATGCTTATTATAATGAAGTGTTTTTTGATCATTTTGCTTCTCAAAGCTATTTCAAAGTATGGCATTCAAATATTTAAATCTTCAGAAGTTAAAATGATTTTTTGTGCTGCAGGACACTCCATAACAAAACATAATTTGTTTGCTGATTAATGTTCAGAATCTATTACTGATTTAAATAACAAATGGGCTGTAAACTCTAAAAGTTTTTCAGTAAACAAACATTTGAAAATATATTTCATTGATAGGCCTATTAATAAAAAGTAAGAGTAATTCTCTGAGCATTTTAAATGTTTTTCTTTAATTACTCTAAATATGATTGTTGACAGTAATGCAATGACTTCGAAGTTATCTTATCTAAATGTCTTTCTGAAGTGGACGCTTTCTTGTGAGTCTGTTACCCAGCTAAATGAATTGAAAAAATTAAAACCTAAATACAAAGAACATAAATTTTCTGTAGTTGCATAATGACTTATTTTTTTATTCGCTATGTTGATTTACTTGTAGACACACTAATAATTGATTTTAACAAAAAACCTTTTTTTAAGATTGAAAAGTTATTTGTAGTTCAGAGATCAGTAACCCAAACATGTTTACTGTTATTTTTGGGTTGTACCTGGTTTGCTGTTATTTTTACACTGTACCCGGCCTTTGCCAAGAAGTCTGTCTTCACTTGTGGCCTTGAAAATACTTGAATTTCACCTAGGTCAGTTTCTTCCAGTTAAAAACATTGTTCTTACCAGTATAATTTTTTAAGACTCATAAATGAGAATTCTGAGAATGAATTTATGTAATTTGTAAAATTAATATCATAGTTTTTTAAGGAGTTAGGCAAAGATAAAAATTCCCAAACCATAAAAATATTTAATCATTTAACAGATTTGTGGAAATAAGAAAATTAGATCTAAAATAATTTTAAAAAGTGAAAAGTTGATCTGTAAAGTATTGCTTAGTGCCAGTTGACCACCACCGATCATAGACATTGCCTCGTTTTGTCCGTATTAAAGTAACTTTATGTGAGTTTATTGAAGTTGAACACTAGTAACATTAGGGTGTGATAAATCACTCACACTCTTGTTGGGATAGTGCTGTTTTACTCACTTTAGTAGTGGTTACATTAGAGTAATGTAATACAGGTTTCTCAATTTGTTTTTAAGTGCCAAACAAATTGTCAGCTCTTGTATCTCCAGCTTTAAAAAAATCTCAACCAATCCTTTAGGCTGTCCAAATTTATGTAATAAGGGCTGGTTATGAAATGGTTCACTGTAAACTTGAGTCCCACAAACTTTTATTTATTTATTTATTTATTTGAAATGCTACAAAACAGATAACATCCAATTACATTGTAGCATATATAACTAATCAGTACAAATTATTGCAGCATACAAATGGGACATATACAAAAACACAATACATAGTAAACAATATACATAATACAGCACCACTTACTTATTATTCATTATAAAACTAAAAAGAAGAAAAAAAGCAAATTGAGATAAATTCAGTTGGGAAAAATAATACTAATGTTTAAGTTATAACAACAGAATTAATTTACTAAGATAATGAACTTGGACTAATGTGGTCTGAATTATGACCAGGTTTGTGAAAATTCTTGGTTATAGAGAAAGTATTTAAAAAATACAACTAGTTTAGGTCATTTTGATAAGAAAACATTTATTTATTCCACAATACAAAAAATAAAATCTTGAACCTTATCTTTTAATTAAAACTTAAAGACCAAAATTGTTTTTAGGCCTACTCTATAAACCTAAAAGTACACCTAATTGCTTTGGCAGGCTTTCTGAGTTATTCAAAATTATTAGTTATCAAAGTCCAAGTTTGTGGAACTTCAATTTATTTGTAATTTAAAATACAGCAACATTGATTCAGAAAATACAGCATTTTAACGTTGTATGCTATGTTTATATTTCAAACTGTTTTGTTAATGAAAAAATTATGTAAAGTTTACTTGTTTAAATTCTGTTACCCATAGTTATAATATAAGGTCGAAAAATGATTATCGTATGTTTTCTAGATGATTAAAATTTACAGCCAACAGTCCATACGGATGGGGAACAAAAATTTTTTCATCTACTGCCACATAATATTAAACCTCTTACCGGAAATAGTTTAAAAAAAATTGAAAGAGTGGCTTATAGATATTGCACCTTATCATTTTAATGACATAAAATAATTTCTTGTTTTATTACTCTTAAGCTACAAAGGGCTTAGTTCTTAGTTTAAGTTTTTAAATTAACCACAATTCTAATTTTCAAATAAAAAATTATGAGTTTTTGCACTCAATAGTCAAACAAATTTCTGTAAATTAGTATTGTAGCCTAGTTATTTTTGCCTCCAAATTATCCTGTAGGCTGTAGAGTTTTATGCACCGTTTCTATTATTTGACTACGTGTATATGAAACATTGTAGGCCTATACTATGTAATTGTATGACAAATGGTAAAATACTTGTAATTTACTGATCATGTCTATGCTATTGTTGTAAATAGTTCTGGACAATAAAGAATTTGAATTTGAACTAAACGCAAATTTCCCCACAGGGCGAAGCTTTGGACAAGTACGCCAAGAAGAGCGTTCTCGTCCTGGTCGTCGGCAACCCGGCCAACACCAACGCGCTGATCTGCTCCAAGTACGCGCCGAGCATCCCGCGTGAGAACTTCTCGGCGATGACGCGGCTCGACCAGAACCGAGCGCAGGCGCAGCTCGCAGCCCGGCTCAACGTTCCCGTAGACAAGGTAGGTTGGGACGTGCAACATCTGCTGCAATATTGCAGTTGGAATTTGTCCTGGAAATGCCTGTGGATAAGGTAAACTTAGCTGTGCAATCTCTGCTGGAATATTGCAGCTGAAAGTTGTTCTGTGCAATTCCAGAATGTGGTTTTATACTGTGCAGTCTCTGTTGAAATATTGCAGTTAAAAGGTTGTCCTGAAAATTCCAAGGGGGCTTCAGGAAAACCCCCCATAAACAATGTAATGTTCCCCCCCCTTGTAATGTTCCCATGGACAAGGTAGGCCGCAACGTGCAATGTCTGCTGCAATATTGCAGTTGAAAGTTGTCTTGTAATTGCCTGCGGACAAGGTAAACTTAGCTGTGAAATCTCTGCCGGCATATTGCAGACGAAAGTTGTCCACTGCAATTCCAAACTGTGATTTTACACCTTGCAGTCTCTTCTTTGTTTGAAATTGTGTTTCCTGTGTTATTTTGTGTTATTGTTTTTCTTTTCAGCTTATTGTTTTCGTGACTGCTTTTATAGTTCTCTGTTTTAGCTGTGTTTTTGTCCAGGTTTTCCTGGCTATGTGTTACTAATCTTGTTATGTTCTAGGTTTTCTTCCACCTGAAGACGGGATCAGATTCCAGATCCCGAAACGTCGTGAAACTTGTTTTTTACAAATCAGTGATGGCAAATGTCCGCAAAAATCCTAATTAAAAAATTGCAGTCTCTGTTGAAATATTGCAGTTGGAGGTGGTCCAGAAAATTCCACATTATGGTTTTACACCCAAGCTTTGTTGACTATGATTTTCCCGAGATTAAACTGTAAATCATGATAGATACATCCAAACAATCTTTCTTAATGACTTGTAATTGAATTTCAAATTCTTTAATATTTTCCTAGAGTTTATGTAATTATTTTTAATCAGTTCAGTGGGTTGAGACCCAAATCCAGCAAATTACCATAGTGACATTAATTAAATAGACAACTGTTTCTGAATGAACAAGAGGCCATGATTTGGTTAAAATTAGCCTTAATGAACTTACTGGGCCAGTATTTTATTACTGAGCTACTTAGATTTATCAGACAGGTTAAATTATCCCAGAGGTATGCAGTTAAAATTAATTAGTTCATGTGCTATAGTAGACTTTTTCATCTTTAAGCTAATAGCCTAACTTTCAATTTCCCTCAGTTGTAAATAGACTTTGAAAAATAACCCAAGGGCAAGCAATTTTGTTTATCACTAATGTTGAAACCAATACAGATGTTTCAGGTGTGTAAAATAACTTATAACGGTGGGGAGCAAAACATTTAACGATTTAACCCTGATTAAAAAAGAGATTCTCAACACCTACCACCAACATTTTAAACTAACTATCTTGTGGTCTCGGGTAACCCGGAATATAATAAGTGCTACAATCTGTGGTTGACCTTAAAAACTACTTCAAACAACATATATATGTTTACTTTTAAACGTGAATTGAATTTCATACAGTGTCGACAGGTAATGCTACTGTTTCGAAAGATCAACCCTAAATAGTACATAAGTAAAACACTTGCTCGTATTTCTGAGATATATTGGCAAATCTGATTAGAAATGCCTTTAATTTGACACCTTAAAGGTTAAAATCCGTCCAGCTGTTCTCAAGTTATGATTGTGAACAGAAAACCCGTTCCTTATATTATATAGATTAACTATTTGAAGGCATTTGACTGTCTCTAATGTCCCGGTCCGCAGGTAGGAAGAATGCCATCATCTGATAAGTCTATTGGCTGTCCAGATCAACCAGTGTCTTGTTCACCTTGATTCCTCCTTGCCTCTCTTGGAACTTTGGTTCCTACAGAGGTAGGGAGTTGCAGATCGTCCTGGCCTGTCCATCTGGGACAGGATGAGGGACCTTTCTGATAAACTTCTATGTGTCTGCTAGACTGGAGGGCAAACTTACCTGGGTGAGACTCTTCACACCAAGGAGAGCTCCCAGGTGGAGGTCCTTGTCTGGGGATGCTTGGGAGGTCTCGATTAGAGGGTGAGTCGTCCCCGGAAGGGGCCTGGAGGATCTGTCTCTTTCTTCAGGGGCTCTGCTGACTGACCATATCATACCTTTCCCATCCTGACAATCCCTTCCTTCCGTAAGCTGTAGGAGACGTGCCTAGCTGGCGGTGCTGGGGCTTTAATTCCTCCAAAGTCTAACAAACGACCCGGTCCGCAGGTGAAGAACGCCATCATCTGGGGCAACCACTCGTCCACACAGTTCCCGGACGCCAGCCACGCGACGGTGGAGGTCAACGGCAAGGAGGTGCCGGTCCCGCAGGCCCTCAACAACGACCCCTGGCTCACCGATGAGTTTGTCAAGGTAAATACTAAGGTGTCCCGTGGAGACGGGTATATTGTATACAGCCAAGAGTTCGTCAAGGTATAGGTCCTGTCGAATGACATGGCCCAGACTGCCTACGAGGGTTAACAATCAGTAACAAGACTACAAGATCGCGCCACAATCATCCTTCACTCATCTGTCATTCATACTTGGCTTAAAATACCTACCTGGGTAGGTCGCCATTTCAACTAATGTATCTAATGTTAATCACGCATCAGGCTCAGGGATGGCCTGTGCCATGTCATTTGGTGCGACCTGTAAATACTCAGGTATCCTGTGAGAAAGAAGATGTTTCATCTGTCGGGCCAGAAGTGACGCTTTTCAAACCAGGTCAAGTTTAACAACATAATTGAGTTAAAGCAACTTTAGGCCCACGTGATGAACTATATTTTTCACTTATCAAACAGCCATTTTAATGCAATTGAATTAAATGTTACTTATGTTATACCTGTAGGTATCAAAATTTTTATGGTTTACCGGAATAGTTTCGAGACATCATCCTCAACAGCTAGTTTGTTTATCTCTTGGGGGACTAGTAGAGACCCCTTATCCTCAGTGGCATTTTACAACTGGTGTGAAATTTCGCTGAGGATGAGGGGATAATCTCTCAAACCAGTCCAGCAAACTATAAAAATTTTGATACCTACAGGCAATATATAACTTTTAATTTAATCATATTTTCATTATCGATACACTAAGATAACTACTTCACAAAACAAAGATTTTGAGACTTGGTTATTTTCAAGGGTTTTCTTTATCATTGATCAATCTTGTCCTTTCTATTTGAAGTAAATACCGTATCAGTTACATCTGCATGATTGATATTGTGTTAACGATTCATTTATCGATCATTGTTTACTGTTGATTACTGAAATAACGACAATGCAAAGTAGGTTCCAATCAATTACTGCTTTTGATATAATTGGTTTTTTACTATCGATAAATTTGATTTTGCGCCATTTACTTACAATCGTGATAGCCTCAGCATCAGTCGAGTCTATCCCTTGATAGCTTCTTTTACTATGCAACACTTGTATTAAAAAATTGACATTTTTGTAGCCACATGTTGAAAAAGAGTGTTCCATGATATAAAGATTTACAGTTGCTTCTAATGTAAACTTTAGAAGCGCTTGTGTCTTGATACTTGTTTATTCCTTCAGTCATTCTTCTGCAATATGAAAGGAGGTGGCTTTGCATAACATTCTTATATTCTAAACATGTTTTGGGTGCAGTCAGTGTCAGTAGGAATTTAATTATCTTTATTAATGTTACTAGAAAATAAAAAGGTTGCTTAGTTTTTTGTTGATTTTTTGACATTGCTTTGTCATCTGCACCTGTAAATCTTTTTTAATTTATATTTTGAAATTCTAATTAATATTAAGATTACAGTGAAGATTTATGAGAAGTACGAATCAGTAAGTTTAACAAGTCATGGTTATATTCGTTTACCTCTTAATGTAACTGAAAAGCAGAATTTTTCATCTACATTCTCGAGTTTTATTTAATATAAGTGTGAAGATTTAATGATCTCTTAATCTTTGGTGGTCGGATTGTTCTGTTGGATAAATCATGACATTGTACTATCTCTCCTCGTTATTTAACTTTCGATATTGTCACGATTGCAGACAGTCCAGACAAGAGGCGCTGCTGTGATCGCCGCCCGCAAGATGTCTTCGGCTCTGTCCGCAGCCAAGGCCGCCGGCGACCACATGAAGACTCTGTGGCAGGTAATGTGACAAGTGCCACCATGATCACAGCAATGTGGCAACCGCAGAGCTGCAACAACAACTTAAGTCCAGTTAAAACATTGTGTGCTGATTATCTGCTCCTTACCTTTGTTCAGGGAAATTAGTTTTTATTTAGGTTTCAATTTTAACTAATCCAGGTTTAATAAGTAAATTGGCGGGCTTGACTCGTTTTGGTTGAATAAAAAGTAAAAGTTTGAATTAATTAACGATGTCATAAATTTAATGTCGTGTCAGTGTTTTATCATGGATTTTAGAGTGATATGTATCATAGGGTGTTTTTATTGCCATGTTCGACATCTTTTAATTATTTAACAAAAAGATAGACTTTTCCCCAAATATCAGTGAAGGGTCGGTATGATTTCAAAAAGGTTGTATCATTGCTGATGCAAAAAAGACATAATAAGTAAAATAACTTTGCCTGACGCCATTACAAATCTTAACGTTTTCTCATTAGAGTGTTTTTCATTTTGATTTGGTTTGCAAAAAAATATGCCTTAAAGAACCTTCTGTTATTTCTAATGAACCTTCTGTTATTTCTAATGACGGGTGCTGGATTAGCTGTAATACTTAAGAAAAAATTTACTGTAAGCTTTTATTTTTCATGGTGTAAAAAAATAGTTCAAAACACTTTTGAACTTCAGGTAAACTTATATTTGAAATCATCACATACATTTTTTTTACATGGTCTTAATTTTTGGGGCCTTACATACTGGACTCAATAGGTCAGTGGTAACTAGTTTTATTAAGTTAGAACAGTTTAGGAGGTCTAACCCATCATGGTATAAGAAAAAATTAAAGTGTGTGCAGGATCAGCTGATGTGACACAGTTGGGCTCATGCAACTAGCGCTTACGACAACTACAATACAAACCAGTTAATACAACTCAACCAAAATATTTTTTGTACAGTCTTAGTTCTACAGTCAAACTGCTAGGTCCGCGAGTTTCTCAAGCCCAACTATGTCATACCAGCTGACTGTGCACACACCTTTCTTTTTTCTTTACATAACTTAACCCGTGGTGTTGTCTGTGCAGGGCACAGCCCCCGGCCACTACGCCAGCATGGCCGTTATCAGCGACGGCAGCTACGGAGTCCCGACTGATATCATGTACAGCTTCCCAGTCACTGTCAAGGACAAGAAGTGGACCATCGTAAAGGTACGATAATCAACCTGCACGAGAAGAAAACCCAGAGAGAAACTTCCAATAGGGGTTGGATAGGGAGGCAAGAGAGCCTGTAGTAAGTGGGAGAAGGAAAGAGAAGGTTTGATGTTCAGTATGTTCCATTTTTCCAACAGGTCCGTTTTTTTTTTTGTGGCCAGTTATGGAATCGGGTCAGGCCGGATTTCATAACTGGGCACAATGGGCACGTGCCCAGGGGCGCCAGGGTTTAGGGGCGGAAAGAATGCGGAAGAAAAAAAATAAACAGACGACTTGCGCTGCGCAAGCGGCGCGACGTCAACTGAGTTCGACCTCAGAACTGCTCAGAGGCGCTTGCGCCCTTGACACCTCGTGTAAATTTTCCCTCTCCTCCTCCCCACCACTGCCACTAAGCCACCCGCCCCTTTGTATATTTTTTGGCATATGCACAATATTGCACTTGCATAAAAGTAACATTAAGAGAAGTAAGACCTAGACCTGGGTTGACCAACCCAACTTATGAAAGGTCAAGAAAACATACCATATTTTCTGATGAGAAAAGGGATAAAAATTACGAAAAAATGGATGCCAGGGATAAATTTCATACTGGACTATTCAGGCTTATTCTAGATCACCTAATTGTGCAACTTAATAAAAGAAAAGACATTTACAAAAAGCTAAGTGAACGGTTCAAAGTTTTTAGTTCTCTAAGAGGAGAAAAGAACAAAGACATCAAGATTCAAACTGAACGGGTGGCTCAGTGCTATAACAAAGACATTTGCGGTGAGTATTTTGTACAAGAGTACTTGCACTTTAAGCTTTACGTGGAAACTGAAAAACTGGAAAGAATAAGAGAGTGCTATACGTAGTATAGTAAGGCCTGGTGGTCAAATGTAACAGGCCTGGAGAGTACATTCCCAATTTTGAAAGTGGCTCTCCGGAATATCTGACCTTGCCAGTGACGAATTGCACAGCTGAGCGGAGCTTTTTGGCATTAAAACGAATAAAATCTTTGACTTGAGCTTCAATGGAGGACGAAAAGCTGAACAGCTTAATGCTTTTATGCACTCAAAGTAACATTACCCTCAAGCTCGACTTCAAAGATCTGATTGGCAGTTTCGCTAAAGCTAAGACTAGGAAGAAAGCCTTGTTATAAAATATACTTTGAAAGTCGTCAAAATATGAATAATACTTCAAATGCGGCGATTGTGCGTGTTCACAAATGGTGACCCAGTGACAGTGACTTAACAAAAACAACAGGGATGGGCAACGCGATGCCGTGGCCGATCGCTTATTGTAAAAAAGGCCTTATGGTTGGGGGGGGTGCACCAGTTTAATATGCCCATAGCGCCAAGAGGGTTAAAAACGGGCCTGTCTCGGGTGTCGACAGTCAAAATCTGGACCTCTAATTATCGGGATCCCTTTATCAAATCGGCCTATCTGTGAAAAAAAATGTAAATCACGGGAAATACATGATATAGGTAGTGAGTTTGGCTGGTTTTCTAATGCCAGAAATAATGATTCGGCCAGATTTCCTCTGACTGGAAGAAAAAAAATAATTAACTGGAAGAACAGGTTGCCAGATCAAAACTTTAAAAAAATTACTTTTTGATGGCTTTTTTTGTCCTAGTTGTCATTGATC
Organism: Flexamia atlantica; assembly: GCA_035578135.1. Lineage (NCBI taxonomy): Eukaryota > Metazoa > Arthropoda > Insecta > Hemiptera > Cicadellidae > Flexamia > Flexamia atlantica. The sequence goes on along the minus strand of JAQJVK010000003.1, from coordinate 12,159,190 downwards.
ATTGGGCTATTTATTAATGGTCCTAGAAGTGAATTAGCTGATCTGAACTACAAATATAAGCTCTTGCATCAGCTGTTTTACAAATATATTTTATTGGTGTTCCGATTAAAATAGCAGCCATGTCTGTGTTGTGTCATGGTTTTAAACAGTACATGCAGTTAAACTTGCTTGCATTGTGAGAGTGTTGGTGTTGACACTATTTTACTGTCATTCACTTACGTTACAGTGAAGTAAATTCAATAACACTGTCAGGAATGAATTTCTAAGAATTCCAATCTGGCTAAGTATTTGTATACACCAGGGGCAGACTGGGAAGAAAAAACGGCCCTGGCATCCTTCTGGCAACCGGCCCCAGACAGGGAAGAAGGCGTTCTTTCCCGGTGGGCCCGGTCCACCTCCGGGAAAATTTGCAAAATGTGAAACCCAAAAGTTTGTTTTAAGGCTACCTGAACACCTAGAAATGCCTTAAAGTAGATAATTTAGAAATGAAACATCACAATGCCCGGGCTTAGGGCCGTATGCCAATAGGGGCCGCAATGGTTGGAAATAAGGTATTTTTAGTGAATATATGAGGCCATAATTAGGCTGCAAAACTTTGAGCTAAGTAAAGGCCTACCTTTTGACAAGGCCGTTGGGGTCCTGCAAAGGGGCTGCACAGTAATCTGGGCTTAGGGCCGCGGCGGCCGTAGTTCCGGCACTGGTGCCTGGTGCTGCGGCCTCTCTTTCACAGTAACTTTTATCGAACAATTCATTGGATGGGCCATCGGCCACGTAGTTCCACAAGGGCCGGCCTCAGCTCAACAACAAAAGAGGCTGATATTTTTGGTGTAGGCCCACTTTTTTAATCCACCGGCCTTTTTCTGACCTAAAGAGGCTGGCCCTTCTGGCATTTGCCCGAATGCCCAAATGGCCAGTCTGCCCCTGGTATACACATTCCAAGCAAGGAACTTTAAATCACTAGTTCTGTTAACTTGGTTTTGTTTTATACGACTTAACGCTTCAGTCAGTCCTTAATACACCGTCTCTGTTCCAGAACCTGTCCGTTAACGAGTTTGCTCGCAGCAAGATGGACCTGACAGCCAAGGAGCTTCTGGAAGAGAAGGAGGAAGCGTTGGCCGTCTGCTCCCACTGACGGGACTCCCCTCCCTCCCACGCTCCCACCCCCGCCAGCAAACTGTAGACAGCCACGTAGCTGCACACGGCACACGTGTACAACTCCACACAAACTCTCTTGGAACTACCTGTAAATGTTTGTACGTTCTAAACCTGATTTAGAACAGGATTGTTGTGTTTTGTTGATGTCACAGTGATGTGTTTGAAATTTCAAAGTGGTAGTGCTGTAAAATTTGTATGTGCTGGATATCACAAGAGCTGTTGTTGATAACTTTTCCACATTGTGCTTAAAATTAATTTTATTTTTAAGTTTTTTTAAACCTGATTATGTTGTGGAAAGTAAAAACAAATTTAATCGAGAAAATTGTAACTTAATTATTTTTAAAACTTGTGCTGTGTAGTTATGTTGTATGGGGCAAACCACCACAAAGTCTATAAAGTTTGATTTACATTGTTGGGGCTTCGTTTTAAGAGCTCATTAAAGGTTTTTGAGAGGGAGGGCACTTTTTGTAAAATAGTGTTTCTATTTTTCACTTGTAAATAGCTGAATTTTTTTGAGTTGAAGTTTTTTGTAAGTTTATTCTCAATTAACACTCGGATTCAGTATTGATCTTTTTGAAGATGAAATATTATGTGTTGAACAAAAATTATGTTTATTATATTTATCTGAGGGTAGAATACCTTATGCTTACTAGTGCCTTAGGCCCTGTTTGCACGACGACCAGACAGTAGGACAGTAGAAAAAAATTCTTTTGTTCTCTTTTGTTTAAAGGTGTTACTGTCCACTGTACTGGGCGTCGTGCAAACAGGCCCTTAGTCAGGAAACTGTCATCAAATCACCTTTTAAAAGTCAAGTACAAAGATGAATGAACATTTTATCTTGATTTAAAAATTCATGTACTTTATGACTTTATATTTTATTTCTCCAAAAGAAACAGTAATTTTACATCAATCCTTGAACTATGGGTTACCGATGAAAAATTTACATGGTTTTGTATGAAAACAAGTATTATTGCCTTTAATTTTGAACAAAAATCCTCACTTGTAAGACTGTACAGATTTGTAGAGTGATTTTGGTGGTGGTTGTCAAACTACATTTTGGCATTTATGGTGGAGGTGGAATTTATGTTTTACTTTGTTTAATGTTTTGTGATGACTAATACCATTTTATACCACTGTGGTGTAACAGTTTATACTCAAAATTAGTTTATCTGACCGATAAATAATTAACTTTTTTGTTATTTTTTTGTCCAGTTATGTGTTTTTAAGAAAGTATATTCTATGTTGCTGTCAGAATATGTTTGAAATAAAAATAAATGGTTATTGTTTTAATTTTTTTGTTTTTTTATATCATGCATTAGAGGCTCACAAACTCACCCCAACAAGGACTTTGACCCCGTTTGGTTTGAGATTGTCTAGTTTTCCCAGTACATTTTATTTACATTGTATTTCATGGCCAATATACAAGAAAACATATACTGCTTTATACAATTGTGTTGAATAACGATGTAATCAAACATATTGAAAAACCCTACAAAGCCAGCTAGTTTCAACTAGCGAGCTGATAGTGCTATAAGAATAGTATGGATGGTATATCAGTATAGTATGGATTTGAAAATAAGCTGAACTTTTGAGTTGCCAAATTTAGTTGGCAAGTAGTTACACTATGTTTTCCCAGATTACATCCGTGACATAAATGACCTAGCTGAATTGTGTGTTACTCTCCTATAGAAGAATTAATACAACACTGAAGAGGGAGAGGGAAATAAACTTCACTCATCTTTCGCCAGCAACAGGCATGCCCCTCACATAAACAAACGGAAACCAAAAAGGTTTGCAAGATCCCGGAATTATAACATTGGCAGGAGAAGTTTGGTTTTTGTCATGACGTCATTTCCTATTGGACGAATCATTTGGTTTGATGTTTTGATCTTATTCTAATAGTTTATTGATTGTCCGCTAGATAGTGACAATTAAGACTATTGAATTTTTTGAGATTTTAGAAGTCCTCGTTAGTTTTTATCTGCCCTCTTGGGTTTGGCCCGTCGTTGGTGAATGGTAAATATGTGAACTACCCTCCCTCTCCTGCCTCATAGTTATATTAATGCTACTGTAAGAGACAAATTTTTCATTTTAAATTAAATTACCAAAACTCCTCTGTCTTAATACTTTCTTCTGTTGATCTTTTATTTGGTAGTTTGTAGCTTAATGATCACTACCAGTAGAATTCAGTACCTAATAATAACTGAACCTAAAGAGAGTTATACTCAAGGATTCCTGTTCATTGTTGGAGCACTTATTGACAACTGTTTACTCAAATGTGATTTCGAGCTATACCTAATGACAAAGCAATAGTAATTTGTTGAAAATAAAAGAGCAAACAAAAAGGAAGTGTCATTTGAAAATGAGAGAGAATAAGTCAATGGAAGTCCAATAATTTTCAAGTTGAGAAGAGATTTGAATATTTTGTTTATTTCTCATATTTTAAATACAAATCAGTATATTTACATCTACTTTTGTATAAGTATACTTTATCACATGAAAAGCTCTGGTTCGTGTACTGTAAACTAACATTTTACTGTAATGTAAGAATGAAGAAATAGTTGGTACCCATGAATAGAAGTTTCAAGGTTACTATTTTAACATCTGGTTTGGTGGTTGCTTCTTATTATAAATAAAGCATAAAATATTATGACTTTTAAATGGATGTGACCTTGGAGCTCCTATTGATTTTTACTTTACATATTTAGATTATGCCTGAAATAGCAAAATATTGGTTCAGTTATAACTCAATATTAGTTTAACCTAACACATTGCCTGCGTGCCACCGACCGGTTGGTAGCGTCTCTGTGCAAACGAAATGCAAGTCTAACCAGCGTCTAGTTCTAGACAGGCTGCTTGCTTCCCGCTCTTTGGAAAGACTGTGTTCTCCAATGTAGTTAGGTTTGTACTAAATTTTCCTGTGAAATTCCCCATTGCCCCTATGGCAATGCTTAGAAAACCAGTTTTTGTCCTGTTTTTCTCCCTCCAATTGACAATACAAGCAAACAGGCTACGATCTAGGCAGTGCTGCTCTCTGTGGGTGATTCAGTGAACTACGTACACTCTCATGGTAACACAACACATCATTGCACAGTGTTTTGTGATTCATCAGACCAAAATATTTGAATTCATTTGTGTCAATCGGGTTCGCAGACCGTGCCGCGCCACAATCCGCGAACGCCCGCCATTGGTGGAACACAGTCAATGTGTTAAAGGTGTTCCTGCCTGAGTGAAAGGCTGTATCTATTTTGTTCTACTGGCAATTTCATATTAGAGAGAGAGTCAAACCTAAATCACAATATTACCCTTTTTTTAATAATAGCCAAAATTAAACTGTCCCATGATCTTTTGAAAACATTGTATACATTTATACAAGATCTTTGACCACAAATCTACTCCAAAGATCTCTTCCTGATATATATCTGTACTAAGCTATAGCTAAAACTATCTGCATCGTTCAGTAAAAACTGTACCTAAGATATAACGTTATATTTGTTATACACCTCAAAAGACACGTTTAAGAACATACAATGTAATATTTTGTACAGACTTAACAAGACATGCATAAAAAGTATGGCTGTTGTTTTAATCTTGAATATGTTTGAAAAAAATAAAGATGAAACATTAAAAAATAATTCAAAAATATTTTGTATGGCAAAGGTTTTAAAGAGGACAAGGTCTTTTTCACATTCCTTGATCCTGGGGATGAAACTGGTTGTATTTATTTGTTGTATCGGATACAAAAATTGGATACAACAGACTAAGCATTACAAAAACCCCGACCTGCGAGAGAATTTTCCTGCAAAGGGGGTGGGGTGAAGAGGGTCCTTCTCCTGATCAAACTTTGCTCCCTTCACTGCTACCAAGAAGCTTTAAAGAAGTGAACTTATTTTCAAAACGAAATGGTTACCTATCACATTAAGGTTGTATCACATATAAGGTTGTGGTTAGAGGTTTTGTTTTCATAAGTTTTATCAACATCAATAAAGTTACCAGCTCGGGAATGTTTTGCAATTTTACTGGTCGATTGCAATTTTACTGAAGTAATTATTAGATAGTAACCTAATAATAGTAGTTAAAATAAAAAATAATTTTAGGATCAAAAATAATATTTATTTTCATTGTTAGTTGACATTTGTCCAGATGGGTTTGTGCAAGGCCATCTCTAGTATCAAGGCCGCGGCGCTGGTAAATGGCAACATCGCACCTAAGGGTTCGGGCATAGCCATCTCTGGTAACAAGGCTGCGGCACTGGTAAATGGCAACATTGCACCTAAGGGTTCAGGTGATTTGTCTATCAGTACACTCTTATGGCACTAACTCTTGTTTCCTTGGAATCATCTGGCTCTGTAAGGGTTTTTTCAGTGCAAAAAAACCTTCAAAAGCAGTATTGCCTGTTGGAAAGCCACGGCATTATTACCAGAGATGGCCGTAGTTTGTGGCTTTCAGGTAAAAAACCCCAAATCATCATCCAATACAAAAACCAAATTGCTACAGCCAATGATATGCCTTATTAAGGAATCTCCTTTTGTATCTCTCTCTTGCAAAAGTTTCTCCAAAAGGTCAGGATTATGGTGCTCCAGATATGAATAAACTTTAATCTTGCTATAAATTATAATAAATTGAAAATTGCCTCTATCAGGTATATGCAACTTGCCATCGTACATATATCAAAAAAATATAAGCACTTTTTTGTATTAACAGTTTGTACAATTTTAAGTGGGAGCTCTGCCCATGCCCTTCATGCTTCTTCTCTAAGGTTACTTTAATTCCATACAACCTCAACAGATTATCCAAAATTATTGCTATTTAAGAAAGCCAAATATTATTTACAGATTTCTGTGAGCAGAATTTGGGAGTTCGTAATGAAATGAATAAATTAAATAATTTGGTTGCTGTAATTCCTAAATACAGTAGACTCCCTCTAATCAGGACACCTAGACATCGACTCCGCGAAAATCACATCCTTTTAACTGGACGATTGTTATCAACACATCTGTTCAACGAACTTGATCGACAGGAAATGGACAGTACTGTATTGACAATTCTCACGGGGAATATTTGAGAAATAATGTCTTGCACTTGTCAGAAATATTAATGGTCGTTTGTTTGTTAAAGAAACAAACTCTAACATATTTTATGATGTTTTGTGTTCACAGTATTTTGTCTCCCAATTAGTGCGGGTTAATGTTGTTTGTACTTTTCTCTTGATAATTACTCAGTATAATTGGCTTAAACTGAATACTAGGCATTGTAATTTAACGAGCTATTGGGAACATTTGTTTAACTGGAAATCCCGTTATCTGGGCAGGTCGCGGTCCCGAGGTGTGCGGATAAGAGGACGTCTACTGCAAATAAAAATTGTCTGTCTTAGGTATTTTTATAACGGTTATAAAACCTGCTCACTGAAATCACTTCATGCTAATACTAAATGTTTTTTCCAACCATGAATTCACAATTTTGGATTTACTGCTGGATGGAAATGTCCGATAGAGGCAGGGCTAGAGTCTCCTCTTCAGCAAAATCTAATAATAAACACAGTATAAAAAATAACATCTTTTTTACAAGCATGTTGGTGAATTTACAAGAAAACATACCTTATGACTAGGAAAATTTACAGTAAGAAATCTATAAATATATTTCTTAGGCCCTAAGAACAATCAGTATAATTATTTTCAATAATAAATAGTTATAAATCAGGTATCGTACAGTGAAACAATTCAAAGTATTTACGTAGCTCAAATATTTCTTTCTTATCCATTAAATTGTATTCATGAACAGTTTTTTTATTTTCTCAAGAAGTTAATACTTGTACAAGGGGACTTGTATTCTTTTTGACATACTGTGTTTACGGTGCTGTGTCTTTTTAATGTCTACATCCTAAAGAGATCTATCAGTAATACTAAGACATACATGTACAATTGCCACCTTTTTGTGGCACAATTGACTATCCATTCATTTGATCTGAGTCCAGAAAGAGAATTAACATTATTTATGTCCAAAAAAATTACTTCATGGTTTTAATTTCCCAAAGAGGGTGCATTTTAAATATCGGTTCCAAATTTGATTAGTTAACCAAAATTATTGCATACTTATTCAATTGGTTCCATTTGATTAGTTAGTTTGATTTTCATTTATTTATTTGATGATTGGAATTCACTAAGATGAATTGACTTATTCAGTTAGGCAGTTTTAATGCAGGAGAAATTTTATGATTTTATTTATCAACTACTTCAATTTACCTGCATGCCCTTTAAAAACAAATAACAGAAGTGTGGTCTCTATTTTAACAATTATAGATCCCTTTGCCCTAGACTACCCTAACCTATAATCACAGATACCCTGAAGGTTTCAATAAGGGCTTTATGCTTCTAACGAGTCGTCCACTTTAATATGCCCGTTCTTTGGTGCCTTCAAATCCGCAGCGCATGAAAATGAACTCCCATAACAGTGTGTGTTCTCTTCATCCTAAAACACAAAAACATATGTATTGAGCATGGACTATAATGCTCAAAAATGAATGTCATGACTATGAATTTGTGATTCATATTCAAAACTTTTGTTTGATGACGAGTAAAAATATAGTAGAATCCTTTTCATCCGGCTACCTTGGGACCAAAACCTGGTTGAATAATGATTTGACCAGTTAAACCAATGTGCTCATAAACTTGTGACTTTTAAAGTATAATTATAAAATTTAATTTATACTGTTCTTGGCAATATTTACTATTATTATTATTTTTACTATTATTATTATTATTATATATTATTTTTACTTAGAAGAATTTCCTCTTACATGTCTGCAGATGCTTTAATAATGGTTTATTATGGTTTAATTTACCCTTTTTTGTCTTATGGTTTAGTACTGTGGGGTGGGAAGTATGAAGTATTGATAAAAAGGATTTTTATTCTACAAAAGAAGTCACTGAGAATAATAGCTAAGACACCGCCTAGATCCTCTTGTAAACCTTTATTCAAAAAATACAGAATTTTAACGTTGTATGCAATGTTTATATTTCAAACTGTTTTGTTAGTGAAAAATGATGTTAAGTTTACATGTTTAAATCCCGATACCCATAGTTATAATACAAGGTCTAAGAATGATTATCGTATGTTTTCTAGACGTTTACAATTTACTGCCAATAGTCCTTATGTAAGGGGAACCAAATTTTTCAATTTACTGCCACAAAATATTAAATCTCTTACTGGAAATAGTTTTAAAAATAAATTGAAAGACTGGCTTATTGATATTGCACCTTACCATTTTAATGATATCAAATAATTTTTTTTTATTACTCTTAAGCTGCATAAGTCTTAGGCCTGGTTCTTAGTTTTCCATTTCTTCAATTAACTACAATTTCAATTTTCCACAAACAAAATATGAGTTTTGCACTTAGGTATATTTTATTTTGACTACAGTATGTATATGACACATTGTATATTGTATGACAAATTGTAAAAATTGTACTGACTATGTCTATGCTATTCTTGTAATAGTTCTGGACAATAAAGAATTTGAATTTGAATTTGAATTATGTAAAAAGAGGTGAGTATATGATTTTTCAATATTAATTTTTCTCTAATATTTCCAAGGGGACAGTGCCATAGATACGGGGGGGGGGGGGGGGGGGGGGTGAAATATCCCCCTCTTGACCCTATGATTTGTAAAATATTGAAATTCTATCCTCTTGAAATCAAGTTTACACCTTTAGATTAAAAAGAACAAAAGTAATGCACAATTAGATTGTTTTGTTTCAAACGGCACATAAAACCAACTGTCTGTGTTTCCGATTGCAGGTGCGATGGGAGTATAAAATTGCAATTAGCATGAACGCTGTTATAAGAGAAATTGAGAACAGCGTGAAAGTCTTTGCTAATGACGTGGAAGACAAAATCTTATATATATATTAACTACAGTGGAGCCCCGCTAATTCGAAATAATTGGGACCGGACCCATTTCGGATTAGCGAATATTTCGGATTAAGCGAACTATTATTAAAATAAAGATAATTATTAAATACAACGTTCAATTACATAGACTAAGCGTCGAAAAAACGATCAGAAAACGTTTGTTTTACCGATCAGCAAATCGTAGAAATGGTTTTGAGAGAACCGGACAACAGCGCGGCCCGACGACAGTGCAGATGAACCAGACGACGTCAGCGAGCAGAGTGTACCCCATTCGGACGCCGCGGCTGCCTTTGATCTAGCGCTACGCTACGTAGAACAATAGTCCGCCACGACCCCAGCCGATACCAGACGCTGGCGCTATTACGCTTCAAAAGAGAGGTATTCTTTTCGGCAAAAAAGTGTTACAGACTTTTTTTAAACCAATGTAGTTTCGTTCAATAACACCGTTCTGTTTTGTTTATTACATTTCCGATCTTTGAAACGTACTGTCTTTGTGAATTCACTTAATCAATGTTTTTCCTTGTTTTATTTATTCCTTAATATTTCCTGATTTCGGTTTCGTATTAAGCAGATTTTCGGATTACCGGTTTTCGGATTAGCGGGGCTCTACTGTACTAATAAATGGGAGTTGCTGTACGAAAGGCAATAAGGGTCATAAATCATAAATGGCTGATGGCAGTTAAATGATGGAGAGTAGTATGCCAAAGAATAATATAAAAATTTCTATTGTTTTAAGGCATCTAAAGCATACATGAAGCTTCATTTACGGTAACTAGGAACTTCAGAAAAAAAACCTTAAGTCTAACTCCCACCTTCTCTTCTTGAATAAAAAGATCTCTGTGAGCAAATGGGAAGGAAAATAATAGTTTTCTGATCAAATGTTCTCTCAACGCACAAATATAAACAAAAGGACTGATTTTATAATACATAACAAAGCAAAAGCTATTGACTAACGCTTCTCCACCACACTAAAATTCCTGGATAATCAAACTTTTCTTGAACCAACCAGGGCAGCTTCAATTAATTTGGATTAATGGAGTTCCATGTTTTGTTTTTATGTCTCAAGATTGTAAAAAAAATTCTAAGTTTGAAGTTCTAATTTGTTTAAACTTCCCGTGGGAGGGCCCCCGGACTCCCCCTCCCCAATGTCCTCCCTCAACGAAGGTCTATCTACGCCACTGCTACAGGAATAGTCTATACCATTTCCCTCCTGCCGATATTGACTTGTTAAACCAAGTAACGATATGGGCCCGTTAAAAAAAGAAGTTACTTCCATAGAGTATAGACTAGTTTAAGAGAGGGCCGGTTGGAAGATAGCCGGATAAGGGAGAGTCTACTACTACATGACTGAAAATCATGGATCCTGTAATTTATTATTTATTGTTTTTCATCCACTGCTGTAGGCCTACGTATGGTTCAAATAATATTGTTCAGGTTTTTATTTACGAGTAAATTTTAATAAATTTCAAATCTGTAGGCTAAAAATGATTTCATCACTCATTATACTAATAATGACAGTTCTTCAAGGTAACTTATTAATAACATCAGGAAAATGATGGATATTTCAACTCAAGCTGGATATTTTGCAAAAAAGTAGAACAGACTTCCCTGATATGATTTAACTTTCCCTAAAAAGTCAAAAACTTTTAAACTCAGTTGACTAATATATTATTAGGTACAAACTTAAAAATACTAATACTACTTACATCAAAATTTTCACTCAGTTCCTTTTTAGAAAGACTTTCTATCACAGCACAGGCATAGCAGTCTCCTAGCAGGTTGTTCGTTGTTCTCATTCTGTCACTGAAATTAATTTTCATCGATAACAAATATTATGCTCTCCCCTTCCTGTGTCTTAGGCGTTGTAGACGCTAATATTCAACATAATTTCACAATTTTCACTGAGTGAATGAAATTATGTTGAATATTATCTCCACCGAGAGTGTGATCAATAAATGCTATAAGAATGAAAACCATTATTTCTTTAAAAAAATCAATATTGATTCCATAGAAACCCAAAGTTTTTGAATTTTAGAAAAATCAATATTAAATTGTATTTTATTTCTATAGAAACCCAAATTATTTGGTTAAAAATCAATATTACAATAAATTTTATTTAATGTCCATAGAAACACACAAGTAATTAACATGTGGTAAAATAGTCTGTAAAGTGCACCATTATTGTTGATCCTCCACTCAAGCATCAGGACCAATTACAAAATATCAAAATTGGACTCTCTGTTCTAGCCTGATAATGATTAGAGTGATTTAATCACAGGTTACCAAAATGTATCACCTTTATTGGCTCTTTAATGTAAGTAATTCAATAAGTGCAGCAGTAAATTACAAATGATTGCTAAAGTTTTCAGCAGAAGATGTGCTTTTTATGAGTAAAATTTAATTTAAAACTATCTGTTTTCCCTTGAAACAGTTTACTAACTAAACACTAAACACTATTTTCATTTCACATAAAACTTTTAGAACTCAATTTGTTATTACTTTATTCACTGGATTTATTTATTTTCTGGTCATGTTGTGTTCCAATGATCCGAACATTTTAATCTGCAAGATAATAATTCAGCTATTGACATCGATGATACACAAACCAGTCTTTGTTTACTGGATTTGTGGATTTCTTTATTTTCTGGTCATCTTGTGTTTTAATGATCCAAAACTTAAATCTGCAAGATAATAATTCAGCTGTTGACATCAATGATACACATACAAACCAGTCTTTATTTACTGGATTCACTGGATGCTGAGTTCAAATGATCTAAAAATTTTAATCTGCAAGATAAATTTTGCAGACTAAATTTGATTTATTCAGCTGGTCCTTTGATTTAACTAGCTACTGACATGGGTGATACTCACACGAACCAGTCGACGGCGAAGAGTAGCGACACGTCCTCAGTGGGGGCGTTGACAGTGGAACACAACATCAACACCAGCACCAGGGCCGCCGACGGGACCGTGGCACTGGACATTGACGCAGCGGTACACGACAACCTGCGCAACGGAACTAATTAAACTGGTGAATAATTTGTACCGTATATAAGGCATAGACATATTTCCACAACTCTTGTTAGTTAATTTATAACTTGTGAGGCAATAAATTATTTGTTGGTTTTTCTGACCACCAAAGGGATTCTTAACAATGCTTGTCAGTTTTAAGTCCAGAAACAACAAATAAATGAAGGTAGGATGAAGCTAGAGACGACATGATGTCGAGTGTACTCACCCCAGGGTGAGGATGTCGCCGAGCGACAGCGCGATGTCGTTGATCTGCGCGAGAAAGCAGACGGCGACGGCGAGGTACAGCGCGGTGCCGTCCATGTTGATGGTGCCGATGGGAAGGATGAAGCGAGAGATGCGCGAGTCCACCCGCAGCCGCTCGTCCAGCAGCTGGAACGCCACGGGGAATGCGGCGGATCTGCAAGAAAACAACGGTTTTGAAATGTTCGCCAAGATAACATGTGATTTAAATGTTTAACTTAAAACAGCTGATCAGCTGACCTGAACACAGGAACAGGTTTTTGAAGTGTTTGACACCGAAATATGTGATTTGAATGTTTACTTAAATTAACAGCTGACCTGGACACAGGACCGGTTTTGAAGTGTTTGACATGGGAACATGTGATTTGAATGTTTACTTAAATTAACAGAAGACCTGAACACAGGAACAGTTTTGAAATGTTTGACACGTGATTTGAAATGTTTGGCTTTAATCAGGTGACCTGGACATAGGAACATATTTTGAAATGTTTATTACTAGAAGAATAACAGGATGGCTGACAGCTATGGCGATGTTCATTCTTTCATCCAGGCCTTATATGACCAAAATTTTATGCTTGCCATTTTCTTTAGTTATTTCTAATTAAAATGTAAAGTTTGAACAACTTTTTATTGCTTGTATCTTTGTTATACATTTTATAAATAATATAGTTGACTTGTAACATTCATTTATTCACAACAACTGAAAAGAGTTTAATCCGAAAGTTAATGGTCACTGTCTTGGTTAGATGGGTCCATGCCATGGACCGCATAAAACACTCACACAGTACCTATGCAGACAAAAACATACAAAACTTCAAGGGCATCTAGGGATCTTCCTCTGTCAGTCCCTCATGAATTTTATTTCCTCCCTGTAAATCTTTATGTCAAGCCCTTTCCAACGATACTTACATTAGTAAATTCAGTTCAGACTTGTAGGAGAAGTCTTGATCACAAAAAAACCCTAGTGTATTAACAAAGTATAATGAAGATACAAAATACCCCCGTTGCAGCAAACCTGCATACTCAGCGAATTTCCAGTGCAAAACAACATATTTCAATCCAACATAGCGAGATTTGACATGTTTTTGTAAGCTCCATAAGAATAACATGGGGAATGAGTATGCAGGTTTGCTGCTACGGGTATATTAAAACTGGGTGGTTTTAATTCAATATTTAGTAGGTCTGAACTAGGAGAAGCCATTTACCAAGTTTTATCAGGATATGTTGAGAAATAAGCGAGATAAAGAATTTTACTTATTTCCCATAAGGTTAACATTGGGACAACGTACTGTGTTTACCACTTTCAATATCTCGGTAACTAATGGACATAGAGTAGTGATTAAAAGTACTAAATTGTTTGTTTTTTTGAGCTGAATTCAATGGTGCCAACAAAAATTGGATTATTTTTATTTTTTTAAGTAAAAAACTCAAAAAACCCATTTTTGGGGGGGTTTTACCCCCTTTACCCCCCCTTCCGATAGTCCGATTGGGCTGGATTACGAACTCGTCCGAATAATTACTACTTTACACATCCATGCCAAATTTCATTAAGATTGGATCATTTTTACGCGAGTTATCGTGCTTAAAGACACATATATATAGATATATATATATAGATATATAGATATATATATATATATATATATATATATATATATAGATATATATGTATTTATGAAAATGAACGAATAGTGTTTTTTGCTTCTGGGGGCCCCAAAACGAAAAGTTATCATGGTCTTGGGCTTAGGTGTTACCATGAGTACTACGGTAACAGCTTCTTCCCTATAGGGAAAATTCGCTAATAATATATGTGTTATCCCTGACGGCTATTATATTTTCAATTAACATTATAAGAAACCATCTTAACAGTAACCATCTAAATTAGTCAAAATTGCATTGTTTAAGTATTCTTTGTTTCTCAGCAAGCCGCAGTGTGTAGTAAGATGATAATTTATAAAAATAAATTATCTAAATATACAGTATACAACCATACAAAACCGCATACGGCACATTTGCATTCCTATTGCCCAATCAACTGAGAGGTAGTGCACTGACCTGGACACGTTTTTAAAACGATAGTCTATAAAAAGACCACGTGATGGCAGCTGAAGGTCGTTTAGTCCACAGAGGCGTCAATACCTCATGTCACCCATCCAAGTTCATATAACCGACAATTATAAACCACCACTACTAAAACTTATTTAGAAGCTTGTAGCAGACACAGTCACTAATATTAAAAATTATAAGTTGTAGAAAACACAGCAACTGACATTCAAAACTTACTTAGGTGTAGTGAATGCAGTAATATTAAAACTTACTTAGAAGCTGTAGCGAACGCAGTAAGTAACATTAAAACTTACTTAGAAGCAGTGGCGAAGGCAGTAACTAACACTAAAACTGACTTAGAACCTGTGGCAAATGCAGCAACTAACATTAAAACTTACTTAGAAGCAGCAGCGAAGGCAGTCACTAACATTAATACTTACTTGGCAAACTCAGCAACTAACATTAAAACCTACTTAGAAGCTGTGGCAAACACAGCAACTAACATTAAAACCTACTTAGAAGCTGTGGCAAACGCAGCAACTAACATTAAAACTTACTTAGAAGCTGTGGCAAACGCAGTCACGATAGCGGGGCCCAGTCCCGCGTAGTAGGCGTACGGGTTCTTGCGCACAAAGACGTAGTAGATGAGCTGCAAGATGACCAGCTGGTAGAGCAGCACTCCGATGGCCACAGTCAGGATGAACCACGAGAGCTGCGTGAGCGTGAGGGCGAGATTGTCCACGGACACCATCTTGCCGCAGATAATGCTGCCCACTCCCACGGGCGTGAACCTACATCGGGTCAATCTAATTAGCTGTCGGACCCAGTCTCCACACGGAAAAATTGTGGAAAGTTAAAAATAGTTTCTACGGAAACTAAATGAAAACAACTAAAATCTCAACAATTAGTAGAAAACATAATATACTTGAAAATCTTCAGGGACAAAGCTTGAGGGGATTTTAAGAACGTGAAGAGTAGTTGTAGGTCGGGTTTATGATCTGCCTTTGTGCAATATTTCAGCCTAGTTAGTTCGGTAGTTTTTGAGTGTACTCTGCACAACAAACAAAAAAACACCTCTTCCTTATAGAGTCGAACTTCGATAAGAACTCGATAGCAATCAATAATTGTAATGTAATGACACTTTATATCTTGTTAACATGAATCTCATGAAGAAGAGTTCCTTAATAACAAAACCGCTTCCAGAATCCCCTTGAGAGTCACCTTATCAAGATTCTTGTGGAATATTAGTAGCGATTGCACCCGTTCTTTGTAAGTTTCAACTAAAAAATTAAAAGGTATTAGTTGCTGTGGAAACCAAATAAAAAATCATAACGTATGAATACAAATACAAATACAAATACAAATATTTTGTATAAATTTTTTTGGCAGATTTAAATTATTGGTTCAATTCAATTTAAACTAAAGTTAATTTGGCAGGGCATAAAAGAACCAAGTTGAATCCTTAATTAAATCCAATTTGGATTCTTTATCTCTAAAATTAAAATTTAATTGATGAATGAAGTGAAGTGGATCTATGTATTAGCTGAGTCAAAGATTTGATGTTGGTTGCTGTATGTTTGTGTTTGTGTTTGTGTTTTCGTGGGTACGTAATGTTGTTACTCAAAAACATTTGCACAGGTAATTTTTCAAATTTTGTATATACAACAAAATAGGTTTTAATAGTTCACCAAAAATATGCCATTAAATTATGATACAAATCCTCTCGACAGTTTTTTAGTAGCAATGAAATATCCATTGTGGAGAAATTGCTTTCATGACAAAAATGGGATTCAAATAAAAATAACTTTGAATATATAAAAGAAACTACCAATTAATTAAATATGCAAGAATCAGATTTAGTAATAGTATTAATTTTACGGCTTTGTAAGTTCATCCAATTACGCGATGACAGAGTGTACACCTTGTATACAAAAATATAACTTTTAAAAATAATTGAAACTATATTTTCAGGAAATAAATACTTATACTCACCATATGGCCCCCATTAGCATCTTCAGCAACACTTGATAAATAACAGTGAAAAACTCTATGACAATAGCTTTCTGAGGACCAATAGACCCCAATACTGATCCAAATGTGATGCAGAAGAAAATAATACCCAGGGTGTTGGTCCCATTCCTGAAAAATAGAATTTAAAGCCTTAGTTTGATTATAGCTTTATCTTAGCTTCAATTGTTTTCAAGGGATATTTTAACTCTCGTTGTTCTTTGGCCTACAGAGGATCAAAGTTTGTGTTTTGGTGTTGATGAAAATCTTGATTTTTTAAATAATTTT
Source organism: Flexamia atlantica (assembly GCA_035578135.1). Taxonomy (NCBI): domain Eukaryota; kingdom Metazoa; phylum Arthropoda; class Insecta; order Hemiptera; family Cicadellidae; genus Flexamia; species Flexamia atlantica. The sequence continues at coordinate 12,142,510 of JAQJVK010000003.1, read as the reverse complement.
CTGGTATAGTTGATGTATATAAACAGATTTTTATTTAATTTAAACACCCAGCTTTAACTATACTGGTTTAAATAGTTTTTTATTTAATTCTAATCAAAAAAGACTAAATTTATGATTTTCATACATTTTTTAAGTTTAATTATAAATGGTAACGTCTTTGAATCTTAGCTTCAAGTTATATTAAACTTTGACAAAGAAACTTTGAATATTTAGTCAAGATATAGAATCAAGTGAATCATGTTGCGTTATTAAATGTTTACCTGAAGGAAAGTCTTCTTTTGGTTGGCACTGGAATATCTGAACTATTTCCTATATCAAAGGTTAAATTGTTTCCCGTACTTTGACTAGGTGCGTAGTATTCTGTATATGTCTGAAACATATAAACATTGAATTTAATTAAAATCTAATAGAATAATCATTAATTTATCCTTGCCAAAATTCTTGTTTTGTTAACTGAACTTGATTGAACTGATTTAATCCACATAGTTAATTATTTCTTCAACAGTTCTCTTGGAAATCGTTAAATTCATTATTCATTCATTTTAAAAGATCTTAATAGTTATCAACGTACAGCAAGACTAACTTGATTACCTGTTCAAAAGCGGATTGAAAGATATTGTCAGGTACAAGATTTCTGGAACAGAAAATTATTAAATCATGAAATCACCCAACTTATGACTAATATGCACATACTCTAGTTGAGAGACGAGGGACCAATACTTAACAAAAAATATTTATGACTATACAATACCTAGATGAGCATTATGGTAAAATAGATCCTCTGTGTTCTTAAGTTATGTTCAGAGAATTTGCTTAGTTATTTATTGTAAAAATGTGCAAATTTGATACATTTATATGATGTCATAGAAATTTGCCTACTTTTGATTTGTGAGTAGTAGATCGTCTATATTTTAAGTATGCACAAATCCATGATATACAAAAGAGACACCAAAAGCATTAAATTTCTCTTTAAGAATGGTAGTTTTTTATCAATGTAATCACAAATTGCTCAATTTTTTCTAATTGTCTTGTTTTGGTTTCTAAGTGAATATGGTTTCTTGGTAACCTTAAACAGCCTTTACAAAGATAATTTAATATTTCATATAAATTTGTATACTTGACATAAATTTTGTTGCTTTGGGTTTGAGTTGGGCCTATCACTATAGCCAAAATTGAGGATAAAAATATATTCGTTTTTTTTTTAATTAAAAAAAAACTATTACATACCTGCCCATGTCTAAGAAACCGTCCAGTAAGTTTGTGTTGCTCATATCAACAACGTTTGTCATGTTACTGTGAAAATCTGGACTGCCGGGATGTATGCTGATAACCAACACCTGAAATAAATAATTTTTTTCTTGATTGTGATTTTATTTTTAAAAAATGGTTCTAATGATTTCCTGTAAATATTCGAATTGACAAGATATTATTTCTTAGTTCAAAAGCAATGTATTGTTACAGAAAAATTTGAATAAAAGTGTACATTTTAATGTGAGTTTTACAGTCGAGCCAGATTTGGCTTGAATGGTGACACAGTTTGCAATTACAGGAGAATTATTCTTAGCTTCTGCTCTGCTTGCCAGCTAATAGAGTGAAAGCAGAGTTTGCAAAGTCAAACACAAATTATTGCGATAGACTTGTTCTTGAACTGTCATTGCTCTGAGAAATCTAATTGAAAAGTTTCAAGCACATACATTGCAGAGCAGTGTACTAATTCATGTCATGGGGCAATTGGATGGTATTTGTGTTTCCATAAATTATTCTTTTTCTCTATAAGTTATATTTCTTTTTCTGTTTCCATATTCCTCAATTGTATTTAGGTAATATTAACTACTGTACTTATATTTGTTAGATAGTTGAAGCCAACTATATATATTTCTACTGCATGAATGTAATGTGTTTGTAAACATTTACTATTTCAGTGTTAACCCTGCTTTGCTCCCCTGGCTTTGCTTGGGTCTTTTATTCTTTTTGGATTAGTAATTTCTGCATTCTGTTAACAACCATTCAATCAATTTTGAACAAAACCATATGATTTGTTTTGATGTAAACAAATCAAAAAGTAAATAATTCCTGAAAAAATTTGTGTCCCCTTAAAACGGTCCTTAAAAGAAATGGATTCCCGCCATAGTACACACAATGATATTCCAAGCTTTGGTATGATACCAATATTAAATGCCTAGGACAAGATGTTTTAGATAAATATAAAGCTTTCTTCATAACATCAGGTTATATAATATCATCGGGTGTATTATTAGGACCGGACTTAACATTTAGGCGCCCCTAGTCCCAGTATTTTTTCTGACCCTAGGTTTTTGGTGTGGCAGTCCATAAACACTTCCTAAATAATAATAGTACTATGTCACTTTGTGAAAAAATCATAATTAAAAATTTTGAAAAGCATTTTTTAAATTAATTTGCTTTTCAACCAATTTGAAGAGGTTCTAAGGGCACCGGAAAACATTCCCAAACTAAAATTGCTTTGTTGAACAATGGGGAACCCGGCCATGGTAAAGAATTTATTGAATTTGGTTCCATGTCAATGGAGTGGCAAGAGGAAGATGGTGTTACATTTTTCAGGGGGCTCTTTAATTTATTAATTTATGAAATCGTAATAACAAGTTAACGGTATCATTGATCACGGGATCATAATTAATTGTATGTTAGCTAATGCAATAAAATAAATATTTTACCAGTCCTAAAGCTACGTTGAGAGCTGATGTTGACACAAAGTAGATTATCGTCCGAGCAGCAACCCAGCCGTTCTTTCGAACATTTATGGTGGCGGTCCCTACAAAAAATAAATAAAGTCAATATCTTTTCCTTCTAGCTAATTCCGAGGGTTCCTCCTATATAAATTCTATTAAAAAATATATCACACAAATCAGTTTTGCGTAGCTCATAGATCTTAAACTTTATAACTTTTTACGCCAGAATTTACCAAACTTGTTTGATTAGCTCAATACATGCAATGTTTTTAACCAGTATTAACAATGATTCATATAATCATTTTTTATTCAAAGTTATCAAGAATTCTTTGAGGCAAAGAGGTTAGAGGCTGTATAAGAAAATTTATCCAGATTCTATGGATTTTTCAGTTACACCTGGCCTCTTTTTACTTACTAGGGACAAATAACACATCATAAAGATGTAAAGAGATGTCTAAGCTAAATCCAGTAAAAAAAGATACCACCCTGTATTATATCATGGTATAAAGAACCTATTCAACCTAATATGTACATATATGCACATTATTTATATGTGAGGAATAAATAAATTTATTAATTTATCCAATATTGGAAGACTGACCGATGATAAGGCAGGAGATAACGAAGGGCAGGATCATGAGCTTGAGAACCCGCATGAAGAGCTCGCCGGGGTACGAGATAAGCATCACTGCCTCTTCACTCAGTCCCAGCGGCCTCAGGACCAGCCCTGCGGACAACAATCAGTCAGCTGATTAAAGCTCAATCAGCTGATCAGTAAACCAATAAATCAATTGTTCAATAAATCTACATTTATCCAGCTGTTATGAGTTTAGGTGTAAAGATACGGGGAAAACATTTTGGGTGAAATACTATATTTCATTGAGTTCTAGATCAACAGTCATATTGAGATGGCAGATGAAATTTTTGGAAATCGTCAGTCAAGTAAATGTGACTGAAAAATTATTAGACACTTTATTTTACCAAAAACAAAAGAAAAGGAGCTGTCTTAAAGCTGTAAAATGTTAAATTACGATGACAAATTTGATGATATTTTTTCATATCCTGAGCATAACTAAAGTTTTGGTATCACTAGGATACCTAACAATATTTATTTGAGAATTATTTAAAAACTATATGTTACAAAAGAATAGATACATAAAAATAGGGGTGGAGGCTCATTTAAAATTCACTGATACAGAAAAGCAAAATTATAATTTTCGGTACCTCTACATAATGGTGTAAGGAAAAAAGAAAAGATGTTTGCAGAGTCATCTGATGTGACGTAGTTGGGCTCACGCAACTAGCGCTTACAACGACTACAATACAAACCAGTTGATACAACTCAATCAAAAAATTTTTTGTACGGTCTTAGTTCTGCAGTCAAACCGCTAGGTCCGCTAGTTTCTCAAGCTTAACTACGTCATACCAGCTGACTGTACACACCTTTCTTTTTTATTTATATTCTTTTTTATTTATACCATGCCTCTACATAAGGAGCCAAAGCAATTATGAAAATAAATGTTTATTCTCAATGTCAATGCCCTAGTTTTTTAATACCAACCTTAGAAGCAGAAAAGTATAACAACTTTATAAATATAAATAAGAAGAGGGTATGAATGGGGCAGTAATGTTAGGGCAGGACTGGCAACCCTCAGTGGAAGCGGTGTTACTGTTCATTTATTATCATTATGTGCCATACAAGCACCTTGCCGCGTCTCTGTCATCTAGTCACTGGTGCCAAATTACAGTAATAAAGGTCTGAGTGTGTAGGGTCAGAATGTCAAGCACCTTATACCATGCAATTGTCCATTAGTTTATACTTCTTTCCTTATATTTAGCCAATTACCCCTATACAAGCCTAAGATTTAGTCTCATAAAATCATAGAGGAGTCTCATTCTGAAATCTGAATGGATGACTCATCATGTTCACTGATACAGAAAAGCGGTGTATATTGTATATTTTTGAAGTAATTATGTATGTAAAAGAACAAAAGTTTATTCAGGCTCATAATCATAATTATAATACCAGGAATCACAACATTAATCCATCAGCTCAACATAGTTTAATGCTTTTTGAAACTAAACCTTGTTATGCTGGTAGACGATTTTTTTCACAACTTCCCTCAACCATTAAAGAAATAGTAAATCTTAATAGTTTTAAGAACAAGTTAAAAGAATATCTTATAGATAAATGCTACTATGATCTGCCATAGCATCCATAATTATCTTCCATAAATCTTTAATAATCTCACTTCTATTTTCACTCCATCCTTTTTCAATTTCTTGTCCGAATACCATCACCTACCCTTTTATCTTTTCACCTGATTGACGTCTTGAAGACTGATGCAAGACTGAAATAAAACTAGATTAGAGAGAAGATAAGACTAGATAAGAGAGGTTTAGAAGATGACTTCTACTTGATGACGGGTCTCATGCCATTTTTTTTGTCAACTAGGCAGACACAGGAGGTAACAGGTACCAGGTGACATGAATATTAATTTATTTTTTTCTGCCTGCTTAAAAAAAAAGAAAGCCAGGTTTGAAGGGCTGAGGAAGCTGTGCTAATTTAAATTTTTATATAGTATATTTTGAAGTTATTTCTAATTGTAATATTTTTTTAACGCAAAAGTTTATTAAAGTTTGTCATTAACTAAATTCTCAACTACACAAACAGAATGTAATTTTAAAATCTCTAAATACAGGAAGGTGAGCGGTGAGAACCTTGGCTTAGAGCCGAGACATCTATAAATCTGGCACTGTGGACCTGTTACAAAAAATTAGCTCCTCTACAAATTGTCCCCTTCAAAAGCTAATTTTTCTGTTCATAAATATTTCTGAAACCCCCTTAATGGGTTGGGAACCATCGAGGAAAGTGTAGGGCAATGAACAAATTGAAGCGTTTGTACAAAGAGAAAGGGCTGAAAGGTAAGAGGATTGAAATAAGCCACTCTGAAACCTTTGTGGATTTTGACAGAGTTTCTTTGGGTTTTTGATATGTTGCTATGATATGTGTTTTGGTGAATTAATAAACCTAAATATCTCAAAAGTAAGAGTGTATTAAATATTGATCCCAGTTAATTGCCTATATATAGGCCTACTACCAAATTATAAAGACAATTTTAAATTGTCAACAACAAGTAAAAGATTGACTTCTGGACCTTATGTAAACAGATTACTTAAACAACATTTTAATTTTGCAGGAAAAAATAAATAAAAACATAAAACGATATGTATGAATATAACACTTAAAATGATGTTGTTATTGATTTTTAGTTTTTATTAAAATGTAATATATTGGTACACAAACTCTTTATATCTAATAAAAATTAAGTTTTGAATGTTTCTAGATCAGGTCTTCATAATATAAAGAATAAAATAACTAACAATAATTAACTGCTCTATTTTAGTTTTTTTTTATCAGTAGGGTAGACCGGGGCACATTTACGCATGGGGCACGTTTACGCCGTGACATTATTTCAAAACCGGTTATAGCGGGCGCGCCACCAGTCATGTCAGGTCGATGCTGCTACCTAACGGGCGCTTCCACAACAATTTGAGCGTCAGTGGAGCTGTGGAGTTGCAGATGGTGGATGAAATCTGTTTTCTTACAAGGCGTGTAAATCTTGCTACATATCTTTTGATGCTTATTGTTAGCAAAGAGTGTATAATTTATCATAAACAATTATACAGTAATAAACAGCAGTTTCTTCTTAATTAAGTGATTTATTTGCAAGCAAAGAAAAGTTAACGGATTACGTTGCACATTTGATATAAAATCAAACATGGCGCAGGGGCACGTTTACGTAGTTGAATCGGGGCACGTTTGCGCATACTTTGACTGCCTAAACGAGCCCCTAAATATAATTTTAATTTTCATCTTACCTTTTGTATGCGGTTTAATCATGCGTGTCATCATTTAAGCCTAATATACTTGTATTTAGCCAACTAGAACTAATTTATACTTTAAATAGTAAAGTTAAATATTTCTTTTTTTTTAATTATGTTCTGATTTTCTAAAGATGGTGATAAATTACGTTCCGAAAACCAGAAAAAGAAGAAAAATGAGATAAAAGCTAAAAAACCAATAAATCAATCATGGATTATTACCTAACTGTATGTTATTTTCCATTTTTAACATTTTGTAGTATACGAAAATGTGCCCCGCTTGATGCGTAAACCTGCCCCGAACCCGGGGTAGGTTTATGCACCCAACATCAACATGAATAATAATTTGTTGTGCTGTAATAAAAAAAAAGTTAACATTCTATATATAAAATTAAACCTTATTAACCACTGTATAAAACTGTCATGTTTAAAACTTCAAAATAACGACGACGAATTGAACAAAAATGTTTTTAAAAAATCCGCGTAAATGTGCCCCGGTCTACCCTATGCATTTAAAATTTCAGCTTTTAGAATTTATTTAATAAACAGGAAGTTGGTGTATTTGAGTAATTCTTGCAGTAAACCTATTTACATCTTTCCTTTCACGAGAGGGAAGGTAAGGCAAAGCCTTGGAATAATTAATCCATTTCTCCATCGTGGTTTTTAAGGCTTCTAAAAGTTGTACACGCCTTAAAACTAACTTTACCTTCTACAATTAATTTTAAAACCTCTTACATATTTAAAACATAAAAAAATGCAGTTGCAGCTTAAAGATGTATTGTTTACTTTAATTAGATTATTCAATAGTGACCAGAACCGATTCTACACCATATAATTAAATAAATAATAAAACTACCACTGAATCAATCGTGGTTATTGGGCCCACGATAAAAAATAAATACGATATAAATAAGTATAAACTCTAATTTATTAATCAAATGACATTTTAAAACGAACATTTAGACAGATTTATTTGTGCCAAGATTATTGAATATAGTGATAACCCTATAACCTCTAAAACCCTATATGAGTGTAGTTTGTTTAATTGGTCGGTACTTTGATCACAGGCGGATCACAGGTCGGGACTTTGTATCATAGGCGTGCCAAGAGTCCGTCCACTGCTTTGGGTGCCGATCCCGGAGAATGTCCATCCCCCACAAAGAGTGTCGAAAACTGTAAAGACACTATTTGTCTATATGTTAATATTGTAGACAAATGCCTTATAGATAGGTTCTTGATCTCAACTGGAATGGCACAGGCATATTGCTAAAGGGTTGTTTAAAAACGGTAATACACTAAATACACTAGGCCTACGTGTTGGTTAGATCTGAGAGAAAGGGATAGATATTTTTTACCAAGTGCAAATGTTTCAGTCGGTTTTTATTAGTTTATATGTTTACTCGAAACATCCAGTCAGAAGAAAATGTCAGTCAAACGTCGTAATAAATACCGTAGATAACTTTTTATATCTAATGGCTTTAAATAGATAATTTTTTTCGGATCATCTTGGGAAGACGATATCTATTCTAGGAAATTTAAGTTTAATTACATAACCATTTAACCTAGCCCTAGCCTATAAAACCATCTCGAAGTATTTGAGTCTCTGGATTATTAGCTTGCATTTCCTTTTAGAATAGAATAGAATAGAATAGAATAAATTTTTATTTTCTCAAAATACAATATTACAAACATTTTAATATGTCATTGTATGTATTTTTTAAACACAAAGAACAGTACCTGCTGCCAAAGCACTCTGACATTGAGACATGCAATCTAAAAATATTTTCGTTATACTGCTTCAAAAACAGATGTTTTTAATGTATGTTTTCCGGACCTAAATACACTATTTTTATTTCTAGGAATTAAAAGCTGATGGACTCGATACCAGCCGACTCTTTATAGTCCTAGGACTATAAAAGTCAAAAAGTGCCGAGTACGTCGTAATAATCGAACAATATTCATTCGATTACAAATAATCGTCATTAAATAATGAATGTTACAAACATTCATCGTTATTATCGAAATATTCATTGTTGTCAATTTAATCAATTTGTGAAACTCGCTCATTTCACCAATCGATTATTACATGCGTTCGATACGTCGATAGTTGTTCATTGTTGTCAGTCTACCCTAACATAAATGAAACAATCAGCTGATTGCTTCAAATAGCAAGAACAAGACGGTGGCATCTTTTGAAGGCATCTTTAAAGGTAAACAAGCTTAATCATTCGTAATCATTCTTAATTAATAAGACAGGTACCTCATGGAGGACGTTACCCTGAATATGAGTGAAGGATGAGTGTGATGATCGTGATGATAGTGGCGCGATCTTGTAGCCTTGTTACTGACTAAGGTTGGCACATTCCTTAGACAGGATTGTTAATTAATAGCCCAACAACCAATGGCAGCTGGCTCCAGAAACAACCCTTCAAAAAGCTACTAACTTTTCTCGGGATCGATCCGGCTACCTACAAGTTTGTAGGAGGGCACCATAACCACTACACCAACCAGCCATCATTTTGGTTTTCTTAAGTAGTTTACGTATTGTATTGAGCAATATAACGAAAAATATAGTTCATCACACGGACCTAAAGCTGCTTTTCGTTACTCGGTCATTTTTCAACCTCGGCTTACAAAACCTCGGCTTATACAGCCTCGGTTGTAAAACTTGACCTTGTACGAAAAGCGTCACTTTAGGTCCTTGTAATGAAATATATTATTATATTTTACTGTAAATTAAAGTATATAGCAGTATTCAGTAACCAAAACCACCAATGTCAAATTATACTGTAACTTTGTACATTTCAATAACAAAAAACATGTACGTTTTACAAAACATTCAATTTTTTGCATTGATCAAAGAGAAAGAATTGTAGTGTTAGCATCCATATCGTTTCCAAGAATTCTAGCAATAGAAAACAGTCATATTGTCTGGCTCCGGTCACGATTTGTTGTTGTAGTCGTGTTGATATCATCAGTATTATTGAAACTATGCATGTTTTACCAAATTAAAATATAAATGTTCAGATTTTATATCTTTAGTGTAATTTAAAACAACTTTGTCTAACTAATTGCTATTCGTTGTAATTGGATTGTTTATATTAAAACAAATATACTTTTCGTTATACTGCTTAAAAAACAGATGTTTTAATGCATGTTTTCCGGACCTAAATGCACTCTTTTTATTCCTAGGAATTAAAAGCTGATGTACTCGATACCAGCTGACTCTTTATAGTCCTAGGACTATAAAAGTAAAAAAGTGCCGAGTAGGCTACGTCGTAATAATCGAACAATATTCATTCGATTACAAATAATCGAAACATTCATCGCTATTATCATTTATCGCTATTATTCATAAATAATCGAAACATTCATCGCTATTATCAAAACATTCACTGTTGTCAGTTCAATCAATTTGTGAAACTCGCTCATTTCACCAATCGGTTATTACATGCGTTCGATACGTCGATAGTTGTTCATTGTTGTCAGTCTACCCTAACACAAATGAAACAGACAATCAGCTGATTGCTTCAAATAGCAAGAACAAGACGGTGGCATCTTTAAAGATAAACAAGCTGTAACATTTTGGTTTTCTTATGTAGTTTACGTATTGTATTGAGCAATATAACGAAAAATATAGTTCATCACATGGACCTAAAGCTGCTTTTCGTTACTCGGTCATTTTTCAACCTCGGCTTACAGCCTCGGTTGTAAAACTTGACCTTGTACGAAAAGTGTCACTTTAGGTCCTTGTAATGAAATATACTATTTTGGCTATTTGGGCGGCCCTTCCCCAAGATAAAAAATACCGTGACGGAGCCGGATGGATAAAAAAAAGTAAAAACGCTTGTACACACGCCTATGGATAAAAAAGATCTGACATCGCGGGTGTCATTACATATAAAAAGGATTAATGGTGCTCGTGGATTTAAAATTAAAAACTAAATAAGGTAAATTATTTATGGCCTAATACAGTAATTATTTATCGTCATAAGTTAATAGAAAAAATCTAGTAGTTCAGAATGCTGGTTGTAAGTATTAATAATAAAAATTATTCAAAATACTGTTGTGTAAACACATTCAGCAATTATAACACATCCAAATACTTGTAATGAAGTATTTGCGACGAAATGAAATTTTTATTACTATCGTTGATCTCATAGAGGAATATCAACAGCGAAACCTGGCAATTAACAATTGTTCTGTTGGAAGGGAGTGTAGTTAGAGTTAGAACCAATCGTATTAACTTGTGGCACACCTGAAAGTTTCGGCGATGCTGTCGTAAATGTTTCCTCAGAGTTTGGGTTTGCTTTTACCTTTAACATTTGCCTTTACCTTAGATGTTGCATTCTTTTTTGAATTTAGCTTATAAAACTAAGAACTGTTTATGGTGAAAAGGTTTAATATTTAATGGAAAATTCAGGCTCGTTCTCACCCATAATTTATATAAAATATTTTCAAAATTGTTTTCATCCATACACGATCTACTTAATGTTTTTTTATAATATTTTTTATCTTTACAAAAAATAATTCTAGCAACTTAAAAAAAAATTTAAAATCTGGTCATAAAATATATTAGTTTTACAAATGATACATCTCTTTATTCTTCACATAGGTTCTTAAAGGCTTTTATTTCAAAAGCTTTGATTTTTCACATAAAAAGGCTGGCATTCTGATTCCAATATCAACAACATAAGCATTGTCATAATTTAACATAGATATAGGGATGTTAAATTATGATTTATGGTGGTTTATTATTAAATTAATTTAAGAAATTAATAAAAATACCAAATAAATAATACATTATATAAATGAATATTAATAAAAAAGTAAAATATAAAATAAATATTTATAAAACAAATAAAGTAATAAATAAATAAATACTCATAAAATGAATAATAATTCTTCTTATTAAATAAATAATTTAATAAAATTAATTATTGTAATTATTATAGGTTTATTCTGCATGATAAAAAAACCTAAATCATTCAAATGGGTCTAAAGTTAATAACCTGATCGTAAAATTATTTTTAAAATAGAGTTTATATGAAAGGCAGTATATATTTCATTCACAGAAGGCCAGCGTATTCTGTTAAGTGATTGGTGGGTGGGTCTGTATGCAATGGCATGCTCAAATAATAATCCTCTGCCAAAACGGCTGCTGAATAATTCCATGTCTAAATATAACAAATCCATCAATGTTTAAAATGTTAATTTTGTTAAAACCTGTAGATGTACCGTTTATTTTGAAAGCCTCAGTTTAGGATAAAACATCGCGATTAATTAAGATATTTAAATCTTACATACTGGTACATAATTCAATCTTACATATTATATACTGGTAAGTATATACGTAACCGTACGTACCGGGTTCGTAACTGTACGTTTTTTGGGGTTTAACGAACAAAAATCGATCACAAGCGATATTGAGGGAAAGTGTTAGTATTTTTATGATTTTTTTCTCTTTGCATAATATTTTTCTAATTTTTGTAAGATTCTAACAAAATAATGGTTTATGGAGACGTTTTTGGACAGCATTATACAGTAAATGCCTGAATAAAAAAGATAGTCTAAACACACTATTATTAAAAATAGACTGTAAACAACGAATTTAACATGGAGGGTGACTGTTTTCCTAAAATTAATAAAATTAAAAAAAAATAAAAGTATAGCCCGAGTCAAATGACGTGACCCCAGTGTTACGTATCATAAGCCCAATGCTAAAATTGCCATAATGGACGGCCGAGGCCACTCTGTTTGTCTGGGGCTATAAGCTAGTTTTACAATGGTAAACTACAATGTCGGCTGACTTGACAAGCAGCGTCAAGAATCGATTTCATGTCAGACCAGTCAGATTCAAACACCTATTACAATGCTAAAAGCGTTGCTCTGAAACCGTTTCATCTTAGTAGACTTATTTGGCTAGTATTGTGAAAGACACTTTATTGTTTTAGAATGGTGGTTTTTTTACAATGGACTACAAATACTTAACCAATCTCCTTGTAAGTCCTACTTGCTGCATTTTAATTATGGAAAAGTGAAAAAGTCCCTGATTTTGAAAGGCCATGATGTTAATCAGAGTAAATCAAACCAAACGGACTAGTCAAAACTTAATATGTTATTGTTATCATATATTTAATTTCGTAAGGCGATTCTTTGCGTCAAAATTGTGGGCGCTTGGCAAGTCGTAGAAAGGTGGGAGAGGGCTCAAATTAAAGGTCTCTATTCCGTGATGGCGGGAAAAATACTGAATTTGCTTGAAGCTTACTAGAAAATGAGAAATAACGTAAAATATCTCCCATTTAAAAAGCATTGGGAGTTGCTTTGTTTACATAAAACATGTGATATTGTTATTTTATTTTAAACCATGTCCTAGATATTATCATATGGTAGATCTAAAAGCCAGTTTATAAAGGTAGATCTTACTATAGTAAATAAGAATTGTTTTATTTAAAACTTTCCCATATTAGGGGCTTATGCCCCTACAAGCCACTAGTATTTTTTTAACTTTCTTAAATTTTTCAATTATACTCAGGAAAAAATAGGTATTGTAATAAAGTATACCAAATTCGAAGTTGATCACTGAAGACGCTTTTTAAAAGTTTTAATTAATTATTGTAAGAAAACACGTTCGGATGAGGAAACTAGAAACCGGACACTCCGGGTTGCACACATTAATAAAATAAGTTTTTCTTTAACAATCGCACGAGAAGTCTCTAGAATTTACCCTAACCAAATCCCCCCTATCTATAGGGTAAAGTTCATAACTATCATAACCACAAACTCCAAAGCTACTGAACTCAACACCTCAAAAACTACTAACTTCCAAATTTCAAAGCTCAAACAATCAAACTGAACTCTACTTCTCCAAAGCTAGTAAACACCACATTTCCAACACAACGAAAAATACATCTCCACGACTACAGTCCCAGTCAAATGCCGTGGCCTAGCCACCCATAAGAAATGTTAATTTTTACATCGGGCTTCCGCACGGCCTGAACCACGTCGCCTGACTCGGACTATACTAATCCCCGCACTATTTACAGACTCACTAAAACTCCACATCTCCAAAGATATAGTCTGAGTCAGAAACCACCTATTCCGCCCATAATTCATAGGTACTAATTTTAATGCTGTGAAGCTCACGCACAGCTTATACCACACTTACTGGCCAGTACCCTATTGTAACTACTCAAACTCCACATCTCCAAAGCTACATTCCGAGTCAATTAATGTGGCCCAGTCCGCTCATAAATTATGTCATTTTACAACTAGGCTTACACAAAGGCCTGGGCCTTGTCATTTGACTCATACTGACCATGTTTTGATTTTGATTTTAGTATTTAGTGGCCATTTGCCATCACTGATCAGTAAAAAAAGTTTCACGACGTTACGAGATCTGAAATCTGATCCCGTCTTCGAATGGAATAGAACATACAAGATTAGTAACACACTTTTACGATAACCAGGACAAAAATCATAGCCAAAACAGAGAACTACAAACACAGTCACTACTACAATGATCTTGGTTCTTTTTCCACCTGAAGACGGGGTCAGATCCTGGATCCCGAAACGTCGCGAAACTCGTTTCATTACTAATCAGAGATGGCAAATGTCCGCAAAAATCAAAATCAAAATAAGTCGTGAAATTTTATTTTTTCTATGTGATTGAAAATGTCCCAAAAAAATCACCATCACCCAGGGCCGCCGAGAGGCCATGTCAGCCATGTCTGTAACTGAGGACCCGGGCCGGTTTTCAGGGAAAACAGAAATTTATTTTTTATTTGGGATTTTCAGGCCTTGGGCGGACATATACACCGTGAAATTTACAATCAGTGTTTGAAACTGACTACTCTAAGGTGATATGTTTTCACAATATAAAATCTTACTTTAAAAACTCCAACTTGTGATAGAACTACGCAAAGATAAACGCACATCAGTTTAATCTTTTGGCAGTTGCCTTTTTAAAAACAACTGTGATTTACGATCACGGGCCTAGGGGTAAAATAACGAGAGGATAACGTATCAAATCACGCGATTGGCCGCGCATTACCGGTCGCGGAAGAGTTGCGCAATTAGTGCAACTTGTTGGATTTCGCGAACGGCCGCGAAAAGGACAACCACACTTATTTACCAACAGCGGGTAAACGATAGGAGTAAAGCCATAGACATGAATATTGGGCGAAAAAAATCATGCGAATCTTCAAGTTACCGTGGAGTCATCGATTAAACGATGGGAGTAGCTTTGCGAAAGATTATATTTAACTCTTTTGTTTTGTAGATGGTAACCTAAAAAACCTTTTTACAGGGTGTTCAAAAAATGTGGAGCAATAATTTACGTAGTGATTCCTTGGGTCAAAATAAGCAAAAAAGTTTGTACAGTAGAGTCCCACAAACCCGGACTAATGTGGACCGAACGGAGTCCGGGTTTGTGAAAATTCTGAGTTATCGGGAAATGAGTAAAAATAAGAAAAATAAGAATAGTTTCTGTTATTTCTATAAGAAATCATTTATTCATTGCATAGTAAGAAATACAAAAACTTCATTATTAGTTACAAAAAAACTTAAAGAAAAACCAAAACTGTTTTATATGTGTCACACCGTGCTCTGGCCTTGAATCTCAGTGCACTTTATTGCTCTGGCATCCAGGCTTTCCGAGTTATCCAGAATTCCAGGTTATCGAAGTCCGGGTTTGCGAGACTCTACTGTATAAACATAGGTCCTAAACTGCTTCGTTTTCCGTCTGTGTGTCTGTTTATGATTTTTACATATTTAATCATATCTCACGAACCGCTTAACGTATAAACTCCAAACTTGGTACATGGATAACCAATATAAAGACTATTTTTCTACGGAGTATCAAATTTCTACTTTGTACCATTTCAAAATGGCGACTATTTTTTGTTTTCAAAGCTGAATAACGTGAAAACCGTAAATTTTAGAAAAACTATGAAAGTGACAAAAAAGTCGTGAAATTTAATCTTATTAACGATGATACTAAAATTATAACAATCGAACCACTAATAATGGAGAAATTTTAAATTTTCCGAATAAAAACATGCAAATATCAGACATAATGTCCTAAGGGACCATGTTTTTTGCAGAAAAGTTAAAGTTTCTCCGTTATTAGTGGTGCGATTATCATAATCTTAATATCAGTATTAATTGGATTAAATTCTGCAACTTTTTTTGTCTCTTCTACAATTTTTCTAAAGTTTATGGTTTTTAAGATATTTAGCTTTGAAAACAAAAAACAGTCGCCATTTTGAAATGGTAAAAAGTAGAAATTTAATACTTCTTACAAAAATAGTTCTTAATAGTGGTCACCCATATACCAAGTTTGAAGTTTATACATTAAGTGCTTCGTGAGATATGATTAAATATGTAAAAATCATGAACAGACAAACAGACGGAAAACGAAGCACTTTAGGACCTATGTTTATATAAACGTTTTTGCTTACTTTGACCCAAGGAATCACTACGTAAATTATTGCCCCACATTTTTTGAACACCCTGTATATGCCTCACTCGAAGCCTAAAAAATAAGGACAATTTGCCTCTTAGTTATTAACAATTTCTGGAGTTCTCCTGTATGTTTTTATGTCTCTAGACTGCCTAAGAACGCAAGTTTACAGTTCTAATTTTACAAATCTTCCGGAGGGGGCCGGACATTGGCTCCGCTTCAGGGGCTCGCGATGTTAGCACACTTGGGGCCCAGCTTGGCTCTCGGCGGCCCTGCATCACCAACAGTGAATTTCAAACAAAATATACCGACAACCACACCGCATTCCCAGCAGACTCACCCGTCACCAGGCCGGTGGCCACCCCCGCCGCCGTCACCAGAAGGAACAGGTTGTCCTGGAGCCACCGCCGCAGCCGCGACCCCGACCGCTCGCTGCACGTGGACATCTTGTCGAGCCGGTGGGGCGGAGCCCTGGGCAGCGACATCGTCAGGACCGCAGGAGGTCAGGAGGTCACAGGGGTTCGAGGGTGTATTTATAGGTTGGGTTCTACAGGGGGTTACGGCTCACAAGAGGCGAGTTGTCTGGGTGGATGTTGGAAAGTCTGCGGTTAGAATTTACCCAGCGAATGAAAGACTTTCTGGTTGCGTCCCTCCTCTTGTGTAAAAATGTTTTTTCTTTTCCGGATGTTGTAGAAAGTCTATTAATATTTGTATAAAATAATACAAGTGGGGTTACAGTTAAAGCACACACTCAAAAGTAGTCACTGTTTTAGGTGTAGCAATCTTTGTTACTCTATGAATGAAAGACTCTCTGGTTGTGTCTTTTGTGTAAAAAATGTATTTTCTTTACCGTGTGTTGAAGAAAGTCTATTAATATTTTAATGACATACAAGTGGGGTTACAGTTACAGCACACACTCAAAAGGGGTCACTGTTTTAGGTGTAGTAAATTTCTAATAGTTTAAATTAAATATTTGATATAGTGTATTAACATTACTGCTTACAAAAGTATTATTCCCTCTCAAAGTGTTTTTATAAAAGCGTACTATATTTATTACAAAAATGATAAAATTATAATATACTATAATATACAATTGTCATTAAATTATCAGTGACTATTTGAAGAACCGTATATCATTTGGACGATTAATAATTTAACAATCGAAAGTACTTTGGTGCGATTGTAACATATTTTTCAACCTGGATCAAAAATGATTGACGCGCAGGTGTTGATAGCACTCTCTAGGTTTCCATTGAATAGAGCTTATCAAGTTCTAATCAATCTTGTTATGGTCGGCTTGAATGAGATTTAAAACATAACCTCAAAAGGATACGTTGATAACGAAACGTAAGACATAACGTTTAATATTTAATAACTATTTTAATATTTATAATCACTACTTGGTTAAATAGCAAACTTGCAATAACACTATAAAAGTTAAATATATATATCCATATGTTTATATAACAAATTGACAATTCTTCACTGGTTATCACAGAAAATAACTTAAACAATGCATAAAATTTGCAGTTCTTTTCAACAATTTGGCGAATTACAACGCACTATAGTGAGGATAACAACAATACAGTCAGCTGATTCAATTGAAACACTGGTCCCTGCATCACCAACTACTGAACCGCCCCGAATGCCCGCTAGCACCTAACTGAGGGGGTGATTTGGTTTGGGGTGGTTTTCTGGGTTTCCCGCCCTGTTTCCCACCCGTATCGACCTACCCCTCTTCTACCCCTCACTCAAACCATGACCATTTCTCATCTCTCGTTGTGTATCCAATGTCATGGTCGTTAACGCCAGGAATCGAGTAACACTGTAACGTTTATCCGCTCAGAAAACATTTGGGTAATATTTTGGTGTCAGTTTGATCGTGTTCGAAAAGCGATAAAAAACAGGGTATTTTTGTGTCAATTTGATCGTGGCCGGGAAGCGGTAAAGGATTGATATCGGGATCCATGTAGTCTTTATTTTAAAAAAACGAAAACGTGACAGTTAACTGATTGAAATTTAACAAAAGATGTAATGAATTTGTAAAACAAAACGTGTAATCAAGTTTTACAAGACATTTTATGCAGTTAGGCCTACAACAAAAATATAGTTAAAGAAGAAGAAAAATTAACTAATGAAGATTTTTTTGGTTTGCACAAAAGAACCTTTTAACCATCACTATTTAATTATTTTTATGTGTTTTTAGCATTTTTTCAAAACACAACTATAATGTTGCATCATATAATTTGTTATTTGTTGTTGATCAGTATAAGTAATAATAGTTAACGGAAAACAAAAATATAGTTACATATACAATGAAAATAATTTAACACATATTGGATTATAATTTAGTTATAAATTGCAACTACTTAATCCCAATTCAACTGTATTCGCAGCACAATATAAAGTTCTGGCCAAAGCATTAGGCGGGTGGCGAAAAATGGAAACTCCAGCTGTGCGAATGACTTGATGTTAGAGACTTCTCCGCTCCTTTACACATTTTAGTTGAACATTTTTCCAACAGTTAGAAGCACTTTTTGGGGTATGAATTAACCAATTTATAGTTATGGGGAATAAACTGTTATAGTAAATTCAAAGCGCGTAAACACATAACTGATCGGCATCGAGCGCTAAATATGACTTTTAAAAAGCTTAAGTTCTTTAGATAAAATTTCAACAAATAAATTAGTAATTAGGAAAAAATCTGGAAAAATATCACATTTAAGTGATCAGCTGATTTTGTTTACGTTAACAAACAAAATCAAAGAGCATCAACAAAGAGCAAAACTGTCTACAACAGCACCAGATTGGCAATGTTTAGCCAAACAACATACTTTGAACGCCAGCAGCGCACTCACCCACCCGCCT
Source organism: Flexamia atlantica (assembly GCA_035578135.1). Lineage (NCBI taxonomy): Eukaryota > Metazoa > Arthropoda > Insecta > Hemiptera > Cicadellidae > Flexamia > Flexamia atlantica. The sequence goes on along the minus strand of JAQJVK010000003.1, from coordinate 12,123,586 downwards.
AATGCTGTGGCCAGAACTGTATTAAAGTCGATTCTCTTCCCCAAACAATGAATGCATCACCTGCAAATGAACCGCCTTGGGTCAGGTCGACAAACCGACGCCGCAGCGAATGGTTGTGGTTATCTAATCTAATTGAAAGTGACGGATTATGGTAAAAATTGATAAAAAATCCACCAACTACCTTATTTTCTTTATCTTACTCAATAGGTACTGTGCAATTTAATAAGAGAGTCCGGAGAAATAGGCAAGGTAAACACCAAGACCTCTACTTGTCACGACACGACTTCTCGTTCATTTTTTTTAGAAATCACCTATTTATTTTAAAACTCCCTTACTTGTCCAATATTTTTTTTTAAGTTTAAAAACTTTTAAAGGGTGATCTTAAAATAGATACGACATTCTTAGGTTCTTCGCTAAGCTCTTCTTCCGTAGCAGGTAGAGGGTAAACTGACTAATACCCAAAATCAATAATTGCAATGTTTAGCCATTTCAAACACGGAACTTGGAACCTATTTATTCCCGGTGATGTTAGAGACTTCTCCGCTCCTTTACACATTTTAGTTGAACATTTTTCCAACAGTTAGAAGCACTTTTTGGGGTATGAATTAACCAATTTATAGTTATGGGGAATAAACTGTTATAGTAAATTCAAAGCGCGTAAACACATAACTGATCGGCATCGAGCGCTAAATATGACTTTTAAAAAGCTTAAGTTCTTTAGATAAAATTTCAACAAATAAATTAGTAATTAGGAAAAAATCTGGAAAAATATCACATTTAAGTGATCAGCTGATTTTGTTTACGTTAACAAACAAAATCAAAGAGCATCAACAAAGAGCAAAACTGTCTACAACAGCACCAGATTGGCAATGTTTAGCCAAACAACATACTTTGAACGCCAGCAGCGCACTCACCCACCCGCCTAATGCTGTGGCCAGAACTGTATTAAAGTCGATTCTCTTCCCCAAACAATGAATGCATCACCTGCAAATGAACCGCCTTGGGTCAGGTCGACAAACCGACGCCGCAGCGAATGGTTGTGGTTATCTAATCTAATTGAAAGTGACGGATTATGGTAAAAATTGATAAAAAATCCACCAACTACCTTATTTTCTTTATCTTACTCAATAGGTACTGTGCAATTTAATAAGAGAGTCCGGAGAAATAGGCAAGGTAAACACCAAGACCTCTACTTGTCACGACACGACTTCTCGTTCATTTTTTTTAGAAATCACCTATTTATTTTAAAACTCCCTTACTTGTCCAATATTTTTTTTTTAAGTTTAAAAACTTTTAAAGGGTGATCTTAAAATAGATACGACATTCTTAGGTTCTTCGCTAAGCTCTTCTTCCGTAGCAGGTAGAGGGTAAACTGACTAATACCCAAAATCAATAATTGCAATGTTTAGCCATTTCAAACACGGAACTTGGAACCTATTTATTCCCGGTAGTTTGTTTACTCTGCTTCGACTAATGCCTGAATCAAATGATGTGGTCCAAGTCTACCTATAAGATTATATGTTCATTTTAGCATTGACTTACACACAACATTGGACTCGTCATCTGACGTGGACTATATTCTCGGTTTTCTATTTATAGGCCGATTCAAATCATAAGGCCCAAATCGTTCATAAGACTAATGTTAATTTTAGCATCGGGCTTGTGGACGGCGTGGGCCTTATGATTTGATTTGAACTATACTTCGCGCCGATGGGAAAGTGCCAATTACTGTATGCAAACAAGGTGTAGGTCGACGCCCTTATGTAAGCAGATTGAAACTCCTTTTACCAAGCGATGAATAAAGCACCGTATCGATACTGTCATAAGTGTTAAGTCGGTTTTTACTTAAATATATTTTCATAATGGACGTGAAGGAGCTAAAGAAAAAATACGTAAGGTCATCGACTTCAGGGCTTTAGTTAGCAAAATAAATATTTTCCCGAAACGCCAATGAATTAATTAACAGTAATGATAATTGGGAGCATTAGTGCTTGAAATGAAAATTTTTTTAAAAGATCTTTACATTAAGGTGAAACTTGTTGATAAGAAAACAACTCCTTGATTAAGATTGTTTGTGCTGATGCCATCTCGTTAATTTTAGTTGGTAATGAAGTTAATTGAATGATTTTAAATTTGATGTTATAAATTGAAGTAAAAACAGTGCAAGTTGAATAGTGTTGAATTTAATTACACATACAAGAGTCTCAGTAACGCAAAAAATGAGTAATAACAGTTCTGACTAAACAATTTATAGGAAAGTACCTGGTGGACCGAGCCTTGCTCGGTATTATTTTATATTTAACACTTCATCCGCTAACTATAAAAAACTTGATAATAATTATAAATACACTTTTACTTTCTCCCCCCTATACAATGTATATGGAGAAAGTATTGTTTCGTCAAAATATACGAATTTGAGTTTTTAGTGGATATATTCATTTAATGCTCCCTGAATCCAAAAAAGTGGTTTTTGGAGTGGTGTCTGTCTGTGTGTGTGGATGTATGTGTGTATGTGTGTGCGGATGTAAACAGAGCTAGACACGACACCATTGGTCCGATTTTCATGAAATTTGGCATGTAGGTATAAAGCCGTGGTATCTCCAGGCGTTTTTTTTCTTTTTTTCGAATTTTTGATTTTTAAGGGTATTTACCCCATAAAACCCCATAAAAAACGACAAAAATCCAAATTTCTCAAAAACGGCTCTAACGATTTTGATAAAACTTTCATGGTTTTTAGTCCTAAAGATGACAAATGAAATGACACCACCCGCATATTCTGTAAAAATTCAGGTTCAGAAGTTATAGGTGTTAAAAAATTCATATTTTTGAAATTTCACAAAATCTGTAACTTCTAAAGAAAATATACTTGCAACCATAAAATTTCGCTTGAAAATCTAAATAATCTAGTACTTTGAATCATTAGTCTACGTCAACTGGTTGCGGAGATAATTGATATTTTAGTTTGGCAGTAAACGCAGTACGTTGTCCAATGTTATTCTTATGGCAAATATTTAAAAACCAATATCTCCGTTATTTACGAACCAATTTTGATAAAATTTGGTTTGTATTTATGTGATAATTAATTGTTAATAAGTTTTATTTCATTGTATAAAGTTTCTAATTTTAAATGACTGAGGGAGAAAGTACATGTCAGTTTCCTGATATCGTTTATTTTATTACCCTATGCAATTTTTATCCCACCCGCTGTATTTCTTCCACTGCAGATTACTGTAGTTTGCAAACAGCTGTTATTATTACTTTACTTAAAAAAACTAACTTACTTACTTACTTTACTTAAAATGTTAGTATTAACATTTTAATTCAGCAATATATTTAATTTTCTACAATGTTATAATGAAACTTAATAAATAATTTAACTTGGTTAACGTATATGTGCTAACAAATGTTATAACAGGCCTCTGGACTCTAGAAAATATCAAACTATCCATCCTCTCTACTGATAATAAGGGCCATTTATTTCATAAGTAGGCCTAAAATATAAATAAGAACTCTATGGATTTTTTAGGCTTGACAACCTAGACTAAATAACACAGATTTAACATTCGGTCTATTCATTGATAACACGTGGTTTCTAAAGAGAGATAAGTCATGACTTGGCATTGTTCGAAGGTAACAGTCAGCTGATTTATTGAAACATATTGTTGACGCAAATCGGTTACAGCTGTTTCAGTTGGTTTGCCAGCTGGAATCCGAAGCATTGTCAATTACTGGCCCAGCGCTATTAATGAGTGTTGGATTTTACCAAGGCCTAAATAAAAGTGTCCAATAAAATGAAAAAGCCAAATTGAAACTATCAATGTTTTTTAACTGATTAATCTTTAGGTAATTTTATGTTTGGAAACTTCATATGTTTGGCTACTTAGCTGAACCTATCTTCTTTATTATATATAGAACAGAATAAGAATAAGAAATGCATTGCATTATTGTAGGTAGTCGGTATATCGATAACGGTTGAGTTAAATCAAAAATATCAAAGAATTAAAGTGCCTTAAAATATGATATTAGTTTCGATTCGATCATAGAAATAGTTTTAATCGAGATTCATTCATGGAAATAAATAATTTTGAATAGTTTTGTACTCCATGAAGATAGCATGGGATGGCACGGTTAAAATGGGCGCAATGCATTTCAAATGGGGAAAATCTAACTTTAATTAAATAAAATATCTCCTTAACAACTGGGATTAGGGAAAAATGTCAAAGAGTAATAAGTTCTTAAAATTAAGCGTAGAATCCATAAAATACAGGGTGATCATACGAAAATCAAAGTTGTTCGCCATATTGGAAAATTATGGTCATATAGAAGAAAATGGAATGCGTATTTTTAAATATCATAAAAAAGTAAGTGAAGTCTCCCATTCAAAGTTTTCTCGAAATCCAATAGTTTCTGCGACCAATGGTGGCACAGTTAAGTTGGAGACCCTGTACAGAATATGTGTAATATATCAGAAAACATATAATATTAACAATCTATAACTTAAGTGATCTTAGTTTTAGTTAATTACAACTTATTAAACTTAAGTAGATTAGCCATGTTACTTAGGTTTACGAAAAACCGTAAAGGGGTTGCAGAAACAAGTTGGCAACTAAGGAAGATAAATTAAAATGTTTTATTAGAAAAGGATGCACAAAAAACATAAACACAATGGACAGAATAGCAAAGAAAATACAAGAATGATTGAGTATACGGAATAAATTATTTTAGAATGCTTTGCGTGATTCTTTTGATCGATTCATGAGTAAATTTGATTTTGTGATAGTGATGAGTAACCAAAACAATGTCGATGGAGAAACTTCTTTCACATAATGTAACGTACCGGAAATATATACAATCGCAATTACATTTCAACGTAAAAAAGACTTTCGAAATATTTTACTGATGCGAATCATGCAACGAAATCCTCGAACGTGTTTAAAACACTGAATTTAAATTTAATTTCTAAGGATGAACAAAGTTCATTATTTTTGGGATCGCAGACATACTGTAAATGGAAATTCCATTAACTTTGAACCTTTCCTGGGTGACTCAGAGGGTAGTCCTGACCTAAATACGCGACCAAGAGCGGGAACCGTCACATTCGAGCGAATGGCTTCTCGCATATTCCTGAAGTTAAAGGCATTTCCACGGTGGTTCAATGTCCCACACATATGGGAAGCCCTCTCTGCCGTCAACAATGATACGGTTCCCAACACATTATCTCTTCATGTGCGCACCCTATGGTTAATAACATCCCGAAAAGCGTTTCATTTCCTGGAAGAGATCCGTATTGAGTTTTAGAGGCCATAAATTAGGTTTACCAATCCAAATTGAAAAAGTTTCTTATATTAATATATTGTTATTTACCAAAATATTCCAGAATAGTTGTCTGTTAGTTTTTAAAATATTATAAATGGTTTTCTGCGGTTAAATCATTGACTTTACATCTCTTAGAGATATAAAGTCAATGGTTAATTAAAGACTTGACGTAGTTCACTCAAATCTCCACTAGAAGCGCTGGTAGACCTACCGCTGTACTGAAAATGCCACACTGGACGGGGTTTCCTGGTCGTGAAGCAAAATTATATGACTTTAATGGATACTGCTAAACCGTGTGAGTGATAACTGCTCAACAACAGCGGGAGGAACCACCCAGAATGGCATTACCGTACCCAAATCCATTCCTTACAGTAAATTGTGCTGCGTTACCGACGCGCTGTAGTAGCTCTCTTATAATCCGCAAGGCTACGCTGCTGTTCAGCCAGTGATGAAATAAAATTAAAATAAAACAAATAAAGCACAAATAAATAGGTAATTACATAATATCTAAGATATATATACTAATTTTAATAAAGCAACCTGCAATGGGTTGAAAAAACTAATTATTCCTTTTTTACACCAGTAATTGGTACTTAGCTTTGTTGGTTCTCGTAAGGTTAAGAGAAAAAACTATCATACTAGAGCCATTGACTATGCTAGAGCACTCACTACAACCGTTAAGTTAGATGTTATTCGATTTCCTTGATACGTCGTTATTCTGAAAGGGTCCGTCGGAGTGGAGCGTACGGACCCTAAAAAACTCTATTCGAACCTTGTTATTAATAATAAATTGTAACGTCTAACTTATACAATTGTGTTGTTCAGAATGCAAGACACGATAAATAATGTAATGAAGTGCAACAAGCTATTTAAAATCCTCTTTTTCAGACCGTAATTTTCATAAGGCAAATAATTAAACGACTGATCACAAATGATACATGCTATCGATGGGCTAACTTTAGAATCCGTCTCCACCGTTAAAATTGAAGTTAAGTCGATATTTTTCGATTTCATATAAATAATCGATTTCCTTTAAAAACCTATGTTTTATTGTTAAAATGTTATACTTATTTAAAATAAACTATTTTAATGTTTTAATCGTTTATAAAAATGTCGGTTTCAGTTAGTTCTATCCTATTATTTCAATGAGAAACTGACAAACCTAGAGTCAGTCAGTCGTCATGGATTGCAAAACTTTGCTTCCTTAACTAATTCAGTTACATGTGGTCACAGTCTAAGAAAAGTGGTACTACGATGATTCTAGGAATGAAACTGATAGAAATAAAGAAAATATTTAACATTGTAATCAATGTGGAAGTAGGTAAATAGGTAGGCCTATATGGTTCGAAAATGGTGGAGCTATAAGATTACTGAATTGCTGGTAAATAACGAACCTATAGCATTTAATCAGCAGCATGCGTTACCTGGTTCAACAATTCCAGTTTTCAATTTCGTATACGATATAATAGACGGATTAACGTGTTCGACTCGTACCTAGGCAATTTTATGCATCGTTGGTACGTTGGTATTGAAGTGTCGTGCAAAGTGCATTTTCTCAATTTTTAGATTTTTAACGTTTTATATCGAAATGTTTTTGTTAACATAATCGCGATTGTAAATATCGAAAAAATATCGATTTTTAACCTCGATTGGCAAACTACAGCCATCTAGGAAGAATACAGCGTAAAGATTGCATGGAGTAATAAAAAAATGTTTTTATTTATCAATTTTATGACACTGAAATATCTGATAGTAATTGGATGAACTGGTAAATATGAAATAATACCGAGCAAGGCTCGGCCCACCAGGTACTCTAAGTGACGGCTGATCGTCGTTGTATGCATTTTCATTCATTGATCTCCCACTCCAATTCCACTATCAACTACTGTCGCTTATCAATAAATAACATTGCAACGGGACAACTTTCGGCACCCACATGGTGCACCACACCGATTTTATGTGTTCACAGCCGCGCACTTTCCAATCCTGTTTCGTATGCAGTTTATTCTTTTTATCTCAAAAAAGATAATATTAATAAAACGAGTTAATCTTCTTAAAAAATGATCTACAATATAGTCAATATTCAAACGATTAATTATCATATTTTGAATGTTTAATAACAATTTTTATGATTGAACAGTCCGAATTGTTTCATCGGTCCCTTGAGTTTTGAACTATCCAGGACTCTTTGTAACGAAAAATAGATTGAATACTTAATTAGCGCTAAACTAGTCTTAGATATTTAAAAAAATTATAAAACTAATGATAGCGACCCTGGCCATACATAATAGCAAGGAAATGCCCTGTTTCACAGACAACATAGAAATTCTGTATGTTCTTTCTGCCTATACTGTCGGCAATATGAAACTGTTTGAATTTAACTGCATTTAACTTTCTACCGTTTACTCTGAACTGATGGCAATGCAAAAAGAGACAATCACATCTATATACTTAATACAATAAGGTTTTTTTTTCTGTTATATCCCTTTTTCAGGCGTCCTACTCAACCGATTTTCACGATTGAGGTGTCATTTTAAAGCTTATAATGTAGAACACCTGCGACAGACAGTTAAAATCAATGTATACAGAACCCTCTGTATACATTGGTTAAAATAGGTATTTCTTTTTCGGCTTCGACCCCCAAGCCTTTGATTTATTTGTAGAGGGCGCTTTCAACGCTCAAGCGCTGAACAACTTGCGTTAAAACGGTTTTAAAATGTGATTTTAATTTAACAGCTGATTACCTTCAGATGGATTTGTAACCTATATAAGTCAGATTGTAAATAAAAATAAATAGTCTGCAACAAACGTTTATCAAGATTTGATGATGAAAAATAATTCTTATATCAACATTAGTTTTTATCTAATTGAGGAGAGAGAGGCAAAGAGTAAACCGATTCAATTAGATTAGGGAAAAACATAATATGCCTTCGACGAGAACCGAGAACTGCCGAGAGACGAGGGACACTGCATCACCTATCTACTTGCAGCGACTTGCGATGATGTACGCAGTTCTAATGGTATGAATACGTGAAGAAAAACCTCCGGTAAACTACTGTTGTGCCAGAAGACAAATTACTACAGGTACATAGTGTGGTGAACAATGTGTGTGTTTTGTTCAGCTAAGCTTTTATTTATTTAGGTGAGACCTTTAAATTTCACTTGAAATGTTTACTTGATTAGTAACGGCGATTTTAAAACGTTATAAAATTTCTTCAAATCGTAGGTGAGTTTCTCACAAACGGAAATAATATTAAAATGCACAATTTGCGCATGGGGCCCCTAGTTCGTCTTAATTTTCTTTATATTATACTGTATTTGTCCACTTATAATATAATATGAGAACTCATTAAACAAAATACCAACTAAAATACCTCAATTAAGAAAATTTCGTATTTTACCTTTTTTAACCAAGGCTAAACAATTTCGATATGCGTCGCTCTGAGAGGGGTGAGGGAAGGAGAATAGGGAATTTCTAGCCATTGTTAGTTTAAAAAATTGAAATGAAATTGAATGTAAATTGCACAATAATTCAGGTTAAACCAAAACTTTATTTGCATATTTTGCAGTAATTTTAAAACCAAATTTGAACGGCTGTAATACTCTAATCTACTTAAACGATAATCAAATTTCTCTACTCTTACTACTCTCAGCTCTTGAATCCCCTAAACCCTCTATGGTAAACAACATACAGTACAACTGGCCTAAGTAAATATAATTTTAGTGTAAATAAATAACGTTCAAGTGCTGTAAAATGGTATCCTACTATTCAATTTTAATAAATTAAGCTAAGCTTTAACTAATCAAGGTTAAGCTTCAATTCCAAACTAAAAAAAATAAACGCACGGTTCATGACACTTTAACATCCAGCAACTACGTAGGGCAATTTTGGAATTCCAAATTCCCTAACTCTCAAGGTCACTAAGGGGGTGTGACCAAAAATAATTGTTCACATCTGAATGATTTCACTTCAATTCAGATTCAATAGTTCAGAAATTCAAGATAAACAGTTGGGAAATTCAGGTGTCCTCCCCCCCCCTAGAATTTTTCGGTGTGCCACTGAATGAAAGACCAGCGGTACTACAGTTAAGTATGCATTTAAAGAGGAGCTGAAATGTCAGCAGAATGAGATGTGACGACAGTTACAACCTCACAAATGGACCTCGTTTGTATTCCACGTCGCGGGCCGGCCGTATATTTAGCGCACGACAGAAGAACAGCGCCACCAACCCGGAAACTTTGCGGTAATAATCTGATTAAATATCTTTATCGAAATTTTTTAACTTCAAAGTTGAAATCAAAACCCATAAGCTTACATATTTTAGAAATATGGAATGTACAAATCAAATGTTTTTTTCTAAATAAAATTATGTCAATTGTTTCATTCGTTTACATCCGCACAATTAACATATGATAATTTTTTATTGGTTGCCACCTTTTAGAAATAAACTTCCAAACTTTTTGACTGTCTTTTCTAATACATCGAAAGTGATTGAAAATTTACAAATAAAATCACAACTTTTTCAAATACCCATAATTTAAATAAAAGGAAAACAACTACAAAAATACTAATTCCTCTAATTATCTAGCTGCTGTCAATAATAAAAAAAATTATATAGCTGCTGTCTAGCCCGTTCTAAAAATAACACAAAAAGCACTCCTGAAAGTTTCTTCTACTTACGGTAGTGTCGTGGACGGCCGACAGAACGCGCTCTAGGCCTGAGCCACGTGCGGGCAGAATTAGAATTGGCAAAGTTTTGCAGCGAAAGTCGCGACGACCGGGAAAATCGGCGAACGCATCAATTGACGGCGAAATGCCGACTGGCGGCGGCGGCGACAAACCTGATAAAGTTGGGCCGGGTCCGGACTTCGCGCCGCGCGCCGCGGCGCCAAACTGGCTAAGTGTGGAGTGGTTGGGGGGGGGGGTTATAATAAAATTATAAAATTAACCATGGACAAAGGGAGAAAGTGTGTGTCAAATTTATGATATCATTTATTTTAAGTATGCATCTAGTAGGCCTATTATGGGCTATTTAACTGTTTTAACAATGGCGTGTAAGATATTTTTCGTTATACTGCTTCAAAAACAGATGTTTTTAATGCATGTTTTCCGGACCTAAATACACTCTTTTTATTCCTAGGAATTAAAAGCTGATGTACTTGATACCAGCTGACTCTTTATAGTCCTAGGACTATAAAAGTCAAAAAGTGCCGAGTACGTCGTAATAATCGAACAATATTCATTCGATTACAAATAATCGAAACATTCATCGTTATTATCGAAACATTCATTGTTGTCAGTTCAATCAATTTGTGAAACTCGCTCATTTCACCAATCGATTATTACATGCGTTCGATACGTCGATAGTTGTTCATTGTTGTCAGTCTACCCTAACACAAATGAAACAGACAATCAGCTGATTGCTTCAAATAGCAAGAACAAGACGGTGGCATCTTTTGAAGGCATCTTTAAAGGCAAACAAGCTGTAACATTTTGGTTTTCTTAAGTAGTTTACGTATTGTATTGAGCAATATAACGAAAAATATAGTTCATCACACGGACCTAAAGCTGCTTTTCGTTACTCGGTCATTTTTCAACCTCGGCTTACAGCCTCGGTTGTAAAACTTGACGTTGTACGAAAAGCGTCACTTTAGGTCCTTGTAATGAAATATACTATTATTTTACCAAATACTCATATTAAAAGATTTTTTTGCAACTTTACTAATCCCATCGTTTATTGATGCATTCGTATTTATGCAAAAATAATGTGCTAGAGATAGTGAGGTCTAAGAAGAAGCTTGAGTTTGAAGTTTTAACAGAGGAGGGGAAGAAATCATTGATGACGTGGAAGTAAAAAAAGCCATGTGATTACGCTACTAGTCTGGTAGATAAAAAATACTAAACTAAAACAAAAATGTGGGTTGATATTAGAAACAATGTTTTGCTCTTTAAAAAACAATCAATAAACAGGTGACATGTTTTTTGTTGGGCATGTAACACATGACTGACACAAGAAATTCGTTGTTGAATCAATTGATATGTAAATATTCATTTCCCCTTCTGGAAAAATCCAAGTTCATCTGGGTTTGTTTGTAAACACCCAAGCTTCTTCTTAGACCTCACTACCTTCTAATCAAGAATTTATTTATGTAAGTTGTGTTAACGTTAAAAATTCCTCATAGTAATAGTATATTGCATTACTAGTCCGGGAACTTGATATTATAAAAGTTTCAATTCTTTAACAGACTTGAAGTTGATATTTTTAAAGACAAGGTTCGACATTGATATCAACGAGTGTCGTTCTCGTTCAGTTAACGTCGACAGCCAGACGGTTCCGGTAAACAACTGTTTCCGGGACTAAATACACGCACAGGAAGTTCGTTAAAAAAGAGTTGTTTGACGTAAAATATTTCGTTGCAACTTTACTAATCCTATCAATTATTGATCCAGCTTATTTATTTAAAAATTAAGGATGTGAATATCCGGTTTATCATTTTTTCATTCTTATCAAAAACTTACTGAAGTGCGATTCTTTATGTCGTTCTTTGCACATTTGGCGCCCGCTAGTGTCTGTACGCAACCGCAGCGCACACTCGTACTGCAGAGGTGTATTCCAAAGGTTGCAGGAGCGTATTTTATTCTTTAAACGCAAGTAACTATGTTTTTTTTAGTTCCTACTTGCGTTAATAACTAAAAACGCAATCAATAAGACGCTTATATACTTGAAAAAATTCAATTTTAATTATTTAATTAAAATTATTGAAATCATATCTTTAATAATTGAAATTAAAATCTCTATTAAGTTTTGGATTTTTCATTCGGTTACGTAAACCGCAAGGGTAAAAAATAACCTAAGTAATAAAATGTCATAGTAGGCTATTAGTATATCTTTCATTTTATTTTTCCTCGGATAAAACGTTTTATTTTCATTCGATTGACGAATCAATTTATTATTTTTACAACAGAAAACACAGTGGAAAGAACCTCTGAGCAGGAAAACTGCCAAAATGAATACAAAAGTTGAACTTACGGGAGAGCTCTTAGGCTTATGAGTAGACAAAATGAAGAGTAAATAAATAAAGAAGTATCGATATTCTGGTTCCGATATATCGATAAATACCCCCCGTTGCAGCAGACCTGCATACTCAGCGAATTTCAAATGCAAAACAACATTTCAATCCAACTTAGCGTGATCTGATATGTTTTTGTAAGCCCCATAAGAATAACATGGGGAAAGAGTATATGCATGTTTGCTTCTACGGGAAGGCCTATATTTAAACTGGGTGGTTTTAATTCAATAATTAGTTAATAGGAACTACAAGAAGCTATTTACCTAGTTTTATCAAGATTTGTTCAGAAATAAGCGAGATATAGAATTTTAATTATTTCCCATAAGGTTAACATTGGGACAACGTACTGTGTTTACCACTTTCAATATCTCGGTAACCAATGGACATAGAGCAGTGATTCAAGATACTAAATTGTTTGTTTTTTGAGCTGAATTGAATGGTGGCAACAAAAATTGGATTATTTTTAATTTTCTATGTGAAAAACTCAAAAACCCCATTTTTGGGGGGTTTATCCCCCTTTACCCCCTCTTCCGGTAGTCCGATCGGGCTGGTTTACGAACTCGTCCGAATAATTACTACTTTACACGTCCAAATTTCATGAAGATCGAACCATTTTTACGAGAGTTATCGTGCTTAATATATATTTATGAAGATGAACGAATAGTGTTTTTTGCCTCTGGGTGCCCCAAAACGAAAAGTTATCATGGTCTCGGGCTTAGGTCTTACCATGAGTACGGTAACAGCTCCTTCCCTATAGGGGAAATTCGCTAAAAGCATTTTTCATTTTGGTTTCGACATCATATCCTTGTTGATAACGTTTCTGGTCCAACACACTGAAGATGCAATGAAGAGTGAAGGCTTTTCCACGGTCGTCTTCACAAGATGGTACAACTGGCGCCAATTCTTGCGGCCCACGCCGTCCATAAGCCCAATGCTATAATTAACATTAGTCTTAAAGACGGTATGGACCGCAAGAATTGGCGCTAGTTATAACTTGAAGTCTTCTGGGATGGACCGCGTGCTGTTGACGAGTTTCAATGCCGACGAAGATGCCTAAAAAATAGGCCTAATCTTAAAACATTGTCAGTTACAATCAAAATTTCAAGTTAAGCTAATTTTCTAGAGAGTAGTGTTTTTGACATTTTTATGTTACAAACATTTTTATTTTCATGAACAATATTATTCTGCATTCTGCGTTTTCAAACGAGACAACTCTTCCCAAGTGAGCTTAGGAAATTCCGAGTTCTGAGGTGAGAGCCTTGATTATACAAATAGAGTTATTACACTTTTTTTTATAAAATTTGTCTTCTTATTTCCCAGATGTATAAATTCTTTTCCTACTTTGGAAATAACCGATGTTTTGCTTCCTATAACCATTGAATATAATGTACTGATAATACAAGTTCCAATTCTATGAAAGACTGTTTATTGATATTCCAAGGTTCAATAATGATTTCATCCTCGGACCATTCATTTGATCAAGGATTAGATATACGTCGCGGGTACGCTTTTGTCCTTTAGAGGACTTAAAAAACCTACTCATATGTATCGCACACGAGCAGTAGATAACACATGTAACGGTTTTACAGGTTTACATTAGCATCATTGAAATGATTACGGTACCAGTCTGTAAAGCTGATTAATAATTTTCCGAGATGTAAATTATTAATTTGCACCCAAACTCTTATTAAACAATGTATCGTATTCATAAAAATAATCATGACAACCCTCTTGACTTATGTACTCATATTTATAGATAAAAATCTAACTTTATGAAGTTTGATTATTTATTGCCCTAAAACAATGCAATAAAATGTTTTTATTTGTAGTGGCTCATTCTGCGGGGGGAACTATGAACTACAGCACAAACTGCTTTATCGACTACAAGCTATCATATTAACTGCAATGCCGACCTTTGCTTGCTAATTTCGAATTATCCAGTGTGTAAAAAAAGTCCGTCCCCCCCCCCCCTCTTTATTTTTTTGTTTATTAAGACAAACAATTAACCTTTGGGGAATAATACTAACTTAACCCAAATTATTTTTTGACGTTACCAAAAATTTTGAGTGTCCCCCAAAAATGGGGGATTTTGGGGGCAACTCAAAATTTTCAAATGCAAACCCCTTTTGAGTGACCCCTCATTTTAAAGAGCTTTAAAAAACTAGTCGAATGGTGAAAGTTGGAGATCTCTAACATGTTTCTGTCCAAATTGACAGCTTGTCAAAATTTTGAATACAACACATCCTTGAAACCTGGCGTCTAGGACGTTTGGAGTTTTAATTCCCCTGTGGTGACTTAAAAATGAAACGACCCTGGGAAAAATGTTATTAAATGAAAAAGTAGTCTCTTTTGATGATATTTAAAATTTTGAGTGTCCCCCCAAAAAATGGGGGATTTTGGAGGCAACTCAAAATTTTCAAATGCAAACCCCTATCGAGTGACCCCTCATTTTAAAGAGCTTTTAAAAAATAGGTGAATGGTGGAGGCTGGAGGTTGCTAACGTGTTTCTATCAAAATTGGCAGCCTTTTAAAGCTTTGAATATGACTCCTTGAAACTTTGACAAGCTGCCAATTTTGATAGAAACACGATAGCGACCTCCAACCTCCACCATTTGCCTATTTCTTTAAAGCTCTTTAAAATGAGGGGTCACTCGGTAGGGGTTTGCAGTTGAAAATTTTGAGTTGCCCCCAAAATCCCCCATTTATGGGGGATACTCAAAATTTTAAATACCACCAAAAGAGGCCACTTTTTCATTTAATAGCATTTTTTCCAGGGTCGTTTCATTTTAAGTCACTAAAGGTGAATTAAAACTCCAAACGTCTTAGACTCCAGGTTTCAAGGATGTGTTGTATTCAAAATTTTGACAAGCTGTCAATTTGGACAGAAACATGTTAGAGATCTCCAACTTTCACCATTCAACTAGTTTTTTAAAGCTCTTTAAAATGAGGGGTCACTCAAAAGGGGTTTGCATTTGAAAATTTTGAGTTGCCCCCAAAATCCCCCATTTTTGGAGGACACTCAAAATTTTCGGTAACGTCAAAAAATAATTTGGGTTAAGTTAGTATCATTCCCCAAAGGTTAATTGTTTGTCTTAACAAACAAAAAAATTAAAGAGGGGGGGACGGACTTTTTTTACACACTGTATAAGGTGTTTTTTACCAAGTCTCTGGAAATAAGTAATTTATGACTCAAAAACGTGTTTTATGCAGATAACTTGGCCAGAGAAAATCTAATAACGTAATAAAACAAATAACAGCCTATGTAAGTTGTAAAATTTTAACATAGGCCTTATGAGTTGCCATTATAGCAACGAAAATAAACAAGGAAAGTATAAACAAATGAAGTAATCACGACAGCTGTTTACTATCTACAGCCATCAAGGAAAAATACAGTGAGTGGGATGAAGAGTTCATGGAGCATTAGGAAAGGTTTCTATTTATCAATTTTATGACATTGAAATATGTTATAGGCCCTAGTAACTAGATGAACTGGTAAACATGGAATAACACCGAGCAAGGCTTGGTCCACCAGTTCAAGGGCTATTTATAACAAGGGAATGCGATTTTTTGTGCTAAAATAACATTAACGATTTTGTTAGTCTGTCTCATGGTCTCATTCTGCATGCGCTATAACCTACAAACTACTTTATCGACTGCTGAGTGACGGACTTCGCTGTCGAACTGTTGTTACTGTACCCACAAAAAACTAGTTGTAGTTTTAATTTTCGGTACTGTACCTTACTTGTAGGCAAGAAACGAAACCTTATCCCAAAAGAGAAGACTATCATAAATAAATTATTTTACAGGTTTAGGGTAAACTAAGCATTTCAAATGCATCGTTAATTGTTAGTGATGGCGAGTTTGTTAAGTTTTAAATATTTTTCCGGCATTTAGTCCAAACCAAACAGGGGTTGGTCTGGAAAAAATCCGTTAATTTGAAACTTTGCACACTAATTTAGAGGTACCTAAAGATTAAATACCAAGAGTTCTGGTAAATATGTGGTGGGCTCTAGTGGCAGTTAACGAAAATAGGGTACTTTTTTGGTTTTTCGTAAAAATCTCGAGAACCACTGGTCAGAGATAAAAACTTTAATTGAATGATATAAAGCTTAAGATCCTCAATCAAATATTTGATAAAAGACTTCAACCAGGGTTTCCTCAAATTTGTATTGTCTTAATTAAAACTCTTGATACTTTTCCCAGTGTCCGTTGCCTTCAGTAAGATGGCCTTGATGAAAAATAAGCTACGTTCCGCAATGGGCGAAAATCGTTTAAACCACTTCATAATATTAGGTACTCAACATAATTATGTTAAATCAATCAACTTTGATAACGTAATCAATGATTTTGCATTGACTAATGCCAGAAAAAGAATTATTTAGAAGTTTAGACAAGAACTTTATTTATCTATACTATTATAAAAAAAAAGTGGTTTCTGTATGTATGTTTAGATGTAAAGATGTGGCAAGTGAACGCAAGATATACTGAATCGACTGGGTTGAAATTTCACACAGGGGTTAGATGTTGAACCTGGGAAGCACATAGGCCTGGCCTATTCACTTCCTTAAAATCCTCTCGGGCTACGCCCCATGAACGTCCTTAGCTTCAATGTTTACATTTTAGTGGAATATAAACGTTCAAATACCGAAATTTAAACAGCTGTGAATACTACAATTTGACAGTTCAAAGAGCAGAAGTAAACCAGCTGTAATTTTTGTGTGCGAAGCCATGGGCCGGGCAACTGCTAGTTATATAATAAAGTTAGGTCAGGTCTAATGTATTTTACATGTTCTTTTTCTATGATCATATAATTACACGTTACTTTGAGATTGATTTGAGTAAAACCAATGAATATTATAGTATATTGTGATGTTATGTGAAGGTTGATTTTAGACAAATTTTTCTGTACACAAATATTATTCTGGTTTAAACTAACTTTTTTTACATAAATTATTCATCTTAGGCTCTATGTTTTAATAAAAAAATTAGTAAATGAGTTTATAATAAGTACAATAGTTATTTTAAAAATCATTATCGGAGAACAGCACAAAAATATACGTTTCACTGATGCAAATGTTCGCATTATTTGTAAAATGTTCCACATGAAACGACTGTTCCAGGAACTTTATTGGTATTTGACATGACAGCAAGGGCCCCCCATGTTGTTTTCTGAAGTGTTTTTGACCAAAAATTTAATGTTCATAAAGAAACGAAAACGTGTCAGTGTCTCACTGTTTTTTCAACTCATGACGACCTCAAATTGAGGACAACATTATCCAAGTTGTAGGCCTGAAGATGAAGCTTTAGGCTTGGAAACCAAGAGCTAGCCATTGTTAACATTTTTGTCTCATGTGACAGATACTAGGTAATTTGACCTTCATTTATAACTAGCAGTTCCCGTGGCTTCGTTCACGACAAACACTAAAGTCTATCCTTGATTTGATGAATCTGAAAGGACTAATTGAAAAAAAGTTATATATATAGGAATTTGTAATGTAGAGGTCTGTTTACGTGTTGTGGCGTTGTATAGATTTAAAAAAAACAGTTAAACTCATATTACAGTCGATGGTGTAGGTTTTTTTTACAGTCATAACTCTATAACGGCAAGACCGATTTTAACCTTAAATGTGTCAATTTTAAGGTAGATGCTTATTTGCCAATATAGCTTAAAATTGTTAAATAGGATATCAATAAAGTACAATAAAGAGCTGAATGTTCCGAACGGTGGCGCTGTCCGTCGACAGTGTTTCAAACTGATTCACTTAACGTATATCAATGTGTACATAACCCTCTAAGTAGGGATATTCAATGTTTTTTTTCAGTTCCACCGCCTTAAAGGAGAGGATAAATTAGCGCTGACGAATGGAATAGTTCAAGCTGGCTCCGTCGTCCGCGCTTCCACTCATTGTCCAAGTTTAAAAGAAGTGAGAATGTTTGTAAAATAAGAAAAAAAAAACAGATTAAACATGGTCAAAGATTAGAGCAATATAAAACTCAACCACAAAAGGCAGCACGCCCTTCAGGCTTTAAGCAATAGAGGTCGAATTAGTATAAACGCCAAATTATCGCATCAGGCATAATTACAACCCCCGCTGCCGAAATAAAGATGGCGCCATATACTGAATATATGTTTGGGTTTTAAAATTAAACTAAATGTAACTTTTATATAGTACATAATTATGTCCCATAAAATAAATCAACTAAAAAATCATAAAACCGTGATGAAAGAAAGCAAATTATAACCAGCTGTAACAGCGTATTTTGTACATTTGTGAAGCTAACTCCCAGCTGATTGATTGAATGGACATTGAAAATGTAAACAAAAGATCGTCCACAACACTTTTATATGGGAAAATTTGAAAACTTCGACCTCGCCAAAAACCCCTTTATACTACGAATCATGTAAAATCCTTTCTTAGCGGATGCCTACGCCCTAAGAGGAACGTCCTTGCAAAATTTCAAGGTCCTAGGTCGTATAGTTTGGGCTGTGCGATGATAGGTGAGTCGTATTTGACAAATATATAGTAGATAAGGTTTTCATTTCATTTCTAAAACCTTCACAAGGGAAAAATTGTTTCCAAATAAATAAAACAGTTTTCGACCAAAAAAATATTTTATTTCATCAAGTTATAGTCATAAATTTTGTATCACACAGTTTTTTTGCAGATCATCACATAATAAATATAATCACAGTTTTGTTAACAATGACAGTGTTTTTTCCACTTTTAAAATACAATCAAACAACTGCAATTACAATTTAAGAAATTATCTGTATAAAAAATCAAGGAATTTTCCATTTGTATTTTGCATATGATTATAAAAAAAATTACAAATATTGAGATTTTTATCAAGAATGTTAAAACAAAGGGTTTATATTTATGGTTACATTTTTATTACAAGATTCCATAACTATATTCTTTTGTACAAATACAACCTAACAATTAATCTGTTCACAATTTATAAAATTTACATCTTATACTTTCCGCATTATATGTTGAACCTGGGAACCAGATACACCTGAAGCAGTTGAAGTGGAGTCAGATT
The DNA here is from genome assembly GCA_035578135.1 of Flexamia atlantica. Taxonomy (NCBI): domain Eukaryota; kingdom Metazoa; phylum Arthropoda; class Insecta; order Hemiptera; family Cicadellidae; genus Flexamia; species Flexamia atlantica. The sequence continues at coordinate 12,104,155 of JAQJVK010000003.1, read as the reverse complement.
CGAGGTTATCAGACATTTGACCGAGCCAATACAAGACTAAGATCTGCAGAGAATGATATAATAATATTACATGGTTATCCCACTCTCGTAAGGCTTCTGACACCAATGGTGGAGTTCAACTGCACAAAACAATGAGTCACTGGTCACCGCAGTATGTAAAGTCAAGACTACCGAACCTTGAATTTCAATTTCAACACTTGCTACTTCCGTTCCGGTGACCAACCAAATCCACATACAAATTTGTCGATAGATGCCCAACAGTGATCAGCTGGTGGTAAATCCAACCCTAACATCGGTAGGTAGATTACTCACCACTGAGCGAGGCTGAACTCCACCATTGTTGGACCCCATTCTGGTTTTATCCAAGCTCTATAAATATATGGGTAACAATAAACCCTCAGTCGAGGAGTTAGCAATATTTTCCCTCTGGTTGGCCGAGATAAATTTGAAGAATTTGTGAACAATTGCGGAACGCTCACATGGAGCAGGCCATAGCTTGGAATTCAACCAAACCAAATAAAGGAGAGATATATCAAACAACTTACTTAAGTTTTAGAACTGAGAAAAAGTTTATGTTCATTCAAATTTATCTATCAGTAGATTGTTAGTTGTTCCAATCATCTGACACTAAATAATGTGTGACGGCTCAGGGAGAGGAGTAGGCCATGGGTCAAGATATAATGCGCCAAGTGTAAGTAACTACTTCAATGTCTAGAGCAAAAACCATATTTTACTACAACAGTGATGAAAATCATCTTGTATTGGTTTTTTGAGCCTTAAAGTTTCGCATTATCAGTCTTTGGAGGAGCCACATTAAGCGGCTTATAATAGATGTTTTTAACCACTAACTTCTACTTAGTTATCCAAGTAAAATCCACTAATTAACTTGGTGTTGTTGTTTAACTATAAAAATACAAATCAAATCTATTAACTAATAAGTAATGTTACACATTAAAATATTTCAAAATGGAATATGTTATTGATTTCAAACTCAGTTCAAATGAGATCAGGGCCACCCCTAGGAGACTCGGGGTTTCGGCAAAAGTTGCGATGGACGCCCCCAAAGGTATAACTAGAATTATCTTTGGGTGGGGGGTGACAACCACCGGAGAGACTTCTAATACCCCCCCCCCCCCCATGTGAAAGAAGGTCCAAGAGTGATTCCACAGAAAACTATTTACATTATAACAGCAAATTTGGCAATTTCCTCTCCAAATTTCCTTAACACAACAAAAGTGGAGTAAACATTTTTGTTCATCACTCCTTTCAATTACAGTAATCCACAAAAACGCATGATTGTTTATTGTGGTATTACTCCAATCATTGCATCATTGTTAGAAAATATGAGTTTTCATGGCCGAACGTTTGCATTATTTGTAAGGGGGTTCCAGCTATTTTCCCGCACTAGGTAAATTATTGTACATTCAACTGTTTTACCGCCATTTGCATTATTTACAGTGTTAAACTTCATGTTGTTAACAGCAACAGCACCATTATCTCTGAATTACAGGTAACAGTATTTCTTATCACTGAGATTCACTGATTTTTAAACACAGAAACTGATTGTTTAAAGGGGTAGCTATAGGATTAACGTATAATATATTATTACACTTCTTAGAAATTACTCCAAATACAGTAGAAGACTTAACAAAAACAATATACGTTTTTACACAGCGCACAGTTCAATTCATTATCATGAGATACGAGAATTGAATCATTATGTATCAACTTAAGTACCAAATATAATTTTTACAAAGAAAACAGCAACGAGAATTGCCTTATATCAGGGACTTCACAAGGCAGACGATGATACGGGAGAGCACAATCAGTCAGTTGTACCACGATTAAAGCCAAACTCAGTTTCCAATAATTTGAAGTTGCTAGCCAGAAAGCCATTTATTAAACATTAGAAAATAGTTTTAATTGTAGTTTAAGAAATCTAGTAGGCTGATTCATGTATTTGAGAAAATTAACAAATTTACTATAATTTAATTTTTTACACAAGTGGAGTTTGTGGTCACGGTTATCTCAGGATGTTTTCGTCACTAAATAAAATTACCGCGATGGTATCAGGGAAACCTGGTAGCTGGAGGAAATTGCCCCCTTTGACCCTCTCACCCTCCTCCTGTGGCGGCCCTGAATAAGATGCATTTCAAGAGATTCAAGGGCTCTAATGAAAAATGAATTACAACTGGCACCAATTCTTGGGGCCCACACCGTCCATAAGACTAATGTTAATTTTAGCATTGGTCTTATGGACGGCGTGGGCCCCAAGAATTGGCGCCAGTTATACTTAGTTCATGAATTCAATTTATTACTGAAAGAAAGAATCAACCAGGTTAAGGAGTCTCAGGAAAAAGTCAAGGAACACAATACCGTACATTCAATTCAGTGGTTTACAAATTTAAGGACAATAATTTGAAAGAATACATTTCACTGAGAACTCACTAATTACTTTATTTATCTAATTAGTTTGAGAAAAAACCTATACTGCCTTGTGCCATAAACCAACAGGGCTGTGCAAGAGGCCAGCAATTTTGAAACTTTGAGGTGCTATATTGGCATTAGTCACATAGGTAGCTAGCCAGAGGTAACCATGACCACTAAATTATGATTGAAAATGAGTCGACAAACTTTTTGGGTTAGTACTTTAACACTGAACTAATCAGATAATGGCAATCGCACTAATATTCTTTTGCATTTAAACTTATGTATTTAAAAATCTATTCTGCCAAGTAAATATAATACTATTAATCAATTAAAATGGAAGTACAGTAAATTGTAATCTATACTATTATAAAGAAGAGGTGGTTTCTATATGTATGTTAAGATGTATGTGGCAAGTGAATGTGAAAAATACTGAACCGACTGGGTTAAAATTTCACACAGAGGTAGATATCTTGAACCTAGGAAACACAGAGGTAGATATCTTGAGCCTATTCACTTCCTTAAAATCCCCTCAGGCTAGGCCCCGTGAACGTCCTCAATTTCAATGTTTACATTTTATGAGGATGTAAACATTCAAATACTGAATAAGACCAGCTGTAATTTTTATCATGAGCGAAGCCATGGGCAACTGGTAGTCTTTTATAATGTAATAATAAATAATAAATTAGAGCAGCAGGAATGTTTCTTAAATCTAAAGTATAACACTCAGGAACACTTACGCTAAGTTCTAAAACATAAAACATTACAACCACAAATCAGTCATCAATAAAAAAAAAAACAGATAAAACACAAGTTGAAATAACAAGAAACTCTTATATAAACCAATAAAGTATACATGATAAATTAAATATTGGTAAAAAATATTGTTTAGAATACATATTTTTTAAAGCCAGGAATTGTCATCCAAACGACCAGTTATAAACTGCTTGTAAAAAAAATAAAAATAAAATTAAAAATGAAGTAAAAAACAGGTTCAGTAAATTGTAAACACATTTTCCAAAAACATTTAAAGGCACATACACTGAAAACTATTTTTAAGGCCAATTGTTTTGTATCAGTCAAGACTATAAAGTATTTAATGAGATTAATTTTAAAACTGTCTCCAAGGAAATTAAAGATACTTATCACTTCTTTTACATATAAGACTTTTGAAACTTAAAATAATAAAGAGTCAAATTGATTATTAAATATTGTAGAAAAAGCTATTAAGATTACGTAAAACTAAAAATAATATTAAAAACAAAGATAAATTTTAAAACCTGTTCAGGTTTTTTGTAGAGAAATCGATCATTTAAATTAAGTGTTAACACGATGTTTTAAACATCAGACTAGTAAAAGATTGTTGAATCAATCGACTTATTTCTCCAGCTCTGTTCTTTCTGAAAAAAAGGAAAGTAAATTAATGGGTCATCTAATTTATTCATTTCACAAGAAATAAGATTATTTCTATTTGATCAAAACTGCCTCATCCTTTTCTTTGTTTATCAGTTATGTAGTTCAATACCACTAGATTAAATAAGAATCATTGAGGAACTCAGAAGCACAATAATAAAAAACAACAAAAAATAATCCTTCGCACTTCATAAAAAATAATAGCGAAGAATTTGTAATTATTGTTTAATTTTTTTGACTTTCCCTTTCACTTTTAGAGTTTAAACTATACTACGTTTCAAGAGGTATTGAAACTCCTCACATTTTCAAGTGACCCAGTCTCGTTATCAGTTAATGTAACTTTAAGTATAAAGTTACATTAACCTACTTAAATTTCTATTTATTCTACATTTTTGGTTTCTTTTACATACAATTTACATTCATCAGACATAAAACAGGACAGAAATCTCATTCACACAAAAATTCAAACAAAACTCATTGAACACATTACAGAATATACAAATAAGACATTTAAAACATAGACCTTACTTACCAACTTGGAGGCATTGCCGTTAGTAAGGTATATGTTTTAAATGTCTTATTTGTATATTCTAAAATGCGTTCAATGTGTTTTGCATGAATTTTTGTGTGAGTGAGATTTCTGTGCTGTTGAATGTTTGATGAGAGTAAAGTGTGTATAAAAAACAAAAAACTCCAAAAAAGTAGGTTAAATAGAAATAAGTAGGTTAATGCAACTTTAAGTAGGGTTACCTGAAAACAAGAGGAGTTTCAATACCTCTCGAAACGTAGTGTAGTTTAAACAGTACATGTCCAAAAAATTAAATAATAACTTCTCTTGATCCCAAGTGATACCTCTTTCCTTTCCAGTGGGATATTAAGGCTGGCATTTAGGTTTGAAACATGCTCAAGGAACCTTTAAAGTACGTAACAAACTAACCAAGTTGCAGAATACCTCTTATCGGCTTGCTGTATGGGATGATTTAATATTCTAAATAGGTCCGAAAAAGTACTTTTATAATGGGTGGTTGATATGTATGTGAGAACAGAAGGCACTCGACTAGAGTACTCAGGATCATCAAAACCTGCAGATATGTATTTAAATGTGCCAGACATTGTCCAAGAACCAGCTAACCATCAAAATCTATGTTTTGGAAGGCAGGTCATCCTCCCTTCTTCATTTATTGACTACCTGGATGCAATTGCTATCATTCCACAGTTTGGGGAATGTTCCTTATTCATGACAATTAGATACAATCCTGGGTGGTCTGAAATAACTGAGAATTTTGACCTGGAGAGTCAAAGTTTTTGTCCTGATTTATTAGTGAGAGTTTTTCACTGTAAGTTAAAGGAGCTATCAGGAAATTTAAAAAAACACTAATTTAGAAATAGAGTTTCAGAAATGTGGGTTACCACAAACACATATTTTATTAACTTAAGGTGAACAAGACCGAATCCAAGAAGTCGATGATATTGATCACGTTGTACATGCACAACTACCTGATCCTGAGATATATCCAGAGCTTCACGAAAAGGTAAAAACCCATATGATTCATGGACTGTGTGATACAGTAGAATCTCGATAAGAAGACACTCGATAACACAAAAACCTTGATAAAAAGTGCACTTTTCAAGTCTTCTTGATATTGTAATGGCACTTAATGTCTTGTTAACACGAACCTCAATAAGAAGACTCCCTTGATAAAGAGACTTTCCAGAATCCCCTTAAGAGTCTTTTTATCAAGGTTCTACTGTATTTCTAACTCACAAGCACATTACATGAAAGATGGTAACTGTACTAATGGTTTCCAAAAACAGTTCAGTGAAGAACCACGGGACCACATAATGGGTACCCATAAACCCATAACTATGCTGGTTATAAAAGGCCTGGCAATAATTTTACTGAGGATGTACAAAGAAAAACTGTAGATAAAAAAATATCTTATTTGTACCAATAAAATACTACTCGATTTCGGGCATCGGGTTACCTAAAATAACAATAATTTATGTGCACATTAAGGAAATTTTGGTTGAAACTGAGGTTTTGAACATGTTAAACTAAAAAAAAAAAAAACAGTAAAAATCATAAGGAGAGTTCTATTGTTTGTTTTAGAGGTTAATTTACCTGCAGAACATTAGAAGTTTGAAGACTTTAAAACACCTGGAGACATCGGTTTCTTTTTGGTAGAACCTGGTTTGCTGACTTTTTGCTTATCTTCTCTTCGAGTCATGGTAGTATTTTCTTTGTTTTCTGTTTGCTCTTTGGAGTTTTGAATTTTAGTCTTGAGTTTCAAATTTTCCAACCTCAATAACTCAACTTCCTGCAAAAGAATGTGATAATAGTTTGTGGCTAGTTAGAGAACACCACACCCAAAAGCCATTGCTATAACTATCCATAATTCGTGACCTCCAAGAAGCTGGATTACAGGATGTGCCACTGTCCCAGTCAGTGTGTCCTCTAATATATGGCGTCTAATCATACAAAGAAAAAACCTGATTTAGGAAATTAAACTTAAATAATGAATTGCCTTTAAATAATTTGTGTTTGTTTACAAGCAAAGTTACAGGGCATTCTTTTTGTTGTAAAACGGCAAATAAATCGTTATTACTATTGCATAACGAACTAGGCAAAAAACTTACTTTTTTTAAGTCAGTATTGTACTGCTTCAGTTCACTGACTTTCTTTATCTTCTGCAGAGTGTTCTGATGACCCATCAGCTCCCCGACTTCGTGGCTCAGTTTGTCTCGGTCCTCCACGGCCGCTGCGTATTTCACTTTCAGATCTTCTAGTTCATCTTTCAGCCGATGAGCTTCTTCAAGCTCAACCTCATTGACTCTGCCAACATAAAATATTTGATTTAGAAAATAATGAGTCAAAGTGGTTTGGCACTGGTTGTATATATCCTTGAGATTCTGTTCTTCCATTTTTGGCCAGCAATAATTACCCTAACATCACAATCACAAAATTAAATAAAATAGATTTCTCACATAATGTGGTTACAATGAAAACACATTCAATTACAGAAAGAAATATTCTGGCATTGCCATTTTTCATATTTGATAGCAATGGTCGAAACTGCTTTTAACAATTTTTATTCTGAGCTAAAGCCAGTTAACATTAAAAATTGAATTTATTAACTCATAAGTTTATAAAAAGGATTATTATGTCCCTTTTCATAAATTAACTCGAGTAATAAATAATTTATAGGCTTTCTGTTTGAGGTTTAAATACTACAGCTACCTTGTTGGAGTACTTCAAGTAGTATTGTAATATACAGTAATTTGGAGGCTTAACAACAGAAAATTATCAATTTAGCCCATTAATTATAACTATGAAAACTTCTTTGAAGAAATTCAGGTTAAAAAGACTTAAGATAAAAATTGTTATGGTTCTTACCTTTTTTTGAGGAGATCTAGTTCTTTATCTTTTTCACATAGCTGCATCTCTAGGTCAAAAATTTTGTCTTCTGCTTCTAGCAGTTTCTCACTGATTTCAGAATTGTTTTTTATCTCTTCATTTAGATTTTCACGATCCGAGCTCATTTCATCAATTTGTGATAAGAGATTGTTACAAAATTCTTCTCTTCTTGCTATTTCCTCATTCAAAGCACTTATTGATAAGTTCCTCTCCTCAATCACAATTTTAAGGTTACATATGTTTGATTTCATTTCATCCATAACATTGTGCAAACTGTTTTTTTCAGCCTCCAAGCATGAAATCTCAGTTTTTTTCAATTCTAGTTCCTCTTTAAGGCTGTCTAAATCTAGATTTAGCTTCAGAATAATTTCAGCTTTGTTTATGTTATTATGCTCCAGCTTTGGTATTTCTGTTTTTATTTTTTCTTTGGCTGAGTTTAATTGAGACTCGAGTTCTTCGATTTTGCGCTGTGATTCGACATGACTGCCAGAAGTGGCTGATTTTAGCTTTTCTAACATGTTTTCAGCAGCAATAAGCTTCTGGTGGGTCATCACTTTCTCACCTTCCAATAAACTTACCTTTTCCTCACAGCTTTTTAACTTTTGTTGTAGTGATCCTATGGAACACTTTAGTTTTTTATTTTCTTCTGTTTTTTCAGCAATAGTGAATTCAGCGTCATGTCGTAAAGCGTTTATCCTGACCTTTTCAGTTTCCAAAGCTTCGCACCTTTCTTTTTCTAAAACCAAATCAGAGATAAGCTCGTCAATGTATTGCTTCTGTTTTGTTTCAATGTCTTTATTTCTCTCTAAATCCGTTTGGAGGGACTGAATCCTACTTGTGAGCTCTAACTTACTGTTTTCAAGCATTCTTGAAGCTGCTTTGAGTTCTTCTACTTCTTCAGAAAGACTAGTGATTTTACTTTCATGCTGTGACCTTATATGTTGAAGATCATTGATTAAGCTATTTGCATTCTCCAATTTGTTGTTTAAAATCTTATGCAAATTTTTCTGTGTATTTAACGTTTCACTAAATTCTCCCTTTAACTCTGATTGCTCAAAATTAATCCTTTTTATCTCCTCTTCATAATTCTTTTCTTTAGATTTAATTTCTTCGATAACCAAATCTCTTTTCTCAATCTCCTTCTTAAAATATTCAGTTTCCTTGAGAAGTAAATCAATAGCATACTGCTTTTCATGGATTTGATTGTTTAGTGATTCTTCCATCTTCAGAGCTTCATTTTTTAACAGATCAACTTTAGCCTCCAAAAACGTCTTAAAGGCATTGACATCCCTGATTGTTTCTTCTTCAATTTTGTTTAAGCTTTCTCCAAGAGCTTGAATGTTAGCAAGTAGAAGTTGAGATTTTGCCTCCAAAGCTTGTTTTTGTCTTTCCAAATCTTTTTCAACTACATTTAACCGGTCCACTTCCTTCTCACTCTCCAACAAGCGGTTACTCAGTGCCGTGATTGTTTGGTTCATCGTGTTCAATGTAATCTGATATTTTCGACAAGTGTTTTTGCATTCTTCCAATTCACTGAGATACGATTCAGATTTCTTTTGAATGTCAATTAAAGCTATTTTTTTCTCTAAATCAGATGCCACCAGTTCATCTCTTTGTCCTTCTACTTTACATAGTTCCCTGAATAAATACTTGCACCTTTCGTCGGCTTCCTTGATATCTTTTGAGAATTCTCTCAACTTTTTATCTGTTAATCTTTCGAGTTCCTTGACTTTTTCCTGAGACTCTTTAACCTGGTTGATTCTTTCTTTGGATATTAAATTGAATTCATGAACTAAGTAATTCATTTTTGATTGTGAAGAAATTTGCTCTTTATCATACCTAGCCTCCAAAGATTCTCGAAAAGTTTGCAGTTTATGGCTCAAACTGTTTTCAAGCTCTTGTAGCCTTTCATTGGCTCCCATTAAGATACAAGAGTTAGCTTGTTCCAGTATTAAATTTTCCTCTTGTAGGGATTTGAATTCATCTTCTAGGTCTAAATATTTATCATTGATTGTCACAATTACTGACTGTTTTTCGGCAAGGACTGTTTCTAACTCATATTTTTTGTTTTCCAACTCTGATATTTTCAACTTGAGCTCATTAATGTATCTCTGGTGTTCTTCCTTATTGATATTTAGCTTTTCAATCATCATATTGAGGTTTTCTTTCAACTGAAGAGTTTCATTATGTCTATCAGATGCGAGTTTGCTTTTTTTCTCAAGAATCTCTCTCAATTTCATCTCTTCATTTTTTATTTCATCAATCCTTGATTTTAACTCATTGACCTCTGATTCATAGTTTATTTGTTGATTATGGAACTTGTCAGTAAGAGAATGAAGCTCATTTTCTAGCCTCCTATAGTCAGCTCTGAAAAAATATATAAATTAACAATTTTTTTAGAGATAGAGTACACCTCGGATTATCCGGACCTCACATTATCCGGATCCCGGATTATCCGGACCGGTCCAACCGAGAAATTCAAAAATTATAATTAAAGTAAAACATGATTTTAGCGAGTTTACGGGGGTAATGTGCCTTCTAAAAGTAATATGCAAACTTAATAGATTACTGTACGCATTTGGAATCACAATAATCGAAGGACTCACATCGGCTAAACAGTAAATTACAGCATTTTTGTGAACATAGTTTTCTGGATTGCTATTTGGGGTGCTGTCAGTAATCAACAAAGGCGTAGGCCTACGGCAATTTTGCGAGTTAGTTTATTGCTGGCATTTGATTTGTTACATTATTTCTTAAGAATAGTTAGGCCTACTGTAATAAGTTTTGAGTTACTTTAGGTTTCGTCATTATTATTCTAAATTTGAGCCATGTTCAGTTATGATTATTTAATCTTAATAAACTAAATAATTTAATTTGACGTTTTATTCCAAACCTAAACCGTAAGTATGGTAAAAGTTAACATTATATTCTTACGACTAACAATGAAGTTTAGGTCTTAAATTTGTTTAAAAATTAAACCCCAGTATAATTTGAAAGATTTATATGTTGCACAGTCTTGATACGCCGTTTTCAGCATCAATTTAGCATGGGCTAAGGTACGCAATCTCTATTTAGGCGATATTGTAATGACCTCGGATTTTTTGTTATCCGGATCGGTGTTCCGCCACATTAATCCAGATAATCCGAGGTGTACTGTACTTGAAATTAAAACACAATAATTTAGCAGCATCATTTGATTTTTGGTTCTGTAACACAAATGTTGAGAAATTAGTATTATAATAAAAGGGTAAAGTAAGTTTTTTTCATGAGAGAAAGTAAATTATATGAGAGGGGCTAAGGAGTTTGGTCAAGTTGAAAAATAATTTTTCTTACGCAATATTGTAATCTAATTTATTCTGAAACTACATTTAAGTAAATACTTATTCCATACATATTATTACATCCAATATCAGTGTTATAGCAACTTCCTCTATAGAAAGGTATTCCCATAGGTCTCAAGGTAACACCTAAGATCAAGACCATGATAACTTTTAGTTTTTGGGGCCTTGGAAGCAAAAATACCATGTGTTTGAATGTTTTTGTAGATCTATTTATGTCTGATAACACAATTGCTGTTACAAAAATGGTCCGATCTTAATGAAATTCAGTAAAGACTTGTAAAGTGGTAATGACAGGAGTTCACTCAAAATCCTTCATTATCATTCCTTCAGAGGAAGCAAGCATTGAGTTTCTTGTCTGTGAGTTTGCAAACTGCTTTAAATAAGTATGCAGGGCCGGCGACAGGAGGGGCAGGGGGGGCAAAAGCATAGGGGCCCAGACTCACAGGGGGCCCGGAATCACACGAGAACACCAAAAAAGGGGACCCGGAATGACACATTATTAAAAAAAAAAATCTTCAGGGACCCGGACTTCTCAATTGCACAGGGACCCGAAAATCCTGTCATCAGGCCTGTAAGTATGTAGAACAAATGAGATTACTGCACCCATCAATAATGTTAATTTACCTTAAAGAATTCATGCTTAAACCTTATTCGTATTTGTAATTCATCCTAAACGCATTCAGTGTGAATTAAGTGTTAATTATATTTATTGGATTTTATTTAATCTGGTCCTCAACTGTGTATAATTTATTTTAGGTTTAAATTAAAAGGTTTTTTTTTAATTAAAAGCATTTACTCAATTTGTCTCTCTTTCTAATTCCTCAAATTGGATCCATAGTGATCAATGGTTTAATTTTTTTCAATCTACAATTATTATAAAACTTGTTTCGACTTTTCAACAAAATTACCTATTTAACTTTTTTTATACAAATCTGTGCTGTTATTTGTGTTACCAATGTTTGTTACAATAGACCAGTCAAAGTTGTTTATATGCTCGCTCAGTTGATTTTTGTCTGTGTATGTCATTATAGGTGAAATAGTTCACTGTGAATAGACACATGTAATATTCAGAGCTACGCAGTAATGGTCAGTAATATCTGCCTTGCTCACTATTATATTCAGGTCATCAACTTTGTCGTATCTAATAAAAATGTGATCAAGGAAATAGGACTGTTATTTGTTTTTCTTCTCGGGTATTAAATGCCACACATAAACCCAAGCTCGTAAAGAACATCTAAGTAGCGTACAATTTTGTGATCAGGTCAATGTCACCAATTAGCATGTAAGATTTAGTCTTGATCAAGTCACAGTAGTGTTGGCTTAGTGCAGCAGTGAAATCGTCCAAATCGTTACTACTAATAACAGACAATTAGTTCATTCTACTCCGCTGATACTTACTTGGACACAGTTTTCTTTAAAGTTGATTTCATACAAGACTTTTCTTCAGATGATAATATATCAGATCCCGAAGTGTCAAAATTTTTATCTTTCAGATATTGCAGCCTTGGGGTTAAGGGCACTTTTCTGAGCAGTTGAGGCTGTAAACATTTTAATATGGTAAGATACTGTTTAAAAAAAAGTAGGCCTAGTATAAATAAATGTAGTGGATTAGCTAAAAAAAATTTCATTGAGATTCCAGATTTTACAAAAATAACTGAGTCGACTTGGAGGTTTAGATAAAAAATTATGTTATACCTAAAGTATTCTTCTAGAAATTTCAAAAACTTGTTATGTAAAGATAAGATTTATACCAGATAAGATTTGACCAGTGTCAAATTAAAGCTTTGAATCTCATGATGAGCTCTGTGATGGTTGTGCTCACAATGAGCTGGTTGCAACAAACTGGTTGGTTGGTGTAGTGGTTATAGTGCCCGCCTACAAACTTGTAGGTAGCCGGATCGATCCCGAGCAAAGTTAGTAGCTTTTTGAAGGGTTGTTTCTGGAGCCAGCTGCCATTGGTTGTTGGGCTATTAATTAACAGTCCTGTCTAAGGAACATGCCAACCTTAAACAGTAACAAGGCTACAAGATCGATCCACTATAATCACGATCATCACACACAGGGCCGGCCCCAGGGGTGGGCAGACCGGGCGGCCACCCAGGGTGGCAGATTTTCAGGGGCGGCAAATTGTAAGGAACGGCAAATTGTAAGGAACGGCAAATTTTAAAATATGAATAAAGTAATAAATTTATGATATGAATGTGAAGAGTAAAATTTTCTGTATCACATTTTACCCAAAAAACAAGCCTAAGAAAATATACGGCAATGCAAGCATCGATTTACAATTATAATTCAAGTCCAAATATAAAAACAAACCACTCTGCTTATATTGAACAACCGTCTGTCGCCGCCGCCCTGCACGGGACAGTGACAGCGTCAAAGCAACAGCGCAGCGGTTGGGAGTCGGGAGTGACCTTGACGGAATCCTCTCTTTTCCCCCGATATTGTGTTTATTATTGTGGTAGCAATAAGATTTACATTTGCCAAAGCCTTTAAATAGTTTAAACCTAAAACAAAAGTTATTTGAATTTATACCATGAAATAAACGATGCACTGATGCACTATAACCATCTCGGGGCGTTTTGTTATGTTTATTGTGGAAAATAAATCATTTATTCATAAATTACATCTGAAAATTTGCGTTTTTAGGCAATCTAGAGGAATAAAAACAAATAGAATAACTCCCGAAATTTGAACTAATTTCAGGCTGCTCGCAGATTAGATTCTGAAAATTTTAGATCGCACTGGAATTTTAGAAAAATATTTTTTTCACAATAAAAAATAGCATATTTATGTAGTAGGCCTAATACTAAAGGATGACAAATGAGAAAGTATTACACGTTGTTAACCTTAGAAAAAGAGATTTTTTTCTGTTAATTTCAAAGTAAAAACTATATCTCACATATTACATGCCTCGGACCTTCCGGATCTGAAGTAAGCGGATCCTACATATCCGGCCTAGGTTGATGAATAGAATTAGAAAATGCTGTTTTCTCACTTGTGCAGTGTTTCTCAAGTCCCAGAACGCTATAATCGTAAATCCTCGTAAGCATTGTAAACTTATCACAACTGTGCCCAGATTTGAGGCGAGACACGTGGTCTTCACGCGACGTAGGCAGACGAAATTCGTCTGCTTGCCGCGCACGATGCTGCTACGAGATTGTCCGACAGACGAATAGTGTTAAGTGCACGGCCTTGAGAAGACAATAATGTTTGTATGCCTCATTTTAACATCGTGATTTTTTTTACCATAAATATTTCACGTAATACATATGATGAGTCTTTTGCCACATGTGACGACGATGGTGCGATGGCGGCAAGATAGCAGACACCATTAATTACCACTGTTGTTATCAGGAGTTTTTGCTTGCTTGCCATAGGCCTACTCCCGCCAATTACTCACGAGTCACGATAACCGCAATAGGTAAAAATATCCTAATAATCCAATATTCAATCCCCATCCAAATCAGTTATCTTTAAAATAAAAGACTTTTGACTTTAAAATAAAGAGAATTCTTGTAGAGTGTTCTCTGTTTTACGGCAAGTTTAGTGATACCACCACTTCATTATGAACAAAATATTATTCTTCCCAAAAATTGTATAAAATCACCAAAAATTTCGGGAGGGGATATATCTCGATATCCCCCTGGGTATGCCCCTGGATATAAGGGGGGGGGGGGGGCAGGGGGCGGCGGCCGCCGATTTCGCCCAGGGCGGCAAAGTCCCTAGGGCCGTGCCTGATCACACTCATCCTTCACTCATATTCAGGGTAACGTCCTCCATAAGGTACCTGTCTTAAAAAGAATGAAATGAAAAATGAAATTTTTTAAGTCTATGTTATAGAAGCATCCTTAAGAGACACCCATGTCAAGGTTTTTAGAAATGCTCTTGGTTTAATTTGTTTAAAACCATTCCTGCAGCCATAATTTGAAATAGTTCCAAAGGTTATCCAAAGAATAAAGTAAAATGATATCCCCAGAATACAACACTTAGCTGTGCAAAGCTGGGATCAACACATAGTATTATAGAATAAGCAATGGATCGTATATTTAGAATTATTTTCAGAAAATAAATTGATTTCACAATTGTAATGATTATTAATCAACCATCCTTTTATTATTAAAAATTGACCTTTTTGATGATAGAAATAACAATAGACTAAATCATCACAACTTGAAAAAATAAACCCTTTGTAAGCTCTTATTTAATTTTGTTTATATTTTCTACCTGCTGTCAAGTTGCTCTAAAAAATTTTATTTAAAGTAGGCCTAAATTGCTTTGCAACAGTTTAATAAGTTGACTTACAGTGCGAAATACTACTGCAGAAGATGTCGCTCTTTCGATATTGTCCAGGGAGGAGGAGGAAGTCACCTTCCCTGGAAATCGTTTGGACGACGGCATAATAACCCCCTTGACTGTGCTTTCCACCTTGGGGTCGTATCGGCCCGGGGAGGGGACGTCAGCTGCAAACCAAAAACATAACACATTGCAAAAATATATCGTTAGGCCTAAACATAAAATATGATGCTGGGGCCTGTTTCAAAACGGGGTTCACAAATACTAGCTACAAACCACTAGTCACTAACACAGTCTAAAAAGTAGCTATGGAAAACTGGGGGGGGTTTGGGAATGGGGAGTATTCCAGAATACATTGTGGGGGATGAATAAAATTCAAGGAAAGATTTAAATTATGTGTACTGGTTAATACTTAAACATATTTGTGGAGACTGAATAAAGGTGTGATCAAACACAAAATAACGGTTACAGTTCACTATCCGTCCTAAATCTCATAACCTATATTCGACTCCATTGTATTAACCCCTAAACTGCAGAGTAAGTTGGCGCGCCACGGCGCCGACGTGATCAGTAGCACGGGATCACGATTAACACCAAAGCACAGGGTTTTCGTTTCAACGCGACGAACGCGATAGGTACTGCAGAACTCGTGGCGTGGATGGATGTAGTTCCAGAAATATCCACTAGAGAGCAGCACCAAACGGTCTGCCAACTGGTGGTTCGTCAGGGTCCACTGTACAGTCGTAGAATGGAAAAAAGCTAGCAGAACAGTTCTACCAATATAAATCAGCTGGGAATGTCAAATCCGAGTATACTCGGGCGTAGCAGTTACCGAAACATGGGTGTTGCATGATACATCTCGTGTGTAGCAGTCAGGGGTTACAGAATACTACCACGAGCTAACTCGTGCACAGCAGATAAGGGGTTAATCGATGTATACAATAGTTCTTCTGTATTGAATATATCAATAGTGAATAATTGATTCTAACAATTGTATCGACTGTAAAAAATCTCACAAAGTATATATTTGAAATGTTGATTATTTTATTACTAATATCATTGTGGGCTGTGTGTTGCTCATCAGGATTGTAAAGAAACAATTATTTCTATATTCAAACAATTCTTTATTATAAAACTAAAACTTAACATAAACTAAGAAAAGTACAAAACAGCAATATATTTTGGCACCCTCGACTCTTATGTTGCAATCCTTATACGATCATGCAGTTGACAGAAAATTGATGAACGACAATGAATCCCCCCTAGTGCAAGATATGGAACAATGTAAAATAAGTATAAGTACCCTACGTCATATTAGTTGCAGGTTCCAGTATAGGGAAAAATATTGAAGTTGAGAAATATTTCCCTCTTTGAGAAAATAGCCCTTGATAATCCAAGTTTTGTTCCTTTGCGATCAACGATTTAGAGCTCTTTTAAATATAACAAGGAGATCATCTAGGTGAGTAATTATGGTACTGAAAATATTGAAATTCATTTGAAAAGTCTGTGACAACTTTTTACAGAGTAATTAAAGAAATCGCAAATGCCTGCAAATGTGAAAAATGGCAGCAGAGTTATACAAAAATGGCTCCCTTTTTTAAACGACATGCTATAAAATTCTAAAAAAATTTTTTTACTCCCCAAACATTAAAGAGATTTCCTCAAAATTATCAAACTTTTCTGAGATGGTCAGGTCAAGCAACTAGTGCTGGACCACTTGGAATGGATTGACCCATGCAGAACATTGGAGTGTACTTGGAAGTGTTCAGTTAGATTCGGTAGGGCTAGAGCACACTCTACAGTATCGGCTCCAATAGGATTGGTCAGAACGACAAAACCCATGCACTAACCCCGCGGTGTGCTTCTGTAAAGAAAGTTTTGAGTCAGGGCTAGAACCAAGTGCTCGCTTTAGATTGCATGACAGTGGCGGGAGAGTGGCGTCTCGGCGTCACTGAGGAAGGGAGGGGGACAAAAGGTTTTCGCGCCACTATAGACTATACACCTGTGCAGATTTGGCAGCACGGTGCAGCTTTTTGACAGGCGAACAGTCTTCCACATTACTGATTTCTATGTTGATGAGGTTCCCATCAGTTAGCTCTTTAACAAAGTCGTAACCAAGAGAACCTAGTTAAATGCTGTTTTCAAACAAGTAATCATGGCTTGATGTATTATTATTATTGCAGTCTTATATAACCTAGGCCTAAGTGGTTTTCAGTTAATATTTTTAAGGTACTTTGGTATTATACGGAGGCCACTGTTTTTTAGAGAGATTGTTTTGGAAGAGCGTACTTAAATTGACTTACTGTCCAAATTTGACTTAATTATGATGAACAGTATTTGTGTTCTGCCTCCCAGAAGGCAATGATGTCAGCTACGATTGAGTGTTCAAGTCGTCACCGCCGCTATCATCCACGTCCAATCGCCACCCTTACAGAGCGCGCTGCGGCGGTTATGTTAGGTTAGGTTATCATAAATATGTTAAAACTTATTAGGACTTCCTTTGTTATGTTACAAATCAAACGATACCAGATGAGTCATACTTAGCCCGCCAAATCCCCTCCAAGTAGGCACAGGTCTGGTCGTTGATCGGAGTTCACTCATCACCTGTCAACGGGTTTCGGAGGGCGAAAGTAAGACTCATTTGGTATCATTCGATTCGTAACGAAATGAGGAAACTTCTACAAACATATTTATGATAACCTAACTGAACACAACCGCCACAGCGCGCTGTATGAGGGTGGCCTCCGTATAATACCAAAGTACCATTTTTAAGCCTTGAACAAATAGGCCTAGACAAGGTGATTCTAATTTGTACCTGATACGGTACGTATAATATACTGAATTGGCCATTAGGCCTATAAGTTTCATTACGATGCTACTCATGATTACGGTAAGTACTAAAATTATGGTTGCTGTACAGTCTCTTATTTTATTTTACTTTAGGCCTACATCTTTTGAAGCAAAGTTTTACTTCTAGTTCTTAAATCTATTTATAGGCTATAACAAAGTAAGAAATTAAACCTATTCATATTGTGTATGTGACTTTCTTTAACTTACCTACATTCATTTTTTTTTGTAGGGGGCCTATACACATTTTATTGTTTTATATCTGATAATGTGTTTTGTTTTGACCTGACGTCTACTATTCAGTGTTTCATGAGAAACCATATATTGACTATATAGCTACCGGTATCGTCAATTCTTAAATTTTGAAATTTTTGTTAATTTTCATAAAAAAATTTATGTTAGAAACTTAAAACCAAATTAAAAACTTTTCCATTTTATTACACTATGAAGTTACGATCCAAATATTTAAGCATAATTAAACCTTTTTATATTGGCAAATATGCTAAGTATGTTGGTTCAATCCCAGGATCAGGGGATTGATTAGCGTTTTCAGTCCTGTAATCCCAGGATTCAAAATATCTGCCGCGATTGGATTCCCAATTCCCATGTAATTCTTAGCTGCAGCGGGTGTTTCATCCCTTGGACTGAATATATCTGCCCAAAGGTTAAACCTCTTTAGCAGGTTAACCAAGTTTGGAAGAAGCGGTCCTAAATGTGCAAAAAACCCTAAAGTGAAATGCAAAGTGTAAGTCAGAGATCAGGTGGTCAACTGCCCTAGTAACTTATCTTATAGCCTACATTCATTGACAGGTGGCCAAGTTAACTAAAGACTCGCATAGGGTTAATTCTAAACCTTATCCTTGAAAAGCTGCTATTAGGGCTATCATTGTTCAATATACGGCCAAAATGAATATATATGATCTTGACATCTTAAAATAACTAAAAAAGCAATTTTTAAATTATTTCCTAAAATTTCAGTTTAAACTTACGAATTTCTTCGTTAAAGCGTCTCAGTCTGGCTTTGGGGAAACTCATTTTCCGGATTAATAAATGTACAACGAAACCCGAGTACTAACTTCAACTCAAATAATCGCAAATTTTGCAAAACTGAGCTCTCCTAATTGTTTGAACGTTTGAACTTGCAAATTAGCTCCAAAAACCATTCCCTCCCCAGTCACAGTCAGGGCCTGTTTGCACGACGCCCAGTACAGTGGACAGTAACACCTTTAAACAAAAGAGAACAAAAGAATTTTTTTCTACTGTCCTACTGTCTGGTCGTCGTGCAAACAAGGCCTCACACTTTTTCTTCTGTTCTCCTCCTGTCGTTGCCAGATAGATTTTCACTAATTCCCCACTGGTGCCAACGAAAATTCCCCGCATTTGCCCATACAGTTAAAACACTAAAAATCCCCAAAATTTCCCACTTTAATCTTATTAACGAAAACAAATTCTCTAAGCATAAATGAACCAAATTGCAATGTAATGAAGAAATAAAACTCAAAAAATCTATTCTAAAACACTGATTTCATTCCTTAACAAAGCGGTTCAATTACAAGGGGCAGCTACGGAACCAAACGAACCCTCGCGCACAAACTTCTATCCACTACAATGGACGTTACAATTTAAAAATAATAATTACTGATAACGTATGAAATATACGACTGCGCATGTTTATTAAGAACAGGGGCGGATTAAAGTCTGTGTTTTGGGGGGGGCGGTGGACGAGTTTAGGAGGGGTTACTTCCGGGGGGTCTGGGGGGTATGGAATACCCCCCAGCACAGCGGGGGGTCCGGGGGGCCTCCCCCGGGAAAATTTTTAAAAATTAGGAGTCAAAAAGTGAAAATCTAGGCTCTAAAACTGTAATATTTTTCTTAGACAAAAAACCCAAATTATGCATTTTTTTATAAAATTATGTATTTTTCTAATGGAAATCACAACAAAAATTCAAGTTATTAAGAAATTAGCAAATTTTAAAATACACGCACACTAATGGAATGGAAAGAATGAAACAAAATTATCAGATCATTAATTAAACGGCGGTTCTTAACAAAACTCTTATTATGAATAGGCTACAATGAAAAAACAAAGTTTTATTCATAAACTTGTTTAATTGTTGGTATTTTAAATCATTCCTAACTATATCCTAAACAATAGATATTGCTAATGCTAAGGATGTTAAAATAAAACTCATATATTTCGTTTTTTAAATCAACTAAATTGTGCCTTTAACAATTAGCCTATATTAATTAGAATAACAAAAAGTAAAACGAACTAACATGATTGCCATCTGAAGTGTTGTCGTTGTCTTAGTAAATTATTAAGTTAAACTTTCAACTATACTATAGTGGTTATTATGGAACAGGCCTCAGCTGTACTGCTAAATAACTCAAATAACTAAATAAGATGTTTTACTTACCATATCTGTTACATTTTAAGAGATCATTTGTCACCAAGGTAAAGCACAACCCAACACTAGTAATGCCTGCCTGTAATATTGGCACAATACAGTAGTCTTGATCGGCGTGGCGGGTGGCGCGACGCAGCGGAGGAAACGCGAAGCTCGTGGGCTCCCCTAGCTCCGCCCTAAGGTTGAGTTGCGAGTTGCAGTGCCTCAGTAGCAGGCGTACTCGATAAGATCGCGGTGAGGTGTCCCGCGGTGAGCGGAAGCAATTTTTTATGTTCGTTTTTATAACCAGTTTAATCCTAATTTTTATTAAAAAATAATACTAATGTATCTCTACTCTACTAATATTGAAACTACTGAAACTATAACCCTATACAAATTAGTTTTTGATAAATTGTTCAGCGAAAATCTCGACCTCTGTAGCGGACGGGGGGGGCGGTCGCCCCCCCCGCCCCCCCCTTTAATCCGCCCCTGATTAAGAAAACAATCAAATACCACGATTCCCGGAGCGATTTTTCTCATTTTTTTGCTATCATACAGTTCAACCAACAAAAATTGCTCAAAATTCAAAAATCTCCACATAATTCCCCACAAAGCTGAAATCCCCACTAATTCCCCACCGACCTATTCTCTTGGCTGGAAATCCCCACTGTGGGGAAAAATCCCCACGTCTGGCAACACTCCTATAATATACGGTGGTGAGCTGTCGTTGAGTCGTTGGTGATGCCGTGCGCGATGCAGCCTCTCGGAGCAATAAGGAGGTTAGATTCTTTACTGAGACTGGAGGTACCGCGACAATGGTTTTGTCAGGAGGGATTCCCTAGTCTTGTTGATGAAAAAGCGGCCCTCATAGATAAACCTCGTTATATTTTTCGCCTTGAGGGTCGGCCGTACATTTATCACTCGACAAAAAGAACGATGCGAACAACGCGTAAACTCTATGGCATGCGAATTAAAATATTCTGTGTAAGTATCTTTATAAAAAATGTGTGATTGCAAAACTGTCACGCAATTAAATCAAAACATGTAATAAGCCTACATATTTTTGTCCTGTAAAAAGTATAACTTAGTTTCTTCCCAATAAAATTATGTCAACAATGTTTCATTCATTACAACCGCACAGTTAGATAGGATAATTAAAAGAAAACATTTTAGTTGCCAGCTCTTAAAAATTACGGTTTAATCATTTAATCATTCTTAATAAGACAGGTACCTCATGGAGGACGTTACCCTGAATATGAGTGAAGGATGAGTGTGATGATCGTGATGATAGTGGCGCGATCTTGAAGCCTTGTTACTGACTAAGGTTGGCACATTCCTTAGACAGGATTGTTAATTAATAGCCCAACAACCAATGTAAAATAGGCACCAAAAAGGTAAAAGGGTTCAAACCATAAGCTTAAATTAGCCCTCCCGAGTCCCGAGTATTTTGGTTTAAGGGACTTGACCATGTTTTCCCCTGGCCTTAAACTTTATTTACTTCATATCAAATAACAAAAAGTGCCAGAGGCATTGTCTGGCGAGCATTATACGAGCCTGTTTTTGATTTTAAATCCTATTTTATTTTAAGCAAAGCAGTTGCACCTATTCAAAATTACCGTATATTTTCGGAAGTGCTATCGTACAGCGTACTTTACAGAGAAATTATCGCACAAATACGATAATTATCGTACATCTGGGAATTCTGGTTATATGGCACCCCGCTTTGTTATTTAATTAACTACTGTCCTTTACAGGACTTAAAAAATGCAACCCCAATGTATCGCTCAGAGTTGACTTTTATACACTTTAAAACCTAAAGAACGTAAAATGCCTTATCTGGTACAAAGCCGAACTACCACTATGATAGTTCACCTATTAATGTCTCGAGATCTAAATTTTAACTTGCATCCAAACTTTTATAAAATAATTTATTACGCACACAATATAACAGAGGCATGCAAAATAAATTATCTACAAACATTTCTTTTAACAATTCTAACTTTAACCGAGAAACGTTAATTATTATTCTAAAAACAATCTTAGAATGATTTCAATGGTCTGTAACTCATTCTGCGGGTGGAACTATGAACTACAAACTGCTTTATCGATCAAGATCCATCGGAATACTGCATTAACCACCTTTAGCTTCTGATTAAAATGTTTAAAAAAATTTACCTGGTTACACGCATGGTTACACGATTTATATCAAAAACACATTTCACTACTTGCTGTCATTAGTCGTACATTACTTGTAATCAGAAAAAAATAAAAAATATTTTCCCCAACTGCCATGTTAAGGCGCTTTTTGCTCATTATAATCACATTTATTTCTATATTTATGTATTTATTTATGATATTTTAAGTCATATCAGTTTAAATTAAAGTCATTACTTCAAAGGTTTTTGCTTTTAAATCGTGGTTCTATTTGTCGCATTAGTAAACCAGGCGCCTGCAAGTGTGTGGACGCAACCATCACCGTACACTCGTACTGCAGAGTTGTATCCCGTTTGTTGCAGGAAGTCTTTCCTTCAACTCGAAGCAAGGAACTAGGTCTTAAACGACTTGATTCAAAATCTCTATTATAGTGAGGTTGCTTATGGTTTTATTTTAAGAACACCGTTACCAGGTGGATAAAAGCACCACATTTGGCATGAAGGTACCTTTGGGTATACTAGTCAATTTTAGCTTAGGAGCCCTCACGAATTTTTAAAAATTTCCACACACGGCATCATAATCCAAAATGGCCGACAAATACAGAAATGTATATTGAACAAATTTTATTTATGAGTATCCAAGCTAATATTTCCCAAGATATCGATTTGAAACCACCGCCTTACTTACTGAGTAAATACTTCATTCTGATTGGGTATTAATTTTTAGCCGCCATCTTGGATCCGCCATATTGGATACAAGATAGTTTTTTTTATATGAATGTAGTATTGCGACAAATCATTACAGACTAGATTTTCACGGTGATTACAATGATAAAATCAGTTTTTGAAAATATTCATTCGTTGAAAAGATATGCTCAGGTAAAAATTCATCCCTATACATTTCTTATGGACTTTTCATATTTTTAACATTTTTTTGGATTATTTTTCTTATATCTCTCATTAAGATATGTTGTTGGTTTTAGTCTTGAAAATGCTCGGTGAAATAGTAGCTTTCATTTGAGATATTAATAATCAACATCGGCCGAGTGACAGATGAGCTATAAGCCTCAATGTAACTTAAAAATCAATTGTTCGGAAATTTGTCTCTAATCAAGTATTTATACCTCCGGATCTAAACAAGGTATTTAGTTAATTTTGGTCATAAAAACGCAGTGATACTTTGGCTTTAGTTTTAAATATTGATACGTTGAAAATGTTAGGTTGTAAACAGATTTTATGGCTCATTACGACATAAAGATTAGTTATTTTTTAACTTTACGCTTAATAGTTGATTATATCTCACCCCAAACTTGTCCGAATTAAATGATCGCAATCTCAAAATAAAGCTAATATCTTACTGAGTCTTTTAAAAGCATTCAGAACCCCATACCTGCCTTCGAACTGGATATATTAGTCTTCATATAAACAAAGATTTCTGAAATATTTAATTTTAAGTGGGTTTTTGAACCACAACTCACCTGAAACCCAATCTATTAAAGTAATTTATGACTCAAATGAAAGCCAATAGGCTACAGAATCAATAGGGACCTTTACGATTTTCGAGTCTTCTTTTTGGAACTGGAGAAATCCTTCAAGAACTGTAAAATTATGCAAATAAAACGAATTTATGTTGAGTGAAAGCTCATAGGTCACCTAAACTCTCATCTGATTATATTGAGAGTTAGCTCACTTGAAAGCTGATGGTTTACTGAGTGATTTAAGACCAAAATGAACTAAATACCTTATTTAGAACCTTTTTTTTGGAAATTAAAAACAAATTTCCAAAAAATTGATTTTTAAGTTACATTGAGGCTTATAGCTCATCTATCACTTGTCCAATGTTGATGATTAATATCTCAAATGAGAGCCGCTATTTCACTGAGTATTCTAAGACTTTTAAGAGTATTTTAAGAGTAATATATGGAGTATTTCTCCATATATTAATTACAATGGGAGATATAAGAAAAACGATCCAAAAAAATGTTAAAAATACGAAAGTTCCATAAGAAATGTACAAAGGATGAATTTTCATTTGAGCATATCTTTTTGACAAAATGCATATTGTCGAAAACGGATTTCAGCATTGTAATCAGCGTGAAAATCTAGTTCATAACGATATGTCACAACACCATCTTTACATTAAAAAAAGTTGAGTTGATATCCATGGCAGATCCAAGACGGCGGCCGAAAATTATTATCCTGTCAAAATAAAGGATTAACCACCAAACAATGATAGGTGTTGTTTCCAAGTCAATATTTAAAAAAACGCATGTAAAAGATGCAGTAAAGTAACTTTAAAAAAATGATCCCATGTTAATTTTGATTTAACATCCCACACATGGATTTTGGTGCCGGGTGGGGAAAGTTCTTAAAATTCAAAAGGGCTCCTAGGCTAAAATTCATTAGTTCACCATTAGGTACCTTCACACCAAATTTGATGCTTTTATCCGCCAGGTAACGGTAATTTCACTAAGCCATCTCACTATTAGAAGTCGTGGGCACAAAATAGGGCAGGTGAGTGAATGCGCTGCTAGCGAAATTATTGTTTATTATTTGTTTGGGTAGTTAATTGACCGTAAAGGACCATAATGTATTTAAGTAAACACAAATTTACACTTAAATGGTCCTGAAAACATGTACAAAGTTTTGGCAGTTCAAGAAAAACATTTAATTTCGTCATATCAGCTAAGGTTTAGCAGACGATTTTATGAGTTTCTAGTTTTTGCCGCCCGCCCTATTTAGTGCCCGCGACTCTAATTTGTGAATAATTTGTTATATCGGTTATGTCAAATGAACCGTAAGGGGCTATTGGTGATAAATGTTAACCGATGAATTCCAATTTAGGCTGTTAAATAGTATAACTTTCATTTTTTTCAAATAAAGATAATATTTTGTTTTTTCCTTCCTAAAAATAAAAGTGCTCATGGCCTCGGCCTTAAGGTCTTATCACGAGATCCGGTAATAGTTTTTCCCTATAGCAGAAATTCGCTAGTTGAGTTTTTTGCAATAATGCAGCGAGTCTCGACAAAATAAAGTCACATAACAAGTTTTACTGAGGTGTGTCGAGAAATAAGCGAGATATACGACTTTATTTCCCATGTGGTTCACATTGGAAAGGGAGGACGCAAGTTAGCTGCCGCAGAAATGCTCGAATGGACGATTTTAGCCGTTATCAAAGAGAACAACATTCTGTATGTTATCTGTGCCAATATACAGTAGTCTCAACTACACGAAGCCACGTAGGCCCACCAATTTCTATTCAAATACGTCCCGAAATTTAGTCGATATTTTAGTCAATATCGATATTTGTTTCGATATTTCCGGGCTTATCGCAACTATCGAAGCTTCATTGCGACTATCCGGTTATTCCAGTCACTCTCTGTTTGGGTTTCTGCATCGACCACATAGTACAATAGACGGAGCACTATAGAATCCGCGAAGTGAAGCCTAAATTTGCTTCTAGTCCCTATGCATGAAAAAAATAAAGTACGTAAAAAATTACAAATATGGTCAAATTATACGTCTGAATCTCAGAATCACTATAGTACCAAATATAAATGGCTTACAGGTAGTTTACACATCATAAACACTGATAACCTAGAAGCTTGTTCTAACATTTTTTTAAAGAAGCTGCCGCCACCAACGACCTTTAAAATATATAGACTGCTCATCTCGTTGTAAAAAAGTGAAGCCTTTGTGGGCGCTGCATTGTTGGCTATTATCTAAAAAAAACGAACAAACCGGAAACCTCACGGCCGTCACCGGAAAACTCACGGCCGTCACCGGAAAACTCACGGCCGTCACAAAACACTTCATCACTTCATCGACCTTTGAATTATTCAAAACAAGGAGGTTAGAGTCTGTTGTACTGGAGTTATTGCCACAATGCATTTGTTGATGAAAAGCGGTTGATGAAAAGATAGGCAATGTGAAGGGGAGTAATATAGTAATTTAGGACTTGGCGTTTTTTTGAACAGTAATTTAAAACGAAACGAATCTTTTGATGACGACTAAAGATTCGAATAAGTTTTTAAAATATGTCAGAAATGCTGTACAGATTTATAATCTTAATACTTTTTGCGTATTTTATTTAATTGAAGTACTATAACGACAAAACTAATTTAATTACGTCAACTCTTTGAAATTAAGTTTTTATATTCGATCAATTAAATGGTTCAATTCCCATCGCTGAATCGTTCGTTTTTCGTTTGTTAATGTAGAGTACGAAATTAATTCCACTTTTATTGCTAACCTAACAAAATTAGAGGGCCGCAAAATTAGAGGTCGTCTTGTGTCTAGCTGCGGAGTCACTTTTTGTGCACATCACTTTTTAAATTAGTACTAAAATATTTAATCTAATATTAAATATTTATCGATGTCGTCTACGATGTAAGATAAGTATATAATTAAATTATAAAACGATAGTAATACTATTGAAAACTAATTTTTGTTTTTATCGTATAACATTTTGATGATTCAAAAACAACGACAAACGAAATTAGAATCATGTTCATGTTTTCAAGTCTTTGACGTTTGAGTTTGAAGGTCCGTGACAATCCTCCAGTAATGCTTCACTTTTTCCTATCTCATAAGCAGTCTATATCAGTTATATGTCGTTGGCCACCACGGAATACACCTGTAACGTTCCTGTGATGTGTAAACTGCTTCTAAACCATTTATAATTGGTACCATAGTAATTGTGAGATTCAGACCTTTAATTTGATACCAAATTTGTATTTTTCTAGTCGACTATATTTTTGTAAATAACAGTTTAGGATTGACTTCGTTTTTATGCAGGCGCCGCACGGTTTAACTCTCCCGCAGTAACTAAGTTATCGACCAAACTACGTCAGCTAATTTTTTCAAAAAATATGATTTGAAAAATTCAACTCTTTAGCAACAATTTCCACCGTTTTTTATTTTGCCTGACCAAAAAATAAAAAAGTAGTAGCCGGCTACTTTTGTCATGTCATGTTTTAAAATTGAATAAAACCTTGTGATTTTATATAATTTTTTTAAATAATAAAAAATTTCGAAATATGATGGATACTATTATGGTTCCAAACTAAAGGACTCTTCACATGCAAAATTTCAACCTTAAGCCTCAACGCTAAATAGTACAGGGTGTTTTTTTTAAACGCAACCAATTTTTTAGATTAAATAACACACATATAAATATGAAATGAGTATTGTTTTAGTTATCTTTACATTTTATATAACCTATTATTTAAGTTAGATCACATTTAGTTTAAATTATGTGCTCAAACAGTCCGCCATTTGCATTTGTGTAAAGTTATGCTCTCTCCATCAAATTCCCGAACACGTGTTGCAAGTTGCCTCATTGAATTTCTTTCGTTAAATTTGTTATGTTTGTTTTGAAGTGCTGAATATCCTGTGAATTGTTTTCGTATGCCTTACTTTTTATGTTATCCCCAAATAAAATAATTTAGTAGTGTCAAATCCGGGGATATTGGGGCGAAATAATCCTTCATCATTAAAATCAAGTTTTGGGTTGCGTTTTTAATGTGTGTGTCTTTAAGCACGATAACTCGCGTAAAAGTGGTCCGATCTGAATGAAATTTGCCACAGACATGTAAAGTAGTAATTATCCTACGAAAACAATTCACAAGATATTCAGCACCTCAAAACATCATAACAAATTTAATGCAAGAAATTTAAAGAGGTACGTCGCAACACGTATTCGGGAATTTGATGGAGATTGCATAACTTTATACAAATGCCAATGGCGGCCTGTTTGAGCACATAATGTAAACTAAATTTCATCAATCTTAAAAAATAGGTTGTATAAAATGTAAAGATCAATAAAACAATACTCACTACTCATTCATATTAGTCCAGTCAAAACAGGGTTTGACCTGGAAAGAATTCCGTTAATTTTGAAATTTTTCACTCTTATTTAGAAGGACCTAAGGATGAAAATACCAAAAGTCCTGGAAAATATGTGGCGAGCTCTAGTGGCAATTGATGGAAACAGGGTACTTTTTTTGGTTTTTCGTAAAGATCTTGAGAACCGTTGGTCGGAGGTGAGAACTTTAAATGTACAAAATAAAGCTTATTAAATTTGCTACAAAATGATGTGGTACGTTTTCTTTGTACTCCTAACGGTTACCGAGTTATAGCGCGCCAAAAATAAGGATCTTTTCATGATTTTCCGCTAAAAATGAGCAAAATTTTGTTTTTTAGTTTTTAACGTATGGAAATAAAAATTATCTAATTTTGGTGGGCACCATTAAATTCAGCTTAAGAAACCAAACAATTTAGTATCCTGAATCATTGCTTTATGCCCGTTGGACACCAAGATAATGGAGGCGGTAAACACCCCTTACATTGTACCTATGAAATCCTTATGGGAAATAAAAAAAGTTCTATATATTGCTTATTTCGCAACATTTCTCACTAAAACTTGATTTGTGGCTTAATATTGTTGAGATTATATCGTGCTAGGGCCTATAATCCCCAATTTTCACATTTACGTATCAGCAAACCTGCATACTCACCTGCATAAGAATAATACGAACAATGGAGTATGCAGGTTTGCTGACACGTAAATGTGAAAGTTGAGGGTTTTAGGATCTAATAAGATATATCTCAACTATATCAATCCACGAATCAAGTTTTACTGTGATATGTTGCGAAATAAGCGAGATATAGAACTTTTTTTATTTCCCATAAGGATAACATAGGTACAATGTAAGGGGTGTTTACCGCCTCCATTATCTCGGTCACCAACGTACACAAAGCAATGGTTAAGGATACTAAATTGTTTGAGATTTGAAGCTGAATTTGATGGTGCCCACCAAAATTAGATAATTTTTATTTTCATACGTTAAAAACTAAAAATACCCCCGTCGCAGCAGACCTGCGTACTCAGCGAATTTCCATAGGATTTATTTTGTATATGTGAGCATTCAACTTATTTGAAGGAAGGTATAATGAAGGAAATCATTCATGAGCTTTAAACATGAGGAAAATAACAAAGAGACCACATTGGTTTGCATTAGTAATACATACACTTTTGTATTTTATAATTCTTAGTCTTTTAATTTTTGATAACTATAATCTTGCTATAGTATATAAATGTCAACAAACATATAACCAATGAACTCAAAACACTCAAATCAAACAAATAACTTAATCTCATGAAAAAATTAAATTCAATCATATGGTCAGTTTTACAGTAATCAAAACATCCCTGTTGCAACACACCTTCATCCCCAGCCAATTTCAATAAAACATATTATCAATCCTCATCATTGTAAACATACCATATATTGTACTATATTTTCAGGCAGTTTAGACCAAGACATCCCCCCCTCCAAATGCTCATACATTCTTTATTAAATTTAAAAATAATTTGTATTTTTTTGATATAGTATACATTTTCTGCAAAGTCTTGATCAATGAACTCTAACTATTCAAAATAAATACAAATAAAATATTCTTCACCTGAAAATTTAATCATATGTTCAGAATTGTATTTTTATAAAACTATACTTTTTGGAGGGAAAAATTTAAAATAATATTGGACAACGTACTGTGTTTAGCACATCCATTATTATCCAATATCTAAGCAACGGATTGACGTAGAATAATAATTCAAAATGCTAAATTGCTTGTTTTTCTAAGCTGAATTCAATTTTGACAATTAAATTTAAAAATAATTAGTAAAAAGGTGTTAAATCTTGAAATAAATTTTATTTTGTCAAAAAAACCTTCTTAGAGTTAACCAATCTTGCTGGTTTTCGAACTCGAAGTCATGAATGACGCTTTACATCGGATCTTTTTTACAAAAGTTATCGCGCCTACGGACAGGTATATATATATATGAAAATGAACGAACGGTGTTTTTGGGGTCTAGGGACCTCAAAATGAAAAAATAACATGGTCCCGGGCTTAAGTCTCACCATGCCGCCTACGGTAATAGCTACTTCCCTATAGGGGAAATTCGCTAAAACAAACTTTTGCTCATTTTTAGGGGGATATCGTGAAAAGATCCTTATTTTTGGCGCCCCACAACTCGATAACCATTAGGAGTACAAAGAAAATGTACCACATCATTTTGTATCAAATTTAATAAGCTTTATTTTGTACATTTAAAGTTCTCGCCTCCGACCAACGGTACTCGAGATTTTTACGAAAAACCAAAAAAGTACCCTGTTTCCGTCAACTGCCACTATAGAGCTCGCCACATATTTTCCAGGACTTTTGGTATTTTCATCCTCAGGTACTTCTAAACAAGTGTGCAAAGTTTCAAAATTAACGGAATTCTTTCCAGGTTGATTTTTAAGTTTTTTGACTGGACTATATGTGCATTATTCAAACTTAAAAATGGGTTGCATTTTAAAAATAACACCCTGGATAAACTACGAGTTTTGAAACATGAGCACTGTCAGATTAGGCGGTTTAAGCGCCGTTTTATGTTTCTATACCCAGACAACATGGCAGCCCAGGCCTCACTTGCTGTAATGCAAGTAAGATAGCTATGCTCCGTCTATGTCTACTATGTGGTCGCTGGTTTTCTACCACCACGCCACCCTAGCCGTCCACCCTATGGAAGCGTGGCCTTGATCGCCAGAAACTTGTGTCATTTTGTCCTCCTTGGTCCATAGGAATTCAATAAATGCAACCTCCTTTTATCACATAGAAATTGCTTTGTGTAAAATTCACACTATACCTTGAAGAATTCATGTAGAGATAGGGTAGTCGATTAGTCGATTGGTCGACTAGTGGTTTTATCGACTAGTTAGTCATCCCGTCGACTAGTCGATTATTTTGACTAGTCGATATTTTTAGTAGGTTATTTTAACTAGTCGACAATTTACGGTTTTAGCCGACTATTCGGCAACTTAATCGATTATATATTGTTGTTTTTTACCGGTTTTTGCTCGTTCGGTTTGTTAGAACGACTAGACTAGCCGATGTTTTACTCGGTGATTATTCGACTAGTGTGACTAGTCTCTATCGATAGAGAAATGTAGTCGATGTGTCCATCAACTAGAAGGTGAATAATTAGTCCTCTTCAGGACTTCAAATAGTGCAACCTCCTACAATCAGTAAGAAGTCGCTTAGGTCGAAACGTGTACCCGAACAGCTAAGATCAATCAATGCAAACATGGCGTAGTAATAATGAGTAAATTGTAAATTGTTGCTTATTAAATTATTGAGAACAAAATTTTAAATTGCATCTACATTTTCGTTTGACACTATTGATTACCCATGTAAATATAATTTGGGGTTTTAAAAAGTTAATATTCAAATATTTTTCCATAACACTCCTTTTTCAGGATTGATTGTTTTTTATTGGCCTAAAAAGTCCAATCACGACTTCAATCGTTTGTAGCTCATTCTGCGGGTGGACCTGAGAACTAGGGACTACTTGATCGACCAAAACCCACTACAATAACGGACTGCATTACCGACTTTGGATTAGACTCTATTGTTAGCTGGTTATTGCGTGTGCTTTCTTTTATTACCTTATTGCTTATTTTTATTGTAAATTGGACGAACTCACAACCCACGAACAATAAAATCCAACGTAAAGTGTAGCCTATCTATATACTTAATACAATAAGGTTTTTTTCTGTTAGATCCCGTTTTCAGCCGTCCTACTTAACCGACTTGTACGATTGAGGTGTCATTTTAAAGCTTATAATGTAGCACACCGGCGACTGATAATTAAATTGGACATTTCTCTTACGGCTTCGATTCCCAAGGCTTTGATTTATTTCTAGAGGGCGCTTTTAACGCTCCAGTGCTGACGAACTTGCTGACGAACTTGCTGACGAACTTGCTGACGAACTTGCGTTATAACGGTTTTAGAATGTGATTGTAATTTATAATCGAAGTTGAAATAGTATAATTCACTACTAGTCACGAAAGTAGCCTATTTTGGGGCTCGATAGTGTTTTACATGTTCGGCTTACGCCTCGCAAGTAAAACACTATCTTGCCCCAAAATAGGCTAATATTGAAACTCTAACGGGACCCGGCCATACACGCAGACATTCAAGGTCAGTCAGTCACACAGTAAGCCTGGTTTACACGGTGCTAAGTCACTCGCGCGCGAGTAGCCAGTAGCAGACGATTTTCTGGCGGTCTACTCGCGACCGCCAGCTGGCGCTTGACGTGGAGCGTTTACACGTACTTGCAACTTGCGGGTCGCTTTAAAACCGCCCGTTTAAATAAACCTGTTGTTTCGAAAATATCTAAAGAGCGGAGGATTCTTGTCCGCATGTTTTATATACGGACATATTAATTTATTCCTATTAATTAGATTCCAACTTAGTATAATTTGTAATAATATTGGCTCCATTTAAGATTTTGTACACTGCTACCATAAATAGTTAATATAAATAATGACATCAAACATGAATTATTCATTATAATTTTACTTCATTAAAAATTGTTGACAATTTAGTTTTCAATTACATTAATAACATAATTGTTGCAATAATTAATCTAAATAATAAAGTTGATAGTTTTAACATAAGCAATAACCTCGTGACTTGTGATTAAATGTCAACATTGTCACATAAAGAGCAATAAGTATGGTTTTATTTCCGCCTGGGACTGTTGTTTAGAATGAACTCTGTAGTGTCGCCTTGGTTCTATGTCCTCTGTTACGTCCTGCCCCCTTATATCATTAGGATTATTGCCTTTGAAATACAGTAATAACCATTCACTGTTGGCCACCAAGAATTAATTGGTACCAATTCAATAAAATATGATATTATTTTCATACCTCTACATCAATACCGAGTTATTCCAAATTCTTTAGTTTTTTCTTTGATTGCATAAGAAATTCATTTGTTTCTTAAATTATAAATTATATGAAAAGTTGAAAAATGTTGAAAAACAAATTGCCAAGTTTAATTTAATTTTAAATTGCTTTAAAACTTTTATTTATAATTAAAATAACGATTTTTATATTTTCTGTCCGATTTTTACGTTATTTAGATCAAAAATATTGATGATAAATCTCTGTACAACTGTCGTTGTCCGTTTACACGGTGCTAAGTAGGCTGTAAGTAGCTACTTGTCGGCCGCCAGTTGTCAGTTACTTCGCACGGGGGGTCAGCTACTCGCGCATGTCAGCTGACACATCAGTAACTCGCACGTTCCGTTTACACGGTGCTCAGTAGCAAGTGCAAGTAGACCGCCAGCGACTGACTGACTTG
This sequence comes from Flexamia atlantica, assembly GCA_035578135.1. Taxonomy (NCBI): domain Eukaryota; kingdom Metazoa; phylum Arthropoda; class Insecta; order Hemiptera; family Cicadellidae; genus Flexamia; species Flexamia atlantica. Next base: position 12,070,679 of record JAQJVK010000003.1, on the reverse strand, counting down.
TACTTGACGGTCTACGTAGCACCGTGTAAACCAGGCTTTAGGGACAGACGGACAGACCAAGGTCAGTCAGTCAGTCGCACAGGCACAGTAGGGGCAGACGGACAGACCAAAGTTCCCCGCAGCAATCACCCGAAACATCCACATACGCTTACACACGCACCCACACACACGCACACGCACATACACACACATCAAATTTACGCTGCTAGTTCGAGGGTATACAACAAAAGAAGATTTCTAAGCGTATGGTGATGCTAAATAACATCTAATTCTTTCTGGCCCGGCCAACATCCACAAGCCACTGATTATTTTGACTTTTTTTTAAGTGCTTATGACGAATTTGTGGGTGTTTTAGCGAATTTCCCCTGTAGGGATCAGCGAATTTCCCCTGACTTTTTTTAAGTGCTTATGACGAATTTGTGGGTGTTTTAGCGAATTTCCCCTATAGGGATCAGCGAATTTCCCCTGACTTTTTTTTAAGTGCTTATGACGAATTTACGGGTGTTTTAGCGAATTTCCCCTATAGGGATTAGCGAATTTCCCCTTTATGGAAGAAGCTATTACCGTAGGTCTCATGGTAAAACCTAAGCCCGGGACCACTATAACTTTTCGTTTTGGAGCCCCCAGAAGCCAAAAACACTATTCGTTCAAATTTATATAAATACTAGAAGAGCCCGTGGCTTCGCTCACGATAAAAATTAAACATACACTATCACCCATCAATTATATCGTTTTGCTTTCCCATTTATTTTTCTTGTTTTAAAATCTACTTCTTTAAACATTTCAAATGTACTTCCATAAAACAAAAAACGTTTATAGAAATTTGCTCTTAGTACGCATATGCTACGACGGGGGTATTCTATTTCTGCCTAAAGTGCCTGTCTATATAAAAAATGTGACGATATCCAGCGCCCCACCGACAAAGCCCCAAATGGTGTTGCTGCCCTGGATAGGCTCATGCCCAATATCGGCGGTCCTTCCTCTTGCAAGTGCTGTTTGCTTGTATCGGCTGTCCAGTCGATCTTGCTATCAGGTGAAGAGGATTGCGCTCACACACTCAAGAAGCGAATTTACAGAGACTGGCTCACCCAAGACAAACGCCAAGAAAAATTTAAGGTCGTTTCTGCTTAACGCACGGTATCTGATCTTGCCCTGATGATGATCATGGGGCACGATATAAGGAATGGCACCCTTGGCTTTTTCGACGGCTTTGAATCTTCTTGCATATGTAGCATAGCAAGCCACACTGTGGGACCTTGAGCATAGTTACTCTTAATTTTAAATTTATTGCACCCCCGTCGCAGCAGACCTGCGTATTAGAAATCCTATTTCTTTCCTTCATGAAGGCATATGTGTTAGAGGAACCATAGAACATGACTTGAAATTTTATTCACTGTAAAAGATTATTTTCTTAAGGTTTTATTGTCTACCTTGAACAAAAAATTATAATTGCACTCCAGCAATTATTAAAAAGTGCTGTCTTACGTTTTTAGTCTCTATATTGAACAAAAAGATTGAATGAGCCGTCCCGGCAATTTTTTTAAGTGCTGTAGATAAAATTAGTTCTTTACAGTAACACACCCTTCCTCTTTAAACAACAGTTTGTTGTCATAAAAAAGAAGTCCTTCAAGTATAAGTGATCAGTGGTCACAGAAGTCCTTGAGTAATATCAATTATTTATTTTATATTACATACCAGCATTTTATATAGTGTATTGCACTTAAAATATATTCAAAAGTCTTAATTCATCAACCATCTGGCACCAAGTATCATGTAAACAAATACAATTAATTAGCAGAAAGAAATAACATCAATTTACATCACCTGTTTTGAATTTTACTTTCACATGTTTTGTTAGTAAACAAATCTAACTCAAATTCTTTCAAAATCCCTGACATGGGTACCTTTAAGACGGTCCCAGGGCTAAGCCCTGAAAGTTATCACGACATTGAAGGTGTATAAACCTACTCCATGAAATTCTACATGTATCTACCAAGTTTCGTGGCCATCGGTCCAGCGGTGTCTGAGTTTATCAATGCTATATATATATATATATATATATACCAACATCCTCTTTTATACTTATAGATCTATGTGTCTGTGAGCACGATAGCGGTCGCAAAAATGGTCCGATTGGAATGAAATTTGGCACAGATGTGTGAGGTAGTTATTATTCGGGCGAGTTCAAAAACCAGCTTGATCGGACTATTGGAAGGGAGGGAAAGGGGGGGTAAACCCCTCCAAAAATGTTTTTTTTTATTTTTGACGCCAAGGAGCCCCTGAGGAAAACTGCTTCTGGAGTTTGTAGAAATGTTGGCCCGCCAGTGACATGTGGTTCGCCCGCACCTGGTAGCACGGACTGGGCTCTGCCTCTCACTTGACTCCGGCCAATGAATACATAACATAACACTTTATGTATTCATTTTAACTTTATCTAATGGAATTTAACTTTATGTATTCATTGCTCCGGCCCACTGGTGTACGTGTGAGTCCGAAATGTCAAAACAAAATCATGTCAACAAAGTTTCATTCATTATATTCGCACAGATAGATAGGATAATTTTCGAAAAACGTTTTAGTTGCCAGCTCTTAAAAAATACGGTTGTAAAATAGTCGCCAAAAAAGGTAAAGAGTTTAAACCACAAGTTTAAATTTGCCCTCCCGAGTAGGATGGCAAAAAGAATATCGATATACCAGAAGTTTCGATATTTTAGTTCCGATATATCACAAAAAATATATCGATTTTTCTTGTTCCAAAATAATTATCGGTGTATCGATATTTCTTTTCCGGTACATATCGACTCAAGAAAACATGGTTTTGATGACAATTTGAAAGAGGTTAGTATTATTGAGGCTGTTTCCAGGGCCTTAGGCTATTTCAAAACGATATTAACAAATTCGTATCTATCTGTAAAACTGGCAATCACTAATATTTTTCATAATATTAATGTGTATGTCATAAAATTAGTTAATGTCTTGGTAATTTGTAAGTAGTACTTGAAAACCCCGTTTTATAATAAGTTACAGACTTTAAAGGTAGTTGTATGGTTAGGGTTCTCACGTTCAATCTTTTTACTAATTTAAATATATAACAATAATATTTTTTGGTTTAAAATCTCCCCTAGATTAAAGAAAAACTTGAGTTTCGTTGTGGCCAACTCTGTTTCTGAAAATAGTTCAATTCCTCTTTGAAATTAATTGTGATATTTTTCTCGAATCATTTGTTTCGATGTATCGGGAATATCGATTTTTGTCTCCCGATACATCGTATCATCGATATTAAAGGTTCCGATGCATTCAATGCGATATAATGATATTTTAAAATTAATCGCTTTCCTTCTCCCGAGTAGTTCGTTTTAAAGGGCTTGACCCTGTTTTCCCCTGTTTTATTTAGTTCATATCGAATAACAAAATCTGTTAGAACCACTGTCATGCGAGCATTATACGATACCCTGTTTTGATACCTCATTACTCTTCACTTGCATTATTGTCCTTTGCAGAACTTAAAAAATGCAACCCCCATGTATCGCATAGAGGTGGTTCTTCAGACCCTATTTATATGGAAGAAAATTCACATTACTTGTACAGAATGCCGAGCAACCAGTATATTAGTTCACCTATTACTATCTCGAGATCTAAATTTTATCTTGTATCCAAACTTTTATAAACAAATTTATTGCACACCCAACATAATAGTAGCAAACAAAATAAATTATCTCCTAACATTTTTTTAACAATTGAAAATTTAATCAATTAACGTTAGTTTATTATTCTAAAAACAATCCTAGATTGATTTTAATGGTCTGTGGCTCATTCTGCGGGTGGGACTATGAACTAAAACAAACTGCTTTATCGATCAAGATCTATTGGAATACTACATTAACCACATTTGGCTTCTGATTAAAATGTTTATCTAAATTAACCTGGTAATACGATTTATATTAAAAACACATTTGTCCCCTACTTGCTGTGATTAGTCGCACATTACTCCTTGTAATCAGAAAAATAAACTTATTTTCCCCACTTCTCATGTTAAGGCGCTTTTTGCTCATTGTAATCACATTTAGTTCTATATCTAAGTATTTATTTATATTATTTTAAGTCGTAACAGTTTATATCCAAGTCATTATTTCAAATTAATTATTTCAAAGGTTTTTGCCTTTTTACAAGCCTGCTTCAAATCGCATCTCTTTATGTCGCATTTGTAAAACAGACGCCTACAAGTATCTGTACGCAACCAGTAGCGCACACTCGTACTGCAGAGTTGTATTCCGTAGGTTGCAGTAACGTCTTTCCTTCAACTAGAAGCAAGAAACTACGCCTCAATACTTGTTTCAAAATCTCTACTAATTTGTGATTAAGTCGTTACATCGGTTATGTTAAGCGAACCGTAAAGGGTGCTTAGCGATAAAAATTACCAAAGCAAATCGATATTTTTGTTCTGATATTGTCGGTGTATCGATATTTCTTTCCCGGTACATATCGACTCAAGAAAACAGGGTTTTGATGACAATTTGAAAGAGGTTTTTATTACTGGGGCTGTTTCCACGGCCTTATTTCAAAACGATATTCACAAATTAGTATTACTGTAATTTGTAAAACTGGCAATCACTGATATTTTTTATAGTGTTAAGTGTGTAACTAATAAAATTGGTTAGTGTCTTGTTAATTGTAATTTGTAACTAGTATTTGTAAAACCCGTTTTATAATAAGTCTTTAAAGGTTCCGATACATATAGATAAAGCGGTATATTCACATTATAAAATTAATTGCCAAAACTTTAAAGACTTTAAAGGTATAGTTGTATAGTTAGGGTTCTCACGTTCAATCTTTTTGCTATTTTAAATATATAACATAATATTTTTTGGATTAAAATCTCCCCTAGATTAAAGAAAAACTCGAGTTTCGTTGCGGCAAACTCTGTTACTAAAAATAGTTCAATCCCTCTTCGAACTTGCAAAATTGTGATATTTTTCTCGAATCGTTTGTTTCGATGTATCGGGAAAATCGATATTGGTCTCCCGATACATCGTATCATCGATATTAAAGGTTCCGATACAGAGAAAAAGCGATTTAACGATATTTTAAAAATAATTGCTTTCCGTCTCCCGAGTAGTTTGGTTTAACCCTTTCCACTCGAATTATTTTACACAGCTATTCCCTCACACTTGCATTTAATTTAAAGGAAAATAGCATGTTATTGGTATTTAGTGTTTTTTTTAAAATCTAATATTAGGTTTTTGATTTGGTTGAGGTATTGGTTCTTGTTCAGCATAAAATAGTACACAATATAAACATGAATATAAAATTTTTGTTTTTATTTTTAATTTTTGGTATGGTTATAAAGAAACTAAAACAAAAATTTTTTTATAAAATCGAGATATTTAGGTAGTAAAGAAAAACAATACTTTGTTTTAGAATCTTGAAAAAATATTATTTACTTTCCCCATGTAATAACAAACATAAACTATCATCTACATAAACATTTACTTGCATTTATGACTAAAATATAAAAATTTATAAAAACTAGGCCTATGTAGGCTAGGCCTATTGACAGTTTCAACTTTTTCTGGGCTTTGTAATAAAACTCCAAAGTTTACATCATGGGCCAAATCACCAAATTCTTTCATCACTTTCAAATAACAATGTTTTCTCATAATCTAAAATAACTTAAAAATCATAACACATAAATGAAAAATCAAGATTAAAGTCACCGGGAACAAAGAACGCAGACGTTGAAACGTACGCGTAAGTAAACAAACAACACTCATGAACCAAACTTATTTCAAAGCCAACTAAATCGTTCGTGGATGTTTTCTATGGACCAAAGGCAGCTAAAATAAATGGAGAAACCATTGATCAGTCTTTTGCATCACTTAAAACATTTCGGCACTATATAAAGTGAGTTTAAAACAATGTCGCGGCAGCCGCGACATTCGAGTGGAAGCGTCGTAGTTGAATGTCGCGGCAGCAGCGACATACGAGCGGGGGTTAAGGTTCTGCAGTACCTAGCCGAAAGAGCGATGTCGACGGTGGCGCAGCTTCTGACTCGGCGAAAAAGAGAACTACCTCGAAACCCCTAGCAAGACGAAGAACGTTGTTCCCGTGACGAGGGGTTGTTTAGAGAAAGTGGGCTGCCGAGGGTTGCGAATGGGGGCGGTCAACCGATGATAATAGGTTGCAGACTTAGTTGGAAATAAAAGATACTTCCCCCACCTGCCATGTTAAGGCGCTTTTTGCTCATTAAAATCACATTCAGTTCTACCGTATATTTAAGTATATATTTATATTATTTTAAGTCATATTATTTAGCTTGTGTGATAGAGTAAACACAAACTTACACACAAAAGGTCCTAAAAACATGAACAACGTTTTGACAGTTCAACAAAAACATTTAATTCCATCATATAGGTTTAGCAGACGTTTTGGTGAGTTTCCAGTTTTTGCCGCCCGCCCGATTTTGTGCCCGCGACTCTAATTTTTTAATAAGTTATTACATCGGTTATGTTAAACGAACTAAAAGGGACTGCTTGTGATAAAATGTTCACCCATATGGAATAGGCCCTTAATAAGTATAACTTTCATTTGTTTTATTTTCAAAAAAAGATAATTTTTTTTTTCTTTACAAAACTAAAAGTGATCATGGTCTCGGGCTTATTGGTCTTACCATGAGACCTGATATCAGGGTTTTCCCTGATTGAAAAATTCGCTAATTGAGATTTTTTGCAATAATACAGCGGGTCTCAACAAGATGAAGTCACAACAAGTTTTACTGAGGTGTGTCTAGAAATAAGCGAGATATACGAGTTCTTTCCCCAGTCAATATTGATATTTGTTTCGATATTTCGAGCTTATCGGAACTATCGAATCTTCATTACGACTATCCGGTTATTCCCGTCATTGTTCGTTTGGTTCCCCCACCACGCCCCCCTAGTCTTCCATCCCACGGGAACCTTTAGCTCTAGAAACTTGTGTAATTTTGTCCTCCATAGGAATTCAAAAAGTGCAACCTCCTGTTATTACATAGAAGTTGCTCTGTGGAAAATGAACATAACCATGCAATATTCATGTAATATGGCGTAGTAGTAAAAATGTTGCTCATCACTCAACTGAGATCGAAATTTAAAGTACATCTAAATTTCTGTTTGACATTATGGTGTGGGTATTTTAGAGATCAATGCGTTGTCGATTCAATACTCTTCACTCATTGTCCTTTGCAGGACTTAATAAATGCAAACCCCATGTATCGCATGGTGGTTGTTTAAACCATTCCTTTATAGAGGATAATGCACATGATATTAGAAAATGCCAAGTAACCAGTATGTTAGTTCATCTATTAATATCTCGAGATATAAATTTTATCTTGTATGCAAACTTTTATAAATAATTTATTACGAAACCAACATAATAGCGGAAATCAAAAATAAATTATCTCCTAACATTTCTTTTAACAACTCTAACATTAATTAACAAACGTTATTTATTATTCTAAAAACAAACCTGGAATGATTCCAATGATCTGTGGCTCATTCTGCGGGTGGAGTTATGAACTACAAACTGCTTTATCGATCAAGATCCATCGGAGTACTATATAAGAGGTTTCCCTACCAATGGCAGTTTTCGTTTTTCTGCGACACTAGCGGCGACTTTTGGAACTGCGGCTCCATAAGAGCCCTTGTTAAATTTGTGCACTTTTCGCCGCGAAAGCCGGTGCAGGGGTAAACGCGGTGTCATTTAGCGCCTCCAGTTCTTAAAATAAAAGTTATTCGGATATAGCATTGTAAAGATAACGGGTTGCAGAGTGTTTATTGCTTCTCCAAAATAATTTATGCTCACTCATTAAAAAGATACATGGCGTTAAAGTTGGTTATCTTCAACAGAATGTATCTTCAGAATACGTTAACAAGAGCGATTTTGGGTTAGCAATTAACAGTCTACATCTCTTTATCTTTGAAATGCTGTGTTAAATTAAATTTTATTTTGAAAACTGTAGGCGCTAAATGACACCGCGCGGAGCGTGGCTACACGATTTATATTTAAAATTAATTTTTCCCCCACTTGCTGTGAATATTCGCATATTGATTCTTGTAATCAGTAAGAAAAAATAAAAGTATTCCCCCCCCTGCCATGTTAAGGCGCTTTTTGTTCATTGTAATCACATTTAGTTCTATATTTAAGTATTTATTTATAAGTCATATCAGTTTATATTAAAGTCATAATTTCAAAGGTTTTGGCCTTTTTACAAGCCTAATTAAAGCCTGGATCTTTATGTCACAATTGTAAACCAAGCGCCTGCAAGTGTCTGGACGCAACCATCAGCGCACACTCGTACTGCAGAGTTGTATCCCGTAGGATGCAGTAACGTCTTTCCTTCAACTAGAAGCAAGAAACTACGCCTCAATACTTGTTTCAAAATCAATTTATATATATAAAAAGAGAGGTGTGTGTTGGTATATTTAGTGCTACAGCCAAAACTACACGTCATAGACCCTTGATCTTGGTATCAAATTAAAGCTTGAAATCTTAAGATGTGCACTATGGTGGTTGGGTTTCGATATCTTATAGGGTAGGCACATGATCGTCCGAAAGGGACCTATGTCAAGGATTTTATGAGTACTTTAAGGTTTTATTTGTTTATATCCAAACATATGGCTTAATTTGAAATGGCAATGTATACAGAACCTTCGAAATGGTTACCGTGGTTACAGTGATTGTCTACAGAATGCAGCACCTACAATTGTTTTTGTACAAGAGGTGAATACCGTCTTATTTAGCAAATATGTTTTTATTTGCGTTTTGAATTAATTTTTAAATTTTTTCTGTTAGGTTATTTTATTAAAAACATAAAGTGCACTAAAATGAAGGGTTACATACCATAACCATGAATTATAACCCTTCAAAGTCAGGAGTGAAAGTAAGATGTGAAAATGTCAAAACATAGGAGAAAATGTTTGCAATTCCGTATCTTTATCTCATAGACGAAAATTGCACGAAAAAATTAAACATCTAAGAAAAAGAAACACATCTAAAAGTATCACGGGAAAATTCACAGCGACACCAAGAATCACTATCGCAACAGATTGGAAGAGAAATGCAGACACGCACAACCAGGTGATGAAAGTAATAATCAGAACAGAGACTATAGATTGATTATATTGAACACCCGAATGTAATAATTTGCAAGATGGACAAAATTTTTAGTTGTTGCGTAGCAAATAAATTAATTCAAAAGGGAACACAAATTATGTGCTGTTTGAAAGGGCAAATAAGACTGCCACCGCCAATTATGCCACCCCCGGCTTCCTCAAATATATGTATGGAGAAACCTCAAAATATATTGAAGTTTTACATTGCATTTAACATTATAATGCTTGCTTCCAAATTACATCTTTGGAGCTACTATTTAGGCCTTCATAAGATTTTCAACCCAGCGAAGCGGGTTACCTACAGCTAGTCTCTACTAATTTGTGAATAAGTCGTTACATCGGTTATGTTAAGCGAACCGTAAAGGGTGCCTAGCGATAAAAATTACCAAAGCAAATCGATATTTTTGTTCTGATATTGTCGGTGTATCGATATTTCTTTCCCGGTACATATCGACTCAAGAAAACAGGGTTTTGATGACAATTTGAAAGAGGTTTTTATTACTGGGGCTGTTTCCACGGCCTTATTTCAAAACGATATTCACAAATCAGTATTGTAATCTGTAAAACTGGGAATCACTAATATTTTTTACAGTGTTAGTGTGTATCTAATAAAATGTGTTAGTGTCTTGTTAATTGTAATTTGTAACTAGTACTTGTAAAACCCGTTTTAAAATAGGTACAGGTTTTAAAGGTAATATTGTATAGGACCTAGGGTTCTCACCTTCAATCTTTTTACTATTTTAAACATATACCATAATATTTTTTGGTTTAAAATCCCATTTAGATTTAAAAAAACTCGAGTTTTGTTGTGGCACACTCTGTTTCTAAAAATAGTTCAATCCCTATTAAGGCTGGGTTTTAACTTTATTTTTAGTTCATATCAAATAACAAAAACTGCTAGAGCCATTGTCATGCGAGCACGCTGCTTTGTTATAGCTAGCGCCAATTCTTGGGGCCCACGCCGTCCATAAGACCAATGTTAATTTTAGCATTGGGCTTATGGACGGCGTGGGCCCCAAGAATTGGCGCCAGGTATACTTCATTATAGATAGGGAGCTGGAGGTCAAAAATTACGTCATAGGTTGCACATGTAAAAGCTGACATTTTGAAGGGGCATCCTGGGGGGTTTCAAAAATGGGTTTGTGAGCTCTCAATCTGGGGGCTTTCTCCAAGATGGACAAATTTGAATGTGACTTTTTTGTATTCTCCATAAGAATAACATAGGGTTGGAGTTTGCAGGTTTGTTGCAACAGGTATGAACAAATTGGTTGGTTTTAAGTCAAGATCCAATAAAACTCGACTAGAAGAAACCTTATGCCAAGTTTTATCGTTATATGTTAAAAAATAAGGATGGTGTAGGCTTTTATTTTCTCCCCATAAGAATAACATGGAAAAGATGTGTGCAAGTTTACTGCCACGGATATGCAAAAATGGGGGCTATTATACAATAGTTCTTAGATAGTGTGGAATAAAACTCTTGAGATCTAAGTTATAATTTGCAACAAGGTCTTTATTTAAAATAATTGATTAAAATATAAATATAATCACGACGGTCAAATCAGTTAATTTACTAGTACTTTTGCGTATAACTTATTCAACAATGACTTACTGATATTTATTAACATAAAACAACCCAATCACGCTTCAATTTGTTCGTAATTCTGTGGGTGGATCTGTGAACTACAAACTACTTTGTCGACTAAGAGCTGGCATAACGGACTACGCTACCGACCTTAGGTTATGCCATTGGGCACGTTCAGCCGCAACCACCGGTGGGTAATCTACCATCCTATAATAAATGAACGGTAGTGGTGGACGTACCACCTACCGACCATTGTTGTGCATCCACCGATGTTGTGTTTACGGTGGATTCGGTAAGTAACCGGACATTGTTGATTGTCAAGATGCGGTGGATTTGCCTATTAGGGACTATGGTAACCGGTTAGTCACCGGTGACTGCGGCTGAACGCGCCCATTGGGTAGGGTAATGTCACACTGGGCAGTTTTGCCCGCTGATGTTGAGCGATTTTCACAGGGCCGCCCCGGGCGCCGCGGCTAGGGGGGCGCCGTGACCAGAGGGACCCGCGGCTGTTTAAGGGGAAAATAAAAATATATCGCCGACCCACTAGGGCGAAAATATTTCACGGGCAAAAATCGTAAAAATTTCATCAAATGGCTGTTAAAAAATAAATCGTTCAATAACTTTGTTTCTATTCACAAATTGTAACTGGAACACCATAAGGTAAGTCTCAGATGAGTACCTACACACTTATTCATGGTAACTATTAAAACATGTCATTGCATTACATTACATCAACTCGTAAATCATGATAGTATTGAGTTTTACTAAATGTGTAGGCTGACGCCCCCTTGCTACGTACTTTATTGGATTTTTTTTAGGAGACTATATTCATTTAGTCTGTGCTTTTAGCGTGGATGTTGTGATGATTACGATGGCGAATGTCACCTTGAATCATTAGACCAGGTCCCCATTTATAAACTGTTTTTAAAAGTAAACCTCAAGTAACAATTCATTATCAGCAACTGAAGTTAACACTGGGAAATATTAGGGCTAGTGATTGCCAGTTTTGAAAATATCAAAATCAATATCATTGATCTACCACCATCTTTTTGAAACGGGGGCTAGGGCCTGATTTCAGAACGATGTTGGTGAATTAATCATACTGACTTTGTAATTAGTACGATTGGCAATCACAAATATTTTTCATATCGTTACTTTACACCCTAGTTAGTGATTTTTTACTAGTGGGTTTATAGTACTCGTGAAACCCGTTTAGAAATGCGGCCCATTTGATTGTTTGACGGATCTGTCTGTCTGACAGACGAACTGATCGAACGTACGTTTCCTCTGTTTTGTCTGATGATGAATTTGAATACGGAATCAATTTGAAAAAATCAACAGAACTGCTGTTAGCGAGGTTGTGTCTAAGTAGTCGAGGAAAAATAGGGTTTTACCCTGAAAAAATTGCTATAAGGGAGATTTCTGCGTTTTTCTGTCATAATTTATGTACTGATTAACATACTAAAAGTTTACCAAAGTTTGACCACCGGAAGTGCCTCATTTTCAAGATGGCGTCCAAGAAGGTGACAATAGCATTAAAGATATAAGAAATAAATGCGACAGGAGATGTATGAATGAATCTGGTGTCATAGTACCACTGCCGATAATTGAAGGGAGGTACGAACTTCAGTTTCCGTAGGTTAAAAAAATCGGCCGCCATCTTGGATCCGCCATATTGGATAAGGTAATTATTTTCAAATGTAAACATAGTGTTGTGACACATCATTTCAAACTAGATTTTCACGCTATTTTCATTGCCGAAATCCGTTTTTGAAAATCTTGACTCGTTTTCAAGATATACCCAAACAAAGATTATTCCCTGTATAATTCTTATGGACGTTTCGAGCTTGGAATATTTTTTGGGACTTTTTTGGACTATTTTCCTTATAGCTCCGGATGTAATCAAGTACGTTGTTCGTTCTAGTCTTAAAATATTCAGTAGGATTTTGGCTTCAATATAAGCAACTTATCAATTGATTCAGATTCATTAGAGATGAGTTATGATACCTTTATTAACCATAAAATGTGATTTTTCTAAATTCAATATTCAGTAAAAATTGTATATCTCAGATTCTAAATAAGATATAAACTTCTTTCTTAAAATGATCAGTAAAATATTAGCTTTTATTTGAGCTATTGATCATGAAAATAGGACAATTGTAAGCCGAGATATGTTATTTTACTTAACATAACATTGAAAATTTTAAGCATTCAATCTTCAGTTGAAGACATGTATCTCATGCTCTAAGTGAGACATAAACCTCATTAAAGACTTAAATTAAATGGTAAACTATGGGCTTTCTTTTGAGTTATTGATCTTGAAAATCAGTCAATTCTAAGAAGAGTAATAATCCTTTATTCAAATTAAAATGTAATTATTTTAGAGTTTGGTCCTTAAGTAAAGACTCATATCTCAAGTTCATAAAGAGATACAATCCTTTTTAAGGTCTTAAATGAATAAGCGATTGATCGGCTTTCATTTGAACTATTGATCATGAAAATCGGACAGGTCTAACCTGAGTTGTAATCCTTTATTGACAGTATCATTTTAGAAAAATCTCATCTTATGGTTAATAAAGATATCATAGCTCATTCCTAATGAATCTGAATCAATTGATAAGTTGCTTATGTGGAAGCCAAAATACTTTCGAATATTTTAAGACTACAACGAACAACGTACTTTGATTACATCCGGAGCTATAAGGAAAATAGTCCAACAAAATCCCAAAAAATATTCCAAGCTCGAAACGTCCATAAGGATTGTATATAGGGAATAATCTTTGTTTGGATGTATCTTGAAAACGAGTCAAGATTTTCAAAAACGGATTTCGGCATTGTAAACAGCGTGAAAATCTAGTTCAAAATGATGTGTCATAACACTATGTTTACATTTGAAAATAATTACTTCATCCAATATGGCGGACCCAAGATGGCGGCCGATTTTTTTTAACCTACAAAAACTGAAGTTCATACCTCCATTCAATTATCGGCAGTGGTATTATGACACCAGATTAATTTATACATCACCTATGGCATTTGTTTCCTATATCTTTAATGCTATTGTCACCTTCTTGGACGCCATCTTGAAAATGAGGCACTTCCGGTGGTCAAACTTTGGCAAACTTTTAGTATGTTAATCAGCACATAAAATATGACAGAAAAACGCAAAAATCTCCCTTATAGGAATTTCTTCAGGGTTAGGTGTTTTTTTTTCATATATTTCCTCTATAATGCTAGTGAATCGGTTATTCAAAACAAAATTAGTGCAAACTGGTATGAATGAAAATGAATTATCCATTAGCCTGATTCGTTGCTACCGACAAAATAGTACAAGAATGAGAAATAATTGTGCAAGCTTTAACCCCATTATATAATTAAATTTTTTTACAAATATATTAGACCAATTAGTTGTTTGAAGAGGGCGCACATCAAAATTTCGCCCGGGCGCCTATTAGCCTCGGGGCGGCCCTGGGTTTTCAGCCGTGGCGTGTTTTTGCTTCAGGGGCGACAAAAAACCGCGCAACAGCTGCGGGATAAACCACCCCGTATGACATTAGCCTTATACCGAAGTTACTGATTCAGGCAGGGCTATAAATTCTCTCTATAGCTCTGCTACTGATTGCTGAGTGTTCGTTGGTTATTGTATTACCACTGTATCACTTTATTGTTTAATACTTACCAGCAGCCCGCGTCACCTCGTGACTTGAATTGCATAATCAAAATATGGGGTTTAGTTTCATCTTGATCATAATATTTTAACATTTATAAATTTTAACAGATAATTCCTACACTCATCCTTCACTCTTATTCGCCTTAAAATACCCCTTACTGGTGATCGGCGGCCTCATCTACTCTCATCTTATCTAAAATTATTTGTGGGGTTTCGTAGCGCAAAACGCCTTTCAATGAGGAGGTCACAGGAGACCCGGTTATCTTTATGATAAAAAATTTGCTGTGATTTTGCATTTTATAGACAGATTGTGTCTCTGAAATTAAATTTTCGGTGGCTAATTAACTCTCCATCAGGCAAACGTTTAATAACTAATTTCTTTAGACTTGAAACTTCAATATGGAGAATAAATTAATTTCATCTGCTCTAAAAGTATCAATGAATACGTTATACACTTTGAAACTTGTTGGGAACAAACATTTTTACTTTGCATTATTTGCTTCGAGAATTACATTTTCAAAGCAACCTGGTTTTTTGTTTCGTATGTTCAGTACACGTCTAACAAATTAATACCAACTAGTGGCTTGTAGGGGCAAAAGCCCCTATAAATAAAATACAAATGCTTAATAAAGTATATATTTAATGTTTCCTTCACACTCACAACTCGGTAACTGTTTGGCGGAATTAAATGTGTAAAGTGAAATGTTAATTATACTTTGACATTTGCTAGTGCGTATCAGAATTTTAAGAAAGGGCGTTAGCCTACTTCAGTAGTAAACGGCTAAATTTTTGAAACAATGGCGCTATGGATGTCGTTCTCAAAACAACTCAGTTCACATCGTTTACAATTATTAAAAATATGGACATGGTTTAAAACAATTCTTAAGGTTAACCACAGACTGTGAAACTTAATTTATTTGCCAAAGAAAGTCGTGACATTTAAGTTAACTCAAAAATGTAAACAAATGTCTATAGCCTCCACCTAGTTCAAAAGAATATTATATTGGACAGTTAAAGGGTACTTGTTATGGAATTCTCCGTTTGAGGCTACATTGTACACACTAAGCAAATAAATAAATAAATAAGGATTAAATCCGAAAATGGCCTCCCGTTAACGACTCCACACTCCACCTCTGGTACCCTGCGTTCAACACTTTTTTTATGGTTGCCCGTGAATAAATACTGCTTTGTCTTGGTAGATTCAAGATTGAATATACTTTTGATTGGCCAAATTTAAAGGTGAACCTTTTTGGTGGAATCAAATTTAAAGCTGATGTTACACTCGGCTGATCTACACTGTTAGACGTTTTTAGATTACAATGATTTTAAATGGCAGATATTTAACGTAATATCTTATTTCTTGATAAAATTAAAGACATTTTTGTATTTTTCCTCAGTTCCTGGCACCAAGACCTTCTATTTGAGCCCTTTCCCATTATCTTGCAAGTGCAAGGCCTGTGACTTGCCAAATGCCCATAATTTCGGCGCAAAAATTTCGCTTACATAATATATTTATATCGATCATTTGGCATTAAATCGGCATCGTTATAACGTAAAAGAAACACTTAACTCTTTATAATTTTATATTGTAAATATATACTCAAACGCGTAATTATAAAGTCTGAAATCTTAAAATTAAAATATTTATTTGTTATAGTAGGCCTACATTGAACATAGTTAGCTGCTTTTTGAAAAAAACCCCATAGTCAACATCTATCATATGGCTTTGAATCAAGCATCAGCACCACATGTTTGAATGTCAACAAAACAGACGTTTTTAGATCCCAATGCTTTTTAAATGGCAGATATTTTACGTTATTTCTCGTTTTCTGGTGAATTTCAAGCAATTTCAGTATTTTTCCCGCCATCTCGGAATAGAGACCTTTAATTTGAGCCCTCTCCCATCTTTCTACGACTTACCAGACGTTCACAATTTTGACGCAAAGAATCGCCTTACGAAATTAAATATATGATAGGAAATATTATAACTTTCTGCAAAATACCAACATTAAAATAGGTGCATTGTCAATGGTGCATAAATCAAGTAAAAACAGGCAGACTAATCGTAAACAGTTAAGTATCCTTCTCATTCTAAGTACAACATTCAGGTTTTAAATTTATAATGTGTTTGTGTTTTAAACCTTGAATTGTTTTAGAAAAATCTTCGACTAATATATTGATATTTTAACATTCTCAACATTTACATATGCATCAATATTTAGCTAGAAAAAAGCACCTCCTGAGTTACATGTTTTCCTTTTTTAAATTTTCAATTAAAAAAGAAATAAATGAAATTAAAATGATTACAGTTCTTTGGTCTTGGTTTCAATAGTGTAGATATTCTTTCTTATAAGTCCCATTTCGGGGCTCGATAGTGTTTTACATGCTCGCCTTACGCCTCGCAAGTAAAACACTACCTTGCCCCGAAATAGGCTACTTTCGTGACTAGTAGTGAAATATACTATTTCTTTTGTCACGTCTATATTAGCCCCTTATTCTGGAAATCTTGACCATCTGCGTTTTGTTATAAACAAATGTCAATTGGGATACGTTCACAGGTTCTACATCAGATAGTAGCACTTTCCTCATAAACTGAACTTTCCTCTTTAGCCTCATGTGTGAAGGCTTTTCATGGAATATTTTCCAATCCCGCAAAAAGCACATATAGAGAGTAATAGCTTTAATTTGATACCTAATATGTATGGGAAAATAAATTTCTGAAGGTCGATAAGCTCTGGACAAAATCCCAGAAATTCTTTTAATATTATAGAAGATATCGACCATATTCAAACCCTTAAAATAATGGCATCTTAGAGGAGATACGTATTTAATAGTCCTATTACGAGGCTAGATGGAGTTTTCCACTTTCAGCGAGGATTTTGAATAGAGATGGGGTAGTCACTAGTGGTTTTGTCGACTAGCTGGTCATCTAGTCGACTAGCCGATTATTTTGACTAGTCGATTATTTTGATTAGTCGATTATTTTGACAAGTCGATATTTCTAGTCGATATTTCTAGTCGAGTATTTCGACAAGTCGATATTTCTAGTCGATTATTTTGACAAGTCGATATTTCTAGTCGATTATTTCGAGAAGTCGATATTTCTAGTCGATTATTTTGACAAGTCGATATTTCTATTCGATTATTTTAACTACTAGTCGGCAACTTAACATAACCGATTGTATATGTGGTTGTGTTTTAACGGTTTTTGCTTTGTCGACTAGTTAAATCGACTAGACTAGTCGATGTTTTACACGGTGACTAAAAGACTAGTGTGAACGACTAGACTGGCGAAGTTCAAAAGTAATCGACTAGGCTCTATTCGATAGTGAAAAGTAGTCGATGGTCCCAAAGCTAATTTTGAAGCTCGTGGCCGCAAGCGAGCGAGGTTGAAAGAGAAATGCCTCTCGCCCTCTCGCCTTCACTTAGATTTACCTTAACTTGGTGAGATTGCCGTCCAGTCATCCAAGTGTTCGTAGGTAAACGATGTTAAAGCTAGATCCAAAGTCTAAAATATAATTAAAACATTTCGACTAAGTTAGACAGAATGTTATATCAAAAAAATCAGGTTAGCTCAAAATAAATACTGCATTTGGCCATTAAGAGAGGTGTGGTAATTTAGAGAAGAGGCCGTGGGTTGATTTAAAACGTATAGTACTTTGTATCTGTTGATATTTAACAAAATGGTAACTTCATATGGACAGTTTTCAATATAATGTGGCTCCTTAGTTTTTAGGAATACATGATAAATTGCACCATTGAATTCTCCAAAATATTCAATGATTGCACCCTCTTCAATATTTTGTTAGCCGATTAATAAAACACTGAGTTTTTATTTTGCTGAAAGCTAGTGATTTAAAATAAGCGTTTTTTAACTTTCAGTTACGCGTGGACGTTGATTTATATTTTCCAAATTCCACCAATATAAAACTTCTTCTTACAAAATTTATTGTGTCTCAGACAAAATAGGAACCTGAAAAGGCTTTCTACTCTTCTTCATCAAGGTTTATTCATCTCAAGTAAGTGCAACACAATATGTAAACATTTATATTACAAATTTTATTTAAAAAATGTACATAATATACTTATATTCAGACAAACATCATTACTTTCTTCTGCATAAATTAAAGTATCTTATTTTAATATATTACTATATTTCTCCCTATCGGTCAGACTGTATAAAGACAACTTTCGTTTCATCAACTAATACACAATCGCTATTTTAAACAAATAACAATTTAAAAGCACTGTAAACACAGTTACAAATAAAAACGACCTTAAAGCATGTCCATGTCCTTTCCTTATGTCGTTTTCCACTTCGACATTACCATTTTCAGAGCCGCTAGTTTCACCCACATCATTCGAATCCTCCACAGTCTCTTCTTCCACCCCCTCCTTTCCCTCAGACGGTAAGTCTTTGATAGGCATTTCGGGTAGTTCTTTATGAGGAACTTCACTTTTATCCGAACTATTAATGACCTTAAAATCACCATTCAAGCTCCAATCGTCTGCTTCGCACAGTCCAGGGTATTTTTCACTACACTTGGTGAACAAGGGGCACCCCGAGCAAGGCTCGCCCCTGCTGTAAACCCTCTCCCCCCTGATATTCCCCCCTGGAACATAATTACACACCAACTTATACTCGTACTCTATCTCGGTCACCCACTGGACGAACCCGCACCCTATCTCCATGGTGGACGCCCACACCAGCTGCGTGTAGTGGCCGAACTTCGGGAACTCCTGGTCTGTCGGGTTGAAGAAGTCGACTTCGCCGTTGAAGTTCTCGACTTCCTTGAACCAGCCGGAGATGAAGTACTCCAGGACGTCCTCGCGACTCTTCGTCCTGCCAGGGAAGTCGACCCCCTTCATCCAGGCGATGTTCTGCCCCACGTGGACCTCGTGGAGGGTCCTCCGACACCTGAGTCAATAAATATCAAACAGAAGACGGGTGGTTGTTGGGAGGCAAACCTTAGCAATGAAATAGAAACGAACTGCTGTTGCATGGGTAGGAGGGGTCGTTATCACAAAAAACCGCAGCATCTTATTTAAGAAGGGACTCTAGCCCCGC
Organism: Flexamia atlantica; assembly: GCA_035578135.1. NCBI lineage: Eukaryota > Metazoa > Arthropoda > Insecta > Hemiptera > Cicadellidae > Flexamia > Flexamia atlantica. The sequence continues at coordinate 12,051,213 of JAQJVK010000003.1, read as the reverse complement.
GCGTCTATACGTGCTTCTCCCACAAGGCCAATGTTAACTTTAAAATTACACAGCCCCAACCGGTCAACCAAAATCGTTGTTTTACAACTCATATGAGAGAGCAAACAAATTAGCTAGCGATTCCAGAAATGCAAAATTTATAACAAAATTGCAAAAATGTCCATGTTTGTGATTTTTTTACAACTTAGCCAAGAGCGATACAAAGTTTCTTCTCACTGAAAACACTGAATGATATTTTTCTCTTTAAAATGAACTATAAATCAACGACTTTCGTTTAGTGGTTGAGGCTGTACCGAATTTAAAAGTTAACATTGGCCTTTTGGGAGGACCAGGTAGAAATGTGATATTTTTCGTGACTGGAACTCCCTATTATTTGTTAATACATTACACTCTGGCAGAGGACGGATGGCCGCTATAGGAAATCAGGCGGTTTCGCCACTGCACGCATAAATAATGCATTTCCAATGTGTTGGAAGGGTTGCCTAATCTCCACGCGGCCATGCGTCCTCAAGAGTATAATGAAGTCCTCTGTCAGAGTACAATCCATCCAACTAACAAGCTAGGGGTTTCTTTGATCAGGACTCCTACAATTCTGAACAGATTTTGACAGTTAAGATATCATTAGAACGAGTTGGGCGTGGAGTTGTATAGGAAAACAGTTAATCAATTATATGTCACAGGTTATGTTGACATGTTTCGGTTTTACATGATTGATGAACTGCTGAAGAAAAAGGAAATCATCCTATATTTTCATTTAAACAACTAATTAGAGTCAATTCAGTTTTATCAGCAAAGCATTACCCTGTGGAATCCAAACCTTAGAATTTATAGCAGCGGAGAAGTAATTTCCAAAGTAATAATTTATAACTTCTAGCCGCTCTATGAGTACTTTTCTTTACTTAGCCTGTAAATTAACAACAAAACCAAAACGCTTGTAAATCATGATAGTTACTTTTAAGTTTTGCAACATTGCGTAACACGACTATTAGGCCAATAAAATTAAGATTGTGCCTGGACAAAATTCCCGGAAAGCTGGAAATCGTTTTAATCTTTCCGTTTTATATCCAAGTATATGAATTCGAAGTTTGTCCCATTTTTCCTGGTGTGCTTCCGACCTGGGACCACAAAAATATCAGAGTTTTGGGCCATTTTTTATTCTTTTGCAAATAAGTAAAAAACCGTTTATTCTACATAAAAGGTTTAAATACAAGAATTGTAGAGTACAAAATTCTGCGTTTATTGAGTACCTTCTGATAAAGTAATATACCTTCTGATAGAGATATGCTGAGAAACAAGCAAGCTACACACGTTTATTTTTCTCCCAAAGGTCAACATTGTGGAGATGAGTACGCAGGTTTGCTGCCTCAGGAATCCATAAAATTGGGGATTTTAGACTATAATCAAGTGGACCTTAACTAGATAAAGCCACATAACTAGTTTTATTAAGATATATTGGAAATAAGCAGACTATACAATTTTATTGATTTCCTATAAGGTTAACATTGGGAAAGTGAGTACGTAGGTTTGCTGCCTCAGGATTATATAAATTTGTAGATGTTATGCCATAATCAATTAGACCTTAACTAGATGAAGCCATATACCAAGTTTTATCAGGATATGTTGAGGAATAAGCGAGATGTACAATTTTATTTATTTCCCATAAGGTTAACATTGGGACAACGTACTGTGTTTACCACTTTCAGTATCTCGGGAACCAATGGACATAGAGCAATGATTCAAAATACTAATTTATTTGTTTTATCGAGCTGAGTCCAATGGTGTAAACCAAAATCAGATTATTTCGATTTTTCTACATGAAAAATCCGAAAAAATCCATTTCTAGGAATTTATTACCCATAACCCCCCCTTCCGATGGTCCGATCCGGCTGAATTTTTAACTCGTCAAGATAATTACTATTTTACAAGTCTGTGCCGAATTTCAAGAAGATTGGACCATTTTTACGAGAGTTATCGAGCTAACAAATATATAGATATATATATTTATATACGTATATATAGGTATATATATATATTTATGAAAATTCGAACGAATGGTGTTTTTAGCATCTGAGGGCCCCAAAACTAAAAGTTATCATGGTCTCGGGCTTAGGTCTTACCATGAGACTTACAGTAATAGCTCTTTCCCTAAAAGAGGAATTCGCCAAAACCCTTTATTTAACTTACCATAAATCAATTACTATTTAAAGTATCTTTATCAGAAGGTACTCAATAAACGCAGAATGTTGTCCTCTACAATTCTTGTATTTAAACGTTTTATGTAGAATAAACGGGTTTTTACTTATTTGCAAAAGAATAAAAAATGGCCCAAAACTCTGATATTTTTGTGGTTCCAGGTCGGAAGCTTACCAGGAAAAATGGGACAAACTTCGAATTCATATACTTGGATGTAAAACGGAAAGATTAAGGCGATTTCCAGCTTTCCGGGAATTTTGTCCAGGCATGACCAATTTTTGATCTAATTTTACTGGCCTATATTAAAAAGAGTACGGTGTTAGTTCCCATTTCCTTATAACTCAGAAGAATTGGGCACCATTTAATAAAAAAACCTCTCTACAGCGTAAAATAAAAATAATTATCTTAGACTCAATATTATTAGATCTTAGTGAAAACAAGTAAAACTGAAAGCCCATGGATCTGAGGATGGTTGCCATTCTACAGCAACCAGGGAAATCTCTTTTACCTATAAATTTTAACTGTCTATAAAAAAGCTTTGGCATTCATAAGATGCCAAAACTTATGAAAAGCATTGTAAATGTACCCAGAGTAAAGTGAATAGTGTTAACCTTTTCTCCAAATAATATAAGGGGGAAATTAAATACCTTATTTTGTAGAATCTATTTAAACAAATTTAATTTTAGTTTCCTATTTTTTTTATTTCCTAAATCAAAAATGTTTTGCTTTCCGAAATCATATAACTGTCGAAACGTTTAATATCTTATTTTAGAGTTGACCACTGGCCAGGTTATGTTATCCATGAAATATGTGAAATCAAGGATCAGTATAGAGTAACGAGTACGAAACTGTAAATAATCGTGAGAATCGAAGGGGAAACGGATAAAAGAATCGATCAATTTTAACGATGATTATTCAATCGAATTTTAAAATAATCGGATCAAAGAATACTATTTTACAAATAATCGAAAAAACGAGTAAGGAAACTCGAGTAGGATGGGGGAGTAAGGAGGAAAAGTTGATTAATTGTAAAGATTATTTATTTGATTCTTAAAATAATTGAATAGCGAAATAATTAATGTTTTTATAATAAACTGACCAGGTTATGTTATCCCTAAAATTAAGGGCCAAAATGTATTATAACGAATACTGAATTGAAAAATAATCGCGAGAATCTAGTAGGAAAACGATTAATTGATTATGTTAATCCCTTATAAATCGATTAATTATATTTTGCCAATCGCTAAAATCGAGTAGGCAAACGTATACAAGAGTCAATTAATTTCAACAACTATTTAATCGATTTTTAAAACAATCGAATCGAAAATAATCTATTACATAATTTTCATTCGATTTATTGAATCGTTACTGTAGTTACCTGTCGTGGCCCAGCAGGTCGCACTGGTCGGCCCACCGCTGGGCGATGATAGCCGCCTCCTTGTCCCAGATAACCTTCAACAGATTTATAGTCCGAGTTAAGTGATGTGGCCCACACTTTGGATATACGGACGGCCTAGGCCATGCTATTTGATTCGACCTGTAACGTCTTTATTTTTGTGACTTAGTTGCAAGCCCAAAGGCCGGAGTTGTAATTAGCTAATTTTGCTGATGTATGAGCGGAAATTCATTGGTGGTGAGTTTTTTTTTACGTATATACACCACTATTTTTATTTTGAACGACGTTTCGGGTTGGAATTTTATTCCATCATCTTCAGATGGAAAGAATTTTACGAAAAGTACCCAAAGTTCTAATTTTCTAGGTTTCTTTCCATTTAAAAACGGAATCAGATACCGGCCAACACGTCAAAAACTATTTCACTAATCATTGATTACATACGCCCACAAACGTTTGAGTAATAACATCCACGTCTTATTTTATTTAATTTTTAAATGCTTCTAAAACTAAATTCACTTTTTTCTTTAATCCCAATAATGTTTATACTGTAGTTTTTCCGTTCGAATTGATAGTTTTATCTGCAGGTAATTTCTGCATTGGTTTTGTGCGTGAAGTACAAAAGAAACTGTATAAGTAACTTTACACAGTTACAAAGTTTTTTGGAAGTTCCACACAAAAAACGCTTTTCAGGAAAACTGTCCAACTTTGTGGACCCCAGGGATGGACCCAAGTCCGAAACGCCTAACATTTTGTAGTAGAGGGATTTTTTTGATCCTGTTGGACACAAAGTATATAGTCATATAATTTTGTTATTTATTGTTAAATTAGTTTTTTATCTTGAAACAAGCAAAATTATTTTCGAAAATAAATCATTTAGTGAGATACTCATTTAATTTACTAGTGGAACTTAGAAAATTCGAACCTCAAGGGACCGATTTTTTAATTTGGATGATTAGCCTATTCGAATCATGGCTGAATTTCGAATCATCCAAAAATTCTAATTACACAAGTTTGTCAAAAACCGATAAAAAATCTAATTTCATCCGCAAGTATGATAATTGTGTGAATATCGACAATTCTAAATTTATTTCAAGAAGGTTAGTGATTAAAATATCAAGAAGGAAAAACATAAAGAGAGACTAAGTAAAATATAATTAATACTTTAACAATGGCTTTGGCATCTTTGTCTTTAGCGAAGACTTCAACAGTAGACGAACACAGAATCAGTTGGTTGGTAATACTGCCGTATTAAATCATCGTGTCCAAAGTGGAATTTATACCATGATTTTACGTCTTTTCTCAGAAATGTTGAGTCTAAAAACCGCTAATATCTCGTAATTTTGAAGTAAAATTATAAATTAGCCAAGTGTTTCTTCAAACTACCCAAGATTTTTTATTGTTAACAAGGAAATGCTGGGGACTGGAGGAAATATTCCGATTAGAAAAGATTTTCAATCGTAGATGTTCGAATTAACCAAGTTCCACTTTAACGAACCTGCAACATGTCGCTGGCCGGGGGTTGCTCGAGGGACTCCGCCCCAGTGGCCACCTTCTGCCTCAGTCTGTTGTGGAGGTCCAGGACGACCCTCTCCTCCTCCTCCGTCAGCCCGCCCTGCAAGTCGAGGGAACGGTTACTTCCGGGTACCAGGTACTTCCGGAACTGTCGGTGGCCGGGGGACTCCGCCCCAGCGGCCACCTTCTGTCTCAGTCTGTTGTGGAGGTCCAGGACGACCCTCTCCTCCTCCTCCGTCAGCCCGCCCTGCACGTCGAGGAACGGTTACTTCGGGGTATCAGGTACTTCCGGAACTGTCGCTGGCCGGGGGACTCCGCCCCAGCGGCCACCTTCTGTCTCAGTCTGTTGTGGAGGTCCAGGACGACCCTCTCCTCCTCCTCCGTCAGCCCGCCCTGCAAGTCGAGGGAACGGTTACTTCGGGGTATCAGGTACTTCCGGAACTGTCGCTGGCCGGGGGACTCCGCCCCAGTGGCCACCTTCTGTCTCAGTCTGTTGTGGAGGTCCAGGACGACCCTCTCCTCCTCCTCCGTCAGCCCGCCCTGCAAGTCGAGGAACGGTTACTTCCGGGTATCAGGTACTTCCGGAACTGTCGCTGGCCGGGGGACTCCGCCCCAGTGGCCACCTTCTGTCTCAGCCTGTTGTGGAGGTCCAGGACGACCCTCTCCTCCTCCTCCGTCAGCCCGCCCTGCACGTCGAGGGAACGGTTACCTCCGGGTATCAGGTACTTCCGGAACTGTCGCTGGCCGGGGGACTCCGCCCCAGTGGCCACCTTCTGTCTCAGTCTGTTGTGGAGGTCCAGGACGACCCTCTCCTCCTCCTCCGTCAGCCCGCCCTGCAAGTCGAGGAACGGTTACTTCCGGGTACCAGGTACTTCCGGAACTGTCGCTGGCCGTCTCAGTCTGTTGTGGAGGTCCAGGACGACCCTCTCCTCCTCCTCCGTCAGCCCGCCCTGCAAGTCGAGGAACGGTTACTTCCGGGTATCAGGTACTTCCGGAACTGCCGCTGACCGGGGGACTCCGCCCCAATGGCCACCTTCTGTCTCAGTCTGTTGTGGAGGTCCAGGACGACCCTCTCCTCCTCCTCCGTCAGCCCGCCCTGCAAGTCGAGGGAACGGTTACTTCGGGGTATCAGGTACTTCCGGAACTGTCGCTGGCCGGGGGACTCCGCCCCAGTGGCCACCTTCTGTCTCAGTCTGTTGTGGAGGTCCAGGACGACCCTCTCCTCCTCCTCCGTCAGCCCGCCCTGCAAGTCGAGGGAACGGTTACTTCGGGGTATCAGGTACTTCCGGAACTGTCGCTGGCCGGGGGACTCCGCCCCAGTGGCCACCTTCTGTCTCAGTCTGTTGTGGAGGTCCAGGACGACCCTCTCCTCCTCCTCCGTCAGCCCGCCCTGCAAGTCGAGGAACGGTTACTTCCGGGTACCAGGTACTTCCGGAACTGTCGCTGGCCGGGGACTCCGCCCCAGTGGCCACCTTCTGTCTCAGTCTGTTGTGGAGGTCCAGGACGACCCTCTCCTCCTCCTCCGTCAGCCCGCCCTGCAAGTCGAGGAACGGTTACTTCCGGGTATCAGGTACTTCCGGAACTGCCGCTGACCGGGGGACTCCGCCCCAATGGCCACCTTCTGTCTCAGTCTGTTGTGGAGGTCCAGGACGACCCTCTCCTCCTCCTCCGTCAGCCCGCCCTGCAAGTCGAGGGAACGGTTACTTCGGGGTATCAGGTACTTCCGGAACTGCCGCTGACCGGGGGACTCCGCCCCAGTGGCCACCTTCTGTCTCAGTCTGTTGTGGAGGTCCAGGACGACCCTCTCCTCCTCCTCCGTCAGCCCGCCCTGCAAGTCAAGAGAACGGTTACTTCCGGGTACCAGGTACTTCCGGAACTGTCGCTGGCCGGGGGACTCCGCCCCAGTGGCCACCTTCTGTCTCAGTCTGTTGTGCAGGTCCAGGACGACCCTCTCCTCCTCCTCCGTCAGCCCGCCCTGCAAGTCAAGAGAACGGTTACTTCCGGGTACCAGGTACTTTTGGAGCTATCGCTGGCCGGGGGACTCCGCCCCAGTGGCCACCTTCTGTCTCAGTCTGTTGTGGAGGTCCAGGACGACCCTCTCCTCCTCCTCCTCCGTCAGCCCGCCCTGCAAGTCGAGGGAACGGTTACTTCCGGGTATCAGGTACTTCCGGAACTGTCGCTGGCCGGGGGACTCCGCCCCAGTGGCCACCTTCTGTCTCAGTCTGTTGTGGAGGTCCAGGACGACCCTCTCCTCCTCCTCCGTCAGCCCGCCCTGCAAGTCGAGGGAACGGTTACTTCCGGGTACCAGGTACTTCCGGAACTGTCGGTGGCCGGGGGACTCCGCCCCAGCGGCCACCTTCTGTCTCAGTCTGTTGTGGAGTTCCAGGACGACCCTCTCCTCCTCCTCCGTCAGCCCGCCCTGCAAGTCGAGGGAACGGTTACTTCCGGGTACCAGGTACTTCCGGAACTGTCGCTGGCCGGGGGACTCCGCCCCAGTGGCCACCTTCTGTCTCAGTCTGTTGTGGAGGTCCAGGACGAGCCTCTCCTCCTCCTCCGTCAGCCCGCCCTGCAAGTCGAGGAAACGGTTACTTCCGGGTACCAGGTACTTCCGGAACTGCCGCTGACCGGGGGACTCCGCCCCAGTGGCCACCTTCTGTCTCAGTCTGTTGTGGAGGTCCAGGACGACCCTCTCCTCATCCTCCGTCAGCCCGCCCTGCAAGTCGAGGAACGGTTACTTCCGGGTACCAGGTACTTCCGGAACTGTCGCTGGCCGGGGGACTCCGCCCCAGTGGCCACCTTCTGTCTCAGTCTGTTGTGGAGGTCCAGGACGACCCTCTCCTCATCCTCCGTCAGCCCGCCCTGCAAGTCGAGGAAACGGTTACTTCCGGGTATCAGGTACTTCCGGAACTGTCGGTGGCCGGGGGACTCCGCCCCAATGGCCACCTTCTGTCTCAGTCTGTTGTGGAGGACCAGGACGACCCTCTCCTCCTCCTCCGTCAGCCCGCCCTGCAAGTCGAGGGAACGGTTACTTCGGGGTATCAGGTACTTCCGGAACTGTCGCTGGCCGGGGGACTCCGCCCCAGTGGCCACCTTCTGTCTCAGTCTGTTGTGGAGGTCCAGGACGACCCTCTCCTCCTCCTCCGTCAGCCCGCCCTGCAAGTCGAGGCACGGTTACTTCCGGGTACCAGGTACTTCCGGAACTGTCGCCGGCCGGGGGACTCCGCCCCAGCGGCCACCTTCTGTCTCAGTCTGTTGTGCAGGTCCAGGACGACCCTCTCCTCCTCCTCCGTCAGCCCGCCCTGCAAGTCGAGGAACGGTTACTTCCGGGTACCAGGTACTTCCGGAACTGTCGCCGGCCGGGGGACTCCGCCCCAGCGGCCACCTTCTGTCTCAGTCTGTTGTGGAGGTCCAGGACGACCCTCTCCTCCTCCTCTGTCAGCCCGCCCTGCAAGTCGAGGAACGGTTACTTCCGGGTACCAGGTACTTCCGGATCTGTCGCTGGCCGGGGGACTCCGCCCCAGTGGCCACCTTCTGTCTCAGTCTGTTGTGGAGGTCCAGGACGACCCTCTCCTCCTCCTCCGTCAGCCCGCCCTGCAAGTCGAGGAACGGTTACTTCCGGGTATCAGGTACTTCCGGAACTGCCGCTGACCGGGGGACTCCGCCCCAGTGGCCACCTTCTGTCTCAGTCTGTTGTGGAGGTCCAGGACGACCCTCTCCTCCTCCTCCGTCAGCCCGCCCTGCAAGTCGAGGAACGGTTACTTCCGGGTACCAGGTACTTCCGGAACTGCCGCTGACCGGGGGACTCCGCCCCAGTGGCCACCTTCTGTCTCAGTCTGTTGTGGAGGTCCAGGACGACCCTCTCCTCCTCCTCCGTCAGCCCGCCCTGCAAGTCGAGGAACGGTTACTTCCGGGTACCAGGTACTTCCGGAACTGCCGCTGACCGGGGGACTCCGCCCCAGTGGCCACCTTCTGTCTCAGTCTGTTGTGGAGGTCCAGGACGACCCTCTCCTCATCCTCCGTCAGCCCGCCCTGCAAGTCGAGGAAACGGTTACTTCCGGGTATCAGGTACTTCCGGGTGTCTGGTACATCCGAATATCAGGTACTTCCCGAACTGTTGCTGGCGTGTTCTCAAACGGGAGGAGAAGGTTACGGTTAGTAGCAACTCTACACAGTAAGTAGTTTTACTTACAGAAGAAGACAGCATTGTGATGGTGGGCCAACTGCGCCTTTTTTGTGTGAGCAAGAATTTAAATTGGATGTTGTTTGACTATGTTACTGATATACAGTGCTGCTAACAACAATCTGATTGTCACTCAGTGACATACCGAATCGACTGGGCTGGAACTTTACTCAAAGACAGATTATGAATCTGCCCACCACATACACCTTGACGCCAACAAATAAAGGTTAAAATGATATTACACCAACATAATGACAAATACACCATAAACACAAACGCTTGATTGGTTGTAATGGTAACTGTTGACGTTTGTTGTCTGCAATTCAAATCCAAATACAGTTCAAAACCAATCACTATCACTTAGTTTTGACATTGAAGAAACGAAACACAAACAGTCTCACATTAAAAATTTAGACGCCCATGCAAGAGTGTGAAAACTTTACAAACGCATATCCATCAGACCGAAATCAAATTCCGAGAGAGTACCCTACTTTAAACTACAAACGTGTGTCTTTTAGTTGGGGTTGTCTCATCAATGTCAAAATTAAGCGTTGTATTCAACATAATGACTCAAACAGGGACAATTTATCCCGAGACTGACATATTTGACATATTTGGACTATAACCACCCCGAAATCCCATTGATCGCAATATACATGACTTACAGAATCGACTGCGGATTTGGTGTATATAACCTTAATTATTTTTATTTTAAACCGATTCTGGAGGCAGAGACCTAAGTTACACTTTTCCCCAGTGGGATCTTAACTGGCTTTTGCTAGTTTAGGTACCAATACTGGGTACAGTAACGGAAGTTGTCTCGATTGGAGGCAGTGTTGTAGCTGACTTTCAGCGAACAACTTCTTTTCCCCACCAGGGGAGGCTAGGCTTGATGGGCGGGCGTGTACTGTCGACCAAAATGAGCCAATGTGAGGGCAATCTATCCCTTGCCTTGAGGCCCTATTCCTGCATCTATTAAATAAAGGTATATCTTTTCCCACCCAGTCTAAGCTTGGCCGAACCCATTCCACCTACCTATTCCTTTTTCCCTTTGCTTTTCTTGTATTATCTGCGAAAGGCTTTAAAGAGATATTACAGGGGAAGCTATCCGGTGGCCGTTCAAAAAGAAAACTTAATAGCTGAAGTACCCTCACAGGATTTTCCTGTGGGGTGGGGCAACCCAGACTACCAAATCCCCCTACAAAAACTCACACTCTACCTGGAAGTCACGACACTCCGGCCCGCCCCCGGACTGGTAGTCGCACATGGTGTGGTTGACCCCGTCGCAACTGAGAAGGCAGTAGTCCAGGGTGGTCATGGAGAGGGTGGCGACTGCAAGGGAGAGAAGCAGGGGAGCGAGCACACTCGGCGAGGCATGCATTGTTATAAACTTCGACGCATTTTAATAAAATTAATAACAACACTACATATTTTACATCTTAGTGTAATAGGTATCCGCATTATTCCTCAATTTAAGCGACTTTGTTGATTAGATAAAACTACTATGTACCTTCCACATTATCCGTCAATCATATTTTTTAAATTTAATAAAACGTTGAAAAATTCAATAAGGACATATACTGAAATTTGACTGATTCAATTTTAGAATCCTCAAACTGAGAGTAAGTGATAGTAGGCCTACTTAGTACTTAAGTTTGCTTTCCTACTGTCTTTGGGAATTCTCATACTGAAACCCTTCTAAAGATGGGTAGAAACACAGTTTAAGAAATGATAAAGATAGGACCCATACTTATGAAAACGTTTAACCCACACTTTTATCACACCAAACAAGTTAACACTTCTCCTTATTCCACTTCAAAATATGTACTTCTTTAACATCCCTATTCTTCTTCTAAAGCGTCCGTATGAAAGACTATGTCGATGCACATTATTCACCAGGAAAGACGGCTAAACATGACACATTATCACACTTGAATTTGTAATCCTTTAACATTTCTATTCTACAAGTTCGCTCACAATAAACACAACGCACACGTGGAACAGCGTTTCTTATGGTGGACTCACAGCAGACTAGACTCTTTATCGTGTTTTATCAATTTGGTAAACAATGAACGCTATTGGAAACGTTTCACGAGATATCATTTTATTGTGCGTTGCGCTAAAAACGAATAAATTTTTTAGGCAAATCCGTCTGACATGTGTTTTAAATTTAATGAAACGTTGAATAGTTAAATTAGGAAACAGTCTGAAATACGGTTTGTTCAATTTTAGAAACCCCTTAAAAACAAATATTAAAGTGAGTAGGACGTATTACTTAATTAAGTGTGCTTTTAGGAATCATATTGAAACCCTTCTAAGTTGGGTAGAAACACAGATTAATAAATAATGCAGATAGGAAACCCGATGCATTTTTCGGATTGATTTGGCACTAATATTGCACTGGTATTTAGGCAAAATAACTATATCTGTTATTTAGGATCTAATGATTTGATATTGACGAGATTACTTTGATAACAACATGGGAGCTAAAACAGTCCGCAAACATACTTTAACAGGACAGATTAAGACATAGATAGACTGAAACGGGCACGAATAGATACATTGGGTTGCCGATACACTGTATCTCAGTTTCTTCGGTTGAAGTAATAATTTACTCAAGCAAGAATGTTATTTCCTTGAATTACCTATTAGCTATACCCAACTGAATATTTTAATTACGTTTTGACAGAACCGTTCTTTGTTCACCTCTTTAGGGCAAAACTGAACCTATTACTGGCCGTTATGAGAGTTGAATAATTAGTTTTTACGGCGAATGGCTATTATTAGGATATTAGTTCATCAGTAGATCAGTGCTTTGTCCGTCTTCTTACCATTTTTTGTTAATACCTAACAAAACTGAATGCAAGAAACTGACGCTTAGATGTTGTGTAAATTAACATGAAGCTTCAATATTTTTGAATAGAAAACTCCATGTCTCGTAAAACTGAGGCATGGAGATGCGCCAAGTACGTAATGAAGATCCAGGTAAACTAACCCCCATTTTGTGCAAAATTAATATTGTTGCATTGTCAAAATTTCAAGGTGTAGAACATATACATAGACACTTTTAAAGCAGATGAAATGAAATAAATGAACTTCTCAATCTCAAATTATGTGAGGAATTTATAACACATATTGAAGATTCAAGACTAAAGTAATAAGTTATTTTTTCAAGTTTGCCACGATGAGAAGTTCAATTACAGGTTCTTTATCCCAGTTCTATGACACAAAGAATTCGTCTAGAAAAAATAATTCATAAATATACACACACTTCCTCATTGAAAGGTATTTTACGCTGCAAAGCTCCATACATAATCAACATGAAACTAAAGTCTATTTTACCAAATTGTCTTTAAGTCACGAAGTGAAGCGGGCTGCTAGTTACAATTATGCCAATTCTTAATGTAAAGGACAACTAAACCTAAAATTTATTCTAATTTTATTTTTACTAGTGGATCCGAGCGCACGGAATCGTGCGCTACTCTAGCAGAGCGATAATTCAAATGGCGACAAATTTAAAACACAATCATGCTAACACGATCTGTCTTGAGGGTTATGTTTACACAAATTAAAAAATAACAGCAATTAAATTATCCAGGTGATCAAAATGTAAACAATTATGTTCTTCATAAGGATAACATGGGAACTTTAAAAGCCAATGGGGCAGAGCCCAAGGGACTTTTTCAAAAATGTAAGGCCAGTTTGCAAATCTACGCGACACGCTCTTTCCAATGAGCCGTCAATGATCAAAATCGGTTAAGAAATGACGGAGGAGTTCATAAGACAAATTTCGTGTTGGCGTATTAATTATATAGATTTTATAGGTTTGAATTTTTATAGGCTTTAAAGTTTTTAAATAGCTTTGGGGGTTTATTCTGAAAAACCAAATGGTAGATTACTTTTATCTTCTCGTTTTAAAATTTACTACCGCACAATAATTCAAGTTACAAGAAAAGCTGTATTAAACCCTAAAAACAAATCACCAAATAAAATATTATACGAAAACGGAAATAATTCGAAAGGCTACTGAAAACTCGTATCTGCCCTTGAAGTAAGTTAATGCCGCATGCTGTAAATGCCTGTGAACTGACGTTTGCTCGGTCTAATGATCGACGGCCTTCAGGGATGATCGGACTGAAAACATCCGGACTATCAGATAATCCGTTCCCCTAATTCGTTTGTACCGACCACCATTAACTGGCATTTGATGATTTTGAAACATCATCAAACACCGATACTAACAAACCTGAGAGAGTCAGGTGAGTAAAATGTAGTTCAGGAGGTAAACAAGGATTATAACTAATGACTGAGTTAAAATGTTTCTTCTTCAGAGTAAGATTATTGCATTTCATACGTCTATTATGTCAATGGATGTAAACAAACTACTCTATAAATTGTCTGTTTTTATTTTAAATTCTTTTTTATTCAAACTACTCTACGTCATTTCAAAAGTTTTAACGCAGTTAAGCCTAGCTGGATTCTAAATAGTCCTAGTCTCTCCTAGTATTTATTACTATCTCTAATAGTAATTATTTATACTGAATACCCTGTTTTTGCTCTCAACAACTGAAAAGAACGAACAGTTTTTTGAGGGTTTTGGGCCTCAAAATTAAAAGTTATAGTGTTCCCGGGAATATGTACCTCCCTAGCCACTTACCTGTAGGGAAAGATTTAGATTTACCAAACAGACACAAATTAATCATGAACAATGTTTGGATCTAAGTATTTTGTAGATAAAAAACTTTATTTTTCAAAAGTAATATTTCAAAATACGAAAAAGTACCTAATAACATCTTGCTTAACTCATTGAACTAACTCCTCATAAAAATAAGCCCAATAATTAACTTAAGTGACTTTCTTCAATTCACTATAAAAAAACTGTCAACTGATTTTTTACCCACATTGGGAGGTAGGTATAAATGCACGGGTATTTACAAGCGTAAAGTACTCGTGTAGAGTTTCGTGAAACGAACTTTGGTCTACATTTGTAAATACTAGCAGTAAATAATGGTCCATACACTTGTAACAAGTATTCTACTCTTGTGAATTTATGAAACACACACTTGTAAACTACACTGGTAAGAACAGTCTATGGACTTGTAGCTTTATGGAACAAGCCCCTGGTCGTATAGGCTTTCTTCATCTTGTATTTCAAACACAATCATCCAATTTATAAAAATGTGACGATTTTATTTCTCTAATAAATTTTAAAAATTAATATTGATATAAATTGGTTGAACGCTATTACAAAGGTATATTTACTATTTACAAATAAGATAATTTTACTAATTTTTTACAGTTCACTTAAAAACGACCCTTAGGTTTGCATTATGTTTTAAAACAGACATTGAATCATCAATGTCTGCAGATACTACAAGTTCTCCGAATAACCTTTACATAACTTCAGGGAAAGGCCTTCCCTAACTTTTCCTTGCGAAGATTACCACATTAACGTTGACATGTTGAGCGATTGGTTTACGAAGAACATTAATAAACATTCTCCGGACATATAGGTAGAAACAGAAAATTTTCCAAGTTTAAGCGTTTTGTTGACCAGAATGTAACTTCTATGTGCGTGAAGACACGTTCCCAATAAATGAATTCAAAACAAAATTTTGTTACAAAGAGAAGGTCCAGAGAGATACCACCCGACATGGGTTAATTTGGTTGTAAACAAACTGGGTGTTATCGTTCCAATAGCTGATTAATTTAATACGTGTTTATATCGGGCCTACTATTAATAAACATATAGGAGGGGTCTTTCTATAAGTCATTGTCAAATCTCTCTTCCATGTTAACAATTTGCAAAACCTGATCACGCGACAGCAGATTCTGTAACCGTGTGTTTTTTTCACTGGCGGAATTTTAAATTTGCTGGCAAAAAGTGTAAGCTGTAGAAACTGTGTCAAAAAAGAAGTATATGTTTAAAAAATGTTCAATAATATTGAATTTTGCTACTAAATGCATCGAAAATTGCGATAAAATTTCTTCGTGAAGTAATTCTTGGCTGCAGGTTGTGCTAGCTCCTTTATCTTGATTTTAAAATTTAATTTCGAATAATTTAAAAATTCTAGTACAAAACCGAAAGCCATATATTGAAAAGTTTAAATCTTTTAATATTAAGCTAAATAGCAAAATGCTTTTTTGTTTGAGCAAAATCTCACCTGACCTGGTATGACAAGTTGCACACTAAGTTCAACAAAAAATAACAATAATGTACGACACATCCTACTATAAACCAGAATTTATTTTACTAGCGTCAATAAGGTAAAACACAAACTGATGGCGGAATTTCCACCTATGCTGTCATCGCCTCTGCCCATTCAACTGGTGTTAAAAAAATGGCAATAAAGTGAAGAAGCTTAACATTAATACGTTTCCTTTGAAGTCCATATTACGGCGTCGATATAGGCCTACTACTGCACATTTTGTAATCATAACTGTCAGAAAAAACCCCGTTTAAATAAACGCCCACGACACGGGTAAGGTGGAACACTTATTCATGTTGGGAATTCCCCTTATCACTCCAGTTAGGTCGAGGCTCACCGATAAGCATAGGCTGGTACCTTGGTTGATCAGGACACGGGCTGGTTCCCATTACACACTTGCAAGCGCTAGACTACTCCTGTATTCCAGGTAAGGTATTGCACTGCAGCTTATTGGGAGTCGTTAATGAACGTACAGGATATTTTTTGCATGAAAATTTTTTGGAAAGGGGAAATTCGAGGGTTATGATGAATCAGAAAATGTTTTGTTATTTTGTAAGCGCTCTAAACAAACAATGCAAGAATGTAGAAGAATTATGTGCTTTAAAATGCGGGTTTTAAAATTGAAACGTAAAATATAATACCAATCAGGTAAAATATATTACCTCTTCAACGCTAATATATTTTTAGGGGAATCTTGTTTTAGTTTATTCTGTTAACAAGACGCTAATACCGTTGACATTAAGGTAAGAGTAACCTAGAGCTCTTGATCGAAGGTGCGTGACGGGCGTAGTAACTTCTAAAAAAAGTTTACTCATCAATAAAATTTAATATTAAAATATAGCTTTATTATAATGGACTTTTTATACTTGCCTTCTACTAGAAAGTAATCGCTGCTTGATACTAAGATGGTACTACAGTTTGTTTGTTAATGGAGTGCGATTGACCCTCGCAAGTAGAGCCGAGCTCCATAGCCGCACTCCCTGAGCAAACAAAGTATAGAGAGTGTAAGGGTCGTATGACATTATTACAATTATGCAGGCGAAATATGGTCCTGTGCAATTCATATTCATATTGGGAGCGAATAGTAAAAAATAAATTCATACGTTTTGTCATAAATATACTTTATAAAACTTAATACATTGAACAAACCGAGTTTTAATGTTGTTTAAGATCACTTCGCTGTTTATTTTTCGTTTATTTTAGTTCGTTTTTCAACTGCTCAGTATTGAACTGCTCATATTTCGCCTGCAGTATTGAACTAGTGTCATGTGCTATACGACCTTAATATACTAACATACTAACCACCGAAAACCCTTGACGATGCGACAGGGCCGGCCCTAGCAATCGCGGGGCCCTGGGCCGATCTGAGTTGCGGGGCCCTTCCAAGTCGCTGCGTAGACGAGTGTTAAAATACCGGTATAGGCCTACAGTGCTTAGCGCTTCAGCATACATTGCAATGGATTTTGTCTTTCAGTTAGCGCTACTTTTTTTAATCACTAATTACTTGGTATTAGGCCTAATGGCCTACAATATGAATTGTGAATTTAAAAGTAGGACCCTAGTGACAGAGATCATTGATTAATATGGGTAACCTTGTTTGCGGCGAAAAAATACAGACAAAAGTACTCTCAGAATCAGTTACCATCAGTCAAATATTTCATTGAGGCTGGTGAGTGTAGAGAGTAGTTATGAGAAAAACTAGTGATTTTCACGGCTCTTTGTCTACTGGAGTGCTAATGTAAGAAAGGCCTCGCCTTAGTCAATGCAATTTTAATCGTATTTCTGAATTCGCTCTTGTGTTTATCAACGTTTTAAACACGTTTTGAAACTAATTAAAATATCATTCATAATTTTCATTTCTTTAGGAATATTTTTCACGCGGTTTTTTCGAAAGCGCGGGGCCCTGGGCAGCTGCCCCGGTTGCCCCTGCTTGGGGCCGGCCCTGCCGATGCGATTTGTCCTCTATATCTCAGTATCGCGTTAAAGTCAAAACTTAAAATCGCAGTTCTCCGTCGGTATATTTCCTAATGTGAAGATTTATCTTCCGAGATAAATGTCTGAATATGGGTAAATTAGTTCCGGTCCCGTTAGCTAGCAGTCAACAGATCAGGGTAAACAAAGGAATCTGAAACGCATCACGTATCCCATCCGAATTGGAGCGGAACAGAGCCAGAATCGATTAAAACTTAATTGGTCAATCGAGTGATCAATCGATTTAGTCGATTAATGGGAAAGATTAATCGATTTTTGATTTAATTTTAGACACTCAAGCACTCAAGTGTAGGTATAACTCTGTTCACATAGAAATTCAATAGACTAATATCGACAAACGATAAACAGATTTCGAATAAACTCGTTGACTATCTAAAAATTGAGCATATCGATTGAAGTCATTCAGTTTTGACTGAATCGTTCTTCGTTTAAGCGTATCCAAGGGAATAATTTGTTCATGAGTAAATGTTATTAAATTAATCTTTTGATTAATTTTAGTTGTTCAGAAACTGCTGTAGTTTCGGAGGTGTTGATCAATTCTTATAACTTTGTCAGACTTCGCTAATTAAGGTCAAGTAAAAGTAAGTTTATGAGTACCTAATAAAAAGTCATAAATAAAAAAAGATGTTTATGTCCATTATTAATCTTTTTAATTTCAACCGCTGTAGTTATAAAAAAAATATTATGCTTTCACCCATTTATTTCCTCTGTTGAAAACTCAGTGAACGGTGTGAGGACGAGAAGAGAAAGAAAAAGTTATGTTAGTAAAATCATATAGTCATTGAAATAACCAAAGGCTATAGCGCGTAAAAATGCAGAATCTAAATTATTATGGTCATACAGATTAAGATTTTTAACAATCTTCAGTGAAACTATTTTATCGACAGCACCTGATTATTTATATCGATAATATTTAGTTGATTCCAAATGGTTATATAGTGTATAGATAAAGTGTTTTTAACGACTTTTAGTGAAACGATTCTATCGATAGTACAGTATAGCTGGCGCCAATTCTTGGGGCCTACGCCGTCCATAAGACTAATGTTGATTTTAGCATTGGTCTTATGGACGGCGTGGGCCCCAAGAATTGGCGCCAGTTATATATGATTATTTCTATCGATAATATTGAGTCGATTCCACTTGTGCGAGTCTGCGGTGGACGGCAGGCTGTTCGCAGAGGTCACTGAACTGTACTGAAATCGCATCACTTCCTCTCAGACTTCCGAAACACATCTCGCCAACCACGTGATCGCTAACAACCGTAACTCAACACATCAGAGACCGATGGCTTTTTAAGATTAAAATTGGAGGCAGAAGGCAGACACAATATCGTAGCGATAAGGATTATTAGCTTTCTCGTCAAAATTGTGTTTTCCTGTAGTTCGGGACTCCCAAATGATCCGAATATTCTTCTGGTTTCTAGAAAGAACAGAGATATTGGAACTGTATTTTTTATACGCATAGGTCTGTTGCGCCGTAAAACGTGTATGGGGGAAAAATTGCGAAATGGAAGAAATTGGTCGACCCGATTTTGCAATGTGGATGTTGTTTTTGGGCATTGTAAGTTGCTTCCTAAAGCCGTAGCGTATGAAATAAATGGCTCACTTACTAATAAGATATCGTTTAACTGGTAGTTTTTTTTCAGTATTACTTAACCTCATGGCGTCATAGGCCTATAGTTTTATTTTAGTTTAACATACTTAAACAAATGTCAGATTTTCTCGGAAAGAGAATTCCTCCTCTTTGGCGTTCGGCTTTCTTCATTAAATATAGTTGTTAAGCATATTTTTTCCTAAAACTTTCTAAATTAAATTAAATTAAAAAGTACCGAGTAATAAAGCAGTGGCTACAACAAATATACAATGAAACATTAGCATACAAATCTAAGAAAATAAAATTCATAATAAATACATTTTTCATTCAACTTGTTTAGAAATTAAAATACTCCAAAAAAGGCAGAGAGAGCTTATCTCACGTAGATAAGTAAGGAATTTAATACTAGTAAGAAATATAAATTCCATTTAATTAATAAAATAGGCTATGGCTTTTTGTGAAAAACGTAACCCTTGTGTTCCTATATAAATCCCAACAATGAGGATCTCTGAAAAAAACACTTGAAACCCTTGTCAAGAAATATATGTATCTAATAACCCTTGACTATCACTTGGGTAAAAAATAAAAAAAATTGCTGCTCTACCCAAAACCTCTTTTCGAAGTCTTCAAATTTGTTTGAAGACCTGTTTTTTTTTAACATTGAAAGAGCTATCTATGGACCCTGATTGATCGATTATGGACCTTGACTTGAAAACATTGACGTACAACATAGCTCAATCCATCCTTTAGTTTCGTTTCATCCAAAATAATGCTTGCAAAATTTTAAGCTATCAGTACTATTAGATATAATCAAATAAATATATTTTATTTATTTGATATTTTATATCAATATAAAATATCAAAACCTACGGGACTTTGGGAGGTTCTTTTTGTCTTCAAATTGAGAAGAATAACACTGAACCGTAGAAAATAAAGTCGGGAGAAATCTAAGAGGATAAAAAAGGATAAAGGGTTACACTACATATTTCCCTCAATTTATTTGTAACCTTCAGACACAGGAACATACAGACGAATGATTACTGTATTAGGAAAATACTCATAAAATATATTCCTATAATTTCAAACTTTCAATTCCCTCTCGCCTCTTTCTTTGAAATCCACCCATATCAGTATCATCGAGTCAAGTCCCGGCAGTATTCCACCTACAACGTTTTCGCCCTATTTCCAAAACCGCGGTAGTAGCGCGATGGGCCTGTAGTCTCGCCGCTCTGCCTCGCTCCCACCGGCGCGACCGCGACCCTGCATCCTCGGCTAATGACTCGTGGATTGCCTGGATTTCCCCTGGACCTGGTTGTGGTCGTGGTCGTGGCCGGCGGAGGTCGTGGCCGTGAAACGGGAATTCCGCCGCAGTCGCAACATGCCGGCCATCCTGCGTCCAGGTAGGATAATCTCCTTGTTGTTGTAAGCGATCGGAAATTGATTATGTTCTACTAGATTAAAAGTTCAAAGTAGTTCAGGGACTGTTATGTTTTAGGGTTTGATTAGGGTAAGATGAGGAAATATTCTTCTAGTTCCTTTTCTACTTTTTGCTGTGGAAAGTAAAAAAATGATAAATCGTCTATTCTTGCGTTAGTGGTTGTTGGCTGTTGTATTGTCTAGTAGAAGGGTTTAGAACCGGAGGCCAAGTAAAACATTGTATTTCTTATCGCAAGGATAGAAAGTAACAGTGTTTAGTATAAGCCCATTTAATTTAGTTTAATGACCCCCTTAAAGGAGCCAAAGCTGAAAAATGGATTAATACCATTAGGAAACCAGTTTTTAGTCCTAATGAAAAAAATATTTTTAATCGTAGGCCCTAATATGATAAATATAAGATGGATGAAAATCTAAATTCAATCCACAGTTACAGAGCAGCTACATGAATAAAAAATCACTACTCCCCCCCTCATCCTCGTGTCTACCGCCCATTTTTTTCTTTCGGTGCCTTCTTGGCAAACATTTCTTAACCCATAATTTTTTAGTATTTTGAATGTCTCTTATTTTTTATTTCTTCGTGATTGGTATTATTTTTTGGTTATGTCCATTTTAAAAGTCTACATTTATCAACAATATGCCAAATTAATTTAAAAAAGAAGAAAACCTTTTTTTAGAGCGTCTTCCTCTTATATACGCGAAACCCTGTAGGGCCTTGTGCAATCCCTGTTCAACCGCCGTCCCAACCGCACGTCAAGTGGCGGTTGAAACGTGCCGTCAACTTCCACCCAAGCCGGGCACGTTTATTTTAGCTTTTATGTTTCAATAATTTTCGGTGGGCCCTCCCGCCAACTGAATTACTCATTACGAGGGCACGTGTCGGGAATGAAATGTTTTTTTTAAAGGAACTTTCAGTTATTTCAAGAAATTTTTAAGTTTGAGGGATGAATACTGATAACATTAACGCTTCAGATATTCTAGCGCAAATTGTTTCTTAAGTGAAAAAAATATAGCGGTGACTTGGTATATTTTAAGTTTTCAAAGTTCCTTAACATTTGATATTGAATAAAAATAAATTTGGACATTTAGATGTTTCCAACTATAATCATTGGCGACATCAACCTTTAACCGATCATGACTTGCAAATGGTTGAGTTAATCATTTCTACGCAGTTGTTAAGCCTGAGTTACAACCTCAGTTTATACTCTCTCATCATCGTTCCTGACGTGAAACTGGGAAATCCCAGATTCACTTGCAGCCTTCTTCAATTGCCTCGATCTCAGCTAGATTAACTAGCCTCAAGAAATTCACTTGTCGTAAAAAAATAAGTATGTTATTCCTTAGAGTTCAAAGTGGGATTTTTTTTATTTGGCCTAAAAGCCGGTGAACCGTAGTTACAAACATTTTTTTGATAAAGTTACTGTATTCATTTTGTTTTATTTGGTGAGTAGCGGACTTTTAAGTAGAGCGATGAGGTTTTTGTAGATTTTTATTATGTTTATCGGCTCTGACATGCTTAAAGCAGAATCATCTTAAGCCGCGTTTACACTATACAATTTGTTTTATGAACATGAGTTTGTTAAACATGATTAATACAACTTTCGTTTTTGAAACTCGATTTTTTGTTCTAAAACATGTTGTATATCAAAAACTTATAAAACACAAACGTCTTAAACCTGTTTGAGATATAATTTTTGGTTTTAAAACGTCTTTTTGTACAACTTTGACATTTTTCATGACATTCTTAAACATGTTCAAACCAATTAATAACTATAACTATAACTGGTTGTACAACACAAGTTTATAAAACAGGCTGCATAGTGTAAACGCGGCTTTACATCTCACCGTATAGAACAGACATTGACTTTGAATCTGAAGGAACAGAGTAGATTAGAATTTATTTTTATTTTTCAAAAATATTTACAAAAAATACAACAAAATCTTTTTAGGTAGAACGTTTTCCAGCATATCGTTTTATATGACGGCATTCGGCAGTCTTAAAATGGTTAAAGTTAGAGTCAAATGTCGTGGCCCAGGCGTCCGTAAAGTCAACCCTAAAACTAACATTAGTCTTATGGGCGGACCAGGCCACACCATTTGACTTGGACTATACGCTGAATAGAGGCCATACCCGCATTGTGCAAGGGTTCAAACAAAGGTGACTGCGGGGAGATTCACCTCAAGCTATATTTAGTTGCGGGTTTTTTAATCACATGGGGCCTTTATAATGGTCGGAATTAACTATGACTGTATGGTTCACAGTTAATTCAAGTCACCGAGCATGTTATTTCCAGCGATGCGACGCCGCAACAACTATGTAAGACAATTTCATAAAAAGTACGTATATTAAAGATTAAGGGAGGTTAAGGTTAAGGTATTGAGGTTTTTTTTAACGTAATAAGTTAATTGGAAAGCACACAAAAATGTCGTAGAATGGACTTTTTTCAATGTTAAATTGTAATTTGACTACTACTGCATCTGCAAATTTTTAAGATCTATACGAAAACTGAAGTCCAAAAATGTTTTACTCCAAATTAATGACGTAATTAATGCTTTTATTTAAATATCTCCCTTAGCCAAATAGTGAGATTTTTTCCAGTGATGATTTAATAAGCTTTATTTTTCAAATCTTCTTCTTCTCATAAAATAGTGTCATGAAGTTTAGCTTTTCAACTACTTTTTACTGTTGTGTATGAAAAGTGAGTTTAAAAAAAATCCTTGTTTAAGCCTACTAAATGAAACTTGTTTAATAATTAGTTACGTCCATTTATGACTCTCGACCCGGCACTGGAATAGTTAAATTCAGTAATGTAAAGTAAAATAAATTTAGAACAGTAAAAAAAAATCCATGGGAGGACTTTTAATCTACTCAAATTTTTGTGTTCGACTACCATAGTACAGTTTATATACTTTTTTCTAAGGATTTATTTAGATATAACTTTTTTTATTTTTCCCATTACAGTTTGTATTGAATTAGAGAACCGAGATGTCTTACAGGGGTTTTGGTGTCCAGTGCAGAGCTTATTCTAATGATTATGTCACCATCAGCATTCGGAGCAACTCTTCACTCACAAACTCTGGCATAAAAGCCCCTGAAAATAGAACCCCACTCGTTTCCTGCTTACGGGAACTCCTACACCGCAAACTAACCAGAAATCAGTGGGTAAAGCCATTCGCAAAATGAGAAATCGTACTCATAAGCGATTCCAAGAAGACCCCCGCCCAATACATCAGCACATTTCACTCATCAGGAATGCAACTAATGTCGACGGACTTCCTGCTTTTTCCGTGGACCTTGCACCCACAAGACTCGCAGAAGTCGCAGACTGATAGGCTCCTCTGCGGATGATTCACCGAGAATACGCTGGGCTAAGGTCAGGGGCGTGGAGTTCCTGGAACCGTGAGTAGGTGAGAGTGAGAGAGAGAGAGTACTACGTCACCTGTGAGATCAGCTGATCACCTGGTCAACAATGTTGTGATCAGCTGTTTAATAATACGGGTGAATCAGAGTCAGCTGATTCTACGTCAGCGTGATGTGTGAGGTGTGAGATAGCCAAATGGGTGTTGTAGGGTGTCAGAGTCAGCCGTTGCAATGACGTTTGTTTTGGATGGTGTTTTTAGAAAATTGTACGGTAGATTATTATGATCATGAATCAGAGTCTGCTGATTCTACGTCAATGTGAGATAACGGAATGGATGTTTAAGGGTGTGAAGAGTCAAGGTCTATATAGAGAAGAATATAATATTAATAAAGGTTATCTCGGACGAAATTGTAAACTAAACGCAACGTCATAGAGAGGCCAAAACCCTTTTTTCCATACTGCTTCGGTGGCGTATCCTGTAATCCAGCTACTTGGAGGTCACGAATTGTGGATAGTTATGAGCGATGGCTTGTGGACGCGGAGTTCCCTAGTGGGGATTAACGTCCGCACTATTGAATACTACGTTCATAAGATCGCCCTCATAATTAGACCAGTTCGTGAATTGTAAACCAGGCAAAATTGTGGTTCGGATTCCACGTTAAAATGTAGGTCATCTGGTTGCCATTGGCTGTTGGGCTATTTATTTACAGTCCTGTCTAAGGAACATGTCGGCCTTAGAGAGTAACAAGACTACAAGATCGCGCCACAGTCATCCTTCACTCATCTGTCATACTTATCTTAAAATACCTACCTGGATAAGTCGCCATTTCAAGCAATTTATAATGCATAAAATGTTCAATGGGTCAACAATTTTCCTTGACCAATCAAAAGGAAAAATATTTCTGACACCTCGATGGAGGCTATAACAATTTCACCCAATAGCTAACAGAATTGCTTGAAATCGGAAATAGGTCTAGCGATGACGTCACAAGCCTTGACTCCACATGCCTTATGGGAGCTAGGTACCCTTAGTAATCTCTCCTTCTCTACAGACCTTGGTCTTGGTTTTTAGGCTAAGAGTCACCCAGTGAGGTGTTTTGTAGGGTGTATTCAGGAAAACCGTACGATAGATTTAGATTGTTATGATCGTGAATCAGAGACCGCTAATACTACGTTATGGAACAGACGAATCAGATACTTCATCTGCGGTTATTGTGAAAAAGCCAATTGGATGTTTTTATAGGTGTGTCAGTTGTTATGACGTTGATTTTTAGAATAACTTTGAAAAATCTCTCGAATTTAGTCAACGGCATAATCAACATAAATCGTTTGGCTATAAGCCAATACATAATATATTGAAGACTACAATTTGTAAATCAGAGTCATACGTTGTTACAGACCGTTTCAAATAATATGGACCAGTTCGTCCATAAGAGTAATGTTAATTTAACCACTGGACCTATAGACATGTTATTTGACTTGGACTATCCATACCTCCCCACCCACCTAACCTTACGGCGTTGAGTCGTTGCGTTTGAAATGTAAATCAGTATTCGAGCAAATAAAATGTATACAGCATAAAGAATAATAATAACTTTTAAATGTGTCAAAGAAAAATGATGAAAAAATATTTTTAACCTTTGCCTTTATGGCGTGCTTACGAAATTTGATTCTACAACCTTTGCTTATTTATCGAGGTATTTTGAAATTTCAGATTTGTATTTTTAAATTATATCTTAACAATATACTTTAAAGATTAATGGCACAGTAAATATTGTTATAGTTTATTCTTACTTAATCTTCGGAGTTCAGGGGCTATTACAGTGGATATTAACACGTTTCATTTGAAAAAAGTGTTGAAATAATCAGTTAAAATATAGATTTCAGCTTAATTCTGTATAAGATTTGACCAGAGTATGTTTTTGAGAAGATGTTTAAATACTTTTGTTCGTTAAATAAATTTATAACTCTATTTTGCACAATAATTATACATTTTGCTTAATATTATACTCATATTGCACCAAGTATGCATCCGTGGCACTTACTATGAAAATATACTCAGTATACAAAGTACTTCGAAAAAATACAGCTCAACGCCCCAAATCGCCACTCGTATTTCTTTGCGCCTATTACCTAAATAGTTAAATTTAGTTAATGTTCGGATGTTTAATTGCTTCCAAAAGGAGCACAAATGGCTTGCCATTCAATATATATTGACCCAGTGACAAGACCTGTATTTATAACTATTTATTTACCCCAGTTTGCCTGTAGGTTTTGTGAAGTTTTTGTAAACTCGATGTATACATTTCGCCGCAAGTTCGGTATCTTCATAGAGTCCATGAAGATGCCGCACTTGCGGCGAAATGTATACATCGAGTTTACAACAACTTCTTCACAAGACTACAGGCAAACTAAGGAAAATAAATCGTTATGAACACAAATGGGTTTTATATATTGTTAGTTTCTTTGGGATTAAATAATTTTATGAATGGAGCACTAGAATAGATGAGTCTCACATTGTATTTATACATCTTATAAAATGTTTCTTTTCAATTTTATTATTATTACCTGTCACACATCCCTACCATGTTGGTTTATATGATAGATTTTCGCAAGAAGATTTTTTAAAACAAACAGATCAAACCGTTTACATCCCTTAACCAACAAAACTCGCAAATTCTTCACCGAGGGACCCGAATATTTGGTTGTTCGCGTCACTAAAAAGTCCCGCGGGATTCAACAGAACGCTGCGTTGCAACAACGGTTGTTTCCCGTCAAACATCGCCGCTGTCGGGATTCCCCAATTGATTCAGTGTATTGCGATAATAGTCTGCCGTTTCAGTTTCAGTATCCATCACGCCTCAGGCCTGTTGGCACGTTCCTGTATTTTAGATATTTAAGTATTCCAGTTTTATTTGTTTTTATTTATCCAAACAATCGATTTCGCAGTCGACTCGGAAAGATTTGTTGTCGAAGTGTACTAATGTTTTACCACATCCTCGTTGATCTCAGTGACTGGTTTGTTGGCAAATCTCGTACTGAAGGTGAGTAGTTTTAATTGTTTTTTAGTAAAAAACCTACGATATTTTACATACGTTGATCAGTAGGCTACTTTTTCATTTAAACTAACAAAAGTTATGTATTTTCTTGCGGGAATAAAATTTTATTATACGCGTCGTCGTTTCTAAGATATGACTCTAAAACTACAGTTTAAATTGGATGCAAATATAGCACGTGAAGATAGAATATGGAAGAAGATATGGCGCCTGCTTAAGGTGGTGAGCAATTTGCGTACAGTGCTGAATCTGAGTATCAACATATTTCAGGCGCTAGTTGAATACTAATCTTCCTTCTGACAGTTTACTTAGAACTTACGATGATTCGATTTATGGTTCCTTGAATAAATTGTCAAATGTAATGATTGATGTTTAGGCTAAATTTTATTGATTTGCCATAACATATTTTCTACATTCGCTTATTTAATTACTTTTAATGAAAAGTACTTAGAAAATGTTTGGGGGCGGAATGGTAGGTAATGTGTAGCCTATTGTTTGTCCCACATGAACTTTAACTTTCATACACTCAGTCAAACAATGAACACAAAATAAAAAATGAACACATAAAAAATTATACTTTATAATTTGTTACTGTTTTTGAAGTTATACATCCTCTATATTATTTAATCTTGCCTTACGATCCAACATGTATATTAGAGAGACCTAGGTTTCAGCATTGTACTGCCATCATCAGTCCCATTTGTTTTAGATAAATGACATGCTAAAAATTTTCATCTTCTCGGTGTGAGAGTTCGTCATTATTATTAAAATATATTTCTTCACATGAACATTTAAAACATAAAAGACACATAGAACACAACTTGTTTATTATCATGAATTGCATTTCACTGTTTCAACAAACAAACCTTTTCTTGTTTTTAATAACAGAGGGACAGACTGACGTGTACTAAGTTGTTATCCATATATATAGTTTATTACTTAAGATACATATATTTGATCTTAAGGAAGACTAAATATTAAATAATGATGTTTAACAATCCAGAGGCTTGTATTAATGATGACATTCCCTTTACCCAACTTTAATAAATGTCGATTGTTTTAAGAGTCTTATCAGCATTTATTGACGTTAGTTTACGTCAATTGCCTTTTAATTCACCCTCAGAGCTTGCAACAATTACTGTAATCTTTAAACTCTATAATCAAGTATAATACTATCCTATGGTTCTCGATGACCTCTTCTGATACTTTGCAGATTGAGATTCCTTAATTATTTTCTACGTTTGGTTTGTTGATGGTTCGGAAGTGCGCCCTGCAGCTAAATACGGCCATTTTGGGTCAGTAGATTATTGACGATTTCCAACAATCGAGTGGATTTCTTTCTATCAGTGTTTAACTATTCATTATTTGAAACTGCAGTCTACATCGAGGGTTATTACAGTGATAATGATGCTAATAAAGCTTTATTGCAGAAAAATTAAGTTAATTGTGTAGCATAAATCGAAAATGGAAATGGGTTTTCTAGTGGTTCTTAATGGAAACAATTTGTTAAATGCCCACATCTGGCCGCGCAATACGTGATATGTCGCATTCAGTTTCTGTACTGAATTCCTGAATGAGTCGAATGAGATGAATACAAAGAAGTGAACCCTTGCACTGTAACCTACTTTAAAAACTTTAAGATATTGACATAAAAGCAGAGTTCACTCGCAATACGATGGATCTCTAGGCCTAATGTTATTGAGGTCTCTAAGACCAGACATACAAATGAATAATAATAAAAAACCTTTTACTTTTGCTCAAAATAATTCTTGATTTCAAATATTTTTCAAGCCTACCTTGTCTTTAGGCTTACCTGGGGTTTGAAATGAATTGAAAACACTACCCTTTTATACTTGACTCAATTCATGATTAAATATTTCCTTTGAGTTACTTACACAGGTGCATTTATATTCATGGAACTTATAAAAAACTGAGTTTGTTATTTATTTGGTACAACAAAAACTTTTTTAAGAGAAGGGAATAATACATAACCTCAAACTATAGAAATGATGTGATATAAAAATAAATGTATATCCTTTATAACTCAAAGAACTCTCTACGTCTAGTACGGTATATCAAACAAGGTTTTAGTTATGTTCATTAAAAATAAGGATTGGCATTGTGAAAATGACCGTAAAATCTTTTCGCACGTATCGATTTCGGGTAAACGGCGGGAGTGACTACTCGACTCGAACTTTCGAGTATTTTGCAATAGTCGAGTCGAGTCGAGTAGTGTATACTCGGCTCGAAAAAAGTTCGATTATCGACTACTCGCACACAAAAATAATTAATCTAAAGGAATTGAATGAACCTATGCTTTCTTTTGGTTATTCTTCAATCAACGAGAGTATTAAGTAAATTTGTTTTTGTATATTGATGATATTGTATTCATATGTTAGTAAATTAATTTACTGTTAATTTTTCTTACGCTGATGGCGAATTATAATTAATTATTTACTTAGGAAATTTAAATAGTATTAGTAGAAAAACATGTAAACTAATTAATTGAGTAAGAACAGCTAATCAACCTAAGCTCATATTAATTTTGCAGAGGCAAACTCCGGGTGCGCTCAGGATATTCACTTATTTCCAGTTTTTCAAAATAAAAGATGCAGGGTTTCTTTAGAATGTTGATACTTCTAAAAGATCACTGCTTGTGCAGACCCAAATTGCAATAGTTCCTAGTTCCGGCAAGCACAATGCCCTCTGATGAGTCTGCATGTTAAAATATACTCTTATCGCCCGAAAGGAACAAACCAACAACTTCCTATAACTATTTTTGCACCACCCCAAGACCCCAAGACTCATGGGGAATTATCAAAACTCCGGGATTAAAGGGTGACGAAATACTACAAACTCCCATCCTTCTCATCGTGGGCTGCCCGCAGGAAACTCCTACAGGGGAAACCCCTAGAAGAAGAGGGGCTGCCCTTTTAAGTCGTGCTCGGTCGGTCTGGGAAATTCGCAAAATCACCCCCACCCCTAGATTCGAGGAAATAGCGCGTCTGCTCTACAACAGAGCCGCGCGCCGCCCCGAAATAGAGAAAGCAATTATTTTCAACATATCGATATATCGCCTTTTCGATATACCGGAACCGTTAATATCGATACATACGATTTTAAGAGAGCAAAATATCGATATTTCCGACATATCGAAAAAGAACAATACTGGGTGTCCCACAAGTAAAGTGCCCAACTCCGGGGATTTGTTATATGGGTCAAAATAAAGAGAAGACAAAGAATTTTTTTTCCAGAAACACTTTGTTTACCAGATATCCGCCATTTTGTATTTTTTACAAAATATTTTTATCTCCTAAGTTTTTTGATATATTTTTTTGAAAATCGGTATGCACCTGTATCTAATTAAGGTTAGTCTATGAAAAAATAATGAGCATGATCAATTGATAAATTTCAAAATGGCGGCCGTTTCAAATCTTTAAGTTGAAATAACGAAGAAACGGTACGTTTTACAAAAAAGATATAGAGATGACAATTTTTAGACAATTTTATTTCCCATCTAATGACACTAAATTTATGAAAATCGGTTAATAACCAACTGAGATATGATCGTATTTAGCTAGCGAGGCAGCAATTTTGCCCATTTTTGCGCTGAGCCATGCGCTAATTCGACCATAACTCAGTTGTTTGTTAACCAATTTTCATAATTTTGGTATCGTTGGAATGGAAATAAAAATTTCTAAATATTATTGTTCTTTGTAATTTTTTTTTTAAATGTACAGTTTTCTCGGTATTTCAATTTAAATATTTTAAACGGCCGACATTTTGAAATTTACGATTCGATCATGCTGATTATTTTTTCATAAACTAACCTTAACTAGATACGGGTGCATACCGCGTTTCAAAAAAATCGATTCAAAAACTTGGGAGATAAAAAATATTTTGTAAAAAAATACAAAATGGTGGACATCTGGTAAACAAAGGGTTTTTGGAAGGAATCTTATTCTTCGTTTTATCTTTATTTTGACCCATATAACCTATTCCCGAAGTTTGGCACTTTACTTATGGGACACCCTGTATTTCTGGAGAAAAAAAACACAATTTTACAAGTTAAAAGAGGAATCAAAAACAGGTTTTACCAACACCGAACTCAAGATTTTTCAGAATCTTACTAGGGGAGATTTCTTTGCTTTAAAAGGCAAAATATTATGTTGAACACATTTTTACCACCTGAAAACAGCCTTGATAAAAACAAACTCCTGAAAATTTGTCTTAAAAACTTCTTCATGAGGCGATATGTATTGCAAAAGAAATATCGATACACCGGTAATATCGGAACCAAAATATCGATATACTTTTTCCGATATATTGTAACCAAAATATCGATATACTTTTTCCGATATATTGGAACCAAAATATCGATATACTTTTTCCGTTATATTGGAACCAAAATATCGATATACTTTTTCCGATATATTGGAACCAAAATATCGATATACTTTTTCCGTTATATTGGAACCAAAATATCGATATACTTTTTCCGATATATTGGAACCAAAATATCGATATACTTTTTCCGATATATTGGAACCAAAATATCGATATACTTTTTCCGATATATTGGAACCAAAATATCGATATACTTTTTCCGATTATCGAAACTAAAATATCGATATTTACGCATCGATATACCGTTGCCATTCCAAGTGGCGAACGCTGCCCCGGTATTATTAGCCCGGAATGCGTCGCTCCCGCCCGTTATTTTCATCCCGCGGGATTCCCCGCGCTCCCGACTTAACTTTTTGATTATTTTTACTCCCCCAAAACTGTCGCGCGCCCGCTCAAAGGTC
Source organism: Flexamia atlantica (assembly GCA_035578135.1). NCBI lineage: Eukaryota > Metazoa > Arthropoda > Insecta > Hemiptera > Cicadellidae > Flexamia > Flexamia atlantica. The sequence continues at coordinate 12,019,478 of JAQJVK010000003.1, read as the reverse complement.
GGCTGCATGATTCACAGCACTAACTATACCGTTATGGTTTGTTTACTGGTTTACTGGGGGGTCTTTGGATTCGGGTTTGAGGTGTGGAGGGTGTTAAAGGGAGATATTTAATAATAAATTATGGGTTTAGTTTTAGGAAAAATCTGTATTTCTGACGCTTGCCAATGCATGTTAATATGTTTTTTACGACAGTAAAGAATATTCTGATTCTGATTCTGTACTGTTTATATCTTTTCTTCTTCATGGTTAAGTAGAAAGATTTGTAAAAAAAACTCCATACTTACAGAACCCGTTCTTCATTTACTTTGAAATTTAGCTCTTTGAACTTTTTTTGGGTAATTAATGTGAATTTCTTAGTTTCATAAATATTTTTAGGAATGTAGTAATATGTAATTACAAGTTTAGATTAAGAGTGAAAGTTTCCACGGTCGTCCTCACAAGATGGTAACTTAAAGTCTTCTGGGATAGACCGTGTGCAGTTGTCGGATTCAATGCCGACGTTTCGGAGACGTTGCAGTTCTCCATCATCAGGGCAAAACGCTCGTCGCGCACAACACCCAATTATTGTACTAATAATAAGGGGGTTATTTATACACTAATAATTGCTACCCAACATAGTAATAATTTATCAGTACTGTACAATAATTGCGTGTTGTGTGCGACGAGCTTTTTGCCCTGATGACGGAGAACTGCTACGTCTCCGAAACGTCGGCATTGAAATTCGACAACTGCACACGGTCTATCCCAGAAGACTTCAAGTTACCATCTTGACAAGATTAGGTGTATAATTTAATAATTAAACCGGTCCTGATGATTCTAAAATATCGTCCCAAAATAATGTAAGCTAAGCAAATGGAGGAGGTTAAAGACGCCAATGCAGTGAATGACTAAGAAGTGCAGAACGAGGATGGATTCCAAAAGACACATTTCCCCTGCAAAAAAATAAAAAAAATCTATAGACGTTTCCTTTGTTTGTATAATAACGGCAAGGCCGTAGCCTGTCACCCCCCCCCCCTCCGAAAATGTTGAAATTACGTTAAAATTAGTGGTTAGAAAGTTATTTCTTTACTTCCTGTAATCGCGGAGCCCAAACCCCCCAAAAACCTTTCCAAACTACGGCTTTCAACCCTGGTTTACTGATTGTAAGGATTGCCATTCATTCAGAAAGAGTGAAGTATCCGAAATAATGGAAACCGCCTTAAAACCAACCACTGAAATCCTTTAAGTCCCATATACTAGTTTTCTATTCCCAGTTACTTAATGTTTTTTTCATAACTAACCATAACAAAAAATTCAAATTACCAAAATGTCAAAGAGCTGTTATATATTACATTTATGAGTTGTGTTAAGACACCAAATCACTCTGTGGTTACAATTTTCTGCGCTGAGCTTGACACATGAAGTATTTTTACAATAATTACTAGCAACGGCTCATAAAAATACGAATCACACCAATAAAATAGCTTTACATAAAATATAAGTTTCTAAACTAATTGTTGCAGCAATAACTTTTCATCCTAACAAATAACTTTATGTTAAATTCAGGGCATTCTTGAGTGATATTACATCTGTATTACAAAATACCTCTTCAGTTTGTCCCTATCACCTTGTACCCTTATCTAGGGGTTTCCCTTACTTCAACCGACTGTTTTAACAACACATGTCGTTCGCGCCGGCGCAACAATACATGCGCTCATGTAATAGACCTACTCGTGAAACTGGGAAATCCCACGGTTGAAACCAATGCCACCACGCCACAGCATCGTTTCGCCGAGGAACAACACTTTTTATTACCGATTGTTCTATTGGTTTCGTTTTTACGTGTTCAATTGTTTAGGCCCTATCGGGTTTCCCGGACTAGCTGTGTTCTTAGAGCAGAGCGAAACAAACAATTAGTCGAATCAGTTTTTCGAGTTGTATTGCCTAAATTAAAAATATAAAGTCAATTTGCACAGCTGCACACACAGCGCGTGTTTTAATGAATATACAGTATGCATCGATGTAAATAAACCGATGATACAATATGTGCGGAGGTTAATCTTGCGTTCAATTCTTAAGTTTCACGCACCTTTAAACGCAAACAGAGAACTCGTAAATTAATATTAGCGTTCAGTCCTTAGTTACACGCACCTTTGAACACAAGCACAAAATGCAGTCTAAACCGTTAGAAGTAAAACTATTTAAATAGCCATTTTATGTGACCTATAGCCATAACCTAGTCATCAAAGTTAATCTTCAATCTCTGTACAACACTTTCATTAAGTTCACCTGTTTATTCACGTAAATAGGTAGAACATTTTCTCATTTCGTTTAGTTGCAATTGCGATATCATTAATTGATACAATAGTATTTTTTATTCTTGAACGTGGTATGAGGATGTCTTTTTTAGACTTTCCAGTACCGGTAATTAATTGATAACGCTGTTCTCATCAACCCAAATGAAACTATGTGACTACAACTTATTTTAATTTAAGACTTATTTGTAATAATCACTGAAAGTTAGTTAAAAATAAAATATATAACTATATTTTTTTAATATAACAGTTACCGTACTTTATACTAGAACACCTCGCTCAGTGCCCAAACAATTTACAAATTAATGTTAAAGCTTGTCAGTATTATTTATAAAGCTGGTTAAATATTTCGTTTTAAGAGCAAAGAGATGTTAATTTAGTATTTTAGTCGGATTTAGAAAGTAAACAAACTCCTAATAGGGTCATCAATAGAGGGAATTCCTTCTCATCCTCTGCGCATGCGCATAGCTCTCTCAAACTTCCCAATCCGTCTGCCAATGCCATTCCGATTTCAGCGCTCTAGTGTCGGTTGGCAGTATCATTCAGTCGTTGAAGAAGTTGTGATCATGGTGGTAGTGTTGTCAGTGTTTGTGGTCTGTTAGGTTGTGTTATTTATTAGAAGTTGCAGAGGATTTTATAGTGTTTAATAAATTAATTAAAATGAGCAAGAAAGAGAATCCGTCTTTGGAATCTAGTAAGTTTTATATTGTAAAACCTAGTTGCTATTCCATCGTTACATTTTGACCTTTTGGATTTGGAATTCCCCAGTTTTCACATAACATTCCAAGGCTGATCTTATGTTTGCTGTTTTCTACGCTTTTGGAGCTTGTTAACAAGTTTTAGTTGGAATAAGCTTATTATTTATTTGCGCTCCATATATACTTTTTGATATACCTAAAATATCATAAAGTCCTAGGCCTACTTCATCATGTTAATCTGCTCAGTAAAATTAAGGAAATAATACTGTTCCACTGTAAGGTGTTGTCCATATGGTTACTCTAAGATTCTAGTTTGGGGGATTTGGTTTAGGAATAGGCCTATGTCCTAATCACTGTGATTTGAAATGAAATGAAAAATCATTTATTTATACAGGCAAAGTTAGGGCCACTTGGCCCTTTCTTACACTTGACCTGATACAATAGCGTTCCGCAAATACTACTAATAACAAAACTTTTTTTGTTACAAAAAAAAACACAAATTTTACTCAATCACACAAACTTCCATCCATCAGCAACCACGTAGAAGACGCACCCTGAACGCACTGGCCAAGGACATCCACTGAAACTAAAAGTCTTTCAGTGCCACCACAAACCGATGACGACTTTCCAGAGACTCTGTGATTGGTACGAGTTTCATATCTTATCTTCTAGGTTATGTTTACCGTCGATTGTTTACCATTAATGTTTAGGTTTGATAACTGAACTTCTCAATATGATTTAACATGGGCAAAGATCACTTTTGTTTTCGGTAGGCTATTCAGTCAAGGTTTTGGTTATCCAATATCAACTATCAACCAATCGTGTTTAACTCAACCGATGTACTGTTTCAACAACCGTCAGTAATGAAGAAACTTAGATAACAAATAATATCCGAAACCATTGTCAATTATGTTAAGTTATTTGATTCTCTCACGAACAATAAAACTTAGGCTATAAAACGTAGCCTAAATATAATACAACTAATCTAAAACTAAACATAGATTAAAAACTTAACTAAAACTTTAGGCCTACTATAGGCTAATTAACTAACTAAACCCAAATTACCACTAATCATCGTCCATCTTATAATAAAATACTAAACCCAAATTACCACTAATCATCGTCCATCTTGTAATAAAATACTATCGATGAATATATTTTCATAGATTACAAAACAATCGATATGAAATACAATGGAATCGGGATGTCAAGTTTCGACCATCAAACATTACATCGAACTTCGACTATCGGTAGATCGTTCAATATTGTTTTCTTAGAAAATCAGATGTTGAATCATCTGCTACAGAAACGAACGGCAGAAGATCAGATATGAAACTCGTACCTTGTGATTTGTGTTAATCACTGTGATTTGTGTTGAGATAGCTTGGTTCAACTGGACCATTACTAATTTAAGATAGACGTTTAAGTTAACTTAAAGGTTTAGTGTGAGCCTAACCTACATAGAGAAGTCTATGTTGGATGACTTGGCACGAAGGATCATACCAATGTAGGCATATATTCTAGGCCCCTAATCCTTTAATTTAGGGCACTGGCTATACTTTCACAGATGGTTTACAAAACAACAAGGCCTAACTTTTAACTGGGGTCTAGGAACCTTGGTAAGCGTAAGTCAAGCAGGGCCAAATACAGTAGTTTGGTCAGTCATTTGTAGTCCTCGTTTACAAACATTCTCATTTTTACATTTGAGAGGCGAGTAGAAGAATCATCGTTGTGCGTTGACCTGGCACAAGTGGGTCAGGTAAAATTAAATACCAAGTGACTGCCAAATACCAAATAACATGCTTATGTCCTTACATTATAACTAGGTTGATTAAACATGTACTATACAGAACAATAATTTGCCTCTAAGGCTCAAGAATTGGTCATTTGGAACAGTCAAGCAGCCTTAATTTAAGTTATGTCCAAAAGAAAAACTAAGAACTTAGCCTAGGCCTAAACCAAATTGCTGCGCGATTTTTTGCTAAAACTCAAAGACTAGGCCTATGCCTTTCCACATCACCCTTCTTCCTGTCCTTAACTTAGCCTTATCATGTTTCTTTCCATGTTTTCCTCACTCGTTAAATGCATAAATATGTAAAACTATTCCTCTAGACAAAATATTTTTTAAGCGGAGCAGTTTCCGAGGGGACTTAGTTATGAAATGGATATAAACTCCCGAATAAATCCTAGTAGATTATCTCCGAGGCTGTCAGGCTAGTTATTTCTCCCTAAATTAGGATAAACAGTCACAATCAATTGATTTTACATGCATCATCCAAGAGTCCAAGAGATTCCACTTCAGGATACATTTCTGTAGGAAACTCTAAAGGAAAAGTCTTGTCAGGCCAGCATGCCATAGTTGGACCTCAAGCAAAACTTACATTGTTTGAGTAGATATCACTCAACAAGAATCTTCAGGAATGGTTCCAAATGGAATGGAGTATTGAACAATAATGGTGGATATCCTGTAAATTGAACAATTATTTTTTAGATACAGTCAATTTATTAAGGTAATAATGAATAATTAATTACTTCGGAGTACCTTTTGTTGAGCCATCCTGTACTTCATATAAAATAGTATAGCCTAGATGAGTTGAAGCGCTTACTGAAAGCTTTCATTACTTTTATTTTTTTCAGGCCGCACCTCCGGTTCTAGTCAAGGTCATCAATCTCTTGAAAACAGGCTGACAGGAATTCAAGATACATTTAAGGGCCCTGACAGTTCAACAAACTTAAAATCCAGTGAAAAGTGTTCGTACAATGTTGACTCCGGTGTTTGGTCAGGATCTAACATTCATTCTGAAGAGTTAACTATACCAGAATCTCCCATTTCTAAATCCGGCGATTCAAGTTTAGTGTCAGAAAAAGTGTCGAGTGATAACAAAAGCTTCATGAGGTTAGACAGTGGAATAGATGTAAGTGTGAGTCAACAGTTTAGTGAGTTAAGCTTGAAAGATGAAGCATACAACGACCTCAATGATCTATCTAAATCAAAAGAAACGACTTCAGGCTCTTCAACTAATATCAACGAACAATTTGTGAACAGGCAAAAGACAACAGACAGTTCTACGCTTCAAAGGCTTCAATTGTTAGAAGCTTGTTTCGAACAAAATGAAGACGGAGACACGTAAGTAGACAGAAATTGATATTAACCTAATCAGTAGAACTTATATGGATAGTTATGTTTTGTAATTTAGAGCACAAAATTAAGTGGGCGACAAAACTGTAAACTCATCAATTCGTCTGCAAAGCTTCAGCTAAAGTGACTAAATGAATTGTTTTTATAAAACTGTTAAAACTTCTTATACCGTATTCAATTTTCAATCATAGGTATATGCCATTTAAAACAGCAATAGTTATTTAATTATTGACTAGACTACTCAACATTGGTTTATTTTAAGACAGAAACAAAATAAAAACTTGCGTGATTTGACATTCTTCCTCCATACGAAATTACCACTGCAGACAACAGATAAAACAGGACCGAAAACTATGTTCCATAAAAATGCATACCTAGTTGAACTAGTGTGAAGAGAGTTGAATTTTTACGTTCTTGATGAGAGCCCAATCCATTTAATGATAGAATTGGGGATGTGTCAGGACTCCACCTTCAAGATACGTGGACTGAAGGCAATCAGTAGTGTGATACCTACCTTACTTAAATTGTAGACAGGTGGGGTCATTTTGAGAGGGTATGGAACTGGTTAGTAGGGTAACTTACTCATGGAGATGTTGTTTCCAAAATGTTAGATTGCAGATTTTAATATCTGTCGTTAGAAGTTAAAGAGTCCAACAACAGCTGAGTCATTGGCATTTTTATATGAAAATTACAACCATCCAAGCTTTTATTCAAACTCAACGGTTGGTACTGATTAGGTTGCCCTAAGTCGGGAATCGAGATCCTGTAAAGCAATCTTTTTCATTGCTTTGAAGCCATGATAAACTTGTCACAAAACTATTTGAATTGAAGTTCTTGTACCAGCAAATCATGTAGGCCGATGTTCAATTGTAGATTAACATCTTACCTAATCAGTTTTCCGTTTTTCAGGGAACTCCACCTGTCAATCATTCACAGGTTCATTGAGACCGTGTACGCTCTGGTGCGCATGGTTCCACAGCCTGACTACTTGAACATCAGTAATAATGACAGACAGGTAAGCATATGAAAATATCTCTAAATAGCCTAGTTTGAAAAATGTTTCACACCACTTTGCCATTTAGGAGGCTTAATTTTGTTCAGTTGTTTCTTCATTAGAAAATTTGTCTTGATTTACACTCAATATAAAAAAATAAGGTAGGCCTAGGGTCTGGCCTAAAATTAATTTTTTAAATTTTTGGATCATGGTTCTACCCAACATGTACGGGTAGAACCATGTTGGGGGGGTGTCTAGCACATAAAAACAGGAGAAGTTATGTGACGGGAGAAGTCAGGTTCACTTTGGTTAGGGAAAATCAATTTATTTACATATTGATAAATTTCATTACATACAGCAACGCTATAGAGACCATCAAATTTTACTAGAGGAAGTGAATTTAGCCATCTGTATTTGTATCAGTCATTTTTGGGTGGGCCCCCAAGATATATATATATTTTTATAATATAATTTGTTTTAGTTTGTAACAGGTTATGGAGTTTTTACTTATAAACTGTAATGGGTCTCGGTTTTGGTCATTTTACCGAAATTTTCCCCATTTTTTGATCAGTTAAAATTATTGGTGCAGTTTGGAAAGGTCAGGGAAAAGTCAAGGAATTTCAGTGAGATGATTTGCTAGAAACCCTGGATTAGTGAACGTCCTAATCAAAATAAAAAATTTAAATTTATATTTGTCTCCTCAGACCCCCCTCCACCTGGCGGTGTTGACGCGGCAGCCGCGGTTGGCGCGCCTGCTGGTGTGCGCCGGGGCGGACCTGGACGTGCTGGATCGCGGTGGCAACACTGCGCTGCACCTGGCCGTCGCCGCGGACGACCTCACCTGCGTCAGGGCCATCATTGACCCGGTCACGATCCCGGAGACCCTGGCTGCGAAGCTGCAGTACTCCCCCTACCCGTTCCATATGCACGGCGATATCGCCAACATCCACAACTACGAAGGTGAGTCATGTTTTTATTTTGTTTTATTTATGTAAAGGCCCGTTTTCACGATGCTAGCTGAAGAGCCAATCGGCACAAGACAGTCCTATAGGAAAAATCTATTTGCCGCTTGTGCACATTTTAACCGTGACGACACAATGCCAAAAATGAATATAAATAATTATTAGATAAATTTTTAGTTATTTTTTAAATATTCATTAATAGCCTAAATATTAGGTAAGAAGTGTACACATGCTGCCTGTAAAAAAAGCGCCATGCTGCGTTTTTGGCATTGGACTGTCTGATGCCAACTGGCTCTTCAGTTGGCATCGTGAAAACGGGCCCTAGTGAGGAAGACGCATGATGCAGTTCACCTCAGATTATCCAAGGAGAGAGGCCGAGTACTGATATAGTTAGCGTTAAATCTGGATAATCTGGTCATTTTAATTGCATCAAAAGCGAACTGGTAACAGCGTGGTTTTCAGACGTTGAAAATAGCAAAAAATCCTTTTGAAGAGCTCTCAGCTCTTGATTTTATACAGTAGAACCTTGATAGCCTAAGACGATTCTCAAGAGGATTTGTAAAACTGTCTTGTTATCAAAGGAGTCTTCTTATCGAGGTTCCTGTTATTACGAGATTTAGCTAATATAGCAGAAGGGAACTTGTAACCAAGCTTGTTGTGTTATCGAGGGTCTTCTTACCAAGTAATTTTTCATCAACTGTAATTTTTATTTTTATTCAGTTTGTCATGGCATTTCAGATTATTCGGATCCAAATAATCTGAGGTGAGCACTGTATTTACAAGTTTTGGAACAGTTTTGAAAAAGTTAACATTAATACCTTTTTATCTTGAAGTTGATGTTATTATGAGCAAAGCTGCAACATAGTAGTTTTAACCATTATTTTTGTTATCGTTGATTTTTTATTGCCATGAGCCAGCGTTCAATGGGGCATATAATGGGCAATGAATATTTTTGTCTCATTGCAGCAGAGGAATCTTGTTTCCTCATCTTGTACTTGGTGACAAATGTGTGATCTAATGTTCCAAAATGAATACTCTAGTGTTAGCCTAGTTGGAAAAGACAGCGTAAATTAAATTTTGATTGAGATTTTTTCACAAAATCTAGCATTAAATTCAAGGGACAAATTCAATGGATTTCGTGTGCTAAATCTGGTAGACGTGTTACTTACCGGCCTAGGGAAAGTTGTTTGTTGCATAAAGTAACAAGGAAAAGTAAATAAATACATTTTCCTTAATTAATGGTTTGAATCAGAATTCGTAATATTAGCAGCAATCAAAATTTAGAGTGAGATAGTTGTTCATTGGTATTATGGTTTTGTTGTACCCAAAATAAAGAAAGAATTTTCTGCCTTTTTAAATTAAAAACTTTTCCACCATTAAAAAAGTTACCCATTCCCTTTTTAAGGGGAGATAATGTCACATTTTTATAATCTTTCATTCCTTAGTATACATTTTAAAAACTATTTTATTGGTTAATTTGTAAAATTATACTTGGGATGGTCAGCCATTTAAAAATCTATAAATCTTAAACGCTCCACTTATTTTACAGATTTTAATATTTGTTCTCTTCTCAATAAGTTACAAGTTATGTTTATATTGACTTGACCATTTTTAATCAAAGGTTCAAAAACTTTTGTTTTGCTACTTAATGTTGCAAAATTTCATCATCATTTGTTATGAACATCATTACTGAGAGTTAACAATATTGGTTAAAATATAAACTATGGGGAAAACACATTACAGCTTTCACTTTACACTTGGAATCATTATAATTTTTCCCAGTCAGAAAATGTGTTTTTCGATGACGTTTCTTTGATAATCTTGTATCACCCATATCGCCCTTTGACCTTTGATTGTTTCTATTGTAATTGTAAAGTGATGTAAAAGAAGTGTCTTTTAGTACATTATTTTTGCCTTTGATTAAGAGTAGTAGTTATTAACTTTTGCTTAAAAATTAGTTTGTAACAAGAGGAAGAAATAAACAATGAAGTTGAACTGTTAGCTCTAGCGAGTTAAATTCAATGGGTTTTAGGCTAGAGTGTAATTAAGGCTTTATGATAGATTCTACGTCGAAATAAAACTCACAGTACCAATAATAGCATGTATTAAAATAATTGAAATATTCTCAAAATGCAAAAAGTTTCTTTAAAACAATAATTTTATAACTGTGGCTTCCTTGAATTTATTATTTCTATTTTATTGTTTGAAAAGCTACTGCAATAAGCATATATTAGCATTTTCAATAATTTTGTCTTATTTCTTATTTGGCTAATGTAATTTTATTCATTAACGTTACAAAAGAGTCTGTGAAAACATTTGAGAGGTCTCCTTTTAAGAACTTTTTTTTGTGAATGAATAGCTTATTATTATGTAGATACTGGATGCACAGGTCGTGCTAAAGTAGTCGTGTCCTCACTTCAGTCTAGCTTATTTAGCAAGTCAGCCAGTTCATCTCTACTTTTCTATCATCATGTTGTTTGGACTGGTTTTTATGAAATTCCTAGCTCAGAGAAAATAAATTGGTTTTATAATTTATGCATATGACATAGGCCTATCTAATTAAGCTGCTTTGCTTTCATTGATATTCTGACAAAAATTTTCCATCTTATCAGGCTTGCATAGTCATTTTATTATAACTAATCTCGTTATACCGGCCCTGAGTGTTATGAAATAAGTTTCAAGTCTCAATTCAACAGCATTTGTCATGAAGTCAATGTTTTCAAATACCAAGACCCTGATTTCAGCTAATCGTCAAGTTTAGCCTTGGTACCAGGAAAATCGACTCTGGGATAACCTGCGAGGCGTTGTCATTGTGTTTTCTCGTTTGCTGAGTCATTCCCCAGGTTTTGATAAGGTTTCATGGTTTTTCATGCTTTAGGTTGTGAATTTGTGATGTACACAAATCTATGTCATAAAACTGATAGGCTTTTCAAGAATCCAGTCCCAAATGCAAATCTGCATTTTTTTAATGCTTAAAAAGAATGTTTATTTTATGTGATTGTGTGATAAGACAAAAATTTATATATATATATATATATATATATATATATATATATATATATGTTGTAGATTTCTTAAACAAAGTTAATAGTTCCAATAAAACTTCCAATTACATTGTAAAATTGGACAGTAAATGTATAATTAATAAACCAAGAATTTTATGTTCTGGAAGCAAAGGAAACAATGAGTTACTGCTAGAACCCTCTATAGTTTAATACAATAACAAAGTGTAACTGCCTAAAAATGTATTTCTCCACACTTAAGCCTTTACGTTCCATGTATGACATCAATTACAATTTTCCCAATATTTTATAGATAAATCTTCTTGATTGCCTAGGAGAGAACAGTACTTTAATTACTACCAAAAAGAACAAAAAAATACTCATGAATAAGCGCATTTGGAGCCATAAATTCCTAATTTTACTGCATTTTAATTAAAGCTCAAGTTGATCACATTTATCGGAGTGGTGTGGGAGGAATGAATGGGAATACCAATGAGTCATCCAGGATACCAGATAACTGAACCAAGGCTAAGATGATGTTTACAGCATTCTTCCGTCAATGAGTCTGCGGCTGTCATAAAATCGTGATGCTGAGTCGAGGTTGAACTCCTCGATTGAAGAATTGAGTGGTCGTAACTTTTAGATATGTCATAAAAACTATCGGTGTCGTCGAAGATTCTAAACCAAGGTGTAATACTTACTAGTTTCCACATGGATTTCGTTGTATCAACCAGCGTTCTTTCTGTACAAGTCTTTCTCAATAGATTTTTATTAAAAGGTGTAAACTCAATTTTTAAATTTATATGGGTATTAGTTTAGCTTTACAGAAATGAATTTGAATTGCAAACCCCGAAAATGGATTTGGTTAAGGTTTTAAATGTCTCTACAAGTTAAAATAAAAAATTTAGTATTCTGGTCTCTTTGGGCAGAGCGACAGCTTTAAGAGACTTAAGTTTTCCAAACTGGGTTAGAGGATCCCCTTTTCCAATTGTGTCCCTTTCATTTAAGTTATAATTAACCATTTAAAGTATATAAAGTTCTTTTTTTCTCAAAAACAAATATTTTCCTCAGTTAACAATATAACCTCAGTCAAATTAACATAAATTACAGCTTTCCATTTAAATATGAGAGTTATCTGCACTTTTTTTATATTAAACATACTTACCTTAAGTATTTTGAATTTCAAATCAGCCAGTTTTGCTCGGCGTATTGGCACGTATATTAAGGAAAGAGCAAGTTTCCTTATGTTTAGTATCCATTTAAGAAAAGAACTGGTTTGCTTTTTTCATTCATGATTTTTTAGCATTTTGATTTCCTGTCACATTCCCATGTGATCTTTCTGAGTTGGAAATTATTAATGTGTCTAGTAAATTGAAATCCATTTGTGACTTTAAACCATATTTTAAACTAGAAATTTTTTCTTCTGTAAGGCTAATGTTTTTTTATTGCATCATTGTTCTAAAAATCTTCTATGTTCAGGGAGTATAGTACAAATGGTAGAGTATTTAAAATTGACATTATGGTGAAGCCAATCCAAGGAGAAATTTAGTGGATTTCAATAAGACCAGTTTAAAAAGATTGAAAGGGGAAAGTAAACTTGATATATCGGGTTTAAAATGGTAATTTTTCTCTTGGCTTAAATTCTAACCTAGAGAATCGACAGTATTTTCCTTCTAAGTATACAAATTGTTTGTTTACGTAAAGATGGGGGAATTCCTTACAGTTCTTAGCAAACTCAAGTCAAATTAAGCAACAAATTATTAATTCAAATCACATGGAGGCAATTAATACAAAATAATATAATGAATTATGACAAAAATTGTTTCCATCAAAGACAACCTTAGTCATCAAAAAATGTTTTAATTGTTAATGTAATAAGGTTTTTCTACCAGAATTAATTTATCCTTTCCACATCAGTACCTTGGACACAGTACATAATTGCAGCAATAATTTTATTGTACTGAAATATAAAATATAGCTTGTCCTTAAGTGGTTGGTTTCAGATATATTTAAAAAAGTATACCATACGATACTATTATAAATCGAATCACAAAGTTCTAAAACATAAAATCCTGTCAATCAAATCCTATTTCAAACACAATCATGAATCTCTTTAACGGTAACATTATCCTTGATAATGTTCATTAGTCGTTTAATTTCATTGCAATCTGGAGGCTGGACAAAACATAAAATTAAGTCAGTGAGTTGGTTTCCTCGTTATAAATTCACACAGAACCAGTTGTATGACAACTGGACTGGTCCTGAAGGTACCGGTTCAAACGTTCACAGCCGTGACTATAATTACATTACTATGCATATGTTCTATATTTTATAGCATTTGTACGGCTATTTTTTGTCTCCTATTTAAAAATAAATTAACTGTTTAGGCCGTTTCATAACAGAAAGCAATGTATTTTTTATTAATTTAGAAAAATTGTTTCAATTTTTCACTAACTTGTACTGTCGGAACTGTGTGTGTAACGTTAAACAAAATTCTAATCAATGTAGGGTGGGTGGCATGTCTGAAATATTTTTAAACTTAGGAAGCTGAATCCACTAAAAAAATTTAGAAATTCTTATTTTAAAGAGTTTTTAAATACTTAGGTGTCTGTCTGTAAGTCAAATTATTGAAGTTTACTTTAAAAAATAGAAATTTTTAAGATCACTAAGAAACTTTAAGTAATGCAAAGTGTAGATTAATGCAAAACTTTAATAGCTTCACAACACAAAGAACTGAAAAAAACAAAATTGTTCTGAAATTAATTTATATATCATAATTGCTCATAATTTCCACTATGAACCTCAGGAAGTTATATTTTCAGCCAAGGGTGCCATCAATAATGTGTACCATAATTTTGACATTTTCTCCATAATTTTTACGACTCATCCCCAATAATTTTGGAACGGTAATCTGGCAACACTGGTTGTCAGTCGACGCCGAAACAATCGCGAAGTGGCGCGCGTGGCTGGTGACTCAAAGCCATATCATCATTTCCATGTTTGTACCCCGCGGAAATCCCATAATTTCACAACAGGCCGGTGCCTGGAAAACTGCGTAGGATCGTACAATAATGTTTTACGTCCGTGGGTCCACGATGTAAAGACTGGTAAAGACTCAAGACGGCTTTAATTGTTGTTTATCTGTTGTGATAGGTTGGACATCATTCTTCGTTTTGGGTTTTGGAAAGGTTCCCTCTCGACGGCAATGTTGTTTATCTGTTGTGACAGTTTTGATAATAGTCTGCGTTTTGGTTTTGGAAAGGTTCCAGGTGACGTCAGAAGTATGGTTGTTTATTGTCGGTAATGATACATTGCGACGACTTGATCTTATTCGATTTTATTCGATAAATATGTTTTGAATTCGAGAACGTACGTCTGCGTCGTTGGGAATGCGTCCGATATTGTTTTAATACGGAGTGATTTGCCTTAAATTACAAATAAAACTGCGGGGAATTAGTACTCTTTGTCTGTAAATACTTGATTATTCTTATCGCCAAGGGGGAGGGGAGTTGATATGATAAAGATCAGTGATTGAGGATTAATGAGTCGGCCTATTATCGTCGTTGTTGCTGACGTCAAAATAAGAAATGCAGGGAATGCAGTCGGTTTTCCAATGCTTTATTATTTAGTTTCATTTAAGGATGAAATTTTTTTTCATTAAAATTTTGCATGGAAAATTCTGGGTTTCTAACTCTGTTATTGTGTTGTAGTATTTTTTTAAAGGAAAAATGGCGTATGAGTGCACTGCGGTCGCAATAATTCTAAACAGGCGAAACAGAGATTTCATTAATTAGCAATAAAACAAATAGGACTCTTTTTCAAATGTTGACGTTTTTATTTCATCAAGAGTGGATTTTGCTTGGTTTTGCTTAATTTGATTTATTTTTATCAAATAAATAGACCTTTGCAAATGTCAATGATAGACCGCGATCGTGATTTCTACTGCAGTTTGATTTGTCTCCTATAAAAACTATATTCATGAAAACATTATCGGTCGGCGCCCAAGCATTAACGGTATCTCACCTGTTTTACGCAGCAGCCCATAATGAGGGTGTCTGTTTGGCCGCCGGCACAAGCTGCTGTAGATACAAGTGTTATTAGTCAAGAACCTGTAAATAACAAGGAAGCTACACATCGCTCCTGAATGTCATGTTTGCCACCTTTGGTTCTTTACTGTTGTAACGGCAATTTAATGTAGTTCTAGTGTACTTTCCTCGTGGTCGTCACAACTTTTTATTGATAAGAAAGTTGCATATATTCTTAGCGGTATACTTAGTGAGGTTTACTCATGGATAATCTCGCTTGGTAGTGTGTAGTATTCTAATCAGCTTGTGACTGATCATTACGCCCGCAGTATCGTCAGTACTGACAGTATTATCTCACTATTATCGTTTATTATCAAACGCGCTCGACAGTATTATCACATAATCACTATTATCAATCGCGCATGTAGCATTGCTGCATTGACTGCAATAATAAGTGTAACCTTAACAATTTTTAAGTATTGATAAGGTTCTAAAATTAATTCATTCAATTTATTAACAAAAAATAAACGGTTAAGAAAACTTATCAGTGTATCTCTAACAATTTTAGGCCGATAGTTTTCATACGCTCGTTTTGCAAAGAATCCTTTTAACATGATAGTTTTGGCTTCTACGACCACAGTTCAGTTGAGGACAACCGTGCTAAAAGCCTGCCCATTGTCCAGGTTCACGTAAACACCCCGACCCTGACCCCTGTTCCTGGAAGTCCTAATTCCCCAGCCCCATGGCCTCGGGCGTAGCGAGGGAAACCCTCCCTCCCCCTACCCCTCCCTCCCTCCCCCACCCCCCGGCGGCTCTGGGCTTCCCTCCCCGTCGACGAGAATAACAATGTTTTCCACCTCGGGAAACCTCGACAGGTGGAGGTTTTATCCCTATTTGCATACCGTGGGGAATACAAGGGCTGTTTATGGAAAACGATAAAATGCTACGATTGCTGCTTGTGTTTTATCCATTTATTTATTGTGACATTGTGACACTTTGAATATTTTTAGGATAATTTATACAACTGTAGGTCCCTTAATTGCAATTATTGCAACTAAGGAACCTACAATTATTGTCCTCTCGTCCACTCTAAGAAACGTGTCGGACTGAAGACTACAAGATCGCGTCACACTCATCTTTCACTCATAATCACCTTAAAACACCCCTTACTGGGGGTCGGCGTCTTATTTTGTAAGGTAATGAGGAAAACCTCACAATTTCCTGTTAAATCTTGAGTTCGGAGTTAAGGATCATCCATCAAATGGGCCCTGTGATAAAATAACGTAGGATCGTGGTTAATAGCTACTGTATACGATACACATCAACTCTTGTAAAGATTTTTTGATGAATCGTTAGGATTTCAAGCGAAAAGTTTGCCCTTGTACTCAAATGAGATCGAATTTGTTTCTGGTTCAAATGGTACCCGATCCGGTCGCGTTTTCGTCAGTGCAGCACACATGGTTAACGTAGCTTGTAATGTTTTAACATGACATTGTTTAGAAATATTAATCTCGAATCCATTCCGATCGGATAGCACCCAGGCAAACGTGGAACGCATCGATAATCACTGTGTAAATTTAATGGATTTCCTAATGGTGTTTGTACTTCGATTATCAGGTGTATTTCCGTTTTAAATGCATTTTAAATTATATAATGTGTTCGGAATTTCCAGTATCTCGCCGCGTCCATTTGGAATCGTCTGTCAATTATTCACCGCCACGTCGCCGACCGTCGCCCGCGGCCGAGCGTTCTGCTGATTGACAGCGAGTTTATTGTTGTATTCGTCTCCGCGGCGCCCGAGGGGACCGATCGCTCCGTGGAAGTCCACCGGAGGAGACTCGATCGCCTAATTATGTTTTAATCACGGCCATAAGCCGCTATACCCGCGACTATCGTCCATCTACACCGAAACGATCTCGAGGTTCGAGCGCGCCGGTCTGGAAGTTTCCGCGGGAAAGTTGGATGTTTAAAAGACTTTAAGGGGCCGTCCATAAATTACTTTTTCAATTTTTTAAACTAATTTATATAGGGAAATTGTAAATATTCAATGTGAATTCATGAAATTAGGCCTAAAATTAATCAGTCAGAACATAGTTAGAAACTGTGTGCTCGATTGTTGACATATTCGTTAAAATGGTCATTTTAGCTTCAGGTCAAAACAAAGCTACATTATCAAAGCTACAGTAAATGCAGATTTTGATGATCAGTATTTTTATATTTGCCGGCAGCGTCAGCGTCTTACATTAAATGTAGAACTACAAAGTTCAAAAAGTTCTGGTTTGAAGAGTTGATTGACATTGAATCAGCCCAAAATGGGTTTAAAACGTAATTTCATGAATTAAAGAACACAATAAAAGAAACCTATATAGGGCTTTCCCAAAATCTGGCATTTTAGAAGTTTATGCCCCACGACGTCATTTTTCAATTGGGGGGTGGTCAGGCGGACTATAACGGTGGGATGATTGTAGGGAGGGGGGTCCAAAAGTGTCCCAAAAGTGATGCCGTAATTTATGAACGGCCCCTAAGGTACAATTTATGTTTCCGAATGAGTTATTGCCGAAGGTTGTGTATGTATTACTTGAATTTTCCTTCTGTAAATTATGTGGCCGCGGTTTCGCTGGCGTTGGTCGGTTGAGGTCATCGGCGTCACGACCCCGGCTCGGGTCTACGCAAGACTAGAGTCAAGTCGAGACCATAACGTCTGACCTCGGCCGATGACGGTGGCGGGCTAATCAATGGAATTCCCATAGATTCTGAAAGACCTCTGTGTCCCGATTGTGGAACGAGGTGTGTAAACATGATCGAAAACATGGTTAGAATGCGGACATTTTGTTAATTATTTGTTTTCGGGCTTACCAAATCGCTGGGGCGATGAAGAAATATTCTTCGTAAACGAGTTTATTGGACTGGCATTGTGGTTTGGGTATAATATTAGTCGCAGTTATCATACGTTTATTGTCACTCGACTGTTTGATCATTGAAAACGTCACGTCACAAATGATTACTTCGAAAGGTTGCAATGTATGGTAGACAAGCGATCACAAATATATGTTCGTTGATTTATAGACATCCTCTCTCATCTCTCGTGATCCAAAAGTTGCTAAATGGTAGCTAGTTACGGCTTGCTATGGAGCCCCTAACTATCCCCAACTTATCTCTTATCTCTGGTGATCCAAAAGTTACAAAATTGTAACTTGTTACGGCTTGCTCAAGGTGTACAAGCTAGCCTTTGATGCTGAAAAAATAAATAATAATGAAGGAAAAATACAGGCTGATCTTTTTTTTGTTTATGACGTATTTTATTAAAAGCTATAACTTTTACCCAATTGATTGGAGGTTTGAAAGGAGGTTGGCCTACATTGACTTGACTCTAGTATGTATATTCAGTACACTCTCGACCACCTCGGGCACCGAGGCCACCTCGGATAGCACGAACTTCGGATAATACGGAGTTTACGTGTGTTTTGAGGTTGGGCTGTAATAAGACCACTTCAAAATGTTTTATTAGATATAGTAGTAACCAATAAATACGACAATGAGATTCCTTTCGAGTTGCAAATAAAAGAACTTTGCATAAAGACAACGTATTATTATAACGCTGAGTAAGAAAATAAAAACGTTTTTTTTAGCTTAGAGCTTCCTCGGATAACCCGGGGTCTCGGATAACCGGGCCTCGGATAATCGAGATTACTGTACAGTAATCATTAACCGATCAACTGATCTACATTACGAGTCAAATAACTTGGCCCACTTCACCCCTAAGACTAAACTTAATTTTAGCATTGGTCTTACGTACGGTCTGGGCCAAATTATTCCACTCGGGGTAAAATCCTGAGCAGATCGCACCGCTGGGATGGAGGCAGGAGGTTCCGCAGGCTCCCCGCCTTTGTCCCGCGGCCGCAGGCGGGGTTTCCCGGGCGCTGTGGATGTGGCACACGGTCCGTGTCTTCCTCAACCCTGGCCGCCAGCCGCCATCTTGCCGACCACTTTCCCCCTCGGCGGCCCCGCGCGGGAAGGCCCAGCTTTCTTTGTCTCTCTCACCTCTCACGCCTCGCGGGGAGAGGAGAGAACGACCGCCCGGCCGTTTGGGAACTCAAGGATTCGGCTTTTGGAGATTTTAAAAACGAGAATATTAACGTTGATTGTTACTTTTTCCTTTTTTTTTACGAATCATACCTGTCGTTGAGAAACTGTTTTCCTACCCCAAAATATGCCTAAAACACGCTCCGCGCGGTGTCATTTAGCACTTACAGTTTTCAAAACAATTTTTAATTTAACATAGCGTTTCAAAGATAAAGAGTTGTAGAATGTTAATTGCTAATCGAAAATCATTTATGTTAACGTATTCTGAAGATACATTCCGTTGAAGTTGACCAACTTTAACGCCATGTATCTTTTTAATGAGTGAGCATAAATGAATTTGGAGAAGCAATAAACACTCTGCAACTCGTTATCTTTACAATGCTATTTCCGAATAACTTTTATTTTAAGAATTGGAGACGCTAAATGACACCGCGTTTACCCCTGCACCGCCTTGCGCGGCGAAAAGTGCACAAATTTAACATGGGCTCTTAAGAGGGTTCCCTACCCAGGGCAGTTTTCGTTTTTCTGCGACACTAGCGGCGACTTTTGGAACTGCGGCTCCATAAGAGCCCATGTTAAATTTGTGCACTTTACGCCGCGCAAGGCGGTGCAGGGGTAAACGCGGTGTCATTTAGCGTCTCCAATTCTTAAAATAAAAGTTATTCGGAAATAGCATTGTAAAGATAACGAGTTGCAGAGTGTTTATTGCTTCTCCAAATTCATTTATGCTCACTTATTAAAAAGATACATGGCGTTAAAGTTGGTCAACTTCAACGGAATGTATCTTCAGAATACGTTAACATAAATGATTTTGGATTAGCAATTAACATTCTACAACTCTTTATCTTTGAAACGCTATGTTAAATTAAATATTATTTTGAAAACTGTAAGTGCTAAATGGCACCGCGCGGAGCGTGTTTTAGGCATATTTTGGGGTAGGTAGGGCTGGTAGGGTAGGGGGGGACTTAAGAAATTCCAGTAGAAAATCGTACATGGAGCATGAAGCGTCCGAATTCTAATACATCTTTCATGGACGTATGAAGATCTTATTTGAGACAATGAATAAATTAAATACGTCCTTTCGTTCAGTTAAATGCACATCCATCTACTCTGTTCCTCGCGTCAAGGTAATGCTGTGCGAGTATACGCTCCATTACCTAGCGTTTCCACAAAAATGGTTAAGTTAAAATTAAAATTATCGGTGCCATAGTAAAATAGTGTTTCACCAAGGTTTATTTTATTTATTGAATCCCCATGTTTGCCATAAAAATGCAATAGCTCTTCAAAACTTTTCAGCTTCAGTAGGTGTGTAAAAATTGTGATTCTCGGGAATAAAAGAGTTTTTGTTTGTAATTTTGAGCAAGTAACCCGTAAACTCGAGAACAACTCTAGTTTATTAATTTCTCATAATTGCAATATTGGGAGAATCCGCGTGTGAATCTAAAAGAACTTTAGGAGACGTGCAAATAGGGTGACCAGATTGTTTCCAAACAAAAACGGGACACTTAAACAAAACTCACCCCCCCCCCCCATGCCCAAACAACACACCATACACCAAGGTTTTTAATTAATTAAACGGGGGTCTCTGTAATTTACAAATTTTTTAATGGAAGAATCTAAGTATCAAACTGTTTTTGAAGCTTTCACACCTTGAATTTTATTTTCCATCTATTGAACTTATTACAGCGCACGATTGTTACAGTTTTTTTAAGGGTACAATAAATGGCATTCAACCATGAAAGGTAATTTTTTGAATCGCCACAGACTGAGGATTAAAAATAATCAAGTTATATTTTAACATTTTATTATAAAAGAAAACAGATTTTCTGGCAAAAAATTATGTAGGTGGTAATATATATAAAATAGCAGAAACAAAAAAGAGCAGCAGTGCAGCCAACCGATTTTAATAGGTGGCGTAAAACTAAACTCTTGTTTAGCAATTGGTGAAAGTTCGTAATATTCTTTTATAAACCGTATAAGTAACGACAGATGCCTCTAAATTTTAAGGTAAAGTTAGGTATGTTTTCTTATATAAAGTCTACTTTTAAAAAAACGGGACATTTAGACGTCCCGACAAAGTTTTTTGGGACAACGAAATGCAACGTGAACAAACGGGACTTTTCCGTTTTTACGCGACGTCTGGTCACCCTACGTGCAAAGTCACAACACGGCGCCAAGTTCCAAGTTCCAGTTCAGACCACGCCCTTCCATCTTACATCAAAGCGTCACTTTGATTTACGATTCGCCCGCATAGTAACCGTGGGATTCTCGGAAGGCCCGCCACAACGCGGCGGGACTGACGGACGGTGTCGGTGTTTTACCGGAAGAGAAAACTGCGATGTTGACGACCTCTCGTACAGTAGTAGGGACGGGAGTAGTCCCCACACCAGCGATCTCTGTAATACATAGAGATCGCTGCTCCACGCGCGCTACCCCCCCCCCCCCCATCACCGGGCTGTGTAGGGGGTTATCGGTGTTATCGCTGAGATAAACAGTTGATCCGTTGATCGGAATGGATTAAACATATGTTACACTTTTAATGGAATCGGATGAATCCTTTTATGAGTTTTAGTTCTTGTTATGTTGCGACATTAAGATTACTTCTCATTGTTTTACTTCATTTTGCTATCACAGCAGCAGTGTTTCGTCGTCTTGAATTTGTATCACTATCAGCGCTCAAAGTGAATTTTAATTATACCGGCACTTAATTTCTAAACCAGTTAGCCTATGATTTGTTCCCCTGATCTATTCAATTTTTTTTCTTAACTTCTTCGTGTTCTTCGACTGTTATGTAATGTTTTCCTGAAAGAAAAATACTCGTAAAATGATGCATGTAAATAGTCACTAATTTATCACACTTTTTGCACATGGATAAAATTTAATTATTTCATGGTCCAAAGATGTATATGGTTTTTTAGTTTCATCACTTTATAATATTACCTGAGTTACTGTAAACTCAGGTATATACTAATTAATCAGTCCTCGTTAATAAATTACAGCAGGTTACAAAACATAGGTGACTACGCTACATGACAAAAACATAATTGTAAATTGCTCATCGAATTTATTATATTTATTTACTTTTGGCAACGCAATTGCGCTTTAATAGAATCTCATTATTTGTTCAATAGCCTAATTTCAGCGGTGGAAGGCAATGAACGACCTCCCCTGATTTCAACCCCCAGTATTCTTCTCTTGCCCAATCAGCTAACATAAACAACTTGACAACGCAATAATCTTCCAAATAATTCGGACATGGGACATTTATTTGCATATTTACCCGCAGCTGACGGATTGTGTTTTTTAAATTACTTTCTGCAACGCCATTAAACTTTACAGATTTATTGTTTATATCCTATTCGTCATATCCATTTCATTGGTGGAAGGCAATAGCTAATGCTCTTCTCTTACCAAGTCGAATATTCAAGTTCCAATCGTACAACTCGATACTCCACTGAATACAGACTGGATCAAATTATATGGTCCCCCAAATAAGGCCAATGTTAATGTGTTCGTTTAGCATTTGGCTTGCAGACTGACACGTTATTTGACGCGTACTGTACCTCGGACATCGTCGGCTTATTTATTTACCCGCAGCTGTCGTACTGTGGGACTTCCCTGGTAGAAATCACGTTCATAACCGAATCGAATATTCAAGTACCGTAAAATTATTCTCTTTCCGAATCGGATATTCAAGTTCGCAATTACAACCTTACAACCCAGTACTCCACTGAATACAGACCAAGTCCAACGATGTGGCTCAGTCCACCTGCAAGACTAACGTTGATTGGCTGGGCCACATCATTTGACGCTTATTGTACCCTGGACATCGTCGTCTCATTAACTAACTTGCAGCTGGCGGACTGCGGGACTTCCCCGAGAGAAATTCTCAAGTATTATTCGCTGACCAAATCGAAAATTCAAGTTTGCATCAACAATCTTAGAACCTTACAATGATGTACTCCACTGAATACAGACCAAGTCAAACCATTTGGCCCAGTCCGCCTACAAGACTAACGTTGATTTTAGCACTTACGGACTGCCTGTGCCACATAACTTGACGCGTACCATACCATACCTCACACATCGCCGGCTTATTTACCCGCAGCCGGCGGACTGTGGGACTTCCCTGGGAGAAATTCGGCCGTGCTTTCTAAGCTTTCCCGCCCGGGGAAACCCGGCGGTCACTGCGCCGCCCGGCTAACGACGGCTGTTGGTTGTTTGCGCCGTGTTTGTTTCGGTTTAATGAATGTTTATGCGGCCGGCCGAGGGACTGAGGCCCGTATCCCGTTCTGGGCGATGTATTAAAGGATGAAATGATATTCGAATGGGGTAGATTATGAATAGGCTGAATGCTGAAGCGGTGTCGTGTTTGGGATATGTAGGGATGCCAATTGTTTTCAAAGTATCGATATATCGCTTTTTCGATATATCGGAACCATTAATATCGATAGATACATGTGATGTATCGGGAGAAAAATCGATATTTCCAATATTTCGATTTCGAAAAACGATATTTTTGGAGATAGATATAGAATACAGTTTTGCAAGTTTAAAGAGTAATCAGAAACTGGTTTTGCCACCACGGTACTCAGGTTTTTTTTTTAAATTCTTCCAGAGGAGATTTCTTTGCTTTTAAAAAGCAAATACTATTATGTTGTACACATTTTGATCGCTTGAAAACAGCCTTGATAAATTCCTTAACATTTGCTCTCATAAACCTTTTTTCATGTAGCGATGAGTCGGAGAAGAAATTTCGATACACCGATATACCGGAACTATAATATAAATATTTAGGATATATCGATATTTTGTTGCCATCCTTAGGGATTAGGTCTGGAAGACGGGATAAGACAGATTGTGGAATAAAAGACTAAGTTGTGTTTCTCTGTGGTGGATCTTAGCTCTCACTTACCAAAAAATAAAGAAAAAAAGAAAAAATAAGAATTTAAATCATTATTCCAATTAAATGGTATCAAACAACGGAGTTTAGGGACTCTCAGCACAATAACTACTGGTCACTAGTTAGCACCATGTCCAGCCTGCACTCAGGGCTAGGGTTCACAGGGCCACCGAGAGGGGGGGGCAAAGGGGGCAGATTGCCCCGGGCCACAAAAGGAAAGGGGCCACATTTTGAGCTGAGAATATTTTTGAGGATTATTAAATATTAGAGTTTTTCAATTAAGGAGACCAAAATGAAATGTATTAAAATATACAAAAGAAACTTAGTACTTAAAAAAGTATATAAATTAAAGTTACCTAACTTTTCATTTGTCTTGTTTTGGTAGGCTACAATCATTTGGTTTTCTTACGTCTCGTCTGGGGCCCCCCAGGTTAAGCCGCGTTTACACTATACAACTTCTTTTATAAAGTTGTGTTGTTCAAACAATTAATTGTTTTGAACATGATTAAGAAATCAATGAAAATTTTTAAACAAGTTGTACAACAAGCGTGTTTTAAAACTAAAAATCGTGTTTTACAACAAGTTGCAGGTTTTTCCGAGCCGTGTCGGGAAGATCGAGGGACATTTTCGTTTTGTAACCTTTTGCTGTACAACATGTTTTAAAACACAAGATCGAGTTAAAAAAAAACCAAAAGTTGTATTAAACATGTTTTACAAACTAAAGTTCATAAAACAAGTTGTATTGTGTAAACACGGCTTTCGACCTGCACCAGACCTCACATTAACTAAATCCGTTCCGAGCTCAGCAATCGTCCAATACCAATCGTCTGCACCCTAAAATTCATCACGAAACCTTTTTTGTACAGGCCTACGATGGACCAAGGAAAATGACTCCTAGCTTTAACTAAATGGTGTATATTTAAAAAAAAGAATAATAGCAATAACAATCTCGACTCAAGACGAGACTTGAATTGTTTCCAGTGATTAACAACTTTGGCTTCGTTTCTCATATGAGTTTGAGCTTAGCTATGAACCAAGGTCCCTAGAACTACAGGTTTCCTCACACAAAACTTAAAGCAGATCCAGATCGTGATGCCATCAGCAGACCGTAAGAATGCGCTCGTCTGATGTAGCCTCAAGCTGGCACATTAAAGTATATTGGCCAATCAGAGTAGTTATTACTACACCTTTGATTTAGGCTATACTTTTAGCCAATTGTAATAGGCAAGGGCTAGGATACAACCGGAAAAATGGTGTCCTGGTGACGTCACGCGCTCCACAGGCATTATGGGACTTGGACAACAGAAGGAAAACAAGTCAAGTGGTTTATTTATAGTAGTTAGGTAGTCCGTGAATAATTTGTATATCTTAAAACTGTTTCTTATAGTGTATTTCGCAACAAGGGCCGAAAATGAGGTTTTGCAGGCTCGAGATCGTGTTTCAAATTCGAGACGAAGTCGAGAATTTTAAACGATCGAGAGCTGCAAAACCCTTTCGGCCGAGGTGCGAACGCTATTTTTCACCACTCTACACAATGAAATATACCCTAAATAATAAAAAAAACTGATTATTATTTGACTCACTTGAAAACAAAACACAGCTATGACAATCATATGATCGCAACTATCCTGTCTTGAATGCCGTATAATTTTGTAATGTTTTGACGTTGTTTCAAGCAAATAAACTATCAGCTGACTTTCGGCCCAAGGGCCCCCAACGTTTTTGGTCCTGTGACGGCAAACGGTGTGTTTTGGTCCGCGTTTGACGTTTGTAAAACAGGTGATTTCATCGTAGTGTGGTGAAAAATCATTTTTACCCCCAAGTACAGGCTTATACATTTTTAGTCTAGTGCTTTTAATCCAAAGTTATGTGTTATTCAGTAATCGTATTAAAAAGGATTGTAGCCTACTTACTTTTACTGTTTGTAATGTTCTAAATTTTTAAAATTCATAAGTCAAAAGTTTAGTACAGACCTGTGATGTAGTTGTTTTGTACTAAACAGTTTAAGATATTCAACATTTTTAGATAAAAAATTTTGTAATCATCAGATTTCACAAATTTAGCTATTTAACAGACAAAAGTATTTTTATTTACGATTTTTTGTATTGAGGGGCCTCGCTCCCAAACTTTGCCCCGGGCCTCAAAATGTCTGTCGGCGGCCCTGAGGGTTCAATGTATCAAAAATATAAGTCATGAGTCATACATTTTACTTTTACATGCTGACTATTGTATGTATATTATTGCAGATAGTGCCACCTTATAACATTAAAATGGTGATTTTCAAATGAACTATGCGACCAAAATATGACATATTAATTTGTGAAGTAGCTCTAATTAATTGTAGTTTACTAAATAATGCACCTTGCGGTCACTTGCGCCTTTGCAACCTTATTTTTCCTTGTGGACATATGTTTTGGCTCATAGCCATATTAAAAGATAAGGTGCTGAAGATGTCTTGGAACTGAAACATGTCCACAAAGAAAAATCAAGGTTATCAAGACATAAGTAAAATATGACATCGAGGTTATCAATCAAAATATGACGTCAACCCCTGATCAAATGATATTTCCAAAAATCTTTATTAAGCAGTGAGGATTATCGAAGAAATAAGAGATAACAATTCTAATTGTTGGACTAATTTGGGTAATAATTTTGTTTAACTCACAAAGTATCAACAATAATAAAAACTATCCTGTATGTGTCAGTGGACGTAAAAAACATCCTTCTCTCTTCCCTCAGATAATTTGCAGAAGAATATTGTTAACAACTTTTCGTTTATGGAATTGAGTATAAACTACTCTACACTGTAAATTCACAAATATTTTAGCTCTCAAATACAACTTGTATGAGGAGTTCCCACACCAGCACCTGTTCCCAATGTCATTTGTCTCTTGATTACCTTCATCTGATGAATGGTGTTATTCAAATATTTGAACCATTCTGATCTCATCTGAAACAACATTAATGGACTACAATAACAGTTCGCCCTGGTGTAGTTCCCAGTAATAAAAATGATTCTGAGGAATCATTTATGTGTCTAAAATTAGAAAAATTAATGTGAAATGAATGATGGTGATTAGAGCATAAAAATGACTTTTTCCCATTCAAGTAATTATTGATTTTATGATGTGAAATGAATGATTAGTTATTCAAATTAATTATTATTAATTATTAATGAATGAATGAGTAATTATTAAATTACATACAGTGTAAAATGTATTTGTTGTAAAGATGGAATTATTCATTTTACTATCTTGTTCCAGGTCAAACATGTGTGCATTTAGCAGCTTTAAATGGAAACATTGAAATCTTGCGCCACTTGAAGTGGTTTGGAGCCAACATCAATGCCAAGGTCAGTATTTGAAGTTTGTTCACCTTTTTTTGTATTTTATAAATTAACAGACAAGTTATCAAACTCGGTGCAAAAAACTGACCAAAGTAAAATTGCAACCAACAAAATAATACGTGGATGAAAATGTCTTTGATAATCAACACCTTTTTGAGTAATTAGTAATCTGAGTGCTACTTTGAGTATTTTTTTTCTTATAGCTAAAACTAGAAAATACTGGAGATTATTATTCAGTTTTAGTACTCTGCAACTTTTGTTGTATTCTATCTTGAGAACTAGGCAAGAGTAAATAGTTTGCCAAAAAACTTATTAAGTAATAATCTTGACAAATTTTTTTCATAGCACTTTATCTGCCATAGTTTAAATTCCTTCATCACAAGTTAAGCTTTTGAAAGCCACAACTATAGGTCTGATCCGAAAATCACTTTACTGTGTTATTGATTGATTATAAATTGGATTCTTATAAACGGGTGGGACTCTTCACGACAACGAGAGTTCCCAGGTGAGGTCCTTGTCTGGGAATGTTTGGAAGGTCAAGAAAGCTCAGAAGAGCTTAGAAGACAGGGTTGTAAATATATCTTTCTTCATTTAGGGGCTTTTTATTCATCCAACATTCATCAGCACAGAAATCTCACTCACAAAAATTCATAAAAAGCACATTGAACCCAATGCAGAATATACAAATAAGATAATACAATTAATAAGGTATATGTTTTTGTTTTAATGGTCTGGTCTTATTTGTATATTCGGTTTTGTGTTCACTGTGCTTTTTATAAATTTTTGTGTGAGTAAGATTTCTGCACTGTTGAATGATGGATGAATACAAATTGTGTGCAAAAAAACCCAACAACTTTAGGTTGAATAGAAATAAGTAGGTTAATGTAACTTTAAGTAGGGTCACTTGAAAACGAGAGGAGATTCAATACCTCTCGAAACGCAGTCTAGTTTAAACAGTAGAAGCGAAAGGAAAAGTTCAAAAATATTAAATAATAATTACAAATATCCGTTTACATTTTCCCAGCGAAGCGGGATACCATCACCCAGGAGTTAACCCATTGACTCCCAAGGTTTTTTTATTTCTTAAGTTTTAGTTAAAATATTTTTATTTTGTCTGGTCAAAAATTTTGGTTATGTCCTTTTTAATTGAACATGTGTATTGACAATAAGCTGAATTAATAAAAAAAACATCTCCTTTACACAAGGGTAAAAAGAAACAAAACAGGTGTTCACTGCAATCCCTATTGTACGTACAAATGCCATCAACTTCCACCCAAGTCGTTCACCGTTTATTTTAGGTTGGCCCTCCCACCAACTTAACCACACATTTGCAAGCCTAATAGGGATTGCGCATGAGCGGGATTAGAACCGGCGACGCTCCAAATGTCTTCGACGTTGACTCATCAGTCAACGCCTAGACCCCTCGGCTGCGTACAAGCAGTCGGACGGAAGCTCGTTTGTCTCATAAAGCCTACAGCTCTATTCATTGAACCGCTCAAGCAACCGGTCTGGTGGCAAACAAGTGAACTACTAAGCCAAGCCCTCACCAACAACACCTGGAGGTCATTGAAATCTATCACGAGACAGTCTTGTGTAAAGTCTCCAATGGGTAAATAAATGCTAATCCTAAACGTTGTTGCAGGAGTGGAAGGGCGGCCAGACGTGTCTGCACCTGGCGGTGGAGCGGCGGGACCTGGCGCTGTGTCGGTGGCTGGTGGCGGAGGCGGGGGCGGACGCGGAGGATGTGGACTACGCGGGCCACACCGCGTACCAGGCGGCCGACCCTTGGGACGCGGCTATTGCGGCGGCCCTGCGCGAGTACGGAGTCGATACGTACGTCAGCGACGAGGAGGATAGCGACGACGACGTGAGTGGCTGATAACAATAATATAATAATAATTATTTCAACAAAAATGAAATAATAATGTGATCAATAATGTGAGTAAGCCCCGTGGTCAATGCCGTAGCCAATGGGGGTGGGGGTCAGGGGGTCCAAACCCCCCCCCAAAACGTTAAAATTGGGTTTAACCCGCGAGGACTGACTTACCTGTCTAAAAGACCAGGTTAGTAGTTTTTTAAATAAAAATGATATTTTTTGGGTGTTGGCAGGGCTGGCCGTCACTATACTTCTCGTACGTCTTTCCAGGAACATCATGACTCACTTCCCGTCATTCTCTAACCCTTACAGTCAGTTCAATGAAAGATTCTATAGAGGTCTGGTATTTTCGATCATGAGTCACGTTAGGCTTCATTTTACATATAAATATTTTGTATGCACATATTTCTTATATAAAATATTCAAAACACTAATGCACAATACTTTCGTGGAGTTTTTTTTCAGTATAACCACATCCTTGTACAACATGTGGATGTTTTTATCGTAATAACAATAATTATTGACGTACCAACTGCAATTCAAAACATATTTTTTTATATTATATAAATATTTTACATGCATGTATAGCTTATATAAGGTAGTCACAAAACTAATGTAAATGACTTTAGTGGAGTTTTTTTGCAAATAAACTAATTATTTTTCAGTATACTATGTTTTAAATAAAACCTGGTCCAAAAGACCGTGAGTCAGTCATCGCGTTTTCAAATCGAAGTCGGTTCTGCCGGGTTAAATAAAAGGTTAGAAAAGTTATTTTTTCACTTCCTCTAACCGCGGAGCCCAAACCCCCACCAAAAAATTTTCCAGGCTGCGGCTTTGCCCGTGGGACAAACATTGACCAAAGGTTTGATTTCCTGGAACAAATGCTACGTTTATTCATAAGTTGCGAGAAATCTTTAAAAAGAACTTTGCCCAAACAATGAAAGGTGTAATGATTTAGTGGAAAACAGCATTAGGCTTATACAAACCTAATGCTGGTTTATCAACCTACAGCTGGTCAAACTTATCACAACGTGTAGTTGTGAAAACAAGAGAGAGTTGAAATCAACAAAACCATGACTCCCTGAGAAGGGCTATGCCATCAGTGCTGTACTACTTTCTGTTTGTACTTTTGTACCTTCACTTGGGGGGTGATAGATTCTTGATTAGCATACAAATAAACAATAAAACATAAATTTTTAGAGCCACTGGCACCTTCTGCAGATCACGTGTGTTCCATGATCTGAAGAAGCCAGTGGCTCTGAAATTTCATGTTTTTGTGTTAATTTTTATGCTTTTGAGCAATCTCTCCCCACCAGGTAAGCCTGCTTAATATCTTACCCAACCCTAATCTTACAGTTCAGGCCTGGTACCTACTCAAAAATTCTCTAAAACTTAGTTTTTAGGAAACCGTTAGTTCTCCCTATTACAAGGCACCAGCCAACAATGTGCCCCATAGGTTCTTTTGTTATAGAATAAAAGATATGTATGTCAAATCAAAGCATTTATTTGCTGACCCAGAACTACTAAGTCCAAAGTTACAGCTGGTCAAACATATAAAAATTTGTGTAGTGAAAATAACATAAATTGAATTCAACCAAATCGAGACTTTATTGAGATGTGCTTTGCCACCAGCGCATTACTGCTTTCTATTTGTACCTTTACATTTTCTAAACAAGCTTCCTAAAAAGGCAAGATTTCTTATTCTGTTTTAATGCAATTGCTACAAACATAACCAATGTCAGGGTTTATAACCATTGAGTTTTGTGTTTCGCCGAGTTGACACTCCCGATTGTTTGTTGCAGATGTCAGAAGACAGCTTCAGCAATGGGTACCATGTGAACGGCGGGGGCCTGGTGAACGTGGGGGCCTGAGCAGCGGGGCCCGTGAGTGTGGGGCCCGAGACGGGGCCCCCGATCAACCGACTCGGTAGCCTGCGATGAATCATTCCTCTCTCGATAGTGATTAGCTTGTACGCCTCAAAGACAACTCTTCTGCGGATCAACCATTGATTGCTCGACCAAGCATGGACCAGACAGACTTTATGTGAGACTTTACATAAAGTCCGCTTTATGTTAAGACTTTATGAGGTGGCAGAGTGCATTTTAATAAGCTTAAAAAATGTTCTTTGCAATCGGATCGTTGTAAGTTTCAAATCTTGCAGAGTAGTCTAGACGTCAAGCTATGTGTGTAATTTTTTAGAAGATTTTAGGAAATACTTAAATATGGTTAATTGTAATAAATTCAAGATAATCTTTGTTGTAGGTCTAATCAGTTTTGTTGAATGTGTCTGGATAATTTACTGCTTGATTTTTTGATGTCGTAAAAAACATTTGTTTGAACTTTTTATTAAAAACTATTCTCTTTCTTATTTTTGGTATATTAAAAAAAATGTCTTAATTTCTTTTTAAAACAACATAATCAAGTTTTAATATGCTAGTTATTCTAATGGCCACTTGTTATTTTTTTCTTTGTGTTCACAGTTTTTAAGCTTGATAAACCAGCCTAATAAGTATGGAGAAATCGTTTGAGATTGTGTTTGGATTATCAGTTCAAGGAATTGACTCAAGCTTAATTCCTTTTTGAACTGATTTAAAGTCATTACAAAATTAAGAACTATTTTGATTTCCATATTTGTTGGGTTTTTTAAGCCTTTTTTATTATTTGAAATGTTTATTGCTCCATAATAATTAATCAAGTGTTCTTAGACAGCTTAATGTTTTACGGTTTATTTAAAAAAATCAAATAAAAGTTTAATATCATTGAACTTTGTTTGATCTTAATCATTAAATGTTGTAAAAAATGTGTATAACTTTGTATATAGTTGAGTCCACTGCCCTCTCAGTTGTAGTTTCTCGTAAGTCTTGAATTTGATGTAATGATTGTAAGAGTAATTTGTGATAATTTACTTTGAAGCTTGTACTTTTGAGGATCGAAAATGTTTTTTGGGTTGACATTGAACAGTAATTTCACATGCATACAAAACAGTGGGAAGAAGGTTGTATGCAAAGGAATGTTGGCTAAAACGGTTTAGAGAGATGTACCTGAATCTTTGTTTAGAATTTCCTGTTGCAGTGTCTTGTATGATGATGGTGAACCCTTAGGTTACCAATGTAGATAAAAGCAGCTTATTTATTTTATAGAAATTAAAATTAAATTTAGGCTATAAAGTATATTTTAAAACCAAAATATTTAAAAGACAAAATTACTTTTCTCCTTAGTTGTATATCACATATGTATGTATATATTATTGCCATTTAACTGAACATATTTGCAACTTATTATATTCTGTAGGATTTGGATTGACCTCTAGTCTTTTTGACAAGATGATGGGTATTTATTACATATTTTGATTGGTTGGATAAGTTGCAAATTCCTATTTGTTCTGTAACAGTAATCAGGTTTAATTTTTTCAGTTTATTGTAACACTTAATTATATCAATAAAATTTGTTATACGTTAACAATTTAGTACTTTGATTTCACCCTCTAATTTGTTCTTCTCGATAGTCATCATGCACCTAAATGCCTGTTAAATTTATCCCTTTTTTAGTTCAAAATAAAGTGTTTTTTATGAAATTCTCAAAACGTAAATGATAATTTAAATTCATTAAAATAGTACTCCTCTTATATTTTGTTTAACCAAAAAAAAGGAGTTAGGAGTTTTTTTGCACCATAATTGTATTTTATGTAAGGCTGTAGGTTGTCAAAAGTTGGTGACAAAAATCTGAGATAGGATACTCCATTTAGTAGAATCACTGATATGGTCATTAGCAGTGTATATGCCCGATAATTATCAACAAATAATAATACTACCTATCATTTATTATTTCTTGGGTTTTTTGAAGGTCTTCACAATATCATCAAATTTAGCAGTTTTGCAAATATTTTCCAAAAACTGACAATGTTCGACTAAATTATTCTATACCACAATGGAATCATGCAAAGATTGTGTAATTTAGAATGGCGAGGTGCAGAGTTTTTGGGGAAAAGGGCAAAAAGTAATTACAATTTTTTTCAAGTTCCTATGGACTCTTACACCAGTGAGCCGTTTGCCATGAAATTTTGTATACATCTGTAAAATTTCATAGGGAAGCTTTTTAAGCCACCCATTTCATCCTAACCCAATTTAGGCCCAGAAGAACTCCCAAACTATCCGTAAGCAAAGATATTGTTTACATGAAAGCTAATGACATGTTTACTTCAACTCGTAATTTTTGATAAATAGTCAAAGGGATGACAACGCCTGCTGGGTTTAGCTGGTATATTATATAATCCAGTGTTCGATCACAATAAAAGAAATCTTAGACAAATTAGATTTACAAGCCAACATTATAGGTAACAGTACTCCTAATTTTCAGCTCATTATTGCATTACATTACATTAACATTGCTTGAAATGGCGACCTACTCAGGTAGGTATTTTAAGCCATGTATGAATGACAGACGAGTGAAAGATGATTGTGGCGCGATCTTGTAGTCTTGTTACTGACTAAGGCCGACTTGTTCCTTAGAAAGGACTGTTAATTAATAGCCCAACAGCCAATGGCAACTAAGGGACCTACATTTTAACGTAGGATCCGAAACACAATTTCCCTGGTTAACAATTAACGAACTGGTCTAATTATGAGGACGGTCCTATATGAACGTATCATTCATAGTGTGGACATTAATCCCCTCTAAGGAACACTGCGTCCACAAGCTATCGCTCATAACTATCTACAATTTGTGACCTCCAAGTAGCTGGATTACAGGACATGCCACAGTCCCAGTCTAATTTTTCATTAAATAATCTAACTATTCAAGCCTTTCGCCAGACAGGGTTGCTGTACTAAGAAATGCTCCCGTACAACACACCAATCCCACAGTACGTTGTACACTCATACAAATGCAGGGGAGACAGATCTGGCCTACAGACATTTGCCGCGGGCCACGGGCCTGACTCAGGGGCTATTTGAGGCACCTCCATATCAGGAGCTTCGGCCCCCCACTCTCCCTACGAGCTATTCCCGGCGCAGCGGAGTAAACAACTCACTGCCTTCCTTATTAGGCTTTAATAAAAAATGGCCCCGCGAGTTGGCCATTCATTGAGATATAAGCTGAATAAAAATGTACACTTGGTCAAGGAAAATTTATTCATGTATTTAAATTCCTTTGATGTTTAATAACTTGGTGATTTTTCTTAATGAATCTCAAGCGATAAAAAACTCTTCATACACTCTTGTTCGTCAATAAAGGCTGGTTTGCATTGGTCGAGCTGCAGAGACCAGCTGCAAGGATCAGCTGATTCCCTTTATTCAGATTTAGGTTTGCCGGCCGACTCGCCCAATACTCGACTTGTCCGTATGTTTACACTGGTCGAATACTAACTCGCTTCCTACTTCAACCAATGTAAACCACCCTTAATTAAATTTTATATGACACAATCCTTTTATTAATTTCAGTTATAACAGTGACAAGACAGCACCAGGCACACTCATGTGCTGCTAAAAGAGTGTAGTGTTCGAAATCATAATGGGAGGTTGACGAATTGGAGAAGTTATACAGCTGCTTCTTATTTCCAAAGAACTTTATTTACTCTTACCAGCTGCCACTGAACATCAAAAATTTCCATTTTATGACTGATTCAAAACAATTATTTCACTGAGCAATTGATAATTGTTTATCGTTAAATCATGAAAAATCTTAAATTTGGAGAATATATAACTTACTCTATTGTGATGTTGGTGAAAGAAAAGCTCTTGGCTAGGATTTGTTTGTTTTGAAAGGAGGGATACACAGCTAACTCACCTGAAGATCTGGTGTGAAGTAGCACAGAACACATAAAGGAATACAAAACACATAATATTTCGTCCCTACTAGGAACTTCCTCAGATGAGTTGGTGAGAGCTCTCTCCACCTCATCTGAGGAAGTCCCTAGTAGGGACGAAATATTATGTGTTTTGTGTTCCTTTATGTGTTCTGTGCTACTTCACACCAGATCTTCAGGTGAGTTAGCTGTGTATCCCTCCTTACTCTATTGTGAAAGTTTTTCAAGTTTTTTATCCAAAAATCCTTGTTATTTACATCTAGTTAATTTTTTGAACTAACTATAAATCACTACAGGTGGGATGAACATTTGTATTAGAAAAATTGCTGAGAATTCTGAAGAGTTTGATGGTGAATAATACAGTTGTAGTAATCAAAACAGCCCTAATATCTGTAGTTTTAAAATTCACCAGTAGTGTCTAGGGAAAATGAAAACTGCCATGTCCACCTATGGTTTTACATGTTGAATTTCTAGCAGAAAACGTACATCGAAAGACATTGTAGGCTGGTTCACAGGATGGTTATATGTAAATCAATAGCAAGAGTCTTGCACTTTACAGCAACAAAAAGAAACTGTAAGATATTTTTATTCATTAGAACATGGATTTTTTTCAGACAAATTGAAGCTTTTTTTAAAAAAATAGTCTTTTAGAACTATAATCAGACAAATTCTTTACTTGTGAATTTCCCTAGAGTCAGAAGATAAACAAAAGATACACTGTGAGTTATTTGTGATAAAATGAATACATTATATTCTTAATCTGTTCTTTATTCATAATTAATTGAATCAAAAGGTATACTAACATCCTCTTTAAAATCATTACATTGTTGAGGACAAGATTTTGAATAAAGGAAAAATGAACTCTAAAATTCATACGGTATATTTCAGTTAAAGATACAAATTCATCTTTTTCCTTATCAAACTTCATTTTGACCAAGAGCTCCTATCTTTTCGGAGACCCTTTAAATCATAAGGTAAGGTTTTAGATTTTATAGGTTGGTATAGCTATGTTGTCGTAATCCAATCATTAAAATTAATGATGTCTCCTAAAAAAATATCAAATTAAATCTACTAAATATATGGGGACTTTTGGTATAAAACTTGGCGGTTTAGTTATTAAAAACTGGTAATAACAATTGTTTGTTTATTACATCGTGTCATTAATTTCAACTTGAAAGGGTTAATACAATTTTTATGATTTTTCCATTAACAAAACAAAGAACAGCAGCGAGGACAGTATCCCATTTGTCAAATGCATTGAACTCTGTGTCCAAGAACTGCCTTTAAATAATACTGTCTGTGGCCAGGGGTAACAGTGTTACAATTCCACATACATGCAGGGTAT
Source organism: Flexamia atlantica (assembly GCA_035578135.1). Lineage (NCBI taxonomy): Eukaryota > Metazoa > Arthropoda > Insecta > Hemiptera > Cicadellidae > Flexamia > Flexamia atlantica. The sequence goes on along the minus strand of JAQJVK010000003.1, from coordinate 11,983,008 downwards.
ATAATGTTCAATATTTAGTTGCTAATTTAAAATTGTATGAGTTAAAATGACAACACTACAGTTCTCAACATAACTATGGCTCAAAGCCCAGTGAAAAACAAGTATGGTACAGAGGCTGCAAACAACTGCAAACAGATGTCGCAAACTATGATGCATCAATGCATTTATCTTCCCCATGCCCAAATAAGGCAAAGCAGGGGTGCCAAGAGCAGATGGGGATTGCCGTTTGGCTAAGCAGACCTCCAACGCTCTGCCAGACGCTGATCAAAATAAATTCCTCTAAACCCAGCGCAACGCTCTGTAATGAGTGCTAAATCCGGCCTCCTCCAGATTAAAATATAAGTTGGACCAAAATAAAGGCGGGATTTCCAGCCGTTAACAGTTATAGCTTGCCGCTAGTTTTGAACACTCTTTTAAAATATCTCGTGTACATTAATAAACAAGCTACACCGTCCAAATACAATTTGAGCATATGGCTTTAGAAGTTCCATCAACCAATGGAACTGGTGAAAAAGCAGAAAATAAAATTGTATTGAAAATAAAATTGTGAGTACTAATGTACTATACGAGGTTTAGAACGTCTATGTCTTCAGAATATTTCCAACTTTTTCAAATGCATGGGTTCAGATAGCCCTTTTAATGAATCCTTTCTTGTAGTTAGCTTTATTGTCTGTCAAAAAGTTGTTCAGGGTCATGCAATAATTAGAATAGGTACACTTATTGCAAGTTTATTTACTGGTTCAGCCAAACGAGCAAATAGGTAAAATACAAAATACTGTTTAGAAAATAAAATCAGTCTTTAAAAAATTAAAATTCTCTCCAAGAAAAGCTGCGAAGTAGCTAAAAAAAATAGGAAGTAGGGGAGAGCAGGGCAAAACTGTACATGCTGGTTAAACGGTAAGCCAGTTTGCGGTCTGTTTTAGCGAATTTCCCATCTAAAGAAGAAGCTGATACCATAGGTCTCATGGTAAGACTTAAGCCTGAGACCATCATAACTTTTGGTTTTGATCGAGCTCCCCAGATGCCAAAAACACCATTCGTTCATTTTATACAAAAATAAAAATGAAAAACGATTTGTTCATTTTATAAAAATACCATATCTGTTTATAAATATGTGTCTTTAAGCATGATAACTCATGTAAAAATGGTCCGATCTGAATGAAATGTCGCACAGAAAGTTAAAATAGTAATTATTCCGACAAGTTCGAAAACCTGCCCGAAATTGAGAGATTACTGCTTGCATTAATCCAGCAGATCTGAACTAGATATAGCAAATTTTAGTAACATATTATGTTGAAAAATAATAAGTGAGAAATAGGATTTTATTTGTTTTCCATAGGGCTAACATTGGGATAACGTACTGTGATTACCACTAACTCTAGATTCTAGATTTTGCACTTGAGCGGCCGCATTCATTATCCCATTTACTTTCAATTTGGTGAAGACATCATTTGCTATGGTCTGATTGGCCGGAAATAAATCTGAAGCCCCTTTCTCTATTTTAAGAAGCACAAAGGCCGAAATTTAAGTTTTTTTTTTGGGCAATTCCTGAAATTAAAATTCACTCCACTATGTCAATGTGCTGCATGAGTACTCATTTGTTATTTTTATAAATGTTGCTAAATTCTGTTCCCTGAAATACCTAGATACCTGTTTTGAGCTTTTAATTGAACTATTAATCAACATTATGTCGGTTAGGGCTGTAACAAATTTGAAAGTTAACCTATGGATCCTGCTGACCCATGGTAACACCAGGAAATTTTAATTTTATTTTGAAATTCATGTAAATTACAATACCGTATTAAAAATGTTAATAAGTTTAAAAATACAAAGCAAAATGTATTTTTAAAAAATTTGAAGTAAAAAAAGTAAATTAAAATAGATTTAAGGCTAAATTAAAACACATTTAATTACAACTTCATTCATAACCATCTCTAGTACAAGGCCGCGGCGCTAGTAAATGGCAACATCGCGCCTAAGGGTTCAGCTGATTTGGTTATCCATACTCTCTTATGGCACTATTTTTTGTTTACTTGAAACCAGCTGGCTCTGTAAGGGAAAGTCAATGGTTTTACTATGCAAAAAACCCTTGAGAAGCGACGTTGCCAGGTCGAAGGCCGCGGCCTTATTACTAGAGATGGCTATGCTTCATTTCATAGCAAAACTAGAGTACAACATTTTCGGGACCAAAGAGTGAAATTATTGCTTTTTATTTGTTTGAGTATTTAATCAACTAAATGACCAAATGTTATGACAAACACAAATTTACTCGTAAAAGACCCTGAAAAAACGTTAAGTTATACTAAAACATTTTCCCATTTATTTTACTTGGTAATAATGAAAGCTGAGGTTTAAACTTAGCACACATTTTGATGAGATGATCTACTGTTTTTATGATGCCCGCCTTACTTCGTGCTCCCAATATTATTTGAGGTATTCAAATGGTGTTTGCTGCTGATTTTAAAACAAGTTATTATCATAGCAGGGTATATTTTATCGATGTTATTACTAAAAAAGTACCCCCGTTACAGCAGACCTGCATACTCTAAGAATTTATTTCTTAAATAAATCATTTAGACGGCGTCACAAATCAAGGAAAATTAACAAATCCTAAAATGAGCATACAACAGCAGTTTCTCCATAAGAATAACACGGGAAATGAGTATGCAGGTTCGCTGCCATTGAAGTGTGAAATTAATTGTCCCCAGTCTAAGCCTTGGTCTAAGATGAAATTCAGATTTTTTTGTGGTTGTAAGCGCTAGTTGCGTGAGCCCAGCTACGTCGCACCAGCTGACCATACACGAACCTTTCTTTTTTCCTTGGCGGCTAACAAACTTTATGGTGCGACCCCTCAATTTGAAATTTTTGAATAATAACATATTTTGCAGGAAAACATGAACATTACATCATTAATATTATATAATAGAGTCTTGATCGCGACTCATAGCGGACCTAGTAGACCGGGAGCTGGGATGACAAAAATTACGTCATAAGGTGCACATGTAAAGCTGTGCCATTTTGAAGGGGCATCCTGGGGGGTTTCAAAAATGGGTTTGTGAGCCCTCAATCTGGGGGCTTTCTCTAAGGCGGACAAACTTGAATGTGACGTTTTTGTATTCTCCATAAGAATAACATGGGGATTAAGTTTACGGGTTTGTTGCAACAGGTATGTACAGATCGGGTGGTTTTAAGTCAATAGCCAATAAACCTCGACTTAATCACTTAATCACTATAATAAGACAGGTACCTCATTGAGGACGTTACCCTGAATATGAGTGAAGGATGAGTGTGATGATCGTGTGATGATAGTGGCGCGATCTTGTAGCCTTGTTACTGACTAAGGTTGGCATGTTCCTTGGACAGGATTGTTAATTAATAGCCCAACAATAGAAGAAGCCTTATGCCAAGTTTTATCATTACATGTTGAAAAACAAACATGATATAGACTTTTATTTTCTCCCCATAAGAATAACATGGGACAAATGTGTGCACGTTTACTGCCATGGAAATGCAAAAATGGGGGATTTAATGCTAATATACAATAGGTCTTAACTAAATGAAGCCACATATCATGTTTCATAAAGATAAAAAGATATGTTGAGACATAAGCGAGTTATACGATTTTATTTATTCCCCATAAGGTTAACGTTTATTTGAGTTCATCACCGGCAGTATCTCGCGGTAACCAATGAACATAGAACAATGATTCATCATATCAAATTGTTTGTTTTTTGAAGCTGAATTCAATGGTGTGAGCTAAAACGTGATCATTTAAGTTGTTCTACATGAAAATTGCAAAAAACCCTTTTTTATGGGTCATTTTCATGTTTGTCCACCTTGGAGAAAGCCCCCAGATTGAGGGCTCAAAAACCCATTTTTGACACCCCCTAAGATGCCTCTTCAAAACGGAATAGCTTTTACATGTGCACCCTATGACGTAATTTTTGACCTCCCAGCTCCCGGTCTATAGGGTTAATTAACAATTCTATAACTAACAAAATGTAACAAATGCGTGTAAAATATTTAAAAGCAAAAGAGTAACTTAGGACTTGTGATATAAGAGGGGGGCTCATTCATCCTTACAAAATCTTACAAATCCATTTCTTGATCTCTCTTTTTCTTAGTGAGGCATAATACATGAACAAACTGGAAGTATATGAATTAAAAACTATAAATTCTCTATTGCTTTAAGTCTTTTTCTAGATGAACATTTAAATCAAGGTTGAATTTTGGCGGTCTGTTTTGTGTTGTTGCTCTTGTTTTTCATAACTGTCACATAAAGGTTAGTGAATGAGAACATTAATTTGGTTTGTTTTTAAGTTATTCACGTCTAAGATTGAATAGTTTCATGTCTAAGTATCACGTAGTTTTCTAAATTATTGACTGATTTTCAACCGTGTTAAAATATATGAATTTTAACCTAATAATTTTATAAATGAAAGTGTGTTAGGGCCTAATAAATTGTAAGTAGGGTAGTTTCAGTGTCTCTTATTTTACTAGTTAACATTTTATAACGTTCTTTAGAGATGACACACTTACTCATGGTCCGAGTTTAATACCTGATCGGTAGGCTTATGTCTCTTGCCTTTAGGTTATGTATATGCAAATTATTGTTTAAATGTTCTGTTCAGGTTTTGCAACTGAACTTCTCAATATGATTTAACATGAGTGAAGATCAATTTTGTTTTAGTGTTAGTGTATTCTGTTTAAGATTATTTAATCCGATATCAACTATAAACCTATTGCATTAAACTTAATCGATGTACTATTCCCAACAACCGTCAGCAATTAAAAAACATTGATAACAAACTATAACCTGAACCATTGTCAATTTATATGATTTGATTCTCACACGAACAATTAATCATACCTAACATTAATATACTGTAACAAAACGTAATTAAACATAATGAAGCTAGAGCTAAAAACAAAATTAAAATGTTAGAATCATTAACTTATTTATCTTATCTAATTTATCATCAACCACCTTCTTTTACTAGTACTGATACTATCATTAAATATATTTCCATAGAGTGAACAATCGATAATCAATTACAGTGGAATCGGAGGTCAAGATCTGCCCAACAAAAAGTATAGGTATCGAGTTTCAACTAGGTGTCAGTTCTAGATCGTTCGATATTGTTTCTTAGACGTTGAATCGTCTGCTATAGAAACGAACGACGGAAGATCAGATATGAATCTCGACCCTTACTCTTTGCTAGATATAACCCACAATTAATTTTTTATTTTAGGTTTCACTATGGAGGATAACAACTCAGATTATATTGCGGAAAGACAACCTGAAGATCCAGTTGTAGATCAAGTTAACGTTAAGAAGAAAAGAAATCGGTCTTCAAAGAAATCTGTTCTTGTAGAAGATGAAAAGAGGCAAAAATTTATCAGTAAACTTCTTAGTTGTGAAAAATTGCAGCCTCATACAATAGGAATCCTAAAAATTGAGGTAAAGTAAGCCTAGATTTAATCATAGCCCAATATAGCTCTTATATATGTACCTACCTATTATAGTTAGGCCAGTTGCTTGTACACTTTAAAAAAGTACTAGGCCAAACCTCAACATGTTATTGAATTTCCCCTAGGCCTATAGGAAAGACGCTGTTACCGTAGGTCTCATGGTAAGACCTAAGCTCAAGCCATCATAAATTTTTGTTTTCAGGTCCCCAGATGCCAAAAACACCATTTGTTCATCTTCATATGTAGGCCCTATCTATGTATAATCTCTATGTGTCTTTAAGCACGATAACTCGTGAAAAAATGGCCCGATCATAATGAAATTTGCTAGACATAACTTAGGCTATAAAGTGGTAACTATTCGGATGAGTTCAAAAACCAGCCCAACAATTTGACCATCGAAAAGGAGGTAAGGGGGTAAAACCCATCTCCAAAAATGGATTTTTGGGATTTTTCATGTATAATAAAGAAAATTATTAAATCCTGGTTTGGACCATTGAATTAAGCTTGAAAAAACAAATAATTTGGTAGGCCTATTTTGAATTATTTCTCTATTTCCATTCATTACAGAGATATTGCTAGTGGTAAACATAGTAGGAAGTTGTCTCAGTGTTACCTCATGGGAAATAACTAAAATTCAATAGCTTGCCTAATTCTCAAAAAATCTGAATACAACTTGGTATATGGCCTCATGTAGTTGAGATCTGTTGGATCAGTTTTGTGCAAAATGTTTAATATTATATTTTCGACATTATAACTGAACCAAATCCAGGAAATAAATTGGCTCAAGTTGATAAAACTAAAAAAAATTGCCAACTTAAAAACCGCTCTTTTTGAAAAATAAATGATAGCCTAAGTCCTGCAATCATAAGTATTTAAGAAGGATCATTATAAGCCATTAAAATCAATAAAATCATCTAAACTCTTCCATAGATCAAAGTTTTTAGACATCCTCTTTGTGTACACTATGTGGACGTGATATACCATAGGCCTACTTTTCTAATTCCTCATGCCTTTTCTTTGAGTAGGAACAAGAGAAGGGTCATCTGTACAAGCTGAATTCTGAGGAAATGGAAAAATTATGGAATGACTTGCGTGATCCAGTCAAACTGCACATAAACAATTTGATGTGCCCAGATACCCAACAGAAAGAAGATATCAGAGAAGTGCTTGATGCTATAATCGGTCTACTTCAACACACCGCCATTTTACACGACGTTGTTGACAGTGAAGCCTTTGCTTGGATTGTTCTTGCTCTTAATTTTGCTCTTCTTGAAAAGAACACAGGTCAACAGGTTAGTTTATATTTTATTTGTGTATGGTACTTTGATATTATACAGAGGCCTCTATTTTTGGACAGATCGTTTTACTGGACACCAAAAAAAAAAAACAAAAAACAAAAACTGCATAATTGGGAAGAACATACTTCAATTGACTTACTGGCCAAATTTTATTAAATTACGATGAATGGTATTTTTGTTCTGCCTCTCAGAAAGCAGTGAGGATTGAGTTGAACTTGTTGCCACCGCCACTATTGGCCATAATTAATTGCCACCCTTATACAGCGCGCTGCGGCGGTTATGTTAGGTTGGGTTATCATAAATATGTTAGTAGGACTTTCCTCTATGGTAGTCAAACCAAACGATAGGCCTACCGGATGAGTCATACTTTCGCTTGCAAAATCCCCTCCAAGTAGGTCAAGGTCAGGGTCCTTGACCCTGTGAATGGGATGTGTAGGGGGCCTACATCACCTGTGAACGGGATTTGGCAGGCGATAGTATGATTCATCTGGTATCGTTTGATTCGTAACAAAATGAGGAAAGTCATACTAACATATTTATGATAACCTAACTTAAACATAACCGCCGCAGTGTGCTGTTTGAGGATGGCCTCCCTATAATACCAAAGTACATTGTGTACTTATTTCCTGATTCTGAGGTTGATCCACCAATGTTTGTTCTGAGGGTTTCAGAACCACTGCCATTCTCCATACTCAATGAGAATAACAAGATTGTAAACTTAAATCAACTGACTTCAGTGGAGATGGTTTTATAATTTTCCAATCTCTACTACAAGATACAATTAGGATATAGTTAACTCGATCGAATAGAATGGACAATTATTCATTGTGGTTGAAAAAAAGATAACTTATCGTATATGGTTTTTTAGACCATAAAATTGCTCTCATGGCAGAGAGGCCATTTATCTCAGGTAACATGCTGTACCCATAATATACAGCTTCGTTTTGAGTTCGTAGTTGCCGGAAATGCCAGAAAGAATGCATTATAATTTTAATGCATTTACCATAGCAAATGTGCAACTTCAAGCATTTTCATATAGCCCATAAGTATGGTATTTTATAATAATGAAATTACTGGTTTCTTAATTAGGCCTAATGTGAAAATGATAATAAATAAACTTAATGGGTGCCTAGATTTTTTTTACCAGGCAGAGGGAAATTAAAAAAAACTACACTTTATACCCACTTTTATATCTTCAAACATTTAATGAAGTACACATCTCCATATTTTTTTCCAGCTGAAAAGCAAAATATCTGAGCTTTGTGAATATTGCTGTATAAAGGGGATCAGAGTTGATGGAGGTTTCTACCTGAACACAATCAACTTTCTGTTGGATCTAACGCTGGATGATAAGAATGGTGACGGCCGGGTAAGTAAAAATTTATGTTTCATATAAAAATTAATAAAAGCATTAGGAAATAAGAGTCTATGTCTGTGGCAACTGACCCAGGACTTTTGAGATTAAAAATATATATTATCTATATACTAGATGCTAAAATGAATGGTGATTGTTGTAAGCAGTGTGCTACTAAGCAAAAGTGTGGGTAGTGAGCATACAGAACTGGGCGAGAATGAGCAGCGGTTGAAACAGACAGGAATAGCTTTAATATATAATATATTTAATATCAGCAGTGACACTTCCTTCTACTCATAAAATCACTGTAAATATTCTTCTATGACTGTAAGTGTAGATTCGTCAAGACTGGGACAATGGCGTGTCCTGTAATCCATCTACTTGGAGGTCACAATTGCAATTGGGATTAACTTCTGCAATATTGAATACTACGTTCATAGGACCGTCCTCATAATTAGACCAGTTCGTAATTTGTAAACCAGACAAGATTGTGGTTCGGAAACCATGTTAAAATGTAGGTCCCTTAGTTGACATTGGCTGTTGGGCTATTAATTAACTAAGGAACATTTCAGCCATGTCAGTAACAAGACAACAAGATCGCGCCACAATCATCCTTCACTCATCTGTCATTCATACTTGGCTTAAAATACCCACCTGGGTGGGTAACCATTTCAAGAAAAGTATAAAGTATTAAGTATAAAGGCCTACACTTTCAGAAATTAGTTATTGGAATATAAAGGAAAAATAAATTAATGTTCTTTTGTGCTCGAAAATTTTTCAGAAGCCAGAGATAAAGCGGATGTGGGAGATGCGGGTGGCGCTGGGGCGGCTGAACCTGCGGACTCCGAGCTGCGAGGTCGTGGTGGGGCGACTGGAGAAGGCCGTCGTGTGTCCGGCCTACCTCGCCTGCAAGGAGGGGCGACAATTCATCGCCTTCACGATGACGCTGGATACCACCTTGATCAAGGTACTTTCTGTGATTTTATGTGGGGTTTTCTTTAAAAACGAAAATATCCACTGGGAGTAGAAAAGTTTTAACTTGTTTTGGAGGGATGAGCTGATTTAATTGAAGTGAGTTACAATTTTTGGCTTTTCTTTATGTAGGGGGGATTTGGTAGTTGGGTTTCCCCACCCCACAGGAAAATCCTGTGAGGGAACTTCAGCCATTTATTTTGGCTTTTTGTACAGCTACAGGAAAGGAAAGGAAACGTCCCTTCTATTATCCTTAGGCTCACAGCCTTTAGTAGATTAATAAAAGGGAAGCAAAAGGAAAAAGGAATAGGTAGATGGAATAGGTTCGGCCAAGCTTAGACTGGGTGGGCAAAGGTATACCTTTTGTCCAATGGATGTTGGTGAACAGGGCCTCAAGGTATAAGGTGGCCCTCATATTGACCCTCATCTTGGTCACCAGTACACCCATGCCCACCCTGTCATTGAGCTCAGCCTCCCCTGATGGGGAACTGAAGTTGTTCACTGAAAGACAGCTACAACACTGCCTTCAATTGTGACAACTTCCGTTACTGTACCCAGTATTGGTACCTAAACTAGCAAAAGCCTGTTAGTATCCCACTGGGGGAAATTTTTGGCTTGAATCGTCTGTTTTCAGTAGAATACACGATTTATAAAAGTTATGGTTGATGGTAATGTTTATTAACATTTGCTGACTTGTTTTGATAGTGTTATTAAAAAATTGTCTTTGTTAAAAGAGTCATTAAAACAAGTTGATGGTGTTAAGAGTGACAAATTGTGCGTAACGCTTTCCTGAAAGGTATTACCCGTTCAACAGAAGTTATCATGTTCATGGGTGTTTACCTGTGGTTTCAAATTATTAATTGACGGACTTTCCAGGTTCTACAGTACCGCATCTGTGAAAAATCTGAATAACCAGGTGTAAAGTTATGCCTGATCTATATTTAATTAGTCATTTAATGGATGTTTTAAGTTTGTCATACGATTATCATTGTCCTAGGACTCAATAAGTTTCTCTTTATTTATTTTTTTTTATCTAGGAATCAATAAGTTTCCCTTTATTTATTTATTTTAATGCTTTCAGAGGTTCCACAAAGCGATTAAAGATTTTCTATCGGTGTGCAAAGGTTCCCAGGCACAAGCTTATGGGGAAGTTTACTACAGTGCTTGGTTCAATGGAAGCTCAGAAGTAAGACAGGTGAGTTCTTAAAATATTTATGAATTTATTTTTTAAACTTTGAAGTTTTTCATTTAGCTCATTCTTAGGATTGCCTGTTAAAGAAACATTTTTGCAGTGCAGAATTTATTTGGTGAACCCAGTCAAGATTTTAAAGTTATGCTATTTCTAAATAACATTGACAAGTCTACAAAAGTTTAAACCAGCAAAACTGCCTCATGATTCTTAATAACCCTTCTGAATCAGGTGTTTTGACAATCAATTTAATGCCCAAAGATATCAATAAGATCCTGAAAACTTGAAATTTGAATATATTGCTGTGACCTAAAAGTTTTGTTAATAAACACACACAGACATTTAACATTGAAACACGGCACTACAAATGGAAATACACAGGCCTACTTAATGAATCAAACTCACACTATCCTAGTTAAGTCCAAGCCCCACATTCACATTATTTTGAAGTCATATGGTTTATTTGTAATAAGATTCAATCAGCCTAAAAATGTATTTTTGAAAAAACTAGTGACCTTTGAGCTTCTAGTTATTTGAACTTTAACCCTACTATAAATTTATGTTGCCAATATTGCAGCAGCAAAAAAACTCACAAGTAAAAAAAACCTTAACTGCCGGAATACATTTTTATACATCACCTCCTGATTCCAGGAACTGGAGAAGCACTGTATCCAGAACCTGATGACGCACATGTTCGTGTTCCAACGGCGCAAGCAGGAGTTGGTCCACACTGGACAGAATGTGTTCGCGATCCTGTCGTACCTCCACCACCACCGCACGACGGCCCAGTTCAGCAAAGTGCTCACCGACCTCTACATGCCTCTGTTGTGGCGTCATCTGCGGGTAAATATGTCACTATTTCATTTAATGTATATTAGGCCTTTTCCAAATGTTAACAACTTACTAACTCCCACGGCCATTTGAACCCCAGCAGGGTTTTGGCCTCGCCAACAAGTGCCTTCCATCGTTCCCAATCCCTTGCCTCCTCCAGTCCTGCTCCCACTTTGGCCAGATCTGCCCTCACGCTGTCCCGCCATCTTGTGGGTCTCCCTGGTGGTCGTCTTACATGCGGTTGGTTTCTCCTCTCCAACATCTTTTCTCCAAGCTTACCTTGCTCTCTGCTTACGACGTGCCCAACCCATCTTAGCCATCTAGCTCTTACATGGGTAGTTATATAATTTATACATCCTTCTCAATTCCGCACTATGCCTTAATCTCCACTCCCCATTGTTATTTGTCTAGTCCAAAAAATGTTCTTCGTTTCTTATTTTCAAAAATAATTAGCTTTCTCTCCTCTTTCTTATTTAGTATTCAGTCTAACGTCCATAAATTAAAAGTGGTCTCATAATTGTGTCGTAGACTTAACTTATGTTTTGCACAATAACATTTTTGAAGTTAGGATTTTGTTACATGCAAACATACTTTTATTGGCCTGATTCATTCTGTTATATACTTTTTGTTCCAAATGTTAAGGCAATGTCAATTTATATCAATTAATTTCAGTACCCTGCATGTTTAAATTTACATGTTTTTTCATCATCATGTTAGCCTAAATTATCATCGCATGTAATTAATGTAACTTCGTGGAATAAATGTATAATTCATTTATTCATTCATTTCTGTTTCACTCATCTTCCCCTTAAAATACCCCTTACTGGTGGTCAGCGTTTTAAATGATAATGTAATATAATATCAATTTGTTAAGAACTATTGGGTTTGCATTTACAGTTTTAACCAAGTTTAAGACATCTTCATTTGGCTGCTCATAGGGGCCTACTCCATTTCAACAGCCTTGGCACCTGACAGATTAGTGGATTAACACAGTCTCCTAATCCCTTAGGTGCAATGGCTGTTGAAGTAAAGAGTAGGCTACCATAGAATTCCTACAGTCTGATCTCAAAATTATCCGAACTGCCAGTCGTCTGAATCAGTATGGAGGATGGTAGTGAGAAAGGTAGATTTGCAGGAAAGAACCGGACAAACCCTGAGGCGTCTGCTGGTCTGGAGGGCGAATCAACATGGAATAGACGCTTCACAACTAAATTACTAAATATTCCCACTTATATTTCCAACCTTACAGAATTAAATCCGCTTTTTCATCAACAAAAGCATTGTTGTGATATCTCCAATATAGATTCTAATATTCTAATCTCAACAACGCAACAATGCATGGATGCAACAATGCAATAATGAGGTGGATGACAAGAAACACAAAAAACATTTTCGAACCTGACTGGCTACAAAAACAGCACTGAGCGACACCAATGAATCCCGCTCGCCAATTGGGACAGTCGTAGTCACTGCATCCAAATTGAACAGCTGACAAATAAATGCTTTTTGAAAACCGAGCATTGTCGCTTGCCGCTCGTCGCTCATATCGTACCCAAGACCGGATTGATTGGTTGGAGTGGGGTATAGACTCCAAGGTCTCAGCACGTTAACCTAAGCTTATTGAGCTCCCCTAAGGTGCTAGATTGGCAGCCATAGCTGTGCCTACAACGAGGCTTAAGAGCTTTTTCCCAATAGTAGCATCTGGTTCATCACCTGGTTGTTGGAGACCAAAGAGGGCTCTTCTCCTTACCCCTAGTCTCTCACAATCCAAGATGATGTGACTTGCTGTCTCAGCAGAGGTGCTGCAGAGTCTGCACTCTGGAACATCATGGGTGATACCAAGGATGAAGAGATGTTTCCTGAAATGGCTGTGTCCCACCATTCATTAATTAACCTGTCATTAAGGCAGTTACCCACCTGACCTGACTCCTGCCCAGACCTAGCAGCCAACTGGTAAACTGAGCAGAAGTTTCAGGAAGCAGCTTTTTGTTTAGTGATTAGTCTGGGTTGTGTTGTTGTTGGCAGAGCGGCAACAACATAGAGCGAGCCAACGCGGCGGCGGTGTTCCTGGACGTGTACCCACTGGAGCGGCCGGGCGCGGGTCGGGCCGAGGAGAGCGAGTTTTACGTCCGACAGCACAACGAGATGGTCGACCTGCTCACCGACACCTGCCACGTCGTCCGCATCCTCGCCATCCGGGTAACTACGCTCGATTTTAATTTAATAAACAGTATCAGGAAACTGACACATACTCTTTTCCTCAGTCATTAAAAACCAGAAATCTTATGTAATGAAATAAAAAAATTAACAATTAGTTATCTCACAAAAACATACAAACTTTGATCAAAATCGGTTAGTAATTAACAAAGATATTGGTTTTTAAATTTTTGCCATAAAAATAACATTGGACAACGAACTGTGTTTACCGCCTAACTAAAGTGTCAATTATCTCCGGAACCAGTTGACTTAATTCAAAATACTGGATTATTTATTTTTTCGAACCAAATTTAATAGTCGCAAGTGTATTTTCTTCAGAAGTTACAGATTTTGTGTAATTTGAAAAATATCAATTGTTCAACACTTAGGCTAATGTCCAAATATCTGCAAACTTAAAAATTAAAAAAAAATCACCATCTTCAACAATAAATTGTAAACTAACAAAGCCCGTTTCTTCAGGGAGTCTGCAACAAGCTGTGCTCGGCGTGGCGGACGTTTCCCCAAGAGACGATCCAGGTGCTGATGCGCAACCTGCTGGAGCTGGCCAACGACGCGAGCGACTGCAAGGTCCGCGCGACGCTGTACGACAGCCTGCGCGACCTGCTGCTGGCCCCCGAGTCGGCCGCGTACCTCCTCCGCGTCCTGCCCACCCTGCGCGACCAGATACACGACGAGAACGAGAAGGTGGGCTGTGATTTTGTCAGTTAACCCTAGAGTACCTGGTGGACCGAGCCTTACTCGATGTTATTTCATGTTTACCAGTTCATCCAGTTACTATAAAATATTTCAATGTCATAAAATTTATAAATAGAAACCTTTTTTATTGCTCCATGGACTCTTCATCCCACTTGCTATATTTTCCCTTGATGGCTGTAGATTCCAAACAGCTGTTATGATTACTTCATTTGTTTACACTTTCCTTGTTTATTTTCGTTGCTTTAACAGCAACCCATAAGGCTAATGTTTAAATTTTATAACTTTAAAATTTGATTTATTACATTATTAGATTTTGTCTGGATAAGTAATCTGCATAAAAGACATTTTTGAGTCATTAATTACTTATTTACAGACTTAGAAGGAAATCCTCGGAGCCGTTTTTGAGATCGTTGTGCAAACATACAACCAAGCACGCACGCAAGATAACATTGCTCGTATAAGAGTATAGGATAGCTATTGTGCACAATTTTGACGTGTGCTGACGTGTTTTTCTTGCCCGATTCTGCAATCTGATGACCTTGGGCCGTGTACCGTCAGCTGTGCTTTTCTCGCTATAGGTTCAATTTAATTATTTAATTTGACATTTTTGTGGCTGTTTTTAATGTATTTCCAAATTTTATTGAAAAATACGTCAAATTTACATACAATACCTATAAAAGTAAAATGTGCTTTTAATGGACTCTAATGGATCTTATTATCTGGGAGCTAAAAAAATAATGTAAATATATTATATAGTAAATAATATTATCAAGGTTTTCTTGTATTTGGGTGCCTTCTTTTTTTAGAAATAAACATTTCATCAAACATATTTTAATTTTTAACCACAGATTAAATATTAAATATCAATACCAGTAGCGTTTATGTGAATAACGATACCTATCTAAGGTTAATGTCTGTAGCATTTTGTTCTCATGGGAGACAAAGTGAAACTGTAAGAATAATGATGAAATCAAAAATTAAAATATCTAGTGCCTTCAAATTTTCTCTCATGCATATACATGTTGCAACTCAAAATATTTCAGTGCTATCAGCTCTTTAGTGGGAGACCGGAAACACTAGCAAACCTAAAACAGGTGATGCTTAGTGACAATTTAAGGTTTTGAGGTCATGTGGATCATTACAAGAAATCAACTCCAGCCACTTCAAGAATCAACTGACTGGCTGCTAGGAAGGCCTTTTTATGCCAAAAAAGAGTTCATCTGAACCTGATTGCTGGAACACTTGAAAAAAACCAAACTAATTCAGTTATCACCCGAAATTAATTTGTAAATAACTTTCTGACGTTTGTACTGATCTCCAAAAACATGCAAATAAAAAATTTTCTATTGTTTATTGAAAATACAATCAACGAGCGTTTGTTATAAATGTGTTTTTCTTGTCGAGACAGGAACTATTTATGAATTATGCTTTTATTTATTTGTACGGTCGGAGTAAATGCGTTATAAAAGTAAAGTTAATCGCCCTCATCAGAAAAAATTTTGACAATCATTTTCCTCTGAAGAAAATCTTGCATTTTGCCACCTTAATACACCATAACACAATATACGATAACTGAAACATTTGTCTCAACTCAGCTATTAACTGATCTGATGTTAATTGTTTAAATTTACTCTCATACAAACTATGCGCTTTTTTATCAGGTGTGATTTGTAAACATACAATGTCACCTCTAGGTTATCCCAGTAAATAAATGGAGAAATTAGTAACGGTTTGTGGTTTCTGTGGGCAAATAACTAATACATTTTCATGTTATAATCTGGATCCATAGGTTGTCTGAACCATTTGAGTCTGGACTCAGACTGTTCAGATGAGAGAGGCTCTATGATCATATAAGTGAAATGGATTTTTCATATATTTTTCAATTTTATATTGATTCTAACGATTGAGCAGCAGGGGTAGAACACAGGACTTTGGTCCCCTGGGTCCCAGTTTCAAATCCCGCCGATCACCGCAGTGGCAAATTTGCTAAGTAAGTTAAGTGATAATGCTGCTACCTCGAGGGTGCAACAGTAAGATGACATGGCTGCAGTCATGTCTACAGAAGCAACGAAGCCTGGCCCTCGGTTTGAAATAAAAATAATAATAAAAGATTCTAATGGTTTCTTAGATTCTGTGATGAATAAAGAGAAAGTCTTGATGGTAAAAATTGTTTTGATCTAAAATTTAATCCTAAAGCCTAAGATGTAAACTTGTTTTTTATTAGGTACGGAAATCATTTATCAAGCTGCTGATAGCTGTGAAGGAGCAGACAGTGACGACACGGGTCAACTACTGGAAGATTGTTCCCATCGACCACCTGGCCGTTAGACTCGAGGTGAGTCGGAAATTAACGATTCTCTTATCACATTGCAAATGCTGTAACTTCAAGTCAGCATGTCAGCTACCTGCCCTAGAATTCTCCAGAGGTGTCTTTAAAGTCCCTATTATTTGAAAGGGTCCCCCGTTAAACGTTCTAAGCGACAAAAACCTAGTTTCGAGTAATTAAGCGTTAAAAGTGGAATTCTAAAATTTACGGTTTTTTTCAAGGTTAGAACTTAAAATCATGTATAGTTTGTTAATACCCTATTTATAACATCATAATGTTGCCTTATATTCAATGTTTACATTCCATTAATCATTTTTAAACATTTTACAAGATTTTTTTGGTTATAACGTTCTAAATGACTGGTGCTTGAAACGTTCTCTGACGGACTACTCTTCTGCTTTGGAAGAAAACATCATGAGAGTGTAGAAATACCAACATAAACGAAAATAAAACTCAATATCAATCAATTTTATTGATATAAGAGTATAAAAACGTAATTTTGTCACATAACGTGAGACATCATTTTGCTGAAAATTATCAAAATGTAGTGCTTGAAATGTTATTCTACTCACTTCTATTGGGGGCAGTTTTCCAGGCCTCGGCTATCTAGTTTTTGAAATAAGGTTAATCAAGTTTTTCTGTACTCATTTATGGTCTTATCCTTCCACTTTCCAATATTTACTTCACGTCTTTTATTTTTATTTACGCGATTTTGGTCGCTGGGCGACAACGCAACGACTGGCGGGTAGTCCATCTTTCAGCGAATAGAACGTTTTTCCCCAAAAAATCCGTGCAGTCCCGCGAAGCACGCAAACTTTGGCAGACGAAATCAGGGCTACCAACTCAAATAACTTCAAAACAAAATATACCACGGTGTAGCTCGTGACCTAGAGAACCTTTTTCACTAAATATCTCAGATTTTGAAATTTTGTCACTTAGAACGTTTTACGGGAGACCCCCTCATTTGTTGTTGCGTCTTCATAATACCCCCGTTGCAGCAGACCTGCATACTCAGCGAATTTCAAGTGCAAAACAACATATTTCAATCCAACATAGCGAGATTTGACATGTTTTTGTAAGCTCCATAAGAATAACATGGGGAATGAGTATGCAGGTTTGCTGCTACAGGTATGTTTAAACTGGTTGGTTTTAATTCAATAATTAGTAGATCTGAACTAGAAGAAGCCATTTACCAAGTTTTATCAAGATATGTTGAGAAATAAGCGAAATATAGAATTTTACTTATTTCCCATAAGGTTAACATTGAGACAACGTACTGTGTTTACCACTTTCAATATCTCGGTAACCAATGGACATAGAGCAGTGATTCAAATTACAAAATTGTTTGTTTTTCTGAGCTGAATTCAATGGTGCCAACAAAAATTTGATTAATTTTATTTTTCTATGTAAAAAACTCAAAAAACCCATTTTTGGGGGGGTTTATCCCCCTTTACCCCCCCTTCCGGTGGTCCGATCGGGCTGGTTTTCGAACTCATCCGAATAATTACTACTTTACACGCCTATGCCAAATTTCATTCCGATCGGACCATTTTTGTGAGCGCTATCGTGCTTACAGACACATATATATATATATATAGATATATATATATATAGATATATATATATATAGATATATATATATATACAAATTTGAACGAATGGTGTTTTTGGTATCAGGGGGCAACAAAACGAAAAGTTATGATGGTCCCGCGCTTAGGTCTTACCATGAGACCTACGGTAATAGCTTCTTCCCTATAGGGGAAATTCGCTAAAACTAGGACCAAAACGTATTCCGTACAGGTTTACAAATTTCCAGGGTGAGATTTTCTCTCAGAAAATAGAAGGGGGGATGGAAATAACATTACTAATTTTTAAAAACGAATTGGAAGAAAAAAACGCCATACACAAGAAATGGATCCTTCAACCTTTTCAGTGATAGGTACTGTCTTTCTTTGTAGAAACTATTTTTCAAATTTTACTCACATAAAACTAATGGAGTTAAGTGTTTACAAGTTGTAATCATTGTACTTCGTTTATTATTTAAACCCGAGAAAATATACCAGACTAAAAGTTTACAATTTCTGAGCTACAATCCAGTGTCACAGCAAATAGACTTGAGCTCTCCAGGATGAAAAGGATTTAGATCCTCAAGATGTAAAATTCTTGTCTTCTGGGGTAGACCGCGTCGCATTGTCGAAGATAACCGCTGACGTTTCGGAGAGTAGTAAGAAAGTAGTTGTTGTGTTGTGCGCGACTACGCTTTCGGCTTGAAGATGGAGTACTGTAATGTCTCCGAAACGTCAGCGGTTATCTTCGACAATGCGACACGGTCTACCCCAGAAGTCAAGAATTTTACATCTTGTGAAATGACAGTGGAAGCCTACCTACACTCTTCCTTGATTTAGATCCTTTTTCTAAACACTCAAATAAAATAGTATATTACATTACTAGGCCATAAAGTACTGTTTTGCCGGACAAGCATGATAGTTTTCATGCGAGTATGGTAAAACTTTCCGATCGTGTAACGTATGATACTTTTCATCATACTACTCAGAAAAAATTACTTTCAATCATAACGTAGTTCTTGCATAAACCAGTACGTTTCTTAATCCTTCGAACCTAACCTATAACAAACAGAACAAATAATTGCTACTGCTGCCAGTGCTGCCACTACATTCCTCTAAAAATTAACCAATAAACAAGCATTAAACTTTGGTTTGATCAGCTGATTGTTTACTTCCATTTTACCGGCCTAGGACGGCAATGGCTAACTTTCAAGCCGGCAAAAAGGAACTTAAAACAGATGTTTTTGTATCAGTATGATTTTTAATGCACTAATGGTTTATTGTTTTATGTAATTTTACCGAGGCTAATAATTCTGTTTTGCTAGCTGGAGGGGGCAGAGGTGGGTTCTCTGCTGTGCAAGCTGCTGATGAGCAACATTTACTCCCCGGACCAGAGCGTCGACGTCTTCCTCCTCCGAATCATCAAATTTATCGAGACAAACGCGGTCGCCGCTCGCCGCCTCTTCTACTACTCCTCAAAGGTAAATTTTTTAATTTGTTGGTTAATATTTTCAATTCAAATTAAAAAACCTGTTTATTTATCGATAAACTTGTTTCTCGTGATTAATCAAATCAGAATCAAAATTCTTTATTGTTCGTTAACATAAAATGCATGAACAATGTCAATTACAATTTTGGTTTCATCTTATAAAACCAATTAATACTGAAGATGAACTGCAACACAGATTTGAATTGTATGATTTTATTTAACAATTGGGTTCTAATTATGGAAATGGTGAGAAGGCTCGTTGAGTTTAATAGCACCTTAAGTCTAGTAATCAGATAATTAGGTCATCAGGTCATATAAGACCTAGGTGAACTGAAGTCAGTGTTGGGTCTTGGGAGTTATATCTTGGTAAAATGTGTGTGCTAAAATCTACCTACAAATGCTCCTAGATGTGTGTTTAGCTTATCAGTTACTTGGAATAAATTTCATGAGGGAGATTTTCCGAATGATAGAAAGTAATGGAATTAATCGAAACTCATAAGTGAATCTGCTTACTGTCATCGTTGAACCTGCTTACTGTACTTCTTGCTGAAAATTATACCTGTTTTTCTGATTTTGGTGAGGAATCAAACCATCTAAGTTTTAGTGGGGCTCTACTGTATTTTATCATGGAATGCTCTCTACCATTTGTGTTGTTTTCAAGGTTTTGGAGTATAAAGACGCAATAAGGATCATGCTGACGATACTGCTCAATTTACGTGCCTATGTGAAGAAAAAACTTGAAGAACCTAACACATCGGATGAGCTTGATGAAAAGAAAGCAGCGAGTGGGAGCTCTGCTTCAGGCAACAGGAGAAGGAAAAAGCGAAAGTCATCGGAACGGATGCAGACCATTAATGAAAATGAACAGAATGAATCTGGTACTATAAATCATTTAAAATAATAGTTTAAATATTTTCAACCTCAAAATAATTATTTCGTTAATTTCACACTTTATTTTTGAAAAAGGAACCACTAATTATTTAATTTTACAAAGAAATAGTTTATTCGTATTGGCCAGATTTCCCCACACTGTGGAAACCATTTAGATTTAAACCAATATTTTAAGATTTATTGCATTTCAGTAATGAGTGTCTGATTAAAGTTTGTACTGTCTTACAGCAGCAACACATTAACCGAACACAATTTGTAAAGACAAAAAGCCTTATTAAAGACAGTCAACAATACAATCAGACTCTAAACATTTCAATACAAACCTCAATATTATGGCTGAAGATATTTTTTATGTGGTTTGTGACTTGTTACTAATGGTTTTCAACTAGTTCTTGTGAAAACCATTTTAAAACCGGTTTAAATGCAACCACAAATATTATTACAGTTCCCTCACGGAAATGTCAGTACCACTGGGTCAAAAGCAATTGAACCACTTTATTTAACATCATTACTTTATTAAATGTAAGAGCTAGACGGCTTAGAAGGGTTGGGCATGTAATAATAATAATAATAAAATCTTTATTGCAGGAAGACAATGTACATTGTATTGCAAGCGTCATCTATTTAGCAATATTATTTTGTCATTTATTTAGCAATATTATTACTAAGTAAATGACAAAACAGTCCACTTTTTGAGATGAACATCACTGCCACAATTTTTATCGCGATTAATTCCTAAAATTTAGTTTTCCATGTCATAAGAAGATAGCAAGGTACCCTTTAAAAGAGGTGGGAGAGGGAAAACCGGATGGAAGACGACCACCAGGAAGACCCAGAAGAAGATAGTGGGACAGCGTGAAGGTAGATCTGGCCAAAGTGGGAGCAGGAATGGAGGAGGTAAGGGATCGGGAACGATGGAAGGCCAACGATGGAGGGGGGGGGGGGGGGTTGGTGAGGCTAAAACTCTGCTATGGTTCAAATGGCCTTGGGAGTAAAAGTAAGAGTACTTTATTAAATTTCACTCTACTGGATATTATTTATTTTTCTTAATCTTATGCGCAGATGAGGAATCTACGAACAAGGAGAACAGCAGCCAGCTGAGTAATACCAACAGTTCGCAAGACAAAGAGGAGAAAGAAGAAGATGAATACGGACGACCGGGGGTGGCTCAAGCTCTGGTAGGAACTTGATTCATTAACGATACAGCTATGTAAAATTAAAAAAAATTAACATCCTCTCACTGCCATGTTATACATTTCAGAAATAGCAAATTTTGCCCATCATTACCCTGATATTTTTAATAATTACACATCTAAACATAATTACAATACAAGAAATAACCATCTGTTCCAATATCCTACATATCGGTCATCAAAATTTGAAGACAGTCCATCATAAATGGGTCTTAAAAATTTTAACAAAGTTCAACAAACTTTTGAAGCACTGTCTCACGCAAAATTAATAGAAGATGTAAAGTCCCTTTTGCTCAACAAGTCATACTACAGCAGTGCTGTAGGATATTGCAGTAGGTATGTAGGATATTGGAATGGCTGGTTCTTTTTTCTTTTCTTTTTTCTAAAAAAGAGGGTGGCGGCCTTTTTTTACCTTGCATTTGCCCCCCCACATGGGCCTCAGGTCTGTGCGTGGAAGTTATCAAGCAAACCCAAGGAGTGAGCCGGTACAGTACTAGGATGAAAAGTACTGCTAAAAGTATGCGGCATCATCGGGACTCAATCCTGCGACACTGCCGCCACAGAACCGGGGCCGAGTGCGCTACCAACTGTGCCACCGACTCACTACAATTATTTCTTGTATTGTAGTTATGGCAGAGTAATTAACATTGTAAATTTTTGCCTTTTGCCCATAACTAGTTTTATTACTAATATTATTTGATAACTTACCTGTTTGTTTACAATTATTGTAATGCTGAATGTTATATGCAATAAAAAATATGACTAAGACGATGTCATGCATTAAATGTTAATGTGAGCTATTAAAACAAAATTACAGTTATGGTAATGAACATTTATTTTACAAAAATGAACAATTGTTTGGATATTTCCAACTTAACCATGAGTTGAGAAAATGAAGCATGTGCTTTTCATGAGTTTACACTCTGTTTAAATTTATCTCAAATTTGTTAAGTTTTCATATGGTATAGTTTTTTAAATTTCAATGGTAATGAGGCAGCAATGCAAATCTTTCTAGCCTTGTTTTTTTCTATTGTCGCTGTACTATACACTTTATCCAATCGAAATATTTGTGTATATACTTACCCGATAATTATGTTTGGTCTTTAAGAACAAAATAAACTATGTGAAATTTAAATTTTTGTGATATAATTTAGTCATTTTTGCAGTATTGCAAATAAACTACAGTCAACTTTGCAAATGTAATTTAAATGATATCCCAAGAGAAACTTTTGTCTTAAATTTAATAGTAAACAATTTGGTTTTTAATCATGTTGAAGCCTTCCTGAATCAGTCTCAATATAACAGGTTACGTGCCTTGACATCCTCAGTTCCTTTACTACAACTTCAACTAGCGACTAGTTGACTTCCTTTGGTGTCAAATTCGTGCTAGTTGAAACTAGACAACAGATAAAGTTGTACTAAAGGAATTGCAGACATCAAGGTACCTAACCTGTTAATTTGGTTTTGACGGTTATTTCCAACCCGTTGGTTACAGGTGGACATAGTCAGCCTGCTTTGGTCCGTACACTGCAACAAGCTGTCGGATCCAGAAGGCCTCAAAGACCACGAAGACCTGATAGACTGCGCGGTCGCCGGCATCCCACTCTTCCTTAGGTATTACAAGGTGAGTTTGTTCGTTTTGACTTGTTTTTCTTACTTTTATAGATTGCTAAGGAGATTAACTTCTTAACCGCGGCGTAAGTTGGTGCGCTGCGGTTTCGACGCGATCAGTGGCGTGTGGTTTCATCAGTTTTATTAACTTGAACACGCGACGTCATCATCTCAACGCGACGAAAACAACTACCAAGCGCGACATTTGATACTGCAGAGCTCGTGGTGTGGACGTAGTTCCAGAAAAATACACTAGAGTGCAGCACCACATGTTCTGTCACTTCTCAGGGTCAATTGTACAGTCGTAGCATGGAAAAAAACAATCAGATCACTTGAATTAACGAAATAAATCAGATGAGAACGTCAAATCCGTCTGAACTCGGGCGTCGTGGTTAACGCAACAAGGGTGTTCCTGATATTCCGTGCATCGCAATAGCATGTACAGAATACTACCACGGAATAAAGTGTGTGTCGCAGTTAAGGGGTTAAGTTACATTGTAGAATGTGATCGATTGAGATGAAATAACGTAGGTAAGGTGTGAATTTTGTGGAAAACAGACTTGATCAAAAAAATTACTGACTATGACTGTCAATTTGTTCACTACTAGGAATCTGTATAAAATATTTTAAAAACCAAATTTTAGTCTATTATTCTATATTCTCAATGTTTAAAAACAGTGAAACTGGAGCAAACTCATCCAGAAGATATGCATAATATACAAAAATCAAGATACGTCGGTATGTCTTTTATGCGACGATATATCCCCTTCTAAATAAAAAAAAATTGTATCCACCGTTAAAACCTGTCGCTTTGGATGTAGGGCGACTGTGATTACAGCATTACTTTTAGTCACTCATATTGTAGACAAACAGCTGAATTCGTTCCCTGTCACAACAACACACTCTAATGGCGGCTAACAATAACCGCATCCTATTACAATCCGTAGACAAAAATAGGCGCTGTTTTTACAATAGTTATAACTAATTTGTCATTATCAACTGGCAATGGTTTTCTGAAAGATTACCAAGCCTTGATTACCTCGTGTGTTGCAGGGTTCTCCCACCTATTTCGCAGTCATACATCTCGCCAGCTTGGTTCCCCCGAATCGACTGATTGCCAGCTCCACTGTATGCAGTGCTTGTGCCGCCAGCCTTAAGGTTTTATATTTTGTATTTTAAATATTTAGTTTTAACGTATGAACAAAAATCAATAAGTCGTTTGGTATCAGAGTCTGGATGGTGACACTGAAGCCCATTATTATAATTATAGAAGCGGTTTACATTATCTCTAAAAAACATTGTTATTTGTTCCCTCGCTTGAGGGGCATCAGGGTGTCTACCGGTTGGTCCTCCAATCCTCTAAGTCCTCCAAAGTCCTTTTGAAAAAAGGTCCTCCTTTTGCCCCGAAGGTCCTCCAGTTTTTTGAGTTTATTAAAAAATTATGATTTGTCAAAATATTTTCATTTGACTTTTGGTATGTTACAAACATAGTGCTGTGAAACACAAATTTGTGCGTCATTAATATATCGTTAACTTTACTAGTTTTCAAAAAATCTGAGATATTCATTGGTAAAATAGATTATGACTAAATTTATTTTGATTTTTTTCAATTGCGATGATATTTTTTTTAATAATACATCAAGAAAGGTCGCCGGGTCCTCCAAAATTCTGTAGACCCTTTAAAAGTCCTCCTTTTTGCTACATTTGACACCCTGTCTTGAGAGGTTTTTGAAAACTTGCCTTGCTCATTATAATTATTGAAACATTCCTAAATCTCATTACTCCCGGGTGCTTTGAATCAATAGTAATATTTCTTTTACAAATCTATAAATTGTTATTGTAATGGGAACTTTAAAATCTTGGTGATGATTCAATATGTTTTACAAGACTTTTGGATTAATTTAGTTTTTTTTGCCTACATGTGTAGGTTACAGACATACAGTATCACCTCTCAACATACGAATTTTAAGGTAGGCGCAGATGAAGCATTAATTAATACAGATTGGCAACTTGTTGAATTTTTTCATGCCTATTTTTTTGGTTGGACTGTTCTGTCACCCATATTGCACTGGTATCAAAGGAAAGTTCGTCTGTATTGAATCTTAAAAGTCACAAAGAACAGTTATGGCCAATAACCTCTTCGATACCAGTGCAGTTCGGGTGAGAACAGCCAGACAAACTTGATACCTCTAGAATAAATTTAGGACTGTTCAGGTTATACTGAGGTTATAGTTTAGTTTTATCCCAACTAGTTGCCATTGCTGTAACCCTCACTGACCCTCTGGTGTGTCGCAGTCGATGACACAGATGACGCCGCAAGATGAGATCGAAGTGTTGATCAACGCCCTCTGCTCGTGGAACCGGTTCGTGGACATCCAAGACATCGTCGTGGACTGGCTCGACCAGGCTTTCCGCTGTGAGGGGCTCAACCAGTCCAAAGCTCCGGTAAGTTTCAGTATTGATTAAACTGTCTGAATTACTTATGTTAAATACTTTATTGTTTTAAAATGATAAAATTATTTGTTTATTTATGATTGAGAAGTGCAATGGAATCAAAATTTACTGCAGTATTTTCATGGTTTCTTCTCATACAATGCAGTGTGGCATAGGGGAAGGTGGAAACCTACATGACGTGTGTGCCTCATTACAGCTGTTTGTAATGCACAATATATTTTCTGATGTATAGGCCAATGACTTCCTTAGTGGGGATTAACGTCCGCACTATTGAGTACTCGTATATGAGACCATCCTCATAATTAGACTAGTTTGTAATTTGTTAACCGAGGCGAAATCCTGGTTCGGATCCCACGTTAAAATGTATGTCCCTTCGTTGCCTTAGTATTGGCTGTTGGGCTATTAATTAACAGTCCTGTCTAAGGAATATGTCTGTTAGTCAGTAACAAGACTACAAGATCGCGCCACAATCATCCATCTCTCATCTGTCATTCATACTTGGCTTAAAATACCTACCTGGGTAGGTCGCCATTTCAACTAATGTATCGAATGTATCTCTTAACATTTTCAACGAAAAGGCATTTCTGCAGCTCTCTTTAGGTCCAAGGCCATTTATATTCCTGATAATATATAATTTACAATCATGCCACTTGTAAACTGCTCTTATCTGTAGAAGAAGAATTTGTCTACATTTCTTGTTAGTGTAAAATATTTTTGTGCACCCGAAAAACAGATAAAAGAAGGTAATGTCCTGACCACGTTAGGCAACTAGAAATGACAAGTTCCACGCCGCTCAACGGTCTACGGAACGCCGAGGGATGTAAGATGTAAGATGTAAGAATCTCAACTTAACATTAGAACATGTTAACAAATTACTTTCAGTATACATGTTGAGAAGATCATGGGGAAAAAGTTTGTTAACTACAGGAATTATTAAAACAATGATACTTGTACTCACAATAAAATAATAAAATTATATAGGATTACTGGATTACTAGATCACATGGGGTTTTATGTGTAATTCAACAGTTTGATTTTTTCGATCAGGCCTCGAATTGCAAGCAGAGGAAAGTGCGGTTCATCGCCCAAGGCGGCAAGCCGATGCTCGCGCTGAGGCTCCTGGACGCCGTGTTCTGCCAACCGCTCAGCAAGCGACGAGTGCTGGCCAAGGCGTACAATCAGGTGTACGAACTGTACACGTACATGGAGCGCATCAAGGTACCGCTCATCACTTTGGTTTAACGAGTTAACTGAAACATAGCAAATGACATGTTTCTTAAATTACTTTCTACTTCATAATTTATGCATAAATTGTTTTAAAATTCATATATATTTATTTGTGTCTTTGAAAAATTTTAGGAAGAAGTGTGGTGGTTTTATGTAATTTTGCTTGCTGTTAGCTAGTGATTTGGTCAAAACCAGAAAATTTGAATTTAAAAACAAAATTTTGAAACTTACAAAATAGAATCTTTAATCTCAAAATTTTTTAATTTAAAAAGTCAGTATCTGTCATTCTTGATTAAATACAAGCTCATTGTCTAAGGCTCCTATTTCGTCTTTAAAAATTTTGATTTGCAATTTTAATTTTCCAAAAAATTTCCCAAGTTTTCAAGACCCGATCATATCAAATTTTTGCGTGAATAATAAAACATCAGCTGTCCCAACGTTCAAACATTTAAATATGATTATGGATCGCTATCCTCTTCCATCAAATGCTTTGTAAGCTTCTTAAGTGCAGATGTAAAATAATGAAATGAAAATGAAATGAAAAATAGTTTATCTCCAGTAATGTTAACAAAATCAACAAATCTTCCATGAATTCGTACTATAATAGCTGGTAATTACAAATACAATATAAACTAAATAGTATGATTTAGTTTCCCCTAGTCTTCTATTTAATTAGTATGATTTAGTTTCCCCTAGTATATTTTAATTCCCCTAGTCTTATGGAGATTACAAAAATATATCAGATCTTGCTATGTTGGATTGAAATCTCTTTTTACAAATTTTAAATTTGTTGAGTATGCAGGTCTGCTGCAACTAGGGTAATTTTCGGTGTTGTTGTTCATGGTCCCTGACTCAGCTCCATACAAAAGGATTGGTCTTATTACAGTAGACTCCCTCTTATCCGCACCCCTCGGGTCTAAAGCCTGTCCGGATAATTGGTTTTCCGGTTAAACCGATGTTCCCCAAAATAAATTAATAAATCCAAACATTAAAAATGAGATTTTTTAAGGTAGTTCTTCTGTTATAATATATTCCCTTCGGGAATCCTCGATATTGTTCTTCAATCACTCAGAACCTAACTCATTCTACTTAATTTGAAGAAAGCATAGTATTTAGACATGTTATTACTGGACCCAAATATTTTCCCACATTTTTTGATACAGTACCGTAAATTTCCTGCTGATTAAGTGCAGTTAAACTGATGTTTTGATGAAAATTGTCCCGTTAAAAAGATGTGACTTCTGCTGAGAACCTGTTAAACCAATGTCTGGTTAACCCTTGAGCAGGCGCTTCACCAGTAAAACGGCAGCGGGCGCAAGCGGAGTTTTACTCTGCAACATTGCATAAATTTTACCCTTTTTACTTGTTTTATACCGAAATATTGTATTAAAATGTTGATAAACTTCATAATGAATCACATTTCATCGTTGATTCTATTCATTGTTTTAATTAATAGGTGTAATAATGCAATTGAACATAGTAAGTAATTTTCTAGTATAGAATAGTTATCAATGTACAGTAGAGTCCTGCAAACCCGGACTTCGATAACCCGGAATTCTGGATAACTCGGAAAGCCTACTAGAGCAATAAGTGCATTGAGATTCAAGGCCAGAGCACGGTGTGACACATTTAAAACAGTTTTAGTTTTTCTTTAAGGTTTTTTTGTAACTAATATAGTTTTTATATTTTTTACTGTGCAATAAATAAATGATTTCTTATAGAAATAACAGAAACTATTCTTATTTTTTCCTATTTTTACTCATTTCGCGATAACTCGGAATTTTCACAAACCCGGACACTGTTCGGTCCACATTAGTCCGGGTTTGTGGGACTCTACTGTATTTAAATGTTGACAAATTTCATTAGGAATCACATTTCATCGATGATACAATTTGTTCAACTTAATAGCTGTAATAATTCTATGGAACATAGTAAGTAATTTTCTAGTAGGCCTATAGATAGAAATCACTGTTTGTTTTACGGGAGGGCACTCCGCAAACTGACACGGCATCACTGAATTGCAAATAAGGTACTAATGGGGTGTGGGAAGGTATAAATAGCTTTAGGGGCTTCCTGGAATGAGGCATATGTGGTACAAAGCCGGACACGACTGCCGACACCCATTATGCTCGTTTATTTTGATAAAAAAAACATGTGCGGAGGAAAACTCTGCATGCGCCCGCTCGAGGGTTAAAAGGTGTCTGGATAAGAGTGAGTCTAATGTATGGTTTCGTAAATGTTCAGACGCTGATCGACCGGCGGCTTCTGGGCGGCCTGCCGCTAGACTCAGAGATGCTGGACGACGAGTTCCTGCTCCGCTGCTTCTCCCGCTACACCAAGCTGGTCCTCATCTGTGTACCGTGTGTTGTACAGACACTGATCGACCGGCGGCTTCTGGGCGGCCTGCCGCTAGACTCGGAGATGCTGGACGACGAGTTCCTGCTCCGCTGCTTCTCCCGCTACACCAAGCTGGTCCTCATCTGTGTACCGTGTGTTGTACAGACACTGATCGACCGGCGGCTTCTGGGCGGCCTGCCGCTAGACTCGGAGATGCTGGACGACGAGTTCCTGCTCCGCTGCTTCTCCCGCTACACCAAGCTGGTCCTCATCTGTGTACCGTGTGTTGTACAGACACTGATCGACCGCCGGCTGCTAGGAGGCCTGCCGCTAGACTCGGAGATGCTGGACGACGAGTTCCTGCTCCGCTGCTTCTCCCGCTACACCAAGCTGGTCCTCATCTGTGTACCGTGTGTTGTACAGACACTGATCGACCGCCGGCTTCTGGGAGGCCTGCCGCTAGACTCGGAGATGCTGGACGAAGAGTTCCTGCTCCGCTGCTTCTCCCGCTACACCAAGCTGGTCCTCATCTGTGTACCGTGTGTTGTACAGACACTGATCGACCGCCGGCTGCTAGGAGGCCTGCCGCTAGACTCGGAGATGCTGGACGACGAGTTCCTGCTCCGCTGCTTCTCCCGCTACACCAAGCTGGTCCTCATCTGTGTACCGTGTGTTGTACAGACACTGATCGACCGCCGGCTTCTGGGAGGCCTGCCGCTAGACTCGGAGATGCTGGACGAAGAGTTCCTGCTCCGCTGCTTCTCCCGCTACACCAAGCTGGTCCTCCTCTGTGTACCGTGTGTTGTACAGACACTGATCGACCGCCGGCTTCTGGGAGGCCTGCCGCTAGACTCGGAGATGCTGGACGAAGAGTTCCTGCTCCGCTGCTTCTCCCGCTACACCAAGCTGGTCCTCATCTGTGTACCGTGTGTTGTACAGACACTGATCGACCGCCGGCTGCTAGGAGGCCTGCCGCTAGACTCGGAGATGCTGGACGACGAGTTCCTGCTCCGCTGCTTCTCCCGCTACACCAAGCTGGTCCTCATCTGTGTACCGTGTGTTGTACAGACACTGATCGACCGCCGGCTGCTAGGAGGCCTGCCGCTAGACTCGGAGATGCTGGACGACGAGTTCCTGCTCCGCTGCTTCTCCCGCTACACCAAGCTGGTCCTCATCTGTGTACCGTGTGTTGTACAGACACTGATCGACCGCCGGCTGCTAGGAGGCCTGCCGCTAGACTCGGAGATGCTGGACGACGAGTTCCTGCTCCACTGCTTCTCCCGCTACACCAAACTGGTCCTCATCTGTGTACCATGTGTTGTACAGACGCTGATCGACAGCTGGCTACTGGGAGGCCTGCCGCTAGACTCGGAGATGCTGGACAACGAGTTCCTGCTCCGCTGCTTCTCCCGCTACACTAAGCTGGTACTCTTCTGTGTACCGTGTGTTGTACAGACGCTGATCGACAGCCGGCTACTGGGAAGCCTGCCGCTAGACTCGGAGATGCTGGACGACGAGTTCCTGCTCCGCTGCTTCTCCCGCTACACCAAGCTGGTCCTCATCTGTGTACCGTGTGTTGTACAGACACTGATCGACCGCCGGCTTCTGGGAGGCCTGCCGCTAGACTCGGAGATGCTGGACGACGAGTTCCTGCTCCGCTGCTTCTCCCGCTACACCAAGCTGATCCTGATCCTGCACCGGCCCGAGCCCCAGACCGTCAGCGACAGTCGCTCCATTGTCGACCCTTTCGACGCCAATGACGCCTTCCAGCAGCTCATGCAGTGGGCCACCATGTAAGGACGCTTGTGTTTCAATTTTAAATTACCTTTTTCCGGTTCCATTCGAAATGTTCTTGCCGAAAGGGCGACAGGTTTCGACACATATTTATTTGTGCCATGATCATGTAGTCACTTGAGGTTGCTGATGCGATGGGTACAATGTCAATTTAACTTTAACTTGTGTGTATTTGCGGTACGACACTGGTGGTGGCAAAAGCGATGTCTGGGTGACCTTTGGTGCCTTGGACTTGGACTGAGGGTGTATCCAGTCTATTTTGGATTTGTCTGTTGTATGTCAGTTTTAATAATTTGATCAAATGTGAGATCAATTGTGATCGCAAGATTGCTTCTAATTGGTTAGGTTAAATTATATGATCAAATAAGACCATAAAACTCACAAGGACTCGGCCATCAATTTGTGAGGATTATTAATTAATAGTCCAATCATATCTTTGTTTTTTATGTTTACTTGTTACATGTTAAAAACATTCAGTCGAAAAACTCTGTTTTTTAACTTTGACAAATTACATTAATTTATTCCAAACCATTAATTGCTTAAACTGTCTACAGTTATGGACTTTTGGTTATTTTAAAGAAGGTATTTTCATTCTCCCAACAGATCAATCAGACCGATGCTGCCTCAGAGGTTAGAAGACGAGCCAGACATCAGTGTATTGCTGATGAAGGACCTTCTCCGCGCTGCTGCCAACCTAGTCGACTTGAACTACGCGGGGAAAAACACCATCATGAAGTTGGCTGCACTGATTAAAAACCTACTGTCAGCCGGTGAGTGAACGGTTTGCTGTTTAAAATTAGGGGTGTGCGAATAGTGATTTTTGAACTCGAGCCGAGCCGAGCCGAGCTTTTTCAAAAGTTTTCGAGCTCGAGCTTTTTCGAGCCGAGCTTTTTAACAATCACCAAATTATTAAAAGAAGTTATGAAGCTTGATTTTAATTTTTAAAGATACAATAGACTAATTAATGTTTGCATACCTTAAGTGACCGCCAGCTCAAAAATAGAAAGCTTATCCCCAAAACAAGTGAATTATCTTATAGGTTCATCAGTATTTTGTATTTTGTTAGCTACATAAAATTAATCAAACTGGCTCAACAAATAATTTATGAAGAAAAATACCAAATTTAAAATCTACATTTATCTACATTATATTTAAGTAATAACCAATCCCTAAATACTTTACTTTAAAATAAATTGTTAAAATTACATAATTAGACTAGGTACATATAGGTACTACAAAATTTAATTTCAAGAGTAGAAAGAAGTAGTTGAAAGGTTTTAAAATAGTTACATCTAGTAAAAAAATCACACATATACACCTAGTCAAACACAAGATTCATTTTTTTATGTTCACTAAGTAAAGATGATAAAAAATTAAATAGCAGTCCCAATTGTGGCATATAGTACGTCGGGTACATGGCCAGATATAGAAAAACTGCACTTTTTGATTGGAGTAAGACACTTTCTGCGATCAAAGGTGATGCCAAAAGGAAACTTTTCAGTCTGTGAGCCACTTTGAAATCCGCGGCTAACACCAAAATGGCGGCCATTAAAGATGGCCGCCGTGAGCCCCCGCATTATTCTAATATATCGGTTGTATCTCGGCTCCTAACTGACCGATATCAATATTTTTTTTATTATTTTAATGCTGATTTAAGGAGGAAACTTTTTTGTATTTAACTTTTTAACTGTAAAACCAATAATTTCTCTAGAATTTAAAGAAAATTAAAAAAATTACTTTTTTCAATGAGTTTAATTATTGTAATCATGGAGGGATATGGCTGTGCCCTTTGAAGAAACTAATAACAGAGAGTTCTGCGTTTTTCTGTTATGTACTGTGCTTAACAACATACTAAAGATTAAGCAAAGTTTGACCACCGGAAATGCCTCAATTTCAAGCTGGCGTCCGAGATGAGGTCAAAAGCATAAAAGATTTAGGGAATTAATGCCAAAGGTGATACGAAAGTGACTTCTGCGCTATAATGCCACTGCAAATAATTGACGGGGGATAATAGCTTTAATTCGACTTGTTAATCGTTTTCTGACGCCACCTTGGATCCACCATATTGGTTATCAACTTTATTATTTTAAATGTAAAGATGGTGTTGTGACACATCAATACGAACTAGATTTTTACGCTGATTACAATGCTGAAATAATCGGTTTTTGAAAATATGAATTTGTTAAAAAGAAAGGTTCAAATAAAAATTCATCCCTATACATTTCTTATGGACGTTTCATATTTTCAATATTGTCTTGGATTATTCTTCTTATATCTCTCATTATAATTAAGATTCGCAGTTCGTTTTAGTCTTATAATGCTCAGTGAAATACCAGCTTTCATTTGAGCTAAGCATAATCAAAATCAGGCAAGTGACATATGAGCTATAGGTTTGATGTAACTTAAAAATCAGTGTTCCGGAAATTAGTCTTTAGTTAAGTATATCTACCCTTTAAAAAAAGTATTTATTCATTTTGGTCTCAGAATACGCAGTGATACGTTGACTTTTTTAAATATTGATTCTTCAAAGGTGTTAAGTTGTTAACAGATTTCAAGGCTCATTTGGACATAAAGATTAGTTATTTTTGAATTTTACGCTTATAGTGGATTATAACTGAACCCGAACTTTTCCGAATTAACATGATCAAAGTCTCAAACGAAAGCTGATATGTTACTGAAAAAACTGGAGGTATAAGTCTTTATACAAAAAAAAATGTTCGAAAAATATAATCTTATGTAGGTTTAAAACCGCAACTCACATAAAACTCAGTCTGTTATAATAGTTTACTGAATTAATCAAGACCCTTACAATTTTTGGGTCTTCTTTAAAACTTGAGAATCCTTCAAAAAATGTAAAATTATTCAAATAAAACGAATTTAAGTTCAGTTAAAGATCACAAGTCACTTAAACTTTAGTCTGATGTTATTAAGAGTGAACCCACTCGAAAGCTGACGGTTTAACTGAGTAATTCCACACCAAAATGAACTAAACACCTTATTTATAACCAGAGATATTATTATTTGACGAAAAACAAAATACTGAAAATTTTATTTTTCAGTTACATTAAACCTTATAGCTCATCTTTCACTTGCCCTATGTTGATGATTAATATCTCAATTGAAAGCCGGCATTTCACAAAGTATTTTATGACCAAAACGAACTACATATCTTAATTATAATGAGAGATATAAGAAGAATAATCCAAGACAATATTGACAATATGAAACGTCCATAAGAAATGTATAGGGATGAATTTTTATTTGAGCATACAGTAGAGCGCCGATTATTCGAACTAATTGGGGACTAGGGGTGTTCGGATAACTGAACATTTGGATAATCGAACATGAAAAGATCAAATTTAAAAATTATATATGTAATGCAATTTTTAATAGTAAAAAGGCTAAAAAGTGATCAAACAAAAATTATTCATATAATTTTATTATAAAATCGATCAGAATTCATGGGTATAAATTTTTAAAGAACAATTTATCATACATAGATACAGTACACTGTATGCTTTTTATTTAGAAAAGAAGTCCAAAATTTGTGTTTGCTTTAGCCTTGACACTTTTTTTGGCGCACAAATTTGAATTGCTTGAGAATCATGTTCAAAATATGAATTTATGGCGTTCGGATGACCGACGTTCGGATAATCGGCGCTCTACTGTATCTTTTTAACGAATTTGTATTTTCAAAAACCGATTTCAGCATTGTAATCAGCGTAAAAATCTAGTTCGTAATGATGTGTCACAACACCATCTTTACATTACGCCAAAATGGCGGATCCAATATGGTGTCAGAAAACGATTAACAAGTTGAATTAAAGCTATTATCACCCGTCAATTATTTGCAGTGGCATTACAGCGCAGAAGTCACTTTCGTATCATCTATGGCATTAATTCCCTAAATCTTTTATGCTTTTGACCTTATCTCGGACGCCATCTTGAAATTGAGGCACTTCCGGTGGTCAAAGTTTGCTTAATCTTTAGTATGTTGTTAAGCACATAGTACATTCCTTGTTTGAAATTCATTGTTGGTGATGGTGATTTTATATTTTGATTAGGATTTTTGCGGACATTTGCCATCACTGATTAGTAAAAAACAAGTTTCACGACGTTTCGGGATCTGGAATCTGATCCCGTCTTCAGGTGGAAGAAAACCTAGAACATAACAAGATTAGTAACACATAGCCAGGAAAACCTGGAGAAAAACACAGCTAAAACAGAGAACTGTAAAAGCAGTCACGAAAACAATAAGCTGAAAAGAAAAACAATACACAAAATAACACAGGAATCACGAGTATCAAGAATCACCCGGCAGGAGAGATTCAGCTTATTGTTTTCGTGACTGCTTTTACAGTTCTCTGTTTTAGCTGTGTTTTTCTCCAGGTTTTCCTGGCTATGTGTTACTAATCTTGTTATGTTCTAGGTTTTCTTCCACCTGAAGACGGGATCAGATTCCAGATCCCGAAACGTCGTGAAACTTGTTTTTTACTAATCAGTGATGGCAAATGTCCGCAAAAATCCTAATCAAAACATAGTACATAACAGAAAAACGCAGAACTCTCTGTTATTGGTTTCTTCAAAGGGCACAGCCATATCCCTCCATGATTACAATAATTAAACTCATTAAAAAAAGTAAATTTTAATTTTCTTTAAATTCTAGAGAAATTATTGGTTTTACAGTTAAACGTTAAATACAAAAAAGTTTCCTCCTTAAATCAGCTTTAAAATAAAAAAAAAATATTGATATTGGTCAGTTAGGAGCCGAGATACAACCGATATATTAGAATAATGCGGGGGCTCACGGCGGCCATCTTTAATGGCCGCCATTTTGGTGTTAGCTGCGGATTTCAAAGAGGCTCACTGACTGAAAAGTTTCCTTTTGGCATCACCTATGATCACAGAAAGTGCCATACTCCAATCAAAAAATGCAATTTTTATTTGTGTAGCCACTGTACTAACAATATTCATGGCTTAACTTATTATTTCAGAATATAATATATGAATGAAATAATATTTAATAACAACAATAATTTATTGTAATCCTAAAATTAGTTACATTTCTAAACTTTTGTGAAGAAAATATTGTACAATTAAGAAGAAGAAAGATCATAAATAAATAAGGACGGAATAGAGAGAAAGAAAGAAACAGCTAACCCTCTCTCTTTCCTTATCAGTGGCCAGCGAGAGGGGGGGGGGGGGGGTGGAGGTTGTTTACTTCAAGCCCCCTCCCTGTGTTTTGCTCTTGCCTGATTCAGTGCGTGAGTTAATTAGGAGATAAGGAATCCTTACTACAAAATGCAAAAATACAAACTACTTGTCATACAGCTACAAATGACGGCTCATATTTTTTGTCTTATTTTTATAAATCAAATGAGACCAAAATGAAACTTGTACGATATACCGTTTTAGAGATAAGCCTTGATAAAACAATAGACTTAAATGCTGTATTTCACGTTCCCCAAGGTCAACTAAATATAGCTCCGATTTCCGTCTAAATGGAGATAATATTTCTTGTTATTTGTCAATGTCCTTTCCTTATCACTAAGGAATGTTTTTTGCTTGTTTTTCATGGGAGGGAAACGCTCTTCCGGTTTAACGTGTCCAAAAATAGATCGCAATAATTATCTTTCCGATAATAACTCTCCTATCAAAAACTCGGCTCGAGTGTCGAGCTTTTTAGAAAAAAGTCGAGCCGAGCCGAATACTGAAAAGCTCGACCAGTCGAATACTCGCACACCCCTATTTAAAATATAACTTCGGGCAGGGTATTGAAATTTCCTAATCTCTGAAAGTTAAGATTTTGGTGGAAGCTACTAGTGGTATTGTGGAAATTTCTGCAGCGCCATGTGTTTTTACAAAATTATTGATTTATTTATGATATGGAATACATTGTTGCAAACATCTATGTGACAAGTGGAACTACCTCTAGCTTCGTCAGACCTTCCAAAGCATTAAAAAGCAGTACAATGCCCCTCAGAAATTTTAATTATTTGTTGTGTGTTATCGACCTTATGAGTTGGCCATTCTTGTAGGCACCGCAGTGATCTTGTTAAGAGGTTTGTGCAATAATGATTCAATAAAATCCTACAAAGGCAAAGACAAAATTAAATAATCTTTATTGAGTACAGTCATGGTGTCATTGTTTTTTTTTAGTAAGGTTGGCTTCTCCTCTTTAGGTGTTCTTCTACAGAGTAGAACTCTCCCTTTAGCAGCCACTCAAGAAGAGCTTTGAACTTCAGATTGTCTTTCTGCTCTTTCAGTGCAGGTGGAAGGGTGTCGAGAGTTTAGCTTCATGTAGGAAGCTTTTTTCTCATATGCAGACATGGTGTACGGGGGTCTGCAGTTCATTCCGTTTCTAGTGTTATAATGGTGGATCTCGTGGATGTTGATGACGCGGCTCATTAACCGCGGATTGTGATTGCAGAATGCAGCCTGTGGTATGTGGAGTACAGCATGGTGGTGGTCAAGCACATGAAGGACTACTGCGAGGCAGTGTACGGGCCGCGGGACCAGGACCGACTGTTGCGGACAGTCATCCCCTCGCTGCTCAGTCAGGCGATGCGCTCCCTCAGCGAACACAAGTACACCAGGGAGGAGGTTGACCGGTGTGTTGAGGTGAGGTGAAAATATCGCGGCTAAAGTCGGACACTTGAGAAAGAGCCTCTCTCTTGGATAGAGAGGAAACTGGCTTCCTGGATGGAATGCCCTAAGCTGGAGGGAATGTTAATCAGATTCTTAGTGGTATAGGCATAAGAGTAACATCCAAGCCAAACTTTAGACCTCGAGGTCTTATAATTTTGGTGTTAAAAATCCTGACCTACACATTAGGGACAGTATGGGCTTGTCGCGTCAGCAATTTCATTCTAAAAATGAATGGAAATGGCTGGCTGTAGGTTTATTTTAAACTATTTTAAACCTTATTAATTTTTTTCTTAACAAATTGTAATTTACATCAGTGTAAATCATCGATATGACACGTGCTATGCAATACTTGTATTGTCTTCCTGCAATAAGTTGGAAGATAAGACCTAGTTACTGACTGGCTCAAGGTTTTTTTTTAACATTATCGCCCTGTATATTTTACTACTCATGGGTGCGGGGTCATTCCAAGTCAAATCATCCAGAAAAAAAAGGATTTGTAACCCACCATCTCAGAATTTGATGAAACTTGGTGATTTTGATCTTTTCACATGCCTATGGAAGAATACCAAATTTTAGCTTCTTATCTCAAACGGTTTTTTTCTTACAGACATTTGAAATTTGTAAAAATATGTAATTTCTGTTGTTCCCGAGCTCCAAGATAAACTTGCATAGATTAAGAAAAAAATTTGTATCTTTGCCATTTTTAATCCAATTGTTATGAAAATTTGCAGTAATATTAAGTAAAGTATGCTAAATCCAGGAAAAAATAAATCATTAATATCTCTCTATATTTAGGTCATAGAAAAAACATTTTTTACAATTTTTTTGATATTTTTAGTCCGATGACAGTGTTTTACAAAAAAATTAATATCTCCTAAAGGCACAATGACAATCAAGTAAACTTTTTTTTAAAACTTATCTACATTAAATTTCCTAACAGATGAAGCAACAAAACACATGGCTTTTTGCATGCTTAGTAACTTAAAAAAATCATTTTTAAAATTTCCAAATAAAAACATGTTTTTTTAAATTTTTTTAATGGAAAAATTTTAAAAATCTAATTTTGGTTTGCACCATTAAATTCAGCTTGAAAAAACAAATATTTTAGTACTTTGAATCTTTGTTCTATGTCTATTGGTTGCTGAGATATTGGATGATGTTAATACGGTCCGTTGTCCAATGTTAACCTTATGGAAAATAAATAAAACTCAATATCTCCCTTATTTTTCAACTTATCATATTAAAATTTGGTGTGTGGGTTCTTCTGATTGATATTTTTTGAATAATCATTGAAAATAAACTATTTTTGCTTTCCCAAGGCAGCAAAATTGTTTACTTTTGGCTACGATAATTTAACACTCCGTTTCTATGAGTATCCAGGATTGCTGACAAAGGGATGGAAAATTGTTGTTTTTAGCCATCATCAAAGAAAAGTCAAATAGGAGATGCTATATACCAAATTTTATTAAGATAAGTTCAAAAATAGGCGAGATATTGAGTTTTCTTTATTTTCCATAAGGATAATATTGGACAACGTACCGTATTAACATCATTCAATATCTCAGCAACCTATAGACAGAACAAAGATTCAAAGTACTAAAATATTTGTTTTTTCAAGCTGAATTTAATGGTGCAAACCAAAATTAGATTTTTTAAATTTTTCCATTAAAAAATGCAAAAAACATGTTTTTATTTGCAAATTTTTAAAAAGATTTTTTAATTTACAAAGCATGCAAAAAGCCATGTGTTTTGTTGCTTCATCTGTTAGGAAATTTAATGTAGATAAGTTTAAAAAAAAGTTTACTTGATTGTCATTGTGCCTTTAGGAGATATTAATTTTTTTGTAAAACACTGTCATCGGACTAAAAATATAAAAAAAATTGTAAAAAATGTTTTTTTCTATGACCTAAATATAGAGAGATATTAATGATTTATTTTTTCCTGGATTTAGCATACTTTACTTAATATTACTGCAAATTTTCATAACAATTGGATTAAAAATGGCAAAGATATAAATTTTTTTCTTAAGCTATGCAAGTTTATATTGGAGTTCGGGAATAACAGAAACGACAGATTTTTACAAATTTCAAACGCCTGTAAGAAAAAAACCGTTTGAGATAAGAAGCTAAAATTTTGTATTCTTCCATAGGCATGTGAAAAGATCAAAATCACCAAGTTTCATCAAATTCTGAGATGGTGGGTTACATGGCCTGGATGACTTGATATGGACTGACCCTGCGTGGTGAATGTTTTTGATTTCAATATTGAACATTAATATTGTAACACCATTCCATTACACCATGTTCACCTTGCCTTCCATTTGTCATTGTTTATTTGTATGTTTTAAGGTTCCTAATAATTATTTACCTGTATCAAAGAACAACGATTTCCATGAAATTGTGTTACAACATCTATCCTATCTATAGTTTCCCAATCATGTGCTTCTTTTGCAGAAAGCTAATTCAATTGAGCTTGTAAAATGTCTATTCTTCACTAGACTTATTTGTTCCTGTCTTTTGAAGAATAGAGTTTTATTTTTTCTGAAAAATCTAATGAAGTTTAAGTTTAAAAACTGTATGGATAAAACAGTTTTGTATTCTGTTCTGTATTAGATAACTTTGTTCAATTCTGAAGCTCTATAATAGAAAGTATGACTCCATTAAACCTGTAACTCCAGTGAATTGAAAATGCATCAGCTTAGCCACATGAAGTACTGATTAACTTTTGAAAGTCTTACAATTAAATTTATAACCTTATACCTTTGACTTTGTATGCATTCGGTGTGCTGAGTTATTGGTTATACTTGAAAAACATTATTGCAATAATGGGTCAACATACTACAACATTTTATTACATTAGGTTTTGTCTTTTAATTTTTCTAGAAAATGTACGAGTTGAAGACTTCAATGTACGAGGTGGTAAACTGCCTGCAGAAGCTTTTTGGGCCGAAGTCGTTTCTGGTTCAGTCTGTTCTCAAACTGTTCACCGATGCTTTGGTATCCATCATTAGCACCGACATAAAACAGGTTTGTGATACAGACCAATTTAATGAAAATTGTTTTTTGCTGTATGTGCTGTTTTGTTAGATTAACTCTACATCCTTTTAATTACTCTCTCTGACTGTTTTTGATCAGACTTAAAGTTAGTCAACATACTTATTAGATATCACATTTTACTAATAATTAAGGTTTCTAATTAATGCAGTTTCAATATAAAAATAATTGTTTCATTAAGATGTTTTTTTCTGACATGTTAAAGACATTAATTAATGCACTCTAGAGGCATTCAACCATAAATTTCCTCAGTAGAGCAAGGATGTTTTCTCGCCCTGTTATCATAAGCTGTGTATGTCCTATTAGGGCATTAGTTACTCTTTAATTTATTATAATATGTAGTACATACCAATTTGCCGTCACAGTTCTTGTCTCGTCCTGATTAGGATGACCCGGGTTTCAGCTTTGACTAAAACCATAATCATATCCTTACAATAATTCAGGAACTGGTTGTTAATATAATCCATCTATCGATGTCGTCGAGGTATTAAACATAAAATCACAAAACACGTAGACAAAACACATACTTTGACACGAACACGAACACGACACAAACTAGGCCTAGTGAATCATAATCAGGACAAGACAAGAACTGTGACGGCAAATTGGTATGTACTACATATTATTTTAAATACAGTTCTGGTGGCTTTTACAATGAATTTAATTTATTACTTAATGTTTGTCAGGCTAACAACAGATCTTTTTTAATTAATAAATCGTATAAAAAAACAAATGAAACTTTTATTTATGGATCGTTGGACAACGATTTAAACTTAAACCGCATCAGTCAAGGCTGCTACTTAGATGTTATGTCTTAATCCATTTAAATTTTTAATTAGCTAGTTAATGTATTCTAAGCAAACAACATGTTTTTATACTTTCTCATGGTTTCCATTTCTAATTTCACCGCACGGTACAGTTGCACATACTGGACACGGCAGACAAGGTACAAGACCTGCCGTTTGTTTGCGGCGTCCTGTTGTCTGTCGTCACTCGAGCCAACATCGCG
Organism: Flexamia atlantica; assembly: GCA_035578135.1. Classification (NCBI taxonomy): domain Eukaryota; kingdom Metazoa; phylum Arthropoda; class Insecta; order Hemiptera; family Cicadellidae; genus Flexamia; species Flexamia atlantica. The sequence continues at coordinate 11,941,382 of JAQJVK010000003.1, read as the reverse complement.
CCGCTGTGGTTGGCTACCATACCTTCGTCCATCTCACAACTATACTCACAGGTAACACAATTGCCCTCTCGTTGTTTGTTTTATAAAATGTTAGTGTTAAAAGATCAAAGATAAAATGGAATTTGAATTTGTAGGTCTTGGTATTCTTGAAAATTACATTCAAGGGTTCTAACTAGGTAAAATTTTTAATTCAAAACAATATCCGAATTAACTTGTTTTCTTTTGTGAAAGTGTTGTTTGGACGTTTTGTGATTTTGAGTTATGTTACAAATATGTGTATCATACCTAAATGTTTCAGTACTGGCTGATATTTTGTGGCCATTACTTATATCTAGTTTGGACTATGTGGCGTTAGAAGAAAAATTCCAAGTTAGAGAAGCCATGATTCGTGTTATTAGAATCACACATTTCTTAACTTTCCTGTAAAATTTGATTTTTGTAAGTTACGAGGAGTTAGAGTTAGACCATCGAAATGGCAATCCCACAAATTCTGAACCACAGTTGTCTTACAGGACGCAGACTTGCTAGCAGCGGCGATCTCGCTGCTCCACACACTCGCACACGGCGACCTGCGGCTGCCCGGGCGGGAGCTGACACAGGCGGTTCGCGCGGCGCAGGCGGCCGTGACAGGCTACAGCCGGGACTCAGCCACGCGGCCCCGCGACTCCTCCGTCGCCACGGCCAAGGAGTTCACCGTCGTGGAGCCGCGAGAGAGCGAGGCGAGAGAGTCGCTGGTGGTCACTGACAGCAACAGGGATGCGGAGGGTGACGGGGCCACTGAGGCGAGAGAGTCTGATAAGGAGTCTGCGGCCGGTACGAGCGTCTTGAACGAGTCTTCGTTCGCCAGTAGTGAAATGTAAGTATCTCATATTTTTGTCTGTTAGGTCTTTTGATAAAAAAACCCTTACATCATACTACACAAAAACATCTGTGTTCTGTGCCTTACTCTTGCTCCAAAGTTACTCTTTGCCGATCACTGATAAATTTTCCGTGCAGTGTACAGTAAATTTACCATGCACTAGGGAACAGGGTTTAGTCAACAATCAAAACAATCAGCTGATTGCAAAAAATTTACATTTAATGCAAGTTAATGACATTTAATACACTTCTTCAGAGGAATGTAGGGGCAGCACTGGTGGCAGTAGTTAATGTTTGTTTGTTCATTATAGGCTAGGTTTGAAAAATCAGTATGCAAGGAATGCGCTGATAAAAAATATGGTTTTTTCTGAGTAGTATGATGTAAAGTATCATATGTCACTCGCCCAGTAAGAGTTACCGTACTTGTGTGAAAATCCCGCACTCGCCTAGCAGCCCATGCGGGAACTATCAAGCTTGCTCGGTAAAACGATACTTAACCTTAACGTAATATACTATTTCAGTAATTAATTTATGTTTCTTATTTTATGTCTTTTGTTGGTACATTGTTACATATAAATTTTTACACGTACGAATGAATGTGCTTGCCAGTGTTGAATCATAATTTTTACTCTTATCCTACACTTATTTCCGTCTTGGTTGTCAAGACCAATTTTGGATTTTGTTTTCATACTGCCATGAAAAATTCATGATTTCTGTTTTTAACTGCCATGGTAAAACTGCCAAGTCAGTCTGAGAACCGACAGGATAAATCAGCTGATTTTGCAGTAAAATCGTGTTAAAAAACCAATTAATTGAATATTGCAGCAATCGATACACTGATTCGAAAGATTAATTGATTATCTTTCAGGTATTATAATGGAAAAAACCGTAACAGTAGTTGTTCATAGAATCAACAGTTGCAAGCCAATCTGATTGGCCGCTGGCAGTTTTCGCAGCGAACCGCTATGCCAATCACATTAGCAGCTGGCAGTTCTTGCGATGTCATACAAAGCTGACCTCTTTTACTCAAGCATGACTTTGTCATGTTTTGGCACGTTACTGTTGCTGCTTAGAAAGGCATCTTATTTTTTCGGTGAACCTTTACTTTAAAAGTGTAATGTGCTTTAATTGAGGAAAGTGTAAGTGAAATCTAACTTTTCATAATCTAATTTTTGTTTTTTTGCAGAGACGTCAAAAAGGTTGCGCCGCCAATTCTGACAGAGTTGGCAGCTTTCCTAAACTGCACGCTGGGATGATGCTACCTACCTTATTTGATGACTACCAACTCTGTTTTCTGAATTTGAAATTTTGTATAGAACTTTTACTATTGTTATATACTTTTTAACTATAAGTTTTTTAATTGTTTTTATTACTGAATTTTATTTCAGTCCATTTCATGAATGTTGTCTCAGGTTCAAAAATAGATTTTTGTAAATACTGAAGTCTGAGTAATTATCACTTTATTTAGGTTTGCAACAGAGCTATTTATATATCATGAAAAAATTATACCTATGAATCTAAAGTTGTGGTCTAAAGTAGTGGTCTTTTATGTGATGAAATATCATTATAATATTTGTACCAACTGTTTGAAACTCGAGTCTGCGGCACTGTAAACTCTACAATAAAATGAAATGCATAAAATGTAACAATAACGTTGTAAATGGAACTAAGAAGAGGGAAATGAGCAAGGTTCATAGATTAGAAGAGATTTATAATATTACTATACTGTCAGATGGCCTAAATCCCACCAGGCCTGTAAAACCAAGAGGATATAGGTTTCCAGTCTACAAAATACGTAACGATCCCTTCTTTAGGTATAGGTTTCCTATCTAAAAAAGACATAATTTTTTTTACATTATTGACTGAAATATCCTGAGTACTATCAAGGTCTATAGTTAAGAAGAGAATAATAATACTATTATACTGTACGGTTGCCTAAATCCCAAAGGCCTGTGGGATCGAGCGGTTATAGGTTCCCGGACTATAAATGACATCACGATCCCAGCTGTAGCTTATAGGTTTCCGGTCTATGATTTTACATTTTTGACTTAGATAACCTGACATAATTACTGTTATTCTTCTCTTTTCTTCCTCTCTTCAGACCTTGGAGTACTGTTATTCTACTCTTCTTCTCTACGGAACTTGTTAGAAGACAAGGTCTGTAGATAAGAAGAGAATAATAATACTATTATACTGACTGGCTGCCTAAATCCTATAAGGCCTGTGGGACCAAGCGATTTTAAGTTTCCGGTCCAAAAGACGTCACGATCCTAGCTATAGGCTATAGGTTTCTGATCTATGAAAGACGTCATGATTTTTTCACTTTTTAGACAGTGCTTTAATTCTTCTCGTCACTTCTTCTCTACAGACCATAGAGTACTATTATTCTTCTTTTCTCTTCTCCTCTACAGACCTTGGGAGAGGAGGGGAAATTGATATGACTCACTGTTGCCATGGCAACCAGCAGTTCTACCACACTCTAAAATTCATCAGCTGTTTTAGTCATATGATGTGAACAAATAGCTGTTCTGGTAGGCGGTTGGCGACAGTGGAATCAGCCCATATTATGATGTTCTGTGCTACCCCTCTCATGCTTCATAGTATCATTAATTCTACTATAAGCTAAACCTTTATTCCGCAAAACCATTTCGCTGATGTACCATGATTGATTAACTAAACAAACCAATTTTAAAAGTATATTCGCCAGCAGTTTGCCTCATTCTGTGACCAGTACGATGAGAACTTAATGTTTTTTTTTACTGTGTTTATTAAAACTGTAAATGAATACCAAGTGGCTTAGTGCTTAACTTTTGTGTCTTTTGTCAAGTTAAGCAGAAAGTTATACCATATTTTTATTTGGTTCACAGTCAAGGAATCTAATGAACTGCAACAAATTGGAATTTATCTCCTTTTTCTTTATATTTTGCACTGATTTTTTTAATTGTTGTATTTAACTTATGCTCTACAGTATTAATTTAAAACTTGCCTTTTTAATATTGTTCTCCAAAAAGTTTTATTGCATGACCAACAATTAAAAACTGTACCTGTATTAATATTTACATAATAATTGTATATATAGGATTATTTACTTACGTAGTTATTTTTATATCAGTGTTTTGGTTTCACAAAACCTTTTTCATGTAATAAAATATTTTGAATTGAACTGTGTTTTTTTTTAATTGTTGTAAACCTATGGGTGTAAATGGTGAAAATACACTCTTGTCGGGACAAAGTGAGTGTGAGTCTCGGCTTCACCAGAGCGAGTTATAACGTGGAATGCTGATCACATGAGTCTGCTCTCGCAATCGCCTGGTCTCAACCTGTCTCGGTGTATATTGCGCCAACCACCATGTACTAGCACTGTTTGTGCCTGCTTTGTGTAGTTTGTAGATAAGACCATTGATTATAAAGAAAAAAAATAGATTGTCCAAGCAAATTTAAATTTTGAAGCCAAACATTTGATCATATGTATGTACATTCTGGTAGAGAATCTTAGTATTAAAGATATTATAAATACCTTTTTTATCCTCTCTTTTGCACTCCTAGTTTCGATGTTTTTAAAATAAAATCCCTTTTATAACCCTGTGCGATATTTTAACCCAGTGTAAGTAAAAATGTTACATTTCAGGAATAAAAATCTTTAGCATGAAATCACACTTCTGGCACATTCTCAAGTGGCAAGTGCCGAGCTAATTTTGTGAGTGATCAATTTTTGGCTTTAAAACTTTAATAAGCATGAGCAGTCTCCTTTTAGTTATAAGTCAATGATAAGACCGATGACGAAAACATGCTGTACTTAGTGTCTGTAACTGATCATATTTATTATACAAATGAATATTTCTGTAATAAACTATATATTATATTATTACAAGGATGAGAGTTGGTGATTTTGTTTGTTTGAGACTCCAATGCTCTCATCACACCCAAGGTAGGGAGATGGATCATAACATGGTGAAAGACACTGACAACTTTATTTTCTTAAACATTGGACTACATCTCACAGGCCTCAAATTTTTTTTATTTTTTATCTCTAGTCAGTTATCATCTGGAATTTGTGACCGATATTAAATAAAACTTCTTCTATTTCCAAAAATCTTCAATTACAGCAAAGGCCTTCTTTTCGACAGCTGAATGAGGGTCCTAGAGGGGGTCAATAGAGAAGAGGGCAAGAAGTCGCTTTTTCTGAATGAGAGTTGCATGACTGAATATTTCCATTTCCGAAATGAATAAATTACAGCATAGGCCTCCTTTTTGACCGCTGAATGGTTTTTTAGGGTGGCCTTGGCTGAATGGTGATATCACCTTTTTGGCAAGGTCCTGGAAAAGAGGGCAACTATCGAGTCGCTTGTTCTAGGTGAGGGTTACTGCTGACTGCTGTAGCAATCTGAAGCAGTGGTGTAGTGGTGCGGGAACGCGTGGGAACGACGTTCCCACACTGGTTTTCAGAAACCCGGGAAAATCCCATTGCCCCGTTCAGGGAAAATCCGGAAAAATAGCTAAAAATCCTATATTGATAAACATTAATTAAAGAGGATAAAAATTAAAAAAAATTATTATTATGTCAATAATGTAATTCATACTTTGTAAACACGATTTTGCTCTGTTTCGAAAGATAACCTCACTCTTGCTCGAACTTTGTATTGTGCACAAAGTACGGTAGGTAGACAGTAGGTTGCATCACTCTCCACTCTCCCGTCCCTCCCCAACCCTCCCCCAACTTGCAGGATGCATTTGCCGTCTACTTGTAAACCTGATTTGTCAATCTGTCAATGAACTTTCATTATAATTGATCACTCTGTTTTTTTATCTGTTTTATGTTTTATAGATTTAATTTATTTCAGTTCTCTGCTTTTACTTGGCTAGAACATGTTATTTAAAAACGAGGTTATGTATGGTGTTTTTTTGGAGATTAACGACCACGTACCAAAGCATTGAATATATGGATGTGTAAAATCAATGATAAAAGTCATTGTAATTAATTACTCTTTTTTTCTCTGTTTTATGGATTTGACTTTTTTTTAGTTCTCTGCTTTTTTACTTGTATAGAATATGTCATTTAAAAATTAGGTTATGTAGCTATTTTGGGGGCTAACGTACATAAAAGTAGTTATCTATATAATTAATACGCCAACACGAAATTTGTCTTATGAACTCCTCCGTCATTTCTTAACCGATTTTGATCATTGACGGCTCATTGGAAAGAGCGTGTCGCGTAGATTTGCAAACTGGCCTTACATTTTTGAAAAATTCCCTTGGGCTCTGCCCCATTGGCTTTTAAAGTTCCCATGTTATCCTTATGAAGAACATAATTTTTTACATTTTGATCAGCTGGATAATTTAATTGCTGTTATTTTTTTAATTTGTGTAAACATAACCCTCAAGACGGATCGTGTTAGCATGATTGTGTTTTAAATTTGTCGCCATTTGAATTATCGCTCTGCTAGAGTAGCGCACGATTCCGTGCGCTCGGATCCACTAGTTAACTTAATTAATAACCTTTTCTAAAATAACTTCTTTTGTGAAATAATAAAGTTAGTTAAATATAAAAAGATAGACTTCTGTTTTTATATTTTGCTTTTCCAAAAATCAACCAATGGTTTCTTGAAGCCTCAGTAAATTCAGTGAGCTTAAAATACATAGCCTAATTTGCATCGTATACACATACAGGGAAAAGGTATCTTAATTTGTATGGAATTTGACAAATATATTAAGCGTTCCCACACTGAAAAATTTGCCACTACACCACTGATCTGAAGCATCAGTTTCCACGAAGGGGAGGTGCTCCTCTTGGTTGAAAAGAAATCATTTGAGAATACATGATCCAATAATATTGAAGTCAGTCTGTTATAAAATAAAAACCAAATAAACCAAAAGTGTGGCTTTTATTCATTCAAAACACAAGTCATGTTTGTTTACAGAAAACAAAATATAAATAATACAAAACATATGACTAAATTAGCAGGTAATGATTTTAACATCACCACATTCTCCCCCACTACTTTTAAAATATGTATAGCACACATAGTCTCCGAGGTATGCTGGAGGTTTAACATTTCTCCTGGGTCGAGAATATAAGGGTTCACCTTCAGCAGGGGATTCCAATATCTGATTTTTGTTTTGTATGTCTTGTCTGTCTCCGACTTCTGAACTTAAAGCATCAGTCTGCTCGCCCTCAAATTCACCTTGTTCTTCAAAAGGCAGATCACTTGGGAGACCCGCAGGTGCAAGATGTCTCAATGATACTTGAGACTCTGATCCATCTCTTCTCCTGATCAGAGCATAGTGTGGATTTGACTCTAGGAGATCGACCTGCTCTACAAGATCATCGTACTTACTGGTCCGAACATTTTTCCTCAACAAAACTGGACCAGGGGTAGTCAGCCATGATGGTAATGACTCTCCATTCACACTTCTTCGGCTATGTTTGAAAAACCTCTCATGGGGCGTGCTATTCGTCGCAGTACATAATAGAGACCTGACAGAATGAAGGGCTTCTCGTAAAACCTTTTCCCAATCAGTGACTGGCAGGTTATGAGTTTTTAAAGCCAGCAAGATAGTTCGCCAAATTGTACCGTTAAAACGTTCAATCTGGGAGTTCCCCCGGGGATTGTAAGGCGTTGTATGACTTGTAGCTGTTCCATAATTATAAAGGAAGTCTGTCAATTCCTTGGACATAAAAGAAGACCCTCGATCTGAGTGTATGTAGGCGGGAGCTCCAAACATCGAAAACAAATCCGAAAAACAGTCGATAACAGTCTCAGAACTAACATCCTTACAAGGGTAAGCAAATACAAAGCGAGAATACTCATCAACCATTGTTAAAAGATAACGATTTCTAGTCTTAGTTGGAAGAGGTCCTTTGAAGTCAACATTTTTACGGTCAAAAGGAGCTGTAGCTTTTATCAATTTCCCCTGAACTTTATGGAATCTCGGCTTTATTTCAGCACAAGTTTGACAAGTCAAAGTCATTCTTTTCACATCGTCTAAAGTGTAGTTTAAGCTTTTGGTCCTGATCCAATGAAACATTCTGGTGATCCCTGGATGGCAGAGTGATTTGTGCAACTCAAAAAGTTTAGCGCTATCCCAGCGAATTGCACTAACTCGAGATAGTGTATCCGCCTTATCGTTTTCTTTCCCCGGTCGATATACAATTTCATATCGGTATGGTGCAAGCTCTAGTCGCCATCTCATAACTTTGTCGTTTTTTATTTTACTTTTGTGTTTCCTGTCAAAGACAAATGAAAGAGCTTGTTGATCAGTGTACACACAGTTTAAATACTCTCCCAATAAGAAACGGTTTCCACTTTCTAAGGGCTTCAACAATTGCAGCAGCCTCTTTTTCAACAGCTGAATACAGTTTCTCACTTTTATTCAAAGTTCTGGAGAAAAAAGCAACGGGTCGGTTATTCTGGCTTAAAGTTGCTGCCAGGGCTATATCAGAAGCATCTGTCTCGACAACTAGTGGCTCTAAGCCATTCCTAGGAGTAATGAGAGAGTCTGCAATGTCAAGTTTCAAAGCTTCAAAATCCTTAACAGCTTCGGGTGACAAAGGGAAGGACTCTACCTGTGTCAGGTTACGGATTCTGTCTGAGAATCTATGAATCCATTTTGAATAGTGAGCGAAAAATCCAAGAACTCGTTTTAATGAAGGCTGGTCGTTGGGCACAGGAAGGGACAATAGTGATTTTAGTCGATCCGGATCAGGACGAATAGAATTGTGAGAAACCAAGTGTCCAAGCAAGTTAATTGAAGTCTGATTGAACTTGCTCTTTTCTTCATTTATTTTAAGATCATACTTGGTCAAAGCTTCTAGGAATTTCTTCAGGTTTTTGTCATGATCCGCCTGATCCTTACCACAGACAGTCAAATCATCTAAGTAAGCATACACTCCTTTAAGCTTTTCTTTTTCAATGATTTGGTCCATGGTCTTTTGGAAACATGCGACACCATTAGTCACACCAAATGGAATTCTTTTAAATTGAAAGAGGCGACCAGCGGCTTCAAAAGCAGTGTATTTCTTTTCGTCGTCACAAATCGGAATCTGGTAGTATGCTTGTTTCATATCAATGGCACTGAACACCTTGTTTGTAGCTACAGAGGATACGAGTTCGTCTATGTTTGGCAGTGGGTAGGCATCGAGAAGAGTAAACTTGTTAATAATTTGCGAATAGTCTACACACATGCGCTTCTTTCCTTCGTCATTTGTTACTACCAGAACCTGAGCTCTCCACGGTGATGAACTTGGTTCAATGATCTCCTCAGCCAGTAGTCTGTCGATTTCTTCTTTAATAAATTTCATGTCATCTTCCGAGTATCTTCGGGATTTTGTAGCAATTGGCTTACAATCCGGAGTTAAGTTACAGAATAGTTTAGGCGGGTCGACTTTGGCACAAGAGCACACTAATAAAGGAGGTTTCTCACCTCCAAAACAAACTTGTACATTCGAATGAAGTCTCATAACATCATGTCCAATAAGTACATCGGCACATAGTTCCTCAAGAACTGTCAGCTTTAAGTTTTTGTAGTTGTGTCCCAGAAGACTTAAATTCACCTTAACGTATCCATGAACAACGGATTTCAGATTAGAAGCAGCTAGTGAAACTTGCCCAGTTTCTCTGTACATCTTCATTTTGTTTTGTTGAACGAAGTTTAAATTTATAAAGCTTGAGGTACTTCCTGTGTCTATTAAGCATTTTATCGACAAACCATTCACACTGGCTACAACTAAAGAGTCATGTAACAACGATGTATTAGCAGCAATAGCTAACAGTGCTGCTGAAGTTCCAAAATGAATTTCATTTATTTTCAAGTTTTGTCTAATATTGCTTTTACACACTCTAGCATAATGTCCTATCTTATTACATTTTCCACATGTTGCTTTTCTAGCTGGACAACGGTCTCTTGAATGTCTGTCGTGCCCACAAAAATAACATTTCCCAGTTAACATTTTGATAGCAGAAACTGTTTCTTCTTCTTTTGATTGTAAGTGAATGCCTTGGCTATTTTGCTTTGTAGAGTTGGAGATTGCAAAGGTTTGCATTGTTCCTTCAGTTTGAGGATAACGTTCAACTTGAGCTTGAGCCATCTCAAGAGTCCTAGATTGCTTAACAGCTTCAGCTAAGTCTAGAGTTTTATTTTCAAATAATCTCTGTCTTATATAGGACGAAGTCAACCCATTTATGAAAGCGTCTCGTATATACTGATCCCTGTACTGTACGGCATTTACTGCATCAAACACACAATCTTGGCTTAAAAGTTTGAGTTCTGATACATACTGATCAATGCTTTCATGTTGTTGTTGTTTTCTTGACATTAACAAGAATCGTGAAAATACCTCATTTTTCTGTTTGATGTAAACTGAATTTAAAACTTCTAAGGCAGCTTCATAAGATTCTGAATCTTTTATAAATCTGAATACTTTGAAAGATAGTCGATTATTTAAAACCCTTAGTTTGTCTTTTGTGTCCACAAACTCTGTCATTGATAGAAAATCATTAAAGGTTTGCAACCAATGCGTCCATTCTTCTGTGGCAGTAGGAGATTCCGGGTCAGTTTCAAATTTATCTGGTTTAAGGAACTTCTCCATGCTGAATGTAGCACTGATTAGTAATGAATGAATAAAATTGTTATAAAATAAAAACCAAATAAACCAAAAGTGTGGCTTTTATTCATTCAAAACACAAGTCACGTTTGTTTACAGAAAACAAAATATAAATAATACAAAACATATGACTAAATTAGCAGGTAATGATTTTAACATCACCACACAGTCACAAGTTTTGGATCATGAGAACCTTTTTACAGTTTACCAACCCATGAACTTAGAGAATTAAGGTACTGTGTAGTACCCATTTGGAGAAGACTATTTTCTAAAGTACTGAATTAGGAACTTGGTACTAACTATTTTAAATGCAGGAACTTTTTACTTGCAATAGAACTAAGTTGGAAAATATTCCTAGAGATCGTTGTAAAGACACTTAGCCATTTGCGGTCATGCTCGTTTTGGTCTTTTCCATTGACAGAAATGTCATTTTGATAACTCCTTTCAGGTCTTTAGTTTTGATTTCATCTGTAATATTCCTTTGGATTGCTGTATTATAACTCTGTTTCTATGCCCCATTGGAATATTGGGATCCGTTGAATTGCCAGAGTTTTTCAGCAGCTTGAAAAGCATTATGCAGTCAAAATTCACAAATAAATGGCATTTGACATTTGATTTTTTAAATCGACGGTGCAAAGTTATTGCAGCTTGCTGATCTAGAATGAATGTCTTAAACTGGTTTCAAGACTTAAGCAATGTAGTATACAGAGCCCAGGCCCATGCCGTCTATAAGCCCGATGCTAAAATTAACAGTCTTACGGACGGGCCTTAAGTCTTGAAACCAGTTATAGGCTACTACGATTTGATGTGTTCTTGTTGCTGTAAACAAATTCTGTCATCAATAGTGAAATAAAAAATGATATCATTCGGAGTAGCTACCGAATCTTAAAGTAATGAGTGTCCAATAGAAATGAAGGTTGTCGGTATATGTAAAGAGATTCGTTAACCTCAGGTAGTAATTTGCTCAAAACCTCTTCCGTAACAATTTGTACAGTTTAGTTTTGAACGTCATGACTTGTTAAATTATGGTAACGTTCATACTTTTCTTTGAATTTACTGTCGTATTTAGAAAACAAGTCGCACAGCTAGGCCCGCCGAGAGGGGGGGGGGGCAGCGGGGGCATTGCCCAGGGGCCCAGGCCGGGCCTGTTCTAAAATGTAGTATGTAGTGTGTAGTTATAACTTTAGAATGTAATAGAGTATATTGCTGAACGTACTTTTTCAATAATTTCACAAACTATGTTGTATTTTAAATAAAATATTTTTAACGTCTTCTTAAGATTTATTGATAATAATTGTTAAAGTTTAAGCCGTGGCAACGATTGCCCAGGGGCCCGAGATTTCTCTCTGCGGGCCTGCGCACAGCTATAAATAATTTCCTTTGTTTCCAGAAGTTTCAGATCCATCGTGACCTCGTAAGAGCATTGCCTTGTCTAGTTAAATATAGCAACAGATCCAATTTTTTTTTAATATTCACGGTTTTCGGAAACTAGCTACTTGTGAGAGGATGGTAATTCTGACGCCACTGATTGAGTTTTTTTTTGTTTATCCATTTAGCCATTGAAAAAGAATGACACTCGCTCGCCCCATAGTTTACCAATCTGTCCCCAATTTTTTCCAAATTCGTAGGCCTTAGTCAGTTACCGCATGTTCTTTATTATTAGAGGGAAATAGTCTACATGGATAACAGAACGCAGCATCTTCCTTTAAACCAAGCCAGCCAAATTTTGTGTAGTAGTAAAGGCGCAAATGCACGTTTAGTTTTTAAAATCTGAAAATGGATATGACTTCAAAATAGGAGGAGACGGTCCTGTCACTTAAGCCTATCACCAAGGTCAATTTTTGGAGTGCCACACCACTCACTGCAGTAGGACGAGTAGTAACTGATTGATTTTGTGTACTCACGCCACTACAATATGGTTGTGGTTCGTCTTCTTTAGGGTTACTCAAACATTGCTTCGCCTTGCCACCCTAGCTCCCGCGCCCATGCTCCCGGCCGCGAAACAAGCAGGAACCAGGCGATTTTTTGGCCGCGAAACGGCGAGAGACTCATCAGCAACGAAACGGCTGGAAATATGCCTGGCAGCCAGCTGCCAGCATGTCGAGGCCCAAAAATCTGTCTTTTACACAGCTATTAAACACATATTTTTGGGCCTCATTAGGCCAAAAGTTAGTTGTGATGGCCACGAAAATAGCGAGAGAGTTTTCGGCCGCGATGCAATCAAGAAATCTTCCGGCCGCGAAACGAGCAAGTCATTTTCCGGCCCTGGGACGAGCGAGCGATTTTCCGGCCGCGAAGGAAGCGTGCGATGTTTTGGCCGACCGACCAACATGTGTGACGGCCCGGCCTCGAAAAGAGAGACAGGCTTGACGGCAGCGATGATACCGTCATCGAGAGATATTCCGGCCACAAATCAAATCAATCGTTCAGTTTAGTGAGTTGGTGGCGCATTTGGTAGCGCACTCGGCCCCGGTTCTGTGGCGGCAGCGTCGCAGGATCGAGTCCCGATGATGCCACATACTTTTAGCAGTACTGTTTATCCTTGTACTGTACCGGCTCACTCTTTGGGTTTGCTTGATAACTTTCCACGCACAGGCCTGAGGCCCATGTGGGGGAGCAAATGCAAGGTAAAAAGAGGCCACCACCCTCTTTTTAAAAAAATATTTAAAAAATAAATTAATAAATTATAATCCCAATTCATATATTACCTTGGATAACTAACCAAGCCTCCTAATTCTTTATACAGATTGATTCACGGTGCTGGGCGCCTCGTCTGCGCATGCGCAGTGATGACTTTCCCCCACCACGGGACCTAATACAGTCAGCTCAAGAAACTGTCATCTGTCTGTCATTTGTCAAAACATGATCTGCCAAAACATAACGTTTTTATTATTGTGACTATTTAGGTTATGTTATTTTGCTGATATGTAAATATAGAAACTGCGAGATGTTTTAACGAAAATGTTTCCAACAACGTAATAATTTATTTTAATACAAAATGCTTTTATTCCTTTTTAAATTTAATTACTTTACATCTTTCATTAGTTTATGTTCTTTATTTTGGTATATTTTGCTTACTTAAACGAAAAAGCTGTAAACTTTGGTTCTAAACAGATAATATATTTTACAAACAACTGTATCATGGCGAATAAAAAGAGTTGTTGAAAAAATTTCCAGTCTTTAAGCTATTTAATGTAGTCGCCTTTTCACTGGTTTTAACATCAGTCACGTTTTTTGGAAATGATACGGTCGGGTCGAGATCGGTTTCGGGCCCGGTTTAATGTCCCTCGTCTGAGGGTCTTTTTTGGACACCCTATCCTCGGGGCCCAGGGGCGGTGCCCCCGTTGCCCCGGTGGTCGTTACGGCCCTGATGAATCGAAATACCGTACTATAAATTGTTTGTTTTTTTTAGCTGAATTCAACGGTGCCAACAAAAATTAGATTATTTATATTTTCACATGTAAAAAACTCACAAATCCAAGGAGGAGTTTATCCCCCTTTACCCCCCCCCCCCCTTCCGATGGTCCGATCGGGCTGGTTTACGAACTCGTCCGATTGATTACATGTTTACATGTCTGTACCAAATTTCATTAAGATCAAACCATTTTTACGGCCGCTATCGTGCTCACAGACTCACACACACACACACACACACAAAGAGAGAGAGAGAGAGAGAGAGAGAGAGAGAGAGAGAGTTTTAAGGAATGCTGTTTTTTACTTCTCAAGCTTACGTCTTACCATGAGACCTACGGTAATAGCTTCTTCCCTATAAGGGAAATTCGCTAAAATTAAGAATGTATTGAGTTTGACTTGAGGGGGGGTTATTTGGCGGGTGGAGGGCCTCGCAAACGTTTTCTTGCCCCGGGCCTCGCACCCGCTGAGGCCGGCATTGACAAAAATAACAACGCGGTTGCCATGAAAACAAATTAAAAATTTGAAGTTTTTGTCTCGGAATCCAAAAATTAAAAGTCTACATTATTTAACCGGGATATATTTAGATTTAAAAAATTATCAGTCACAAATTTGCGGCCAGCGCGCGAGGCCGATCATCTTGTAAGTCCTGAGGAGGCCGTTTCCCGCCAGAAGCACAGCGTACTGGTAAGTAATATCACAGAGTGATTACTCTGTGGTAATATTAAGTACGCCACAAACAAAAGCTGTCAATTTTACCAATTATTTTTTCCCAGATAGGTGTTGAATTTGTGATATTCCGTATGTTATAGCTTATGAACTGGGCAGAACACTGGTGTCTTGTCCACTTTGGATAAGGAGTAACAAGTTAATTCTATTACACTATACACGTCTGAAAATTCGATGAGATAGTATAAATTATATATATATATATATATATATATACATACATAATTTTACTAGGAGGTTATTTTATTTATTTGAAACACCAGTTGGGAGTTTTCGGGATGGCTAGTATCTTTAACTAGGAAATTCATTCTCCATTTTATCTTAGCTACTTTCAGGATTTTTTTTGTTTAAGAGGAGGTTGGAGTTGGCCGCCATATTGGATTTATACGCCATAAGAACCAATGTTAATTGGTATGCAGCATTTCTCGTTTATTTTTGGTCGGAAAACTAAAGTTTATATGTCAAATTAAAGTTCTTTTTAAACTCTACCGGACCAGGAGCTACATTTTCACGTAAACTAGCCATTTTTTGTAAAATTGAAAAAATAACTTTTGATTGCGTTTTTTACGTCATTTATCAAACTTATCGAAAATCGGCTTCCTACGTCCGGTAGAAAAATTAATTAAGATTTATAATTTGACTTTTGAAATTATCTAATTAATAACAAAGACAAACCTTTGCATACCAAAAGGCATGTCAAGCGAAAATTTAAGGTAAATTTGAAGGAATTATTGGCGATCAGCTGACTTGTGATGAAAATTAGCCGGCGCGGAGGAATACATTCTGCTTGGTGGCTAGTGTCCGTTGCTTGCTGTTTCAGCATGATTGACTAAAGATATTAGTTTAAATAAGTGTGTTTACGAAATTGTCATTAATTAATATATGTGAAAAGTTTCAACAATATTATTGCGCACTATTTCGTGCACTGTCTTAGGCGGAGCAAAAGTTTCAAGCTTCGCCGCAGGATTCTATTAGCAGCACCTGCCTCTCCAACCTCCTTTTAGTGGGTTTTTTGTCACTAAAAAATCGTTTGCAACCGGTCGCAAGATTGAGAAAAATACGGGTTCCGTCCTGTAGCCCGTCAAAGTGCCCACGTTATCGTAACTGTAGGCCCTATCGACAATTCTAACCAACATAGGATTAAAATTCGGATAATTTTCCTAAAAAAATATTAGCAGATTTCAGTAGGATCCTCAAGTGAATTTTGTTTTGTACATTTATAAGTCAAGTATGAAATCGCCAGTCGCAACCACAGATTAAAATGATTGGATAGTTGCTGGGACAATGCCCACGTTAGGTATTGTATCCTATTTCCCTGTCGATAGTTTAAATCATATGGTATTATTCATTTACGTTATGTTATTTATAAAAGATCTGTGTTTACTTTTTTCATTAGAAAAAAACAGAATTAATTAAGACATGATCAAGTGGTGACTTGGTATGATATTGATTTTCATTTTCGTTTAGTGTGTGTCTTGGAATACCAGGTATTTATTTCAGTTTCAATTATTGTAGTTTATAATCGAACTTTACATTTGACCATGGACCCGACACAGTTTCAAGCGTCGGATGCTTTCAACACTCAGCAAAGGGCCTTGACGCACTTACTAGCCGGTCAGCCTCAAGTCAACATTTCAATTCAATCCCAAAGTAATTGTGCATTTATTCCACTTTTCGAAAGTTTTGACCCTTCAAAAGGTAATTTCACAACGTACAATTTCACTCTGTAATATTTGAGAATTATTTGACGTTAAAAGGTGTCTGGCATGACAAAACAGCATTTGCTCAAATGCTTCTAAATTCTATATGTTCTAATTATTACCAGCTAATACGTCTTCGGTTGCGCAAAGTTTGCCCAATGAGAGGTCATACGATGACCTGGTCACGATTTTAGAGAAACACCTGTGTCCCAAGCGGAATATTCTGGTTTCTCAGCATAGGTTTCTTTCATCGTACCAGAAAGAAAATCAATCGATTGCTGATTATGTTGCTGATTTGCGCCACAACTTAATCGAATGTGAGTGTTCGTGTGTCCGGCAGAAACATGCAAATCCGGTGTTTCTGATTTGTTTTTAAGGGCTCAGTTTATCCGTGGCATACGAGACAGTTCTATTCGAGAACAGCTTTTACAGTCAGAGAAGAAATCTTGTGAAGATATCTTTGACAAAGCTCTATACCTGGAAGCATGTAAAAATGACTGGAAGTTATGAACCCCACCCCATTTATTTTATATATTTAATTTATCAGACCTGGTAGAAGTGATATCTGCAAGTAGTGAGTTTGATAATATTTGATAATTTATGAAATCTGGTAGTTATGAAATATATGGAAGAAATAAACCGCTCCCATTGTAACAACGGTTGCCATGAAAACAAATTAAGAATGTAAAATCACAATCGGCCCTAAATTTATAATCAATAAATTCCAATAAATTCCAATTAATTACCATTTTATTTATTGGCCTCCTTCCCTCGTAAACGATAAGATGATACTTCTATCTATCTACATTTTATACAAGTAAGTATTCTCCACTTACACACATTCAGTCGATTTCCGTCAATTTGCTTAAGTTTTATACAGTATTTCTATCACTTAACATTTGTCATATTGTCAAAACTCAAATTTTCGGGATGAACATGAACAAACATGTTAATCAAACTCAATAATTTATCATTTACTCTACACTTTTCGAGTGGCCTTGCTGGACTGCACGGAAAAGATGTGTCGTGACACTTTCACATGCATACAATTTATAAAATAAAGTGAATAGAATTAATTTATTTTGCCTAAAGCCTATATTGAAATATTGTTATAGGCGTGATCTAAATGGTGATAGAAGACACTGCTGCACTTCCTCTCTGGTCACAGTGTCGGACTACGCGCCCACAACCCCGACCGGGACCTCACAGACAACTCTTCACTAAAGTGAGTACACTAAATAGATAATCCTGGGTCACTCGAAACCTGACACATTTTCTAATGCGATGGAAGGTCTGCTTCAGATTCAAAGTCAATGCCAGTACGTTTTTGTCGACTTGAAATTCCGCCAGTTTTTTCTATCTAGAATTTTAATATTAGAACACCCGTTGAAACTAAATATTTGTATCATTTAACCATTTTTAAAAAATCTTTAAATTTTGGTCATGCGACATACGACAAGAGCAAAGAGACATGCAAAAAGACATCCATGTTTTATTCAGTTTCATGAGACACGATGGCTGCGATCACAGTGTGTAACCCGACATTTTTTAGAGATGCTGCCACCACGGAATGCACCTGCAACGTCCTTAGATGTGTAAAATGTCTAAGCCATTTGTAATTGGTACCATAGTAATTGTGAGATTCAGACCTTTAATTTGATACCATATTTGTGATTTTTTAGTTTACCATATTTTTGTAAACAGCAGTTTAAATAGACTTTGTTTTTATGCAGGCGCCGCAGGGATAAAACTCTCTCACAAAATCTAACTAAGTTATCAACCATACTGCTGTAGCAAATTTTATCAAAAAATATTTTTAAAATTTATTTTATTGGCATCAATTTTCACAGTTTGATTTACCTGGTCATAAAATAAAAAAAATAGCCGCCGACTTCTTTTTTCATGTTCAGTTTTAAAATTAATTAAAACATTAATTTAATTTAATTTTAACATTTAATTTTTTTAAAAAAGAAACACATTTTTTAAATATAATTGGTACCATTACCGATTGCAAGAAATTGACATTTCACATGCACAATTTCAACCATTCGCCTCCATCCTAAGTGGTGTAATCCCTTACACCATGGTGTAAACCATGGTCTCTGTAAACTGAGAGTTACAGTTGGCGCACGGTCATCCCGACCAGCGCGAGAAGTTTTACGCATCGGGGTGCGGGGGAGGAGGGGAAGTCACTTCCCTACTCAAGCCCCGCCCCTTTACTACTGCTACGAGCTGTAAATAAGTGAACTAATATTAAAAACAAAAGTAAAATTCTTGGTTGTAAAATATATTTAAGGTTATGGTTTGAGGTTTTGTTTCATATTTCAGCTGTTGTTCTTTTAAAAACGTGGTGCAAACTATTTTTACTCCTATTTTTTCGCTTCTATCTTATTAATTTTATTCTCACTGACGTTCTAGTTTGTTCGAGTTTATTCTTTGGTGGTTTTGCTAAATAAATTTACACTGGTCAAAGTTCGGGACAAAAATTTTCCTCAATTCAAAAGGAAACTTCCTAGCAATGGGCTAACCTTAAAAATGGACAAGAAAAGTTAAACATTGTTTGTAAAAAATTCTGATTCTGCCAACAATGAATGCAAGGTAAGCGACGATGAATCTACGACTTCATCAAACCTAAGAAAGTTGCCAAAGTTTCAAACCAACAACCTAACAGTGACAAATATTCGTTGAATTTTTCTAACCGTTTTGATCCCTTGATTGATCACGCATACACCAATTCATCCAGTGTGGAGCTTCAGATTGACGCTCCAGGTCCCTCAAACAACACCCAAAATGCGCCAAAAAAAACCCAAAATCCCACCTATTTTTGTTTATCAGGCCCAAAACTTCCAAAAACTAGTTGAAGACATTAAATCTGTAGTCAAATTTAATTTTTTGACAAAGAACAAAGGCAATAAAATTAAAGTAATTCTAGACGATATTGATTTTTTAACACGCTAATTTTCAGCGTGTTAAATGGAAATTTTGGACCAACCAGGAAAATTTGTCCTGCACTATATATGAGGCAACCAAGACCAGTGTTACCTAAATTACCTAATAAATCTAAAATACCCCCGTTGCAGCAGACCTGCATACTCAGCGAATTTCAAATGCAAAACAACATATTTCAATCCAACATAGCGAGATTTGACATGTTTTGGTAAGCTCCATAAGAATAACATGGGGAATGAGTATGCAGGTTTGCTGCTACGGGTATATTAAAACTGGGTGGTTTTAATTCAATATTTAGTAGATATGAACTAGAAAAAGCCATTTACCAAGTTTTATCAAGATATGTTGAGAAATAACCGAGAGGTAGAATTTTACTTATTTCCCATAAGGTTAACATTGGGACAACGTACTGTGTTTACCACTTTCAATATCTCGGACATAGAGCAGTGATTCAAAATACTAAATCGTTTGGTTTTTTGAGCTGAATTCAATGGTGCCAACCAAAATTCGATAAATTTTATTTTCCTATGTAAAAAACCCAAAAAACCCATTTTGGGGGGTTTATCCCCCTTTACCCCCCCTTCCGGTGGTCTGATCGGGCTGGTTTACGAACTCGTCCGAGGGATTACCACTTTACATGTCTAATGAAGTCTCGCATCAAGTAAAATCAATATACATTCAAAAGAAAGCGTGCAAAAATACTCTCCTAGTGGCTTATAAGATCAACAGGCTATAAAAAATAATAGCCTATACTTGGCTGGAAATGACCAGCTGTTTAAGTTTGAGTAAAAAATTTCATAAACATCATCAGTAAAAATCTGTATTCGCTATAGTACATTTATTTGACATATTTAGTTATCTGGCCTTTAAGTAAGCCATATGTCTGCATCCACCATGTGGCTTTGAATCAAACATCAGCTCACATGTTTTAATGTAAACAAAGCAGACGTTTTAGATCCCAATGCTACTTCCCAATGCTACTTAAATGGCAGTCATTTTATGTTATTTTTTGTTATCTAGCAAACTTTAAGAAATTGCAGTACTTTTCCTGAGTCCCTGACATTAAAACATTTAATTTGAGCCCTGTTCCCTCATCCTGTGATTTGCCAAATGCCCACAATTGGTATTCAAAAATAAATTATTCTTCATAAGATTAGTATGGAAAAATGCAGGTTTGCTGCCACAGAAATTTGAAAATGAGGTATTATAGGCTACAATCCAATATATCTAAACTATATAAAGCCACATAACATGTTTTATCAAGATATGCTGAGGAATAAGAAAGCTATCCAATTGCATTTACCTCTCATAAGGTTAACATTGGGAAAGAGAGTACACAGGTTTGCTGCCTCAGGAATTTGATGATTTGGATATTTTAAGCCATAATCAAGTAGATATTAACTGTATGAAGCCTCATGCCATTTCTTATCAGTATATTTTGAGAAATGAGCGAACTACACAACTTATTTTATTACCCATAAGGTTAGCATGTAGAATGAGTATGCAGGTTTGCTGCAACAGGTATGTCAAAACTGGTTAGTTTTAATTCATTATTTAGTATATCTTAACTAGAAGAAGCCATATACCAAGTTTTGTCAAGAAATGTTAAAAAATAAGTAAGATAAAGAATTTTTTTTATTTCCCATAAGGATAACATGGGGAATGATTATGCAGGTTTGCTGCCACAAAAATTGAAATTTCGGGGATTTTTGACTAAAATACATTATATCTCATCTAGATGAAGCCACAAACTAAGTTTAATTAAGATATGTTGAGAAATGAGCGAGATATAGACTTTTACTTATTCCCCGTAAGTACATTGGGACAACGTACTGTGTTTACCACTTTCAATATCTCGGTAACCAATGGACATAGAGCAATGATTCAAAATACTATATTGTTTGTTTTTTTGAGGCGAATCCAATGTTACCAACAAAAATTTGATTAATTTCATTTTTTTATGTAAAAACCCCAAAAAAACCAATTTTTGGGGGGGTTATTCCCCCTTTACCCCCCTTCCGATGGTCCGATCGGGCTGGTTTACGAACTTGTCCAATCGATCACCACTTTACATATCTGTACCAAATTTCATTAAGATCGGACCATATTTACGGCCGCTATCGTGCTCACAGACACACATATATATAGATAGATAGATAGATATATATATATAAATTCGAACGAATGGTGTTTTTTGCTTCTGGTGGCCCCAAAACGAAAAGTTATCATGGTCTCGGGCTTAGGTCTTACCATGAGACCTATGGTAATAGCTTCTTCCCTATAGCGGAAATTCGCTAAAATTCGAACGAATAGTGTTTTCTGCTTCTGGTGGCCCCAAAACGAAAAGTTATCATGGTCCCGGGCTTAAGTCTTACCATGAGACCTACGGTAATAGCTTCTTCCCTATAGGGGAAATTCGCTAAAATACATAATATACAAAGTAGAACTAATGATGAACGACGATATTGGGCATAGGCCTAAGCCTTCCCAGAAAAATGGCAAGAGGGCTCTGCCGGCCTCGTCAGGGTGCTGGAATCTGCTCGCTTGTACAGTATAGGGAGGCCAAATACGAGTAAAAATATCTCCTGCGTGGGGCAGCAATAGAAATACTCCCGTCGCAGCAGACCTGCGGACTTTGAGGATTCCTAAAACATCTATCTAATTCATTAAAGTTTATCTACTTTATATTTGTCAAATAATATCACTGCCCTCTCCTCGCACAGCCTAATCTACTTGTCTTAGGTCCTTGAAACTTTGTATGGACGTTCCTTTTATGACGTAAGCAACCGCTATAAGAACGATTTTTTTCAAAATTTGAAATTTTAAGGGGTTTTGATGTGATCGCAGTTTTGAAATTTTCCTATATAAATGCAATGGATGATCTTTTGTCTTGTAATGGCCCTGCTTTGTGTTTACCACTGAACTGTTGACAACTTTTAACGACTGTCAACATAATTTGTGTTTGTTTTCAGATTCCACATTTTGCATCACTATCACGCCAGGACACCGCCACCCCCATCATCATCTACTGCTACACTCGGCTCACTGGGAGGCCCACTGCCCACTGGGAAGCCTCCCACGCCGGTCACCAACATCGGACGATCACCTACACCGACAGCCGGCTGCACCAGCACGCCGGCCACTACACCGACAGCCGGCTGCACCAGCACGCCGGCCACCACACCGACAGCCGGCTCACTGCGCCAGCACGCCGGCCACCACACCTACAGCCGGCTGCACCAGCACGCCGGCCACTACACCGACAGCCGGCTGCACCAGCACGCCGGCCACTACACCGACAGCCGGCTGCACCAGCACGCCGGCCACCACACCGACAGCCGGCTCACTGCGCCAGCACGCCGGCCACCACACCTACAGCCGGCTGCACCAGCACGCCGGCCACTACACCGACAGCCGGCTGCACCAGCACGCCGGCCACCACACCGACAGCCGGCTCACTGCGCCAGCACGCCGGCCACCACACCGACAGCCGGCTGCACCAGCACGCCGGCCACTACACCGACAGCCGGCTGCACCAGCACGCCGGCCACTACACCGACAGCCGGCTGCACCAGCACGCCGGCCACCACACCGACAGCCGGCTCACTGCGCCAGCACGCCGGCCACCACACCTACAGCCGGCTCACTGCGCCAGCACGCCGGCCACTACACCGACAGCCGGCTCACTGCGCCAGCACGCCGGCCACTACACCGACAGCCGGCTCACTGCGCCAGCACGCCGGCCACCACACCTACAGCCGGCTCACTGCGCCAGCACGCCGGCCACCACACCGACAGCCGGCTCACTGCGCCAGCACGCCGGCCACTACACCGACAGCCGGCTCACTGCGCCAGCACGCCGGCCACCACACCTACAGCCGGCTCACTGCGCCAGCACGCCGGCCACTACACCGACAGCCGGCTGCACCAGCACGCCGGCCACTACACCGACAGCCGGCTCACTGCGCCAGCACGCCGGCCACTACACCGACAGCCGGCTCACTGCGCCAGCACGCCGGCCACCACACCTACAGCCGGCTCACTGCGCCAGCACGCCGGCCACCACACCGACAGCCGGCTCACTGCGCCAGCACGCCGGCCACTACACCGACAGCCGGCTCACTGCGCCAGCACGCCGGCCACCACACCTACAGCCGGCTCACTGCGCCAGCACGCCGGCCACCACACCTACAGCCGGCTCACTGCGCCAGCACGCCGGCCACCACACCTACAGCCGGCTCACTGCGCCAGCACGCCGGCCACCACACCTACAGCCGGCTCACTGCGCCAGCACGCCGGCCACTACACCTACAGCCGGCTCACTGCGCCAGCACTCCGGCCACTACACCGACAGCCGGCTCACTGCGCCAGCACGCCGGCCACCACACCTACAGCCGGCTCACTGCGCCAGCACGCCGGCCACTACACCGACAGCCGGCTCACTGCGCCAGCACGCCGGCCACCACACCGACAGCCGGCTCACTGCGCCAGCACGCCGGCCACCACACCTACAGCCGGCTCACTGCGCCAGCACGCCGGCCACTACACCTACAGCCGGCTCACTGCGCCAGCACGCCGGCCACCACACCTACAGCCGGCTCACTGCGCCAGCACGCCGGCCACTACACCTACAGCCGGCTCACTGCGCCAGCACGCCGGCCACTACACCTACAGCCGGCTGCTCCAGCACGCCGGCCACCACACCTTCAGCCGGCTCACTGCGCCAGCACGCCGGCCACCTACAGCAAACACGTCTCAATGCGAGAGCAAGACGGGGACACCAACACTGGCTAGAACATCTACAGCCTACAACGCCGGCCGGGGTTTCAACGTGACAAATAAATTTGTTGAACCTATTCATTGAAAAAAATTTGTTCTTAATTAAAACTGAATATATCTTAATTTGTTCAAACTAAGCAACTACATCACAGGCCTGTTGTAGAAAGCAGCCGTGTTGTTAACAACAGGCCGGAATACTCAAATTTACAAATGATCGTAAGCGATGGCTATAACGTAATTGCTTATGTTAATATTTTTTATATTGCTTGTTAGTTAACATTAGGCCCTATTTAGAACGTTTTTAAATTCATTCTTTTTGAAACAGGTACCTCATGGAGGACGTTACCCTGAATATGAGTGAAGGATAACTAATGTTAGATATTCTTTAAATCATCAAATTCCAGTTTTTAGAATTTCTGCAAGTTTCGAGAATTTTGATAGACAACATGTGTAGATCGCTGAATGTTTTTTTAGTGTGGTGTCTTGCCTGAATGGTAATGCCACCTTTGGCGTGGGTCCCAGGGCAACTATAGTTGCTTGTTCTAGGCGAGATGAGTTGCTGCTGCAGCAGTCTGAAGGATCGGTTTCCACAAAGGGGTTTTGGTGCTCCTCTTTGTTTTGAAGAAACGACTTGAGAACTCATGATCGAATATCATTGAAATCAGTCGCAAGTAGTAGATGATCATGAGGAAACCTTTTACAGTTTACCAATCCATGAACTTTGAGAACTAAGGCACGGTCTTAGCCATTTTGAGAAGAGTATTTTCCAAAGTACCGAATTAGTAAATGACGACTGGCTTGTGATCATGGGGGGAACAAATGACATTGGTATGGGGGAGGAAAACATCAACTCGCTCTCTAATAGATTGCTCACAATGGGAAAATTGCACAAAAATAAAAACATCATTTTTGTTGAAATCCCATATAGGTATGATGACACTAGGCTAAACAAGAAGGTGGGTAAGATCAACAAACTGGTAAAGGACTGCTGTGAAAAGAATAAATGGGGATTCTTAGCGATAAACTCAATCATTGATAGGAACATGTTCACTGGGCATGGTTTGCATCTCACTGAGCGTGGAAAGGAGACTCTTTGTGCGTTGATTGGGACGTACATCAGGTTTAGTGCCGGCTCACAACACCTTTTTTTGGACGTAGGCCTAGGCCCCGGCCCAGGGGAAGGTACAATAGACAAAGATCGAGGGAGGGGAGGAATGGTAGGTTCCTAAAAGTCACCCATCTGAACGTAGGCTGCATAGGTAGGAAGAGGGAGGAGGTGGAATGCTCTCTCCGATGAAAAACCAGATTTGTTTTTAGTATCTGAATTAGGTTTAAAGAAAAATCAGGTTGATCATTTTGCTCTGGAAGGGTATGATTTGATTAATTCTTTTTCAAGGACAAAGGTCAGAAAGGGAGGGGTGGGAATTTTTGCTAACAAAAATGGGAAGGTTGATTTTGATAGTGTTAGGAAATTAGATTTTGGTGAAACTCTTTCTGATGAATTAAATTTTGAAGCTGCGGAATTATCACTTCAAATTGGAGGCAAGAAATCTATTGTCTCTGTGATCTATCGCAGTCCTGATGGAAATGAGGACCTTTTCTTCGAACTTTTTACAGAATACCTTGAAAACTTGTTGCGAATTTCTGATAGATTAGTTATAGCTGGGGACTTCAACATCCCCTTCCATCTTAATGTACCAAGCACAAAAAAATTCCATGACTTAATATCAAGTTTTGGTTTGCTTTTAACAATTAAACAATCTACAAGAATTTCTGAAAATACAGAAAGCTGTATTGATAATATTTTAACTTCAATAGATTTCTCAAATGCTGTTGTTATTGAACCCTTCATCTCAGATCATACTGCTCAGTGTATTCTTATTGACAATCTTAACAAATCTGAAAAATATATTAATTCTAGCTCCTCAGTAAATATAAAGAGGACTGTAAATCAGCAAAGTCTGCGGGAGTTTAAAAGTAGACTACGTATTGAGAAATGGGAGGAGATGTTTGGAGCCCCTGATGTAGACACTCAATGCAAACTTTTTATGGAAACTTTGCTTTTTCATTTTAATTCCTCTTGTCCGATCAGGACTGCGGGAAAAAAGAAAAAAATACCTTCAAATAACTGGGTTACTGGGGAAATTTTGGAACATAAGTGTAGGTTGAGAGAACTGTACAGGGAATGGAGAGAAAGCAAAACAGAAAATAGCAGGATTACCTATAACAGATGCAAAAAGGAATATAGGGAAAAGATTAAGAGAGCAAAAACAGAAGGCATTTTAGGCAGGATAGTGCAGGCTGACAACAGGTCGGCGGAGTCGTGGAAGGTAATAAATGAATCTAGAGGTAAAGGAAAAAAGGAGTTCAGAAATATTTCTTTGAATGTAAATAATCAATTTGTAACTGATCCAAAGCAAGTTAGCAATGAAATGAATAATTTTTTTGTTAAAGTTGGCTCTCACACTCAATCAGAGTTAGGCTCGAAACAATTTTCGGGTTTTCAATTGAAAACTGAAAATTCTCTCTCTGTTTTTCAATATTGTAATCCTTCCGATGTTCTAAAAATAATAACAGAATTCAAACCAAAAACTTCTTATGGTGTAGACGGTCTGTCAATGAAAACTATAAAATTTTGTAAAGAAGAACTAGTTTATCCTTTGACATTTTTGATTAATAATTCTCTTTCACAATCGACTTTTCCAAACTGCTTTAAAATCTCTAAAGTAAAGCCTGTTCACAAAAAAGACAGTGTGGAGGACATCTCGAACTATCGTCCAGTCTCACTCCTACCAACTCTTTCCAAGATTTTTGAGAAAATAGTTTTTAATCAGGTTATTGACTTCTTAGAGAGTAACTCCCTTTTTCTTACAAAACAGTTTGGTTTTCGAAAAAATAAATCTACTAAGTCAGCTCTGATAGAATTTGTTAACGACTCCATTGATGCTTTGGATGGAGGGGGCAGCGTAGTTGGATGCTTTGCCGATTTGTCCAAGGCGTTCGACTGCGTTGACCACTTCATCCTCATTGAAAAAATGGCGTCAATTGGAGTTCAAGATTATGCTCTGGATTGGTTTAGGTCTTACCTAGCAAACAGAGAACAAGTAACTGAAATAGATTATATCAATAAAAATGGAATTAAATCAACTTTCCTTTCAGATAGACAGTCGATTCAGTGTGGGGTACCTCAAGGTTCTATCTTGGGTCCCCTTCTTTTCCTTATCTTTATAAACGAAATTTCAGATTTCATTCCAGTAGAAAACTTAGTAATATATGCAGATGACACAACATTGATCACTACAGGAAGGGATGTTGCTTCTCTGGAAGTCGATACCTTCATCAAAGTAAATTGTTTAGCTCAGTTCTTTCAAGACAATAAACTTTCTTTTAATCCAAGTAAAACAAAGCTCATTCATATACAGACCACTCAAAGGCAAAACTTAAACTCTGTTTCTCCACATATTTTCATTGATGAGGTTCAGCTAGAAAGATCAAACGTAGTAAAGTTTTTGGGAGTGGGACTGGATGATGGTTTGAGCTGGAACTCCCACGTCGAAGCATTAGGGTCACGACTCTCGTCTGGCCTGTTTGTCCTTCGACATATTTCTCAAATGGGAAACACTGAACTTAGTAAGTTAGTCTACCATAGTCTTTTTGAATCCCACATTTCATATTCAATTATTCTGTGGGGAGCTTCCTCAAAGAAAAATTTGGATTATATTTTTAAACTTCAGAAAAGGGCCATTAGGTTAATGACAGGGTTGGGTTTTAGGGAAAGCTGTAGCGACGCCTTTAAACAGTTGAACATCTTGTCTGTTCCTTGTTTATTCATTTTTGAGATAATTAACTATACAAAGTCAAGAAACCATAAGTCATATCCAGTCCAACATGGATATAATACAAGAAATAGGCTAAACTGCACAGCTGTAACTCATAACCTGAAGCTGTTTGAGGAGAAACCTATGTTCCTAGGTCCAAAATTTTTCCAAAACTTGCCGGAAAGTATTAAAGCAATTGATAATCGTATATTAAATTTAAAAAAGTTCTAAAAAGTTTTCTCATTGAAACATGTTTTTACTCAGTGGAGGAGTTTCTCACTTCCCTGAGATAAGTATGGAATGATTATTAGGCTTATATTTTTTGTACCTCAAGAAAATATGAAAAAAGAAGATTCCATTCAGCCTTTCCTTCAACCTACCTATCCCTGGCAGCCTGGAAAGCACCGGGATGGGTGCTGACGATCCCATGCCCATTTGGGTCTACGGGGGAAAAGAAGACACGTAAGACACGTAAGACTTGGCAAGTATTTTAAAGGCAGGAACTTTTTACTTGTAATAGTACTAAGTAGGAAAATATTCCTAGAGATCGTTGTAAAGACACTTGGTCAATCCGCCACTGTTTTCTATTGACAGAAACGTCATACAGATAACTCCTTTCAGGTCTTCTTTAGTTTTGGTTACATCCGTAATATTCCTTTAGAATGTTATAAAACTGTGTTTTGTCCCCATTTGAATCCGTTGAATTGCTACAGTTGTTCAGCAGCTTCAAAAGCATTGTGCGGTCAAAATTCACAAATGGTATTTGTAGGATTCACGTAAGTTGGCCAAAACGAAAGTAAACAAACTATTATCTTCTTACAAACGTAAGCATAAAATCCAGCTGTGCTAAAAACATTGCTAACAAACATCTGTTTTAGCATAAAACTTGCAGTAGGCTAAAGCGAAAGTTCTGATGCAATATTGCACGTGGAAGTTCTCTTGCGCAACCTAAAATATTACTGATGGGCTTTTTAAAAATAAATATATATTAACACGGAAAGGTTCTGTTATGGATGCGGCATAATTAATAGTCTTAGGTTTTTTTATCAAATAATTTGTACAAAGAAAAATAGGTTTGTTTATGATTAGCCCTTACTACTTGCTGCAAGTCAGCATCTGACTTGTCTCATATTTTGTTCAAAACTTATCTAAATTGGTCCAGCAAAAAATAAACAAGCAGCTAAACAAACTAAAATAAATGTCAATCAAGAGCAGGGCCGGATTTAAGCATAGGCGCCATAGGCGCGCGCCTAGGCAAGGCCACACTACACTACAGGCCGGAGTCCTTTAGTGGTGACGTCACATTATCAGACGGAATCGCAGACGCTTTTATAATGTACTCTTATGGCGATTCGCTGTCGCACTCTTTAAACCATCGTGCCCTAAGTAATTCGTTTAAGTTTTCGTTTAGAAACCAATATTTTTTCGAATGTGCATTAATCAATGAATAACCAAATACGGTCGAAAATAATTTTAAAGAAAACAAGACTTTATTTCATAAACTTAAAAACCGGTAAACATTACAGGCAAGTAATTTGTTTACTTTCATCAGATGATTTATTGGATATTTGACAGTTTTGATTCTTATTGTTTTCATTTCGATGTTCTAATGTCATATTTTTTTTGTAAATGTTTACGATTTTCATACGATTTTAGTTGCTATTTCCAACACAGCGCTAGGGGTTCGGCCGGTGTTGTGACGTGGCATCAGGGAGGAGGGGGGGAGACTCCGGCCTGTAGTGTAGTGTGGCCTTGGCCTAGGGGCCCGCGCCACACAAAATTATAAAATTTTGTTTATCCATGAATTATTATCGTTTGGTAATCAATAAACCTCGACCAAGAATAAAAAGATAATTAATAATTGTTATCCTAATTAAACGTGAAACATAAACAACGTAATTTAAGTACTTAAATACGAGTAGCAGACAGCTCAAAAACTCCACTGTATGTTAGATGTTGCGGAAGGCGCCGCTTTGTAGGCCCCAAAATTCTCGAAGTGGGGGAATGGGAAGGGGTCTGTAGTGGTAAAGAGAAGAGAATAATATTAGTGTTCAGGTTATCTCAGTCGAAAATGTAAACAAATTGTGACGTCTTTTGAGGACCAGAAACATAACCTGCAGCTAGGACAAAATTAATGTTAGCCAATCAGAGGAAGAATTATATTCCTCACACCTCATTTAAGCTATATTTTACCCAATAGGTAGTAGAGATTGCAGAACCGGATATGAGTCTACGATTGAAGACACAAATTTTGGTTCCACCACAGGTCATACGGGAGTAAGACAACCCGACATGACAGGATAATAATATTCATGGGATTAAATCAGCAATTTTAATGGGGGGGGGCAAGATTTTCAGACCTCTGCTCAATTTTGACCCCCCTCCTCTTTAGAATGTGTTAGACGTTGTTTTGTTGAAAAATCTTTCCCAAATATATGAAGGCCGTGAAAGGTCTGAGAGATTTACCGACAGCAATACGACCGTTGTTCGCAAGCTACGATATAGCGTAGCCTAGCCAAGAGCTGTTTGTTATTGCCACAATGTGACCGAGAAATCTGCTAGCTGCTGTAAACTTAAAGCAAGGTGTCGACCAGATTTCACATATTCATTTCTAACTTTTTTCTTACTTTTCCAGACCATTAAAAAACCCCGACCAGTAAAATCAGTAATGTAGCTTTTAAATTGAACACTTGAGCACTATCTTTGATGTAAAATACAGACGGCCGCAACGCGACCGAAAGATCTACCGGCCGCGATGCGACCGAGAAAATTACTGGCCATGAAAAGACTCTGCACGATTTTCCGACCGCAATATGACCGAGAGATTTGCCAGCCGCGGTACTATGACCGAGGACCACGATTTGTCAGCCGCGATTCGACCGACAGATTTACCAGGTACGGTATAAACGACCAGGTATAGATTTCCCGGCCGCAGTTTGGTCAGTAGATTTGACAAAAGAACGAGAGACTTGTCGGTCGTGAAACGACCGAGAAATATACCCGTTAGCTGCTGTATGCCGCAATGCGAACGACAAGTCGGGAAGGACTGAGGACAATGGTTAAAAAGGAGGACATGTCCTCCTGAAAACGGACGGTTGGGGACTATGGCCCTGGGGGCCCGCACCACTGAGTGAGCATAGGGGCCCAAAAGTCCTAAATCCGGCCCTGTGTGGAACCAACAATGTTTTCAATGTGACTTGTATATAACTTTTTGATGAGATGATTAGTACATGCTTTGGCCAACTTAGGTGAATCCTACTCTACTTTTTCAAATCAACGGTGCGAATAAGTTGTTGCAGCGTGCTGTTCTAGAATGAATGTACTGTAATTTGCTGTGCTCTTGTTGCTGTAAACAATTCTGCCGTCAATAGTGAAATGAAAAATGATAGCTGCGGATCAGCTACCGGATCTAATAGTAGTGTGTGTGTGTGTGTGTGTGTGTGTGTGTGTGTAAAACGAGGTATAGTCATAGAGTAATAATGATTTTCGTATAGTGTAGTCCACAAAATGAATTGATATAGTGGGCTTGCAGTGGTGGCAACCTTGATTCTCTTGGTCCTGCTTGTAGCATAAGCTAATCTTTTTCGCTTTCGTTGCCCTTCTTGTCAAAAAACAAAACCAAAATGGTGGTCGATCTGAAGTGTCGATGTGCGTGAATCGTTCGTCTGAGTGTTTGTTCTCAATCTTTTAGTTTTTGTTTTTGTTCATTGAAAAGGAGACCGAAGGTCTCATTTGTTGTATGCCCTCTCCTTTTCTTTCATTATTTTACATTAGTAGTGCCAGCAACCGATTGCATACTTAGTGGAGCTGTTTCAATTATTTATATCACGAGCCTAGAGTTTGCTTCAAAGGCATTAGTTTGTAATATTAATTATTGCTTGCTCCGGTGGGCTAATTACATTTTTATAACATGGGATCACACAAAAAACATAAGAAAGAATCCAAAAAACGAAAACACCGCGAACGCGATCGTAGTAGGTCCGGTTCTGAGGAAGATATTGAAAAAGAAAAGAGGAAACACAAGAAGCACAAAGAAAAGAAGAGAGAAAAACGGCCAAGACCAAAAAGCGATGAATCATATGAAAGCGAAGGTAAGGCTTTATTTTTGTCCTTTCTTGTGTTTAGAAGCAAGGCTGAGCATGTGCAGTTAGCGCTAATTACGTCCTACCTAATGAACTGTTAGTCTATGAACATTTTAAGTTTCTGCCTATTTTTTCATATTAAGAGTGTTGCTATGAGGCCTACACCAAATGTTCTAATTTTATTTTATGGGTTTACCTGGAACTTTGCCCAAACTGCTTTAAACTAGGCCTAGGCCTAGGCTATATGTAGGCCTACGGGAATGTAAGCCAAGGCCTAATCGAATTGCAAGATAATTTCGCCCAAACCGCTTTACGCTGGAAAATCAGCCTAGGCCTAACTCAATCCAATTGCAAGATGACTTAAGTTACCATGTTTGCTCTTACAATTTGGAGCCTGCCATATCAATGATAAACGTAAATTATTGCTAACATTGTAGTAGGCCTTAGGCTATGTCTGTAGGCGATTGGGATACTTACAAGTTCTGTATCTGAACTTCTGTTTTCAGAAGGTTCAGCATAAACTTTCTGCCGAACTTTCAATCCAACTTACAATTCAATTGACTGAGGATTTATTGTCTAATCTCTAGAAAGCGAGGTACCTAACTTATTGTGTGGTTTACGGTACCATAGGCCTACTCCATCCGAAATTGAAATTGTTTTTTCAAAATGTAGGGACTGTTGCGCTGATTCAGGAAATTATAGTCGTTTTCCGCATTAATTGTTGGAAAATGCTGGAAAATTGAAAAAAAACCGGAAAATACTCTTTCATGGAAATTGGTCTTGTGGGTAGGCCTACTCATAATAATCTGGAAAATGAGCGGAACAAGAATATGCAAGAAATTTCAAAGATCCGATGGATTTTAACAGAGATACGGCCGGATAATCGTCGGAAAAGCCAAAAACAAACTTAGTCTAAAACATATCACGTGGGTACCCAAATTTAAGGAAATTGCACACAAACCAACATTAGTAGGCCTAATGGTAAATGTTCCGTATACGGTAACCTCATGGATTTTGATGAAAACTGTCTTAATTTGTTCCTTTCACTATTTTATTACAGAATCAACTCGAATTCTGCTGTGGAAAACCCTTTAACTACCTCAAATTGAGAAATTAAAAGTCTTAAAAAGCACTTCATAGGTGGGAAACTACTTACTGATGGATGACTGGATGGTTCCATTGTGTAACGGCGACTAAGGATTGCAGGGGAGTAACCTTAAACTCACCTTAACTAACCCATTTTGAAAAAATCTATGAATTTTCTGGCCATCTGATCTTGAACCCACATGACCTACTTCCGAGCCAAAAATTATTTTTCCGATTGTCTGGCATTTTTTACGTTTTTCACGGAAAAAACTATCTTTTCCGGAATCAGCACGTTATTTCCTACATTTAAAAAAAATAAATAATTTTTTCGGATGGAGTAGCTACTGTAAGGGTCATTCTCATATAAAGAGATAATTTAAGCAATAAAATCAAAAATAAATAAATGAAAAATATATAAAAGTACAGGCTGTAGTTTGTTTTCAAATACCTCTAAGAAACTATACTCAAAGCAGCAGAATTTTTTTATTTTCTATTTTTTTTCAATTTTTTAATGCATCAAGACTCATCATGATCAATGGTTAAAAAATGTAAAAAATAAAAATAAATACTTCAATGAACCATATAAACGTATTTAAAATGTAATGAGGGTCTTAACTATTATAATGGATACTTGATTTAAAATGGTAAAATGACTTTAATTTCATAAATTTGGCTCAAACGTTAAAAATAAAAGTCTTACAACTATCAAAAACTCAATTAGTCCGTGAAAAAATTACTTAAAGAGAACATTTTTCACGAAATTTTACAAGACGTCTTCAAGTGTTAAACTGGGTATTTTAATATTTTTTTATTTCATTATTAATTGGTATATTTTAACTAAATTCACGGCGACCGAAATGACGTAGCGGCGACCGAAATGACGCAGCCGCGATCAAAATGAACTTTAAAGGGTTTTATCGTTTAAGAAATATGTGGTCTCTATTAAAATTAAACAATTTGTGATTTGGCAGAACATTTATTTTCCAAACATTATAGGAATATGAAGTAATAACCTAAAAATAACAGATGGAAAGAACCAGTTTAAAAAAAGTGTGTTTTACAAAAATAAATTAAATATCTGCTTTAGTTTTATTATAATTTTGTTAGTTAGTAATAATATTCTGTTAGAAATATTAAGGTAAATGTGGTAAAGCAACGTTATGACTGTTTTTTAATGTAAATTCGTCAACTCGGTCGCCAAAATCATATTCGGTAGGCCTACCGAAATGACGACTTCCGAATTGACGATTTCACTTTCTTGGCTCTGTCGTTTTCAGAACAAGCTACCTAGATTGTTTTCATTGCTAGGTTATGTTACACCATTCAATAGCTTTTGATTGATATTGGTAGTGTAATTGTTTCTATGATTATATAAAAGTAATACTGGAGACCGAATTGATCTACAATTAAGGTACTGCAAGTTTCTTAACTTGTTTTGGTGATATATCTATTTTAAAACTGCTTTTTAGTTCAAGAAATGATAAGGGAACTCACGTTGCACCTTTTTCAACACTACCTCAGTCGTCTGGGATCATGGAAGACGGGAGCTGGTCTTTGTGTGGGAGTTTTAAAAACTCACGTTCGGACGCCGTGTATTTTTAGGACAGCTGATTCCATTCAATTATTAATATTGAAATGAAACTTTTTCTTTTGATACTGTTATTAATTATTAAATTTATGTTAAAACAGACATATTGACCTAGAATATAAAATATATCTAGTTATTTTATTCATTTTTACAGGCATGTAAGTTTGATTGATATAGGTTGGGACGGCGACCGAATTGATGAATGGGATTAGGGAAGGCATTTTTTTGGCAACAATTTGATATTCACAAACAAAGAATTATATGGGTTGAATAAATAAACATACACATATTTTGGGTAAATATTTTATTACAACAACATTATTTAAAAAATGCATTTTTTAACCTAAGGACTTAAATTATCTTTTTATGTGAGAATGACCCGTAAATTCCACAATCACCAAAAGCGATCCAATTATAGCGAGAAGGGTAGAAGGGGGAATTGGGTACCGGGGGTAAATGGGTACTACTTTTAAAAAATTTTTGATTTAATCAACCCTTTATGTTAGGAAGGATTTAAAAATATGTAGAGACAGCTAGTTATGTTTTTTACATCACCATTTATAAACAAGTTAAAAAATAATTTGTTCAATCCTTACGTTTTTCGATTTACAAAGTGCCTCTCGAACTTTGTCCGAGTAACCATAGAAACGTTATAAAATTTTGAATTTATGCAAAATATTTACACTCACCTCATAAAACCGAAGTATACATACTAATGGTAGTTTGCTTGAGTTTTGGAATTTTTAAATTATCTCTAAAGGGTAGCTTTTAGGGGTTGAGAATTTTAGTACCCAATTGCCACCCTACGGGAAAATGGGTACTATTATTTTTTTATGGTTATGACGAAGTACTAGTTTTAAAGTGAAACCCCTAGACCTAATTTGTTTTTAGAAATATAGGCTACTTTCCCAAGTGATAATTTAATTCAGCCATTTATGGATTGGCTAACCTGGAAAATAAGATAGCCCATGGAATAATTCCGGTTCTAGATGGTACGGACTACTGATTTTACTTTTATTTGTTAAGTTTGTATTTAGCCTATGAAAAAATAAGTTTTTATTTTATTGACTCAGTATTAAGTAGGCCTACCCTACAGTGAGCTAATTTATAAAAAGAATTGAAGTTTTTTTATTAATTTTTCAGTGTATGATTGTTCGAGGCAAACAGGTTTTCGCAAAATTTTTTCAAAGTTTTAACTTCTTGAAAATTTTTTTCTGTAAAAGTTGAAAAAAATCTAACTTGCATTATTTTAAAGTACCTCTTATAAACTTCCTAAAACACAATTTTTACTATCCTAGGTCATAAGGATTAATTATTATTAATTATCTAAAAAAAAACTGTAAAGTTTTCCGAAATTTAGTTTAACACTTTAAAAATTGTCAAAAAATATTTGTTCAACAAAACTTGTCTTAAAATGTTCCTTTATGTTTTCTTAATAACCCCCGTTTCTCCACTATTTTATATTTGGGCTTTCTTATGTCTTACAGGTGTAGTCCCCAATTTCCCCCTTAAAGGCAATTGGGTATGAAAAATATTTTTATTTTTATTAAATAGAACCAAAAAAGTTGCAGATAAAGTTGGTGAAAAGATGTCTATTAGAAGCTTTGATATGAAGGCATAAACTAGAAAGATATTCAATTTGGTTTAGCCTACAGAGTACGTTTTCCAAAACCTAGTACCCAATTCCCCCCTTCTACCCTATAGAACTTGGATGTAAGCCTAGGCCTAGGTTGTTGGACAGAACTTTTATATCCAACTATTTAGATTGTTTACTGTTTTAAGAGTTGTTATAAATTTAGGTAGGTCTAAGTATTAATGTATGTTCTTTGTTTTGATTCAATTTAGTTAGGCCTAACACATTTGAATGTGATTTTGCTAATGATAGGTAAATGCCTACTACCGATATTTATTGGACCTGATATTTACGTGGTCACACCTTATGCGGTCAGTTTTTCTGCCAGTATTTCTTGGCATTGTCAGTAAATACTGATGTCAGTAACTGTGGGAATTGAGGTAAGATACTTGTGGGAGTACTGATAAATGTCAACAAATGGGATTGATGAAAAGTCTGGACTACTAGATCCAGTATTGTCAAGAAGTACTGTCAGTAAATACTCACCGTATAAGCGTGCTTATGAGTCAACCAAATATGTTGGAAGTTTGATAGCTGATAATGGTGGATTAACTTTCCGAAAACCAGCTAGGGCCTATGTGAAGCACATAAACAAAAGTAAAAATTCATATTTCAGGATGAAAAGAAGGAAGTAAGATAGCATGATGATGGTAAGCCTAATTCTGGACATCTACAAAAAAAAACTGGTGTTTTACCAGGGATGGGCACGTAGTGGTCTTGTGTTTACATGATTCTTGATTTTGTAGGGATTTCCCAACAAAAACTATTCCATAGGGTCCATCTTGCTATAAAAGCATAATATAGGTTTATCTACAAACTTGATGCTTTGAAGATCTAGAGGTGAAAAGCCATTGAAACTAGCTTTTAATTTTGATATATCAAAGGTGAAAGTGGCATTGTAAGAAGAGTCAAGTTCAAGGGATACCTTTGGAAAAACTTCCGTGGGTGGCATTCAAGGTAGGCTAGTGACATGCCAGCCTGGACCCATGCTCATCTACTTACTTCCCTCTGAGAAGAACTTATGGGTTGAACCAAATAATAAAAATAATGTCTCTAAACTTTGTTTTAAACTCTAAAATCAGTCAAGGCTATACTTTTAGATGGAGTTGGCTTAGACTTCATAATTAATTACTTAATATGACTGAACAGTAAAAAGGTCTGATACGTACCCAAACTTCGTTGTACAAATCATCATTAAAACAATATCAAGCAAACATTATGTGATGACAAAAACTCGTAACTTGAAAATTTTTTAAGCTGTTCCTAGGGTTTCAGCTAAAATTTGTGGTCTCTTTACTTTGGTACAAAATTGATATGTTTTCTCGCTCTTAACTTCAAGATTACTTAATTTCAACATTTTAATACATTGTAACCAAACAAGCTGATCTACATATTGGTCTTTAATCCCAAGTATAATAGGCCTACATCAAGTGTGGTATTATGCCTAATAATCCTAACAATGGCCACCTTTAGTAATAAGGCTGCGGCTTTCGAACTGGCAACGCTGCTTGCAGGGGTTTTTTGCATGGTAAAAAGCCTTACAGAGCCAGCTGATTTCAAATAATCAAAAGATAATGCCATAAGATAGTATGGATTAACCATTCAGCTGAACCCTTAAACACGTTGCTGCCATTTATTAGCGCCACAGCCTTGTGATGGCTATGGTGATACATAATAATGAAACTTGAATGCGGGAATTAAATCTTTACAACGACTTTATAGGCCTACGTAGTTGAGACAGATGAAAAAAGATCAGCCAAAGCACAGCCATCTGTTATAGGAACTAGGCCATGGCTTTGGCTTTTGAGGGCAAGTCTCCTCTGGCAAAGTCGATTCTTCAGGGGCGCCCTTACAGAAAAAAAATTGTTTTCTGAGTCAGCTGATACGATGTAAAAAAACAGATGGTACCATAAGAGAGTTTGAATTCTATTCTAAACCCTATGAGTGATGTTGCTAAATGCAATTCGGTGTCGCCCTCGCGGGGGAGATATGTACTATTATAACTCCGCAATGATAATAGAAAAAGCAGTGTGACGTAGTAAACAACCAGTTTTTTTACAAACATGGTCTTAACTAGCATATGGATATAAAACTTGTATTTTATATGTCTGACATTATGTCGCTGCTCATATTATTTAGGTGTTCAAACAATGATAAAAGTAGTAAATATTCCTTGGCGGGTTCAGCAATCACCACATGTAAATGTTCACACGGGTTCAAATTTCTGCATTATACTATAATTTAGAGAAAATAATTTTATTGCACCTCGAAAAAAATCAAATTCAACACTAGGTTTACTGTGAGGAATACATTTTTCATTTTGTTTTTACATTTTGAGTTAGTTTAGCTCAAAATATCAACTAGCTAAAACCCACTTACTCTTTTATTTTGCATTTTATAATTCACACTCTGCCGGCATCTTTAATTTAAGTTTACAATCTTTTAGATCACAAATATTAAAGGAACTAAACAACTTGCAACAGTATATTGACCACTCCAATCATTAATTTGTTTTTTATTTATTTTTTTATAAATATAAAAAAGGTTTATTCTCTGCATGTCTCAGTAAAATGTTTAATATATCTTTGTCGTTATTATTATTGTTATTTATTATAACTTTTAGTTGTGCATCATGTGGACTGAACAAGAAATTTGTGAAGTGTTTGCTATCCATATGAACATTTATCTTAATGCTGAAATGTAATTGGCTTAAGCTGTTTTGTAGCATAAATGAAAAATAAATAAATAAATAAATAAATAAAAATAAAGTATGATATCGGAAAAAAAATTGGATGTTGTGAGGAATTCATTTCTCTTAATTTTGATTCTGGCTTATTGTTGTACGTTGAGAAATAACGTTAGGATATGTTTCCGCACAATTTTTGATTTGTAACCCGTGTTCATGACAACGCTCTTGTGTGCGGGAATGCATTCCGGTTATAATTTTCTATCAAAAATCAAAATGTTATCGCTTTATCGATGATTCAATTTTATTGATGAGGGATGATAATTTTAACCCGAATTTATACAATCATATAAAAAATATATAACAAGATGTCCAGAGATTTAACTACAAAATCTCAAATTGAATTTCCAAAGCTATCATCAAGAATTTTCCTCTTGTTTTGAGGATTTTAAAATGGTAACCACCCTCCAAATAAGATAAAAAGTTAAATACCCCCATTGCAACAGACCTGCGAACTCGGCAAATTCCAAACGCTTAAAAACGTGTTACTGTGAGTAAAGTGTCAGTTTACACGCAGAAAACTGAACATACTGTAATTGTAAAACAACTACTGACAGAGGAGTGAGCGATAAAGTAATTTACACCCACCAGATGATTACATTATTAATCCACACAATCCAGCTGAATACATCTGGTTTGTTTTGAATGAGCTGGAATTGTTTATCACCTCAAAGTCACAAACGGCGCTTATAACTACAATGAATTTGAGCAATTGCTGTATGTAAATTGGTGTTACCCCATAAGAGGAGTATTCACATACAATTTGGTACTTTTAAGTATTGGTTTGGCCTGGTTATTTATTGCAATTTTATTAATGTACAGAAGACTTTTAGGCCATCATAAATAATTTTACTTTTTAAAGTCTTTTATCAATCATCAAGTAGGCCTAGGTTGGGGGTTTGTTTACAATATTTCTTGTCTCTGAGTCTGGAAATCAGTAATACTGGCTGCGGTTTTGTCCGTTTTTCAGAGTGATTGTTTGGAGAGGCTGTTCCATTGTCCTCTTGACCCCGAACAGGTACAGTAGTCATTGATAAAGTGATATTTTAACTTTAGGCTATATAATTTAAGTGATTACGTCATGCTTTTGGTGTAATATACATTTGACTTATCTGTTGACCAGCTGGTGTGAATTTAATAATAGATGCTATATATAAATGCAGGAATATTTTTAATTTTTGTATCAGTAACCTTCTTACAAAAATGAAGATAACTATAATAAAAATAAATACGGCTGCTACAATAGTCATATCTACAAGTCGTATTTACAAGATTTAAATACCGTTACCCATGCAAAAAATTCTTTCAAAAATCAGTTGATGCTATTGATGGTAGTGAACAATTGGTATTTTAATAGGAACTTATGAAAGGATTAAAAAGTGTTAATAAGAAAGTTCGAAATTCTTTTCCACTTGGAATAGCACTGCCTTAAAAATTATAAGTCTTATTCGTAAAATCATTACCGATAAGTTGAAATAACACACATCTATGAATAGTCGTATAATCAATCAGTGCCAGTCAAGTTTAAAACCTGGAAGTTATAGGGTATAACAGGGTTCAATTGTTGGTCCTCCTTTTTTATTAGAGTATGTTTGGTCTATAAATCAATAAATCCTCCAAATCGTAAGTGCTGTTTAGTGCCAAAGTTTTAATTTTATTTAAATTGGGATAAATTTTGCCGTAAACTATGTGAACAGTTTTAATATATACCTAATAATCTTTTACTGTATTTGGGAAAACACAAGGGTCCTATGACTTTTCAGGTAAAACAAAGTAAGTTTAAAGCATAACTGTATGACGGTACGTCCTGAGTGCACGCCGGTTCCGATTCCGATTCAGATTCAGATTTCCGGCGACAGGAATGACACTAGTATTTTAAC
The DNA here is from genome assembly GCA_035578135.1 of Flexamia atlantica. NCBI lineage: Eukaryota > Metazoa > Arthropoda > Insecta > Hemiptera > Cicadellidae > Flexamia > Flexamia atlantica. The sequence continues at coordinate 11,900,522 of JAQJVK010000003.1, read as the reverse complement.
GGAAGTGGACGTAGTGGCCGCCGGAAGCCGAGCTTGCGCGCAGGCGCCTGCCGACCGGAATGTATGATTCATTCATAAAAGAAGTTTGTAGTTTCTTTTAACTTACAGAACACAATATTGTATTGACTGACACTATTGTATTTCTCCAAGAAATTTCAATAAAGAATATTGACTTTTGACTATTGACTATTGACATTCCAGTTGCAAATTCAGATTTCGTTAAAAATGCTTATTTATCTCCCTCATGACAAAGTGCATTTTTATAATCTCTCAATTTATAAATTAAATTGTGAGATGGATACTTCGTTGTTGTAGTAAACAGTGTTTATTTAGTCTAAAAGCTTATTCACACAGAGATATGGAGAGCTTTTGTTTTTCACGTACACTGTGTGCTTGTGGTTGGAAGTCGACAGTCGATCGTACCTCACGCGCCTCCAGTTTTATTTAAGTCCATTGTTGTTTCCTTATTTGCTTCTCGCACTATCTCAATATTTTTTTGTTGATTTCCACAAACTACTAGAAAAATTTGAGGTGAAATACACAAATTAAATCCTTGACTTTGTCAAATGCTAGCATAAATTATCTTTGTCGTTAAGCTTGCTTTGCTGCCATTTACCATTACAAAATAATTAATTGCTTTGTGGTTTTTTCACCACTCCCCAACATCTTACCCGCAGAGGCCTCCTAAATTACCAATATGCCGTGTAAAGTAATTAATTACATTTAATAAATTAGGTATTTATTACATTAGCTGTATAATCAGTGGTAAAATAATGTTGACATTGGCAACTCTATTGCCTGCACGCCGAGTCAGCGAAGCCTTTCATGCCTCCACTATGGCAACCTAAAAAAAATCTGATTCAGCCAAAACAGGCGCCGATAATCTGAAACTGAATCGGAATCGGAACTGGCGTGCACTCAGGACGTACCGTGACGTAGAAATGAGTATAATAAAACTAGGCCTAAGTGAAATCAAATTCACAAATTTCTTAGAGTTGTGTTTTGTTTAAAATGTTAAATGGACTAGCCTATATAGCCGATATATAATTTTCATGACTATATGGTCATATGAAAAATAAATGGGTTAGCCTAGATAAATGTCTTAGCAAATTGTATCTTTTGGATTGTCCAATTTGAAGTTATGTTGTCCTCCGCCATGATAAAGTTAAGATAACATCTTGCATATTGCCAATTGAAATAATTTAAATATTTTATTGCCTACATTCCTGTTTCTTTTAGTAGGCCACTTAGTCTATGGAGGGGTAAATCGTAAAAACTGTAATAACTTTTAATGAAAAAAGAATGAATAATACTGTAATCATTTTCAATTTCAATTGAGATGACTTTATAATAGTACCTAGGCTATATGTTTTAGAAAAAATTGTGATGGTAAACCTTTTTATAAAAATTTGGAGACTTACATAATCATTCAACAAGAAATAGATTGTTATTAAGGTTTAAATTCACGAAAGGGGGAGTGAAGGACTAGGGCTGGTAGCAAAATTCCAAATTTAATTTATACGTTAAAAGAATTTTGTTGGTTAAGAATTTATTGCCCATCATCCTTCATAAGAAATAAAATATTTTATTTAGGTGCACCTGTAGAAAAATTATAATCTCCAAAATTTATGTGTCTAGATCCGCTATTGGATGTTATAATTCTTTATATATGCAACTTTCTAAACTGTGTTTACAAACCAAATATGATAGGTTAAAGATATTTAGCACATAAGTTTGACAAAAAACAGTACTTTTTGCTATACAAAACATTTTGTATCCACCCCTGTCACCAAAATGTGATTTTGGGGCATATCCAAAATATTCAAATACAAACCCCTGTCGAATGACTCATTTAAAAGGGCTCAATGAGAGTGAAAAAATTGACAACATTGGTGGTTAATAGGGTGGTGCGAAAAAACAAAATTTTGGAATATTGAATCGCTATAGGTGTCAAAAGTAGCGAAATAGCATGTAGAATACTGAAATAATAACTTTAAAAAAATATAAGATCTTCCGATCTCCCAATGACCTTGAAGTTTAACATGTAAAACTCCATAAGAGAATTAGTAAATAATCGTAATTTGGTTTATGTTGGACATTGATAATCGTACAAAAGTTTTGACATGAAAAATGCAAAGAGCTCTTTAAAACTTTTTTAACAATGGTATAATTTATTCAAATACACCACAAAGTTATTGACTTAATAGAAGCCAAAAACTTGAAAAAAACCCTTAAATATGTGATTTTTAAAAGGCCATTGATCGATTAAACTGTTGCCTAATCGGACAAACTATAAATTTTTCAAAAATTTTTAAAGCACTCTTTCCATTTTTAATGGCAATACTTTTGTACGATTATCAATGTCCAACATAAACCAAATTACGAGTATTCACTAATTCTCTTATGGAGTTTTACATGTTACACTTCAAGGTCCTTGCGCAGTCGGAAGGTTTTGTTAAACCTCTGACATTTAAAATTAATGACTCAATTAAACATGGCATTTTTCCCGATCCTCTAAAATATTCCATAGTCAAAGCCATACAAAAAGGACAATGATTTTACATTAGACAACATGAGACCAATCTCTTTCCTGTCAGTCTTTTCTAAGGTATTTGAGAGGATTATATATTTAAGACTGTATGGCTACAACAGCATCATCCCTCGCCTCTTAAGAAATGGCAATACTGTATCACCACATATTGATTTCTTTTGTTCCACAATTGGTAGTCTTAAGAGTCGCTTAGCTAAACTGTCACTTGATTTTGAGTAGCATGCTATTTTGTAGTTTTTTTTTTTTTGTAATTTTGATTTGATTGGATAGTTTGACTTATGCACTTAGTTTTTAACTGTCCCTCAATTTTGAGTAGCATGTTGTATTGTTTTTTTTTTTTTTTTTCTTTGTAATTGCTTTGATTGGATGGTTTGTTTTATGTATTGTAGTTGTTTTATATGTAATATTTTGTCATTATTTTCTTAAAGTCTGGGGTTTGATTTAGATTGGAATTGAACTACTATTTAATGAAGTTGTTTGAACTCTGAACTTGCGTTTGTTTTGGAAAAATGGTAAATGGATTGTTCACAATTCGGTATTTGCTAAATTTTCTGATGATAACTTTTATTAATGTCTATTTAAATATCTTTTATTGTATAGTTTTATATTCATATCGCTTGCTTGAATTCATTATCATGTTCAATTGCATGTACTTATTTAGGAGTCAATTGCATGTATTTATCATACTATGTTAAGTTGCATGTATTATTTACTATGTTAAAATGCATGTACTCATTAATTATGTTCATCAAGCATCATCCGATTCTTGTGAAAATGTAATGTAAATGGCTTTGTCCGTAAATAAATAAATAAATAAATAAATAAATAAAGACTGTACTTATGAATATCTTGAAAACAATAATTTATCATCATTTTTTCAATTTGGCTTCCGAAAGGGTAAGAGCACAACACATGCTATTTTTGAGTTCATGGATAGGATTGCGAGTGCCGTGGATGTATCACAGTTTACTGTTGGAGCCCTCTGTGATCTATCCAAGGCATTCGATTCAGTCAACTTTGACATTCTCATTGAGAAACTGAGGTTCTATGGAGTCTCTGGCGCTGCACTTGGCTGGTTACAGTCATTCCTGACGGGCAGAGAACAGAAAGTGGTGGTGAACTCGGATGCACAGAGTGGCTATTGTAAGGTGGTTTCTGGAGTCCCTCAGGGCTCTATATTGGGACCTCTTCTCTTCCTGGTATATTGCAATGATTTTCCCAATCTAACTTCTAAAGCACAGGTTCTTATGTATGCCGATGATACATCCATTGTCTCCTCAAATTTGAGCAAATCTGAGCTGTCCCAAAACTTGCTTGAAACTGTAGATAAAATAGAATCATGGTGTGATGTAAGTGGCTTGAGATTGAATCCCTCAAAAACATAATTCATTAAATTCCATATAAATCATAGCAAAAACCCTCAATCAAACTCTTCTTATCTTCCTTCTCATTTCAACTCAGTAGTTTCAACAAAATTCTTAGGACTTGAAATAGATTTCACCCTCTCCTGGCATCAGCATGTCAACTCACTTCTTCCTAGGCTCAGTAAATCATATTTTGCTTTGCTTGCCATATCTCAATCTGTTGAATTCAATGTACTAAGACAGGTATATTTCCCATACTTCATACTTTCATTCACTCATCTCCTATGGTCTGCTGTTCTGGGGTAATTCAACAGAGGCACTTATCTTCTGTTACATCTTGGGGTTTTTAAGATGCAGAAAAGAGTAATCAGAATGCTCTCTGGCTCAGGTCCTAGAGATTCATGTAGACAATATTTCAAGGAGTTTCATATTCTTCCTCTTCAATCTTTGTTTATCCTCCAATGTCTCTTGTTTGTCAAATCCAACTTCCATAGATTTTTTGAAAATAACTTTCGTCACCAATACTCCACTAGGAATACGTCAGTTTTACAATACCCCATTCATAGAACAACATTTTTTGAGAATTCATCTTCATATTTCTGTTTAAAAATTTTCAAACATTGCCCCAATGAAGTTAAGAATGAGCCCTGTTTCAAAAAGTTTAAAAAGCTTGCATCTGTCTTCCTTCTTCAAAAATGTTTCTACAGTCTGTCAGAGTATCTCAATGATAATTGGAGTTTCTCATAACCTCTTCTATAGCCTCTATGTGTACCTGAGTATCAACAGTCGGGGCCGTTTATTTGGTTGTGGAATTTTTCCCAGATGGAAGCCTCATGATTTATTGTATGACTTGTATAGGCTAGTAGTTTTATGTTCAATTTGTGATGTATCGAAATGTTTTGACTAGTCTACTGCCCACACGGATTCTGCATGTAAGGGCGTTTTAGATGCTTTAAAATAAATAAATAAATAAATAAATATGATTTCTTAAAGTTTTTTTAGGCATTCTACATGCTATTTTGCAACTTTTGAGACCTATAGCGATAAAAAATTCCAAAATTTTGTTTTTTCACACCTCCCTAGTGGTCAATAGTGTGCCCCTAACTTGAATTACTGTAGTTTAAAATTTTTTAATTACAGTAGCGTTTATTGAAAATAACACATGTGATAGGAACCATGTAAATAGCTTCAAAACTCAATGGCAATTGGAATCAAATGTTAAGTGGCGGATTTACCACTAGGCCCACAATCCCGGAGCCTAGGGCCTATTATCCTTTAATGTTAATAAGTCCTTAAAACAGTTTTAATAGTTTACAGACTTTAAAACAGTTTTAAAAATTTAAACAACTGACCATAACTTTGATTTGGAGCATGATATTGGCCTTAAGGTTTGTGGCATTTCGTTTCTTCTATTAAGATCTACAAAATTAGCAGTTGATAGATGGGGGTAGTTTAATGATATTGAAAAACATGGGAGTCTTAGCAAAATTGCATTTTTGGGTCAGGGACAGTTGTGATATGTACTGTAAAAAGTAGTCTTTAGGTGGGAGCTTTAATACAAAACATTTGTATCCTGTCTTTAATATTATTAATGTGTTTGAAACTTATTAAAGCCAGTTTGGGACTTTTGGATCTCACCGACAGTATATTTTGTTTGCAACAAATTTCAAAGGCCCACTTTTATTTGTAAAATACAAACAAAATTCATTCAATTTATCTCTTTAGAATCGCTATGGTTTATCATTAATGATTGATAACATCAATGGTTTTACCACCCATGATTAATGGTGGTATGGTTTATTAGTTAGTTCATTAGGGAAATACATTTCTCATTACTTCGACTTGCTTGTAATAACTGACTGAATAACTTGGTGGATACAGTGCTCACCACACAAAATGAGGATTGCTGGTTCAAGTCTTGATTATGTTCAAAATTGGATCCAGTTGCTAATTGTTATTGGGTTATAAATTAGTGATGATTTCAGCGAAAGTCAGACAACTCGGGTTTGAATCAATCCTGATGAAACCATTTGTCATATATTTCATATGTACGCTGTGGCAATTTTTAGTTTTCATCAGGATTGGTTCAAACCCAAGTTTTGTTACTACCTCTCTGATAACTTTCGCTGAACTTTTAAGCTACAAAAAAATTATATATTTTAAATATAGTCATTGATAGCTGAATTCATAAAATTATCAGCTCAATTTCTTACTTGCCCCAGAGAAAGCTATTCATCATCGAGCTTCCCTGTCTAATGTCCAGACTTTTAGATAAATTAAATTGAATCTTTTGCCATATGCAGTGTGCCATATGCATTGATGTAGGATTGTTTAAAATGGTTTTTTTTTCAAATACATCCAGATCCTAACTAAGCAACAACACATTGACAACATGATCATTCAGATGCACAGATTTAATTCTGATTTTTGAAAGGAGGAACATGCAACTGAAAATGGACACAAGAGGCCTAAAACTATTGGTCGTTAAAAACCACTATAATATACAAGAATGATTTGGCAGTACTCTCGGTAATTTTTTTAAAGAAGGAAGTTAACAGTAAACTATTTTGTTTTCGTAAAAGACTTAAGTCACATTTGCGATAGATTTTTTTTAACGTAAAAATCAGATTTTTCATTGTTAAAAACGTTAATAAAGTACCACATGATTTGCTTTTTATGAAGTCCAAACGACTAAAATTTATCTCTTCCCTACAAAACTATTTGAACACACCAAGAGCGAGAAACCAAAATTTTTAATAAGCATCACTAATCTTGCCAATGAAAAACTAAAAATTTTGGAAATGATTTTTGCAAAGAAAACCAGCCATCTTAGTTGAAACAAGGGTGTCTTTGGAATTTGGACCCTTTATTTGTCATCCATATAAAGTGTTAAAAACATTGAAATGGACATACAATATAATTGTTGATCACTGGGATATACATCCAACATTCAACAAACCTGTTTATAGTGAGCTCCGGTTCAAGCTTTATTAAAATCAATAAAATAATTTTACTTGGTTTAGTACTGATAAAATTATAGGCTAAACTGAACAATAAATCATTACCTGAACAGTTTAATTTGGAAATGGAATATAGATGGTTAATACAGAAGGCACGAGGGTTTAGCATTAATAACTCCCCCCTTCCTCAGGAGCACGATGTAAAATAAATACCACCCTGATATCCCGTACGAGGTAGCCCCACAAAATTAATTCCTGGGTTCGCCCCTGATAAAGGCATAGCGGGTCAAGCCATTTGTAGTGGTCCAGAGGTGGTTGCTCGATAATTTTAGAAATTAATGATGATTTCCCTGTTGTTTTTACCATACTTCAGGAGTTATTAAAAAATCCTTGAAAAAAAATTATCCCTCACCATTTCAACGTGGTGGCCATTTTTGTTATCCTACTCGTGCTTATTTTAACGTTTGCAGCCTTTTACGTTTATTCAGTAATCTCCTTTAATACTTATCCTAGAAGGTTGAAACAAAAACATTTTGTGTAATTTTGTAGTTTAACTTTGGATGATATTTTCATGGAGAAGGAAGTAAAATATGAAAAATGTGATGATAACCTTTTAGAAAGAACAATTAATAAGCTTTAAAATGGTTTTCGTTTCAACCTTTTAGGATAAGTATCAAAGGAGATAACTGAATTAATGTAAAAGACTGCAAACGCTAAAATAACGGTTAACGGGATAACATTTTAAACGATAGTTCCTAACTTCTTAAGGGGAGGCGTACGGTCAAAATTTTTTTTTAATTTTTTTTATTTCATATTATGAATATATAAGTCTTTCTGAGTCCGTTGATATGCAATACATGCGGGTTTACAGTTATTTTCATTGAAAAATTAAATCATAAACTTTTTTTGCACCCCGCATTTTAAACTAGAGAAACGACAGTTTTGTCGTTTCATATATAACTAATCTCTATTACAAGAATGATTTGATTTTGCTGGGTGGCTATTCTGATTGCCTGCCGAATGTCTGCTTAATTCTGCTGCCTTAGCAGCTGTTTCTATAGCAATTACAATTTTATAAATATAAGTTAAATATAACCTCTGAGAGTCTGTGTTGAAAATATTGTTTGCTTAGCATTTGCTACAGTGAGGTTTTTATTCGTTTTCCGAAAATCCTAATTTTGGCCACAAAAGGAACATTTTCTCCAAAAGTATTTTAGATATCATCTTGAAATTTTTACACAGTGTGCAGGTCACATGTTCACAATAGCTGAGTTTTTTTTAAAGCCCTATGTGTTGTTTAAATAAGTATTCTAAAATTAAAACTTTTAAAAAGTTAAAAATTCGATATTGATTTGGAAAAAAGTTTTTTTCTCACTAAATGATTTTGTAAGACATTTATAAAAACTCAGCACATGTACTTAGGGGTGACTGACATTAGGTAAAAATTTCAGCTCTCTATGTTAAATAGTTTTTGAGAAAATGTACCTTACATTAACATGATGGAGATAGGGATTACGCCTCCCCTTAAGAATAGTAGAAACAACAGGGAAATTATCATTTTTTCCTAAACTATCGAGCAACCAAGTTTATTTTTTCTGGACCACTTCATATGGATTGACCCTAGCCCAAATGAAGTATGTGATTCAATTAAAGTATACATTAATTTTAAAGGTGCTAAAACTACCAAATTTAGACTTATGCCTTAATGTGTACAGGCCTCAAGATAATCTCTTACATACATGATTCACTTGCCAGCCCCATTAAAATCTATCATCCATATTTACCCGAGATACTTAGTTGTTTTAACTTTACATAATAAAATTTTATCCATGAAAAACTTATGTAAACTGTGTTTTGCCATAAAGATGATACATTTTTATAGTTCGTTTTATCTGGATTTGGTATGAGTTTGAATTCCCTGATATTTTAACTTCAGGTAAAGAAGCATGTCCCTTCTTTAATCGTCAGCAAAGAGACAAATACGATTGGGATTCTATTATTGAGGGAAAGCCAGTATACAATAAAGAATACAGTTTCCTATATAGATCCTTGAGGGACTCCACATTTCACTATATTTGTTGAAGATACATATGTAATTACAGTCAATTCTCGTTAACTTGAACCTCAATTACTCAGAATCTGTCCGAAGTTTGCTACCTGGAGTTATTTTTGATCCTTAAGAAGAATCCTGTTTTTAGGCGGAGCAACACAAAAATTACTTCTATTACTCCAAGTTTACCTATATATTTCGAAGTTTACTCAGTGGACCTCAGAAAGTCGAAACCCCAGTATACAGGTTGCAATGTGTCAATGAGTCATATCTAGTCCAGCATCACTATTCATTACCTCTGTAAATCAAAATATAATTGAATTTGCCTCTATAGGCTATCTCAAATTTAGCCCAAATGACCACTGTATGTCAAAATTAAGCAAGAACTACCCCTTTGTCTCAAACTGTGCCTAAGTCAAACTGTACGTAACTCAAAGAAAAATCGTAATCTTGTGGAATTACAAGTTAGCTAGAGTCGACTCTAGTTAGTTAAAACTATTTACATGATTGGTTGCAACATACTGTTGCCTGCCAATCAAAAAGATTTAAACCATCGCAAAACTTTCCCCTTAACACCCATATAAGAATCAATTTTTAAGTGATAAAAACATTCTGTTTTTAACATTTAAAGTATAAATATCTCATGCAGTTTGTTTTAAAAAGAGAGTTTTGAGTATCATATTCATTCAACAACCATCATTGAAGAAACCAATGTATTATCAACGGCTTGAATTCAGGCATAAAACAAGGTGGTTTCAGAGATAGAACCTTGACCCATCCCAAGCAATTAACAAATACTCTTGATAAAACTATACACAGATAAATGATACACCCAAGTTCAGTAGTTTGGAATAGTTTAGTTCATGACTGAAATAATAGTCATGTAGGCCTAAGTTTAAGAAATTGCAAGTAAAAGTGTAGAGTAGTGGAGTGTAGTGGACCATATGATTCAATGGAAATACTATGAAACGTTGTACTGCACTGCATTCAATTAATCTTATGAAAACCATTTTTGTACTGTAACAAAAATGCCACTGTTGGGCGAATGCAGTAAAGTTGGAGAAAAACCTAGACAATCTTCTAAAATTATGTCTGCACATTTTTTCCCATGGTCAACCTTGCAATGTATTAAATAAAGTAATAAAAATTTCCTATTCTTAATTTGTTTATTATCTGATTAAATGAAATGATACAATGTTACTAGATTACAATCACTGCTACTGGTTGATTCTGTTTAAAAACTAGAGCAAATCTAATTAAACTTCTGAGTAACTGTATTTATCCACTCATCATAGTCAGCTTTTAAATTAAACATAAAAAAATCAATCGTCTTATTTTTTTATTCATCCCTCCATTTACAATCCTTAGTTGTTGATTGATAGAACAGTAGTTATCGATTAAGAGCGTAAAGTGGGCCTTTTTCGCTTGAGCTAAACAGATACTGCGAAATGCCTAGCCGAGCGCGGCAATTTTAGCAAAAGCGAGATAGCCACTTTACACGCAAAATACAAATGACATTTTCCTTAAAACTGCAGTTTTGTGTTCCCTAAATAAAATCACATTTATGTCCATTTTGGCTTGAGTTTGTGGTTATAAAGAAGTCAAGCTCTGCCAAATCAAAACGGCAGAAGAAGCGCTAGAGTGCATAGAGTAAAAATGCAATATCAGCTGGTGAGCGTTAAAGACTTTTTTGCTCTCTCCTTAGTAAACAGCTGTTTTACAAGTAGTTTTCAGTCTGTGAACTGACACTTTACAAGCGGTTGTTGGAAAAATACATTGTTATTAATCTTTTATTGTTTTCTCTGGAATGGTTGAGTGATAGGAAACATTTTATAGTGTTATGGTTTACAACAGTTTTTTCTCACATGATGGAACATGAGGTAGTGCACCTGTAAAACAAATCTGCAATATATAATCTTTTTCAGAGCCCTGGGACCAGTTTCTGCTCTTGTTTTGCAAAGTACTTCTTATAAAACTGTTGATGGAATCTTATAAAGCTGTTGATGTAAAGCACATCTCTAACTCATCCTGTCGTTTGTTTCAGATGACGATGTCATTCTGGTGCCGCCCCCGCCCAAGATATCGCGGCCACTCACGCCGCCCCCGCCGCCGCTCATATCCGCCCCCCCTCCACCGGCGCCCCCGCGTGCCCCCTCCCCCCCGAGGATATCTTCGTCCGACCAGAGCCTGAGTATAGAGGAGACCAATAAGCTACGCGCCAAGCTCGGGCTGAAACCTTTGGAGGTAGGGGATGTTCTAATCAGAGGATCGGATTATGTTTATGATATAGAAGCCTGTTTTGTCTTACGTTCCTTGGTTGTTTTATGCTGGTGACACACTGGGCAGTTTTTGCCACAGTGCAGTCCCTTCAGAAAATCGGGGGCTTATACACAAGTAGCTGCAAAAGTATCGCCACTGTAAAATATCGCCAATTAGGGTGCTGTATTTTCCAGTATAGAGTTGTCTCAGAAAATGATTGTTATTATGATGTTTTTTAGAAATCTTGTTTTTATTTGTGATTCCAATTTATAGGGATGAAATTTAAAGAACGATAAAGCACATTAAACATTTTTTTAAAATAATAGAATAGGTTAAAAATTGACCAATCACAATATTTAATATGCCAATTGCAGAAGCCTTGATGTTATAGTCTGGGGACAGTGACTAGTCGTCTGAGAATGGCAGCGGTAGAAAATCCGTCAAGTGTGTATAGATTTTGATTGCGCCCATTTGATTGCGTATGCCGCTGTGATGACAAAAGTGGCAAAAAATTCCGCTTTCACAGTGGCTATGGGGGGCTGCATAATGTCTACCAGAGGCGATACGATATTGCTATCGCTCTGTAAGCATTCATTTAAATGTATATACTACTGCAAAAACGACGGCAACAGCAGTTCTGAAGCTGTGATGAAAATCGCCCAGTGTGATGAAAATCGCCAACGTAAATATTACTGGCTAGCACAAGTTCTTAATGTTCTATGTTAGTTATGACTGTTAAGTTTATTGTGTATTTTTTATCAAATTATTTGACATGCTTTAGTGGTTAAATGAAGACATTTTTTTTTATTGTTCCTCGATGATGGAACCATGTGTTCCAAAACATATGTAAGAGTATAAATTAACAAGGACTGTGGACTGGAGATATCTTAAGTTGTATTTTATTAGTCAAACCGAAGTTCTGGAGGCAAATAACGCTGTATAAATATACTTGAATTATTGGGTAAAGGATTCGACCATCCTGTCATTCGTTGGGTGAATGACAAAGGACACCATCTTTGAGTGTAAAAGTAAATTATGGAATTTAAAAGAAAAAATAGCAGGATTACAATTTTCAGTCATATTATTTATATTATTTTCAGTGAATCATATAACTTGTCCTCGGCTTAAATTGTAGCTGGTTAGTAGTTACTCAGCCTAAGCACTTAAATTACATATAAGTGCTTACCTTCTATTTTAAAGGGTCACCAAATCGATCCTCAAAATAGTGTAGACTTATGTGGAGTCAGCTGTCTACGATCATTGGGTTTACAACGAATAACTGTGGTAAATTTATCAGGAAGTATTTTGTCAGTAACAATGCTACAAATTCCATCCATTCTTATCTAATTCACACCTAAACTTCATACTTACGATGGGAAATTGTGCTACCACTGCTTACTGATGTGACTTGATTGGTAATGTAATGTTGTGAGTACAATTTTGTTCTCTTACAGGTAACTCCAACAGGGCCAGTCAAAGGGGAGGATGGCCAAGTGAAGAAAAAAGAAGGAGGCACCGACATGGGTGAATTCGTACACAAACCAGCAGGTGAGAGCAGATTGTTTCGTAATGTACAAGCATGGGTGGTTGAATTAAATAATATGTGATGCAGGAAGTGAAAAGGGACCTCAAGTCGAAATTTTCCGGTTTTCAGTTATTAACATTCGGAAATCCAACTCTAAATGGTGAATAATTTGACATAATTTATAGTGCTGTGATTTTCTTTATTTGAGTTGCCGGCATTTGAATTTTAACTGATCAAAATGGCTATTTTATAAAATCAAGGCCCAAAACTTCAAAGGTTAACATAATTTTTGTAATTAATATTTCAAAATTAGTTGGGTATCGAAATAAAGCTGAAATCTAGATTTTTAAACTAAAAAATACCTGTTAACCTTATATCTCCATTGTTAAAATAAACCATTTCTTATGAGAAATTGAGAAGTTAGAATAGGGACCTCAAGTCGGAAGGCAGAATACCGAGGAATAAAGAGAAACACACCGTCAAGACACTGATTTTTGAACTAAGACAATATTTGTTTACTAAGATTCTTTTAGTAGTTTACTCACCTGCCGATAGACAGGAGAGACTAGTTTTGTAATGCCCCTGACTACTTTGCCATCACGGGCTTGCTCATTTGGGAAATGTGAACATTTTGTTTTCCATTAAAGCGACTTAAGGTCCCTCTTCGTATGCATGACATAGACTGTTATTCATCCGATTTTATTAAAATGTCTGTACCGAAATATTCACTTCAGCGGCTTAAGCTCCTTTTTCACTTTCCACATCACATATTTTAAATTACTAGAATATAATTTTTTGCCCCAGCAGGTAAGAGCAGATAGTGTTGTATCATGTAGTCATGGTTGGACGATAACAATCGTCGGAGGCTGGTACTTTTCTGTTATATGGAGGCCACCCCAGTACAGCTTCATACATGCTTCAAATTTAATTTATTTGTCTTCACTATAAATGCCAATAGCATTATGAATAGTTTTACGCTTATAACAATCTCGGAAGTTCAGTGCGGCTCAGAAAGTACACATTTAACTAGATCAAGGTCAATGCACCGCAAGTCGAACGTATGTGGGGATCAGCAAAGTGGAGAAACAAAAAAATGAGGGGTACGAGCAGACACCACCTTGACTCGTACCTCGCCGAGTACATGTGGCGCACGAAGGCCGGCGACGACCTCTTTGATAAACTCATTGGTGATATTGCCAAGTTTTGGCAGTCCATTAAGGACGACAATTAAGTCATTACATTATATCTGGTCCATTTTGTGTGAAGAAATCGTTTTCGTTGTGTTCAATGAGTTGTTTTCCCTTAAATTTATTGAAACCTACTTTATAACGTTAATCAGTTTGATTTAACGAGCAGGTAAAGGGTAGTATAGGGGATTATATTTATATTATAGTATAAAATTGTGATCACAAAAGACTGATTTTTCAAAATATATTAAGCTAACCTAACCCAACCTAACCTTCCTTACCTACTATATTGGGGTGGCCTCCGTATAACGGAAAAGTACCATTTATATTTTCAGTTTTGTACTGTGGAATATTAAATTTTAATTAGCACTGGTCAAAATTTTGAACAATTAGGAGCATTTTTGTGGGTTTTTAGACTCTTTCAGATTGAAAATATGTGCTAGACACTGGATTATCTTTACCATTAATTTTATGTTCCTAGGAAACTACAAAAGAACCGGAAAAATTTAATTAAGAGTTTTTTACATTAAAACTTATTTTCATATCCCCCATAAAGAGAAGGGGTCCGGGGGCCCTCCCCCAGAAAATTTTGAAAAATTAGGAGCATTTTGGTGTGGTTTTAGACTCTTTCAGATTGATAACATGTGCTAGACTCTGGCTCATCTTTACCATTAATGTTAAGTTCCTCGGAAACTACAAAATAACCGGAAAAAATTATTTAAGAGTTTTTTACATTAAAACATATTTTTTAAAGTATTTTTCTTACCATTAACGCCAAAATGGGACAAATGGGCGTCCCGAGAGAGTTCGTCGGGACAACGGGACACATTGCTAAAAAACGGGACTGTCCTGTTCAAAATGAGACGTCTGGTCACCTTAGGTATAACCCACATGTAAACCGGTCCGGGTCAGTGTCATTAGTTTCACAAAAGTTTTTTAATATATAAAATTTGTAATATTAAATCAAAATATTTAAAATAAAAAAATAATAATGCAGTACACAAATTTGTCATTAAAATAAATTCCAATAAATATGTGTCCATAGGAAGAATTAAAAAAAATATTAACATCATTGGACGAATGGAAATTCGCTGAGTACGCAGGTCTGCTGCGACGGTTGTATTAATTTCTTCTTGCAGACAACATAACCGACAAACACAGAACTGAAAAAATAAAGGCAAAGTTGGCCGAACGCAAGGAGAAGCGAGCGTTGGAGGCGAAATTGGCGAAAGTGAAGCGGTTAGCGGACGAAAGTGATGATGAGAGTGCGGCCGCTTGGGTGGAGAAGAACCGGCGCATCACAGAGGAGAGGCTGAAAGCGGAGAAAAGGGTAAGCCCCCCCCCCCCCAATGTGGACCCTGAATAGTTGTGTACTTTACATAATCAGGGAAATTCCTTCTAAAAATTTAAATACCTTGAAAAGGACCAAAGACTATTGGAAACTTCATACTTTCATTCTGCTTTACAAGTTGAAATGTTTTAATTTGACCATAGACAAACTCTTTATTTGGAGAAAGAACATGTTCTACAATCCAAGAGCAATTCATATTTTGAAAACTTAAGGAGAATCTTCATAAGTCAAAAATTTGTCCATTCAATGTCCCCAATAATCTGTTAACTTCAAGTCAAGGCAGTAAGTATTATGTGTCACTACCAAAGTTTTCTGTAACTTTCCTCTTGCTTTAAGTGACTTCTACATTTACCTTTAGATAAAATTTTTCCATATTTTTGACTTAATATGTTTGTGGTGTTGTTTATACATATCCATTGCAGTGTACATATCATTGTTGTGATTGTAATTGAAGGCACAAATTTTATAATCTCATAACTACCTAGTTCTTAATGTGTCAAAGTAAAATTTAAAAAATCTTAATTCAAAAAAATTAAAATTGAAAAGCTTAATTCAGAAAAACATATTGTACATGCATGTTTATTCAATCCCAATGCTCTAAATTTGGTGCATGTAGGAAAACAGTTGTCTTTTAGTTTTACAACATTACAGTTTAATGTTTTTTTTGAATTTTTGCCATCTTGTAGTTTTTTTTAGTTAATTATGTCAGGTCAGTGAAAGTAAATAGATAATTAGTTCTTTATCATCACATAATGTTACAAATCATCATTATCAAAATTTTTACTAAGAGCTACACACCATATCTTTAAAAGTTAAAGCAGATTGTGGTTATGATGTTCAAGTTATATAATAAAAGCCCAGTTAATAAAAAAAAGAAACTGCCTGAACAAGTCTTACAGGCTTTTATATACAACAGTTGTTTAAAACGGCTTTATTAAATCACCACAGAGTTTTTTGAAGGTGTAATTTAGCTCTGTGTGATACATTGGTAAAAGGTATTTCATTACACTTTGCTTTGTGTGTCAGGCCAAGCAGCTGGACAACATGAACGTTTAATTTAATCTCTCTACTCTTTGTAATACTTTGGTAAATGGTTCATTACTCTATGTCATGTGGCAGGCCAAGGAGCTGAAAAACATCATGTTTAATTTAATCTTGCTACTCTGTATAATTCTTTGGTAAATAGTTGATTACTCCATGTTGTGTGTCAGGCCAAGGTGCTAAATGACATACTCTGTGTAATACTTTGGTAAATAGTTGATTACTCTATGATGTCGTGCGTCAGGACAGGGAGCTGAGGGACATACTCTGTGTAATACTTTGGTCAATGGTTCATTCCTCCATGTCGTGTGGCAGGCCAAGGAGCTGGACGACATGGACGCAGTGTTCGGGGTGGGGGAGCTGGTGGAGGAGGATATGAGATCGTCTCGGAAGGACGCCTACAGCGCCAGAGACCTGCGGGGCCTCCGGGTAGAACACGACGTGGTGAGTCGAGTGATTACAGTCAGCGTCAAATGACGTGACCCGGCCGGCCATTAGGCCATTGCTAAAATTAACTTTAGTCATATGGATGGACCAGGCCACGTTATTCAACATGGACTGGTCGTGATAGGATTTGTTACTTCACAAGACAGAAACATTTTGTTAAAATTTTTTCATTGTAATTGATTGATTAACTGTCAACACTCGCTTACTCAAAATTCTACGGAACTAAGATTTCTCTTCTCAAGTAATTGAAAGTTAAAATTATCAAGGTAATTCTGGTTTAAATTAGACTTACAGATGTAATTTGAGCTTAACTCAAGATATCGGGATATTGTAAATGAAAATCGAGTTATATAAATAAAAATTAGTGATGGACAAGATATTAGTCCTCGATCTTGTTGCCATCTGTTTCCCAGAGTTTTGACTGGGTCCATTATGAAAACTTTGGTATAGAGGTGAACTTTGACCTAAGGAGGTTTTTAATGCAAGTTAATTTGATCTTATTCACTAAACTTCAAGTTATTGAGGTCATTTTTGTGCCTCTTCGATCTGTCCATTATTTAGAGTTATAAATGACTATTTTTCAATTCAAACCGGTCTTTCTAAGGAGATAGAAAATTATTCGAGATTTAAGATTTTGAGTTATTGAGGTTCGAGTTAGCGAGAGTTGACCAATTCAAATTACTTATCTTAAATATCAGCTATTTCAAAGTTCATAAATTCCATGTACTCTCATGGCATTAGTGACAATTTTAGCCTCCCCAATTGCGATATTAGTGAATTTTTTATTATTCATTTAGGTGCAACGAGTCCCCAACCACCACAAAAATGCTCATATCACCTGATGTTCTTTCATTGTTTTGGTGTACCACCCCCAAAACACCAATCCGAATTCAGTGATGTTTCAGTCAGATGAGCGTTAGTAATATTTTCAGGATAAAAACATGTCCTTCATGAGGTGCTATTTTTTTCTTTTTTAACTTTAACAAAGTTTTTAAAGTTTAATATATTTTACACATTGAAACCTGCAGCTCATTGAGGTTTTTGCTTTGCTTGCAGGAAGGTTTCATGGAAGGGAAGGAAGTCATTCTCACCCTGAAAGACAAGGGAGTGTTGGATGAAGATGAGGATGCTTTAGTCAATGTTAACCTGCTTGATGAAGAACGTTACAAGAAGGTAATTATTCTTTTTGAATATTTTATAACAAAGACAAATCGTCATTGAATTTTCCTTTATAGTCAATGTAAACTGCTATCAGGAATAATATTTTGGGTAATGTTGTTTATGTTTATCAGATAAAAAAGCATTAAACCTTGATTTTCATAACTCTATTATTAAGTACTAATTCTATTGCACTCTGCTTACATACAAAGGCAAGGTCTCCAAATAAAATAAGCTGAAAATTTGGCACTGGATTCATTTAATCTTTTTTTCAAAATCTGTAAGCATAATTTTTAAATAATAGTATAAAGCTATGGCATAAAATGTTTGAGCTTTGATAATCAGCTAAAACACCTGTTCCTTGTCCCTTTTCATCGATGTACACGATCAGCAGTTTTATTTATTTCAAAACTCACACTTGTATATGGTGCGTTTTGTAGTAGAATCAGTAACTTAAAACTTAATGCTGTAAAAAAACCTTAATTAAACCAAATAGGCCTACTGAGGTACTTAAGACCTCAAAAAAAAGGTCAGCAAGAGTAAAATCAGAAGTCTTAAAGGTAATTAAGACTTTAAAAAAATTACTTTTAAATTAAATGAGATATTCAATTACAGTACACCTCGGATTATCGGGATTAATGTGGCGGAACACCGATCCGGATAAGAAAAAAATCCGGATAATCCGAGGTCATTACAATATCGCCTAAATAGCGATCGTGTATCTTAGCCCCTGCTAAATTGATGCTGCAAACGACGTATCAAGACTGTACAACATATTAGTCTTTTAAGCTTGTTCTGCATACCATTTTTCTAACTGCGCTCGATTCTTCTTCCAGTCACTTACCGTACTTGTCCCAACACCCGACACCAGTTCCTTAGCTAATTTTTTGTCTTGATTCTTCCGCTTTAAATCTTTTGACAGCATTCAGTTTCTGTTTTAAAGTTTAAATCACATTTGCACTTAAACAACCACTCATTTTGAAACTCAATATCAATTCACACAAAGTCACTATAAACTCATCAAGTGACAGCAATAATCTAACTCGCAAAAATTGCCCTAGGCTACGCCATAGCTGATTATTGCTAGCGCCCCAAGTAGAAAACAGAAAAACTACGTTAACAAAAATGCTGTAATGTACTGTTTAGGCAATACGACTCCTTCAATTATCCTGATTCCAAATGCGTATAGTATGTATTGCATTTGCATTTTACTTTTAGAATGTGCATTTCCCTCGTGAACTCGCTAAAATAAATTTTTGGTTGTGATTTTAATTTTTTAATTTCTCGGATGGACCGGTCCGGATAATCCGGGATCCGGATAATGTGGGGTCCGGATAATCCAGGGTGTACTGTATATTGAATAAATTACATCCATTCCGTTTGAAATAATGCTAATAATGTGTTCGAGAAGAATTAATTAGATCAAAAAGTTGTCATTTTTTCTCAAAGTTAATTAGAACTGTGACTTGTTAACTTATACGAATTAGCCACTTAATTCACGTTTATTTGCAGAACATAGACAGGAGGAAGCAGAAGCCGCATCAGTTTGGTTATGATGTGTACAACGACGATGAGGAACAGGAGAGATCGGTGTTGAGCAAATACGACGAGGAGATTGAGGGCGATAAGAAAACCAGCTTCACTCTGGGTAAGTGATTGTAAACAGCTTTATTGCAATGACTAATATTTTACACCTTCGGAAAGTAGTGTAGTGAAAGCAAGAATGAATTTCCAAAACTTATTTATGGAACAAGTTTGCCGTAATTTTGAAGGTTCAAAGGTTATTCATTTTACTCGCTTCTAAAATACACATTTTAGAAACCACTGAGCATGTTGCGTGTGCAGTGACTCAAAGTCAATTCATCCTTGAAACTTGATAACGTTCAACATTTTAGTAACCCTTCCTTAAGCAATTTTTAGCTTAGTTTAGCTCAGGTTTTGCTTTCTACAACATTTTACCAAATTGTTTGGAAAGCAACGTTTTTTTATGAGAACTACTAAAATAATAGTTATTTGCGTATTAAGAGCGTAAAGTATGTCATTGCCGCTCGAGAATTGTTGATGACTGCATGAAGCGTTAGCTGAATGCGGCCAAACATTTCAAATTTGTTACTAACCTGTGCACAAAAGTTCATTGAGGTTATGTTTGCTTATTCTTTTGGAATGAACCGGAAGTTGAGTTGGAAACGGTGACAATGAAATCAGCTGATTTAGAACAAGGCAACTAGAATTAGAATTCTAGTTTGCCACCTTAATCTATTCTACATTTCAAGTAATCCCGATTTAGTGAGCGGGAATGAAATGAAAGCGGAAATGAACTGTTTGGCATACTGTTTACAGGTGTGGCAATGTGATTATTTCCATGCAGTGGTAGGAAAAATGAATTAAAATAAAAACATTTTTGGATTTTAATGCCATTGTTTCTCAGATAACTCTGTCGTTGTTTAGTATTGTTCTGAGCTAATATTAAACACCCATTTGCTATTGTACTACTATTTATAGTCCGGTTCTTGGGTGTTCTGCTCCTTCTTTGGGTGTTCTTTAACCTTGTGACATTACAATAAAGTGAAACTGTCTGAAAGGGCATAATCTCCATGTTGAATTTTTTCAGTATTTTGCTCACACATATGTTCCAATTCAAGTGCTGATTGATTTTGAAATGAATGAAAACGAAGTGCTGATCAATCGCAGGTGTGGACGAGTCGCAGCGGAAGCGGCAGATCAAGAGCCGGCTGCAGCAGGTGAACAAGCGGGTGGAGTCGCTGTCACTGCCGGCGCCGCAGCTCGCCTCCGACTACTACACCGAGCAGGAGCTGGTGCAGTTCAAGAAGCCCAAGAAGAAGGTGAGTGCAGAGTCGGCTCTTGCTGACTCCAACCTCTGATAGCTTAAATCTTGGATATTACGAATTATTTTCAGTCCTTTTGGAGAAACCTGTCTTTAGTGTAAAAACAACGATGTATAATTCAAAATAATTTTACAATTGAAGAGCTTGTTTCACATTTTTTTGAAAAATCAAAATGCAGTTTTGATATTTAACTAGTCATGTCAGTGTGCAGTGTCAGTACTTTTATGTACGTTTGGCAGGTGCGCAAAATCCGTGAGCGCAAGAAGGTGCTGAAGGCGGACGACCTACTGGCGGACGGCGGGGGGCGGGGGGGAGGAGTGGCTGGGGGAGCTCGGCACCCGGCGGACCCCGCAGGTCAACATCAAACCCGACCCCGAGGCCTTCGACATCCAGGACCTCCGCGGCGCCGGTGCCGGCAACACCGCGGTGAAGGAGGAACCACCAGACGATCCGATGGACGTCGACGACCTCCCAGGTAATTATGTGCAAATTGCTGCTTCTTTCGTGTTGTAGAATTGATTAAACCAAGGAGTTAGATACATACTCTATTAGCAGAGGTCATAGAATAGTTTTTTTATTTTTGAAGTCAAACAGAACTGTATTTAATGTAATATATAATACATACCAAATTTTCCTAAATCTCTGAAAATACCAAGGTCAATGTGCTCCTATCCATGAGACTATCAGCCGACTTTTGAACGAGAATAAAAAACAATAAATCAAATTATCCGTACTATAGGAAACAAAATTGAGACAAAATAACTAAAAAGTTCCAGCCAATGATATACTGTACTTGGTGGGATCTTGCTAACTTTTCATGAGGGTCATACCCGTCTCTAAACAAAAAGTTTAATTTCCATCTCTTTCCTACTTCATAGTTTCATTAACTCACCTATAAATGCCGAAGGCAATTTGTTGTCTGGATTTTACTTGACACTCTTTCAAACAGTTCCTGATTAAGCGTTCTAGTACTTGCTCATGCCCAAAAGGTAATCATATGAACCTGTGACCTCTATAATGAGAGTCAAAATCCTTTTTCAAGCGAGGCCCATTTCGTTATTCGTCTCGTTTAGATATGTTGGACCCAAATGAATTGGTCTGAAAAATTACATTGCAGACTCCTAACAACAATTTTTATTGTTTCAGACTCATGCATTTCATTGAACTATGGAATAGATCCTTGCAGCTCCTTAAATCGACTAGTTAATTGTTGTGAATAGTTGTATTAGTTTGGATGGGAAATGCTTA
Organism: Flexamia atlantica; assembly: GCA_035578135.1. Lineage (NCBI taxonomy): Eukaryota > Metazoa > Arthropoda > Insecta > Hemiptera > Cicadellidae > Flexamia > Flexamia atlantica. Next base: position 11,878,535 of record JAQJVK010000003.1, on the reverse strand, counting down.
AGGCAGCCTGCACCATGTAAACATACTATGTAAAATTTGTGTTGAATACGTTTCTCTCGTGTCTGTGTAGAAGTGCCGACAGACCTGTCCGAGGTGAAGGTGGAGCCGGACGACAACCTGGAGCTGGAGCTGGCGCTGAAGAAGGCGCGCAAGCTGAAGCAGAAGGAGGCGGCCGAGGCGGCGGCCAACCCCGACAAGGTATGGGGCAAGTCACATGTCGCGGCCCACTCCATCTACCCATGAGACTAATTTTGGCACTTATCTTGTAGACGGTCTGGGCCATGTTAATTGACTCGTCCTATTTAAAACACTTTGCTGTACAAAATACAAGTACAAGTGCAAATATTGTCTAACCTTTTCAAAATAATGTAAGAAATCAGTGTAGGATAGGGGAACCAGCAGGCTTACCTGGAGGTTAAAACTGCTGAAAAGCACACAAAAAAGTGTCAAACACATAAACAAAATGATTTTTCAAAGTTACTGGCTCCTTCAAGGGAGTTCTCTACTCAGAACTGTTCTTCCTTCCTAGTATACTATGAACTCCCTGCTATCTAAAGAAGAAGCCAGTGGCTTTGAAAATTCTTTTTTTTGTGTTTTATGCTTTTTTGTGGACTCTTCAGCACCTTTAACTACCTGTTTGCTTCTGTTATTTCTGTTTCCTAGTGCATGGTAAATTTACCAAAAAGTAACTTTTAAGCCAAGATTAAGGCACGAAAACAGATGTTTCTGTGTAGTATAAAGTAAACATGTTTTCGGATAGCTCTTTTCTGAAGAAGAAGGATCCATTTTAGGTAACCACAGACGGAAACCTAAAACGGATCCTTCTTCTTCAGAAAAGAGATTGATCAAATTATCACAGGATTAGATTCAAGAGAATGCTGCAGGCAATCTTTTACAGAACTTAACATAGTGACAGTCGTCACTCTATACATTAAGGAGGTGATTCTCCATGTGGACGGAAAACCTCTTCCAAAGGGGTCAGACATCCACTGCCATAACACCAGGCATGCATCAAGGTACCAGCTCCCACACCACCACAGCGCACTGTATGAGAAAACACCTTCTTACAGTGGAAGGAAGTTCTGCAACTCACTTCCAGAGGATTTCAGAAACCGAACAGGAAAAACTGGAGACCCCCCTCACCAACTGGTTGACAATAAACCCGTTTTGCTCCTTGGATGAGTCCTTGAAATGGAAGGAAAACCTCCACAAACACACTAATGTAACGCTAATGACTCCATTACAAATCTTTATGTTTTGTTAATAAATTGATTTTGTTTTGATTTGATTTCCCCTAGGTGGCCCAGATGATACTGAGCGAGGAGACGGGCTACAGGGAGTCGGGGCCGGGCGGGTCCATTGTACTCAACTCCACTGCCGAGTTCTGCCGCACCCTCGGCGACATCCCCACCTACGGGCTGGCCGGCAACCGAGACGAGGACGCCCAGGAGATACTGGTACGTTGGCCAGACTGAACGTTATCTGCGGTAGATTATTTTTTGCAGGAATATTAAAATGTAGGTTTCTTAGTTGCCATTGGCTGTTTGGCTATTAATTAACAGTCCTAAGGAACATGTTGAGCGTCTTGAACTTGAATCATGCTCTCGACCCTGTCATACCTCATATTTGGAAATACTGTTTTGTTTTACCACAGTGAAATTACTAATGTAGACACCTGCTCAAAAAGCTACTAGACAGAAGCTCAAGTTTTTATCTTTCCTCCTTATAGAGTGATAAAAAATTCTCATTACTTTATATTTCAACATTATTATGTATTGCAGTAAATGTATTTTTAGAGAGATTGAAAAAATAACCTGCATGACTTTAAATTTATGACATTTTGGTGATTTGATTACGTTTTATTGTTGTTAGCCAAGCTAAATCAACCTTATTTGATTTATTTCAGGACTTTGAACGAGAGATGAAGCAGGAAAAGCAAAAAGAGGAATCCTCTATAAAGCGTAGTGGATGGAATGACGTAGAAATGGGTTAGTATTGTAATTGACTAAAATTAAAAATAAATTTATGATTTTGAGATATTTCAGTTAAAGTTTTACATAGGTATAGGCCTAAATATTTTGATTCCATTGTTTCAAACCAAATACTGTTATATCTCTTGTAACAGTAGTATCACTAAATTTATCACAGGTTAGTTATTTAGAACCACAAATTTTAAATAAATACATTATGCACTTGTATTATCATTTTTTATTATTTATGCTGCATGTTAGTGTATGTGTGTATGTGATACCGACTTATAAAACACCTAAGTCAGCAGGCTTTTGTGTTTCTCTTGTTGGTAAAGAAACCCCATGTTTTTGTTAAAATAAGTCAGATTAAGAAAATATAATGGAAAATGAAAATAACATTTTTATCCTCTAGCTAAAATAGTTACATCACAATTGAAAAAATATAAATGATCAGCTGTAATACTTAAATTATTATATATTTTTCCTTTTTAGCGAATTTCCCCTATAGGGAAGAATCTATTACCGTAGGTCTCATGGTAAGACCTAAGCTCGGGACCACTATAACTTTTCGTTTTGGGGCCCCCAGAAGCAAAAAATATTCGTTCGAATTTTTATATATATCTATGTGTCTGTTAGCACGATAGCGGCCGCAAAAATGGTCCGATCTTCATAAATTTGGTACGGACATGTAAAGTGGTAATCAATTGGACGAGTTCGTGAACCAGGACGATCGGACCACCGGAAGGGGGGTAAAGGGGGATAAACCCCCCCCAAAAATGGGTTTTTAGAGTGTTTTACATAGAAAAATAAAATTTATTGATTTTTTGTGGGCACCATTGAATTCAGCTCAAAAAAACAAACAATTTAGTATTTTGAAACACTGCTCTATGTCCATTGGTTACCGAGATATTGAAAGTGGTAAACACAGTACGTTGTCCCAATGTTAACCTTATGGGAAATAACTAAAATTCTATATCTCGCTTATTTCTCAACATATCTCAATAAAACTTGGTAAATAGCTTCTTCTAGTTCAGATCTACTAAATATTGAATTTAAACCACCCAGTTTTAATATACCTGTAGCAGCACACCTGCATACTCATTCCCCATGTTATTCTTATGGAGCTTACAAAAACATGTCAAATCTCGCTATGTAGGATTGAAATATGTTGTTTTGCATTTGAAATTTGCTGAGTATGCAGGTCTGCTGCAACGGGGGTATTTTATAGTTTTTATACCTTGTAGGTCTATTGAGCTTTTCTCTATTCCTTAAGTGATATGGAGTTTGTCTAGTTGGTGGGATGTGTTCTCTGTTCCCAACTGTTCCCTTCTCTGTCTCGTACCATGTAAGATCTTGAAACTTCCGTGCATTGCTGATCCACTTGTCCTTATCTCTATTGCTGGTTAGGATCCACATTAAAAAAAAAAATCTTCTCGAACACTGCATTCCCTCTGATCTCGGATATTGTGATCATAGTAATATTTATTTCTCTACTGGGCCTCCTTCACTTTCTTCAGGTAATAGTTTTTTTTTTTCAAATAATTTAGTTTCAAATCTGTGACAAGCACTTTATCTCTTAATTCCGAACACAGTAAGAATTCAGCAGGAGATAAGCCAGTGTTCGGAATAGGCACATTCCTATAGTCAATATGACCAAGCTCCAGGATTCATCAAGTGCATGTTATAAATATTTAAAAACTAGTTTTTTGCTTTGCAATTGTTTTTCAAGTTTCTTCAGTACTCGCTCATAAAAAATTACAAAAACTTAAAAAATGTTGAAAGTATTTAGTGAAAAAAAAGAAAAATCTCACTTGAAGTCAGTGTAAGTCATCAACAAGTGATACCAACTTTTACGTTGTTCCAGACGAGCGGCTGGTGGATATCGCCCAGTACGAGGCTCCGATCCTGGACGCAGAGCCGGACCTGGGCGCGGGGGTAGGCGGGGCGCTGCGCCTGGCCATCAGCAAGGGATACCTGGAGAAGGAGACGACCAAACGGCCCTCGGCCTCGCGCTTCGCCCACCTGCAGGCGCAGAACTACTCCATCGAGGACAAGGCCCACGCGTGAGTGTCTAGTGTAGTGTAGTGTAGTGTAGGCGGGGCCCTGCGCCTGGCCATCAGTAAGGGATACCTGGAGAAGGAGACGACCAAACGGCCCTCGGCCTCGCGCTTCGCCCACCTGCAGGCGCAGAACTACTCCATCGAGGACAAGGCCCACACGTGAGTGTCTAGTGTAGTGTAGTGTAGTGTAGGCGGGGCCCTGCGCCTGGCCATCAGTAAGGGATACCTGGAGAAGGAGACGACCAAACGGCCCTCGGCCTCGCGCTTCGCCCACCTGCAGGCGCAGAACTACTCCATCGAGGACAAGGCCCACGCGTGAGTGTCTAGGCTAGTGTAGTGTAGTGTAGGTGAGGCCCTGCGCCTGGCCAGCAGCAAGGGATACCTGGAGAAGGAGACGACCAAACGGCCCTCGGTGGAGATCAGGGCATTGTTGGTGTGTAGTGTGACAAGGGTCACACGTGATTAGTACCTCAAGCAAACAGCAGAGGTTGTGGACACAACCTCTTTAACAAACTGGAATTGCAGCAGTAAACTGATATTTTTTCTAGTGTTTTCGCTTGTGGTGTTTGATATGGTTGTTGAAATGCTTTTAGAGAAAGCGATAACAGACCATTTAATTTTTTTTTGTGGCCTAGCTTGTGATTGAACCGGTGACCTCTTGAACTAAAGTACTCGATACTAACCGCTAAGCTAGCAAAATCCCATTACTAACTAAACTAAACCTATTCCCATCTTATCCAAACCTATTCCTAACCTTCAATTCTTCAATAACATGAAGAATGTGTTTTATGCTAATTTTATTTTAAGAATACAAGGTAAAATATTTTGTATTGTATTAGTCAAATTCAAATTCTTTATTTCCCAGAACTATTACAAGAATAGCATAGACATAGTCAGTACAATTTTTACAATTTGTCATACAATATACAATGTGGCATATACATACTGTAGTCAAAATAAAATATACCTAAGTGCAAAACTCATAATTTTTTTGTGGAAAATTGAAATTGTAGTTAATTGAAAAAATGGAAAACTAAGAACCAGGCCTAAGACTTATGCAGCTTAGGTTAGAATTATTAGTGACTTCAAGTGATGGCTATTCCAATATGTTTATCACAAAAATAGTTCAAAAACTGAAAAAACTATTATGAAGCTATGCAATTGGCTTTAATAGTTATGTGATGACAAACCACTTTTTTTTAAATCAAGCAATGTTTTTTGTGTGATGCCAAGCAATCCTAATTTAAACATGCCACTTACAAGTACACAAACTGTTTTAACTGTTGGAACATATGTCTCATTTCAGGCAAATTACTTAAAAATGTATTAAGACCACTTTATAAAAATTATTTTAAAAAAAAGTCCATATTTATTTTCAGTATCATAGTTCTGTGCTGTTTCAGGGAGGATGACAAGTTTGGTCGTAGGGAGAGGTATTGCGGCCCCACTTCTGATTTCAAAGAGAAAGAAGGTTATAAACCCAATGTCAAACTGGATTACATCGATGATAACGGCCATCTTCTCAAACCTAAAGAAGCTTTCAGGTAAATAATCTTGAATATACAATACATGTTGGCAGTTAAAACACAAGTATAAGCCAAATTCTTATTTATGATTAACCTAAGCAATTGCCATTGTCACCCATTCAGTCTGTTGTGAAAATAACAAGCTAATTTCATTTCATTTTGCAACAAAATCTTTATAAAATTTTATTTTACTCTCAGGTTGTTGGCTACAAACATTTTTATACTTTTTTTTGGGCGCTTGCACCCAACATTTGCACCTGTCATGATGCATGAGTTGTATACTCAATGAATTTGTATTTTGAAACGTAATTAAATATTTGCTAACAGTTTATCACGCTTCTGCTGTGAAGTGAAGTTGTAGTACAATAGAACCTCACTAATCTGAAAACTGGTAATCTAACTAGAGATTCAGATAGAAAAATCAGTTTTTTAAAAAGGCAAAGAAATAATTTTAAAATGCAGAAACCTAATTAAGATTAAGATAGCTTGTGATTGGTGGTATTAACTTTGCTGTATTAAGAGATTTCCAAAAAGATAATAGCACCTGAATAGCGGATGTAAGTTTACCAAAAAAGACAATTGCGTTTAATCGGTGGTTGTAAGTTTTCAATGCCTGTTTAGTTGAATACTTTGATAATTCGAACAAGGTTCAGTCCCAATTAGTTTTTATTTCATGAGACTGTACTTCACTGCTGTTCCTGTTCCAATCAATACTATTTCTCTCTAAGATTAGACATTGAAACTTTGGAAGCCGAAGGGGTGGAAGTCTTCCGCAAATAAGTCTTCTGAAGGGATTTAAGAATTGGAAACAGAAGAGAAACTGCAGATATGTTGGTGGTTGTATATGTACATAGTACAAAGATCAAAATGGTGCTGTAAATAATTTATTACTGTATTTTTCTGATGAAAAATATTGTATAGTGAGTTTTATTGTACTACAAAATTAATTTAATTTTTCAGGTACCTATCTCATAAGTTCCACGGAAAAGGACCTGGGAAAAATAAAGTAGAGAAGAGAATGAAGAAAGGAGAACAAGAATCGGTAAGAAGTGTTTAATTTTCATACCATAATTCACGGGCACTTTATAGCTAAGGAATATTGTTTTTAGACAGTTATAAGGAAAGGAAATATGATGACCTTGCCTGAAAAGTTTAGGTGCTTTTTCTAGATGTATTATAAACTGTTGCGGACAACAAAAAATGCCGATGTCGAACATCCAACAGATTCTGTTGTGTGGTGTGTTTTCCTACATGGCGGAATTTACTCACTATGCAGTTGCATTTTTCTTTGCCACATTAATTTATCAGGCGCAAAACGTGTTCATAAAATTAAAAAGGAAACTTTTATGGCATTGATTTTGTGCCAATAAAGTGAAATTGATGGAGAATGTCTTCACTTCTCACATGTATCAAAAATAGGGCCCCAGAAAAACTTGAGTAAGTGAATGTATTTTAACAGGGACATTTATTATATTATCATTATAGCTTGGAATATAAATTATAATAAATAACCACCATTGCTATAATTTTGAATGGATCAAATAATATATACCTCCAAATAACCACAAACAAACGAACAACCGTCCACAACTGCACTAACACTAAAACCCAGCGGACGATGCTTTAAACTACCCCATATCCAGAGGGCTTATTATTCTGTTGTAGATTTGACACTGGCGGAAGTCAGATTCTGCTCTTTAGGAAAACTCAACAATTACATTGCATGCACGTGTGCTAGTATTTTCCCCACAAGGTGTATGGGTGGTCTGCCTCACCCTGTACAGTAAGGCAGACCATCACTCGATCAACCATCACTCCCTGTTATCCATCATTGCTTCTGTTCTTTTAACCCTGGAGCGGGCGTACGCGGAGTTTTCCTCCGCACGTGTTTTTTATGTTAAAATAAACAGACATAATGGGTGTCGGCGGTCGTGTCCGGCTCCGTACTTTATGCCCCTCATTCCAGGAATTTCCTAAAGCTATTTATACCTCCCACCCCCCCCTTGGAACCCTGGAGCGGGCGCACGCGGAGTTTTCCTCCGCACGTGTTTTTTATGTTAAAATAAACAGACATATGGGTGTCGGCGGTCGTGTCCGGCTCCGTACTTTATGCCCCTCATTCCAGGAATTTCCTAAAGCTATTTATACCTCCCACCCCCCCCTTGGTACCTCGTTATATGCAATTCAGAGATGCCTTCTCAGTTTGCGGAGCGCCCTCTCCCGTTACACAGATACTAATACCTATTTTTAAAATTCATAATAGCAATGAATTTGTAATTTTTTTAATTTTTTGGACTTTTCCTTTTGCTTTCCAAAAAAAAGAAGCGAAAGGAAAAGTCCAAAAATGTAATTAATAATTAACACATATTTTATACTAGAAAATTACCTACTATGTTTAATTGAAATATTACACCTATTAAGTTGAACAATTAATTGAATCGACGATGAAATGTGATTCCTAATGAAATTTGTCAACATTTAAATACAATATTTCGCTATAAAACAAGTAAAATGGGTTAAATTTGTGCAATCTAGTGTTGCGGAATAAAACTCCGCATGCGCCCGCTCGCGTTTTGCCGGTGAAGCGCCCGCTCAAGGGTTAATGTGTCCTAATGGATGCTATAAAAACATTGAAAAAGTATAACTTACAGTAATGTTAGTCTTTCTTTTTTTCGTTCTGTTTTACTCTTGTATGTATGGTAATTAAATATGTATGATCCACTTATAAGCGGTATAATTTCCTCCAAAACCTTTTAATTCTACACTTACAGTTCAGGTCCATAATGAAAGTTTTGCTATCCGTTTATCCTTTAAACCATCACACTCTTGGTTCCAAGGGTGTTGGTTAACAGAGGTTCCACTGTTATAAAAAAAGAAAATTGGATTTTTGTCTTAAGCGACAGCACAGATGAAGGAACTATACAGATTGGCAACCTAATGCCTTTTTTGTGCCAGTTTTTTCTAGCAGCGTCAAGTTTGTTGGGCTATTATGCCACCCAAATTGCACTAGTATCAAAGTTATTATTAGCTATATATGTTCTTTAGGGCCTTAAGATTACAAATTGACAAAATTATCCTTGATCCTGTACATTATGGGTGACAAAATAACTTAAACTTGACACCGCCCGAAAAAACGGGCACGAAAAAGTGCATTGGGTTGCCAATCTTTATAGTTCTTCATCTGTGGCGACAGATTATTTTGAATCCACAATATTTTATTTGATTATTTTTTCTCCAGTCAATTTTGCTTTATTCTCTGAGTTCTACTAAACTGACATTTTTCTTTATCTTTAAATTTCCTCTTTAATAATCTTTGATAAGTTAAATAATTGAACATAACAGGAGGATGTATAGTTTTAGTTTGCAAACATAAAAACAACTTATCAGACTTTTTATTGGCCTATCCATATTTATCGAACTGCCGAAAAACTATATTTTACTGATTGACTGACTTAAATACCCATAAAATTCAAGTACATAATTTGAAATTACAGTAGGTTATAGTGCCCGCCTAGAAACATGTAGGTAGACGGATCGATCCCAAGAAAAGTTTGTAGCTTTTTGAAGGGTCATTTCTGGAGCCAGCTGCCATTGGTTGTTGGGCTATTAATTAACAATCCTGTCTAAGGAACGTGCCAACCTTAGTCAGTAACAAGGCTACAAGATCGTGCCACTATCATCACGATCATCACACTCATCCTTCACTCATATTTAGGGTAACGTCCTCCATGAGGTACCTGTCTTATTAAGAATGATTAAAAAGAATGATCATTATGTATTTCAAGTATTTCTAGTATCAGTAGACGTGCTTTATTATTATTATTGTTGTTGTCGCCAGCTGATGAAGCAGATGAGTTCGACAGACACGCCGCTGGGAACGCTGAACATGCTGCAGGCCAAGCAGCGGGAGACGCAGTCGCCGTTCGTGGTGCTCAGTGGCAACAAGCAGCTGCAGGGCGCGTGAGTCTCTCCTCGACCTCTTTTACACTTTTTTTTGTAGGGGGGGTTTTGGTAGTCAGGTTTCCCCACCCCACAGGGAAATCCTGTGAGGGTACTTCAGCCATTATTTTGGCTTTTTTTATAGCTACAAAAAAGACTTCCCTTCTATTATCCCTTAGGCTCACAGCCTTTAGTAAATTAATACAAGGGAAGCAAAAGGAAAAAGGAATAGGTAGATGGAATAGGTTCGGCCAAGCTTAGACTGGGTAGGCAAATGTATACCTTTTATCCAACGGATGCTGGAACTGGGCCTCAAGGGATCAGGTGGCCCTCATATTGGCCCTCATCTTGGTCACCAGTACACCCCCACTCACCCTACCATTGAGCTCAGCCTCCCCTGATTGGTAACTGAAGTTGTACACTGAAAGACAGCTACAACACTGCCTCCAATTGTGACAACTTCTTTTACTGTACCCAGTATTGGTAACTAAACTAGCAAAAGCCAGTTATGATCCCACTGGGTCACTCTTTACTCTGGGTCACTCTTTACACGGGGCCACTCTTTACACTGGGTCACTCTTTACAGTGGGTTACTCTTTACACGGGGTCACTCTTTACACGGGGTCACTCTTTTACACTGGGTCACTGTTACCCGTAACTGTGTCCGGCCACTGTAACCGCTTGGCCACTCACAAGGCATTGTCGCGTATGGAGCCTTTAGACTAGGTGGACACTGTTGCCCAGAGGGACATAGTGGCCGAACGGTGCCTCCTCGTGCAGCTGATGTCGGCTACCGAGAGCAACTGACGGTGGCCGACACTCGAAGCGGGGCATTGAATCAAATGGAGGCGTTTAGACTAAGCCACTGTTACCTGCCACATTTATAGGCTTACCAGACGTCAGGGATTTCCTCCGAACAGTCCGGATTTCAGGTTTGCGTCCAGGGAAACGTCCGGGGTTGAATTTTGTCCGGGGTTTTAGTCAGCCTGCGTGAAAAGAGAGGAAAACGTCCGAAATAAATGAATTGGTATTTGGTTTTAAGCAGTTTTTAAGAAGGTTTTTACAAAACAAAAGAAATGTTAAACGAACCGAAGGGATATTTTATGGTTTCACTAGGTATAAAACTAAAAGGGCCTCCGCCGGCAATGGGCTAATTCGTTGCGAGACAACGGCTCAACTGCGTCTTTTGCTTGTTTACAAGGCTTCGTCATAGTTTTTGTTAGTCAATCAGTATTCGGAACGGTAATGCCGCACAAAAACGGCAGCAAAGTAGCCCGTCTGCCAAGACCCTTTGAAGACACCGAACCAAATTTTACCACACCATTTCTTTTCCCTTGTCCTCCACTTCTCCCCCCCCCTTTCTTTTGGTGTCCTGGGTTGGCTCTGAAAATTTTTGGTAAGCCTACACATTTACCAACCACCGCATGCGCATGCATCGTATTTTGTCGCTAGAATGAAGATGTTTTTCACTTTATTTGAGGAAATGTCACTTTTGGTTGTGCCTTTGGTGGTATACTTTTCCTCATCATCGCATCAGCTTTCCTGATGTCATCACAAAGATCCACCAGTTCATCAAATGAGGTTTTACATATTCTAAAGTTGTTGAAAATCGTTTTTTATCGACACACAATTTATCAAACGGAGTATAATAAAGTCCTTTATCCACTTTTGTGGTTGACATCGGGTGAACCTGAATATTCCACCTCCTTCTTCACCTTATTTTCCTAATTGGGAGAGCTAGAAGAAGGTACCCCTCTTCTCTTCCTTTGACAACATCTTTCTCAATTGGCACGGAAGAGTTGGCTGGTAACAGTGTCCACTGCAGTTGCCCGAGCAGACACAGTTCCCAATAACAGTGGCCGGCCACAGTTACGGGCAACAGTGGCCTAGTCTAAAAGAGGTTAAAATTCCCAGTCTTTAAGAGGTTAAAATTTTGATTTTCAAGTTTCATTATGACTCCATCAGTAAAACATTCAACAGCAAGTAGGATACACTAAAATAGTTTTTTTTTAAAGGGTATTTGCTTAGAAAAAGATTTTGGACCGAAGAAGCCTGAAGCTGATAGCTATCCTTTGATAGTAGGTTTTTTTTTTAGATAAAACACACGGTTTCACAATTACAATAGAATTATTTCAGGTCCACTGGCCTCTTTGACCACTAAGAATAAGGAAGACTTCAGAAATGGCCATGGCATATGTATTTGAAATAAATAAATATGTCAATATGCCCAAAAGTTGTGTATGATTATTAATGTATGTATAATTGGAGAGTAGTTTTCTTTTGTGTAAATAGATTGTCTTGTGTTCACATCGATTGCTGTGAGTATGAAATTGCTGTTTTTAAACTAAGTGCCCATAAAATTTAGATACTTATCTACATGTCAGCGCAGTAAGACTTTGAGAGTGTGGCACTCAACTTCAACACTCTGTTTAGTTTGACAAGGGCTGACACTCAAAGACTACCAAATATTTTCTCCAGTCCTAATTATTGGCACCTTAATTACAACCGAAGTTCATTAATTAGCTGTGCAATGGTTTTGATTTAATATATTTAGGAAATGTACATGTAAAACCTGTATTTTTAATGATTTTATTAGTGTGAAATCTAATACTCCATTAGATATTTTGATACTTTTAAGACCCCCCCCCCCCCCCCGCCCCAAGTTCTCTAAACGTCAAATTATCAAGAGTCTACTTATTGAATACACTAGGGTTCTCCACCAAGATTTGTTGTTGGTTTATTATAATGTAATGTATTTTGCTTTATGTTTCAGGACATCGATTTCCAAAACCAAACTGTGAGGAGAGATGTTTGCACCATTAAGAGGATTATAATATTGAATTTTAATTATCATTTTGTACAGTTCATGTATGCTTCAAAAATAAAATAGTGTCTAGTGTACATCTATGTAAAAGCTCAAGAGTGATTTATTTCAACTTCTCTTATCCAACCAACTCTTTCTCCTCCTCTTTTTATTAACTTCTCTTGAGGTAAAAGTTAAAATAACTTTAAAACCTTACTGTTATCTCACTTACCCGTTTTTTTTATTTTATATATAATTGTCTAAGTGAACCTCCCTAAAATAATAATACCCATGATTGGAAGTCAGTGGCGTACGCAGGATTTATTTTCGGGGAGGGATACACCGGTGGGCCGGGGGGTATGGAATACCCCCAAGGGGGGGGGGAGTCCAGGGGCCCTCCTCCGGGAAAATTTTATAAATTACAACTTTAAATTCGCGTTTTGAGGCAATCTAGAGGCTAACAACTAACAGAATAGCTCCCGAAATTTTAACTTATTTGAGCCTGCTCACAGATTAAATTCTGAAAATTTTAGATCACATTGGAATTTTAGCGGATGTTTTTTACACAACCAAAGAAATAGCATATTTATATAGTAATCCTAACATCAAAAGACACATGAAAAAGTAATTCAAGAATTATACGTTCTTAACCTTGGAAAAAATGTTTTTCTATTTCATTTCTAAGTAAAAACTATATTACACACTCATTTATTGCACGCCTCGGACCTTCTGGACCTAAATATCCAGATCCTAGATTATCCTATCGAGGTTTATGAATAGGATTAGAAAATGCATGTTGTCTCACTTCTGTATGTTTCTCAAGTCCGAGAATGCAACCACAAAGCTATGATGTACATAAAAGCATCGAAGGCTAATAATAATCACATAATAGTGGTACGTCGAATATAGTAGAGACCACCGGAAAAAGTTTGATCTCCGAAATTTGACAGACTTATCATAAATCTACCTAGATTTGACAGTGAGACTTACAACGTAAGCAGACGATTTTCGTCTGCCGCAATGCTGCTACGAGATTAAGTGCCCGACAGACCAAGTGTAAAGTACACGGCTGTGAGAAGACGACAATATTCGAATACCGAATTTTAACATCGTGACTTTTTACCATGAATATTTCACGTAATATGATGAGTCTTTTGCCACATCTGATGACGATGGCGATGGCGGCAATATCGCGGACACCATTTATGGCCACTGTTGTCTCAGGAGTTTTTTCTTATGTTCTTATAAGCCTACTCCAATTAATCACCACAATCAGTAAAAATACCCTAATCTAATATGTAATCTCCGAATCAGTTATCTTTTATATAATAGAATTGAACTATTTAAAACCCTTATAAAAGTTTAGTGAGTAATTAATGTGTAGTGTTCTCTGTTTTACGGCAAGTTTAGTACCACCTTCATTATGAACAAGATATTAATCTTGCCAAAAACTTCCCAAATTCCCCAAAAATTTCGGGGGAGGGATATATACCAATATCCCCCCCTGGGTACGCCCCTGTGTGAAGTTACTATTGCATTGCAAAACCTAGCATAGACTTTTGTCAGTTGCTCAATTCGCTCATTTTCCAAAGTATGCAAACTGCTACATCAATCCCTATTACAGCTATTAATCCTTTTGGTCATTGGGCCTAGTCATCTGTGCTCTACAAGTTTAATCAAAATATATTTTGGTTAAGGTAATCTTTTGTACACTTGTTGTTCCCAAAGCAATGTAAAAAGAGTGTAGTTGTGTTTTCGTAATAATACATTATGAAGCCAGAATTTTTTTAAGTAAAAGCATGCATGTTCATCAGTAAATTTATTGATATCCATAACCATCATATCATCATAACAAACAAAAATGGACTGACAAAGGGGGCAACTCGCACAGCGTTGCCTTTAGTGTGCTATTAAGACCAACAAAATGATTAAGTCAATAGACTCAATGTCAATAACTAAAGGCCGGGTGTCCAAAAAATCTGGAAGCTACTTAATATTTTTACTAACTACATATGCAACAGGAAAACTCTGGATTATGTATTGATTGGAGATCGATAAATTTAACAGTAGTATATTACATTGAAGGGCAATGAAACATTACAGTCGTTTTTCATGCTACTCGAGAGAAAACGAGATCCATCAAAAGTTTTAGGGATGTCTAGCACAAATATGTAATGATTAGAAACATATTATGTGAGAGCAAGAAGTAGGTGGAAATATACACTGTTTTATTCTGTCATCTGATGAGATGCAAAACCTAAACATTAACAGATTTTTATTTATTCACAGTCTGATTGATTAAAAGCAATAAGCAAATATAACAAATTAATTAATGACACGAGCTAGTGTTTGTCCAATGATAAATCTAATCAACAATAAATCTTAATTTTCAGATAATTTTAAGCCATTTGTTTTATTAGGACATGGAGTGAAAATATAATATCTGATTGAAATAGGACTGGTTTTGGAAAAGGTTAAAGGTTTCAAGATTCAATATTTTATCAGCCAAAAACAAATACATTGCATGGGCATCATCAACATTACTAACAAGCATAATATTCTAGAACTAAAAATGTACATCTTTAACATAAAAAAAATAAAACTTAACAAAAATCTTATAATTACATTAATACTTACTTTCGAGGATATCAATTCAAATGTGTTCCATTTTACATATATAAGGAGGAAATAAAGTTTGCTTGCTTAAATAAATGAAGGGGCCCCCCGTAAAACGTTCTAAGTGACAAATTTTCAAAATCGGAGATGTTCAGTGAAAAAGGCTCACTAGGATACGGGCTACACCGTGGTATATTTTGTTTTGAAGATATTTCAGTTGGCAGCCCTGATTTCGTGTGTCAAAGTTGACGTGCTTCACAGGACTGCACGGACTTTCTAGGGAATAACGTTCTATTCGCCGAAAGATAAACTCTCCGCCGGTCGTTGCGTTGTCGCCTCTTGACGAAAATCGGGTAAATAAAAATAAAACAGGTGAAATAAATATTAGAAAGTGGAAGGATAAAACCAGGAAGGAATATAGAAAAGCTGAACTACCCTATAATTTCAAAAACTAAGTAGCCAAGGCCTGGAAAATTGGCAGAAAAGAGGTTAGTAGAATAACGTTTTACATGCCACCTTTGGATAACATTTAGTAAAATGACGTATTACGTAATGTAACAACGTTATGTTTTTGTACTTTTAGACCAATAAAATAGTTTTGTATTCAGTTTTATTTGCGTTTATGTTGGTATTCCTACACTCCCTGATGTTTTCTACCAGATCAGAAGGGGCAGTCCGTCAGAAAACGTTTCAATCGCCAGTCATTTAGAACGTTTATAGCCTCCAAAAAAAACACAAAAAATGTTTTAAAAGGCGTAATGGCAAGTAAACATTTAGCATAAGGCTACATTATGATGTTATAAATTGGGTATTTAAAGATTATACATGATTTCAAGTTCTAACCTTGAAAAAAACTAAAATTTAAGAATTCAGTTTTCGAGGCTTAATTACTTGAAACTAGGTTTTTGTCGCTTTGAACGTTTTACGGGGGACCCCTTCAAATGAAGATATCAATATTTGCTGACAAAAAGGGTTTAGTAACCACATATGTGTAGTAATTCCTTGAATTTTCTTTTGAGCTCACCAAGACTTCCCCAACTTTTCAGCCAAGACTTTAGACCAATTTTTATGACTGAGGTGTCAAATTACTGGGAATTTTGTCACTTTCATGAATGATGTTCATTTTTCTCAAGGTGAAAAAGCGTTGGCCTACTGGGCATGTATGTTACACACAAATTTACATATATTTCTTTAACAGAAGGAGTATTTCTTTAAAAAATAACTAGGGGTCCCATGCGCAAACTGCGCATTTCAATATTATTTCCGTTTGTGAAAAAATCGTCTACGATTAGAAGAAGTTATATGGCTTTAATCTCGGCGTTATTAATCAAGTTAACCGTCCAACTGAAATTCAAAGGTCTCAAAAGCTTAGCTGAACAAAACAAACACATTGTTCATCAGCCCAGCACTATGTATTTTAATTTGTCTTCTTCTGGCACAACAGTAGTATACCGGGAGTTTTTCTTCATGTATACATGCCTTAACAACTTAACATTAACTTAAAGTCGCTGCAAGTAGGTAGGTGGTGCAGTGTACCTCTGATGTTCAGTAGAGCGCCGATTATCCGCAGGGCCGTACTCAGACCGGTTTTCCCGGGAAAATTTTACCGGGGCCCGGGGCGGGTCCAAGGGGGGCCCGGGGGAGGTTAGGGGTCAGAACCCCGCCCGAAATAGTGAAACCCATAGCGAAATGCATAGAGGTCCGAGAACAGGTAAAAATGGCCCGAACAAAAAAAAAAAAGAGCGCCAAAAAATTTTGGACTTTTTCTCTAAATAAAAAGTATACAGTGTACTGTATCTATGTATGATAAATTGTTCTTTAAAAATTTATACCCATATATTCTGATCAATTTCATAATAAAATTACGTGAATAATTTTTGTTTGATCATTTTTTAGCCTTTTTACTAGTAAGAATTACGATACGTGTATAATTTTTATATTTTGTCTTTTCATGTTCGATTATCCGAATATTCAGTTATCTGAATACCCCTTGTCCCCACTTAGTTCGAATAATCGGCGCTCTACTGTGTCAGTCGTTCTCGGCAGTTCTCTGTTCTTGTCAAAGGTAACGTATTTATTCCCTTATCTCATTGACTCGGTTTTCTCTTTGCCTCCTATTTATTTCTGCACTATAAAGAATGATTATCCTACCTCAATTAGACTTCAATTACCAAAAAAGTTTTTTATTTAAGAATTAATTTTCATAAAATAAATCAAATCTTGTTTACATTTAATTACAGACTATCTATTTTTGTTTACATCTGAAGGTAATCAGCTGTAAACGCAAGTTGGTCAGCAATAAAGCGTTGAAAGCGCCCTCTAGAAATAAATCAAAGGCTTTGTGGTCGAAGCCGTAAAAGAAATGCCCATTTTAATTATCAGTCGCTGGTGCGGTACATTCTAAGCTTTAGGGTGACACACCTCAATCGTAAAAATCGCTTCAATAAGACGGCTGAAAAAGGGATCTAACAGAGAAAACCCTTATTTTATTAAGTATATACAGGATAAAATTTGTGCCTATGTTGTAAATGGTTGCACCAAAGTAGACATATAATATATACTTTTCCTACAGGAAATTTAATTTGCTTGAATTTTCCAATTTAATAGGGAACACTGAATGAATGAATTGATTTATTTCCTTACATACATTACAGAAGACATAAAAATATACACAGTAATAAGGTGGAAATACTTCCCACAAAGGGAAACCCGTGCGTGGGAAATAAGTTTATGAACATATTTATTCATAACGCTGTAGAAACGTAAAAAACGCTATTAAAAATTTGCAGTCCACTTTATTCCAATGACCAGTTAATTACCTAATGAGCACTGTCTTCAAAACATTTTTAACTTATATCGTTTAGTTTATACTGTGAGTTATATTACAAAAACACGATTTACGAATTAAAAAAAGTCAATTATTTGTGTTTGATTTATTATACTTCAAGTGGGTTAAATAAATCAAAAAGTTTTTTAGAAACAAATTAATTACGTAAATATTAATCACAAGACTCACACATTTTGATATATTGTTCTCAAGAAAGTCGACTAAAGGTTCTCTGTAAGAATTTTTTCCCCAATGCTTCTAAGCAGAGTTATCATAAATCAAACACAAAGAATTGACTTTTTTAATTCGTAAATCGTGTTTTTAGCGATATAACTCAAAGTATAAACTAAACGATATACGTTAAACATTATTTGAAAACAGTGCTGATAACGTAATTAACTGGTCATTGGAATAAAGTCGACTGCAAATTTTTAACAACGGTTTTTACGTTTCTACAGCGTTTTGAATAAGAATGTTTTTACTGCCGCGCGCTCGCTCCGCCGTTCACCTACTTTCGATAATCAGGGTGTAGTCTGCCAATTACGCCGCCCAAACCGGATTGCAACGCTCCGATACGACACGAGTGATTCCGGACGAAGCCAATTTGACAGCTTTAGCAAGGAATAATCTTGGTATCTTAGAATTTATTTTTGTTGTTTTAGCACTGTATCGGGTTGCAATTTGGTGCATTTTGCCTCGAAGTAGAGAATTTGTTTTTATAAAATATTTTTTTTTTTTTTTTTTTTAACAGAGGGCCAGGCTTTGAAGTAACCATGGTAATGCATCGCAGCTAGAATAGCTTATTGTGCACCCTCATTCACAGGTCCTCATTCTCCGTCAAACCCCAGGTCCTTGATGAACCATGAGATCTTTCTGACGATGGTTACCTGTTCTTCCCTTTGGTCTCCTGTCAAAAGACCAAGGGTTCCTGCACGCAGACCTTGTAGGGCTGGGCACATAAAGATCAAGTGGAAGGCTGTTTCCTCCTCCTCACCGCATTTCCTACATAGGAGGCTTTCAACTTGAATTCCCATCTTATGTAGATGTCCGCGGAATACCCAGTGGCCGCTAATAAAGCCAACCACTTTCCGCAAGGTCTTCCTATTCAGCCCAAGGGCATCTGCCGCTAGCGCACCGGTCGGTGCCTGCAGCAATCTCTTTGACTGTATGTTGCCTTCTGTTCTTTCCCAGCTCCTTCGATGTTCTCTGCCCATCCACTGGCGAACAGCTCTCCGTGCAGTATTATAAGCAATACCACACGCCGGCTCCGGACCAATGAGCGGGCTGTCAGCTCCTTTATTTGCCCACTTGTCAGCTCCCTCATTGCCAGCAATACCCTTATGCCCTGGAACCCAACTAAGGATAACCTTGTTGCTCTCTCCCAGTGTTTTCATGGCCTGATGACAGTCCCACACCGCCTTAGAGGTAAAGTCAAAACTGTCAAGTGCCATCAGCGCTGCTTTGCTGTCCGAGTTCATGTATATGGTGTGGCCTGTCAGACCACGCTCCAAACACACTCTTGCACACTCAGACAGGGCAACAACTTCAGCCTGGAATACAGTAGCCATTTTCCCCAGGCTTACACAGAACTGCGCCTTGGGTCTGACCCCATATATTCCCGCCCCAGTACCTGATGGCTTTTTTGAGCCATCAGTATACCAAGTGATCCCTCTTTTCATGTACTCAGGTTCACCCTTTTCCCAGACAGCCCTGTCAAAAATATTGACATTGTATGGCTTTTATAGATCAGTGATCTTCACCATCCTGTCAGGAATCATTTCCAAGGTGTCCACCTGTATAGTGTCCACAATCCTTGTATGCGCACTGGAGGTGTTATACTTCCAGTTGCCACTGCAATCCATTCTGTAGGCTGCCATCCTTGCCTCTCCTTTCACAATGATGTCGAGAGGCGGGAGGTTTAGCACCACTTCCAGAGTCGCAGTTGGAGTACCCCTCATGGCTCCTGTAATACTAAGGCATGCCACTCGCTGGATCTTTTGTAATCTCTTCACAGCGGTAGTTTGCATCACCTTAGTCCACCAGACTATCGAGCCATACACCAGCATCGGTCTTGCAACCCTAGTGTATAGCCAGTTAGTCATTCGCGGATTCAGACCCCACGTCTTCCCAACCGCCCGTCTCATCATCATGAGTGTGGTCTGAGAACGTTGCGTTACATGTGCCAAATGACTGTTCCAGGTGAGTTTGTCGTCCAACCTTACTCCTAGGTACTTGAACTCCCTCTCAACCTGGATCTGATTGCCGAAGAGAGTTGGTACCCTAGCGATATCAACCTTCCTCTTCCTCGTGAATGGTACCATCACAGTCTTCATTGGATTGACCCTCAGACCCTCCTGATTGCACCACCTTTCCACTATGAACAATGCCCTCTGCATGAGCTCCAGGCAAGTGTTCATAAACTTTCCTCTAATGAGGACAACAATGTCGTCAGCATACCCTTGAGCGTACATACCCTGCGTATTGAGCTCGGAGAGGAGATCGTCAACCACCAGGTTCCACAGATTCGGTGACAAAACGCCACCCTGTGGACACCCTCTTTGTGCCTTGACCTCTCTCACCGTCCCACACAGAGATGCTTGAGCTCTCCTGCTTTCGAGCATGTTGCCTACCCACCTCACAACAGTGCTTTCCACATTCCTTGATACCAGCTTTGATACAATAGAGCGAGTGCTAGTGTTATCAAAAGCTCCTTCTATATCAAGAAATGCCGCCACAGCTATTTCCTTATTCGAGATAGCATTTTCAATCTTGCAAACCAGCGCATGCAGGGCTGTTTCGCATGACTTTCCCTTCTGATAGGCATGTTGATTCGGGTGTAAAGGACGGCTTACAAGGACCCTATCCTTTATTCGCCTATCCACTAATTTCTCCATGGTCTTCAGAAGAAACGATGTAAGGCTAATAGGTCTAAAAGCCTTAGGTACAGCATAGGCAAGGCCACACTAGTGTGGCCTTGGCATAGGTATCCCTTCCAGGCTTCGGTATAAATACCACCCTTGAGGTCCTCCATGCTGTTGGTATCACTCCACTGGCTAAACTAGTCCTGAACAGACGTACCAAGTGGAGTATCAACTGGTCCCCACCCTCCTGCAAGAACACAGGATGGATGCCATCGGTACCAGGAGCTTTAAATGGTTGAAATGCCCTCAGGGCCCATTTTATTCCCGTGAAGGTGATCACGGACTTAGCGCAATCCCAGTCCTCCCTTGTCGTCCGCACCCTAGTCTCCCTCTCCACCTCGTCTTGGACTGTGTTCTGCGGTCGCAAGGATCCTGGGAAGTGAGCGCTTAGGAGGCACTCCAGCGTTTCTTCTGGGCCCTCCGTATACGTACCATCCTCCTTAAGCAATGTGCCTAAGGGGTTTGCTGGACCTCGAGCTAAGACCCGATGGAGCTTTGCACAATCAGAAACACTTTCCATGTTCTGACAGAACTCTCTCCATGACTCTCTCTTAGCCCTTCTAATTGTCTTATTATACACAGTGAGCACCCTTGAGTAGTTGTTCCAGTTTCCTGTACGCTTTGCAGCATTATACAGTCTGCGAACTTTCCTCCTCAGGGCCTCTAACCCACTGTTCCACCAGCAGGCTTGCCGGCGCATGTTCTTCACAGTCTCCGGGCAGGTTTCTTGGTACGAGCTTAATATGGCCAAATTCAAAGACTTTGCCATACCCTCCACCCCATGCCTTTCTGTGTCCTTTAATTGGCTCAGTCTGTCCCCTAGCACCTCTCGGTACTGGTTCCAGTCTGTCCTTCTCACGTTCCTATAGGTCTCTTTTGTACAGATCGAACCTAGAGTAAATTCAATGTGACTGTGATCCGACGCCGAATGGTCATCAGATACCCTCCATTTTGCAACCTTTGTCGCCGCGTAATTGCTAGCCAAGGTTATATCCAAAACCTCTTCCCTTAGCACCGCCCCTCTCCTTTGTCTAAAGGTTGGTTTGGAGCCCTTGTTCAATATAACTAAATTAGATTCAGCTATAAAGCTTAACAAGCTCTCACCTCTGTCGTTAATATCGCTGCTCCCCCAGGCCAGGTGGTGGGCATTGGCATCGCAGCCCAACAACAGATGTCTTCTCTCTCTGACTCCGTATTCTATCACCATCCTCATTTCTCTGGTCGGTGGTGGTTCCCGGGAGTCATATGGCAAGTACACCGAAGCAAGAAGGATTCTGACGTCACCGTCACCCATCTGCCCGTATACTTCTGTCACGGCACAATCCCTAGAACAGAGATTAGTGACTTTCAGTGTCTTGATATTTCTACCGACAAATATGCAAGCCCTAGGTTTGTCACTGTCAGTATCATATATCAACTCACCTTTTGCGGTGCTCATCCCCAAGATTCTGCCTCCTGCGGTCCATGGCTCCTGGATCAGAGCCACGTCTATGCGGTCGGCCAGGATCTTCTGGCAAAGCGTAGCCGTAGCCGCCTTGCTGTGCTGGAGATTTATCTGGAGCACCGCAACCATCCTCTACTTGGGGGGATCCTTACTCCCCTGCAACCTGAAGGTAACCCTCTCGCAGCCCAAGAATGGGCGCATCGCAAGAGACTTCAGCTTCTGCAGGGAGATGTCATCAATGATCATGACCAGGAATTGGCCGTCAGGGTTGGTGTTTCCCCCAACAACCGCCCAGTGGTCCGTGTCAAGGCCGTTCTGCAGCTTGAGGCCCAGCATCACGTCCTTCTTGGTTGTTGCCCCCGTTGAAGAGGGAACAAATGTTGAAACCTTCACAGCTTTCACAAGGTTTCTGGCTGGGGCAAGCTGGAGCGAGACTCCCCCGAAGGGACTCAACTCCTGAACCTGCTTTGCCAGCCAATCCTTTGTGACTGCGTTGGCACAACCGACCACCAAGACTCCACCTTCAAGATGGCAGCTGCTTATCCTGACGTCTTTGCCACGAATGGCACGCCTGGACAACTCCCCCTTGATTTGATTGGCTTCTGCCTCAGTCAGCTTTAAGTCCGGGTGTTCAGTTCTGGCGACAGCCATCCTCTCCACGGACAGTTTCTCTGAGTAGGTTGGTGCCGGTGTCCTCTTGGAAACACTCGACTCCTCCCCCTCATTCGTCCTCGTCTTCTTCTTCTCACCTCCAGAGTCCTCAGGTGTCAGGTGCTCTCGCCCCCTCTTACCACCCTTCTTCTTGGAAGCATCCTCAGATTTAGCTTTGGGGGTGCCATCCTCACCCTGCTTTTTCCCAGCATCCTGGTTCCCGGAGGGACCGGCTACGCTGGGGGCAGGGTTCGGGTGCTTCGCAGCCCACGCCAGCCTCCTCTCTTTTCTAGATAGCACCTTTTCGCCCCTGGCTAAGGCCTCTGCTATCTTCTGTTTCCGCACCTCGCCCCTGGAAAGTCGTTTTTTCCGTTCCTTTCCGGCATCTGCGAGCTTGCTGTCATCATCAGATTTCAGTAGATTCTCCTCCTCCATTGGGCTCAGATCATCTACACTCAATTTAGCAATAGGAATGCTTTCGACCTGTCGGTCACACTCCTTTTGCGTGTCATCAATGGTTTGGTTGGTTTTTTGGTTTTCATCAACTTCCATTTTGTTCCCACGAGTACCGGGTATCTAAAGGTCCACCTCTCCAGTGACCCGTTTAGAGAGGTAAGGGGTAAATACGACTGGGTTCCCCCTGGTGCCCAGAAGGCTCCGTTAAAGACACTGAATATTAGGCCCCCAGTGCCACGAGACTCTCAGCACGGATCGCATAACACCTTCGTCTAGGGCCCGCAGTATCTGGACCCCTCACCCAAGTGACAGACGCCCAGATTCCGACATCATCGTCCTAGTTCAGGTGTGACCCCGAACTGGTTTCGATTGAAGCCGGTACTGATAGTGCTGCTGCCCCCTACCAGGGAGTCATTCGGGACTCCAGCCTAGAGCCGCCGGGATTAGCGAGACAGGGGCCACGACGTGAACGATGCAGTCATAGACTACACAGGCCAGTACTCCATGTCGTACTGACCTTCCCGGACGGTCTTGCACACCATTTCTGGCATGCCTGAGAGTGAAGCAGTTCTCCAGTTCCAGTCTAAGCGGCTCCCCGGCCGTCCGGAGAACAACCGCACTCTCTTAGCCCCCTTTTATAAAATATGATCACAGTAGGGAATTTTCCGGTGGCACCAGAGGGGAATTAGTGAAAATCTACCTGGTTGGTAACACTGCAATCACCAAGCCAAATACCAAACACTGATGTTTGAGATTTGTTGTTTGACGTTTCTGTCGTTGTGATCAAATTAATTAATTAAACGTTTAATCAATGGTTGTTTTAGTGTGTTGTGGTTGGGAATAGAAAGTAATGGTGTGTTGAAGAAAATAAGCCTTGATGTTTGAAGTGTTGATTTTTTTCTATTTAGACATACCTTGGCTTGAACCTAAGACTTCGGTATTTCTTCCGTGTACAAGAAACAAGTAATTGGAATAAGTTAACATATAATATCAAAAAGTATCTTCATTCTCAGTAGGCCTAATTTTTATTTCTGTGTTTAGTATTCGTCGACTGTAACATAGGCCTACATGACAAAACTAACCAAATCTTAACAGGACTTCTTACCCTTGAATCGAGAGTAGGCATAGGCTCATCCATCACTATGGGAAGTGGACAAGTAGGAATTAGAGCTATATTAAAGGACCCACAACATTGCAAAAGAGTAATGGATACTCTTCAATTATTTATCAACAAACAGGATTTCATGGACATATGCTTTATATGTGCTCGAGGCCAAAGGGTTTATGCACATAAGCTTCTGTTGATCTCAGTAAGCCCGCAAATGGGAAAGGTGAGTCTAATTTCATTCCAGCTAGGCCTACCTCATTTGGTATTAGGAAGAGTTAATCTTAAACTTGGCTCTCCGAACTTGAACATCAACACCATACATTAACCTAGTCTTAGTACAAAGAGGGAAAAGAATGGTGCCAAGGCAGTAAACAGTCTGTAAGACAAGCATTGTATGTATATATGATAAGCCTATGAACGTCATTTGAAAACAGCTAACTTACCCTAAATTAATCTGAAGCATTCCAAGTTGCTGCACGGAGATACGTTTCATGCCTATCTATTACAAGTGGCTCAGCCGGTAGGCTCATGTCTCTTGGGAGTCGGGAATTGGTGAACTGTAAATCGTTTGACTTGTGGACGCATACTGCAATTTTGTGATGAAGGCCCTACTTATATAGCCTAATCGCTCAGTACGCCTGCCTAATTTATTTTGTTATAAAACATTCTTAATGTTTATTTTCAAATAGGCTATATATATTTTTTAAGATGACAAATTGTATTTTTTACTATGATACATTTTGACATAGCCTAGTAGGCTACTGCACTGTATATAAGCTTAAAAGAATATTGACTCAGCTTTGAAAATGTGCTCAAAAAAAGAGATGACGAAAAGAGATGTCAATGATTTGTATAAATTTGTATGACAATAAAGAATACTAGAGGCTTGAAGGGGCTAATAGCCCCTGAGCATAATCCTTCTTTACTATAGTACAAAATACCTTCTCAGAAAATAGGCTTTTGGATCCACAACATTTTGATTATATCTAGCATTTGGTTTTAAGTACACAAAGCAGACCTTTTTACATCCCAATGGTTTTTAAATAACAGGTACTTCATGTTATTTCTCATTTTATAGTATGCAATTTCAGTATTTTCCCCGAGTGCCTGGGATGGAAACCTTCTATTTCAGCCCCCTCCCATCATCCTGCGACCTTCCAAACACCCGCAATTTCGGCGCAAAAATGTCCCTTACGTAATTTTATATAGCCTATATCATTTGGTATTAAATCTGCATCGTTATAACATAAACTAAACAAACGTACTTAACTTTTTATAATTTTAAATTATGAAAAAACTCAAACCCTTAATTATTATAAAATCAGAAAATCTTAAATTTAATTTTTTTGTTATAGTACATTGAACGTGCATAGTTAGCTGCAATTTAAAAAAAATTCCACATGTCAACATCTACCATATGGCTTTGAATCAAGCATTAGCACCACATGTTTAATGTAAACAAAGCAGACTTTTCAATCTTTTCAATCCCAATGCATTTTAAATGGAAGATATTTTTAGTTATTTCTCTTTTTCTGGTAGATTTGGACATAAACTGATATTTTTCCCGACCCCCTGGGACCAAGACCTTTTATTTGAGCCCTCTCCCATCATCCTGCGAGCTGCCAAACTCTCACAATTTTGATTGAAAAAAATCGCTTACAGAATTAATAATATAGACTAGGGGGCCCTCGCACAAAATTTTGTATTTCAATTTATTTCTATTTGTTAGAAACCCACCTACAATCTAAAGAAAAAAATGTTGGCTTTAAACTCCCCCGTTTTTAATCCAGTTAAACTTTTCTAGTTAAATTTAAAGGTCTCACCTAACCTAAATAAATAGAAGCTTAACTAAACAAAAAACACACATTGTTTATTACCCCAGCACCATGTATTTTAAGTTTAATTTGATTGACATTAGGATACCGGAAGTGTTCAATTTTTCATTTTCAACATTTCTTTGCGTATAATATGCCCTAACATAATCTTTAGGTCGCCGCAAGTAGATAGGTGATGCAGTGTCCCTCTGATGTTCCATCAGTCATTGTCTCCAGGTAGTTCTGTGTTCTTGCTGAAGGCTACACATTTTTTTGCTAATCTTCTCGACTCTGTTTTCTCCTTGCTTTTTTAATTTTTTTGTAATTTACAATATTCATTATATATTGATTGTAAATCTTTAATGTAAAGAGTTTTTTACCTGCCTCAATTAATGATGAAAGTTGCCCAATTAAGAACTCATTTTCATAAAACTTGTTTACAGTCGCAGAATTTCTGTTTGTTTGCAATCTGGCTTAGGTTCAACATGCGTCTGAAGGTAATCAGCAAATAAGTTACAATCACATTTAAAACTGTTATAGGTAATGCAAGTTGGTCAGCACCACAGTGTTGAAAGCACCCTCTAGAAACAAATCAAAGGGTAGGGGGGGCGAGGCCTTACCTACCAGTCATAATAATACCAGTCACCACTGCACTTGATCATAAGCTTTAAAATGACATCTCACTCATAAAAATTGGTTTAGTAGGATGGTTGAAAAAAGGGATGTAACAGAGAAATCCCTAATTGTATTAAGTAGGCCCTATTTCAATTCGAATTTGAATAAGGGTGAGAAGAGCCTTAATAATCAGGCCTACTGAGCTAACATGCTTGTCGTATTTTAAGGAATAGGTTGGGATCAAAGAAAACATTGCTGTTACATGACTTGGAAACCATTTTTCAGATGTTTATGGAGCTCCCCGACCACATTGACATCATCACAATTCACCTGCCGGATGTCGAGGCTCGAATTCTCAGGCTTCTGTTTGAATTCTTGTACCAAGGATCATTGCGCGTAGATGAATCTGATTACAAAGAAATTATCGATGTTAAATCATTACTTGGAGTAGTAATACAAAAATTACCAACAACCCCTTTGGTATGTATTAAAAACGACCAAATAAAAAAATAGGCTTGGCTACCAGTCTTAATGACTGCAAAATAGGTCGTGAATAGTTTAAAAAAAAATCTAAGCCTAGAATGTTAGAAATTCTAATAGCCTAATTTAAATCTAATTTAATACAAAACTTAATTTAATGTAGGCTAGGTCATTTTTATGTTGACATCGAGTTATAGGGTGGGTGCACCAGTGAATGACCACCCCCAGTGAATGACCGTTTTGTTTAAAAAGCCCGTTATTAAGCATATCCTGTGGGCTAGCTAATTAAAAATAAGCATAAAACTAACCTTGGAATATTAATCAACAATAATCTTTCATTGGTTAAAATTGCTGAAGTCGAAAATACTTTTTAAACATATTTAATATTGAGTGCCCCTCTATCTTCGATTTTGATGTTTCCTTCCATAGTGATTACCCCTGCAAGGCTTTCCTGGATTTACATTCATTCTGTATTTGATGATTGTTTCAAAATTGTGTTGCAATTAAGTGATATTTAACATACTATCCTGCAATTTAAAATCAATTTTATTGCTGTGCATGTTAAGATTAATTATTACTGAGGGTGGTCATAAATTGGAACGTAACTAGGGCAAAAACCAGTGAATGACCGGGGAAAAACTTAGCGGTCATTCACTGGAACGAGATCCGGTCATTTACTAGCATGATCTATATTCTCAGCTGATTATTCTTAATCATTGTTGTCAGCTGATTTTCAAATTTTTTGACAGTTATTCAGCCAAAACAGACCGGTCATTCACTGGTGCAAGATCGGTCATTCACTGGTGCAGTCCCGGTCATTTATTGGAGCATTGACATAGTTGTATTTTAATTAATATTACAACCAGTATTCTCATTAAGTGACATATTTAACTAATATTGCTTAATCCTAAAAAAATAAATGAACTTTCTACAGTAAAATATATAACTGTGACCATAAAATAAGGGAGTAATGTTAACTTAACATGAGACATCGTCCTTAACCGGTCATTCACTGGTGCACCCACCCTATTTGTTTTTATTATTTATTGGTGACTTAATCACTATCGGGTATGTTACCCTGAGATTATGATAACTTCTAAAATGTAGGCGTGTATCAAAACGTATCGGGATCGAATAATACTCCTAGAACTAAGGCCTTAAGTTATAACCCTATAACACTTTGACTCAATGCCTAAAAGGAACTGATTTCATTTTAGAGTGTGAGAGTGGATCAGCAACCTGAGCCAACCCCGATGGCCCAAACACAACAACCGATTCCTCAGCCTGTGTACTACATGCAAGCTCCAGGGCCTAATAATCAAGGTAAACCATGAAACCTCCAACTATCTGCCTACTTGAAACCCATTTTACGTTGTTTTAGTTTTTAAAATATTTTAAAAGAACATGATCTGTGTTAGAGTACTGTGTGTTAAAGTGATCAACTTATTGTAAATTGTATGTGAGTTCATTTATCAGTCAGCCTTTATTCCTTAACATCAGTCAAAAACGGTGTTGGCAAAAGTTTCCCATTAAAAAATGGTTCACGCAAAGACAGTTCTAAAGAAACTTCTAAACCAAAAAAACAAACACTAATTCTATATAGACTGTAGGTTTACTTATGACTTTTGAGTCGATACAATGAAACGTCTTCCCTCCGTCATGATCGACCGCTGATTTTTCATCGCTAACAGCTTAACCGGTGCTTGTGTCGCAGGTGGGATGCAGTACGTACTTGCAACCCCAGGCACACTTCCGCAGGGCCAGGTGGCGCAGATGATACAAGTGGCTCAGCCCGCAGCCAACGGGCAGATGATCCAAGTCGCCAAAACTTCAGGTAGAATTTAATTGTATTTTGATTAGGATTTTTGCGGACATTTGCCATCACTGATTAGTAAAAAACAATCAGTTTTTTACTAATCAGTGATGGCAAATGTCCGCAAAAATCCTAATCAAAATATAAAATCACCATCACCAACAATGAATTTCAAACAAAGAGAATTTAATTGAATTGAAAAAATTCTTTATTCATAGGCTACTTGTTCATATACATGTACGATGAATAGTGTCATATAAAAATAATAAAACGATCCAGTTGTTAAAACAAGGTTAACCTAATGGCTGCTTCGCAAGTTAAATGCATCTGCTGAGTGTATTGATCTATCTAGCATAATTTTAGCATATCTTTAAATTTATTTACATTGTTTTAATTTTATATTTTCAATGGCAGGTGATTGAAGAATCTTATTCCGGTTATACTGGGTAGTTTAACAAAATTTGTTTGTGAGCAGGCATTTTAAATTCCATTTTTCCTTCTCGAATCCGAATTTAGCTCTTTTTTAATTAATAATACCCTATCCAAATTACTCTTTGATGTAGCCTCATAGATTTCAATTCCGAATGACATGTTGGATTGTATATGCTAAATATAACATTTTTAGTGTTCACAAATCACACACCTTGGCCGTTCTATATTGGCCTAAAGCAAAAATACCTGATGTGAAGTTTTTTGAAAGGATGTCTATATGGTCATTCCTTGATAATATTGGATTGCTAACCCCAATACTGTTAACTTCCTGAATTTTTTTGTTAAATATTTCTGTAAATGGTGGAGCAAAATTCCTATCCTGACTGTAGGCTTCTAATTAATTCTATCATGTTAGTTTTTGAAACATTTAATTAGAGTTTGTTAACTAAAAATTAATTTATATCACCCAAATTTTCCTCAGGTAACAGTCAGATGGTCCAAATGGCGACCCCGGGTCAGATGGTGCAAGTGGCACAAGCACCGGCCGGCGCACAAATGATGCAGGTCGCGGCGCCGGGGCAAGGGCAGATGATGCAGGTCGCCGCGCCGGCGCAAGGCCAGCTGATGCAGATGACCCAGGGAAGCGGCCAACAGGTGAGCTCGTCTCCACTGACAAACGGTTTCTATGATATCATTTTGATGAAGGTTGGACTCTAGGCCTTAGTCGTAAGGTATCAGGGTTGGATAGAAGAATCAGCTGGCTTACCTGGTGGTTAAAACTGCTGAACGTCGTACAAAAAGACACATATAAAAGACAGAGCCAGCGGCTCTGAAAATCCATGTTTTGTTTTTGCATTTTGTGTGCTGTTCAGGAGTTTTAACCAACGGGTAAGTCTGCTAGTTGTCCTATCCAACTCTGGGTCCTATAATATGTACATCCTGTATCGGTTGGAATCTCAGTTTGTGCTGGTATCAGTAAAATACCTGTAATTATCTTTAATCATGATGAAACTTAGGATAGTAATAATTTGGGGAATAGTCTCTTAATCGACATTTAACATTATTAGGTCCTAGTGACAATCCAAGATTTTCAATAGTTATGGTGGGTTTCAATTCAAAAGCATTCTCATCAGTCCTTTGTTCCTCGACTAAGCTAATTAGTTGATAATATTTTATCATCTCTAGATTGAGATTTGACAAAGTCTAAATCAAGAGATAACAAAATATTTAGCTGAACCCAGGAACAAAAGATGGTAGGGGTGGGCGAGTACTCAACAGTCGAGTAATTTCTTGAGTAGTTGCTACTACTCGAGGGTCGAGTCGAGTAGTTAGTTACTCCCGCCGTTTACCCGTAATTGACGGGCGATCGAATTTTATGGCATTTTTAAGGCCGTAGTCATGATTTTCTATCTTCTAGGATTAAATAAATTAATTTTTTATATGTGTTGACGATTTATTCAACCCCTACTCCTCCATAAATAAATCAGTTTGCATTAACTTAGGTTTAGCATTGTGCAATAAATTAGTGAAATGCACGATGACAACCGGCATCGCCTGTCGGCAACTTAGTCGAAGTTAGTTGTTCGGCTTTGAAGCCCAGGAATACATCGGATTGTAGTCGATAATATGTTGAACAAAGTAACTGAACGTAACCGATTGCAGAACATTGATCGATAATGGACATCGCCGAATTCGATTTCCCCGATTTTTCGGCGATCTATTTGTTGCATGAGCTCAGAACAACATGGAACGAGACGCGCCGAACACAACCAAACGCTCGCTTTCACCTGGATTCGCCGGTAGAGAAGTGGAGAAATGAAAACGCACTGATTAGACGATAGATTGAAATAGTTCTTCCAGTTGTAACGTCTTTAAATCATCAACTTAAATTTTTTGCTGAAATACAAATAACCATTAATGAAGAGAAATATTTATTGAAAATGAAATATAACAATAGATCTTTCAATTCATAAGTTATCTTCCTAGGGCATCATCTCAAGACGGTTTCGATACAATCAAATAATTTGGTGCTAAATTAGTAATATTGACTTAAGTATTTAGTGTTTTGTAAAACTGGAAATCACTAGTATTTTTCGTAGCGGTACCTTACTCCGTGTTAGTAACTTGTTTTTAATAATTCGTAGCTAGTACTTGTAAAACCCGTTTTGAATAGGCCCCTGTATTACGCATCAGTTGTTAGCTCGACATCGCTCGAAGTTGCCACGTATACGATAATTAATTATTGTACCCCCACAACGATTTGTGTTGCTTTAATGCGATGAATATTTACTTTTCACAATAAATGACAGATTTACGATTGGTTATGGATTTATCCACGATAAAGGGGTAATTTAGTTTGGCTATGAACTGTTTAATATGAATATGTCTTTAGTGATTGGATATAATCAGCGTAAATATTAGTACAATAATTTTGAAAACACGAACACGAGTGGTTATCTGGCAACACTGTTCTGTAAAGCCGATGGAATGATGGATGCAACAAAGTGATAAGAGATTGTATTGTAAATATTGGTATCGCCAGTGATCGTAAGTTAGTTTACCAGGTGTGAAATTCGTGATAGTGTTTTATTAGATATTTATCAGTTTTGTAAGATAATCTTGTGCCAAAATGGACGAAGAAGATGTGGACGACGTATTGCCTCGCAGTAGCCTCGGCGATGAGCAGCTTCAGTCAGAAAGTAGGCCTACCGAAACTGGGACTACTGCAACTAGAGGGGAATCTAGTCAAATTCAAGGAAGTTCAACTAGTGTTTCTAGGCCAGAAAAAACTAAGCCGGCTCCTATATGGAAGCATTTCCACAAAAGTGACACAGAGCCAAACAAGGCTATTTGCAATTATTGCAAAACAAAAATCTCAACCAAGACAAGCAGCACAACAAGCCTTCAAAGACATTTGGTGGCCAAACACAAAAAACAGTCTGAACTTTTTGTTGTCGAACAAACCCAAAAAGAAGAAGAGAAAAAGTTAAAACCTAAGAAAGAAGAAGTTAAAAAGAAACAAACAACTTTAAGCCAGTGTTTTGGTTCAATGACGACGTGGCCACCTGATCATCCAAGATCTTTGGCACTAACTAACAAAATTGGAATTTGTATGGCGAAGAGCCTCCATCCCTACTCACTGGTGGAAGAAGAAGGATTGATAGATGTACTTAAAGAGGCATCACCTAAGTACAAAATGCCATCGAGAAATACATTTTCAAGACGAATTATCCCAGAACTCTACGAGACAACGAAGAAAAGGTTAGTGACAGAAATTGAAAATGATCTCCCCAACGTGCCTTCATTGAGTTTTACCACAGACATGTGGACCTCGAGAAACAACGATCCCTTCATATCCCTAACTCTACACTATGTTTCAGAAGAATTTAAAATAAAAAGATATTGTCTAGGGAATGAGTACCTGCCTGGGGAGCATGGTGCAGAACACATAGCAGACAAAATCAGGCAAATCACCAAGGAATGGAATTTACATGATGTCACCATGCCTATCTACAATGTAACTGACAATGCGCCAAATATGATAGCAGCTATGAAGCTTCTTCCCGGGACCGACTTAGCTTGTTTTGCACACACCCTGCAATTGGCATTGAAGGATGCAAAGAAGAACACCCCCGGGATGACAAACATGCTCTCAGCAGCCAGGGCCATTGTAGGCCATTACAAGCGAAGCTCATCAGCTCAACAGAGGCTTCACTCTTACCAAAAGAACTTAGGGAAAAAACAAGTGGAACTGATCCAGGATTGTGAGACCCGATGGAATTCCAAGTACCAGATGCTAAGCCGATTAATTACTCAGAAAGAGGCTATATCTGGGGAACTTCTGGCTTCACAGTCGAACATCAACTCCCTAAATGCAACCGAGTGGAAAATGGCCGAAGAATATGTTGCCATTTTAAACCCGTTAGATGAAGCAACAACCAAATCTTCATCAAACAGTCAATGTCAATGATTTATCCAATGATAAGCACTATCGAAAATATTCTAGAAAAAAGGTTGGTGGATAAACTCCCTGGAGCGACTTTCTGTAGAAACCTTCTCCTGAGTATGCGTACACGGTTCGCCAGAATGAAAAGTGATAATTTGTATAAAGCTTGCATGGCGATAGACCCTCACTTCAAGTGTGCTCTATTGCAGCCTCATGAGAAATCACTAATAAAAGAAATCCTTGCATCCGAAGCTTTAACCTTGTATAAAAAGCAGACTACGCCAATGGAAGTTTCTACAGTTGGTCGGCAGGCTCCAAAACCACAACCAGGTAAAGTGAAACTTAATTTTTCAATAGGCTAATCTAAAATAGACTTTAATTTCCAAATTATGAAATAAAAAAACAACAAAAGCTATTTTAAATTTATGTAGGCCAAACCATTTTTTAATCTGTCTATAGCCTACTCGTTTTTATGCCAAACTAATATTAAATTGAAATAGGTTTTAAATTTAATTTCATATGCAAGCATGGACTACAGTTAACTTACCCTATTTTCTGAAGAAAATCATGGAACTATAGGCCACTTTCAAAATTATTATCCTCAAACTCAAAAATTAATATTTCAAGTGCATTGGTATCGAATTTGACCTTTAACCTTTAACCAAACTATAGAAACTCAATTCCTAGCTTTTAATTTATTTACTAACTTACTATTTATGGCTTGTGGTTATCAGGACTTTAATCAGCCAAGCCCCTAAAATTTAAGACCCCTAAAAAATGCTTTTACTCGGAATAAATATGACTTGTGTTGGTAAGAATATTAACATTTAGGCTAGCAACAATAAATGTTATTGTTTTCAGACAAACCTGGAGGCTCTTGTCAGCAGACTGATTTCTGGTCAACTTTTGAGAATCTGGCTGCGTCAACAGTAAGTTCTACTGAACCTCTCGTTGAAGTGTCTGCTAAGGACAATGCACTCTGCTTATCGGAACTGGATGTTTTTTTTAACGAACAAAGGATTTTACCGAAAGAAGAATCACTTGAATGGTGGAAGAATAACAAAAATAAGTTCCACTACCTCGCACCTTTGGCAAGAAAATATCTGGGAATTCCCGCGACTGAAGTTGATAGTGAAAGGGTATTTTCTGCGGCTGGCAATGTTGTTAGTATAAGACGAGAGTCTGTTTCAACTGACCATGTGAAGGAGCTTGTATTTTTGCATCAAAACCTTTAAAGTATCCTGCAGTGTATGAGACAAAATACTGAACCCACTTTCCTAACCTACCTGTAGGCCTATTTTACTTACTGTCAGTGGGTTAAATTCCTTTTACTAACCTGAGACTTAATTAACGATCAAGACTGATTATTAAGACTGATTAATAATATTATTCCAAAGCTATCGCTCATGAGGAGTTACCATTAATCAGTGGTACCACAAATTATATCTAGTCTTGTGATCAATGATAGAGTTTTGTTAATATATTGGTTGTTAATTTGTACAAGTATTTTTACATTTATTCCTATTCTAGTTGATTATTATAATATTTCTTGATTGTTATATGTGATTTGTGTTTTTATTAACTATAGTGATCACTATTTTAGAATTTTATTTGTAGGCTGTTACTTTTGACCCCCAAATTTTTGCCCTCATTTATAGGCTATTGTTCAGTGTAGCTGCTTTAGCTATGCAGCATTTTCACTTGGCTGTTATGACCCCAATTTTTATACATTTATCAGAGCTTTGCATTCCTATTTATTTTTGTGATAGATTAGTTACAAACTTCTTTACTGGTATTAACTTATTATTTTTGTATCTACCTAGGGTGTAATTTTTTTTCTATAAAGGCCTTTGCATTTTAATTATTTTTACATTGATCCTATTCTGGTTGATTAATATAATTTTTGTGGTTTGTTATTCGTGTTTTTTAAACTATAGTGATTATTTAGAATTTTATTGGTAGGCTGTTACTTTTGACCACCAAATTGTTGCCCTAATTTGTAGGCTACTATTTAGTGTACCTACTTAAGCTATGCAGTATTTTTTCTAGGCTGTTAATACCCTATCTTTTTTGTATATTTATCAGACCTTAGTATTCCTAACTATTTTTTTGATAGTTTTATAACAAACTATTATCGTTATTAACTTACCATTTTTGTTTCTGTTTATGCTGTAATTTTTTTGTCCTATGGAAGACATTTTTCTTTCCTTTTCATGTGATAGTGTTATAAAATGACTTTTGCTCTTATAATGTTTCTACTTTATTGGGTTTTGTTCCTTTTTAGTGCAATGTAGATAAGTTATGCAATATTTTAAGTTGGCTGTTATGGTGTTATGACCCCACTTTTTTTCTATTGAACAGGCTTTTGCATTCCTATTTATTTCTAATTTGGATTAACTTATTATTTTTTTCTACTTAGGTTATGTGTTTTGTTTATGTTATGTGCAATAATACTTTGGCTATGCAATATATTAAATGGGATTTTATAATGACACTATACACTTTCTCATTCATTGAACAGTTAGGCCTACATGTTATTATTTGTGCTGAAATTAAATACAGGGCCTTTGCATTCTTTGATATGAGATGTTTTACATAATTTTATTAACGTTAATACTTTTTTCTGAGACTATGTTTTTGTTTTTGCTCAATTTAAATACAATGTATGATGATCTTTTGCTTTGCATATTGTTATATTTCCGGTCATTTTCCAATTTCTTTTATATTTACAGTATGTATTTCTTGCTATTGTTATTGAGTGTTAGTTTAAAATTATTCTGTTAATTTTGTTTGTTAATTAACTATGTTTTTGTTGGGTTACATGTTCTCATTATGGCAATGAAAATCAATTATTATTTTGTTGATTAAATAGAGTTGTTGCTTATGTTCTGGTTCCATGAATAAACAACTTTTTCACTCAATTCAGTTTTGTTATTGTAGTAATCAATCCTTAAAAAGTTAACAATAATTAGGCCTGTAATAACTCACTATTAGTATTGGTAAGTAGGGAAAGGTAAAAATAAATAACTGATAAAAACATAAAAATATAAATTTTTAATTCATCAGACTAAAACTAGGCCTATACTTGGCTAATATCAATAATTTATAAGTGCAGGATTTAAAATTTTAATACAAATTTTTGAAAACCAATGTCAACAAATATTTTTATTATTATGTACAACTACTCGACTCGACTCGACTCGATACTCGAGTTTTTGGCTCAATACTCGACTCGACTCGACTCGACTTCAAAAATCACTACTCGCCCACCCCTAAAAGATGGTAATGCTTCGGTATAATAACTGAAAATCTTTGATCATAACTATAACCTTCTCTAGTACAAGGCCACAGCGCCAGTAAATGGCAAAATCGCGCCCAAGGGTTCAGCTGAATTGTTTATCCATACTCTATCATTTTTTGTTAATTTGAAAACAGCTGGCTCTGTGAGGGTTTTTACTATGAAAAAAACCCTTGAGAAACAGCGTTGTCAGGTCAAAGGCTGCGGCCCCATCACTAGAGATGGCCAGGTCATAACGAAGTCAGTAGTCAATAGTCAAGGCCTTACATATTAATATGTAATGACATGTACGGCTTGATTTTTTGGACCTTAAGTTCGAGATCACCCAGGTCTTCTATCTATGAAACTTGGGATTATCAAATTTTCATTCGAGGTTCAAAAGAAAATATTCTTAATAGAGGTAATTTTCCTCTTAAAACTGTGTTTTTGAACTTCTTACTAGCATCAATCAGCTTTGAATATATGTACTTTCGGACTAAACTTAGGAATCAATGATTTTTTATTTTGAGGCATGTTTTTAACATCACTGGATATTAAGGGTTTTAAAGTGGTTGGCCTAATCAGAACAACGGAAATCAATCTACTTTTCCTGTCAAAAAATTAGTGGTTTCTTTGAAACACTGCAGCTCCAAGTAAAATACCCATTTACCAAGTTATCTACTGCAAATTGTAAGTGACTCTCGATTAATATATTTTCAAGGAGTAAATCATACGTAGAACACTTATTTATGACAAAACTGGGATAATGTCAGTGAAATTTCAGTTGCATGAAAGATTGAATTACATTTACATCATACTACACAGAAACATCTGTTTTCTGTGCCTTACTCTTGGCTGCAAAATAACTCTTTGCCGATAACCAGCAGTGCACAATAAATTTACCGTGCTCTAGGAAATGGAAATAACGGAAGTAAACAATCAACTGATAAGAAGCAAATGGATGTTAAACGCATGTTTATAGGTTACTGGGGAGGAATGTAGTGGCAGCACTGGTAGTAGTAGCAAAGGTTAGGTTTGAAGAATTGAGAAACG
The DNA here is from genome assembly GCA_035578135.1 of Flexamia atlantica. Lineage (NCBI taxonomy): Eukaryota > Metazoa > Arthropoda > Insecta > Hemiptera > Cicadellidae > Flexamia > Flexamia atlantica. The sequence continues at coordinate 11,840,784 of JAQJVK010000003.1, read as the reverse complement.
TAATGTTTTATGCAAGGAATACGTCATGATTAAAAAATATGTCTCTTTGAAGTACCAAATGATGTAAAGTATCATACATCATACGCACAGGAAGATTTACTGTACTCGAATGAAAATGCCATACTCGCCTCTGGCTCATGCGGGAACTATCATGCTCGTTCGGTAAAACAGTACTTTCTGGTCTAGTAACGTAATATACCATTTCAGGTGCAGGGAGGGTCGCAAGTAGTTTCTACGTCAATGCAGCAAAGCAACATGATGCAAGTTGTGCCTCAGAACAACACCCAGGTGAAGTTGTTTGTTTATTTAAGAACATGTTTTACTATGGTATTAAATAGAAACAATTTTAAGTAGACATTTGAAATCAATAATGAGTTTGGAAATCATATTTTGTTATAATAGACTCATACCTACCTTGAATACCTTCCTCTCCATCAATGACCAGCTCTGCTGGATAGACTGCGTCCTATAACTAAAACTAACTCAACCAATATTTACAACATCTCTTTTGGTTACTATATTGTGTTCCCTCGTCTTTTTATTTCAAGTATGATTGAAGTTACTGGTAGATTTTAGTTATTAAAATTAATTACATCCATACATACTCATTACCTGGATTTTTGTTAACTGACAAAAATCAAATAAAAAGTGACAAATGGAAGGGAAATTGGCAATCCTAATAGTATTCATTGAAAAAAAAAAACATTCACACTTATTCAATAGGGTGTAACCAATAAAATTGAGGAGAGCTAGATTTATTTTGTAGCACCTTGAGAATAATCTTCATAATTCGACTCCATGTTCATCAAAGTTTGTCGAGGAAAAGGAATAGTCCAATGTTAGAAGTCCTTAGTTACATTTTCAGACACAACTTCCCTGAGATTTTAAAACTGGATTGAGGACCAGTAGAAATTTACCCATGATTCTTTTCCTGTTGAGCCATTTTAGATTGTTGATTAAATGCACAAATAATTGAATAAATGAAATAACCGGCCCCTAACCGCACTAGCTAAAGAGATGGCAGCAGGATGAATCTGAGAACCTTAAAATGAACTGCAAACTGATTACCAAAAAAGTCCACTGAGATTAATTTTAATTATCTCTTCATTTGGAATTTGACAGGTTGAAGACGGCCTTGTATTGAATTTACCAATGATTGAGTTACATATCTGGTCATTCCCCCCAACCACAAAAACCATATGTCAAGTTATAACAAACTAGGCTACATTATTATCACAGTTAGACTATTATAGAAAGTATGATATTGTTTTCTGAAAGATAAGATCTCCAAATAAAAATAAACCATCTGCCATAGGAGCGAATGGCAGAAGATCTAAAACAAAATGAGTTCCCTCATACTACCCTTCCCTCCCTCTGGTAGGCCAAGTTGGGCTGACTTGGTATTGTAAACTTGGATGATCATCGCAAATCCATAAGTAATTTTTTTGTGTCTTTTAGCACGATAACTTGCTTAAAAAAGGTCCGATCTGAATGAAATTTGGCACAGACAGGTAAAGTAGTAATTATTTGGACGAGTTCGAAAACCAGCGTGATTGGACCATTGGAAGGGGGGTAAACCCCTCAAAAAATGGTTTTTTGGGATTTTTACAAAAAAAAATAAAAACTATTTAATTTTTTTTTATTTGGATATTTGCGGACATTTGCCATCACTGCCATCAAATAAAATAAAATAAAATCATCTTTATTCATTTACTATATATTCAAAGATACATCGAATAGTGTCAAGAGAAGAACATATCCAGCGTAATAACGCTAAAATATCTCCAAATTAGATACATACAATTTTAATTAAATACATTTTCCTTAAATTTATTGTTTATTTATACATTTTTCATTTAATACATTATACATTACAATACATTAATTTATACATTACATTTAATTTATACAAATAAATTATTACATTCAATTTCTTCTTGCATTCCAAAAATTATCAAATGAATACAGGGACAATGTCAACAAATACTCTTTTAAAAGTTTCCTAAAGACATCAAAATTATTCTCACGGAAAATATTTTCGGGTAAACCAAATAAAAACTTAGTGCCAGTGAAACTAGTTTTTTTTCTCATAGAATTCTAATTTGTGCTGTTCAACATCTGCCATCACAATCACCAACAATGAATTTCAAACAAAGTATTTAATTCTTGTTTGGACCATTGAATTCAGCTTGAAAAAACAAATAATTTAGTATCTTTAATTGTTTCTCTATGTCCATTGGTTACAGAGATATCGCTAGTGGTAAACACAGTAAGTTGTCCCAATGTTAACACATTATGGGAAATAAATCAAATTAGAAATCTCGCTTATTTCTCAACATATGTGAATGAAACTTGCTTTGGTAGCAAACCTGCACTTATTCTCCATGGCGTTCTAATGGAGAAAATTGTTTTATGCTCAATATTTTAGGATATTAAAAACTTAATATTTTATTAGTAAGTTGTTTTTACTTGATTCGAGGCTCCATCTAAATGAAAGCATTTGAAATCCGCTGAGCATGCAGGTCTGCTGCAACATGGGTATTTTGTTTCACCAGATAACTTGTCAAGAAAGTAAACTTTTCCCCAGGTGATGCCGATGGTGGGAAGCAACCAGATGGTACAGTGTTCCACTCAGATGGTGGTACAGGCCGGCCAACCAGCGATGATCAACAGCAACCAGATGCAGAGCAATGTTCAGAATCAGGTCGGTACCACTGGCGTCTGATTAGACTTTGAACAAATCAGTTGTTACTGTGCAAGGTCTGTAGAGAAGAAGAGAATAAAAGAAATACAGTACTTGTGCCAGGTTATCCAAGTCAACCAACAACCTACAGCTGGGATTTTGACGTCTTTTATAGACTGGAGACCTATAACCGCTTGGTTCCACGGGCCCTATGAAATTTAGGCAGCCTGACTGTATAATAGTATTATTATTCTCTTCTTATCTACAGACCTTGGTTGCTGTGTGCATTTGATGGTAACAAACAAGCAAAAAATGAAAGCAATTTTGAAAAATATTTTTTTCTTAAATAAATTAATAAACAAGCAAATGAATATCCTTAAATTCAACACTAATACATTTAATGAAATGTTTGAATTGAAAGTGCTTCAAGGCATCAGTAAGACTTTGAATCAGTATACACTACAAAAATTTCATTATAATGGACCAAACTTGGAACTGAAAAATCAAATGCAATGAAATAATTAATGTTTAATGGGTGATGCCAATAACTCTCTATTCCATAGAAAATTCACTAAAAAGTATTTTTTTCTAAAGCTTAGGTCATTGTTGCCAACAGGACTTATCTACGCAGAGACCGCGGTACGTGATGGCGTCGTCGGCGAACCAGCTGACGACGAGTAGAGCCAGAGGGCCGCAGTACACGCGGCCGCAGCAACGGGTCAGAACTGCGAATCAGCCCACACGGAGCGGCGCGGTCGCCAATGGTGAGTGACACACTACCGCTCTACTGTACACCTCGGATTGTCCAGACCGTGAGGAGTATCCTGAATTAAAAATTAATAATAGTAAAAGTGTATTAAGCGTGTTTAACATTTGAGTAGTGCTTTGCTGAGTGTCAGTCGCAAACGCAACACTCATGAATTAAACTCCTAATTCATCGTGAAAGAGCCTCCAGAACTGAAGTTTACAACAAAAATGGTTCTCAAACCTGTATCTGTCGCAGTTCTCTTAAATCCTTTTGGTGGATGAGTCGGGTTTCGGTCTGTTTTAGACCCTGTATGTATGTACATTAATTCCCTGTATGTACTTCCCTGTATAAGGAAATGATTATGGTCTGAAACAGACCGAAAGCCGGGTCATCCACCAAAATCATTTAAGAGAACTGCAACGGATACAGGTTTGTGAACCATTTTTGTTAGAATTAAACTCCTGAGAAATTTGTAGCAATGATTTTATACAGATTTGACAATTGGTTTGAAACATCTCAGCAGCATGACTTGTTGTCAGATTGCTTTTAAGTATTGTTATAGTGATGAAGTAAGCATAAATCATACAACCGTTTTAGAATCACTTGTATTTTTGGGATTATAAAGTTTTTTTCCATATCCAAGTCAGTACAATAGACTCCCTCTCACTCAGTCACTTTTTAACCGGACATCGGATTAACCGGACTACTCTTGGCGGATGTCACATCGTTTTAACTGGACAATTTTTATCAAAAAACCGGATGAACCGGGCGTGATTGGCAGGAAATGGACCCGTTGAACTGTGTTGACGATCTGGTGGGAAAGTATTTGAGACTATTAATGACGTTCAGAATATTATGCTTGCTTCAATTAAATAGAATGAGTTTTTTTTTAGCAATTTTGACGATATTACTGGAAATATATGGTAGGCAAACTATCATAAAATATCTCATTTTTAATGTTTTCATTTGATAATCAATTTTGGGAAATGTAGGTTCATCCGGAAAACCGTTATCCGGTTCAGGCCTTGGTCCGGATAAGAGGGAGTCTACTGTACTCCACCATGTTATTCTGGATAATCCGAGATGTATAGTATTTAGTCAAACTCAGTTATAATAATAGAATTAAAAACTGTAGCAAACTTACTCAATAAAATTACAATCTGAAATTTCAGTATAGATCTCATTCAGTAGATCTACTGACTTGGGTTTCAGTTTATTCTCCAAATGGAAACAATCTTTTCTATATAATGAATCTTAGTTTTTCTATCTGCCCTATCTACAAAGTCTGTTGTAACTTGTGTAGACACGGTCGGTGACAGTTCGACCATGCTGCAAGTTATCGCTGCCGCGCTGCAAGAGAAGTACGGGAACATGGAAACGTTTGAGTCGCTAACGGCCCGGCAGGTTCGCGAGGTTTTGGAAGAAAAACTAGGCTTCGATATGTCAGAGAAGGAGGCTCTTATTGACGAGATACTCCAGCCCTTCCGAGGCTCGGCAGGCAGAACAGAAGAAAGCGATAGAATAGAAGAAAGTGATAGAACAGAAGAAAGTGATAGAACAGAAGTAAGCGTTAGAACGGAAGAAAGTGATAAAACAGATCAAAGTGAAAACGAACAGACCTCGAGAAGTGAAAGAACCAGGGCTAAGAAACCAACTCCAGCGAGTGTGAAGGTGAAACGGCGACGGAAGAGGAGAATGAGTGGTTCGGACGATGAAGATGATGAGGATTTTGATCCGAAACAACCATCGAGGAAGACTAAGAGGAGGTAGTGTGATAGATTAATAATCCGATTCCACAAACACCGGTGTTATGGTCCGGCATTAACCTAATTTTAATGTTACATCTTTCATCTTCTATTTTCCCCAGCAAACTATATAAACATTGAGTATATAGGTCTAGGAGTGTGTTGTAAATACAAAAAAAATTAATATTTTGTAATGAACAAAATACGTAAACATTCTAGTTCTTCCTGGTACAATCTGGTAGTGAACATCCTGAAAGCCACTTTTACTAGGCATACATATAAAGGCCTTTTTCATTAATGGTTTAATTTTAATGAAGTTTGACGATGAGTTAATTTAATATGAAACAAAACACGAATAATCTGCTGTGTCAACAGTTCACTGTGTGGTCTTTAATTGTTCGGTTGATGTCTATAAAAGCCCCCCTCCCATCATCATTGACACAAGACATTTTAAGTTGATAAGCAATTTGGTATTTATCAAAGCCTTTTCCAATAACCATGTAGAGCCAACCTTTCTATTTAGACTCAGCAGGGGGCATATTACAACCTCTAATAAATATTATGCTTTATATTTATATATAACCATTTCACCTCATTAACCATAATATTGCTGAATATATTTTAAACTTTAATCAAATTTCACTTTTTACAATCTGTGGGTTCTCAATTTTTTCTTCCTTAAATAAACCATTTTTTGCACAATAAAGCGATCACTGCCAAATTTTTTACATAAGCTATTAATAAATGGTGTACTTAAATAAGATAAAAAAGTTTGGGATTATAGTTATTTTAGTGAAAATAACCATAAGTTGGTGGAACCATGAGAAGGTTGATAATTACGAATACTACCGTAACATTATTATACGTATAATACTCTCATACTGTGATTTAATAGTCATTAATTACACATAAAATATGTGATGCGGAAAGTGAAAAGAGAGCTCAAGTTGGAATTTTCCGGTTTTGAGTTATTGACATCCTGAAATTCAGCATTAAATTGCGAACAATTTGACAGATAATTTACGGTGCTAACGATTTTTTTCTTTGAGTTATTGGCATTTGAATTTTATCTAGTCAAAAGGGGTATTTTAGGAAATCAAGGGCTTTGGCCTGTGAAAGCTTCAAACGTTCACAGAATATTTATAATTAATATTTAAGAAATGAATTAGGTATCAAAATACAGATGAAAACTAGATCTTTAAATTTAAACTCTAACAGATGTGAATTAAACAGATTTAAATCTGTGATTGAACAGATTTAAATTTATTGTAAGATGTGATACACTCACAATTTCATTGTTTTTAAAAATGAGAAAGTGAGAAGTTTGTAACACATTGACTGCTAAAAATGCTTATAATTGCGTTCCAAAAATGCTAAAAAAAAGTTTATTCCAATTACCTGAAAATAGTTCCAGGAGGGCAGGAATGTGGTTTTTTGCTCGTCAAACATCCTTTTTCTCCAAAAACGGTTTTTGATTTTTGGGACGCGGATCTGTGTCGTCAGCGTCTGGGGCAATTTTTCTAGCTTCCGAAAATTTTATTTTCAATATATTATTTAAATTCAGCCAACAATATAACCTGGGTACATTTATTTCGTGTCCTAGCGCCTCAAAAATGTGATTTCTATAGTTTTTACAATTCAAAATTTTATTTTATTACATATATGTATCTGGAACAAAAGGTGAAAAAACTGTACACCAAACACTTCGTGAGATTTTATTTATAGAAACATATGTAATGAAATAAAAATTGAATTTCAAACATATAATAATGTAAATAATAAAATAATAACATAAATAATAATACAAGTAATAAAATATAGCTATAAAACGATCGCAGAAACTGAACGAGTCGATGGATCGGGACGCGTCAAACTCAGAACGTAACGGTGGGAACTGCCCGATGCGACAAGTGACATAGATCCCACCCGACAACTGCTGAGCTCACACGAAGCCATGAAAAGTGAGTCGGACTATGACGCGGATTCTCGTCGTGCGCGGCTAGTCATGCGTGATACGGATCCGCGTCTTGCGCGGTCGATTTGTTAAAGGGACCTCAAGTGGGAAGACAGAATACCGAGGAATAAAAGAGAAATACACTTTCGAGACGGTGATCTTTTGACTAAGACAATATTATTCTACAAAGAAAAACTGAAAGTAGTTCACTTATCCAACAATAGATGTCAGGAGAGACTAGTTTTGTGATGCCCCTCATGACTCAAATCGGTCAGTACAGGCCTGCATATTTGGGAAATGGGACCTGAAGTCGCTTGTCATGTTATTTCCAATTGTGACTTGAGGTCCCTTTTCGTACGCATGACATAGGCTGCTAAATCAATTATTTTTTAATATTTCTCCGATTCTTATCTCTAAAAATATCGAATGAATATTTGCAGGAATGATTAAGGAATCATATCCAATCGAAACCTCAAAAACTGTATTTTCGACTTGAATCGACTAAAATGCCCTTATTGTAAAATTTACTCCAGTGACTTGAGGTCCCTTTTCACTTTTCACTTTCTACATCACATATGATTATTGAACAGGTATTTATTTACTAAAAAACTCACCTCTTTCCTCTTCTCATTCCTTTTATGTCAAAGTTCAGAGTTTTCACAAATACATTTTTATAGTTAATAAGACTAATCTTAATTTTCGTTTATATATGGTACTTAAATTTTAAATATTGATTGATAAATTAATGATTGATAATATTTTTTTATTTATTCCTTGCTAATGTGACATAAAAAAATTCTATTGGCATATTCAATTGTCTTCTATTTGTTATGTTTTTGTTTTGTTCCTGTGTTGTTGTTGATTCTAGTAAATGGAAAAATGAAACTTTAGAGAAAACCCTAAATTAAATCTTCAATTATTTTCCTCAACTGAAACAATCGAACTGGTATATGTTAATTTGATTTGTGACTAAGAAAGACAGTAATTTTCAAAATATTTCACCTTAAATACTAATTTTAAGGATTTCTAGTTGTGTCTTAATGTTAATTTAAGCAAAGTGTTGTGAGGTATATATTCTTAGAACCTACCTGTGTGATAAGTCATGATTAGTTGTTATGTTTATGTATATATTTTAGTGTTTTAGTTTATTCAAGATTTTATTTTCATAAGTAAATTCAGAGATAGGTGATTGGACATTACAGTGAAGGTGTGTTCATAGTTAAAGGTGCATGTAGTAATTTTAAGGTGCTATTTTTTAAAAGTTCATATTAAAGCAGTTATTTTCTTGAAGATAACGTTTGTGGTTTTTGTTTTTGATTGATGCACAGTGTTGCAAGTACAGCATTCAGCGGGCAGCAGCGTATGTGTCAAAAAGTATATTATTGTTATGAATTAATGAAGTTTAATGTCTATATTTTCATTACAAATGTATGTGAATTAAGTTTAAAATCTATATTTCCATTATTAATGTAACTGGTTGAAGTTTAAAGTCTATATTTTCATTATAAGTGTAAGCAGGGCTCGGATATTATTAGGAACTAATTTGGAGTTGAGTTATTGATGTTATAAGATGCGAGGGCTGTTGAGAAAGTAAATTCCATATGCATTTACAACATTTTGATTATGTACATCTTAAAGAGCTTACCTTAAACTACTTTTCCACATAGTTCCCACAAATATTTAGACACTTTTCATATCTAGGGAGCTTTTCCAAAGGGTTTTTGACTGTTAAATAACATTTTTTTATAAATCCATTGTCTACTTTGTAAAATTTGTTGCAAATAAATATTTCTGTTCCTAAACCAAATTTGTTTTAAATAAAACCATTTAACCTCTCCACAACCCTTCCAATAGTGATTAAGTAGTTGATAGTTACAATCAGGGACCCGTTTCATTACATAGTTACTAATTACCAGTTGGTAACTATATGTTACTACTTTAATAAGCAGATTATCAAACAGAAATATTATTCTCTAGTACATCAGAATTTCCATTTTGTAATCAGTAAGATAACTTGTGACAACAAAGATAAAATGTTTATTTACATTCTGTACACTATGAATAAACATATTTTTTATTTTTTTTTCGACTAACAGCCTTGATATCTTTTATGAATTGTCAAAATTTATTACTTACGTAATAGCCTGAAGATATCAAAAAGTTTTTCTGGTTATGCCGAACATGTTTCGAGGAACATGTGCTGAGGATGAGGAGTAATTTCCTCGAAACATGTTCGGCATAATCAGAAAAACTTTTTGATATCTTCAGGCTATTACGTAAGTAATAAATTTTGACAAAACATATTTTGTTTCAAATCGAACAAGTAATAACCAGCAACTCTGTTATGAAACAGTCCTCTGGTGGTTGTAGAGTCTAACAGTTATTTCTAAATGTTTTATAGAAGGGGATATACTTATTACTCGATGATTTTTGGGCTTCACCTACCTTTGTAAATCCTATGCTAAGGCTCTGAAGTCAATACGATGTCGCACAAAAACACAAATGTCACAGAACCGTTGTGAACAGTTATTTTAAATCTTCACTTAAATAAATGTTTATGTGTTCTGTAACATTTGCGTTTTTTGCAACATCGCAGAGAATTTGGAGCCTTCTCATAAGTTTTATAAGGTGGGTGAAGCCCAAAAATCATTGAGTAATTGAGTCTAATAGACGCCCGATGGATGTTGTAGTACGGACAAGAACGGTGGTGCGCGCCGCCCCGGCCCCGATATCTCAGAGAAGTTCCAACGTCGCCTCTCGGATCATTCAAAGATCGAGGCATTCCGCACAATAACAAAGAGCTCCCGTATTTGCGGAGAGGCTCTCGCAAATACGCCAACGATTCAGGAGGTAAAATGAAGGCTTAAAACGAAAACGTTTAACGTTTCTTTTGTTCCTTTTTTTTGGGTTTCCACCTGTTTGGTGGATATATGTTTTAGTTTTTCTGTGAATTGTTTTTACTATTAATAAAATTAGTTGATGCTGGTTGCACTAAACTTCATTCTGGATTTCCTTGTGCTTTGGAAAATATTGTATTCAGTCAAATAACCTTAAATACTTTGCAGTCGTGAAACATCATGATCAATGCAGACCTTGAGCAGGCTTTTAATTTAGACCAAACATGTTTTTACCATTACTCAATATTTAAAAAAAGTGTGTATAAGAAACTAAACATATTTCATATCATCATATCATTCTAAAAAATTGGTTACATTCATGTTTTTAGGAATGTACTCCCTCCCCCTAATTGATACCTGTAAAATTAAAAACAAAAAAGTGTGATAAGAAACTACAGCATTTGATCATATCCATTCTGAAACATTTTTTATATTGATGTTTTTATGAAAGTACTCCCCGTTTGATATCTCAAAAGTTACCCATCAGCTAATGTTTGACCCCCTGCCAAGTTATTTGGTGATCCTTACAACTGTGATTCAAACTGCTTTAAACTGAGGCCAGCACAGGTTTAAGACTGTGGACCAACCACAATTCGTACTTACCAATCTTTTTAGTTTTTTTTTTGTGCTCTTTGGAATTTAAGAGTACTGTTGTGTTCAAAATGTTCCCAGTTCTGTTTAGTATTTAGTATTTTATTTTAATATTTTTTAAAGTTTAGTTTATTATTTTTTTAAGGGTTGATTGGTAAATTAATTTAACCATATTAAAACTGAAAACTATAAATTGTATGTTAATTTTACTGAAACTTAATTAACAATGTATTGTAAATGTTATTGTTCCTTTCTGTCATCCACTAAATCCATGTAATTTTAAATAAAATTTGTGAAAGTTTTTTTAATTTTTTTACCTTGGGAGAAACTATTGATAACTGTTTTGAGATTAAGATACGAACCCTGACACATTAACTGTTAAAAATTCTTGTTTTATTATAAAACATAACCCACCCATTGTAGTGACGAAGGAATTAATTCTTTCCATAGAAAAAGGGGTTCAAAAAAATAAATAGGTGAATAATAACGCTCAGGTTTTATTGCTTTAGAGTAAAAACCTGGAATACTTGAAAAATACATAAAACTCTTAATTGGATTCTATAACACCTAACTATAAATGAAAGTCAAGCATAAAAAACAAATGCCACGGATTTTGCTTAGAACTTCATCAAAATAAAATATTTTCATACATTTTTGGTGGGAATTTTAACTCATGAATCAAAGGCACATGAGGATTAATTATCATATCACATATTTTTTGCCTGAACTAAAGCATGAACTTTCTCATAAAAACTGTCATCAGTTTATACAATAGCACTACAGCTGCTATACTTAACAGTTTTAGTTTTAATGTCTCAAAAATTAAAATATGTTATTAAAAACAAGTTTGTTCTGTATCAGAAATTATGTATACTACCACTCTGTTCTTTACCACAATTTGATCTATTCTACTCTTAATTAATCTAGAATTTCCAACTGAAGACAAACTAAAAAATGTGGTAAAATAATATACAATGTGAAAAACACTAATTTTACTTTAGTTACAAATTAATTCAAGAGTGAAGACACGCATATCACAGAAAAAATCGGTTTCCTTAAGAAAATACACTTTAGAGGGGTTATGATTTATCTAAAATTGGATCACAATTTCCATACACACTATTCTTTGGTATACAGTACATAATGACACTTAATTATAACCCCTGAAATGAACAAAAGACTTTCTAAATACATCATTTCAGAGGGGAAGGTGAGTATGTTTCACCTGTTGTTTTGTCTGTTTTGCCACTCCCTTCAAAGTCTTACCAGTCTCCATTTATTTGACATAAGTACCTAGTCTTACCAGTCTCCATTTATTTGACATAAGTACCTATCTTCGTTTGTTCATTAAAATATGATATTGTATATTTAAGCTGGTAACCAAAGACGTGTTAAATGGTATGGTAATTTTTAAACTATGAAAGGCGATAGCAAAGCAGAAGCCGAATAAAATCACTACTGACTAATCACTACTGAATAATCACACTGACTTCATTATAGCACCACTGTTGACTTGGGGCAACACCTACATTCATTTTAGAACCCATTATAAAAAAAGAAAACACTCAAAAGCAAATAAAATTAATGTACCATGCAATTTAACCAAGCTGATAAAATTGCCAAAAAAATCCTCTTAAGCTTTTATAAAATTCATTATAGCTTAAAACTAACACAATCACATCAAGTTCAATACATTAGAATAAAAACAATAAAATAGTACATTAATAAAATGGAATAAAAATGTTAAAAAAGCAAATAATTGCAACTGTTTATATTGAAAAGTACAGCAATCTAGCCTATTTGATGATGATAGTTGGATTTTGATCAGTATCTGATCAAAATTAAGTACATAAGGTGGAATCAAAGGAAAGAAATACAATTATTTGCCATGATCTAACTAGTAACAAGTTTAGGTATAAGGAACCTGATCTGTGAAATGTATTAGTAACAAACCTAAATAAAATATAAGTAAAAAACTTGTGGTGAAAACATTTTTTGTTTGATGAAAGACAAAATGGCACAGGAAACATACAATTTTATGTTCTAATTGGAGATACATAAATTAGCAAACATGTTAGTCAAGAAGTATTTAGTGAATATGTTAGTCAAAGAAAAGCAATTAATAAATATGTTAGTCAAGAAGCAATGAGCACATTCAGCCACACCCATTGGTGAGCCATTGGTTACCATAAATTCCATAAATACAAATCCATTGCATCTTGACAATCAACAATGTTCAGTTTCTAAGCGAACACCCTGTAAATATTTTTCGGGGGACGCTCAAGAATGACCGATAGGTCCACTATTCACCCGTAGATTGCTCACCAGTGAAAGAGGCTGATTCCGCCCAATATCAATAATATCCTTAGCTTAAACAATGGTCGATAATGTCATATATATATTAATGACTTGTATGATTAATCAAAAAGTACAAAAGAACAAACATTTAATAAACGGGAAAGGATAGTAGGGGAATTTAAAATACTTGTAAAATAAGTTGCTGACTTAAACTTAACCAGCATACAAGTACAAGAACCAGCATACAAGTACAAGAAACCAAAAACTAATATGTATTGCTCTTGTTGCATTTTATTCTTTTGGTCACCATTGGTAACTTTAAACTATCTTTTACTCTTTATTAATCAATGTAGATTATTCACACTTTCTACGACAGTATTAACACATTCCTCTTCCCCTGATCACTGTCGTATCACACCTAGGCCATCTTGGGGTGTTGAGGGCAAATATAAATACAACCTTACCAAACAACATCGAATAATGATCAGACTCATTGTGTCATCCAATTAAAACTATTTTTAGAATACAAATAAAATAAGTAAATTACCAACAAATAGTAAATTTCCAACTAAAAATATTTATAAAATATAAATAAAATAACCAGTACAAGTGGATGAAAAGCTATATTCCAAGCTTATAGGCTAGGTTTAAAATTTCTTCAGTTTTAGTCCTTAAAAGTGTGATCATTCAAATCACAAATCAATTCATTAATCATTAAAAAAGTATTAAAAATATATATGTATATATATAGTACTGACCAGTTACTGACCGCATTGTTCCTCAATTTCAAAGCTATGGATGGACCTTAAAAGCCAGTTTATAGGAAAATTTTCAATTTTGGCTTATGAAGGCAAAATGAAAAAAAAATCAATTCGGCCCATTCTACAAGTGTAGAGTGATACTGTAGATAAAGACGTCGCCTTGAATGAACAGCGTGTCCACATTCTTGTAAGGTATTCGGTGTTTGTAGGCCAGAAGAAAGTGATCGTTGACATGAACTATGTACTTGTCCTCTTGACACGAAATCCTCATTGTAAAGTGATATCTGGAAAATTAGATTTGTAATATTAAATGTAACAAACCCTTTCGGCAGGCAAAGAAGTAGATATTTCATTACTAGCAGCCAAAGTGACGCTTTTTGTATGAGGTAAAGTTTTTCCGAGTAACGAAAAGCAACTTTAGTCACGTGTGATGAACTATATTTTTCACTATACCGCTCAATATATTCCACCAACTACTTAAAAAGACAACACTTTACAGCTTAGTAACCTTTAAAATATATCTCCCAACAAGGCTTTCTTTTTATTATCTCTATTTAAAACAATCAGCTGATTGTCTGTTTCATTAGTGTTTAGTTTAGACTGACTTTAACAAACAACAGATGTATCGAACAAATTGAACCGTTGATTGGTGAAATGAGCGAGTTTTGAAATGTCAAGTTTCATCTTGACCAATCAGAGGGAACTTATTACTGGGACCTCGATTGAAGCTAAACTTTTTCCCAATACACATTGACGTCTCAAGCTTTGGCTCCACAGGCCTTACGTAAGTGAGGTGACCTTATATTATTGTTCTCTTCTTCTCTACAGACCTTGGTTTTACTACAGTAAAAAACGAACAGCTGACATCCTCAACTACAGCTGAAAAAGAGCTTCTTTAGCCCCGCAACACATGTGCACATGTGAAATATAAACTACCAATTTCGTAGCGGTATAACGAAAAAAGTATTCACTTGCTATTAATTTGTAAGTAATCAAACTTACATTAACCTTGGTTCAGATGTTCATATCAAACTGGTTAGCACCATTTTTTATTTGAAAGGTATGGTTTCACTCTGATTGATAAATGAAGATTAAGGTTAAATCTGAATAAATAAAACTCAAAGAAATGGTTTTCCATATCCTCTTAGCTTCAGACTAAGACAATTTTTTCGTCGTTATGGTTTTTAGTCAATTAGAATAAAAAATTACAAGGTTAGGAGTAACTGTTTAAACAACTTAAATATTTCTTGTTGGATTTGTTTCCTTTCAACGAGACGAATGTAATTTTCTACCACAATTCTCAGACTCCTTCTAGGAGAGTTTCTTATGGAGTGAATTGACAGGAAAAACAATCTTATCACAATACATTTTGTTGGTTTGAGCTCAACTAAAAAAAATTCCAGGTGGGATGGTGATGGTATTTGTGATGGGTTAACTCAAATGTGACTGCTGCACATGTTTAATCTAGAGGAGAGTGAGGAGAAATAAAGTTAGTTGTTTATTAGAAAGAGGGTAATGTACATAAAAAAATAAAGTTTTTTTCAGAAAAGGCTCTAGACCAGTATTTTAAATTTTAGGAATGGAAGGATAGACTGCTCTAGCTTGCAAAACCTTTGTAAGAGTTCAGGTAGGTCATAGAACACATAGAGAACACGGTCACCAAATTACATTATTTCGTCCTATTAGGGATTTCTTGAGGTGAAGGAGAAAAATATTGACAATGGCTGCAGTCTTAACTATTATGATGCAGCTTGCCACATTTCACTGCTTGTCTCTACACAATATTAAAGTTTTCATTTTTTGTTCTTTTTGGTATTTATATTTTGTGCCTATATAATATGAATAAACAGTGAAATGTGGCAACACCGCATCATAATAGTTATTGCAGTCATTGTTAAACTTTCTTTCTCCACCTGAAGAGAACCCAAAAAAGACAAAATATTGTGATTCTGAGACAATGTTCTATGGTCTGCCTGAACCCTTCCAAAGCTAAGCTAGCTAACTGTCTTTATATTTATAACATTTAAAAATGAAAAAAGATTGATCAGATATAAAAATAAATACTGACCCCGGGTCAAAGAGGAAGCGGTGCTTGACCTTCTCCTCGGCGCCCCACTGGCCGTGCGCCCAGCTGTTGGCCACCGTCACCTGCTCCCCGCCCTGGCAGAACCTGGCCGACACGTGGAACGGCACCAGGGGGTGCGGCCACACCTCACTGCCCGACTGGAGGCTCATGTAGAACCTGGCGGCATCAGCAGTAGATACCACAGTGACTATTTAAAAACGTTCTGATCATACTGACACAGACACATCTGTTTTCTGTTCCTTTTTGTTGGCTCGATACCATTGCCGATACCAGTCCAAAAAACTTTCTGGTCTAGACTGGAAAGTTTTCCAGACTACAATTTCAGGAAACAGAAGGGAAAAATTCAGCTGATTTGCTGCAAACTGACGCTTAATACATGTTTATAGGTTACATTTTACAGGAATATAGTTGCAGCACTTGTAGCAGTAGCAAATGTTTGATTGTTTATAATTAGTAAGGTTTGAAGAATTGAGTAACGTAGTTTAAGTAAGGACTACATTATGATTGAAAGTATGTTTTTTTCTGAGTAGTATGATGAAAAGTATCGTACATTACTCCCGTACGTTATTTTTGTGTACATTTTGTCTTCACGGACTAGTAAAAACGAGTTTAACAACATATGGGGATCTGGAATCTGATCCCATCTTCAGGTGGAAAAGAACCTAGACAAAAAATATAGCTAAACAAATTACAGTAAAGGGAGTCAAACAATATACTAGTGCTGTTTCAGCTCTGCTCTGCTTGCCTCTGGACATGTACTGTTCTGATTGATTGGTGAAATTTGTGATTTCTTTGCTATTTTGTTGGATACTTATCTTTCACTACAGTATTAATATATATAAATATTTTTTCTTCAATTAATTTAAGGTTCTGTCAAATCCATAAATATGAAAAGTGAAGAAAAATATAGTACTTACGTATGAGGTAACAACTTCACTTTTCCTTTGATTTCAATTTTTGAATTCACTCTTAAATTTCCACCTAGATCTCCGTAAACAGGGGTTATCTGGAAGCAAGAGAATAAAGAGCAATGGTCAAAGTTCAAAAACCAAAGGTTTGACTTAAAAAAATAGCTGTGAATCAAACAAGCACTCGACCACCTGTCAAAGTAACACTTCAGAAGCATAAAATAGTAAAACTTTGCTGATTTGAAATTCAGGAGGCAGCCAATTTATTTTGATCCATAGGAATTTTGAAATATTGAGGGTTTGAATTGTAGAGGTCAATATGAATCAATTCTGAATTATGGTCGTCGGGCTGTTTACAAACTCGTTCAATGTTGCAAATAAAATTAATGCCAACAGATTCAAAGTACAGGATTTGTATTAATTTATGTTCCTACACCCTTTTTTTGCATTGAATTTCAGGGGCCTAGCGTAGCCTTTATGTAGAGGTTGACTTAGAATTAAGAGGTGATGTTTTAAGTTATATAGCAACAAAATTTGAGTTCTACAAGCCCAACCAAGAAGCTAACATCAAAATTTCAAGCGCTACATTATACAATAAAATTGTTCAAATTAATGGCATTCATTGAATATTTGAGGAACAAACAAAATTTGGAGGGAATAAACAAAAGACCACTAATTATCGAGGTGAAGTAGTGAGGTTTTCATATAGTGGTTGGTTAAAAAGAAAAAGAAATTTTCTACAAGTACTAAAGTTTGTGATTATTTCTTACATTTATCAATGTTTACATTTGGCTTTTTAGTTTGACAGATGTATCGTCTGAAATGTAGACATCCCACGTGATGGATTAAACAATGCTGACATGGGACTCGACAAGTGATTCACTACTCACTTCTCACTCGTTTCAAAAATAAGGCCTTGCTGTAAAGGCTATGTCACACTACACTACTTTACTAGCAGCTACTAAGTAGCCAATGTGACATAGGCAGTAGCAGCTACTAAGAGCAGCGCGCTAGTGAAATTTTACTAGCAAGGAAAGTTGAACATGTCCAACTTTCCTTGCTACTAATCTGTGCTAGTGGGTCATGTGACCAACTAGCAGCTATTAGGTAGCGACCTAACCGCCCAATCTGACATCTTCAATAGCACCTGCTACGGACAGCTACTTGCACCTGTGTTGATTCTTGTGCATTTCACATTATTTCTGTGCTGTTCTTCATTAATTCTGTAAAAATGAGTGATCCAAAGTGGGGTGGGGGGACGTACTCAATTTTTTGAACTTACAAAGAAAATATCCGTGTCTTTGAAACTTAACTAGCAATATTAAAAATCGAAAATAATATTTAAATAAATTATGTTATTAATTTAATATAGAAGCTAAAATAAAACTAAACAAATTTCACCACTCTGGGGAGGTAACATTTAAACCACAGTCCTTTCGCCTCAGACATGCCTACAGACGACATTTTCTTCAAAAACCATTAGCAGTAGCAGCTAGTGAATAGATGCTACTGAAATTAAGTGTGACAGGTTTTAATAGCTGCTGAGAAGTAGCCAAGTGTGACAGCTGTAACGTACCTTGGTGGGGTTCTCCGTGGCACCGTGATCGCTCAGCCGCAGCCTGTGAGGACACTTGTCCAGCCGCGGGGGCGGAGAGGGGTAGCTGCTGGCCAGCCGAACCTCAGCCGTCGCCTCGCGTACGCCGCACACCTCCACGCACGTTATGCCACGCAACGACACTCGGTAGTCGTACGAACAGTAGTGGAGGCCGTTCACTGCCACCTGTCGAGCCACCAGCTTTAGCTATGTTTGTGTTACAGCCAAATTGAAAAATTCAGCTGTTATGAATAATAACCAGCCATTATGGATAGTACCTAGCAATTTTGGTTAAAGTAATAAATTAGGTTTAATTTATCACTTTATCCCTATTATGCAAAAAATCTACCCAAGTTTGGTCAATGTGATTAATATGTAACGTAACCTAATCACATTGATTAACCCTGGATGGATATTATTTATAATGTCCGGTTAAAGTGATTAATATTGCAATATACTACTTACTTTGGCCAAAACATGCTAGGCATTTTGAATAATGACTAGCTTAAGTGATTAATTTATCACTTCAGCCAATAAATTTAATCATTATGTATAATAGCCGGTTATTATACATAATACCCCATCCATTACATTTCTTGGCTGTGACATTTACATTTCTTTGGATTTTTTTGTGGCAAAAATTATGAAGCCTGGGCTTCTCCACCTGACAGAAACACCATGTAAAAGTACTTCAGATTTCTTTCTTTTATTGCTTTTTGATCCAGCTACTGGAGAATAAAGGAAACTTCTCCTGTAACATCCCTCAGGCCCTTGGGTTGCCTTTAGCAGATAATATTAAAGAGGAAAGAAAAGGTAGATGGAATAGGTTTAGCCAAGCTTACACTGGGTGAGCAAACATGCACCTTTATCCAATTATTGATGTGCCCTCAGAGGGATATGTACCCTTCATCTTGGTTGCAAGAACCCCTGCCCAACCTGCCATTAAGTGCCTAGCCTCCCTTGGTGGGGACCTCTTCACTGAAAGACAGCTATAGCACTGCCATAAATTATTTCAAAATCTGTTGCTGTATCTATTATCAATACCTAACTAGTTAGGATCTCACTGGGAGCTTCGTTTGAGTTAGGGACCTCGTGAAAACTTATCACTCAAATTCCTGAAAGGTGCTGCCGCTTTCACCTTTCCAGTCTGATTCACTGTTTACTTGAAAAGTAACAGAGAACTAATGTTTAATCAGTCAGAGGTAAATCACCCAAATTCCAGTCACCTTCGGTAATTCAACATCAATTTTTTTACCAAAACATTAAAACAAAACAGTCTTTTGTTGTTAAATTTCAAATTTTCAAATTGTTTTTTCATTGTTAATTGGATGATTTAATCCAATTAACAATGAATAATATGATATCATAGTAGAGTCCCACAAACCCGGACTAATTTGGACCGAACGGTGTCCGGGTTTGTGAAAGTTCTGAGCTATCGGGAAATGAGTAAAAAAAAAAGAAAAAATAAGAATAGTTTCTATTATTTCTATGAGAAATCATTTATTTATTGCATGGTAAAAAATACAAAAACTACATTTTCAGTTACAAAAAAACTTAAAGAAAAACCTAAACTGTTTTATATGTGTCAAACCATGCTCTGGCCTAGAATCTCAGTGGACTTTATTGCTCTGGCAGGCTTTCCGGGTTATCCAGAATTCCGGGTTATCGAAGTCCGGGTTTGCGGGACTCTACTGTAGTATATTAACTAAGACGACCCCAATTAGATATTCAAAGTGTTAAAAAACAAACTGACAAGTTAAAAAGCCTCACCCACCAGAAATTGTTTATGGTTGAGTAAGATCTTGATGTGGAAAGTATTAAACGACACTGACAAGTTATAAAGGGTCACCCACCAGAAATTGTTTATGGTTGAGTAAGATCTTGATGTGGAAAGTATTAAACGACACTGACAAGTTATAAAGGGTCACCCACCAGAAATTGTTTATGGATGAGTAACATCTTGATGTGGAAAGTATTATAAACACACTGATAAGTTAATAACCATCACACCCCAGAAACAGTCTAAAGGTGAGGAGGATCTAAATGTGGAAAGTATTAAAAAATACTGACAATTTAAAAATCGTCACCCACCAGAAATTGTGTATGGGCGAAGAAGATCTCGAGGTGGAGAGTATTAAAAAAAAAACACTGACAAGTCAAAAATCGTCACCCACCAGAAACTGCTTATGGGTGAGGAAGATCTCGAGGTGGAAGGGTTGTCCGCGGGCAAAGGGGAAGCGCTGGTGGCTGTTGCCCTCCTCCGGGCCCCAGGCGCCCCCGAGGCGAGAGTTGCGCGCCGAGTACCACTGGTCCAGGCGGGGGTTGAAGTGGAAGGCGAGGTCCGGCCGTTCGCCTCGTCCCATCAGTAGGTTCACCTCCACTCTGGACGAGACGAGAGAACATGAGCATCGACGAGAATGGCTTGGTCAGAATGGTGGTCTTCTGGAAGGGTGTCTAGCTATCGTGAAAATTGGGGAAACCGGGAAATGTCAGGTAATTTTAAATTGTAAGGAAAAGTCAGGGGAAGGTCAGGAAATTTTTACTTTGGTCAAAAAAATCAATGTTATCACATTCTGATGAATTTAATTACCTACAACAATGCCAGAGGCCACCAAATTGCGTTCGGGAGTGAATTTAGACTTTATTTTTAATTTGTATCTAAAATTTGTACTTTTCGATATAAAACATTTATTTTTTTAAATTTGATTACGGTGCGTGTTTTTTTAGGTCTGGATCAGACTATTTCAATAGATTTAAGTTGGTTTCCAGTAATTACATTCATTATACATTGCTTGAAATGCCAACCTACCCGTAGGTATTTTAAGCCAAGTATGAAAGGCAGATGAGTATAGGATGATTGTGGTGCGATCTTCTAGTCAAAATCAAAACTTACTAAACTTCATTTTATTTTTACTAAAAATAATTCCTCTACAGTGGCTGATTTTTGACTCGTTCCCCACCCACAGGCTCTGACCCATGTGGGGGACCAATTCTTATTGATACTTTATGTTATGTGGATAATATTATTATAATGTTGTTAAAGGAATAAACTAATTTCATTTCAGTCTTGTTACTGACTAAGGCTAAAATGTTCCTGAGACAGACTTGTTAATTAATACCCAATGGCAATTAGGAGACCTACAATTTAATGTTGGATCCGAACCTCAATTTTGCCATCTTCGATTAATCAAAAAATAATGTAGGCCTATTAAGCTGTTTTTTCTGTTCCAATGTGTCGACTATTTATTCAATATCAAAAATATATTAATGAAGAACTTAAATATCGTAATTTAGCCTCCTACACATCAAAGAAACCATAAAAGGTTACATGAAAACATTTGGTCAAAATATACCAAGTATATTTTACATTCTTACCTGATAGCCCTGTTGTCAACCACTCCTTGAACGAAGATGGCAGATTGAGGATGAAGACTAGATCTCAACTCATGATAATATGGAAGAAGCTGGAATAACAGAAAAAAAGTAATCCAATAAATGACTCAGTAATCCAATTCTGCGCCAAATGTGTCATCGGCAGATGTCTGAACAAAAGTGATTTTCAATTTGTTGAGACAGGAGTTTCACGTCTTTCCAGTTGAAGTTTACTGGCCTTGGTTCATTAAGTTCAGTTGCAAGTAAGAGGCGCAAGTAACTCTCGGAACCAGGCGAGTGAAAGATGCAGTAGCTAGATGGTATGGTCGGCATGGTGTGCCGGCCATACCATGTACACTCACTAGGTCTCACCCTGGTGCAGCAAGAGTGTACTTGTGCTATAAGCCATGTCTTGTTGGCTGCAAATACATTGATTTGACTGAAACAGAATTTGTAAATGCTATTCACGTAAAGACCACGATGGTCTGTTTTAGGAAGAAAAACAAAAAATGATCGCAGACATTTGCAAAACAAGTAACCCTGATTGAATTTAGAGTATCAGCATTGGCTTTGGATGCAGAAGTAGACTTTTCATCATCAGAGTAAAATGTGTATCAACTTTTGTGTCTGCCAAGATTTCAATGAGTATGTAGTTCAAGTATTCTGCAACGGGTGTACTTCTTTCAACTAGTAATTACGCTTTTTATGGGAGTTATTTTGGCAATTTGGTATTCAGGGAGCAAACATAAACTAAAGACCCTTGATTTCTAGCCCATTAAGTTATAAAAATAATATAAATAGCTGAAATAAACAATTTATAACAACCCTATCTGTTGGTGATTGAGGAAAACTTTGTTCATTTCAAATCCTGGCTGACACAAAAATAGGTACATCTGGGCCATAAAGACAAGTAGTATCCTTCTGCAAACAAAGTCAAGGTATCAGCTATAATTTATGTTATTAAGGCCTAAAAAATATGAACTAACTGTTCTTGAGAGTTAACAGAAACTAATTCACATTGTGTTTTACATTCAGTTAACATTTGTTTCTTGTTTTTAAGTAATGCCAGAGATTGAAAAATTGTACGCCTAAAAATCAGACCCATAATAAACATCACAAGTTATCTTTTCACAAGTTCAAGTGATAAAACCAACGATTATTGCTTCGCCGTAATCATATTCAGGATTTAAGAACAATATCCGAGGGAATGTTTGTGTTTTAATGTACTTTGGCCTTTTCTAAATGAACAAAAGTTTAGGCCTCAAAGAGAGATAGCAGGCTTTATTAAACAAAAATCCACTCTTGATCTAGTCACCAAAAATGTATCAAACAAATTATAAGCTTTTATCATTTACCGTGTTGATACTTGACACGCTGCCGGCACGGACAGCCTGCAATCCCGGTTTGTTTTCCGGTCTCGGAACAAACTCGAGCACCGCGGATGGGTAACTGGCTGTGGGGTGGACCAAGACCTGCCGGACGTTCACTCCCCCCTCCACCTGGACGTGTGTGACCTTGGCCAGCGGCACACGGTATGAGTACGAGAAGTAGTGTGTCCCGTCCACAGCTACCTACAACAATATCCACAGACCAGGCGTGATGTGAACTGACATGGTGCCAAGTTTGTGAGATACTGGGTTATCAAGAATAGGGGTAAAATGTGAGGAATAAGGCCTTAAATACGTTCATTAATTATTGACAGCACTGTGTTACATTCTAATAATACACTAGATCACAACTGTGATGAATTCAAATGTAATTGGAATAAAATGTCTGATTCTGTTGGAGGTAAGTCATACACATAATTGGCTTTACACAAGTTATCTATCGTCAGGATTGCCGAGTTTTGGAGTTCCAAGTATAAACTTGGCAATACAATAATGTTCTTGGCCAAGTTGTATTGTAACTTGGTCCAATAATGTACTTAACTGTCCTACATTGACAACAAACCCAAAACCCACAGCCCATTTATATAATATTATGTTTGGTTTGATATGAATTACTTTTTGAGAAGTTTCAAATTTGTAAACTATTCACCATTCACAATGCACTCAAAAATGTGAATCATGTCAAATCTTAAGGACGTAACGTAAAAAAAAGGATCTGAGATTAACGATACTTACATAAGTTTCAGTGCATTTTGATATTCATAATTTACCAACAAACTTAAAATCAACAAAAATTCAATGAGTTGCCGAAATGAGTATTTTTTCTTCTATTGCGGCGCCACTAAGCAAGTCATTTACTAGAAGCTATAGTTAAAGTTGGGAAGAAGGGATAATGCAAGTGACCCTAATAAAATTTTCATTCCAAATTTTGAGAAATGAACTTTTATAACCTAAAGTAAGTTTAAAAAACTAAAGAAGTGAATAAAACGCGTGTAAGAGAGGATGTGAATTCTTCAAGAAGGGTAAGTAAAAGCAATGTAATCATTGTCCATAGATACTCACCATGAATTTAGATTGTGTGAAGAATATTTCCAAGTAAAAGGGGAATCCGTTGCGAAAGGGGAACTTTTCCTTTTTACTGCCCTCTTCGGCTCCCCACGATCCTCCCAGCCTGGAGTTGCGAGCCGTGTAGCCTTGGTTCAGCCTTGGATTGAAGTGGAACGCAATGTCTTGCTTCTCTCCGTAGTCGACTATTAGATTGACAGCAAATCTAAGGCAAATAAACAGCTTTTTTGTATAGTTTTTCTTTTCAGAAAGTCTTAGGCCAGGATTTTAATTTTTTGAATAAAAGGAAAGACAGCTAGCTTACCTTCGAGAGAGTCCAAGGACACATAACATATAAAAGGTCACATCAAAACACAATATTTAATCCTATTGAGGGACTTGTTTAGGGATCCCTGAACAATAGAGTAGAAAGTAAAAGAAAATGACTAGGGGTGGGCGAGTAGTGGATTTTGAATTCGAGTCGAGTATTAAGCCTTGACTCGAGTATCGAGTCAAGTAGTTGGTTGTGAAAAGTAATAATTCATTTGTTTAAAGTAATTAGGTCTTTGAATTACAATTAATTAATATATTTTATCAATTTTAATTATCAAATTGGTCTACTTTATTTAAGCTAGTCTTTTTTTAATTTTCTTTGAAAAATAAAACTCTGATATCCTACTACCCTTGCATAAACCCTACTTTTAAATGAATAACTATACTGAATCACTTAATGCAACAAGATCACAAAATAAATAAATGTAGAATATGCATAGTTGCAAAATTTAAACAGTTATAAGTTTTTATTTCTAGCCTATTATTTTGACTACCAATACCAGGTTTATTTTTTCCCTAAAATAATTGTAATTAAAAGCTTAGCCAAGATATTATGGAAGAAATAATTAAAAACAAGATCAGGGAGGAGAGCTAAGCCCAGTCATTGGTTTACTTCTAAACCCAACCCCATCACCCCCTTGCCTGACTGCTGATCTATTGTTTTTGACATCCAGTCACTCGAGCACTGAGTGACACAGCTGCGACCAGATAAGAATAAGACATCCCCCCAATACAAAAATTACAAAACCCAAACTAATTGTTTTATGTAAGTCCACGATTTTCTTCTCATTTTTACACATCAAATGTGACAGAAATGAATGAATGTGTATCATTCAAAAGATAATTAAACTGTGAATACAAATTTAAAATTGTAAAGTGAAAGGTCAGAGCTAAACATAGCTGTAAGTTTTCAATTTCCGAATTCTAAGAGATGGTATTTCTAGATAATTGTCGAAATCTATCCTTCTATGAGTTAATGGAACATTGTTGAGGTAACTCGTGGATGGCTGTGAAAAACGATAGCGCGTATCTATGTCGGTCGCGGATAAATGGCAGATTAAGCTTTTCAGAACTCGCGATCTGCCGCAAAATACGATTGTGCGTTATTGCCGATCACCGATAATCGGCAAATGTAGCCTTGCAAAAATCACAGTCGGCCGTAAAAAACGATCGCGTGTATTTGCTAATCGTAAATGAACGAAAAGCAACTTTGCGAAACTAGCGATCGGCCGTAAAAAACAGTCGAGCATATTTCCCGGCCACAAATGAACAGAAAATGCTGCTTATTGTGAAACTAGCGAGCGGCCGCAATAAAGAATCTGCGGATGAATGGCAGATGTAGCTTTGGGTAACTCGCGGTTGGCTGTAAAATTCGATCACACACCCGTAAATTCGATCGTCGGGTAAACGAAGGGAGTAACTAACTACTCGACTCAACCTCGAGTAGTAGCAAATACTCAAGTAATTACTCGACTACTCGCCGACCCCTAAAAATGACCATTGTCTTGCTCTTATGATGCAGGCCTGCTATGGGGCAAAATATTGTTTTTATGTGACCTTTTTTTTTTAAAAAAAGAGGGTGGCGGCCTCTTTTTACCTTGCATTTGCCCCCCACATGGGCCTCAGGCCTGTGTGTGGAAGTTATCAAGCAAACCCAAAAAGTGAGCCGGTACAGTACAAGAATGAACAGTACTGCAAAAAGTATGCGACATCATCGGGACTCGATCCTGCGACGCTGCCGCCACAGAACCGGGGCCGAGTGCGCTACCAACTGCGCCACCGACTCACTAACTTTTATGTGCTCTTTAGCCTCCCTGGACTCTAACAAAAGTAAATTAGCTGCCTTTCCTGATATTTCAAACATTAGTTTTGTTGTATTATTAAATGGAAATTCCTAATTCATTGTACATAACAGTTATGGGTAATTTATCATCAAATTGAATCACTGAAAAGAACCCACTGTCAAATATCAGTTAAAAATGTGATCATATGAAGAATGGAATTGATTAAACATGGATTATGATTTTTAGTTCATCAAATACTTACCTAATGCCACTACTGATCACTTCGCCTTGAACTATCAGGGAAGACTGAGGGTGCAACTTGAAGTCCAACTTGTGGTTGAATGATTCAGACTGAAACAAGCAAACAAACAATTAAATATCTATTTTTTCAAACTATAATAACTGCTTCAATAAAATAAAAATAACAACGATAAATAGCTTATGTTTTCAAAGGTAAAGTCAAACTCAACATTTCATAGTTTATTAAATAGTAGAGAAATTGCTATGATGACTCGCTTCATATCTTGACGCTGACAGTTTAGAACAAGAATAAAATTCAATTATATTTAATAACTGTTCATAGGAATTTTTGAGTAGGCGCTTGGCAAAAGCACTATAAACTGATGATAGGTCATTTCTTAATATGGAGTTGATTTTTTCAATGATTCCTAGTGTGATACAGTTTTTAAGACTAATATAGTACATTCATAGTCCAATAGTAACCTTCTGCTTGATATTTTAAGAGATGACCTTTACAACACATATTTCATGGCCTATAGTCATAAACTAAATTTATAGGCCTAGTAGTCCGTAGTACATGACCTACGACAGTTTTCAGTTTGGTTGGAATTAGTGACTAATTTATGTGACCCGCTTTAAATTTTAAGAAAAGTAAAAAATTTAATGTATTTATGTTGCGTCTTGATGACAAGAGTGATTTTGATTTTTCCTTTCGTACTGTTATAAATCCCTCACAGATAAAAAAAAGTTGAGCTAAAAAATAAAAAATAACCAAAAAATAATTTTTTTCTTTAAAACTCACCTTATCTCTGAGATCCTTAACATTCTGTAGCACGATGGGCTGCATGTCGGGACACGGCAGGAACTGAGGCATCGGTGTCGGGTAGTGGGAGCTCGCGTGGAGCATCACTTGTGATAGCCTCACCCCGCCTTGCACACACACACGAGTGATGCTCACAAGTGATGCTCGGTACTTGAACGAGCAGTAGTGATCTCCGTCCACCGCCACCTGGAAAGTGATTGTTAAAACCTATAAATCCAGCGCTAAATACAGGGTGTTTTTTTAACGCAACCAAAATCTTTATTTTATCAGTGAAGATGAAACCTAGTGCCGATTCATAAGATGGGGGCTAGAAACCAAACGGATAGTTACAGACCTATCTCTGTGGTACCTTCTTTCTCAAAAATTTTTGAATCGGTTTTTAAAATCCAAATCAGCAATTTCTTTGAAACGCATCAGCTCCTTTCTCTTTGTCAACACGGATTTAGACCAGGAATGTCAGTGGTCAGCGCAGTTGAAGGACTAGTATCTACTATATAATTAGTGGATTTGAGAATGGAGGAGTTACCTCGGCTGTTCTCTTTGACTTAAGCAAAGCCTTTGACTGCGTTGACCACAGCATTCTCTTGAGGAAATTAAAGTTCTACGGGGTAATTGGCAGTAACTTAAATTTTATTGAATCTTTCCTTTCAAATAGACAACAAAAGGTTTCTGTAAAAGGAGTCTCTTCAACTCAAACAAATGTTCAATATGGAGTACCACAGGGGTCAGTCCTGGGACCCTTTCTTTTTCTCGTTATGGTAAATGACCTTGATGTCAATGTAGCTTCAGACACAGTCATGTTTGCAGATGATGTAACATTTTTTTCATCAGACCCATCTTTTGTGAATTTAAATTTATTGATGAGTAAGGTATTTGAGGATGCAGTAACTTGGTACAATTCAAATCAATTCTTTTTAAATAATGACAAAACCCAGATGATAAATTTTACATTAAAGAGAGATGTTTTTCATTCAGTAAACTCAGTCAAATTGTTAGGAATTTATCTTGATGTCAAACTCAACTGGGAAGTTCAAATTGATTATTTATGCAGGAGGCTCTCCAGAGTAATATATTTAATCCGACATTTGAGAAACCTTTTGCCAAAAAGCTTTTTAAGATCAGCATACTTTGCTTTGTTTCACAGTTTGATTTCATATGGGATTTTGTTTTGGGGAAATGCCACAGGTGTTAACAGGGTTTTAATTCTTCAGAAAAAAGCTGTACGGCTTATTTCCAGTGCACAGTACAATGCACATTGTAAACCATATTTTGCCAATGAAAAAATTCCAACTGTAATAAATGTATACATTCTGGAATGCCTCATGCATACCAAGCGCAACATTGAAGCCACAGTACAAAATAATCAGATTCACTCCTACAATACAAGAAATTGTAATTCTATTCATGAGCAATATTGTAGACTAAATGTAACACAGTCTTCATTTAAATCAGTTGGTATTAAATTATTTAACAAACTGCCCATCAGATCACGTAATGTACCTGAATCTATTTTTAAGAAAAGAGTGTCTGAATGGCTATCTGTGAGACCATTTTACTGTTTGGAAGAGTTTTTTCGGTCTGATGTTCACAGAATTTTGTTTTAATTTATGACAAAATAACAAATTTATGTATTTACTATTCTATGAAATTTGTGAATGGCTTTATGTCAAGTTTATTGATTCTAGCTAAGAATATTATGTGTGAATTGTATCACATCCACATTATATATTTAGGGTTGTAAATGTATGACATGATCTATTACCTGTATTAGGTTCAATGATCTAAATAAATCTATCTATCTATCTATCTATCTAATCCCCCCAAGATAAATACCCCCCCCGAGTTTGTTGCCACTATATTATTTTCTTTGGGAATACATAAAAGGTAAGGCCTACGAAAACAAATCACAGGATATTCAGCACCTCAAAACAAACAAGAGATTTAATGCAAGAAATTCAAAGAGGTACCTTGCACCACGTGTTCGGGAATTTGATGGAGAGAGCACAACTTTATACAAATGCAATGGCAGATTTTTGAATACATAATGTGATCAAACTTAAATAATAGGTCGTATAAAATGTTAAAATTAACAAAACAATACTCATTTTATATTTATTTATATGTGCATTTTTCAATCTTAAAAATGGGTTGCGTTAAAAAAAAACACACTGTATCTTCAATTTACTTTTAAATATTGAATAGATAAATAGAAAGTTCTACGTTTTTTTAATTTTTATTAAAAGAACCTTGAACTAGTTTTGATAATACATATTTTGGGAAAAAATCAATGCAAAATCTGGAATTTCGTATAGATGTTCGACGAACGAGATGTGGGATGTTAAAGTTTTTGCTAGTATCAAAAACCATTGCATTTAAATTTACTAACTTGCAAGTTATTTTGTTTTCATTCTTAGCAAAGTATTTTAGATAAAGTTGGTTAACATAGATATCCTATTATCATGCAATAATAATTACTGCCTCAGTGTGATGTCAATGCCCAATGGCATTTAACGAAGGAGATACTACTAAGCTTTTAGGGAAAGTGATCCACACCGATCAAATGTTGGTGTTATGCTGGAAGTTGAATCTACGGCAATTTGAACTTGAGTCCAAGATGCTAACTACTAAGCTAACAAACACATTAAAACATTTTTGAACTTTTTTAAACCAATTATTTCTGTTACTAAATTGCCAAACACCAAAACCAAGATGAGCAACTACAGTAGCGAGCAGCAAATACGGCAGGTGAGTGAGTGCGCTGTTGACGAAATTATTGTTTATTATTTGTTTGGGTAGTTAATCAAATATAACATCATATGGTAAAGTTAACCAAAATTTACATTTAAAAGACCTTGAGAAACGTAAACAAAGCTTTGACAGTTCAACAAAAACATTTCATCCAATCATTTCAGCTGATGTTTAGCAGAAAATTTTATGAGTTTACAGTTTTTGCCACCCGCCGTATTTCTTGCTCTCTACACTAAGGGTTTATCTCATCTGTAGGCTAACCAGAGGGTTAGCCTATTTTTACAAGATTTTTGTGTTTTGCTTTTGATAAGTTTCCAATGTACTTTATGTTTTCATATCATAGCTGTTTCAGTTTTAAGTTTACTACGAATCGTGATTTGCTTCGCACACAATAAATCTATTATAATACAATTTCCAACAAGCATACAATCAACAAGTGTCATTTCACACCTTAGTTTACGACTAAAAAATAGTTTCTCACCATAAATTTTGACTCGGTGAGATATATTTCGAGAAAAAACGGCTGGCCGCAGCGAAATGGGAATTTCCGTTCACTTTCCCCTTCTTCATGACCCCAAACCCCGTTGAAGCGTGAGTTGCGAGCAACGTACAAGCTGTCCAGCCGGGGGTTGAGATGAAACGCGATGTCCGGTCTCTCGGTGTGGCCTATGATAAAATCTACCTCAAACCTATAACAAGAAAAAAAGGTTTACTTATTTAATACAAAGGAACAGCAGTAGTTCATGAGTTTAGGTCTATAATATTGAGCTCTTTAAGGGAACAAAAGAGATCTGTATCTTACATTCAATACTGTTTATGACTAAGATGTGCCTGGAAATATTTCTTGTATTACTGTAGATTTCCTATAAAATCATCCTATCTTGTTGTCTTAGTACTGAATAACACAACCATCTCAATCCTTAAATCTTTGTCAACACTCATGACTTACTTAATTTTCAGCCTCTAAAATGTCATTTTCAAACTCTTCAACAAAAAAATCTCCTTCTCAAGTTGTCAAAACATTAAATAGGTGTTATGTTTCAGTGTACTTTTAAAACATTTAAAGTTATTTTAAACTAATTTGATAGTTATAAGATATGTAATATTTTTCTATTGATTGTGTCAATTCTAGAGGTGAATAATGAACAAGTGAGTATTGAAGGGGTATGATATTAAAAACACTATGATAAGGGTCTTGCGTGAGTACCAAAACACACCTGGTAGCGTTATTGTCGACCACACCTTGAACAATGACAGAGGACTGGGGATGAAGCCTCGATTTTAGTTCATGAGTAAAAGGCACTTTCTGAAAAGAAAAAGAAAAACATCATCACTTAATTTTTACTTATATATATCACTACATTTGTTACAGACATGATAAAGAAATCCTTAATTATTTTGACTTAAACTAAGCACGAGTTGTTACAAGTAGGACTAGGGTACTCTACATTAAATAGTGATTTTTAAAACATTACTGTGTATTTAAACTGGAGTTCAAATGAGGGATGAATGTTAGATGCAAGATGAAAGCCTTGTTACTGACAAAGACCGATTGATTAATGTTATCAGGATTATTGTCTAGGAGCACTTATCAAAGGTAGCTGAGTGAAGAGTGTACTAGGTAGTGCAGTTGGTAACATGGCAGATTTCAAAATTACAGCACTAATGTCGTAAGTTTAAATCTCCATGCCACACACTTTGAATATTACAGTTAGTTCTTCTAAACAGGTGTGAGCCTTGGCCAAGGAGTGATCCTTATTATATTGTTTTATTTTGAACAGGACTAGGCTTTATGGTTTCCACGGACGTGCACTGCAGCTATGGTAAACTCATTATGGTATCCTTGTGGTTACGGCATTATCACTTAGCAAACTTGCCATCAGTGATCGGCGGGACTTGAACATGGAACCATGCCCTGCGTTCTACCACTAAACCAAACCGCTCACAGGAGTGATTCTTGCTTTGCTAAATTACATTCCACGCTTAGGCCTAAGGCCTAAGAGGATGGGGTGAATGCAAGTTTAAAGAGGCTGCCAACCTCTAAAAAAAACAAGGATATAATCTTAGATTTATGAAAATATTTGGGTTACAACTCAAATAATTACAATGTATAGAAGATCTTCACTTGTCTTGTACATTGTAATGTCCAATGTACAGAATAGAATGTTTAGAACACTTAGCTTGTACTTTTATTAACAGATATAAGTCCATACTAACTAACGCAAAAAAACCAAACTACATGCCTAACAACTTGAAGCAATCGCTCATATTTCAAGTCTTATTTTAAAAAATCAAATGAGGCCTGAATGAAACTTGTACAATATTCTGTTCAAGAAATACACTATGAACAAACAATAGATATTAATGCATCATTGTGGGCTTTCCAAAGCCAACTAAATATAACTAGAATTTTGTCCAATTAAAGATAATATTTCTTCTCACCTGTCAACCTCCTTTCCTTTATCAATTGGTAAAATTTTGCTTGTTTTTTTTTGGGGGGGGGGGGAAGAAACTCTTCCGATTTACGAGTTCAAAATTAGATTCAATAATTATTTACCTGAAAATCCACTCAATCTCCGAGCTTTTCCAAAAAAAAACCTTCAGCCGAGCCTGATAATAAAACATTTTCTGGTTTGAAAACACGCACACCCCTAAAATCCACCCACCAGCTTGGAAGATTTTGAGAAGTCGCCGGCACCGAGCGTGATTTCCCTGTCCGAGCCGGAGAGGAACTGCGGCAGCGGGGAGGGGTAGCCCCGGGACTGCTGGAAGTGGACGTTGGACACCGTCACGCCCCCGTGGATATGGACCTTGGCGACGGCGTCCATCGGCACTCTGTGTCTGTAGCTGGTGTAATGCATCCCGTCCACCGCCACCTGACGACAACGAGGGTAAATAAATCAAAAAAGGTTAATCAAGGTTCTTCCCTACTCCCTAAGTTCAGTTCGATGCTTCAACACCACTGAAGTCCACTAAGTGTCGAACTATCGGGAGTCCACTGAAGTATAAATCAATTTTGAAATGAAGAGTTATACAGTGTCAACACTAACCAGATATTTGGCGGAGCTGGCGTATATCTCGAGGTAGAACGGCTGCCCCCGCCGGAAGGGGAAATGCTCGTGAGCCCCGCCCTCCTCCGGCCCCCACACCCCCGCCAGCCGGGAGTTACGCGCCGAGTACCACTGGTCCAGGCGGGGGTTAAAGTGGAACCCAATGTTCGGCTTCTCGGTGGGATCCGTAGCGGCCAGCAGGAGATCCACTTCGAACCTGAAATTCATTATGAAAATTGTAATTTAAAATCAAAATCGGAAATTGGAATTGTTTGCAGAGATTGTGAGTTAAGTTTTGTTGAAACTAAATTGCCCAAGTTATGTGTGTTTTGATTGGTAATGAATTACAAATAACTAGATGAAGGATAGGTAGAAATTATGAGAAGGTTTACAGGTTTTATTTTGATATTAGTAAGAAAATGTGAGAGGGGAATTCATTAATTATAAATGGTAACTGATATACATTGTTTTTGCGCCTCAGCTGTTTTAACAAATGGGTTGAAAATGTATGAAGAAATGAGAAAAGAAAGTATGATACTCTTGTATTATACCAACTACACCCGTATTTTTTGTAAGATACCTTGCGGTAATGGGTATGATATATTAATAATTGTTTTGTACTCGCATCAATCAAAGTCAAAGTCAAACAATCTTCTTCACAAATATATATAATCATGTACAATTGAATAGTGCCATAATGCCCTTATTTCAGAATGTAGTTCTTAAAATGTAAATCCCCATATTATGCAATCACCACACCGAAAAATATTCATCTATAGAATAAACTGTTTTATCAATTAGGTACTGTTTTAATTCATTCCTAAATTTAGATAATGGCTCTATATTTTTTTATATTTTGTGGCAATGCTCGAAAAAATTTTGAACCCATATAAGATGGTTTTTTGGTAAAAAAACTCTAGCTTTTTTTTGGTGAGTCGATATAATATCAGCTTTATTGTGTGTATTATATGAATGAGGTTCATAGTCAAATTTAGAATTATTGAAAAAAGTTTTATCTTTATAAATCATGATAACATCAAATATATACTGCCCAAAAACTGTTAAAATATTTAAAGATTTACAATAATTTCTCGCAGATTCATTACAGCAAAGATTCTTAATTATAGTTCTGGACAGCCTTACTGGCGGGTGGCAAAATGTGGAAACTCTACAAATCATCTGCTAAAACTCTTGATTATGTCAATCTGTCTAAACACTGTTTCTGTTTTTAAGGCACATCAACACTACGAAATTTGTCTTGCAATACTTTACCGAAAGTTGTCTTGCGCAATACGAAACGTGATATTAAGAATTGCCTCTACTAATGACAATGTAAAACCTCTTCTTAGACTTGTGGCAATCTCTCCGAGAACTTTTACCGTCATTTTATGTGTAAGTTTGAAATAGATTTCATCGAGACCTTTTTTAGATTTAATAGTTATTGCATATGAGCTTGCAGCACTTTTTTTATATTTTAAGTGCGTCTTTACTTTAACGTGTGATCATATGTTTGATTGCCAACACAATATAGATGCTTCACATAATTCTGAATACAGCGCACTCACTCACCCGCCAGTAAGGCTGTCCAGAACTATAGTCTGATTGCCTTTTTCTGTAATTTTAAAATTTGCACTAAAGATTCTTTTTTTGTGGAACCATAAAGGCTAAGTCCAAAAGAAATATGGGAGTGGATATAAGAATGATAAATCATTATTAGACACAGTAGACAAACCAGACATCTTCCAGAAAGCATACAAACAAGAATTGATTTTGACTGAACATTTTTTACATGCTCATCCCAAATAAAATGATCATCTAACCAAAGCCCTAAAAATTTTTGACATTTCAGTTATTTCTACAGATTCTGAATTTATGAAAACAGCAGGTTCAGTGGCAACTCGTGATTGAGCTGTTTTAACAAGTGGTTAGCAGTGGTTTTAACGAGGGACAATGCATATGACCTTGACCGCCAGTATTATTGTTATACCCCTCCCCTCACCAGGCAGATAAATGAAGAATACCTGCCTTTATGAGGGTGTGTCGCGTCATATTCTGCTATCTCTTTAACAAATGATCCTAAACTAACCTAATCAAACCTAACTTAATCTAACCTAACCTAACTGGCAGAATGCATGTGGTGGTTGGCAGTGGCAAGTGAAGGCGACGATCCATTCAACACACTGCCCGACAGCATTGTTCACTTTTTCGAGGGACAGTAAACCAGCCAGCAACACAAATGTTAGTCAGTTTATAACTCCACCATATAAATGTTGTGTTTTCGTTCAATTGTGTTAGTTTTTGTTTACAATTGCGAGCAGTAAATACGGCAGGTGAGTGAGTGCGCTGTTGGCGGAATTATTGTTTATTATTTGTTTGAGTAATTAATAAAATATAACATCATATGGTAAAGTAAACACAAATTTACACGTAAAAGACCTTGAGAAACGTAAACAAAGCTTTGACAGTTCGACAAAAACATTTCATTCTGTCATTTCAGCTGATGTTTAGCAGAAATTTGATGAGTTTACAGTTTTTGCCGCCCGCCGTATTTTGTGCTCTCTACACTAATCACTATTTTCCCAACAAAATACGATTGTGGTCAGTATAATATTCATTCATTAAAGTGTTCATCGAGGAGTCATTTACTTTCTCTGACTCAACGAAACGAAGCAAAGCAAAATTTTACAAAATGTCTGACAAGACCTTGTCAATTTTTTACGAATAATCATTAGACTTAAACCTCACCTGCTTGCATTATCATTTACCACCCCCTGAACAATGATGGAATACTGGGGCTGAAGGGGTGATTTCAAGTTGTACACCACTGAACTTCCCTGAAATCAAAGATATAATATCCAAAGATATAATATCAAACTTAAGCTGATCATTTTATAATACATTTTATTATGAAATACCTATTAATAGTTTATCACGATCCATTTATTTAATCACAGTCATGAAATAAATCTGTTAAAAACCGAAATTCTTATTAACAAGTACAAATTTAAAAAAAAATATGTTTGGCGATTTCTAGAGAGATTTAAAGAGTCAAAGTTAGTCTATAGCATAAGAGGGTAAAAACTGATAAAATTAAACACAAGCCAGAGCACTAAAAAACTTCCTGATGTGCAATCTAGGAATTGTTTGTCACAATGGCCCTTTCAAATTCATCATATCAGGATTGATTGAAATTTCAAGTTATCACTTAAAACCACTGTTTTGTTTATTAATTGTAAGTAAAGCTTGTGAAAAAACCCCAATTTGCAAAACACGTGCAAACTAATATGAACTATAGAGCTTTAGCAGTGGTTAGTCCTGGTTTTCTTGTGAAAAGTTTTTTTCCAGACGAAAAGTCTAGTAAAACAGTAACTGTTTGTTTATTTTCAATAAAGCAACAAGTGTGAATTGACTAAATAGCAGACTATTTTCAAGCCCTTTAGCATCCAAACATGTTAAAACTACAGTTGTTTAGTAATTTTGTTAGTACATTAATATTTACAACTTTAGAGACATTCGAAGATTATTTAAACATATTAAACAAAAACAACAACAAAACTTACTAAACGGCTACTTAAATATTAAAGTCAAACTATATCAAGTTAATTGCATTGGCACTAAAAATAGCACTACAAACTATTATTTTCAAAATGCAAAAGCTTAGATGTATTGTTTTGCTGATTTAATGGCTTGCTTTTGTTATTACATGCACATTTATTATTTCACATGCACATGCCCATTGCTAAAATATTTATTAATAAAC
This sequence comes from Flexamia atlantica, assembly GCA_035578135.1. Classification (NCBI taxonomy): domain Eukaryota; kingdom Metazoa; phylum Arthropoda; class Insecta; order Hemiptera; family Cicadellidae; genus Flexamia; species Flexamia atlantica. Next base: position 11,803,977 of record JAQJVK010000003.1, on the reverse strand, counting down.
CAACATTTAAAAAAAGATTGTTCCGATCAATGTAGTTTTTTTTAATCATAATTTCACGAATGAAAATGTACAATGACTTTCATGTATTTATTTATTTCACGGTAATATAAACTGAATATCAGTGTTGAAATCATAAAAAAATGAACGTAATGAAAGTGAAACAACCACACCTTGATGGATCACTCAGTGCATTAGACTTACCTTCTATTGATTTCATAATGTCTTCTGTTAACCTCCTGTTGGTTATAAAATACATTTTGAGTTAATATAAAATAGCATTCCAACCAGGACATATTTTCATGAGTAAATTTGTTCATGCAAATTTTAATTTTATCAGAACCTTAAATTTGTAATTGGAATAGAATATAAACAGCTTCGAAACCCATATTCACACCTAATACCATACACCAAAACCATATAAAAATTATGAAGGATGTATCTTAATTCATAATAATTACAAAAAAAAAAATTTATATGAGAGAGGGGACAGAGTAAGAATGAGAAGATAAGAGGAACCATATCCATTGTCATCATAAGTAAAATTCCTTCTTTGATTGTGTTTCATTGTTAACGTTTCATTTCACTATTTACTATTTGCCATTGGAACATTTGATAAGTTGTCAATGTTTTGGACTTGTCACTATTTGTTTAAAACAACTAAGACATTCCTGACTCATTAGGCATACTATACTGATTAAGTTAAATAGAAAAGGGTACACACGCCCTCCTGATTACAATCAAGTCTTCAAATGTGAGCTGTTCCGATACAACGCCATTAAGATAACGTCTTCAACTTGGGCATTCCAGAATTACTATCCTGTGAATCATGCCTTACTAAATATTACGAGGGTTGTTATATAATGTAATATTAACAGCACTTCCTACCAGTAGGCCTATATTAGGGAGATTTAAACAGATAAGAGTAAATTAGGCCTCAAGTCAAAATAGCATTCAGAACTTAAAATAATTTTTTTTAATTTAAAACCTGTAAATAACTAATTTTTCAGCCATTTAAATTGTTATAATGGGTTACAATGTTTCGGTTAAGTTTTAAAAGATTAGCAAAAACGATTCACATTTGCTAATGTTAATGTTTCATTATTAAATCAGCAACATTTATTTTGCAAAACTAATTGAGGCCAAAAGGTTATAGCAAAACTTTGATAAGCTAGTAATGTAACAATGTTGTAAATCTACCTACAAATCAATTCTTTCAGAAGTGTGCTGCGAATTTAATTTTTAAACTAAGCACAAGCACATGAAGAAGTCAAACAAAGAAGACAAATCGGAAAGAAAGCTCATACCTTAACCCATTTTTAACAGATACACATCTGGAGGATGCTATTGTGTTTGGCCAATCCCAAAGGATAGCAATATGTTTCGACTTCTGAATTCAGTCACACTCTCAAACTGAATCATTATTCTACGATTCAAATAAGTTTATTTCTTTTAAAAGCGTTGTAGCCTAAAACTTATTTGTTTAGTAGTATGTTTCTGTACACCTGAACTTCTGCCACTTGCTCCTATAGCAGATGATTGAATTTTATTGAATCATATCATTGATTGAAATTGAAGCAGATGATTGAATTTCTCACCCTCCCTCTCTCTCAGGTGGAGAAATTGAACTAACTATTGGTAGTTGTTGATATATCATTTGTTGCTGTTAATATTTCTTAATACTTCCTGTAATTGGTTGTCAGGACAATACGGGTGTATCTAACCAATGTAGGTACTAAAGTAACTAATACAACCCAAATTTCCCTAACGAATGGTTTATGACGAATAGGTCAATGATTGATATGAGGTCATCACTGAGGGTCAGGTTTCCCACTGGTCTTCTATTGAACAGATGTGTGCTGAGAACACTTTGAAACAATAATATTGATTGGACCACTTAGTCCACAATTTCAGCAACTAGCCTAAACCTGTTCCAACCGCCGAGCATAACCTTACAAGCAGATTATCAAGTACAGAGCTGGTAACATACCTTTTTGATCGCTAATCTAAAATTAATTTACGTTCAAGGATTGAAAAATTACCCTTAAAAAATTAGCAAATACACTAAACAGTCAGACTGTTGATCTCAAAAATTGGCAAAGTAGCCTAACAAATTTAACAATTACCCTAAAAACCTTAAAACATCTTTTTCGACGCACCTGACTAGCACCGCTGGTCTGAGAAGTCTTTGCGTCGGGAACCGGCAGCAGCTGAGGTAGCCGTGAGGGGTAGGCGTCGGAGGAGAAATGCACCACCTGCGAGAGGCGCACCCCCCCTTCCACCCTCAGACCCACCACGCTGGATACAGACGCTCGGTGCTTGTATGTGCAGTAGTGGCTGCCATCCACTGCAACCTGCCACAACGGAGCATTAGTTGATGTTATTTCCTGTCCAAAATATCTAATTGTTGTAAAATGCGTCTCACTACTAAGCAATGTTTCCGTGATGCCCTAAAAGATTGATAGTTCTACAGCCCAAGGTACTTCCCAAATCAAGTCTCTGATTAGACAATCAATTCACCTTTATCTTTAGCAATTTATTTTTACAAACAATTATAAATCAACTCAGCAAATTGAAGTGATTTGTTGAGACATTAACATCCAGGAACCTTGGCGAAATTAAGAAGAGGTATGGGAAGAGCCGGTCACAGGTAGGGAACCAATCGTATTGCACGAAAGATGAGCCAACCAGATTGGCTATCTCAGATGAAACGAGACATTCGATTGGTTGCCGCTGGGAGGCTCGCCTCAAGCTTCCGGTCATATAAATATCACCTGTGCGGTGCAACGCGAGGATCTAAGTTCTGGGATTCATCCATCTGTCCGACTGTCTTTTTATGTGTACGCCGCTGCCCATATCAGCCACTGCGATGCGTGTCGTTATCATCTGGAAGTAGACTCACGTCTTCTTATTTTGTCCAGTTTTCTATCCATATAAAAAAGGGTCAATCTGAACTAGCAATGATGTAAAACTTAATTATTAAATACCGTTTTCTAAATAAGAGCTAATTGTATAGTATCTGTTCTATTTTAAACTACCCTCGAATAAACGACTAATTCATTGCCCACAACTCTCCTCCTTGCCACACTTTTATTGTCCTGACTTGTAGCTTATTTAATATAGATATTGGTTTATTAATTTTGGGACTCAAAAGTAGCACACAACAGAATTCAACGTGTGAATTTTCATTTATTCAGAAAACTACAGCATTACCGCACAAATAGAGCATTGATTGTACAGGTATGGGAGTGAAATTACACTAGGCTTAGTGCCTTAAAATCTTCTCACATTTAAAAGCTCACCACTGGGTGTTTTCAAAATCATGCTATAAATATAAAACTGTTATAAGTAGCGGTTTTACTGATTAAATTACTATTCTATTAACTAGTCCTAGAAGAGTCAGGATGATAAATTATTATATGCCGAGTGTTTGGGCAACAAACTATTAATTTATTATTAAAAATACACAGTTACATTATTAAACTACTAAAAGGGAGGTATTGTTCTTTAAGAGAGGTTCTTGACACAATATACTACTGATGTCACCATACATTATGCTATAATTTAAGAGTTTACTAACATTTACGGCCCGGACTAGGGTATAAAGAGCTGGACAGGGTAAAGGATAGTACGTGGTCAACTTACAGAGTACAAGACGACCCTCATGCCGAGTAGATACTGCGCGCAGCCAAAGTCGGGAACGACAGTGAGAATTCGCGCGCCGTGCGTACTGTACCTGTATTTATTACATCGGAAGCAAAGGCGGGCCTCCCGACGATAGCCAATCAAATGTCTCGCTCTATCCACGATAACCAATCAGATGCTTGGCTCATCATTCGTCCCATGCCTCTTGTTAAATTCGCCAAGTTTCCCGGATGTAATCACTTCTATTTTGTAGAGATAATTTGCGAATCATGAGTAAAAATAATTGCCAACGATCAGAAACTTGATTTGGGAAGAGCCTAGGACTTTCGAATTATCGATGTTTGAAAGCATCACAGAAATATTGCTAAGGAGTGAGACGCATTTCACAACAAAACTGTACATGTAATTTCTAGATCTTAAGAATGTTCAGACTTTCAAGGATTGATTTCAATAAAAAATACAAAGCCTACAGGTAAAAGGAAATAAAATAGGAGAAAACTATCTATTTTTGGGTAAAAAAATGGGACTATATATTTTTTGGGTTAATGGGTTAAATTAGCATCTTGGACTTCCATTCAAGAGGTAACGAGTTCGATTCCTGCCATGCCCACAAAAATTTGAGGGGTTTGGACCGCTTTCCCTTAAAAGCGTTTGAGTATCTCTTCTGTCAAAATGCCAATGATGTAGACACAACCAAAAAAAAACTTTTAACTGGGCAGGCACTGAAAATGATGACCACAGCTTGAGACTTGACGGTAGACTTAACCATAGAGGTATGGTAGTGGAAACTGAAAAAGCAAATGATCGAGAAAATTGGAGGGAAATGTTTAATAGCAAGACAAAATCACATCTTGTCTAATGAGTATATGATGCCATCCATTTATAAAGAAATAAATAAATAGCGTGTCACAAAAAAATCCTGAAGTCTCCCACCAGATACTTGACGTCCGATGCGTATATCTCCAAGCAGAAAGGTTGGCCACATCGGAAGGGGAACTTGCTTTGGTTGGCGCCCTCTTCCGTCCCCCACGTTCCATCGAACCGAGAGTTGCGGGCTGTGTAGAGTCGCTCCAGTCGAGGATTGAAGTGAAACACGATGTCTGCCTTCTCATTGTGTCCAGCCACCAGGTTTACCTCGAATCTGTTTAAATTTAAAATGTTCTGTTAAGTAGTAGCAGTTTAGTTTTTATCAGATTCCTTAACACAATTTGTTTTACATTGTATGATTTATTGGATGAACTTTCTCCAAAAGAGAACATTGCCAAGCTATACAAAATAGGGTGAAGCAAATCTGCATCTCTGGAATGAAAACCGAGTGAGGTAGAGTGGACTGCCTCAGGGTGATAAAGTAGCAAAGAAAATATTACAATAAATAATAATATTCACCCCTTAAAAATATATAGAAATTTAAAGTTAGAAACGCCAGTGAAATACGTTAACCACGCTTGATGCAATCAAGTTGAATTGTAAATCATTGTAATTTGAGCCTTATTGTTTTTCTTGTTTGAACCTATGGTGTTGGGAGTGCAGGAGTGCAGGATAAAGATTTTTCGAAGGTATATGTGTTTATTTATCAATATATATATTTTATTTAAAGCATGTCTGTTTTCTTTTTCTCTGGACTCTAATTTAACTCTTGTTAATTTTATTCTGTGGTGGAACCCCTAAACGGACATTACGTCCTAGGGGCCCTATTTTTTCTGTGCAAATGTAGTGCCTGGTTTCTTTACTATTTAGAAATAATATTATTTTTTGTTGTTATTTATAATATGAAATATGTATTGAGCAGAAAAATAAATATTTATTTATTTATTTAAATATCAATGATAACATACTGAAAGAGTTCATTTTGATGTTAGTAACATAAATGGTGCGCTATTAATGCTTGAACACTTACCACTTTCCTCACTAGGGTCTGAACATAAGCCTCAGTATTTAAATTCAATTGGTCCAAAAAACAAATACTCACCTAACAGCATTATCATCAACCACACCTTGGATGATAAAAGTTGTGAAGGGCCGAAGTCTCTTATTTAGTTGATATGAAAACGGAACAACCTAAAAATAAAAAATTTTTAAAAAGAGGCAAAGAACTCAATAAACCTTTTAATGTTTTGAGAATAGACTGTTTATTATAGTTTCTTCGCGGAATTAAGGGAAATCAAAACAACCAAGTATTAAGGTTGATGCTTGAATTACTATTTATATTATTAATGACGTAATGACGAATTAAACTGATGTATTGCGTGCACACACCGCGAACGTGGCAGTGAAATATAAACGGTTAATCGTATTTGTTATGTGTCCGTAACTAAGTGTAATTTTGTGTCTCATTGGGTTAAGTGTCTCCATTTTAAATCCATGACGATTCTAACAGAGGATAAGGACCCGATTATGAAGCCGCCGCTTTGAAACTAGTCGTCCAAGTCACATACAAAAAACAGGATATCGATAAGGTAACAATTTGATTTAGTATTATTAAGATCTGCTTATCAACTGATAAGGGATAGCATTATGTAAAGGTGTGTGTTGGAAAAAAGAACGGTAGCATTAACTTATGAACCTAGTGTTGGACAAATTAAGGCTAAATTAGTCATAATTTTAAGACAGTCCTAGAAAACCAGTTAGGTTTATAGGTGCAGTTTTTTATTAGTCATTAGCCTAGCTGTTTTTGTATTGGTTAAAATAACTTCATCATCAAAAATCAAGTTAATTACATTTCTTTAATTGCATAAGCAAGTTAGTTAAGGTGAAAATAAATGTTAACTGTAATGTTAATTATGAATAAATTCTTAAATATACATTTTTTCATTTAATTTTATCGAATATAACTTAGGCTAATTAGGAACATAAAATCGTAAACCAATGATAATAACAATTATTATTTTAGGTCGTTGCAGAAAGGGCGACAAAACTGTGAACTCCCCAAATCGTCAGCTAAAACTCAGCTGAAAGAAGTAAATCAAGTGTTTTAGTTGCTGTCATGACTTTGTGTTTTTCAGGGCCTTAAAGTTGGCCCAAGCATTATGGGAGCATGAAAGAGTTGTTACCAACCTTGTAAAAACACAAGTTATTAATTATTCCTACATGATGCCCTGAGGCGTATTGGCAAATCTATATAGAAATACCTTTAAATTGATAACTCAAAAGTCAAAATTGGTCCAGCCATTTTCTAGTTATGACTGTAAAAAGAAAACCCTTCGTATAATAATATAGGCCTTTAGATTAAATGTATCTAAGTTGGAATACTTATGAGTGATGACCATCTGTAGGTTTATTTTTTATCTTAAAAAATTGCTGCTCAGCTTTCCCAATAGTTTATTCTATTTATTGACCTGTCACCAACTTAGGTTTTCAAAGACAAAGTAAGTTTCTACGGCATTAGCCTAAAAACTTCACCATCGCACCCTGGCTTCATTTTTAATCCCTTGTGGAGATAAGACAATATAGGCCCACTAGCCTACATTATTCATGACCGGTCCAAAGCAAATATTTTGCCAGCTGGACTGAAGATTAAAGTAAAAGTAAGTAAAGTAACTGAAGGATCCTTACACCCATTCTATTGTATTGTTCAACTTATAGTTTGATTGAATTCAAAACCACAGTTTGACCTACACAGTGTATACAAAATTATCATTATACTTATATTGTAATTTTCAGACTTAAGTACATTCCATAATAAACATAAACTTAAAATTTTAGGGATCATGGGGTTTTATGGAGAGTTAAATAATATTACCGGTTTATTTATCACAAATTCCACTTCTCCCACTTGCTTATCACAAACATTTTTGTTGAAATCAAAACATTTCATTTTCCTTATCTTCCTTGTTTATTTACTAGTGGACACGAATCCGACAATCCGACGCCGACGTAAACTCGTGCTCTTAACACTAATCTAACCTACTCTACTATGATGATTTCCAACAGCTGATGGCTTGTAGTCAATCTAACAGCTGATTACATAGGCGTATTACCAACTGCTTTAGATAATAGCCTCTACAAAATTGTCATTGCATTAGATACATACATACATTAGATACATTAGTTGAAATGGCGACCTACCCAGGTAGTTATTTTAAGCCAAGTATGAATGACAGATGAGTGAAGGATGATTGTGGCGCGATATTGTAGTCTTGTTACTGACTAAGGCCGACATATTCCTTAGACAGGACTCTTAATTAATAGCCCAACAGCCAATGGCAACTAAGGGACCTACATTTTTACGTGGGATCCGAACCACGATTTCGCCTCGGTTAAGAATTTACGAACTGGTCTAATTATGAGGATGGTCCCATGAACGAGTACTCAATAGTGCGGACGTTAATCCCCACTAAGGAACACCGCTTCCACAAGCGATCGCTCATAACTATCCACAATTCGTGACTTCCATGTAGCTGGATTACAGGACACGCCACCGTCCCAGTCATATTCTAATTATATTCTAATTTTCAAAAGATGATGCAGGGCGTGGTGGATATTATTATCTTTCTGATATTGCAAAACAATTCTATTTAAGTAAAATAATAAAGTCGTATTTTTCAACTATTCAAAAGCAAGTCTTTCTATAGTGTTTTATACTAATAAATAAATTGACTGGCCTTAAAAAAGATCGAAAGCCATTTTTCACAAAAAAGGAGGTTGGAGGGAAACTTGGAAACTTGCAGCCATCATAATAATAAACATGGTGTCGTTTTGTATTTCACATTGTGAAATAAATTAAGAGTTAACCAGTATTGACGTGAATAGACAGTGATAGTTTTCGTATTTACATCAACATTTTATTTGTGTGATTTAAGGCTTGGACCTTTTTAAATAGTGGTTACTCGATCAAGATGAATTTAATTGAGAAACTGGAACTTCGGCAGTATGGTTTTCGTAAGTCCCTTTTACTATTCACAGCTCTTGGAAGCCTAGGCCCAATCATATGTATGTAAGTTAATTTGCCTGTTGAAGCCTATTTGTACAGTTAATCAGAACTGAATTTTTGTTTTCTCAATGCTTTATTGGCTGCAGTTCCGTAAGCGGTCTACATTTTAACGATTGAAAGTATCGAACTGTAACCCCGATATGAATAACCGAATGACAAAAACGAAGTTTATTCGATTGCATCAAGAACAAAACAAATCCCAACAAAACATCAGTATGGTGTCCAATAACTTAAATATGATAAAACGATATAACTATAACTGAATGTTTAAGAACTAAACTTTAGAATAAAACTATTAAAAAATGTTTTACGCTTTTGTTATTAAATTAAAACATTACCTAGCCTACCAATATAACATTACTCAACAATACACACCTTATTTCTTATCGTCCACCATTTGGAATTTAGTTTTGGTTTTTGGTTTTCGATTGACATGGCTCTGATGTAAAGTTTGGTTATGGTTAAGTCAGTTTATCATAGTTTCGAAAGTTAAATTATTACTGTATTAACTTACTATTAGGCCTAGATTAGTTTTCAGTCAAATGATAAGGTAGTACCGTATACATTTTAATGACTTACTTGATCAAACCAAACATTGAACAGTAAAACATTGAATATCATTGTAAATTTACTTGAATTGGAACTAAATCCGACTATTTCATTGATACTAAAAATAAACCGATTCAATATGATATGAAAAGAGATGATTAGTTCAATATATTTTTAATCGATATGTTGGTACCGTAACAGTTCGATATTTTCAATCGTTAAAATGTAGACCGCTTACGGAGCTGCAGCCGCTTTATTGATTTGATTTTCTCAATTTGCTCCTGTCTAGTTCCTACATGTACTTAGCCTAAGCTAAATCATAACCGGGAAACAAATTAAAGTTAAGTAGTAAATAGCGGGGGCTTGGCTTTTAAGGTGAATCTTCATTACGCCCACTTCAAATTTTTCAGCTTATGTACCAAATTCTTGTACTTAAATTATTATTCTGTTTTTCTTGACCCTACCAAATGGATTTAAATAAAACTTAGGCCTATGTACCTTCTTTGTTTACAGGAACTGAAAATAATTATGATGTGGCTCTGAGAATGCTGAAATCCCTCAAAACAGACGAGTTTAGAACACTATCATCATCCCAAGATGCTGGGTCTGAACCTCCTGTCTTTGCTTGTCGCTTTTGTAAAGTGTACAGCTTCGAACATATTTTAGCTCTTGCAAACGAAGACGGGAAGATCGCAATTCAGAATACAGCCTTGTCAAATACTGATCAATCTTCTAACATGATTTCATGTAAGCAACTTACCTCCTTACTTTAGGCGATAGGTATTTTTAAATTATACTGATTGTAGGCCCTAAGTTATGGTTCTTTGATAATAGGTCCCTAGGCCTAAAGATCAGTAGGCTTTTACTATTTTGTTGTATGGTTATTAGATCAGAACAAAAATAACCCAGACGAAGACTAGACACGGAACTCGTGTATGTTAATTTTAAAGTTATATTTCAATAGTTTTCATAAGTATTTTTAGAGCCATCAAACTTTAAATTCAAATTTGAATTTGAGCAATTTAAATTTTCTATTAGATTAAAAATTTTCAAATATAAACTCGAAAATTCTAACAAAAAATTTCACTACTACAAAGACTAAGATTGCCTGCAGGCACCCAGGGGCACATGAATGCCATATTCGACCTGGCGTGGTCGCCGCACTGCTTGCGATTGGTGTCGGTCTCCGGCGACCACACGGCGATATTGTGGGACGTCGCGGGTCGCAGCCTCGTACCGCTCGCCATCTTCGAGGGCCACAGTCGCAGCGTCAAGGTCGCCGCTTACCACCCTACTGATATTAGTGAGTTTTTTCATGCTATAAAGGGTAGCGTTACATTTCGATAGGCTTAATTATGTTTTGTTAACAGTAATTTCAAAACCTTGCATGTTTTTGTCAAGGGTTTTATAATAGGCGAAATGATAATGGGATCCCTTAAACAGATGGTTCGGATGTTAAACTGTAGGTCCCTTAGTTGCAATTGGCCGATGGGCTATTAATTAACAATCCTTACTGATTTATAACATTTAAGGTCATGTAAAGCCTTAGTCAGTTACAAGACTACAAAATCGTGCCACAATCATCCTACACTGATTTCTCATTCATACTTTGTTTAAAATACCTACCTGGTGGACAGGTCGCCATTTCAAGTAAAGAATGAAGTATAAAATGTGGTTGGTTTCCCCCTTTTTACCATCCACATATGATTCTGAAATATGTGTGATCCTCTTTTACAGCCAGTCAAGTCTATAAAGTATAATTGATTAAGAACATTTGTACCTTTGTGTACTTTGATTGATTTGTACCTTCCTGTAACGTATCTCTGGTTTTTATTTTAAAATGTTTATACTTATAATAGTAACAGCACCTATGGCAGTTTATGAGAACCATTCGTGATTCTAGAAAAGTTTCAAAGCCAACAACCAATGCCATTATAAAACCAAACCCATTAAATTTACAAGTGACTCATCACTAGTTTTAATTAACAACTAGTGGATCCGAGCGCACGGAATCGTGCGCTACTCTAGCAGAGCGATAATTCAAATGGCGACAAATTTAAAACACAATCATGCTAACACGATCCGTCTTGAGGGTTATGTTTACACAAATTAAAAATAACAGCAATTAAATTATCCAGCTGATCAAAATGTAAACAATTATGTTCTTCATAAGGATAACATGGGAACTTTAAGAGCCAATGGGGCAGAGCCCAAAAGACTTTTTCAAAAATGTAAGGCCAGTTTGCAAATCTACGCGACACGCTCTTTCCAATGATCAAAATCGGTTAAGAAATGACGGAGGAGTTCATAAGACAAATTTCGTGTTGGCGTATTAATTATATAGATAATCATTGGAATATTCACATTCATAACATATAAAATTTGCACAAATGAGTAGTACCACAGCAATTTATAAGTAACATAACTACTGCCTTGGCAAAGTTGAATTTGGTTGTAATTTTCATGTCTTGCTACCTTACTTAGTATTCATTAATGTGGTGCAAGAAACTGTTCATCAAGTTTAGAAATCATTTTAGTTTTGAATGAACTAGATGAAATTAAGAGATGGGAGATATTTAATGGTAAAATGTTTGAAGTTAACATTGAAATGAAATTGCAGATGTGTTTGCCACGGGTGCAAGGGACGGCATGGTAATAATGTGGGATTACCGGTGCATCCAGCAAAATGCCACAACAATCAAGCCAGACAACGTCATCTCCAATGCTCACTGCCAATCAGGTATATTTTTATTTTTGTTTAAAGATGTTTTCAACTACTAGATGGCTTATATTTATTTTATATTTACTTCAGACTTACTGATAAAACATATCAAACCATCACAACAAAACAAACAACAAAAATTTTAGTTTGCTTTTCATAAGAACTTAAGAATTAGTTTCATCCTAACCAATAAAAAAAAATAGTATTGCACTTTTAAGTTAGTAAGTTATAGGCAGTAAACAATCTAATCTTAGATGAAAGAAAATTCAATTCAACCAATTAAATTCAGAAAAAGTAAAAAAATGTTGGCCCCGGTAAGTTATGAAGGACTTGTCAGCGAGGTCATAAAAGTATTCAACTATTAAAAATATTTCAAATCAGAGTAATCATTTTCAAATTTGCCTTTTGGTGTTAGGTGTCTAATGGTCCTCCAAAAGTCCTACTTTTTATGTGAAGGTCCTCAAACTTTTTCATTCAATAAAGAATGTCTCTCTGATTTTACTGGTTTTTAATAGTCTTGAAAGTTATTTGTACTGCTTACCGGTACTAATAAAGTGAATCATTCAGTTTTTTGTTGATAGTTTACATTCATAGCTTTTATAATCAGCGCCATGCTTAAAAATCACACTGGGGTCGGAATTTCGGAAATTTCGGAAGAGTTCTCCAATTCTCTAATTTACTACCATTGACTTTAGACACCATGTGCACTTAGACAATAGCCTACTTATCTTGCATGCCACAAAACTAGCCTACACATCATATACTAGATAAACTTGTCATTACTAGATAGTAATAACAAGTTTTGTAAGCCGATTGCGCATGGGGAAGTTAAGCATTCACCAACTTCCAGGATCTTCAGCGAAGAAGACGAAACGGCGAGAACCATCGCGGGCTGACAGCATTACCGGATTGGTCTACCAGGACGATCACCATCTGATATCTTGCTCAGCGGGGGACGGGTGAGTCAGTAGAATTGCTTTTGTAAATACTTCTTCTATATAATTCTTCTATATGGCCATTCGAACCTCAGTCTTGTTATAGTACTGATTAACATGGACCCCTATCTGATTATAGTCCTGTAAACCCATAATGTGTTCTTTACAGAACCCATAATGGAGACTATAAAGAACCCATAATGTACTGATTGTAATGGAAACCAATCTTGTTATAGTACTGAGTGTAATGGACTTGGATCCGGTTATAGGACTCATTGTAATCTCTTGATGAAAAAAAGATTAAAACATTTTCTCTCTGTAGTCTCTGTTTTTTTAAAAAAGTGGTATTTTCTAAATCTTCTAGCTCTCTTTAATAGCTATTTTCTTTAGCTTTGAAATTAGGGTACAGTCTATTGAAAGTTTTGGGGTTGGTAGGCTGTGGTTTATTGACATTTTTGGGGTCGTTAGGCTGTAGGTTTGGGTTTGTGGTAAATAAACAAAACCAAAGCTCTATTAATGAATTTAGCCTCAACAAAAAACAAATTTCAACAGAGTATGTCTACCTCTGAAAAAATAATTTTTTAATTTCCTGAAGTTCAGAATACAAAAAATACATTTCTTTGTTTGAAATTCATTGTTGGTGATGGTGATTTTATATTTTGATTAGGATTTTTGCGGACATTTGCCAACACTGATTAGTAAAAAACAAGTTTCACGACGTTTCGGGATCTGGAATCTGATCCCGTCTTCAGGTGGAAGAAAACCTAAAACATAACAAGATTAGTAACACATAGCCAGGGAAACCTGGGCAAAAACGCAGCTAAAACAGAGAACTGTAAAAGCAGTCACGAAAACAAAAAGCTGAAAAGAAAAACAATACACAAAATAACACAGGAATCACAAGTATCAAGAATCACCAGACAGGGGAGAGCACGTCCACACCCAATCAGAGCTGAGCTGAGACTGGTGGGAGAAAAGCAAATGGCGGCGACAACGGAAATGGCGGCGGCCACAGCCAACCAAATCACGGCGCGCTACCGGAGGCGAAAACCTGAAACAGAGATATGTGATATGCAAATTCCGTGTGTCTGTTTGTGTTTTTTAGTTAATTTTTAACCTGATTTTGCCCCTTGGCCTTGCTACGGGTTAACATGTTATGAGAATTTTGAACAGAATTGTTAGTAATTACCCTATTTGCTGACACTTTATTTTCCCTGTCTTTCAATTCTTTGTTTAATATTGGTAGCCATACTGGCCTTATTTCAAGTGAAGATTGACTGATTGGTTGGTCTGCTAGTTTTATGTATGAAGCTTCAATTAGTTTTCTTTTGAAAAAATGAGGTTCGCGGTATACTATTTTTGCTTCGTCAAAATTCATCTGGTGATTTTCAGACCAGCAGTGTTGAGCAATTTTTGATTTATCCACTAAGCCCTTCCTCGTGTTATCTTTGTGTTCTTTGATTCTAACATTTAAAGGTCTTTTTGTCTCGCCATAATACGGCCTAGAGCAACTATTGCAGTTTATTCTGTAAACACAGTTTTTTGATCCCTGAGTGCCATTTTTTGGTTTGGTTTTTACGAGACATTGCCTAAGAGTGTTTTGTGTCCTAAACGCGGTTCTAACTTTGAACTTCCTAGCAACTCTTCTAATTTTTTCCGATAATCCCGGCACATAAGGGATTGACATAGGAACGAATTTTTCAGTGTTTTCTGACTCATTCTGTTTAGCCCTACGGGTTTTGCACTTTCTTATTACGGATTGAGGGTATCCATTCTTAGCCAAATCTTGCTCTACTTTTTTGATTTCCTGATTTAATCCATATTGATTTGAGCAAATGCTCTTTGCTCTGTCAAATAGTAAGTAAGCTACCCCTTCTTTGACAGATTTTTGATGGTTTGATTGAAAATTTAAGTACTGCCCTGTGTGTGTCTTTTTTCTGAAAACAGTTGTCCTAAGCGTGTCCCTATCCTTTTCTACGCACACATCCAAAAATGCTAGTTTGTTTTGGACTTCCTCTTCCATTGTTAGGCGGATGGAAGGAGAAATACTGTTAAGATGCCCTAAAAAGTAGAGCAAGGTACTTCCGCATGGAGACGATGAACTAAAAGACTTTTTAGGGCATCTTAACAGTATTTCTCCTTCCATCCGCCTAACAATGGAAGAGGAAGTCCAAAACAAACTAGCATTTTTGGATGTGTGCGTAGAAAAGGATAGGGACACGCTTAGGACAACTGTTTTCAGAAAAAAGACACACACAGGGCAGTACTTAAATTTTCAATCAAACCATAAAAAATCTGTCAAAGAAGGGGTAGCTTACTCACTATTTGACAGAGCAAAGAGCATTTGCTCAAATCAATATGGATTAAATCAGGAAATCAAAAAAGTAGAGCAAGATTTGGCTAAGAATGGATACCCTCAATCCGTAATAAGAAAGTGCAAAACCCGTAGGGCTAAACAGAATGAGTCAGAAAACACTGAAAAATTCGTTCCTATGTCAATCCCTTATGTGCCGGGATTATCGGAAAAAATTAGAAGAGTTGCTAGGAAGTTCAAAGTTAGAACCGCGTTTAGGACACAAAACACTCTTAGGCAATGTCTCGTAAAAACCAAACCAAAAAATGGCACTCAGGGATCAAAAAACTGTGTTTACAGAATAAACTGCAATAGTTGCTCTAGGCCGTATTATGGCGAGACAAAAAGACCTTTAAATGTTAGAATCAAAGAACACAAAGATAACACGAGGAAGGGCTTAGTGGATAAATCAAAAATTGCTCAACACTGCTGGTCTGAAAATCACCAGATGAATTTTGACGAAGCAAAAATAGTACACCGCGAACCTCATTTTTTCAAAAGAAAACTAATTGAAGCTTCATACATAAAACTAGCAGACCAACCAATCAGTCAATCTTCACTTGAAATAAGGCCAGTATGGCTACCAATATTAAACAAAGAATTGAAAGACAGGGAAAATAAAGTGTCAGCAAATAGGGTAATTACTAACAATTCTGTTCAAAATTCTCATAACATGTTAACCCGTAGCAAGGCCTAGGGGCAAAATCAGGTTAAAAATTAACTAAAAAACACAAACAGACACACGGAATTTGCATATCACATGTCTCTGTTTCAGGTTTTCGCCACTGGTAGCGCGTCGTGATTTGGTTGGCTGTGGGCGCCGCCATTACCGTTGTCGCCGCCATTTGCTTTTCTCCCACCAGTCTCAGCTCAGCTCTGATTGGGTGTGGACGTGCTCTCCCCTGTCTGGTGATTCTTGATACTTGTGATTCCTGTGTTATTTTGTGTATTGTTTTTCTTTTCAGCTTTTTGTTTTCGTGACTGCTTTTACAGTTCTCTGTTTTAGCTGCGTTTTTGCCCAGGTTTCCCTGGCTATGTGTTACTAATCTTGTTATGTTTTAGGTTTTCTTCCACCTGAAGACGGGATCAGATTCCAGATCCCGAAACGTCGTGAAACTTGTTTTTTACTAATCAGTGTTGGCAAATGTCCGCAAAAATCCTAATCAAAATACAAAATACCCCCGTTGCAGCATACCTGCATACTCAGCGAATTTAAAGTGCAAAACAACATATTTCGATCCAACATAGCGAGATTTGACATGTTTTTGTAAGCTCCATAAGAATAACATGGGGAATGAGTATGCAGGTTTGCTGCTACAGGTATATTAAAACTGGGTAGTTTTAATTCAATATTTAGTAGATCTGAACTAGAAGAAGCCATTCACCAAGTTTTATCAAGATATGTTTAGAAATAAGCGAGATATAGAATTTTACTTATTTCCCATAAGGTTAACATTGGGACAATGTACTGCGCTTACCACTTTCAATATCTCGGCAACCAATGGACATAGAGCCATGATTCAAAATACTAAATTGTTTGTTTTTTTTTGGGCTGAATTCAATGGTGCCAATAAAAATTTGAAAAATTTTATTTTTCTATGTAAAAAACTCAAAAAACCCATTTTTGGGGGGGTTTACCCCCCTTTACCCCCCCCTTCCGGTGGTCCGATCGGGCTGGTTTACGAACTCGTCCGAACAATTACTACTTTACACGTCTATGCCAAATTTCATTCCGATTGGACCATTTTTGCGCAAGTTATCGTGCTTAAAGACACATATATATATATATATATAGATATATATATAGATATATATATATATTTATGAAAGTGAACGAATGGTGTTTTTGGCATCTGAGGACCTCAAAAAGAAAAGTTATGATGGTTTTAGGCTTAGGTCTTACCATGAGACCTACGGTAACAGCTTCTTCCCTATAGGGGAAATTCACTAAAATACAGCTGCGCCGTTTGTTGCACAGAGTGATCAAGGTGTGGGACGTGCGGAAGTGCTACTCAGTGTACCGGCGAGTGCCGACACCCTGCCACAGTCTGCCGCACCCCGGCCGCTCAGCCAAGACTGCCTTCACCTGCCTCAGTGTCGACCCCGGCTGCTCCCGACTGTACGCCAACTGTATGGACAGCCACGTGTACTGCTACAACATTTCCAGTTACAGCGACAAGCCAGGTATGTCTTCGGGGAAGAGCGATTTTAACTTTTGTTCTTAGAACTATTTTTTACATCAATAACATCTTGTTTTTTTGGGGTGTTGACAGGAAATTTCACCATTGCATTGCAGGAAGAAGAATAATTGTTATCTAGAATATATAACAATCAACCAACCAATTTGTATTACAGTCCTCAAGTACCAATACTGTAGTAATGAAATTTCTTGGTGAAATTGCAACAGAGAGTGTCTCCTGATAAAAACATAAATGATTGTCTCAGAGGTGTGGGGGCCAGTTTCTTTTTCAGATGGCAATCAGCAATTTTGGACATATTGCGCTTTGAAAATCAAATTTTGAATATGGTCATTAGGTCTGATGCCTTGATTTTATTTTTATTTTCATTACAGAAATGTTGATCTAATTAGCCCCCATTACAAGCAGGCATACAAACAAACTTAGTTGTATCAATAGTTTAAAATAGTACTTCAAATTAATCCAAATAAGTTGCTGCGGCGACTCATCATCATCTGCGGCGTTCGGGTGAAGCATCATCGGGCCACATTGTGTGGGGATCATCATCGGGCCATAAACTTAATTGTGTTACACATTCTGTGATCATTTGATTAACACAAAACCTTTTGCAGGCATAAGACTATTTGACCATTGGAATTTAGAACTGTGGAAAGCCCAGTTTGAATTTAAGGAAGCTTTCTGCACTCATACCTTATATGAAGTAGTGCACGATTTTAAAAGAATTCTATTGAGATCCTTTATACCATAAAATTGAATTTAATTGAAGATAATGATTTAATAATTGTCTTCTAAGCCATCGGAAACAACTTATCATAAACAATTTATTTATATTAGAATTGTAGAGGAAAAAACTGGCTTACCTGTAGTTGAATAGGCCTGTAGAATGTACAATAATAGGCTTACTATGACAAAAAGCCTATAGTGTTTCAGCGTAGTATAAACTTCCTTAAGCTTTTTATCTTCCCTTCAGCTGTGTTGACAAAACTGCCCTATTTCAAATTCAACTTTCACCACCCCAGCTGTAACAGACTTTCTCCATCTCTTCTCTTTTGATGAAGGACCAAACGGATGGACCGAAATATTGGGACTTTTCCTGTAAAGTTTTGTGTTCTGTGTGTTGATGGCCTGCTCAACTAGAGGTTAGCCAGTTTTCCCCCATGTAATCCTAAAATAATACAAACCCTTAGAGGTTTTTGCCCTTAGAGGATTGTAATTAGACTCACCGTCTTAAGCAGTCCTTTGTATTACTTATCCTATTTGATAGCTGTTTCGCCCTTTTGTTCTAAGGGCATCATCAGCAAGTAACCTTGAGGTTAAAACATTAGCAAACTAATTGTTTTTGTTGATAATAACTTTGTGAAACATGGCAAAGTCAAGAACACATTAAAAATAACGATAAAAGACACATATTTGTTGGGCTCGACTCAAGAAGTTTAACTTGAGTTGGCTGGTTAAGTTGACGGTGGTCAAATGTCTGAAAGTGAGGTTAGGTTTAGGTTAGGCGCGAGCCTATTATAATTGGTGTCTTTTATCGTTAGTGTTTGTGAAAATGTCATTTGTGTTTTCGACTTCGTCATGTTTCACAAATTTATATCGACAAAAACCATTGGATTGCTAATGTTTTAACCTCAAGATTACTTGCCGATAATGCCCTTAGACAAAAGGGCGAAACAGCTGTCCAATAGGATGAATAAAACAAAAGATTGCTTAAGACGGTGAGTCTAATTACATTAGTACAGCAATTCCTGGATAGCCAAAAACCCAGTTTTAATGATTGTATTTATTTTGTCGTGCAGTGGCGGCGTACACGGGCCACCAGAACCAGACTTTCTACGTAAAGAGCTGCGTGAGCGGGGACGGCCGCTACCTGGTGTCGGGGTCGAGTGACGAGCGGGCGTACGTGTGGGCGGTCGCGCGGCCCGGCCCGCCCCTCGCTGCCCTGGCCGGCCACGCCACTGAGGTCACCTGCGTCGACTGGGCCGACAACGTGGACGGGGATGTGAAGGTCGGTCGCTAGGTTTTTGTTGCTGTGTGATTTTTTCAGTTTTTTTTTTTAACCCGGCAGAACTGATTTAGATTTTAAAACACGATGACTGAATCGCACATCAATTTTAAAACGCAATGACTGACTCACGGTCTTATGGACCAGGTTTTATATAAAAGTTAGTATTTTGAAAAATAATGTTTTTATTTTTAAAAAACCCCCACTAAAATCTTTTATATTAACTTTGTGACTACTTTATATAGGATTTGTGCATACAAATTATTTATATAATAAAAAAAATTTTTAATTGCATTAGGTACTTTAATCATTATTGTTATTGTGTTAAAAACGTCTGTATGTTGTACAACGATGTGTTTATACTGACAAAAACTCCACAAAAGTATTGTACATTAGTGTTTTTTTAAATTGTACATAAGAAATGTGTGCTCACAAAACATTTATTTTTAACATGAAGGTTTATGTGACTCATGGTCCCTCGAAAACACCAGACTTCCAAAGAAACTTTCATTGAACTGACTGTTAGGGTTAGAGAATGACGAAAGTGAGTCATGATGTTCCTGGAAAGATGTACGAGAGGTATAGTGACGCAGACGGCCAGCCCTGCTGCCACCCAAAAAATATCGTTTTTATCAAAAAAGGCAGGTATGTCAGTCCTCGCGGGTTAAGTACTGTATTATGTCATTGGAGGCTATGTCAAAATTTCCTTTCCCTTACTCATGGCCATGGGAGTAAGAGTAAGTACAGAAAATGTTGACATAAGATGCCATATCCATATACCCTGGGTGGTATTTGGCCTTACCAAAAAGTTGCCTCCACCTCTCCCTGTCTTTTGAATCTTCTTGCCTTGCCCTCAATTTCTGTTAATTTTCCTCTGCCTGGTCCTTCCAGTGATCTTTGGGTCTTCCTTGGGGTCTTCTTCAAGAAGGGTTTTCCTTTTGAAATGTAGGCTATTTTTTTAATTCTTAATGTCAGGCTCTTTTATCTAGAGTAGTACACTCTGGTAAAGCTCAGTAAAATATTTTAATCAATTAAACGTTGAATTACAAACATAGCTTCAGTTAATGTTAGGCTGCTTTATCTGCAACAAGATCCAAATAATCAGGGTTTTTTGGGTATTCTCCGTGAGAAGTAAACGAATGGCAGCCCCCTCGACAGAATAAAGCCTAGGTCCATGGCCAATCCCAACTCACTACCCAGTACAATACAATTTCACTGCAACTTTACGTTTACCAGATACTCTCGCAGTTAGAATTAGGCATATTGCCCAATTTTCTTGAAAATTTATAGGAAAGTTTTAATAATCTATTAGATAAGGTTGTTTTAAAAGAAATTGGAAAACGAAGCTTAACTTTTGAAGATCTAATGCCTCTATTTTTTTTTGTTTTAATCCCCTAAAAGATAATTTAATCTCTGCCAAGAACTTTTGATCCAAATTTCATCCAAGATAACCAACAAAATCAAAATCAGCTATATGACTAAATGAAAACTCCCTCTCCTCACATTAGCTCCCAAGCATGTGTTCTAATTTGAACATAATGTATTTCTGCCCGGCAGATTGTAACCTGTGCAGACGACGCATGTCACCGTTTATGGCGTGTACGGCCGCCCACAGACTGTGACGACAAAACAGAGCTAGTCGGCTGGGTGGAGTGGCTGCGGAAGGACTCCACTGGCAGTCTGACTCCCCGCCAGGCTAAGAGGACCACCCCCAGATACCATCGGACCCCGGGACTCATAGGTAAGTCGACTGTGACAACAACACAGACAGTAGGCTGGTAAATTTTAATTAATATTTTGTGATTGCAGGACCCAAGGTAAAGGTTAATTACTATTCAAGTTTGTTTATAATTTTTACAGGTAACCGCACTATACTATGTTTAACAAATTTATACTGGTGTGATTTGAAAAACTATTAAAAAATTAATCTTCAACTACCATGCAACATCTGTCAGATGTTAAGTTTTTTAATGGGTGGAAAAACCTCAATATGCTGGATGTAAATTCTTTAGTCATCTTCCACAAAACATTAAATCAGAACAAAACTTGAGACCCTTTAAAAGAAAACTTAATGAATACCTTATTAATAAAGCAATTTATTCTTTTGACAGTTATTATAGCAGTTAATCGATTATCTGTGTTATTAAAGTAAGTCAACTTTCCTTTTAAGAAATTATTGTATTTCTTAGGCTTTTATATTTTATTTTTCCCTTCTAGGTTAAAGATTATTATATAATTTGATTTTCTGTTCTTTGACACTATTCAGTGTAATATTTAATTACTTAATGAATAAAGATGTTTGAATTGAATTGAATTGAATTGAATTGAAGTGGGTAAAAAAGAAAACTTAACCTTGCATTTTTTGCAAGATTTATAAATTACAGGACAACTTTTGATTTCAGAAAAAAATTGTTAAATGAAATCAACTTTTATTTTCTTTTTCAAAACCTATTGTTAAATGTTTAAAATTTATCGAAACAGGTGCAAGTTTATGCAAACTTGAAATTTAAATAAAAAATTATACTGTAATTGGGTTAAGTGTCCATGTAGGTCATAAAGTTACACAATCACTATGTCCCATCCATCAGATGTCTGATTATGTTAATTTTAACGCTTCTAAAGCCCACCTCTCAGATGTAAAAATTATAAAAGAAAAATAGCACTATCACTATACAACGTCCAGCAGACGTTTCCAAAATGTAGCCTAAACTTTAAGTTTGAGCATGGCAGGATGTTCACAAAACAAAGTTAATCACTCAACCGAAAGGTACTTTGTAGGACAGGTGAGGGGGTTGAATGGAGGGGGGTGCCACAGATAGGGACAAATTGGAAAGTGTGGGAGATTCTGGATTAGTACATAAGGGTTAAGTACCTACTTTATTTTTTTAACATGCCTACTTCAACAACCTTATTTAGCCGCTGTAATCCCCTCTGTTACTTCAATAAAGGGTTGTTTTCGTCTGCTGCAGAGACGGAGATGAAGAGGCCGCGGTTGGAGACACTGAGCCCGATAGACGAAGGCTCGGAGAGACAGGTGCTGGCGGCCGTGCAGCCCCGGACTGAGGGCAAGGCACGGCGACTCTTCGACATCGACAGCGCCAGCCATTGTAAGTTGGACAGCACAACTGACAAGTTACAACCTTGTTATCTTCTTAGAGTATTAATTTGGTTTCTCAAATAAGTTTTGGTGGGATCAATTGGGTTTGCTGGATACATTAGGGGATCAGAAAGCCTGGGTGCCCCAACTCTCAAGGTAATTCTGTGAAGGAATTTGAGGCCTTAGTCTTTTTGTATTGTAGGAGATCAGAAAGCCTGGTGTGCCCCACCCAAAAGAAAATTCGTGAATGAACTTCAGGCTTTAATCTTTAGTATTTTTAGGAAATCAGAAATCCTAGGGTGCCCCTCCACAAGGAAACCCTGTGAAGAAACCTCTTAGGCTTTAGTCTTTTTGTATTTTCTTGATCTCTAAAATATTCATAAAGACGAAAGCCTAAAGTTCCCTCAAAGGATTTCCTTTTGGGCGGGGCACCCCATGCTTTCTGATTCTCTAAAATACAAAAAGACTCAAGCCTGAAGTCCCTTCTCAGGATACCTCTTCAGGGTTGGGCACTCTAGGCTTTCTGATCTTCTAAAATATAAAACGATCAAAGGTGTGAGGATCCTATTCATCCTTTGGGTCTATTCGTATTGTAGGGGATAAGAAAGCCTGGGGTGCCCCACTTACAATGAAATTCAGTTAAAGAACTTGAGTCTATTGTCTTTTTTTAACAACCTTTGACAGATTGAGCAGAGGAAGCAGAAGAATAACAAATAAGTAAACCGATTTGGTAATAAATTTTTTTATAATTTTCAGGCACTGGTGTGGAAATCCTATCGCCCACCTCCAATCTGCCGAACTTCGTCATGGAAGGCACTTCGCCGTATCACCGATGTGCAGCCTCGGCTGGTAAACAGCAGAAGGAAAACTGGCTGGTGAAACTGCAAGCGACACCTTCGCCCAAACCAGCCGAGAAAGTCACCGTGAAAAGGAAGTCTCAAACGACCCCGAGAGCTTGCCGCGGTAACTTGCTCAAGTTCTTCAAAGTCGCTGCCAAACAATCACCAGTCAATAACAGTTGTGACACTCAGAAAGAGGCTTCAGTCGTTAAAGAGTCTCCGACTGTTGTGTCTTAATTTCTCCCCTTGAAGCTCGGTCAAAAATGACAAAGGCTGTGATATGATTAAAGTCTTAATGTAGGATTATTATTTTTGTATGTCTGTATATTGTATTTCATAGATTATTGATGTTTTTGTTAGCTACCAACATGTTAAGAAATGACCAGGGGCTGATTCCAAATTGATGTCATTAGATTAATGATATCCACTTAGTAATTTTAATACTAAGATTGTTTCATAAGGGAGAAAAAAACAAGTAGCAAGGTGCTATTTTTGATGATCATGGCATGGGCTTGAAAGAGATTTATCTGCTCTTAGAATCAAGCCATCAGCTACTCATAAGAAAGCCATTAGGTCATGAGTAAAAGGACAACACGGTATATTTTTGCTTAACTTAAAACATCTTTTCCTTCGACACATCGCCTAAATTTTGGATTGACACAATGCTTTGTGTATTCTCATTTCAATTACAGGTATCTTTATCTTGTAGAAGATCACAATGGCGAAAACGGAATGTCAAGTTCTGATCTCTGATCTGAGGAAATTAAGTTGTGACTCTTTCCCTTAGCAGAGCTACTTTCACCTGTCATCAAATCTGATTTTGAGTGAGAATCTGGATTTCTTTTTTTTTCATCTAATTGTTTTATATTGCCATCCTGTTTAGTGAGAATTTGGAGTTCCTTTATTTTTATTTTCCAAAGTCGGGGTGGCACCTGTGTTCAGCTAGCTAGTTTTATTTGAAATGGATTATTGTCAATTTGTTCAATAGCGACATTCAGGCAGTAAACAAGATTTGGTCCCATTGGGTTTTTGATTTTACCTAAGCCAATGGTTTTGTTGCAAACTTGTTAATACAATTTAGTTTAGTTGTGTGTCTTGTGAGTTAAATCTGTGGAAATTGAACCACACAAGTAATATTGTAATAAGTCGTAACACTGCCTATTTGTAAATATTAATTTCATCATGTATAAACTTTTCTTGATGAATTTTTGTCAACTAATACCAAATCATTAGTAATGTAAGTAGTTAAATTATAAAAATATAAAATATTAGCTGATTGCCTGTGAAATTACAAGACTGTTAATAATTATTTTTGTGGACTCCCTGTACAATTTGACAGCTAAGTAAATTTGGTTAAACTTACTGTCTTTCTCTTCCCAGTAAACAACACTGTTTACAAACTGCAAGAGCAATTATTGTGTTTAACAAATGGGATTTCATGCTGTCTAATTTTACTTTAAGGGGTGAATAAAATAATATCACTATACCCTGCACAAGCAGAAATTAAACATGGAGCTTGTACCTCAATATTGACACAACATTTTCACGAGAAATATCTTTTAAGTTTGTTAACAGATTTTGTTTTCAGACTGAAATGTAAACCTTTTGTTTCATACTTCTTGTAGCTTTTTATTAGCTTTCTGCATACTAGAAATTGTAATTTATGTAGTTTTATGTCTGCCTAGTATGCTTTCTTGCTGCCATTGTATGACTGATGCTAATTGAACACCACCTTCAGACAGGCTTAAGAATTGCCCCAAAATTTAGTTACACATTCGCTGCGGGTGTCCCGTTATCGGGCCATGTGCGACGGTCCCCGGACACGTGTGTCCCGATCCCAGGCACAAGGTCAGCCATCACAAAAGCAGCTGCGTGGTGGCTAGGGAACAACTTGGCCTATTTGCGTTTTAATTTTGTGCTTGTGTTACCGACGTATTTTGAGACGGATTTCAGGTGTTCTAATTGATGTGCAGTATTGAATTGTACTTTACTGTGATTGTTTTATTATAACATGGCAGGTACATTGAAAAATATGTAAAATTATGATGTACTGGAATTACCGTATGATCCGAGTGTCAGTGACCTTGATTACCGTTCACCTAACCACATCCCTGACAGCGACGAAACCAGAGCCGAGAAGTACACCGCGGTACTAGTTTTGCGTTTTCACACTAGTACGGCACTTTCATGGCAATAGAATGAGTTGTGAAAGTGAAAATAGTGATATAACGCGCCAAAAACCACATTGCATCGTTCCCGAGTGCTCATGTCCCGATCTCGGGATATGAACTTATCACGTCACAGATGATGTCGTAGTCCATGGGAATTTTTTGGACACCGTTTTGCGGCTAAATGACCTCATAGCATGGCTGAAAGTTTAACAATTTTTTACCCGCAGCAAATGTGTTAAGCCGCGTTTACACTCTTCCAGTTGAAGAGCCAGCAATGAGCAATTGAGTCAGTGCAATGGCAAAAACACATTTGATTTAGTTTGTTATCACAATGCCACTGCAATGGTAGTAAACTTAATACTAAAATTAAAATGTATTTTAAACTTTAAAATTGTTATTCTTAATCGTTAGGTAAGACTTGTTTACATGTTACCAATAAGTTTTTGCCACTGAACTGTCTTTTCTGGTAATGGGCTCTTCAACTGACAATGCTTCCTCATCTCCAAAAACTTGTGACACCTTGCCTTTCAACTAAAACTAACTCAACAGATGTCGTGTCATTTGGTGCCATATTTCAAACACTGTTAGCCACTACTGGACCAATATTTTCTTGGGCCACCTTTTAGTTTGTTTCTGGGCGTGTCTGGCCCAATGTAACACACTAATTTGTCTTTGCAACAAGCATCATGTATTAACAGATTGTATATGTAGTCTACAATCTACTAATCATTGTATAAATTGTCTGGTAATTTAATATTTTGTAAATTTTTTGTAATAAAGACTGATAATTATTACTGATATTTACAAGATTGTTTATTATAAAATTCCCTCCTTCTGAGCTTTTTTGAAAATTCATCTTTATATTGGCATAGTTTGGAAGTTTACTTAGGTTTTTATAAAATAAAATGTAAAAGGTTATAAAATATTTATTTTTAATACAAACACTTAATACTTATTTTTATCAAAAATAAATTCTAAAAATAATTCTATAATATCATATTTTATCACGGCTTCAACCCTGTTAATAACAAACCCAATAAAAATATAAAACTCTAACCTAAACAAATATCAAAACCAAATGAATTGGTTGATGTTCTCTTTATTTGTCTTTATATATGGCCAAGAAAAGCGTTGAAACTACATTATTTGGAAATTTTATTTATAAGCAAGCTTGCCACTAAATAGTTTAACACTTTGAACCCTAAGCCCGAGTATAGCTTGAGGCATGGCATATGTCACCGAGTACGAAGCCTGAGTATGGGTCAGGCCACGAAATTAAAATTCCATAGCAACGTATATTCGACGTATTTTCGCTAATCGTTGCTAGGGAACTCTTCCTTGATCATCTGGCATTGATTATAGTATTCAAAGGTCTCGAAAAAGCCATCTATTTAGCAGCAGCAAAATAAATCCAAATGTCTGCAGCTGATCCTTTGCATCACCGGCTGACGACGCTTTGTTGTCTGCAGTAATGGCTGACTTTGTTTACGTATGAGTCGGCGTCCAATAAAGTGTGATTTTACTTATATTTACAAGTGTTTTGAGTCTTAGTTAGTTATAAGATTTGTTATTACTTTATTACGTAATGTTTTTGTCATGTTTAGTGTAAAATATGAGAGATATATTTGATATGAGTGATGTACATGACTACTGTCGCAATTTTGTTTTCTTCATTTTTTTATGTCCGTTTTACATGGAATCCTAAAATTGTTGTTTGTTGGAACTGTAATAAAATTTATATAATTTGAAAGGTTATATTTTTCTATTTATTTTGATATATAATTTATATGGGTAACAAATATATGTATTGAGCTACGAATTTTAATTTGAACCCCAAAATCGGCCAGTAACGCACGTAAAAAGAGATTTTAGGCCCAGGGTTCAAAGTGTTAACCCGTGCTTAGTAAATTTATGATTTTAAAAGTTATTCTAAAAGTTTGAGTAAACCTTTTTTACAAGTGGTCAGGAAAGACATCCATTTGATTAATATTCTGTTTTTAATGAACACCAGTGAATTCATTGAAGTGATCAACCATGTTAATAACAAAACCAATAGAAATATAAAACTCTAACCAAAACAAATAAATATCAAAACCAATTGAATTAGTTGATGTTCTCTTTATATGTAATTATATATGGCCAAGAAAAGTGTTAAAATTACATTATTTCTCAAGTTTCATTTATAAGCTAACTTGCCACTGAATAGTTTAACCTGTGCTTAGGAATAATTTATGGCTTTAAAAGTTATTCTAAAAGGTTGAGTCAACCTTTTTACAACTGGTTAGGAAAGACATCCATTTGATTAATACCCTGTTTTCAATGAACACCACTGCAGTCCTTAATCATCTGCAACTTGAGAAAAAGTTCAAAGACACGGACTGTTGAATCCTTGTTCATGCTTGAAAATTCAATTCAGATCCGAAGTTAGAGGGTCACGTTCCAAGGTTTGTACGTTCCTTCAGGTGGGTCGGGGAACTGCAATCAGAAAAAATGGTTTAAGTTATGTCTTCAGTTTTGTTGGTACTGACTAGTTTTTATTAAAATATACGCAGTGAACTGAACTGTGATTGCGCATTATCCAAGCACAACTTATGCTTGAATCTTTTTCAGGATGAGACATAAAACTTACCTAGTACAAGAACTTAAAATTCTCAGTTGCTACAACTGCTGCAGATTCATTGTTGCAACAAGTAACTAGTTACGAGATTATGGAGCCAGCCTAACTCAAAAAACTGTTCAGGGGTCGGTTGGTAATTACTGGATAATTGCTTTGAATAGTTTTTTTGACTTAGGACTGGCTCTATAACAACCGAAACTGATTGAAACAGTAGCACAGACTTTCATAATGTTTATGCCTTTACATAAACACTTAATCATGTGTGATTGCCTGCACAACACATATGTTTAACACCTTCACTGCATCACGAGTAACCAGTTACTCGTGCCTGCCATTGCCTAGAGTGAGGCGGCTGAAATCGACAATCATTCCATGGGTGCTTTTTGTGTATCTCAGTTATTAGTAAAGCGATTACTACAAATGTTACATTCCTGAATTCGTGATTTTTCAGAGAATACAATTTTATTGCTTATTCCACACGAGTAACCGGTTACCCGTGCCACACTGTGGTTATTTATTTAACATTAAAATTAGTTTTTTTGTTGTTACCATTCCATAAAATGAAATATACACATTTTATTGATACTTTGGTCATATAAATATGTTATTAGCGTTCCTCATATCATTTACTATTGAATTCGTCAATTTTTATAACCTGTACAATCAAATACAGGTATTAATTTTTCATGTTTTCTTTGTGAGATGACATCAGAATGACGAACAAGGTCGTCATACTTTCTGCGATGGCAAGTAGAGTTCAACTATCTTCACACTCAGGCGATATAACGCACGGAAAATGTTGGTTTTGCCACAAGTAACCCAGTTCCTCGTGACACACACGGGTTACTACGAGGCAAGAAGAACCCATTACTCTTGATGCACTTGAATAAAGATCAGGGAATAATCACAGTAAACCACAGTAAAGGTGTTTAACATCACACTCTTTCACCCGCCAATAAGACTGGCCAGAGTAGTAGATGTCTGGCCCTCGGGACTTTGCCGCCCCGGGCGAGATCGGTGACCGCCGCCCCCCTCCCCATATCCCGACTGGCGATGAAAAAATAATCATACTTTCGGCTGGGATTCAAAGACATCTGAATTAGTTTAGAAAATTGAATCAATGGGCAAAACCACAATTTGTGCTGACAAATGTGGTCGACAATATGAACAATCATCACAGTCACACCTTATTGAAAGTTATTTCCTTCAATTAACCGCTCAGTGAATCAGTGAATACCTTAGATTGCTTTTCACACCCAATTGCAAGTTAGCAAGCCTACTTTTATCTGCCGTTTATCAGCGATCAGAAAATACGCGCGATCGTTTTTCACAGCCGATCGCGAGTTTCGTAAGGCAACATATCGGCCGTTAATCCGCGATCGGCAAATACGCAGCCGTTCGCGAATATCGTAAAGCTCTATTTGCCGTTTATTCGCGATCGGCAAATACGCGCGATCGTTTTTCACGGCCGATCGCGAGTTTCATAAAGCAACAACGGCCGTTAATCCGCGATCGACAGATACACGCTAGCGTATTTCGCGGCCGTTTGCGAACAGTGCAAATCTATTTTTGCCGTTCATCTACGCGATGGTTTTCGCGGCCGATCAAGAAATTTGCTAGGCCGCATTTGCCGTTTGTTTACGATCGGCAAATACGTACGATAGTTTTTAACGGTCAATCGCAAGTTTCGCAAAGTTGGATTTGTCGTTTATTTGCGATCGGAAAATACGCGAGATTGTTATCCGCGGCCAATCGCGAGTTTTGCGAAGCTACACCCGCTGTTTAGTTGCGATCGCTAAAACGATCCCGT
The DNA here is from genome assembly GCA_035578135.1 of Flexamia atlantica. Classification (NCBI taxonomy): domain Eukaryota; kingdom Metazoa; phylum Arthropoda; class Insecta; order Hemiptera; family Cicadellidae; genus Flexamia; species Flexamia atlantica. The sequence continues at coordinate 11,774,112 of JAQJVK010000003.1, read as the reverse complement.
CCCGAAAATTTCCCGAAGTAAATAAAAATCCCGCCCGAAAATTGGGATTTAAACTTTCCCGAAAATTTCCCGAAATTTCGGGACCCGAACATCCCTAGTTTTTATATTTGGACTTGAATTATAATTGTAAATCGATGCTTGTATTGCCGTATATATTCTTAGGCTTGTTCTTTGGGTAAAATGTGATACAGAAAATTTTACTCGTCACATTCATATCATTAATTTATTATTTTATTCATATTTTAAAATTTGCTGTTCCTTAAACTTTGCCGCCCCCAAAAATCTGCTGCCCTGACAACTTTGACAAATTTGACGTTCTAAGAGCTGATTTATTTTGTTGGTACAACTGTTCTGCTAGTCTTTTCCATGTTACGTCAATACAGTTGACCTTGAAAAGTGGCAGACCGTTTGGTGCTGCGCTTTAGTGTATTTTTTTGGACCTACGTCCACGCCACAAGCTCTGCAGTATCAAATGTAGTTATTTTCGTCACGTTGAGATGAAAATGTCGCGTGTTCTTGTTGATCGTGTAATTAAACTCCGCACCACTGATCACGTCGAAACCGCAGTGCCCCAACTTACGCCGCGATTAAGGGGTGAACACGGGCGGACTATGCCATGCCGTTTGACTCAAGTCTATAAAGCTCACCTTCTGCACGATGTGGTCGGCGCAGGCCAGACGGATGCGAGCGGCCGTGGCCGGGGCGTCAAGGCGGAAGTACCCGTGGAGCCCCACCTCGGCGCGCGCGGCCGCCACCGCCTCTCGGATGGCGAACACCACCGACGACGCCAGGAACAGCGGAGGCTCGCCTACAGCCTGCGTCACGACAACAGTCAACTTGGAGCAATCACTTACACACTGATTATAGAGAAAACAACTAGAGCCTTTCTCCTCCCTTGAGAAATACTGAAAAAGTTGGTCCGAAATATTAGACTTTTACCTGTGATCTTCTGTGTTTTGTGTTCTGATACCTACTAAACTACAGGTAAGCCAGTTGTTTTCACTGTAATCCTAATTTCGTAACATCGTTTTGTGCTTTTTCTCTCAAAAAAAAATTACAAACTATTGAGTAGTTTTGCTTGTGTATCATGCTCATGAAGTGGGTCTTTCTAATTTGAGCTAAACAGTTACTGCGTGACAAAAAGCAGAAAGCAATTAATACGATTTACTCGCAAGATACATATGAAGTTGTTTTTACAACACGTGAAATACATGTGACCCGCCAAGGGAAAAGGGACCTTATCTTCCTAGAGAAAATTTTACAGGACAGCAAATTTTAGAGGATAGGGTCATAAAAACACAATTTCTGATTTTTTTTGTTTCTTACTGTTTATATGTTTCCAAAGAATATTCGGTCCATCTTACACCTGAATTTGACTTTTAAATTGGTTATATTAATTTTTTTCGAAACCCTTGCAATCTGGAGAAAGGAGACCTGGACATCCCCGATGCTATTTTAATGCTTTGAAGTTAAGAAAATCCGAGAGTTCAGTGAGGAATAAATGCAGGACTTGCTAAGCCTTGATCCAGGAATCAGATCATGAAAATGTACAGGATATTCCAAAAGAAGTAGCCGACGACGTAGTTCCTGGTCCAGGTGAAGTTTCAAAACAAACAAAAATATAGTAAAAGATCAACAAATAAAAAAGTAAAAACTCAAGACACCTAATATAATGTCATAATTTGTTAATATTATTTATAATAAATTCTTATTTGAGTATAAAATTAAAATGTACTTAAGTTTGTATCATGTAACAAGACATTTTGTCTTTAAAACGTTGTGTTTTTTCACTACTCCCATCTATTTCAGCAAAATTTGACAAAAAATACAAACAATTGACATGAATTTAATGGTTGATTCATATTCAGCTTTAAATTTCTGACAAAATGATATAAAACATAACCAATAATGTAAGTAGTAAGAAAAATTGAAGTTAGAAATTTGCTAAACTTAAGACCTCGATTTCCTAAAATTGATGTTTTTAATACTTCAAATTCAAAAATTTATAACTCAGGCATTTTTTAAGATATCTTGAAAATTCTTTCACCAGTTTGTTTGTTTTTGATGTAGATTAAGCATATACTAATAACTCAATTTCGAAAAAATGGAAGTTAAGGTCCCTTTTCCCTTGGCAGACCCAGATATTCCAATACAGCTAAGGAATTGAAGCCATTCAACTAATAAATCTAACCCTAACCAAGAACTGTATATATTAATTTTTAATTTTGAGTAATTTATCTTGCTCTTTATTATTTTCAAAATAAAAGAAAACGATTTATTTGATCACATACCTTTGAGGAATACACAGCCCTGGGGTTAGGCGCTCCTTTGAGCAGAGCCACGTTAAACTCTGCGGGAATGTCTCCGAATCCGGGGATCTTGTAGGCACCGGGTCCCCGGGACAGTAGAGCTCCCTGCCGCGAGTGGACTGTCTCCTCGATGGTGAACAGTCCGTAGCCCTACAGCAATGGTGTCAAGTCAACTTTCATCAGGGGACAGCTGTCAATATATAGATTTTGGGAATCTATTTATTAATATGAGAGGGGGTTCTAAAGTTATAACTTGATAATGGCTGGACGGATTTTAATTCTTGAGTTGACAGATTAAAGATATTTTTAATGTAGATTCGTCAATACAATTCTACATATATGTATCAAAATTTTAAGAAAATAGTTTAACTTGAGTATAGTGAATGACTGAAGTCTTGGAACAGAGGCACTATCTGTTGAAACCAAATCAAACTCAATTCACTTTATTGCCAACAAACACATGAACATGGTTCATTGGAAGTAGTGCTTAAGGTCAACCAAAGATTGCAACAGTAGCGAGCGAAGCTGCAACCAAGTAATCTAGTATTTGTGATTAGGCTAAAGAATATGGAAGACATTAAATGAAACATAATTAGACATTTTGACATTTTGTTAGAATGTAATTTTCTGATTAATTTTATAATGTAGACCATTAATTTATGAACTCTGGATTTGATAAAGTTTCTGATTTCTGATTTCATAGAAAGTCACAGAAAATTAAAGACTAATATTTTTATTTTTTTCCAAATACGAATAATGAGACCATGAGTTTTTTTAGTAAAAAGCCTTAGGCTAAAAAAGCCATGAGACAATTCAAATTAAATTTAAAAAAAAACTGTCTCTTTCAGAATGAAGTCTGAAAAGGGACTCTGAATGGAGGTACAAATAAATATCAATAGAAAAGCACATGTATGCTGTTGATCTCAAAGCTGTTTCTGGTAAGCTAGTCAAATTCTCGCCGTTTTCTAAACAAACTCCAAAATCCTTAATTGACAAATAGTTTACACTACCACAGACTGGGTCAGGAAAAATCTATATTGTTTCCTTCACAGGTTTACCAACACCACATCAATAAGCGTTGCTGGCTAATGCTAAGGTTGGCGCTATTGGTCTGTAGCCGGAGTAGTGGCGCAACTGCATGAATGCCCCCTCCACATGCCCCACTACCTTCATTGGAAAGTAGTTTATGCTGCCACAGTCTGGGCCAGGAAAAATCTATATTGTTTCCTTCACAGATTTACCAACACCACATCAATAAGCGTTGCTGGCTAATGCTAAGGTTGGCATAATTGGTCTGTAGCCGGCGTAGTGGCGCACCTGCATGAATGCCCCCTCCACCTGCCCCACGTCGATGGCCGGGTTGAGACTCTCGCCTACATCCATCACCAGGTCCGTGCGCAGCACCTGCGGCACAGAAACACGAGCGTGAAATTCATTGCTGGCGATCGTGAGTTTAATTTTGGCAAACTATGTTTTGATTTTGATTTTTGCAGACATGTTGAGAGAATGTAAAGATGCTAAGTGATGGAAATAACACAAGGATACAGCGAAACCACAAATCCACCAATCGGAACAAGGGACACGTCTACATCCAATCAAGAGCTGAGCAAAGATTGATGGTAGGAGGAGGAAATGGCGGTGACTACAGCCAACCAAACTATAGGGCACTGTTTTTGTCCCGAGTCCTTTTGGCTTTGTTAATAATCTTGTTCTGGTTTCAGGTTCCCTTCTACCTGAAGACGCGATCAGATTACAGATCCTGAAACGTAGCGAAATTACGTCATGGCAAATGACGGCAAAAATCAAAATCAAAAGATCAGTTAAACTGTCACAGGTAATAGAAACATCTCCACATATCAAGTACAGTGACCCCCTCTTATCAGGGAACCTTTGAAACAATTGCTCGTCTAGAAGAAAAAAAGTTGGTACTCTGGTTATTGCTGTATGGAGCAGTCATAAAAATTGTAACCATGTTGTGCATTCGTTCATTTAAAAACGTGTCTGGAGCATCCTACATTTAAACCGTTTGGGGGTTCGGACAAGACGAAATATCCTGATGCATTTACTTTTATTTCAAAAAAGGACCTGATATGATCAAACAAAAACTGTCTGCATTAAAACATAATGAATGTCTTAGTTAAAAATTAATTACTTCAATATTTTGTTAAATAAAGAATAATTATTTCTACGCTAACATTACAACCATTTAGCATTCATTGACATATGAATGTCTGATAAAGGGAGAAGAAGCTAAGGGAAATTGTGTATCAAATTGAGAATGATCACTTACAAAATAAGGGACACTAAATTTAGAAAATGACTGGTAAATTACTTACAACGTGGTCCCCAGTCAGACAGTCTATTTCCACTTCTGACACGCCCGCTCCGTAGGCTATGTAGTTGAAAGCCAGTCCTTCATTCTTCTCAAAGTCGTATTTGATATCAGGTGTTCTAAAAAGCGATGACAGCAAATAGTTATCGTAATCAAAGTGGAAGTAAGTTGTAAAAATTGCTATATACAACACTGATTGTTAATAATTTTAATAGCAATTAGGAATAAACTAAGCAATGTGAAAATTTGTACAGTTTTCAGAAGTTTTATATAACGTTTTTGAATTGGCCTCACAATGAAAGGAACAACAGATAAAAACATGTGTTTTTTGGTCAATCTTGCTTAAACTACTGACTATTGAAAAAAAAAACAACATAAAGCTTGATTCTTTTATCTTTAATTACTTATTTGTGTCTTTTAAGCCATGTTTATGTTTTCCATCTGACATATAGCAACTCCTACTTTAGTACAGAATCGAATAAGTTATCATACAAAGGTTGACAAAGAATTTGAATGTCATTAGTAAATCTGTTGTTGTTATTTAAATTTATTACCTGTAAAATCCAGTTGCTGCGAGACTGACCCTGTCAAACCAAGCTGCGAGCACCCAGTCCTTCCATTCCCCTTTAGGTTTGGCCTCTTTGTATGGTTTCAGCCTCTCATTCAACTTATTGCAAGCATCCTACAAAACATATCATTGCTGTTTAGTTAAAAAAAAAAACAATAATCAAGCTGTTGGCTGTAAATACTATGGGGGTGCTTCAGTAGAGGACTTGAGATAGTAAAAAATCTTAATTCTCTATTTTAACAACGCAATTATTTCAATATTGGTACCACATTTTACAAGCAAGTTAAAATTACGTTACCAAATCATATAACTAATGAACGAAGATAACAACTTACGATGATTGCCATTCCGTTGAGATCGGACCCAGAGCTAGCGGCAGTGGCCCCGGTGTTCGGCACTTTGTCCGTAGAAGTTTCTGATATGTGGATTAGAGACACGGGAATTCCCAGGGCTCTGCTCGCAACCTGTAGAAAAAAAACAGGTTAAAGCAAAATCATACCAAACTTTGGGTGTGCTACTAGCCAAATGGTTAGTGCCTTAGACCCCTTCTTAAAATATTGCACGTTCTAAGCCCTGCATGCCCACAAATCTTGAGGAGAGTTGTACTGCTTTCCCTTCAAAGCATTTATGAGTGCCACATGCAATGACACCAGGAAAATACTTATAGGTTCTCTGATCTTGAACCCAACTAAAAAACTAAAAAAAGTTTCATGGGTTACAAATATCCTCAGCCTTAAAATTATTCATTCAATTAAATTAATCTTTATTTGTCAATTAGCACTTAACACGTCATTAAAAAAATAGCATCGTTAATTAAACAACACAGAAATATTTAAGGCAGTAAAAGTTTAATAACCGGTCACAATCAAGACATCTGAAAATGCTCCTGATTGGTTGAGATATCCTCACCTGGATCTGAAAATGCTTCTGATCAGGTGATATATCCACACCTTGATCTGAATATGCTCCTGATTGGTTGAGATATCCTCACCTGGATCTGAAAATACTTCTGATTGGCTGACATATCCTCACCTGGATCTGAAAATGCTCCTCATGGGTTGGGATATCCCCACCTGGATCTGAAAATGCCCCTGATTGAGTGAGGTATTCTCACCTGGATCTCGAAATGCTCCTGATTGGTTGAGATATCCTCACCTAGATCTGAAAATACTCCTGACTGGTTGAAATATTCCTATCTAGATCTGAAAATGCTCCTGATTGGTTGAGATATCCTCACCTGGATCTGAAAATGCTCCTGATTGGCTATCATATCCTCACCTGGATCTGAAAATGCTCCTGATTGGCTATCATATCCTCACCTGTATCTGAAAATGCTATTGATTGGTTGAGATATCCTCACTTGGATCTAAAAATTATCCTGACTGGTTGTTATATTCTCACCTGGATCTGAAAATGCTCCTGATTGGTTGAGATATCCTCACCTAGATCTGAAAATACTCCTGACTGGTTGAAATATTCCTACCTAGATCTGAAAACGCTCCTGATTGGTTGAGATATCCTCACCTGGATCTGAAAATGCTCCTGATTGGCTATCATATCCTCACCTGGATCTGAAAATGCTATTGATTGGTTGAGATGTCCTCACTTGGATCTAAAATTATCCTGATTGGTTGTTATATTCTCACCTGGATCTGAAAATGCTCCTGACTGGTTGAGATATCCTAACCTGGATCTCGAAATGCTCCTGATTGGTTGAAGTATTCCTACCTAGATCTGAAAATGCTCCTGATTGGTTGAGATATCCTCACCTGGATCTGAAAATGCTCCTGATTGGCTATCATATCCTCACCTGGATCTGAAAATGCTCCTGATTGGTTGTTATATTCTCACCTGGATCTGAAAATGCTCCTGATTGGTTGAGATATCCTCACCTAGATCTGAAAATACTCCTGACTGGTTGAAATATTCCTACCTAGATCTGAAAACGCTCCTGATTGGTTGAGATATCCTCACCTGGATCTGAAAATGCTCCTGATTGGCTATCATATCCTCACCTGGATCTGAAAATGCTATTGATTGGTTGAGATGTCCTCACTTGGATCTAAAATTATCCTGATTGGTTGTTATATTCTCACCTGGATCTGAAAATGCTCCTGTTTGGTTGAGATTTCCCTCCTGGATCTGAAAATGCTCCTAATTGGTTGGGATATCCTCACCTCGTTCTGAAAATGCTCCTGATTGGCTGAGGTATCCTCACCTGGATTTGAAAATGCTCCTGATTGGTTGAGATGCCCTAGCCTGGATCTGAATATGCCCCTGTTTGGTTGAGATACCCCACCTGGATCATCTTGGTGTGCAGTCCCTGTCCCATCTCCATGCCACCGTGGGACAGCAGCACTGAGCCATCGGTGTAGACCATGACCAGAGCTCCCGATTGGTTGAGAAACTGCTCCGTGTACGCCACTCCGAACAAGGTCGGCACAACTGCGATTCCTCGCTTGCGCCAACGGTTCTCCCTATAATTAATACCACATTTTTTAACCACAAAAGCCTGTTAATAGCGTTAAAACTTTTCTGAAAAAAAAATAGTGACAAACTTTTTCTAATAACTTTAAATATGGCAAATTATAGATTATTGCTGTTCTAGAAAAGAGGATGGATGCTGTTGCATCTAGAAGGTATATATTTATGATGTGACAATATTTTGAAATCTAGAATTGTAAATCAAAAGCTTGTTGTGGTGATATGCATCAAGACTAGGAATTAGGATCTATTAGGATTGGGATTAGGTTTAAGATCTATGCATTACTCCTCATAAACACTTCAAAAACATTTTATAAAGCAAACCATGCTTGAAAACACATTTTAGAAAATTGAAAATTTTATAACCGTAGTTAAACAGTTATACATCGCTATGCATCCACTTACATAATCCAATGTTTTAATATATTTAGATAGGTAATGAAATATTTTAAATTGAACTACAGTAAAACCTCACTAACTCTATTATTTGTGGACCCAGAGGTTGTCGAGAATAGGAGTTGTCAAACTATCAAGAACATTGGAATTTTCAATGGGTTCTAATATATAAACACATAACAGATTTGAGTTTCACATATACATTTATTACTTATATGAGTATTGTTATATAGAGTAAGCGATCTTTAGAGGAAGGTCAAATGCTCAACAATCAAAACTAAATTTTTTTTTAAAGCTTAAGTGAAGAATTCCTGTCAGCTGTTCAAATGTTGAGTTACTCATACTGTCGAGTTTGTGAGGTTTTGCTGTATATTAAAAAAAAATACCATCACCAATTATACTTTTATAGTAGATTCATATTGAATTAAAGTTTTTTTTTCTATAAAAGCTAGGAACTTAAAGAATAACTAACTTATTGAACTTCTCAATCTCAGCCTTTCGCCTGTGATAGTCGGAGTCCCGGATGGCCTCTGCCCAACAGCGATCCAGCGTGCAGTAGGTCAGCTCCTGGTGGTAGTGTGTGCGGTCTCCTTCTTTGAACAGGTTCAAGCTGCATATCTGCATAAAAAATATTACAAATATGTTAAAAATTATATTTTCAAATCTTTAAGTCATCACAAGGAACTCATTACCATCTCATTGAAATATTTTGAAGAATAATGAACATTGTGACTCAGCCAATAAGTTAAACATATACTTAATTTAGTATACTGGCTTTCCTCCAAATGTATTCAGCGTACATATTGAGTCACTGCAAATAAAAATTGTGTAAAAATCACTGCACTCATACACCTATTTCAAATGAAACAATACAATATGTTGGCTATTAAAAACTAATTGTCATCCAATTCATTCTAATTTCAAACCAGCATATCAGAGCTCATTTGAACTAGGCCCAACAAATGGTGATCCCTTTACCCTTTAGGAGCTGTACACGCATGAAGAAGGAATACACTTGCTAACCTTACTGAAAATATTGATGGATGTGGATTGAGTGTTACATGTTAAAGTTGTTAATACATCATACGATTATTTATTATTACACGGAAGGTGAAATTTTATGCTTATTATTTGCTGCTTTACAAGATTAAAGAATATTGTCTCATTGAATCCAAAGGGAATATCGACACCTGAGTCTTACCTCGTCAGCAATTTCTCTTCAGGAGAAAATAACACAAAAAAATGTAGAAAACGTCCTCCAGGACATTTTACTCCCTAAAAATAATTTTGCAGGTATTCCCAGAGAAAAAATCATTAAATATCAAAAGGTCATCAATGCAGCTCAAAACCGCTACAGACAAAGGCAGTTAAACCATTCAAATGTATATTGCACCAACCTCAAAAGGATCCTTATTGAGGTAAGCTGCTATCTGTCTCAGCATAGTCTCTCCGATGAACATCCCCTGGGGGGCACCGAACCCTCGGAAAGCCGTGTTGGTGACGAGGTTGGTCTTGCAGACGTAACCGTAGACCATTACGTTGGGGATGTGGTAGGCGTTCTCAAAGTGCATCATAGCTCGCGCCATAACCTAGTTAAAAATAAATTACTCAAGGAATAAAGCATTGAAATCTGTTGAGCAGGTGCAATCAACCTTATCAGCCTTTCAGAATTGAATCGTGCATCAAAACCCTGACAAAAAGGATAATTTTCTTTCAATATTTTAATAGATGATAAAAAGAAAATTACAAACTCCACCAAAATCAACAGCTGTCACCCAATCGATTTTGGATTTTTATTGCCTTCTGAGTGGGGTTTGTAATTTTATTTTTACTGTCCACTGAAATAAAATATCCTTCTTGTCAGTGTTTTGTAGCAAGATTTTAATTCTGAAAGGCTGATTAGGGTTGACTGCAAAAAGTAGGGTTGTTATAGTAAATGTCTTGTACTATTAATGTTTTTTTTTCAAACAAATCTGCATGAAATTGCACTATGACTTAAGACCACTATACTAATCAGACGAGATTATTGTCAACTGATGAACGGTATATCATTTTAAGGTTTACATTTTACAAAGTACTCTAGATGAGTAATAACAGTGCTTTGAGCTGAACCTACAAATAAGCTTCCATACTTTGTATAATGTAAAAAGGACTCATCTAGATGTGTGCCCTAAAATAAAGCAAATTCTAGCATAGACTAATTTATAGAAGAAACATTGCAATGAAAAATGGTTTTATAAAGTAAGCAACAGAGAGATTCTTACAGCCATCGAAAGGTCGTATGACATCCCGGCATTGTTATACAGCTTCATTTCACAAGCGGTGATCTTCCCTTCAGAAGTGAACGCAACTTTGTAGCGGCCCAAGAATGGGTGTCTCTGTCCAGTTGAGATCATGTCCTCATCTCGGTCCAGCATGCAGCGCACTGGTCTGCCTAACCTGGGTGGGCAAACCAGTGAATATATATGTATCCTAGATTAGTGATGTTTCTAAAATAAGAATTTACAGCAATGCTTTGTTATGGTTTTGAAGAATTGAATAAACACTTAATTTTTACCAACAGAAATTACTTTATTTAAATACCATGATCGAGTAGCCTCTGGATTATTATATACTAGCAGATCAACACGGTTTCACCTGTAGAAAAACATAAAAACTTCCTTTGACTTAGGATTTAATTTGTCATACTTTTAAGGTTGCCATGACAACCTCATATCCTTCCTATAGTTTAACATTGAAACTATAAATTACCATAGGCTACGACCCTAAGGGAATTTTGTAAAACCGTTTCTTAGTGTGCATCTAAGATCCAAGAGGAGTACATGTGCCAAATTTCAACTCTTTAGGTCTTATAGTTTTGGAGATTTGCTGTCCGATAGAAAACCCCTTCTCCTTTATATATATAGATTAGCAAAAATGGTTTAACCCTTTGGCTGCCAAGAAAAGTTTTAGATTTTGTCTTCATACAGCCATGAAAAACTCATGACTTCAGTTTTAAACAGCCATGATAAAAATGCTTTGTCAGTCTGAGAACTACCTGGATGAATCAAGTGATTTTGCAGTAAAATGTTGTTAAAAAACCGAATAATCAAATATTACAGCAATCAATGTATTGAATATAAAGAATAATCGATTATCTTTCAGGTTTTATAACGTAAAAAACCATAGTCGATCATTGAATCGATTTGATTATCTCAACAGCTGCAAGCCGATCTGACCGGCCGCAGGCAGTTCTCACGACGAACGGCTGATACCGATCACACCAGCAGCTGGCAGTTCTCACGATGTAATACAAAGCTGATGTAGCCGACTCTTGGCAGTCAAAGGGTTAAATTGCTTTGGTATTATTCATTTCACTTGTGGTAAAACTTAGCATGGTGTTTGAACCGTGTTTCCAAAACTCACTTTGAAGCTGCAAACGCACAAGGCAGAGCGACCATAGAGCCTCTCGTCTCCTTCCCACCAAACCCGCCTCCGATCCTCTTCACTTTAACCACAATGCGGTTGTTACTGACTCCCAGCATATGAGCCACCTCTCCCTGCAGTAACAAACTCGTCTTATAAGTTATTTATGGCCTATCAATTCATGAGAAATGAGCTATCTCACTAGTTAAATCAACAAATAACTTACACGTATTAACAACATTAAAAACAACTTGCTTTGTTGGGTTAGCATCATGAATTAGTTTATAGTTTAGTATTTTTGGTGAAAAGCCATCATGGGCTGAGTAGGATTTTGTTCAGGAAAGAGACATAATTCAGCTAGGTTACCTGAAGAAATAAATTTCAAGTCAGCACAGAGAAACACTAAGATGCACACGTAGTTTTTCACTGATGAAATATCAGTGAAAAACTATGTGTGCATCTTAATGTTTCTCTGTGCTGACTTGACATTTATTCCTTCAGGTAAGCTAGCTGAATTCTGCCCCTTTCCTGAACAAAATCCTAGTTATAATTTAGGTTAAGTTCAAACAATCCTCTAGATCATCTGCAATTATTGAATTTAACACTTTGAACCCTAAGCCCGAGTATAGCTCGGGGCATGGCGTATGTCACCGTGTAAGAAGCCCGAGTATGGGTCGGGCCGCGAAATTAAATTCCATAGCAACGTATATTCGACGTATTTTCGCTAATCGTTGCTAGGGAACTCTTCCTTGATCATCTGGCATTGATTATAGTATCCAAAGGTCTCGAAAAAGCCATCTATTTAGCAGCAGAAAAATAAATCCAAATGTCTGCAGCTGATCCTTTGCGTCACCGACTGACGACGCTTTGTTGTCTGCAGTAATGGCTGACTTTGTTTACATTTGTGTCGGCGTCCAATAAAGTGTGATTTTACTTATATTTACAAGTGTTTTGAGTCTTAGTTAGTTATAAGATTTGTTATTACTTTATTACGTATTGTTTTTGTCATGTTTAGTGTAAAATATGAGAGATATATTTGATATGAGTGATGTACATGACTACCGTTGCAATTTTGTTTTCTTCATTTTTTTATGTCCGTTTTACGTGGAAGCCTAAAATTGTTGTTTGTTGTAACTGTAATAAAATTTATATCATTTGAAAGGTTATATTTTTCTCTTTATTTTGATATATAATTTATATGGGTAACAAATATATGTATTAAGCTACGAATTTTAATTTGAACCCCAAAATCGGCCAGTAACGCACGTAAAAAGAGATTTTAGCACCCAGGATTCAAAGTGTTAATGGTTTGGACTCTCTTAGGCAAAATGTCCATGAGTCCAAAACAAAAAGATTCAAGTTTTGTTACTGTTACTGCCAATCTAAAAATATTTGGTTTTAGTAGACATGTGAAAAAATATTGGTGTAATTGGCAACAACAGGCATGAGGGGTAAAGCTATGGAGCGGTCAGCTGATCATCTCATTTGCATATGCTTAAAAATCAGTTGGCCTGTTTCAAATGCTTGATTTGGCCCACCCTTTCTATTAACAACTATCCAGTAAAGCTCATAATAATATTAATGCAGAAAGCCTTATTAAAATCAACATTAATCTTTCACGCCTTAATATTTAAAATATTTCCAAATATAAAAAATTAGATTACACTGTAAACTGTATTAGTTTAATGTATATTTCATGTTCACCAGTTTGGTTCCAAAGTTAATTTAACTTTGTTTGTATAGAATAAAATAGGAAAAGTCCAACAAATTGTTGAAACAAGTTGATTTTGTTTTTAAACAAATATTAAAAATGTAACTATATCTACCTCAAACCCACAATTTTTTCCTTCGTCTACCTTTTCTTCTAAAATGTTTGAAGAGACATTACAATTCTTCAAAATTTTTAAAATATTTTACAATTAATCTAAAATGTTGAAAAGTTCTTTCATTAAGAAAATATTAAGAGGATATTACATATATTTTTTTTTTAATGTTTTACATCTGATCTAACGTTTTTATATGATTTTACACTTCCTTTTAAAAGTATTCAGAAGAAATTAAATTTCTTCTGAAATCTGTTAGAAGACTCGACAATCACCTGAATTTCCGTGGGATGTTGCGTGGACGAGATGATCTCCATTTCGTCGTCTTCTCCCTTGGGAATGGCGATGCAGGCCTGCGTCTCCAGGTAAAACTGCTCCTGAGCCCCGAGCCGCACCTCACAGACAGAGTCACAGTCAGAAATACTTTATTCATGATTTGATTTGTAGTTAGGGCAATTGCCAGGAGTTGATCGGGACGTGTAGAGCAAAGCAGGCTTACCTTGAAAATACGTCCACAGAACACATATGGTTTCGCACAAAGTTGGAAATTTTCGTGGCCACTGACCACTTTAACAACCACAAGAGAAATGGCAGTTGAACATTTGAAATTGAGTCTATTTACACTATTTTCAACAGGTTTGCCAACATAAATGATAAAACTTGAACTGTCACTCAACTGTTCGTATGTATTATGGTATATTCGTAGATGACTAAATATTATACATATATATACACTAAGCCTGCTTTGAAAGGTGAATTGTGGGAAATAAAAGATGAATATTTTATTTCATGATGATATAATAATATTATAAAAATTGTTATACATATTATTATAAAATATTTTAGATTGCTTCATCTAAAATAATCAAACAACTACAGACCTAAAGATGTAGTCCTTCAGAAATGACAAGATGGGAATTAAGTTACCAGTGGTTTACCAACTCCCGAAATCCACATAACTTTAATATTAGATAATCTCCATAATTCACCTTTCAAATCAGTCTTAATGTACCTATCGACAGCAAAAGTTGATTACCGCATCCTAATATTATAATCCAAAGACAAATACCTCCCCTTCCACCCAGTGTTCCGCAGCCGCCAATACAGCCTCCGGCTCCCCGTAGCGTAGGCGCATCGGCGCGGGAGAGAAGAAAGAGTTCTCTCGTATCGCATCCTGCGAAATAAAAAGTTAAATTGTGTCACGAGTTGCGATAACTATTTAATTCTACTTGAGTATTGTCGAAGGGAAATGTTAGGAGGGAATGAATAAAAATTATGTGGCGAAAAAGAAAAATCAAGACTATTCATGTTCAATGCTCATTCACAAGTCGCTGAACCTAATGATTGGTGTAATTGATTGAAAGATCTTCGAAAACCATTTTATGTTACTTATATTACTTTGTTAAATAATTCAGTGTCATTTCAGCAATTTGTTATGTTAATGAATTAATTTGATAGATATCTTCAATTTTGAGTAATTTTCTTACAGTTTTATTTATTATTCTATTTTTAAAACACATATATATGTCAATTTCAGTTAAAATAAACCCCAGTTATTGCCCAGAAATATCCAGAATCTGGTCACTTCTGGCTCAGACCTGGTAAGAATAATTATTTCCACTAGAGTCATATGTATTTATCTCCTTCATGTATTTAACATCTAGTACATACTGTGGATGCATGTGTCAATATAAATTAGTGTCAAACAATATTTTTTTATCATACGTAGATAGTTGTAAACATTATGAACCGTCGAGCACAAGTCACACACTAAGGTGGAGGCTAGCCATTACTTAATTAGCTGATCGATAGGGGCTCTTGGTAGCTCCACATGCTAAAGTTGTGTCAGCCATGAATTATTGTATTAACGCTAAGCAGATGTTGGCAACCAGCTTAGTTTGACCTGCGTACAACTATATTTCTAAGTACTGTAATCTGATTCTGATTCTGTAATTTCTGATTCTGAATCTGATTCTGTAATTTGATTCTGTAAGCGGATCGGTCCGCATAGAATATCTTGAGCAAGGAAAAATGGAGCATAGCTTGTAGGGATTTTTAAGCTTGAGGTCCAAAGATGGTGGGAAGATTATCATAAGTTCCAAAAACTACCCGAGCCAGCCCCACTGGCCATGAAAGATCTAGTCTTTTCTAATGAAAGTATAATGTGTTTCTATTTGTTTCAAATATACCAATTTGTTTAGACAGTCCGTACATGATTGTTTATTAATTTTATTTTTCTGTTTTTAAGTTAGAATAACTAAAAATTATCCATTACATGAGTTTATGATTACTTTCTGATGAACTAGACCAGCACGTTACCTCGATGGTGATGATGACGGGCTGGAGGTCTTCATAGTCGACTTTGACCAGCTTGGCGGCTCTCTGCGCGAGTTGCTGCGTCTCCGCCACCACAGCCCCCACCACCTGGCCTACACACAGCACCTGCAACAAATTGAACACTTAGAATAACTGTCCTTTGTTATACTCCGCTTAAGCAGTTTGCCAAACCTAATGCTACTAGTGTTTCGGATCTGCTATTATAGTATTTAAGGGTTACTTTACAATCTTATCTTTTTTACTGTAATATATATTTAGGTAAATAAGCTACAATCACCATTTAACTGCAACTAAAAGTTCAAAAACCGTCTAGCCCTGTTAGTAGAGACGGGTAATTATGACTAAGTTTGATTCTTTACTCTTTGATAGTAAAAAAATCATACAACAAACAAGTTCGATATTATGAGCTTATTGAACTGTTGCTTTACTCATATAAATGATTACATTGATTCATTGTCATTCAAACTACGTATTACTGTTCTAATTGTTCTCAGTTTTGAAAAGTATTGTGCTCTGCAAAGTGGTGGCTTACATTGTCGATTCAAAATAAAATAAAAATAGACACACAAAGAGCTAGCATCAGTTGATATGAACAGTCTATATAAGCATCTAAAGTACGTTCTTGTAAAAAAATTGCAAGAAATAACTCCTTAAATCCTAGAACAAGATCTTACATCTTCTCATCAGTGTCGCACGATAAGATTGGCGTATAACCTCCTATATAGCACAAAAATGTCAAATGGCATCAAATTGATGTCGATGATAATCAGGTTACCACCATACTATTCTCCCCCTAAAATTTAACTGTAATCAGTGTATCACCACATCATTATTATTTCCTCCACAAACCACTCGTTCTCACCTCCTTATCAGCGAAGACGAGGTCGTCCTTGGCGATGGGTCCGAAGTGGTTGTTGGCGGGGGGCAGGTCGGCCGCACAGTAGAAGGCAACGACGCCGGGCAGGGCGAGCGCGGCCGAGGCGTCGATGTCGAGGATCCGCGCGTGGGCTCGGCTGCTGAACACGAACGCCAGGTACAGCTGGTCCTCCCAGTGCGGCATGTCGTCGCAGTAGATCGCTTCACCTGCCGGGAGCATTGTTTGGTTGATACAAAGTGTTACAAATATTGCTTATGCAGCACAAATTTGTTAATTTTAACATAAATGATTACTCCGTTGTTTCGGTTGAGCTGGTATGTAGTAGCCTGAAGTTAAATCCTTCTATACACTACCCCCAACACCAACCCTCAACCAACCGCAGCCACACTATTTCATAAGTTATCATTGCTTAGTGTTAGACAATTGTTTATTGAGACCTGGATGATTCATTTTAACAAGAATTTTAACTCATTTTTTAATAAGTAGTAGCATAACACACTACCACTCCCCTCTCCCATGGCTCCGTTTGTTTTAGTTCTCTAATTTTTTTCATAGCAAGTCTAATTATTTTTTTATACAAAACATCATTCACTTCCACAAACTAAAATTGATAAATACATTTTGCTTCATTAAAGGTTTATTTCATAATAAAGCGACATCAGCTATCGCACAAACAACGTGTCCATGAAGGCTTATTTCCCCACAATCTTTCATGGACAATACAGCAATACAATTTAGCCTTAATATAAAAACTTAAGGCTAAATTTTGATTGCAAAGTATTGTCCATGAAAGATGATTAGTAACTGTGGAAATAAGCCTTAGAAATATAAGCCTTAGTAAAAATAGTATCATTTAGTTTATATTTTTATTTATAATATACCAATTTTGAAATGTTTTTTGTTTCTTGTCCATATGCGTATGTGTGAAGATTTTAACAAAACGGTGAAGATGTCTGTACACAATTAATGTTTGACGAAAGGATTTGAGAATGGGACATCAGTCCCGAAACTAGTAATCCTAAAGTAATTATTAGATTGAAGACGGAAGGTTAGTAACCACTTTATTTAGGAAGGTTAGTAACCAATTTATTTAAAGTCGATTATGAATCCAGCAGGCAAATCATGAATAAACAATTTTGAAAACATGATTTAATGGAAGATTTGCTGTTTTATGTAATTAATGCTATAAATAAACTATTTTTCATTTCATTTTACGCTTACAAGAGGGAGAAACATTCAATTTCATGGCTTTAATACTCTAAAGTTGGGACATTTATCTCCAAAAAACGGGGCTTGGGGCGCTTCGATCTTTCCCCAACAAACTTTTTCACGATATCTGAGAAAGGAATGTCCAACCAAATTTCAATTAAACTGGAGAAAAAGTGAGACAAA
Organism: Flexamia atlantica; assembly: GCA_035578135.1. Classification (NCBI taxonomy): domain Eukaryota; kingdom Metazoa; phylum Arthropoda; class Insecta; order Hemiptera; family Cicadellidae; genus Flexamia; species Flexamia atlantica. Next base: position 11,756,189 of record JAQJVK010000003.1, on the reverse strand, counting down.
TAGAGTGTCAAAACACATATAAAACAATTTATGAACACTAAAAGGGTCATTGTTATGAAAACTAATTTTCTCACAATTATATTAGAAGTTATATTAGAAGTTATATTAGAAGTTATGTTAGAAGTTATATTAGAAGTCCCTACTCATCCACAGATTCTTCACCATCCATTATGCATTTGAATTTTTAAATACATCAAGTTTTAATTGGAGGGTGTTTTGGTATCTGCAGGCCAAAAAACAAAAAGTTATTATTTTTCCTCGCCTCAGAGCTGCCACCTTGCAGGTCATGCCAATAGCTCATTTTCCCTCTAGACATTCACTAATGAACACATAAACATTCTGTTTGGTGATACTAAAATGAAATAAATTAACAAATGTTTAAATCAAAGTTTTACTTAATAAATAAAATGGCCTTTGAAAAATCAAATAAAACCTACCAGTAGCTTGCTTGAAAGCAGACCTATGAACAATTGGGCGACCAACCATGTCTGTCTTCGACTGTGTTGCAGGAACCTAAAAAAACCAAAAGTAAAAAGATCTGGTTTTTATTTTCAAATAATTAACATGTATAAGTATACTGGTGATTCATACTTGTGGTCCAAAGCTGTACTCTGGCGCGGGGAATTATTTTTTAGTTTAAGAGTATAGATTATTTAGTAAAAACCTAATCAACTTCTTTATTAAAATAAAAATTTACCTTTATATTTTCATTAAGTATGCTAACTCGTGAATATTGTGCACCAAGTGTTAACATGTTACTAAGACAATCCTTTTAGGGATGGAAAAAAATATACGACCCTATCAGGGAAAAAGAAAAATCTTGTAGTAACAATCTTAAAGGGCTATAAACTTAAAAGTAAATTTATGAAAATAAAATAAATTAGTGATGAACTTACAACTTGAAAGTACTGAGAGCTCTTTGGGTGAACACTCTCAAATCCGTTGATTGCACTTCTGTAAGAGTCTGGAAGTTTTTCAATTGCAGCGTTCTTGCTTTCAAGCTTCTGAGTAACTTTGAGGAAGAACTTGAAGAGTAAGCTTTGAAAAAACATGTACAGATGAAAATAATCAAATATGGTTCTATTGGGTAATAACATGTTATTGTATAATTAAACATTCAAAAATATGTTACTACACCAATCGTCAAATACTAGGTGACAAAGGTACACTCATAAATTAAACAGATCTACAAACAGGAAATTTGTTCGGACATACCTTTTTACAATATAATGTTTTAATTAAAAAAAAAGCACAGACAAACATATTACTCATGGACTATGGATCAAAACATTTTTGAAAACCCCTCCTTCAATATTAGTCTCAAACTGAATGATAGGATTTACCTCAGAGTCAGGGAGCGTCTATAGGAGACCAAGCCACCAGGGGCTCCAGGATCTAGCGGCAACTCGGACGTGAGAGTGGTGAACGCTTCTTCTATGGTGGCAGACGTCCAAGGTCTGCGAAAAAACAACTCAAATTAGTTCACAAAGATAAAACATTTTTTAACCAAAAAAATCTCTCTAATGGATTTTTAAATGAGTTACTTCAACATTTAACTCACTATTAAATTTAGAAACCAAAGTTGAAAGTGTAAAATGATTCAAGCTCATTTAATTTCAAAATCTCATTAGTTTCAAAACCTTACAACTAACTCAAAGATACATACATACATTAGATACATTGCTTGAAATGGCGACCTACCCAGGTAGGTATTTTGAGCCAAGTGAAGATATTTAAGTGAAACAAGCACAGTTATTAGACCTATCGCATGTTACATGACCAATGAGAGTCATCTGGACAATATAACCTTAACCAAGATGAAAAATTCAGCCTAAGCTCCCAAATATTCTTCTTACTCCTTGATATCAAAAGACCAAACCACAATTCACTAAAAATCCGATCTTACTTGTTTTTCAACGTAGCAGCGGTGGTGGGTGTGGTCACTGTGGTCGGAGCCATGCCGCCGAAAGCCATCTCAATGTCGACAACTCGGCTCTGAGAGTCCAGCAGAAGGTTGAAGGCTGCGTTGACGACAGCGATGTCGTCCTCCCGTCGCTTGGCCTGCTTGTACGCCACGAAGTATTGGTTCTGGAACAACCGTTCAAAATAACGGAACAACTCATTCTGAACTGTTGTTTTGATTCCTTTCCATCAATTTGCGTGATTGCAAACAAAGTCATCACATGTATCTTCCACCATCCATTCGTAGAAGTATTAACATGAAACAGTTTGTGACAGGAAACAAATGAAATTCAAAGAAATAAATTATCACTAACTGCACTGCTGGTTTGATTAAAAGGCACAATGAAAAAATTTTAGCAATAACGGCTTATTTTGTATTTATAATTAAAACATACTCTTGTTGGTATATAAATACTTTGTTTTTACTTATTCACTATCTGTCTGATTAATACTTGTTTGAAACCATTCTTTGGTGTCAATGATTATCCCTTTAAAAATTTGTGATCCAGTGTTCATCCTCCTGTTGCTTCTATCACTTGATACACAATGAACGTCTTGGTATAAATGAACTTCCATGTACACCTCTTAATTTTGTTGTTCATTTTTATTTTGTTAGCAATTTTTGTTCTTATTTCGTTATGCTTTTTGTTTTTAAGTAGTTCTCCAAACGGACAGGAGCCAAGAACACGAGCAAGGTTCTTGATCTCGCTGTATTTTTTTGTTTGAAGTGGGCATTGCCCTGCACCAACTGTGGAGAACTCTTCTGGGATGACATTCGCCAACATTTTATTTCCTCTAACGATTCTCAGCTTGATAAGCCTTTTTTAGCTGTTATTTATTTGTAGGCCGGCAAATATTCCTTGCAAATTTCAATCCCTTATCACTTATGTTATAATTTTGTCCAATTACAAAATTCTCTTCCAAATAGAAAAATAGCTGCCAAAAAGTAAGGAATGTCAAAATAACTAAAATAAGTTAGTCTTTTGGAAAAAAGTCTAGATTTGGCGCTGTCATTTTATTTTCCATACTTACCTCAGAGGTGAATGGAATGTTGATAGCAAGCAAGATCTCTTCAGGTTTTACAATGTTTCTTCTGTAACCTGTCCAGAAAGAACGATCCAGCTGCACTTCTCTCTTCCCGCCTAAAAGAAAATATAAAAAATTATCAATCATTATTTTTTAAGACATTTTTCTTGCTTCAAAATTTTTCTAAAAGACTATTTTGGGTGCATGCTGTCACTGCGTCACTCAAATGTGTAAAGGATTTTTAATTTAGTTACGGGACACAACTCGTCTGCAGGGTGTCTACCAAATTTCATATATGAAATTCCCGACTTTTCCCGACAAATTAAAAAACTTCCCGACCATTGGAAACATGACCATTGACTCATATAACGAATATTGAGAACGATATTTGTAAAGAAATACATTTAGACGGCTACAATACAAGCGAAAGATCGCCAAAAGATGAGCAAGATGACTGTGATAAGTCCAATATATTTGCTAGCCGTAATGCGACCGAGATTTCCGGCTGCGGAAAGAACGAGCAATTTTCCGGCCGCGTTGTGACCAAAAGATTTTCCAGCCGTGGTATAAACGACCGAGATTTGACAGCCACGATGCGACAGCGAAATTTGCCGGCCGCAATACGACCGAATCATGTAACAGCTATGAAAAGAGTAAGCGACACATTACGATCAAGAACCAGCCAGGTTGTAAATTACAATATCTCTGGCCTCGAAAAATAGCGATTTAACGCAATAACGGCCACTAAAAGAGCAAGGAACTCGTTTGCCAGGAATCGATCGAAAAATGTTTCATTCCTAAAAGGAGTGACTTTCCGGCCGCAATATGACCGAGGTCGTCTAATGGCCGCGAAATGAGTAAGGTCATCGGCCGCGATGCGACCAATAGATTAATCTGCCGCAAAACAAGCGAAAGATTTCCGATCGCAACGAGACCGAAAATCTTGCCGGCTACGGTATAAATGTTAGATATTCCGTCCCCAAAAAGATCAAGTGATTTTCTTATCGCAATTCGACCGAGAGATGTGACGGCCACGAAAAGAGCAAAACATTTGCCTACCACGAGACGACCTTAAAATGTTTTGGTCCCAAAATGAGTGAGCGATTTTCTGGCCGCAATACGACCGAGAGGTCTAACGCTCGCTAAGAGAGGGATGAAGTCATCGGCCGAAATGCGACCAAGAGATTTGCCGGCCGCAAAACAAGCGAAAGATTTCCGGCCGCAATAAAAGCGAAAGATGTGATGGCCGCAAAAAGAGCGGCAGATTTGACCGCCACAAAAAGAGTGAGATATCTGACGGTCCCAATGTGACCGAGAGGTTTGCTAACCCTGAAACGACCAAGGAATTTGCTGGCCGGGTTATAGATATTCTGGCCTTCATGTTGCCAATAGATGTGATAGCCACGAAAAGAGCACACGGTTTTAAGGTAGCATTACTAACGAGATACTTGTCGGCCGCGTAAAGAGCGAGAGACTTGTCGGCCGCGTAAAGAGCGAGATACTTGTTGGCCGCATAAAGAGCAAGACTTGTCGGCCGCGTAAAAAGCGAGAGAGTTGTCGGCCGCGTAAAGAGCGAGACTTGTCGGCCCCGTAAAGAGCGAGAGACTTGTCGGCCGCGTAAAGAGAGAGAGACTTGTCGGCCGCGTAAAAGAGCAAGACTTGTCGGCCTCGCAAAGAGCGAGAGACTTGTCGGCCGCGTAAATAGCGAGATATTTGTCGGCCGCGGAAAGCGCGAGATACTTGTCGGCCGCGTAAAGAGCGAGACTTGTCGGCCGCGTAAAGAGCAAGAGACTTGTCGGCCGCATAAAGAGCGAGATACTTGTCGGCCGCGTAAAGAGCGAGATACTTGTCGGCCGCGTAAAGAGCGAGAGACTTGCCGGGTGCATTAAGAGCGAGACTTGTCGGCTGCGTAAAGAGTGAGAGACTTGTCGGCCGTGAAACGAGCGAGCGTTTTTACACATGTATTAGGACCGAGAAACTTGCGGCAGCGGAATAAGCGACAGCTTTTCTGGTCATGATATAGCTATAAATTTGTCTGCCACGATTCGTTTGAGAGATTTGCCGGCCAATGATGACAATAACGAAGAAAACGGCCATTTCGTTTTGTTTTATAGCCAAATTCTAATTTCCCGACCAAAAGTTGAAATTCATTACTTTTTCCCGACTATTCCCGACCTTACAAAATCCCAAATCCCCGACATTTTCCCGAATTCCCGACTGGTAGACACCCTGGTCTGGTAAAAAAAAAACAGAGGACTACAACTTTAATAATTTTAAAATTTTGAATATACTTAACACTGAAAACAGATATATGTCTAATTAGCTTAGGATTGTTTGAAAGATATATATTTTTTAAGCTACGTTTTAGCAGATTCAGGGAGGGTCAAACAAGTGGTTTGGGAAAGTTTTAACTTAGTTTATGAAAGCATAAAGAGAGTACCAATGAAAAAAGTTCTGTAACCAGCTTTAAAAGTTTAGTAATCATCACTCATCAAAGGTTAATGAAAAACAAATACTTTCCGGCTTCAATGCTTAGAATAAAAGTTGACAATTTTGATATTTCTCAGTCAAATTACAAATAGAGTAGAAATGAATACCGTACCTTGGCTGATTAGTTCTAATTTGCATTTGGCCGCCATAAAAATTGGGTTGAGGTCAGAAATGGGACTTCCAGTCATTATATTTCCTCCCACCACCTATTAAACAAAAGATGACATTATCACATACACACACACATATATTCAGAGAAAATTCATTAGTAGAATATCAGTGGATATAACGTTGTAAAAAATTACTAACTTTTCTAATTTAGATTTTAATTACCATGAATGATTTTTGTATAGAGCTGTTAAAGCCATGAATATGATTTCAGTATAACTCCCCTCTGTTATACTGTATGCCAAGTTTTACAGTAACGTACATTAGTTGATACTAAAACTCAGAATAGACTTTTACAGAGAAAAACATTGAATATAAATACAATTTCCAAATGTATTAAATCTTATAATAACAAAAGTTAACAATTAACTAAGAGAAAAAAATTCACTGTTCGGTGATGATTGCTACAGAAATCAAAACCAAAACATGAACTCATCATCACCAACACAGAAATGAAGTAAAAAAATTATTAGACATTAAGCTTACAGCAACATTGCGAATCTGCTTTCCAGCAAACCAGTGAAGCATTTCCACAATAGCTTGGAACACTTGTGTCTTGTATTCTGAAAAATATAGAAACACCAAAAACTTAACTACCAGGAAATTTTACATTTTATTCAGCAAAAATACAATTAAATTTCATATTCTATCTCATCCAAAACAAAAACAAATATCCCAAAATTAAATTTTGCCTAAGAAATCATAAAGGTATAAAATCTATTCTGGGCAAAAAATTAAAATCTTGAGCATATCATGCTTCTGAGACCTCTCTTGCTCACCAATATTTCTATCTTTATATTTGATTTTTTTTGTCCATGATCTTAGGACACCTAGTCATCACCAATAAAGGATGTTTCCCAATTATTAGATGGCAAAATACGCTGAACATAACCAGGGTATGTTATTACTGCTTGTCATCTTTGGAATGGCTTGCCAAGCTCCTTGAAATCCTTAGAAAGTGGTCGTCGGTTTGTGGCATCACTGAAAATTTGTATTTTATCAGATGTCCTTGATTGGTATGCCCTAGTGAGTTCATCTTGGACATGATTGCTCACTAATGGAAGTTTGGATGAATGAGTAGGATTAAAGTTTTTATTTCTCTTTGTAAACATTGCTTTAAGCTTTTTTTGGATTAGTATTTGTTACATGTATTTGTTACATTTGTAACAGGCTGGGTGAAATAAAAAACCATATGGTCCTAAAATTTTTTAAATGAAGATTTTTTCATCTCAATTAATTCCAGACGTTACCAGGCAGGGAGGCGATGTGCTGACGCAGCGCAGCCTCCATGTTGCTGAGAGTGGTCCCGGCGCCGACCCTCAGCCCCCCGGGGGTCAGCGACACCTCGGACAGCTCGGCGACCTGACTCGGCTGGATCAGCACCGGGTACAGGCTGTTCTTGAACTTCACCTCCACACCTGCGCAACCGTCGGCCAAGTGTTACAAACATGAATTCAAATGTGATCAACAGTCATCATCTGAAATAACCAGCTTCAACTATAACCACCTTCAGCAACAGTCATCTCCAGCAATAACTTCGATCTTCAGCAACAGCCATCACCTGAAATAACCAGTTTTAACCACAGCAATCTTCAGAAACAACCAGCTTCACCAATAGTCACCTATAATCACCATCGCCAACAGATCTTCAGCAGCCTGCTTCAAAAACCTTCAACTAACAAATCACAGCAGACCAAACAGCAGAACAACTTAAAATTGATGATTGACAAAAATATTATTACGATTTAAACATTCTGAGATAAAAACACAAGACTTCTCCTGGTTACACAAAAATCTCAGTTGAAATCAAAATATAAGGCCAGAGAAAAAGTAATAAATACCCCCGATGCAGCAGACCTGCATACTCAGCGAATTTCAAATGCAAAACAACATATTTCAATCCAAAACAGCGAGATTTTATATGTTTTTGAAAGCTCCATAAGAATAACATGGGGAATGAGTATGCAGGTTTGCTGTTACGGGTATATTAAAACTGGGTGGTTTGAATGAAATATTTATAGTAGATCTGAACTAGAAGAAGCCATTTACCAAGTTTTATCAAGATATGTTGAGAAATAAGCAAGATATAGAATTTTTCTTACTCCCTATAAGGTTAACATTGGGACAATGTACTGTGTTTACCACTTTCAATATCTCGGTAACCAATGGACATAAAGCAGTGATTCAAAATACTAAATTGTTTATTTTTTTGAGCTGAATTCAATGGTGCCAACAAAAATTCGATTATTTTTATTTTTCTATGTAAAAAACTTAAAAAACCCATTTTTGGGGGGCTTACCCCCCTTTACCCCCCCTTCCGGTAGTCCCATCGGGCTGGTTTTCGAACTCGTCCGAATAAGTACTACTTTACATGGCTGTGCCAAATTTCATTCAGATTGGACCATTTTTACGGCCGCTATCGTGCTTAAAGACACACACACATATATATATATATATAAATATATAGATATATATATATATAGATATATATATATGTATGAAAATGAACGAATAGGTTTTTTTGCTTCTGGGGGGCCAAAAACGAAAAGTTATCATGGTCTCGGGCTTAGGTCTTACCATGAGTACTACGGTAACAGCTTCTTCCCTATAGGGGAAATTCGCTAAAAATATATAAAAAAATAAATAAAAAAGAAAAAAATGTGTACGTGCATTTAACTTATTTTCTTTCACCAAGTGAGAGTCCTTGAGGCCTCAAGTCATCAAATTTTTCTGCTGTGATCGGATAATACTGAATTAATAATGACCAGAGAACATTAAAAAGATGTACCAGCAGCAGAGAAAGTTTTGAAGTACTAAACCGTAAATTCAAATTAAAGAGTTCAAGTACATTGCGGCAATAGTAAACTCAAAAAGAAATGAATTAATAGAAATTCATGATAGAATAAATTTGGCAAATAGAAGCATGTATACATTACATAGCATTTTAGAATCAAAATTACTAGGGATGTGACGAATCTGAATCTCGATTCTTGAATCCACCGAATCTTTAGAAAAGATTCGGATTCGAGAATCAATCAGCGAGATTTCATAGTTATATGTGCATTATTAAATCTTAAAAATGGATTGCATAAAATAAACACCCTGTATTAGTTTATTGATTTTTCTTACCAATCTCTGTATTTCCGTTGACAATCTTAGCATCCGGATGTTTTTCCTTGAGCTCCAACAGTTGGCTGAGCTTGGTGGGTCTGTACCACGTGACTCTTGGGCCTTGAATTACCAAGAACTGACTATCCAACGCTCCCGAGATCTATACCAATAAAATATACCAGTTAAAAATATTTTTGACTGAAAGTTTTTAAATGAATATAATATGACCATAGTATTAGTTGAAAATTTTTAATAAAGCTTGGTAATGGTGCAATGGATATAGCTTTTATTTAATTCAGTAAAATATAATTACACGTATAATAGTTGATTTGGAAAGAATCTGCTTTAAGAAGAGGTTAAAACAATGGTCATCCAGATCATGTTTCAGTATTTATTTAACCCTTGGCCTTCAACCTTTTTTCAGAATCTACTATATGAAGAGCTTAAAACAATGGTCATCCGGATCATGTTTTCAATATTTAACCCTTGGCCTTCTACCTTATTTCACAGCCAATTAAGGTCACGATAAAATTCAATCACTTCAGTCAGCTGTATAGTATAAATTAAGCCACTATACACAGGAAGACCAAATTAGGTGGGTTAGGTGGGTAACTGAGAGAACAGCAGACAAAATTAGCAATTAACATTTGGTTGGGTTGTTACCATGTGATCAAATGTTGAACCGAACAGAAGTTAAAGGCCCTGAAAAACACAATAAAAGTTTTGTCATTTCAAAAAAAACATTTGTTTTACACTTTATATTTGAGTTTTACCAGACAATGTGGTGAGGTTCCACTTTTTGCCGCTAGCCTATAAATTTGCGCTCCTACAACTATATGTAGCTTGATATTCATTATTTACTATTCTATGAAATTTGTGAATGGCTTTATGTCTAGTTTATTGATTTTAGCTAAGAATATTATGTGTGAATTGTATCACATCCACATTATATATTTAGGGTTGTAAATGTATGACACGATCTATTACCTGTATTAGGTTCAATGATCTAAATAAATCTATCTATCTATCTATCTATCTATCATTATGAGTGGAGAGTTATGTTTTGGAAGACGAGAGCAAAATTTTCAAAACTTCCCTTCTTTATCTAACTGCAATCACTTTTTATCAGCTTTCAAATTTTTATTGATTGAACTAAGCTAATTTTTAAAGAGCATGATGTTAATCTTTGTTTGGACTTATCATAATACCTTTTCCATTATCTATTTAGGTATTGACTGATTGCCAAATTTTACTAACCACTGTAACCATTATAATCAAACACTTCTATAATACCATGTTGATTTGCTTTTTTTCTACTTGCACAAAACCTCTCAACTATGAAATCACAACTATGGGATTTTCTGGTACAAGAATGCATAATTTTATTTACCACATAAATTATTAGTGGAAACCTCACTTGAACAATTTTTAGAGAGAACATGAAGAGGCAATTCAGATAAAAAAATTTAAAATGCCAACCGATCATTGATGCACTGTTACTTAGCATAGAGAATTTAAACAGTCAAAAACTTGCAGTTACTTTTACATTCGCTAACCTGCAGTTCCGGTGGGAAAATCGGCTCTTGGCTCGGGTCGTACGGAACGAACTCTCCGGGATTGAACAGACTGTCCTCCACAATGTCCGTGCCATTAGTGTATCCGTTCTCTGAACCGTTGATTTGCCCGCAGCCTTCACCGTTCTGTTTGGAGTTCTTGCAGCACTTGTCACCCATGGGACATCCATTGCCCTGGAGTCCATTGGTGACTCGGTGCTGCTCCCACTCTTCCGTAAACGTGCGATACCCTTCGATGATCGGCCGGTAGCCGGTGCATCGGCAAAGATTTCCTGGAGGCAGGACAAGCAAATTCAGCTACAGTCTTACAATAAGATAATTTGAATAGAACAAGATTAAATTTAAAACCAACTGATGAGATTTTGCAAGTGTTCTATCATGCATGAAAAACTAATATCAAAACAAACATAACTAAGTAATATTAGACAAGAAGAATACCAGCAAAACAGAAATATTCGGTAATATCTTACCTAAAGGTGATTTAAAATAGAGGTTATACTATACAAGATGAAAGAAATACATTAAAACCTCGTTAATCTGAAGTAACGATCGGAGGTAACTATGTTGGGTCCAAACATAGTTCAGATTACCTAATCGTTTAGATTTTGTGGGTACATCACATTATATATCACGTTTTGACAAACACTTGGTACCGATGGTACCGGTACCGAGAACCAATATTGTCAAGAACCGGTACTGGTACCGACTTTGAAAAAAGTGGTCCCGAGACATCCCTAGTGCATACAAAATATTTATATAACATGGAAATTTATTTTTAATTGCAGTGGATACTACTGCATTAAAAATGTCCGTAAATTGTACAACGATGTGTTTATATTGACAAGAACTCTACAAAAGTATTGTACATTAGCGATTTTACTACCTTATATAAGAAATATGTGCATACAAAATATTTGTATGTAACATGAAGCCTTATTTGACTCATGGTCGAAAACACCAGATCTCTAAAGAAATGTTTATTGAACTGACTGTAAAGGTTAGAGAATGACGGGAAGTGAACCATGATGTCCTTGGAAAAACGTACGAGAGGTATATAGACGGCCAGCCCTGCCGACACAAAAAAAAGTTATCAGAAAAACTACTAACCCGGTCTTTTAAGACAGGTATGTCAGTCCTCGCGGGTTAATCTAGAATTCAACCGATTTTTTTAAATTTTAGAACTGGGGTTAGCTGGGATTTAGATTTTACTATATTTTCAATCATAGACGTGCAGTGAGTTACCTTGGAAAGCCGTCTCCAGGTCACGCATCGTGGGTTTCCCGGGCAGGCTGCGTAGAAGAGTGTACATGGACATGACGATGCCGGGAGTGCAGAAGCCGCACTGGGAGCCGTGAGCCTTAGCGATGCGCTCCTGTCAGATAAAAAAAATATGTCTCCATTAAAACATATGTCTTACAAACCGATCATACCAAGCAGTGTATCCCTGCCAGTAAAAAGATTTCACAATGTTTCAAGTTCTGGAATCTAACCCCATCTTTAGGTGGAAAGGAACCTGAAAAATAATTGTCATTTGTATGTTGAGGGAGTAAAGTCTATTGTCTATTGAGAGTAAAGTCTTCATCGTTGTCTCAATAGGGACTAACTTCAATTTCCACATGGGAGACAATATACTTTATTCCGAAAATATACCCAACATTCTCATCCACCTGCAATAATAAATACCCAATCTATATTTTATTAACGTAGGTAACTAACATCAAGCTGGGTAAGATACCTTTGACTGTTCTGGTAGATTCAGAAATATTTTTTTTAGATATTTTAAATTTCGTTTACTATTCTACAAACAAATTATTGTCTTGTTTACTTTTCCCTCAATTTTTCAATTAGCTGTAATACTCTTTGCTTTATTAGAAATGTCCCTTGGGATAAGCAATAATTCAGAAACATAATCCATTGTGTATCAGTAAAAACAGTAACTAATTTCAAAACAAAACCAAAGCATTTCCTTTCAATTCCGCTGAATCGTCAGTGCCTTCAATCACCTGTTAGCTCCTGCATTCATTGAGCTACAGCATATTTGCATGTCTGCATAGAAATTAGAAGACACTCGATTTCTGAATTATTCATATCAATGTTATTCTTGGAGACAGAGTAATCACCTCTCTCCCGCTAGGGGGACAAAAGTTTACTTACTGCCTCAATACTCACACGGACTTACTGACTTACTGACACGGAGTAAAATATGATAGTAGGTGGGGGGGGGGGGGGGGATTAATAAAACTAAGTCTGGAGGACATGGAAAAAAAACATAGCTAAAACAGCAGAGAACGGTGAAAGCAGTCAAATACACTAAAGCTCAAAACAGAACAAAAAAAAAAAACACAGTATCACAAATTAGTGATGGCAAAAAAGGCTGCAAAAACCAAAGATCAAAAGATAATCTCATCATCACCAACAATGAATTTGAAACAAAAAATTCCTACAAGCTTGGGATTTTTACACAAGCTTTCTACAGTTGTACCTTTCTTATCACTTACATTGAGAAGTAACATTGTCAGGTAATTGACTGGTTACATCACTGCGAGTTTGAACAAGAGAATATATTTTTAATGCTGAAGCTTGCAACAATATTTTCACCAGGTAAGTACAAAAGGGTGATGCACTACAATCAAAGCATAAAATAAGGTTAGTTTTTAACAAAAGAAACTTGATGAAAGAGATTACAGTGGGTTATATTTCCGAAATTGGAAAATACCTCTCCATCAGCCTAAAAGTTTGTGGAAGTCAATTACCCACTTTACCAGTTCCAGTTGGTGAACCAATCCTAATTTTTACCCTTATATCTCAAATTAAACTTAACTATCTAGTTTTGATAAACTTTAACTAGTTCACCACAGTTAAAATATTCTTTTAAACATATACTTTGATAAAAATCTCAAACATATTCTTAATTGTACTGACAATGGCTCCCCATTAAGAGCTTTTAAATTATAAGCTACTATATTTCCAATAACTTGTTCTTTTAGATACTTCTATTTTCTATAGATAAAAATTTTATTTTTGGCCTTTTTTGTCCAGTTTATTCTTAAAGAGCTAACAAGGCTAGTGTAGAGCATTATATAGTCACTTGTCAACATCTTACAATAAATAACAAACAAGCTTACAGTTTACAGGACAGAAAACAATTCCTACAAATAAACATAAAGACAAAAAATATTATCAAAATAACACATCCTTTCTAGATAACTAAACCCTCACCTTAATGAATAAATCCTCAACTGAATGCAATATTTTATTTATTAAAAATTATTCAAATTCTTTTTTAAATTTATTTTCTCTGTGAGGAGGCTAAAGGCAATTCCATGTTAGCCAAGCGATCAATCAGAAAACAATCACTCTGAACCACTTATCTAAAAGTAGTGTAACGTAATAAATAAATTGTCTTCATGCAGTGTAGTCTTAAAATTATTAAAATATTTACTACACTTCTAGTTTCCTTTCTATAGGAATTGCTTTGAACCTCCTCTTAACTAAGAATTCTTTATGTGACAAAGAATAGTATCAGTTTTTAATTTATGTTAATGTGCTTTGAATACATTAGACGATAAACTTTATTCATGAAAATTCAAACATATCTCCTGATTGCTACATGACTGGCCCTAGGTCGTAGGTTACCCACCTGCACAGGGTGTATCTTGGTACGGGTGCTCCCGATCCCCTCCACCGTCGTGACAGCGAGACCATGCACCGAGCAGATCGGCCCAAGGCACGCGTTGGCAGACATGTGACTGGCCAGTTAAGGAAGCACTTAGAGGATGGTTACGGGAACAAACTTTGTGGATAGTTTCAGGATGGTTACAGGGGGAAGAACATTGTGGATGTTGACACAATGTTAAAATGAGTGAACTTTGTGGATAGTTAATCAGTGGTTATAGTGGGAACTTTGTAGGTAGTTTAACAATGGTTACATGGAAAAAATTTGTGGATAGTTGCATGATGGTTAAATGGACAAACCTTATGGATAGTTACACAATGGTTACTCAGACAAACATTGTAGACACAATGGTTGCAGAAATAAACCTTGTAGATAGTTACACTATGGTAAAATTTGTGTATAGTTACATGATGGTTACAGGGCTAAATTTCGTGAATGGTGACACAATGGGTACAGAAGAGAACACTGTAGATAGTTTTATGATGATACAAGATGTGGATAGTTACACAATTGTTACAAACTTTGTGCATAGTTACACAATCATTACAGGGACAAACTTTGTGGATAGTTTCATGATAGAGCAAGAATAAACTCAGTGGCTTTTTACTCTGTGGTCATTACACTAAGATTACACAGGGGCAAACCTTGAAGACAGTTATAAAATGGTCACAGAGGGTGATCTTTTTGGATATTTACAATATGGTTACAGGAGTGAACTTTGTGGATAGTTAAACAGTGGTTACAGGGAAGTAAGATTGTGGATAGATACACAGTGGTTATAAAGGAGTGATCCTTGTAAATAGTTGAACAATGGTTACAGTGAACAAAACCTTTTGGATGGTTCCTTATGGAAACCTTGTGGACTTGTGGTTACAGGGGAAAACCTTGTGATTAGTTTTATGACAGTTATAGGGATATTACCTTGTGGATGGTTACAATAGTAACAATAAGACAATAAGGCAATAGTAAATGTGGACGGTTACAGGATGGTCATTAGGGGGAAGCCTTGTGGATAGTTGCACAATGGTTACAGTGGGAAACTTATGGATAGTTACACAATGGTTACAGGTGAAAAATTTGTGGATAGTGACACAACAGTTACAGGGCCAAACCTTGACAATTTAAGGATGGTTACGCCGGTTTCTGAATTATGAATGGGTATATTTGGTATATAATGAATGGAGATGATAATTGTAACAATTCATTCACTTGTCAGAACCCTAATCATAAATTATGCCCAGTTAACAAAGGCAGCAAATGGGTTTAGAGTTAAAATATTTATAAAAATTCTCTGGTGCTGATGGATCAGAATTTTTCAGTATTCTCCTCCACACCTTTTTAATATTCCTTTTCCATTGAGTAATATAACCTGAATAAAAAATAACTTTATAAAGCCAAATAATAAACAGCTTTCAGGAAGATAAATATTAAATGTTTTTTTTTTAAGGAGCAATTACCTAAAGGGTGTGAGTTGGTTTACTATCAAGTGTTTTTGCCCAAAACCTTGTACAAGCTGACTGAATACAGCTAGATCTTTGCCTTTTCCTATAACAAATTTTTAAAACTACCAGTGGGCTAGGCTGTGTAGCCAATGGGGGGTAAAAACCCCCCAAAATGTTGGATTAGCATTAAAATGGAAGGTCAGAAAGAAATGTTGCAAGGTTGTGTGACCGTAGACATCACCGAATTTGGGGACTGTGCTCTGATAGGGACTGTGTTCGGGTGAAACGTTAATTAGCTAAAAAAAGCTAATTACGGTCGCTAACGGTCGCTTTTGCGACCGTCAGTTCGGCACTGATCGAGGACCTCAAACCCCCTACCCCAAAAAAAACTTCCTGGCTACGGCTTTGCCACTGGGCTTTACTAATTAATGAACAATAGGAACAATGACTTCAGAGTTAGTTTAAAACATTTTTACTGAAATTGTTAACGGTTAAAGACAAAGGCTATGATAACAACACATATCTTGAATATGAAAGGATACATGACTTTGCGGGAGGCGCGGTCGTACTTGGACAGCATCACAGTGCAGGCCCCGCAGCCTCCCTCCGCACATCCCAGTTTGGTGCCTGTCAGCTTCACTGCGGCTCTGGCTCAGGAAAACACCGTGCAACACTGCGTAATATTCTAGCTTAAGCTACACCATATATAACCACATAAGCATAAGTAAACTCCTCAAAACTGAAGATGAATAATGTTTATTAAACAGAACACAGTGGGATAATCTCAGAAAGACCTGAAAATTTGACGAAACCTGATTTGGTATGGTACAATATTACGGTGTGCTGGGGTTAAGCCACTATATTTATACTGTAACTTTTTCAAAATATCATATATTTAATTTCGTAAGGCGATTCTTTGCGTCAAAATTGTGGGCATCTGGCAAGTCGTAGAAAGATGGGAGAGGGTTCAAATTAAATGTCTCTATTCCGTCATGGCGGGAAAAATAGTTAAATTGCTTGATATTCATCAGAAAACGAGAAATAACGTAAAATATCTGCCATTTAAAAAGCATTGGGATTTAAAAACGTCTGCTTTGTTTTCATAAAACATGTGATGTTGATTCTTGATTAAAAACCATGAGGTTGGCTAGATATCAATATAGGCTTAAGGTGGATTCAGTTTTCTACTAAGGTATTTTGTACTATAATAAATAAGGATTGTTTGTATTTTCCCTCATTAGGGGCTTTTAGCCCCTTCAAGCCACAAGTTTACTTTATATTAGCTATCAACTCCGACGAAATAAAATCATTTAAACATTTTAAAAAGGTCTTCATCAAAAAGTATCTATTTAAAAAATTAATTTAATCCTTTAAATGCTTCAAAGGAAACTAGAAAACAAATAATTTGCCATTATTGCAAATAATACATTAGGAAAAACTGACTGAAAGCAGGATCAAAGGCAATTCTTTAGAATTAATCATGACACTTGTCTATGTGGCACTAGACAGTCTGAGAACTATTCCATATCACGAAGAGGGACTGATCGACGTCATAGTTTACTTAAATAGAACACTTAACAACAAGTCTGCAATAACTGTCAATACCTTGAAATATATAAAGTCATGCTTACTTGAATGTATCTATTAAAAAGGTATTCAGTATAAACATTAATAATGATTTATAATAAAATTTAAAAATCTCTTCTAAAATAATTATAATTTCAAACCATTTGGATCTATTAATATAGCATATACTTTTGGAAGGATACATTTATTACGTAGGTAATAAAGTAAGGTCCATTCTGGATCTACATTGTTATCTTCAACCTGTGAACAAATTACAATTAAAATTAATTTTGATTGATATTGTTGTAAAAATCACAATAAAAACTAGACCTTTATACCTTGGAACGCATTTAGGACACAAATGTACCTTAAAACTGTACGTTAAAAGTTAATGAGTTTAGCTATGGAAAATTTCTTAATGCCTCTAATATGTTAAAGTTCCCAATTATTGTTTAATATTATTTTTTTAATATTAAGAAGTATGGATTGTAGTAATTTAAATATTTATCATAAACTATCATAAACTATTTCTAAGGCTTGAGGCTACATGTTATACAACTCTTATCAATGGAAAGCCACATCTAAGTTTCACAGTGATAAAAACAGAATGGCGTCATAAAATGTTTACAGTTCCTATTTATCACTGATAAACTCTAAATAATTTAATAGCAAATTTTCCCTTGAAGGCCAAAGCTATTACCGTATGTCTCATGGTAAGACTGAAGCCCTAGACCATGATAACTTTTTTGTTTTGGGGCTCTCAAATGTTAAAAATACCTTTTGTTCAAATTTATTTATATATGTCTGTTAGCATGAAAGCACTTGAAAAAATCTGATCTTATCGAAATTTGGCCCAGACTAGTAAAGTAGTATTCGGCCGAGTTCTAAAACCAGACCGATCGGACCATCAGAGGGGGAGTAATGGGGGATGAACCCTAGAAATGTTTTGATTTATATTTTTAAACATAGAAAAATTAAAATCTAATTTTGGTTTACATTATTGAATTCAGCTAAACAATAAATGATTTAGATTCTTGAATCATTGCTTTATGTTCATTTAATTTGTTACTGATTAGATACTGAGAGTGGTAAACACAGTACGTTGTCCCAGTATTGACCCTAATTATGACAAATAAATCAAATGTTATACCTCACTTATGTCTGAAGGTATTTAGCGTGGAGGGCAAATGCAAGATAAAAAGAGGCTGCCGCCCTCTTTAAAAAAAAAAAATTAAGTAAAAACAAACTATGAAGCCAACGAATTTTTGCAGGATTGTGTTACAGTTATATAGTTAGTTGTGCCACAGGAATTAAATAATAACCAAGATCTCCGAAGAATACATCTTCCTTTATCCTGTCTTCAAAGAAGACAAAGTTTAGGCTAGACCTAACTCCTCACTAGTGATTCAATTACCACCAGTGAATAAAAACATTCTCAGGAGGTATTTCTTAATCAGTTTTTCCATCACCCCCCATAATGGACCTAAGTTTGATTTGGGAGGAATAAAATGTGTTGAAGGTAGTTGTCCTTTGAGGCAGGAGTTGTGTAAGATGTTATATAAGACTTGTCCTTGAAACTATCCTTGAGGATGAAGTATCAGCGAATGCTCTCAGACCAATCATGGAAGAATACATTTTGAATTTATTTTGAAATTAGTTAATAAAATTAACTTGGCAAACTTAATAAATTAATTCATTAGTTTTGTGTCAAATATGATATTTACACATGAAAATTAAAAAATTAAAATGTTAGACAATAAAACAATTACAGTACTCATTTTAGACTAAAAAGAGCTTAAAAATAAATAATTTCTAGCGGAGGTCTTCTTTGATGTGTACCTAACTTACTGAACTTGGATTTTTTACTTTTTAAATCAAAGTTTTTAAATTCAGAATTTGTTATTTTAAAAGGTAGGGCCTATCTGTTTGCAACATTTTTGTAACTGATCCAAAAAGTTTAAACTAATTTCTAAATGTTTAAATTTTTTATGATTTCATTTGTTTTTTTATATTAAGTTAACTGATTTATGCTAAACACCATAATGAGTCTGTATATTAAAAATATAATCAATGACATTTTTAAAGTAATTCATAAATTAAAGGAAACCATTATATAAAAAATTTCGTAGTAGGTATGTATTTCTTTACTTCAATTATGTAATTTGCAAGTTATTTATTGGTTTATATAACTTACTTACTTTTTTCCCATTGACAAAAAATACTATAGTAGATGTTTGCGGCACACCCATCGTAAATTAGTTTATATAAAATAATAGCATCTAACAAGTTGAAAGGAGGATTACAAATCAAGGACCGACAGCAACTGTCAACAAGTTATCGATTTGAACACACGTTTCTCTAGGACAAAGAAAAGATGAAACTCGTCACAGATAACACATAACACCTTGGAATGACAACCTCAGCTGAAATTTTATGAACGGAGAACGAGACCTGCATTGAGTGAGCGAGATTTGAACAATTACATAACAAACCAGACTACCCTCTCATCAGTGCCGTCATGATGTTGCCTACGCAAACTGAAATGTAATACGGTATGAAGTGAGCACAGAGTGGGTTTAGATACATTTATATTTTGTGACAGCGGATAATAATTTGTGCCTATTTTTCCTTGTTCCATGGGCTTGTATTGCTGCTGATTATCAGAGTTGGAAAGGAATACTGATATAATCTTCATCTCGACGCTCGCGCTTGGTAAAAATTACATTTAAATGTCATAATAATGGAAATTGCACTTCAACGCCATTTATTGGTTGTAAGATATTCAATTTTTCTTATATTTAGGATGGGCATTATAGACTAAATTATCAATACAGCTCTCAGCATATAATGATCAATGATCACAGAAAGTTCGTTCTAATACCTTCTACGTTGGGCATAAACAGGAATAGTGTTAAATGAATTTACACGTCAACGCTGTGCCAGATTGGCCTGAATAATCTGAAATGTAATGGTTGATGATTGGTGTTCGTATCAGGAGTTAGGTGGTGAATTGCATATTTTCAATTTCCTGAAGGATTGAAACTTGATTTTGTTGAGAAAAATATTGAAATGACAACGCTCAGAGAAAAGCAAATTGGTAAACACACACTTTATTTGATACTTGTATTGTAGGCTATCGGTTTTTATTCTCAGTATTAACACCTAACCTTAAAACTTCTAGAAATGTTAGAAAGCTTAGACTATCTCTTAGTATATCTCTTAGTTATTGTAAACTTTTATTTGTTCATGGCAAATATTATAGAAATACAATAGTTGTAGGAATGTATACCTACGTAGTTGGCAAACCTTTTCTTTGTTGGGGAGAGATATAAAAAGAGCCTAGGGCCTAGGTCTTGCTTTCATCACAACCAAGATCCTTTTGGTTTAAACTTTAAAGGAAAGGGATAATTAGGTCAGCATTAAACCTAGTAGTAGATGGAGTTTTAGTACTACCTCTTCTTTACATTATTTCTTTCACATGTAAACTTACTCTAATTTACATTGAAGGTAGGTAGGCCTATCCCGTCTTCTGATTTAACATCTATTGTTCTCTTAACTTTCAGTCTATTAACTAGACCTAGGCCTAATGATAATTCAAATAAATTTAAACTATGATGGCTTAAATTGTATTATACTCTCCCTACATTCACATTCAGTCAATTTCAGAGTCTCCATAAAGGTGGCATTTGTAGTTGGAAAGACGGGGCAAGGCCTAGCTAGGTTATCCAAAGTTCTAAAGAATTAAAATTTAAACCTTAGAAACTGTAGTGGCAGTTTAACTGTCGGCAGGTATGTTTTTCGAAGTTTAAATATTATGGCAGTTCTATGCATATGGTGCATTATTTCTTGAACCGTGGAAACCAGTTAAACACCAAAAGCAGTTGGAGTGGGGAATTAATGTCATCAGGAAACCACAGTTCTTACAAGGAATCTAATTTTATTGCTGTCAAATTAAGTCTTAGTTATGGTTTAATGAAGATGATGTTCGTTCAGGACATGTTGTTTAAAGCTGTTTATTGTCCCAGACAATTGGTTTTACTAACTTCTCCCAAATGGAGTTTAGACCTGCTTAAGATGTTATGTTTCAAGTGTAAGCTTAATATGGCTGGTTGAATAGGCTAGTTAGTAGGCCTATCTACTGACTTAAATCAGTATGTTGAGGAAATGATAAATTTAGGAAATAAGTACCGTGTTAATAAGATTTACTTCAAAACAAATTTTGGCAGAAAAATTTGAAATTAGTAATTAGGCCTAGTAGTATACTATAACTTTCATGTGATTTTTTTTCTGATTTAAGATTTTTTAAATCTTAGATTTCACTAAAAAAAGAGCTCAAAATCTCCGAATTAAGTTAAGCTTAGTAAGTTAATCTTGTTAAGTTTACAGCCTACGTGTGAAGATCTTTAGGCTACTTAAAGCTAAATTTTGTTCAATAAGTTAAACAAATTAAAATATTTCTTATTTTAAATTACTTCAAGGGACTTTTTTTACACTAAATTACAAGCAAAAGGTTCATTTTTTTCTGTGTAAAGTTCTATCAACAGGATATAATTTACATTGGCTAATGTATTTGGTTTATTCCTTCCCTTCATTAAGTTTTTTGTTCATTCCCTATTAATTTTGATTTGAAAAATGTACTGTAGGCCTGCGTATGTTTATTCCTTGATAATCAAGCTGTTACAATGTAAATTGACCTAGAAAAATTACATTTTTCTGAATTTGTCTAAGTCATCCGATTCCTACCTCAAGCTTAGTTTTTATAATAATTTATTGGTTCAGTTTGTTTTATGTTCATTTCAGGTGCCGAATATTAAAGATTGAGTGAGATATATCGCAGGAAAGTTATATTTTCAAGTCATCCTTCACTGTCGTAGCATAAACCATTTACGATGGGTGTGATAATTGTCAATAACGACACCGAATTCCAATCGCACATCCTTTCGAACGGAAAATTGGTCGTGGTGGACTTTACAGCATCTTGGTGCGGTCCTTGCAAACGAATCGCTCCGATCTACGACCAATTGGCCATCAAGTATCCCTCGGCGACATTCTTGAAGGTGGATGTGAATGTTTGTCAGGATACGGCGATGGCGCAAGGGGTCACTGCGATGCCTACGTTTATTTTCTACAAGAACGGTGAGAGGATAGACCACATGTCAGGAGCCAACCCACAGCTGCTTGAGGAGAAGATCAAACAACACTCTCTCACATCCGAGCCGGGCGGGGACGTGCCGTCAGCAGTCAAGGGGCAGTTGGACCTGGGGCCGTTTATGGTGAAGACCAACGTCGAAGCTTTGAACGAGAGCGACAGTCACCCGCTGGCCAATTGTCTGAAAGACGACGACACTTACCTTCTGTCCGACTGTGACAACCAGCTTATCATCCCCATCACTTTCAATCAGGCCGTCAAAATCCATTCTATCAGGATTAAAGCCCCAGAAACCAACGGACCCAAAACCATCAAGCTTTTCATTAACCAGCCGACCACTTTGGACTTTGACGCGGCTTCTTCGAACGTCCCTACTCAGCTGCTCGAAGTCAAACCCACTGACCTTTCTTCCGGAAACCCTATTGGTCTTCAGTTTGTGAAATTTCAAAATGTACAAAACTTGCAGCTGTTCGTTCAGGATAACCAGGACGGCTCTGATGTCACTCGTATAGACCACCTGCAGCTGTTCGGCTCCCCCATTATTACTACCAACATGAGCAATTTCAAAAGAGTCGCCGGAAAAGCCGGGGAGGTTGACCATTAATTTGGGTATTGAAGAATTTCAGTTATAATTTGCATTTCGCTCTAACCATAAGTTATTTTCTACCAGTGTTTGTTTTCTCTATATTTTTTATAACAACCCTTGCGTCACACTGAAGCTGATTTTCTCTATTGTGTAAAATATTCAATATTTTTGGTCAAGTAATGCAAAAATGACAGATAATGGTCTAAAACACTATAATGAATTGTAAATCTGGTTGGTTTAATAAAGTTCAAGAAACACAAAATATATTTTTATTCTATATACCTATCAAGTACCTTCTTCGGGGAGCACAATAAGCTTCGATTGACATGCTGAGATCTTTTGAATCTATTCCCCACGGTCTATTCAATCAATCAGTTACCTTCTCATTTGTTTTGATAAAAGCTGACCCATAATCCAAAGCTGAATTTCAATAATTTTTTTAGTAATTAACTTCACTAATGTGCAATCAAAATTTACAATTAATTGAGTACGCTGATTCTACAGCAAAAACTTTACGTTAAGATCTGGATATTAAGGGAGATTAAACAATTCATGGGCGATTAGACCTACAAAATTATAATCTGTTGCAGTGCTTGTATAATTTAACTAAATCTTCTTTCAAATTAGAATTAGTTTAAACAGTTGAACTAATTAGTTGATTTTTCAATACCTTTACCTTCATTGCAATTTTGGTTAAAATTTTAATAATACATTTAACTAAAAAATCCAGTATGATTTTATAATCAAATATTGTTGGTTCATTCATTCCTTGGCGGTTTAACTTTAACTATTTAATCTGTTAAACCTTCAACTTTGTCATTCGGTCTATTCATTTTTTCTATCCATTCCCTTTGGTTTACTTGATTCTGTTTTATGTAGCGGATGATGAAGTTATTTAAAAATCAAGTAGTGTACAAATTTCAAATTGGTTCTGCTGTGGTTTGTTTTAGGTGCTTTAAGGCAAATGCTAAACTTGAACCAGCCTCAAACCAAAACAATGGCCTCGGAACCGGTTTGGAAAATACTAGTATATGATCGATACGGACAGGACATTATATCTCCCTTAATATCCATAAAAGAACTGCGAGAGTTAGGCGTTACACTCCATGTGTGAGTATACTTCAAAATGATCTTTTAAATAGAAAATATAAATTAGAAATTTCACTTCATTATTCACTTTCTAAATTGATACAACCAATTTAAAAAGGCTAACCTTTTTCAATTTTAGAAATTTCATTAATGCACAAAGTGTTTTTTTTTATATATTTTTCACTTTTTATCTCAAGGCTGTTTTTTTATGTTCTTAATTTAGGGAGCATGATGTCAATAAACTAGAGAACTGGAACTCTCAAATTTTTAAATTGATTTAGCACTTCTGGGAAGTTATGGTTTAAAAATTAAAATGACTAAAGAAAAGCACTCGTGCAAAAACTGTAAAGAAATGGTTGTTAATGGATACTCTCAAAGGAGAGTTGAGAGGAAAACTGCCCCTCAAAGACATTTCCATTATATAGTTTGCACAATTAATTTTTTTGGCAAAAATATAAAAAAAGATTTCAATGTTCCAAAACTCAAAATGTATGTAGAAAAATCTGACCAATTGTTTATAGGTGATGAACATAGAAAAATCTATAATGTTCTAAGAGTGGGGATTTTTTATTTTTTTTTAAATGAGTGAGAGAAGATAATAAATTTTCTTAGGGTCGCCATTGTGTAGAGGAAAGGGAAGATTACTGTTAAAAAGGGGTGTGTTATCAATTAAAAATGACACAAGCTATGAAATTAATAAAACTAACATTAGCCTTGTTGAGAAATCATACAAAGTTACAGTAGAAATTTTGTTTACCCTTCAGATTGATGACCCTCCTCTTTGGAAATCATTTTTGTCGCCAAAATTGCCTAAATCTACTGTAGCATTCAAAGTTGAGATTACAATATGATTACTGTTTCTTGCATCAATAATCAAAAGCTCTCTCTGGTTCAATTGGAATTTTGCTAAAAAATTACAATTTTCTAAAATTTGTTGTGTTAATTATGATTAAGTTGTAAAACGTTATTTAATGTCAAGGCTTCAGCAATCTTTTGAATCTAACTATACATTATTTTTTTAATGTACCTCTTGGCTGTCCAAGTTTGAGTTCAGTCTCTTATTGGACATAATGATACAAGCTGATGGAAATCTAAAAATCTACTTAAGTTGAAAAGATAAATATGCCTATTATTTAACAAAGTTTCAGTGTCAATTCTAAGTCAACTACAGTAGACTTCCTTATTTCAACACCTTGGAATCGAAAGCTGTCCATATAACGGGTTTTCTGGTTAAACCGCTGTTCCCAAAAACTCTTTAAATCATAATGTGTTGTATACCGTTCAACCAAATAGTAATAACTATTATAAAAATAGTGTAAATAATAAATATTAAAAAATATTTAATATCAAACTCAACAGTAAACACTATTTGGGGTAATTAATGTGAGCACAAAATGCTAGAAAATATGTTTAAGCTTTTTACCTTCAGCAAACCAACAACCATAACAATTTATGACTGAAGCAAGATTTATTTCAAAAATCTTTCCCACGAGAATTGTCGATACAGTACGATTCATTTCCTGTTTAATGTGAGCACAAAATGCTAGAAAATATGTTTAAGCTTTTTACCTTCAGTAAACCAACAACCATAACAATTTATGACTGAAGCAAGATTTATTTCAAAAATCTTTCCCACGAGAATTGTCGATACAGTACTATTCATTTCCTGCAAGTCAAGTCCGGTAGAATTGATACAAGTTAATAAAAATCGTCCTGTTAAAAAGATCTCATTTCCACGGAGTGTAGTCCAGTTAAAAGGTGTTTGGATAAGAGGGAGTTTATTGTACCACTTTTTACGCCTCTACAATATCCGGTTACAAAAACCACATTAAACACTACAAGGTTTTCATAGCATTCAATTAGAAGCTATAAGAACCACACTAAACTAAAAACTTTCACCCTGTGAATGTTTTTAAGACGAAAAAAATAGAATCACAGCTGGCGGCCATGTTATGGTTGCTTGGCTTTACACGATTGTTCTGTGCTCGTCGGAACAGCCAGTTACACTCGGACCGAGACCCCATCCCAGACGTGCCGGCCGTCTACTTCTGCATGCCCACGGAGGAGAACCTTGGCCGGATCGGCCAGGACCTCAACAACAACGTGTACGACATCTACCACCTCAACTTCATCAGCCCAATATCCCGGCAGCGACTAGAGGACTTGGCCGCGTCGGCTCTGCAGGCCAATTGCGTCTCACACATACACAAGGTATGCGGGTTGTGTCTCACACATACACAAGGTATGCAGGATGTGTCACACACACGTATACAAGGTATCTGGCCTGTGTGTCTCACTCATACACAAGGTATGCGGGTTGTGTCTCACACATACACAAGGTATGCGGGCCAACAGTGTCTCACACATACATAAGCTATCTGTGCTATGTTTATCTCACACATAAAAAAGGTATGCAGGCTGTGTTTATCTCACACACACACAAGGTGTGTGAGCTATGTTTCTCACTCATACACAAGGTATGCGGGCCATGTGTCTCACACATAGACAAGGTATGTGGGCTGTGTAACACACATACACAAGGTATATGGACTGTGTCACACATGTACACAAGGTATGCTGGCTAACTATGCCTCACAAATTCACCAGGTATACAGGCCCTGTCTCACACATGCACAAGGTATGCTGGCTAACTATAGTTCACACATGCACAAGGGATGCAGGTTGTGTCTTGCACATTCACACAGTATTCAAGGCAATTGTGCCTCACACATACACAAGGTATGCGGGTTGTGTCTCACACATACACAAGGTATGCAGGTTGTGTCTCACACATACACAAGGTATGCGGGTTGTGTCTCACACATACACAAGGTATGCGGGTTATGTCTCACACATACACAAGGTATGCGGGTTGTGTCTCACACATACACAAGGTATGTGGGTTGTGTCTCACACATGCACAAGGTATGCAGGTTGTGTCTCACACATACACAAGGTATGCGGGTCAACTGTGTCTCATACGTACACAATATATGCAGGCCGTGTCTCACACATACAAGGGTATGCAAGCCAACTGTGTTTCATACATTCACACAATATGCGGGCTGTGTCTCACACATACACAAGGTGTGCGGGCCAACTGCTTCTCACATATACTCAATGTGTTTGTTTACTACATTGAAGATAACTTAATAAGCAAGTGTCTAGTAGTCTTGGAAATTTTTAAACAACTGGAATTGGTCTTAAATAGCAAACCAAGTTGAAAAATTTTCAAGTATTCAGTTGCTGTTGATAACAATATAATCAATTTTTTTATATTGTGGTTCAGAATTTTTTTTAGAGTTAAGTAAACAATTTTAAAGTTTTTCTTGAAGGAAAAAATATGTATGCGAGTAGTCATGTGATAAGCACCCAATACAACAATAAGCAAATTTCATTGTTACAAAGAGTCATTAATCCATACGGAGTTTTTTACCCCATGCCAAACAATAGCAACTTTTTGGTGGATCAATGTAAATCTCAAATAATATTTTATGTATTGATTTATGGTAAAAATAAGAAATTAAATTCATGATTGGCTTGAAAACTTGACAGTAACAATTAATTTTAATTGTTAATCAAGTTACAATCAGGATATTCAACCAATTAAAATTCATGATCGGCTTAACAACTTGACAGTAACAATTAATTTTAATCGTTAGTCAAGTTACAATCAGGATATTTAACCAATTAAAATTCATGATCGGCTTAACAACTTGACAGGAACAATTTAAATTGTTATTCAGTCAAGATCAGGATATTTAACCAGGTAAAATCAGAGAACATTTTTCACCAAGCCTGGAAAGTGTTTTTTTTTCCAAGATAAGAGAATGGCAAATACTACTTATGATTGTTTACGTTAAATTACAAATAATAAAGTTTGGAAGTTTGTAATTTTGAACTAAAACTTACATAACTATTTTTCTAGTAACTCTAGAAAGTCTTGAAAAGGCTGCAAAAAATCTTGGCTGTCTAGTTGAATTTTCTGGGGGAAGCAAACTAGACACTCGGCATAACCATCACCATTTTCGTTTTCTCAATTTATTTTTGGGTGTAGCCTATACTTATCATAATAATGATGTATGACGGTCCATTTGTCAGGAACTACAAACACACAAGACCCATGAAAAATAAACCAAATGCAGAAAAAAATTGGTTTGTTGTGGTAAACGCTTCATGCACTTGAAATAAATCCTCTTTTTCAAGACCGGCCGCGGCTGGTAGAAGGTTTTTGGCCATGTAGGTGCAATGGTTCCGTTTACTAGATTGCTATTATTTCAGTCAAATTATATCCTTGAGTCATATGTTTGACTTGCCTCTTAAATTCATCCATTATTTCTTAAGAGTCTGAAACATTCCCAGTGTTATTGAACCTTTTCTTTGACTGAAATAATAGCAACCTAGTAAATGGCTTAATGGAACCTGACGGTGGCACTTTTGAAATTCAGCCAAATGAAACAAGCTGTTCTGTAGGGTTTTTACCGTGGGAAAAACCTTTGCCAAGCGGTGTTCCCAGTTCGAAGGCCAAGCACTGTCTTATTATTAGAGATGGCTGTGCTGGAATGCAATAAGCCATAAATAATTCCATGTAAAATATAGAGTTCACTGACATTTGTTTCATGCTCTTTGAACAAATGTGAAAATTCTCTTAGAGTTAGTAAAATGTCTTTGAAAGTGAAAACAGTCTAAATAAAAAAGTACATATAGAGTTTTGAAAAAAATTCATGCTAGTGAAGTAGAGGAGCTTTATCCATGGTCCATTGAAATAACCATAGTAATTGAAATTTAACTCTTAACCCTCGAGCGGGCGCATGCGGAGTTTTCCTCCGCACGTGTATTTTTTAAATTTTTTATTAAAATAAACAGGCCTAATGGGTGGTGGCAGTTGTGCCTGGCTCCTAACCTCATACGCCTCATTCCAGGAATCCCAAAAAATATTTATACCCCCAACCCCCCCTTTGTACCTTGTTACTTGTAATTCAGTGATGCCGTGTCACTTTGCGGAGCGCCCCCTCCGTAACACAAGACCATACCTACTTTATACTAGAAAACTACTTACTATGATCAATTGGTATATTACACCTAATAAATTGTACAATTAATTGTATCATCAATGAAATGTGATTCCCAATGAAGTTTGTCAACATTTAAATACAATATTTTGTTATAAATAAGTAAAATAGGTTAAATTTTTGCGATTTAGTGTTGTGGAGTAAAACTCCGCATGCGCCCTCTGCTGTTTTACCGGTGAAGCGCCCGCTCAAGGGTTAAAACAGTTGAAAGCTTAAATTTTTAACCAAGCACTGGAGGACTGAGCTTTGTTCTGATAAAATTAAAACAACTTTTCTATGAAGCAGCTGTTTTTATCCAAATTGTCTATAATGGTAACATGGGCACTTCGAAAGGCTGTAGGACAGAAACCAAATTTTTCCCAGTCTCGTGACCATTTTCAATCAATTTCTCATGGCCAAAAACAAAAAGCCAATATTAAGAAAAAATCCTTGGACGAAATAAAAATTTTTGCTTGTTCAAGCAGTGCTTGTAGAATATAAGATTTTGTCAGCAGAGCACTATGTTAGAGTTGTAATAAATATTTTTAAAAACTGAACATTTATTTTATGAGCAGTATTTTTTTCTTTAGTCTCTATTCAGTTTGAAGGTGACAGTATTGTTGAAGTCCAATAAAAATTAAAAAAAAACTATTATCATATTTTCTTAGTACTTAGCGACCTTGAAATCCGCAAGGTGACCTTCACAAGCAACAACAGACACAGCTGCCATGCACCTGGCAAAGAGTGCTTAACAGATATTTTCAAAACCTTTCCTCCGATTAAAAGATGAGAATTTAAAAGCAGTAATTCATTTGTCTTTCACTTCAAAAAAAGCAGCCACCACTGCATGCTAGTCTTTGATCATGTCTCATGTACAGATTATATTGCCAGATACAAAGAATAGTGGGGAAAATGAAGATTTATTACAATAAGTATCTGATATAGTTTAAGCTAGGAATACAAAACGATTGTCTGTGGCAGTGTTTCCATTAATGAAAAATAAATAAAAATAAAAAAAATCCATAGGAGCTTTATGCTACTGACTGAGACTTGACCTTATGAGACCCACAAAAAATGCAAAAAGTTCATTTTGTACTTAAAAAAATTTTTTTTTCCTTTATCTTATATAAATTATGATTAAAGTTAACTGGAGCCTGTTCATGATGGTTTCACTTGATTATTAGGTCTTCGACCAATATTTGAACTTCATTTCTCTCGAAGATGACATGTTCATTTTGAGACACCAGAATAGCGACGCAATGTCTTACTACGGTGAGTATTATCACTTTTGTTCTTATTAAAAAAACCCTAATTTTATTTAGTATGATGCCGACTTTACTATTACATAATAACTAGAACTATATTAACATTCCCTTGCCTCTACATTCATTATATTTTCTGGAAATAAAAAGTATCGAAACATTTAGACTCTCTAAAACGTTATTACAATTTAAGAATAACGAATAAACTTCAAGTCTCTAGCCACAATACTTATTTCTTAAAAAAAATCCCCAGTACAACTCAATAAATGCAATATTTCATCATTTCAAGTTTTTTTTTTAAATCTTAAAATTATATGTTTTTTCCAATGAAAGAGTTACTGAGTTATGCCTTTAACTTCATAGTTCGTGTTAATTCAAACGTGTGTCCAAAGATAGATTTTTAATAGCTTTTCTTACTAAGCATAATTAAGTGTCGGATAGGTCGCCATTTCAAGTAATGTATCTAATGTCATTACATATCAGGACAGCGAAAGAAATAAATTTTAAGGAACAGATCAATCTATCAACCATCCTTTTTTAAATTTTTTGTATATTTCTGAAATATGAGCAAATTGTGTCGAAACCATAAGGTATTATTTTTTAAAGATTGCAGTTTAAGTAAGTATTTAACTAAAAAAGTAAACTTAATTTTAGTAAATTCAGAAACAATTTATAATCAAAATATTTTTTTCCAGCTATAAATCGAGGGGAAATTAAGGACACTGAAATGGAGCAGATCATGGATTCTCTCGTTGACAGTTTATTTTCAGTATTTGCCACACTTGGTAAGTCACTTAAATTATTCCTATTGATTCCGCTTTTTCTGTACACAGGTTGCCTTTAAATAACATAAATTAATCCCAGTTACAAATTTCAAAAACCAGCCAGTCTGAATTTGTTTCCTATATTTTTATCATATGAAAAAGGTCATGGTGATATTGTTTACAAACAAAGCAGATTCTCTAAACCTTGTTTACTGCAGGGACTGTCCCGGTGATAAGAAGTCCAAGAGGCAATGCCGCTGAAATGGTCGCTGAAAAGTTGGATAAGAAGCTTCGAGAAAACTTGAGAGACACAAGAAATAACCTCTTCACAGATTCTGCCGGATCTGCTTTCAGGTCTGTTGAGAAAAACAATTCAAACTTTATTTGTTTTGAAGTACTAATTGAATAATAAATTTCCAGTGACTGATAGTGAAGAAACTTTAAAATAGTTAAGGAGATATCTAAATACAGTAGACCCCCTCTTAACCGACCCACACGGACCGAACCTAGGTCGGATAACTTAAAAGGTCGGTTAAAACGGGTAATCCTCTAAACACCCAAAAATGAAAGCTATTTTGATTTAGGATTCTATTAACATCATTCTAAAGCTGTTAGTTGATTATTTAGAAGATAAACCATAATTATCAACCTATTTTCCAAAATAATTAGTGTAGAAATGATAAATAACTCCAAAACACGGTCAAAACACAACCTTTTTATAAACTAGCCTAAATAGTAGACGTGTTTACAAAAAGTTCTTATGTTAGCACCTTTAATAACGTGTTAATGTTTTAAGCAAATCTTTTGTAATGCGGTATTGATTTTCAATGCATCAACTGTAGGCCTATGTTTTCATAAATTAATAAATGCTGTATCCAAAATATTTTAACCCGTAACAATCTGTAAAATTCAGCGTAACGTTCCCATCGCCACGCCGGAAATGCCGCAATTCCTAGAAAAGGGCGGTTAAACCGAACTGTTCTAAAAACAGGGTCGGTTAAAACGACCTTTAATATTTGATCAGCAAGGGCGGATAATCCGATCGTCGGTTAAAACGAGTTTGATTAAGAGGGGGTCTACTGTAAAGGTTGAAACTGAACCATTTCAATGGATATTGAAAAAAACAACATAAAATGGCTTTGCTTGCATCTTTGTAAAAGCCAGTTTCTGAAATGAACTTTCAATTTTAGACATGTTCGCTGTAGAATTTGGATTCATGTAGCATCTTGGTGTGTGCCATGTATCTGAATGTGCCATGCCCTCACAAAATCTATGTAGCACTGAAGCAAATACATCAACTTGTACAGATTAGTGGATGAAAAATTCCAAAAATTTCTCTTGACACCTGACTGGAAAATTCCTGAATTTCTATTTGTTCAAAATTTGTCCTTTCAATTTGCAAAAGTGAGGGACTCCCATTACCAGGATTATGCTGCTATTTGTTGGTAAAAGTGAAACTGCATCCATTATGTTGAAGGAAGTGCAGTGTTGTACAGTGTTATTGCTATTTGTTAAGTCCAATTTTCCCTTTATGTAGCATCTTGGTGTGTGCCATGTACCTGGAAGTGCCATACCCTCACAAAATCTATGTGTTCTAGCACTAGAGCAAATATATTAACTTGTTGCACAGATTAGTGGATGCAAAATTCCAAAGATTTCCCTTGACACCTGACTAAGGAAAATTCCTGAATTTCAATTTGTTCTAATTTTGTCCTTACAATTTGCAAAAGTGAGGGACTCCCACTGCTAGGATTTCGCTGCTACTTGTTGGTAAAAGTGAATCTGCATCCAGTATATTGAAGGAAGTACGTTGTACACTGTCACTGTTATTTGTTAGGCCAGATTTTTCCTTTATATGATCACATTCCAGGACACTAGACCTAGCCTAAACAGTTTTGTACATTACTTTGGGCCGGTATTAGTGGCTCACAGCTTTATCTCAGAGCGAAAAAAATCATTGGTGATTTGCGTGATTTCAACCCAGGATCACAAGACCAAAATCCCTCATTCTAAACACTAAACTTGGGCTCCTGGGCAGTGGGCAGAGTATCAAATCCTTACCGATCACTTTTTGACCCCAGCGACCAACATGAGGACATTACCCATTCTAGCCAATGCAGGGATATTTATATATTTATTTACCATTGCTAATGATTAACTGTTTTGTACAGGACAAGTTTCCCTCTTCTTATCTAGTCCTCTCATTTCAGTATGAATTGCAATCACTAATCAGATGCAAAACTAACATACTGGTATCTTGGAAGCAGTCTCAATCCACAATTTTCTGCATTTTAAATTCATTGTTGGTGATGATGAGTTGTTTATCTTTTGATTTTGATTATAGCAGACATTTTCTCTCACTGTTTAATGAGATCAAGTTTCAAGGAGATTGCGATCTGGAATTTGATCCCATCTTCAGGGGGAAATCCTAGCTGTTTAATCTCGTTATGCTCTCGGTTTGTTTCCACCTAAAGATGGGGTCATATTCCAGATCTGTAAAAGCAGTGAAATTCATTTACTGTAATCAGTAACGGCAAATGTCTGCAAAAATAAAAATCAAAACTATCTACGTGTGTCGAAGTTTCCCATGAGTGCTGGTGATAGTGCTGGACATTGCTACGAAGCTGCATCACTCGTGGACCTACCAGGCGCTGGCTCTCAACTGCTGTTTTATTGTTTTTGGCTGAAAGAAATTGGCGCTTGCACAGGTGGTGTGATTCCAAGGGCTGTTTACTGGAGAGCCAATCAGTCAAAATGGATCCTCCTGTTCTAATTTACTTACCATTACTGAATTCAGGATGAAAGTTTTCAGATTTATTGAATTGTGTCTCTATATCCCCAACTACGCTCTGCTACCATTCAGTGCAGTCGCCATCACGAAGAGAACATGATCAAATATCTGACACAGAACTGAAATTAGACATGATAGAATCCTCCGTCTGGTTGCCAGTAGTTGAGCGACTGACTGTGTGTATGATGCAGTTTCCAGCGGGTGCTGCTGATAGTGCTTGACCGCAACATGGACATGGCTACGATGCTGCATCACTCGTGGACGTACCAGGCTCTGGCGCACGACGTGCTGGACCTGGCACTGAACCGCGTAGTGGTGGAGGAGACGAGCGGCAAGTCGCCCAAGGGCGGAGTTCGCAGCAAGGCTCGCGCCTGCGACCTGGACAATAGGGATCGCTTCTGGGCCACCCACAAGGGCAGGTAACTGACAAGGGTCTGCTGAGGATGTTATTTTTTTTTGTTTTTTATCAAAGGAAAAGTATTTATCATCACCAGGGTGGAAAGCCCCTGATTCTAAACCTTATTAGAGTTTATAGAGTAACCGAATTGATCACGAAGTAACTCTTTAGACCTTAGTTATGAACTAAACTTAGTACTGCATAGTAGTAAATGATGATTCTAACTCTAATTTTGCTTTTAAAAAAATTCAACTAACGCCACCGTGAGTCATTTGGCCTGTGTGGATGACTATAGTCATATTATAGGAAAGCCAGAGGTTCATGATTGAGCAGAAGTCTCCTACGGCTGAATTGAACCAGCATTGTTTGACGTTCCAAACAATGCTTTACCTCTGAACTACTGCACCAGTGGTATAAATTTTTGTAATTTTTTTAGTGCTCAGTTTATTTCTGCTGAAAAATTACAGCATTAATTATGTTTAAGTTTATAAAATTAATCAGCAGCAGATTTCTGATAAATAGACTCTCTAAGCTTTAAGTGTCACGAGTTACATAGCTAATTAAGGTACCTGCTTTATCCAGTGCCACGAAAATGTTACTTTTGGTACTCAAAACTGATATTGAAAGTAAATGTTTTTATCCAGTGTGATTAAAATAAATAATTTATCAAACTCTCAGAGCCCAAGACCTTTTAAGCAGTACACCGAGTGGAAACGTGCTGGGCTCATTACAAAGAATCTTAACCACACTCTGCTATGAGCCTATGCAATTGCCGCTATAGAATAGAATAAACATGAAGTGATCATCAGGACCAAATACATAAGATAAATTCTAAATCAGTTTTGATAGAATCTTCTCCCACCTTTCAATCATTGTTTAATGAGATGACTGATACAAAAAACTAAAACAACATGACCTGATTGACTGAAATTGTTATGTTAAATCACTCTGAGATTCATTTGATTGCTTGAATAGATTAAGATTTTACATCCTTATGGTGAAGTATTGGCTCTAGGCCTGAGTTGTTTAAGATTTTAAACCCAGACCCGGCTTAAGATTTTAATTTACTGCCTTCCAGTTCTCTATCAGTTAAGATTTTTGAACTGGTTTTCAAACTCCAGATGCTAATTAGGTTTCATCTCCCAACAGATTACAATTTAGAAGTTTTTTCTTGATTTCCTTAATTGGTTAGTAAAATGGACTGTCTCAGATGACTACAGAGAAAGATACAGATTTCAGTTAGACACTTACTGGGGAGCAATTGGCGATTATGCAGATGGTGTGCTCCAAAGGCCTATTCACTGGAGTGCCAATCTGGCCGAAGTGGAAGGCCCGCAAGTAGGATCCTACTTTGCTAATATTATTACTGGGTACAGAATGGTGGTTTTCACAGCTGATAGCATGCAAGTTGCAGGTGTAACTGTAAAGAAACGTATTGTAGGAATTTTTTGGCAGGCGCTTTTTAAACGGTTGCATTTGTTTTCAGCCCATTCCCTCAAATGGCTGAAGCTATTCAAGAAGAGTTGGAGCAGTATCGGTCCTCTGAAGAAGAAGTAAAGAGGCTTAAAGCCTCCATGGTGAGTTTTTATTTTTACCTTTACTATTACAAATTGTTATTATATCCATTTTTACTTTCTTCCCCCCTATACATAGTAATGTATTGTTTTACATTATTACCTCACATATTCAGAAGGAATGAAATTTATTATCCTATTAGTCTACTCACTCATTGCATGAAAATAAATTATACCGCTTTAATCTTTCTTGGTTTTAAGCCAGATAAATAAATTTTTTTTAAATTGTATCAAGTTAAGCTGTCAACTCTGTTAAAATAATCACACAAATATTAGCTTAAAGTATATCTCTGAGCTTAACTACTAGATCCTATATTGGTTTTTAATTTAAAAGGCAGAGCATAAATAGTTTAGTAATTTCAGGGGTTGGACAATGAGAGCGACGCAGCAATATCGATGATGTCCGACAACACGGCGAAACTCACGTCCGCCGTCAACTCTCTGCCTCAGCTGCTAGAGAAGAAACGGCTGATCGACATGCACACGACCATTGCGACGGGTGAGGCCCTGTCCTTGCATTTGCGGAGAAAAAATGTGTTTTTGTTAGAATCTTAAATTGTTGAAAATATTTGGTAACCAGAGTTTGGTATCGGAAGTGGAAGTTGCTACCATGGAAGGTTTTTTTGGTGCTGCTTCCTTTTTTACTAACTGCTGCTTGGTTTGTAAGTGGCTGCTGTAAACTTCTGAAGCTAAAATTAACTTATTTCTGGCCCAAAGCTATAATAAATCATATCCCATATGTTAATAGTAGTTTATGCAACAATTGTATAATGAATGCCTTTAAGCCACGAGTGAGATGTAAGTTAGAACACGAGCGAAGCGAGTGTTCTAAATATCTCACGAGTGGCTTAAAGGCATAATACAATCGTTGCATACACTATTTTATCTACGACCAACAATATACGACAAAATTTCCCCCGAAGTTAAACAAAACTCATGACTTTTACTAATGATGGAATAGGTCAACTAAAATTTGAGGTTAGGCAAATAAGCAGACTGAACCATGAATCGTTGTGGAACAATCAGCTGATGGGATAAGTAAACTCAAACATGAATCGTAATGCAACAATCAGCTGATGTGCGAATTGCGTAATTGTTATTATGACACTACTTCCGTCAAATGCCGAGCTCTCATTGGTCTAGAACCAGTACTCTAAAGTCGTCATTAGAGTACTGCTTGGTTTTTGGTGTTTTAATGTATATCATTATAATCTTTATTGTAATACCATAATTGGTGCTTATTGCAATGGTCGTAGATAAAAATATATTTCATTGAATGGTACTCCAAGCAAAAGAATAATTTTAATGTTAAAAAATAGTCAAGGGGCAAATGCTCTTTTACAGCTTAGTGTTGATAAGTGATTTTTTTTAACCAAGTGTACAAAACCATAGAGAAATTAAACTCACATGAAACTGGTTTTCTTAAAGATTGATTTGTAAAGTTGCTTCATTACCTATATTTTATTGATAACTCAACCAAGTAAAAAAAATGTATATAAGATCCTCTCAATATAAAATTGCCCTCCAGTTTGTTGGTTAAAAACACTACTCGGTGAAAATACCTGGTGCTTGTCTGTCTATGTGGTTATGAAAAACCTCATAGTAATTTTAAAACTTTGAGAACAAAAATATCACTCATGATAGAATTCTGCTTTTTAGTAAAATCACTAGCCTAAAGCCTTCTTACACATTGGTCAGAAGTACCACTAATTCATTACCTACTTATTTAACTCAAAATCAGCTTTCAACAGTTAAAAAAAAAATGCCCACCAACTATAGATTTGTTTCCACATTTTCAAAGTCATACTGGTTCTGGTTCTTTGCAAGGATTGGTTCCCAGTTCTTGGTAATGGTACCATCGATACCTATATTGTATCGGCCTCTGAGCGATGTTGGTATTTTACCATCAGATCTCGGTGCTGGTACTTTTCAAAGAACCGTCGGTACTGAGAATCTGTCAACCGTCAGTTGTCTGAGAATCTGTCGACCGACGGATAATTGTCTGAAAATCTGTCGACTGACAGATAGTTGTCTGAAAATCTGTCGACCGACAGATAGTTGTCTGAGAATCTGTCAATCCACAGATAGTTCTCTGAGAATCTGTCGACCGAGAGATAGTTCTCTGAGAATCTGTAGACCGACAGTTGTCTTTTACTCACACATGAATAAAATCGACATCCCGGGATGCAGGTATCCTGAACGCCATCAAGTCGCGTCGGCTGGACACTCTGTTCGAGTTGGAAGAGAAGATCATGAGCAAGCAGTCGCTCGACCGGCCGCTGATGGAGATACTCGCCGACCCCGAGACCGGCAATCCCGACGACAAGATGCGGCTCTTCATCATATACTACATCTGTTCCCACAGCATGTCCGAGGTGTGTTTAATACCTTTAATACCTCTTAAGACCGGGACGCAGCACTGGCTGCGTATTTTAACTGCGAATGATGAGTGTAGGATGATTGTGACGCAGTCACACATACAGGGGAGTGTATAGTCTGAGTTGAATGCTG
The DNA here is from genome assembly GCA_035578135.1 of Flexamia atlantica. Taxonomy (NCBI): domain Eukaryota; kingdom Metazoa; phylum Arthropoda; class Insecta; order Hemiptera; family Cicadellidae; genus Flexamia; species Flexamia atlantica. The sequence goes on along the minus strand of JAQJVK010000003.1, from coordinate 11,718,000 downwards.
TGGCCTAGACAACAGGGAGTGTTTAGTCTTGAGTTGACTGCTTTGGCCCAGGAAACAGGGGAGTTTATAGTCCAGGTCAAATGCTAGGGCCTAGGCAACAGGGGAGAGTATAGCACAAGTCAACCGTCGTGGCCTGGGCAACAGGTAATTGTATAGTCTGAGTCAACCACTGTGTCTGGGAAATGGGGGAGTATATATTCCAAGTTAACCGCTATAGCCCGGACAACAGGGAAGTGTATAGTCGGAGTCAACTGCTGTGGCCCTGGCAACGGGGAGTGTTTAGTCTTGAATTTACTGCTGTGGCCCTGGCAACGGGGAGTGTTTAGTCTTGAATTTACTGCTGTGGCCAAGGCAACAAGGGAGTGTTTATTCCGACTCAATTTCCATGGCCCAGGCAACAGGGAGTGTTTAGTCCAAGTCAACTGCCGTGGCCCAAACCGATAGTGATACAAATTTTAATTACTTACTTTCATGCTTTTTTTTGTGGCCTTGTCATGGCGTTTGACTCAAACTGTAAATAGTCTGGTATTAGGACCAGATGGACAATACTGTAGATGGAAATAAGAACTCAAAAATAGATTACGGTAAATCAGGGAACTCCCTGATCGAGCAAACTTGCTTGATGTGTAAAACTTGAGAATGTCGAGTTTAAGTGTTTGAAAGGTTCAAATATTATATTTTAGAAAATTGGGGAACTTATTTGGGAAAAAAGCTTAAGTTTTTTTGGAAACAGGGAGTTTTACTGTCAGGATGGAATGAAAGAAACTTAGTAGGTAATAGTAGGTAAAAATTATACATCAATATATGTATAATTTTACAAGAAGAAATTTGTCATTTTTTTAAGTTACTCTGTTGGAAAACTTTTAGCAATAGACAATTTTTTTTTAATACTGATGTGAGGTAAATCTAATATTGATCATAGTTAAATGATTTCCACTCATGATTCATGTATGAATTAATTATGTTAACACCTGAAATTATGTTATTATTATAATTTGAGCTCCTAAATTTTTGTCCAGGTGGAGTATGACCGCTACTGCTCAGCCCTAGAGGCTGCGGGTTGCGACCTGCGACCTCTCACATACATCAAGCGCTGGAAGTAAGTGTCAGCGCCCTCTATTGTCAAACAGTTTAAAGATTATGAATTTAAACTTGAAATGTAGTTTAGTAGTTATAATTTCTGTTGTAATCGTGATGTTTACTTAAGATGAGGATTTTGCTGATTTTGTCATCAAATCAGTTGTAGAACAGAATTTTGTAGCTTAGTGGTGAAGCTTTCGTTTAATTATTCAGTTGTTACAGGTTCAGGTTCAGTGTTACAGGCAAACTTTGTTATTGAGCTTCACCTCACTGTATTTTAGTAATGGACCAAACCAGAAATTTCTGAATTTGAACCTGAAACAATATCTAAAATCAAATTTTGTTTCACAAGTATTGAAACCTCAAGTATTGAATCACAAGTATTGTTTTGCCTAAGATAAATACAATAAATTTCAAAATCTGTTTCTGCCTTTCTTCAAGTAATAAAAGCTGAGTTTCTTGCTTGTCTTTGTTATGCATAGAGAAATAGCCTCTGAATCTCATTATCAAAGAGTCCAATACCAGGATCACTAGATATGTCAACATATAATTTATACCTTTTCTTTGTTTCGCAGCCTACAAATATCATCTTGTTTTATGGCCCCAAATATCGTCTTGTTTTGCAATTAACAACTCTTGTTGTTGGATCACGTTGAATATCACAGTTTTGGTATTCAATTGTCAACACTCATTTACCTAAGTTTCGATTGTTACAAGGCTTGATGTTTGGTTTTGACCCATCACTATTGTCTTAATATCGCCTAACTGACCTATGAGAGCACGTTGCAACACGTCGTTTTGCTGAAATCAGCAAACAAACTTGAACATTTAAACTCACAATTTCAAATCAGTAATTTAGAATGATGTACGTTTTAAAACAAGTATTTGTTGCAGGGCATATGCAAAAATGGCAGCCAACCCTAACCAGTATGCAGGAGGGGGCACCAAGACTGTGAGCATGTTCTCCAAACTGGTCTCTCAGGGGTCTTCCTTCGTGATGGAGGGAGTCAAGAACTTGGTCGTCAAGAGACATGTGAGTGACACATATTAACTTTTTCTCCAAAACGTTTTAACATGTTTTTAACTTTGTATAATATGATATCTCTCTAAAATATGCAGGAAGTTCAGGGGAGGCTATGCTTCTCCAATAAAAATGAAAATTTAATTCAAAAAATGGAATGCAAGATAAGGTTGTAATTTGCTTTGATTATGCTTACAAACTCGATATTCTTGGGATATATGGACTTTCAGTTGTGCGGCCGTCCCTAAATTATGGATGCCTTTGAGGGGGTTTTTGGCGTTATTTACTGTTACAGGGGAGAGTCATGTTCAAGGTTCCCTTCCACATGAAGACAGCACGAGATTCCAGATGTTCAACATTGTGAAACTTGTTTTACTAATTAGTGATTGCAAATATCCACAGAGAATCAATTGATAATCACCCACCATTGCCACCAATGAATATGAAAGCACTTGTGTAGCCTGCAATAACTTAACTTAGATTAACCTAATCTGTGCAGAAATTTGGCCTCGTTTAACCTAGCCTAACATGGCGCCTTTTTGTATGCCTCAGCTCAGAACAGTGCTGCAGCCCACACCAGCACAATCAGCCAATCAGTCCTTGGCTGGTGTGTCTTAGGTTGTTTCATGTTGAAAGGGGTCGCTGACATATGAATGTTTGAGTGAGTGAGTGTAATTCAAACAAATTTATATATTTATTCTCCTTTATGTAAATATATTATGAAGTTGTTTGTGTATAGCATAGTTAAAATACAAATATATTCCACACTACGTATTACGGTCAAGTGTAAGAAAGGACCATGTGGCCCTAACTTTGCCTGGTTAAATAAAGAATTTTTAATTTTATCATCGAACACTCTATCTAACCTACCCTGACTTGGGCCCTAACTAGCTGGTGGGACACCATTCCTCCTCAGCATGTTTCGAAAGGACGTGGAGGGAGTATAGGAATGCTTTTCAAACAAAGATTTGTATCTGTCGGCCAGAACCTGCCGGTGACGCGGATCGTGGACGAGCTGATGGAGCAGCGCGGCGGCGACGACTTCCGCTACTTCGACCCCAAGCAGCTGCGGTCGGCCGACGCCGCCACACCCAAGACCAAGACCCCCTTCGCCGAAGCCATCGTCTTCATGATCGGGGGCGGCAACTACATCGAGTATCAGAATCTCGTCGACTACACCAGGGTGAGGATGAGGAGGATGAGAATTATTGTTTTTTGGCTCCGGGCTCGTGTGACTTACATAGTGGTTTTAATTTGCCTGATCCATTTTAAGTCCAATGTTTGTCAATAAATGTTTAGAGAGTAAGTTGTGTCATACTCTTGTGAATCAGTGAAGAATCAAGCTTGTAACACAACATGCAGTCGTAATGACACTGTCGAAAGTTCACACATAATCTCCTACATTTTACAAGAACGGACTAACACAGACATAAAAGGCATACCGGACAGTCAACGGGCAGAGTCGGATTCAGGTACATGTGTTCGCTCCACCAGCGCATAGACATTGGAGACGAAGGAAGTCATTGCGACTGCATATTGCGTTTAAAAGCTTGATTCAACGCTGATTCAGAAGAGCATGACACAACTTAGTGTCGAAACCAGAATGTGATTTATCGACAAACTTCGGACTGGAGACAGATCAGGTATACTAAATCCACTATTTGAGTGTAAGTTGCCTACACCAGGGTGAGAATAAGTTAACTACATCAGGGTAAGAGTGAGAATAAGTTGATTAAACTAGGGTGAGGATAAGAATAGTGTACTACATCAGGGTGAGAGTAAGAATAAGGTGACTACACCAAGGTGAGAATAACTTGACTACCCTGGGTGAGGATAAGTAAAAGTTATTACACCAATATAGTTATAGTTTGCATAAATTACTTCAAGCAAAAAAGAAAATTTTTATTCTGTTAAAAACAGATGTAATGTTAAATAACTTCATAGAAAAAGAGGTCAAACTCAAGTTGTTAACAGTAAGACTTGCAGTTAAATTTTTATAAATTTTACCTGTTTACATCCGCACAGCATTAAAGTGAGGCAAAGGAAAACTAACTCACCAGAATAAAATAATTCTTCCCACAAAGATTGATTTTTAATCTTTTAATGTCTCTGGCATGTTGGTAATAGACGTGACATTTAAAATAAAAACAGACAAAATGAAAATATTAAATATTAAAACTTGGGACATGAAAAAAACAAAATCGTCAACGGGATGAACTTGAACCACACTCATATTCTATTGCAACTGATGTTTATTTTTTGCAGAGCAAGTCCGGAATGTCGGCAGCTCCGGGCAGCAAGAGAGTTATCTACGGCGCCTCTACTCTCAACAATGCCAAGGAATTCCTCAAACAGGTGAGATCTCATCATGGGACCATTATAACTTTGCATTTCAAGATCCCAAATGACAAAATCACCATACGTTCCAATCTTTATGTTTTTTTCACTTTATAGGTCAACATTTTTTCGGATTACCTTGAAATTAGGTAGGGACATCCATTATTTGTATACTTATATACATTTTACACAGTTTGAAACTTAAAAAATTTTTATCCAACTCACTTTAATAGTTTATAGATAGTGGATTTGAAATGATTAATTGTGTATACAGTAAGTTGATGTTTCTTGTTGCCACAGCTTTCTCTGCTGGGCCAAGAGCTACACTGAAGCAGCGATGAGGGAGAGGGGGAAGAGGCTCGACCAATCACGAGGCAGCAACGCTCTCGCTCCAGACCTCCTCAGCTCTGTTGTTGTTGATTCCAAAATATTCTATTGTAAATATTTATTCGTGTTTAATAAATTGGTATTTAATAATTTTGAAGTATTATGTACATACCTGTGAGTGTGACTTTAATATGAGGTTAATTTAATCACTTGAATCCCAAATTCAGCCAGTGTCCAGGTGCCGATAACGCAAATGCAAGTATTTGATAATTATCCGACTCTGTGCCCGTTGACCGTCCGTTTTGCCTTTTATGTTTGTGTTCATATGCGCATGTAAAATGAGTGAATTTTTGTGTATGTTTTTAAGCTTTCGACAATGTCATTGCGACTATATATTGCGTCTAAAAGTTTGACCCAACACTGACTTTATGTGAGCATAGCACAAGTGTTGAAACCAGGTCATGGAACCAGCGGGGCTTGGCCAGTAGAGCTGGCCGCCTGACCGTCGGACCCAAGCCGTACAGAAATAAATTCCGACTGGCTGCTGACTGCGATGTGGCCACTCCTGCTGGCCTTACGATCGCAAAAGTTTAAATTTTAATTTGTGTTGTGAGAACCCATCCTTTAACTTCGGATACTGACTCTGAGCCTGAAATTCACAAACTAAACTAACTGAACCCAATTGGTAAACAACAGAAATAAAGCAAATATCAACTATTGAAACCAAAAAACTTGACAAGACAAAACAGTACTTTTGATTTAAAATTAAAATAGTACAGTAAACACCCACTAATCCAGCATCCAGTGGCATGCTAATATTCCACTATTGCACTATTGGTATAAGGGGCTTTACGGGGATAGTAGGGAGAGCTCATGTGCTGAAATCATGTGGCATTGTTTGTTATATTGTTGTTAACATTTTCCTTCAAAAACAAAATCAAAGAGGAAAATCACAAAGTAAAGGCTCGCAATCCATATATTGCCTTGCCACTGGTTTTAGGGGTGATTCCTTTTTTCTCTCGATGCGATGGTAATTTTCAACTGAGTTCAATAATTCAGCACTTTTACTAATCCAGCAAATGAGAAATGCTAATCCAGCAAACATGCCAGAGTAATGAGCTCCTACTGTAAAGTAAAAACTCCCTCAAGTTACCTCACTGCTTGAAATCAATTTAGGCCTATTACTCATAAAAAATGTTAAAGGTGTTTAAATAAGTTAAACTTACATAACATCAATAAATTTATTTCCACCTAAATTGTAGCTTTGACAAGTTTTATAACAGAAAATATCAATTATTTATACTTCAACTAGCAATAAATGCAAGCTAATAACAAATTTTAATTCATCCAAATGCCTTAACAGTGTCAAAACATGTGTGTTAAAAAATTGTATTTGTTAAATTATATGATAATAGTGAAAAAAATCAACTTTAAGAACAATTAAATAAACTTTACAGTATTAGTTCTATATTATTTTAGAATTAGTTAATGTTCTATTAGTTCTATGCTATGTTTCAAATACTAAAGTTATGTTGAAAACCTATTAATTTATTTTTTATTGCCTTTTTGTAAGAGTTTGGAAACTTAAATATGCACCATTTTGTCACTGATGCCATGCTTTTAACAAATACAATTTTTTAACACTTATGACCCGACACCCAGTATTTAATTTAAAAACAATGATATCACAGATAGTTGATCATTCTCATTAAAGCTCAAAAAAATACTAGTGCCACAAGTTTTCTACATATAGAACCTTAATTTTTTGTTACCAATGCATTTAGTGTATCAACAAGTGTAGTTAAGTCATAACTACAAAGTAACAACAACATAATTTGCTGCATTTCCATGAAGATCAATATTTTTAGTAAACATTTAATCAATTCACTTGTACAAAGAAATTGACGTTTGAAACAGAATCAATTAATTCTGTGTTTTTCATCTGTTTTCCTTCTTAAAAAGTTATATAATGCATTATAAAACGACTGTAAGATAAACACTACTTAGTCTCAAATTTTATCTCTGTACAAGCAGAACCACTGTGTACTGAACGAGCAGAGGTCAAGTTTTCCTTATCTCAGATTAAGAAACATTACGCTGTCGTCAACTGAACCAAACCATCACTGATAGCAATATGACATTACTTTAGATGCCCACTTTTGACTAGACCTATTACAAAATCCATTATAAACGTTTAAAACCATCAACACATAAAATTATTTTAAAATCTGTTGATAAACTATAAATAAAAAATACTATGAATATACTTGTCATTAATATTTAATCTCAAATCACAAATTAGGAATCTCAAATTTAAAGACTAGAAGGCACTTTCTTACAGCAAACAATTCACAGTTTTATAACTTATTTTATAATTCAAATTTTGATAATCTTTAACTAAATACACAACCATTTACAAAATACTTCAAAACAGTATTCTTACAAGTAGACTCTAGAATGAAAATTGCAAACAATTGGTGGTTAAATCATCCATAGATTAAATTAATTTCCATCCATTCTATAATAATGTCTTAGAGAAGTCAAAAATAATTTTTTACAGTATCTACGATTTAATCTTTAAAATATTATTATGTTATTAAAGCTTTTCTGCAATAAAACATGGAATATTCTTCTTACAAGAATGGAATATTTGCATGCAACAAAACTTAAATGAATTCAAATAACACTTAAAATATGTCGTGGAATATTTTCCAAGTTAATATCAGCTACGTTTTCAGAACGGACATAGGTTTTGATTAGTAAAAAAGTGTTTTTTGTGCAGGAATTGAACAATGTCTCTTAACAACTCAATTGCACATTATATTTTTCATATAGTCTGTAAAGATATTTGAGAAATACCTTCTAAATTTTAGCAGTGTATTTATGTGTAAGAAATAACCATGTTCAAAATGTTCGGCAACAACAAACAATAGATCTGATAATTATTTAAAATATTGACATAAAAAACGTTCCCTGACTAAAAATGTTTGGTGTTACTCTTTTGGAGTACACAAAAATAAATTAAAGAGATGGCAACGTAAAAATGAGGAAAATGAAGTGATGATATGGGAATCATCTCTTTTGTGCAAAAACGACCGCTTTTTCGACAGACGTAGGAAAAATATTTACATATGCTTAGTTGTAAGCATACTCCAGTTTTAACCAAAAATGCAAAAATAAAATTGGTAAAAAAGCTCCCACAAAAATATTAACATTATATTCATCAATTAGCAGAAAGAAGCAAACTCCAGTTTTAGCCAAAAATGCAAGAGAACATTGTCAAAAAAGCTTTTATAAAAAATATTATATTCCTCAATTTGCAGACACTAACAACTTCCCTGATCAAATCAAGCAACATTATTCTGTGCGATAAGCCTCCCTCTGACACGTACTTTCTTTGAGAGCCTTTAACTGAACTTCGCCAAGAAATAAATCACCGAGAAGAACCTATAACTGAAATCAATCAAATCTCGTAGCGCAATTTCCGACATCAACGACACCATTCAAGTTTTACCTATAGAATAAAATGAAAAAAGACGAGTTTAAGGAGTAAAAAACTATAATATCTCCCAGACTACCGATTCAATCACTCGGCCCCCATGTTGAACTCCTGCTGAAGGCGGTCGGCCACCATCTTGGCGATGGCCAGGGAGCTGGTTGCGCCCGGACTCGGGGCGTTGCGCACGTGCAGAATCCGACCGCTCACGCTGAACACAAAGTCTTCTATCAGCGACCCGTCGGTGCCAACGGCCTGCGCCCTTACCCCGGCCGGACCTCTACAAGACGAAGAGTTTGGGTCAGTCATTACGTTAGGTCATGGAAAGTCATTACATTAAGCCATTATGTTTGGTCACTGAAAGTCATTACGTTAATCATTGCAAGTAATGAAGTAAGTAGATTGGGTTATTGAAAGCCATTACATAAAGTCATTGAAAGTCATTACATTAGATTATTAAAAGTTATTACGTTAGGTAATTGAAAGTCATTACATTAGGGGACTGAAATTCTTGAAGTTAGGTCATTGAAAGCCAATATATAACATCATTGAAAGTCTTTACATTGGTCATTGAAAGGCAATGTGTTGGTCATTGAAAGTCATTATGTTGAAAGGTTATTGAAAGTCATTGTGTTAGGTCATCGAAGTCATTACATTAGGTGACTGAATTTTTTTAAGTTGGGTCATTGAAAGGCATTATGTTAGTTAGGTCATTGAAAATCAGTATGTTGAGTCAATGAAAGTCATTATGTTAGTTACGTTAGGTCATTCAAAGTTATTACATTAGGTCATTGAAAGTCAATATGTTAGGTTATTGAAAGACTTATGTTGGGTCATTGAAAGTCACTGCATAAGATCATTGGAGGATTCAATTAATTTCATCATTTGAAAAAAAGTTAGTAACATAATCATATAAAAAAAAATAGTTTCAATCCACAATGTACAAATTTGACAACCTATATTTTTCCCCTCCCTAATTCTATTCCATTAAAATTGTTGCTAACTTGAAACTGATATTTAGCAAACGAAGATAACAAAACGTACAAACACTCAACAAATCAATAAAAAATTTAAAAATTTGACAAAAAAATAAAAAAGCCAAAATCCGATTTATTATAATTAGTCACCTCATGATGTCCTTAGCCGTGATGTCCGGGATGAACCTCTGCAGGTCCTTGGCCTGGAGGCCGATGAAGATGGACTTGACCATCTCCGAGATCCCGAACCCCATGTACTTCCACGTCAGCTTCCGCAGCCCGGGGTGCTTCAGGTTCATCAGCATCTCCCGCGCGTCGATGTCTCCCCACCTGCCACCGAATAGAGAGATAAAGATTACAAATAGACCAGGAGCTGGGAAGTCAAAAATTAAGTCATAAGGTCAGTGCCAGATTTATTGTCGCCAAACTGGTCCTTGGGGGGTTCGCCAAAAGTGGTGAACTTTTTTTCAATAAATTACATTTTTATTCAAAGTAAAATTTAGTTTAATATACTATTTCAAAGGTACAGAGTTGTAGAGTGTTTATTTCAAATCCAAAATCATAACTGCATATACTAAAGATACATTCAGTTGACGTTAACCAACTTTAAAGCCACGTATCTATTGATTACCGTAGAAAATAATATGAAGCACCTGCATTTGTCACAAACATCAAACTAATAACTATTGAGTTAAATGTGTTTATTTTAGTTTTCTTATTTATGGAGTTTCAAAAATTAGTCAGCTCTTCCAAACCGAAGCAATAATTTTGTTTAGAAATTACAAAAAAAGTTTATTAGGCCTACAGTTTTTGCAATACCTGTATCCTTCTCGTTTGAATGCAAGAACAGCGTTGGGGCCAAGCCATATTGACCCATCCATTCTAGGTGTGAAGTGGACCCCGAGAAACGGAAACCTAGGATCTGGAACCTAAAAAAAATAATGAAAATACAAATAAATTGATTTTTAAAATATATACTGCAAAGGGAATACTTTTAGGGTAAACCTTAAAACCTCTAAGAATATTTAGTGCTTGGAAAACTAAAGTTAACCGTCCAGATACCAATAATTATCGTACTTAAATTTTTCAAACGGCTACAATAAAAAAATTAATACCAAACAAGAGAAAATTTTTTGCTTAGCTGAACAGATTCAGCTGTTACGAAAAACTAGAGTCATATTTATACACAGAAGAAAGTAATGATGGATTAAGTAACCGCATATTATGACTATCCCTAAAAATGTATTTTGCAAGAAAAACTTTTTTCAACCATATAAGAACAAGATTTTTACTCCTCCATGGGTGTACAAGATTTTTTTGTAGCAAAAACGAATCAAGGCAGAAAAAAAGAAAGCAGCAAGCGACAGTTTTAAGCAAACCTAATATTAGCAAAACTTCAGCCACTACCTCAGAAACCAAATTGTAAAAACTTACTGGATAGATGTTTCCTTTGACCATGTGTTGCTTCGCTGGATTCAGAAGGAGATACTCGCCTCTAAATGGAACGATCCGAGGTTCAGGGTCGGCCCCGGACAGTCCCGCCAAGATATCCGACTGCAGACCTCCGCAGGTGAGCACATAGGAGGCTCGAACACTCTGCGAAACACGGCAACAATTACCTAACTTTTCCATTGCTCTGGTTCAAAAGTAGATCGATGCAGACTCTTTAATATCTTGAAATCATTCCAATATGCAACATTTATACCAAACTACTCACTGATAAAAGTTGACAATTCACTCTTGTAATTTAAATAGAAGAAAGGTATAAATTACATAAAACATTTTTACCAAACTACTCACTGATAAAAGTTGACAACAATTCATACTTGTAATTTAAATAGAAGAAAGGTATAAATTACATATTGTCGTTAACCACAAATATTAATTACCTTTTCCTTGCAGGTGATTTCAACAGGATACCTAGACACATCTTTTTCCACACTCTTCCCTTCAGCGGCCAAATTAAATCCATTGACTTTGAAGTTGAGATATATTTTCCCTCCCTTTTCCGTAAATTCTTTGCCATAAAACCTGGCAACTTCGGCCCAATCTACGATCCCAGTGAGGGGAGAATGTATAGCCTTGACACCCTTAAAACAAAATAGCATGTAAGATATCAAACATGCTCTACACAGAATATGTAAGGTAAAGTTAAATTTCAATAGATTAAAAGTAAAAATATAATTCAAAAGTCATTCAAATCTTGAACCTTCAAAATCATTGAAGAAAAAATGTTATAAAGTTATATATATACTATGTACCTCTGATTATCTGGGCCCTAATTATTTGGATCCCGAAAATCCTCGTCAGTGATGATGGTAAATATTGCAGGCTTTAGTTATGTGAAAGCTACTCTTCATAATTTTCACTGGAGTATGAATTTAACTGGAACTTCAAATTATCCAGATTTTTTGCTATTCAGATCGGATTTCCTAGATTGACATTCCTCAGTGAATTGTAACTTAGCTTCGGCCATATCAAAATTTCAGATAGCCAAAGGAGGACATTATCATTAAAGCCAACATTAAAATACAACAAATTATATAAGTTTTAATTACTCCCGAAAATTGCTAAAGATAGACACATTGGAAGATAATGTTTTCAATTTTATGATCAAAATTACATTATTGGAATACCAAATAACATCGAGTATATCTTATCCATGCATGAAGGTATGTTAATGACACTCTCAGCATGTCTAGGTGAAAGAGAAGAAGAATCAAGTAGGCTATGTCAAGAGTGCATCCCAATAGATACTCCTATTTAGCTAAAAATATTTTAGCAGTAAATAGAACATAAAAAAATATCTACCTGGCAATAAGGTTCAATATTTTTAATCTCTTTCCCATCAATCAATCTAATTTCAGGAACTTGATTCTGAGTAGCTCGGTCCCACAGATCCATTAATCTCCCGACCTCCAATTCGTTAGTAGCTACGATCAATTTGCCCACCTTTTTGTAAGGTATATTATTTTCGTCACAAAACTTGTAAGTTAGCTTCAACCCCTCCACGCACAGCTTGGCTCTGAGTGAGCCGGGTTTGTAGTATATTCCTGCGTGTATGACGCCGCTGTTGTGCCCCGTTTGGTGCATCGCCAGTTCAGGTTCCTTCTCCAGAACGGCGATCGTTAATTTGGGGTAGCGGAGTTTCAGCTCCCTGGCGGAGGCCATTCCGACTATGCCTCCCCCGACCACCACCACATCGTAACATTCTTCGTCGCTTCTGAAACAAAATGATGTACGTTAATAAAGAGCTCTTTTCTAAAGAATATCTGGGTTTGCTAAATTTTTATATATAAAAAAGATAACTGGAGAATATACAATAGGCAGGTTGGAAGGACAACAAATTCAAATAGGCATTTGGTAATTTTAGGTATTACAAAAAAGCACTCAACCCTTTGCAAGTATTTCTAGGAAATACGGTAGACAATAGTCAAAATATCTTTAGAGCCTACTTCATATTTGTGCATCCAAGGAAGCTACGTGAATGGGGTCATAAATAAAAAACAATAACATAAATCTATTCAGTGTGTAATTTTAACACATTCACTGCTGACAGCTCCTCGGTGGTGCATTGTCGGGCATAGAAGAATGCCATATGGCACTGAGGCCGTGCCAATTTCAATCATTTACTGTGAAGTACCACACCTGAGTAGTTGGGAAGTCCCTGTTTTGGATACCTGCTGTAATTGAACTTACCTGAAAAAAACCTGAAAATTGAAATTACCTGTTTTAGTTGGTACTAACATTTCCAGAAATTTATCTGCCAAAAGAGGCTTTAATGTTTATTGGTCAATCGTTTTTCTCTCAATTGGCAATAATACTGATGGCCTGAATCGCCTTGAGTGGTGCTGCCACTTACCAGTGACTAGTGGAACTCCATCTAACTTCGTTGCTAAGCAGTACAAAGCAGTAAAATGTTTCTTTCAACACATTCACTGCTACGGATGTTCCGGAACGTCATCGAGAACATGGCACCAGGGGGGCTAGGAATGATCCGGAACGGCACCGTTCATTGGTGTTTAATGTTGTCATGGATTAGCCAGCTCCTCATGAGCAATCTATTTTTCCTTGCAGCACTTGGGGACATACTTTTCCTACGATTAACAATTTATTTTCAAAAGTTACCACCAGTGTCATTTAGATAAGGGCTTGTCTCACCTCTTTCCTGCCAGATAGCAACACTACTTTGTCGAGTGCAACTTCTGGTAATTCTGCTAGGCTATCTATGAGAATCACCAAGTACTATGTCCGACACTGGTTTGATTGGAGAACATTGCTATCCAAAATAACTATTATTGTTTTCCCCGTTGTTCAGTGTAAGAGAGGCAATGTTACATAGCAGCATGCACACTAGTTCAGCTCCTGGTGCAGTCGCACCATCTAGAGGCCAGCAGCGAACATGTTAACCGTGAGGCCAAGATTTCAATTATGTGCCACATTTTACTGTGATTTGCGTTGGCTGCCCCTATAGGCAATGCATCGAACATGTTAAACATAGAAGGTATACTTTAATCTAAACTTATTTAGCCTTTTACTTATATTTACTCAAGGAATGTAGCCTACATAGAATTATTTTTATATTTACATTTTTACTTTAAATTTTCCTAGGCCTATGTCATTTTTAAGCTCCAAAGAAACATTATTAAAAAACATCACATAATGTCTCTTGAATAGAGACAGGGTATCAAGTCCATCCCTTATTCATTCTGGTTTGTTATGCAATCAGTTGAAATTTACTGGTTTAGGCAAATCCACTGCTTGTAAGAACAGGGCTATTTTGTTCACATTAATACCTTTTAATTTAATTGCAATTATGATACAGACTAATGTAATCAAAACATACTAATGGTCATTAAACAATAATTGGTATAGTTACTTAGGGCTTTAAAATGTGTCTAGAGTTTGGATGAAAAAGATTTGACAATTAACTGACATAACAAACAGAAGTGTCAACAATGTTATAATAACTAAAAAGTTGCTTACTTACCAAAACCTAAGTGCCAAACTTACTTTGTTTGAGAAAATTGTCTTGAAAACAAGCAGCACTTTTCGAAAATCCGATTAATCAGAATTCTTTCACTTTTCAAACATATCGGTATAACCTTATGTAGTGCAGACATCGGCAGGACTTGTACCACAATTCCCGCAACAATAAAAAATCACACAGAGTATTAAAAATATACCTTTTTTAAATTAGAACATAAAAAGTAATAACAATCATGTGTTTTTCAATCCAGGAGGAAATGAAGACAGCAAATTTGAATGACCTTGTAGAGCACAGTTTGACCTTGTGCAATAAGGCTGACTATTAATGTATTTCTAAATCGTACATTTAATTTGTGTCACCTCTTATCTTTGCCTTTTAATGTTTGTCAAGCTCATCTCGTCGCTGTTATCAGTAGTAGACTGATAACACGATCAAGACATCGATGCTGTTTTAATCAAGCAAACTAGATATTTACGATGTGCAATTAGCCTAATTTTATTGATTTATTACTTATAATAATAGTACAGTCTAGGTAAAATGTTTTTTCTGTAACTGTGATAACAAGACATGCAATACTTTTTTTAAGAGTCCGTTTAATTATTTCTCCCAGATAACTAGTACCGTAAACTAGCGTGGCGTTACTTTGGCCACTTTGGCTCTTGGCGATTAACTTTGGCCCACCGGTTGCAAAAAGATAACTATTTTTTTACAAGAAAATAATCGCAGTATATTTTTTGCCCAAATATTTTGGCAAACTTGCTGTAGTAGCATAAATTAAATGTTTTATTATTTCCACACACTTCTCTGTGATTTTGATTCATCAATCAAACAGAGGTATCTTCTAAATGTTGCGCTTAACGGGTGTCAAGCGCTGCGGGTTTCTAAATCGCAGCCTGCGGGTGTCGAGGACTTAGTTCGCCATTAACGCCGCGAAAGAGCAGCACCGTCGTTGCCCCCTCCTAATTTAACTTAACTGTAACTAGTAACTGGATGTAACTAGTAACTTAAGTGTAACTGTAACTGGATTTAACTGTAACCAGAACTTGGGCGCAACAGAAGACCCTCATTTAAAAGCGACCTATGTTTGATTCTTCTCTATGTTATTTCACTGTTTGAGATTGGTACCTTGCTTGTTAAAAGTTTTGAAGTTTGTTATTTAAGTTACCAGTTTTGTATTTCTGAAATTTATTCTGACTGTGGAGGGATAAATGTAAGTGTCAATAGTAGAGCAAGTAGTTTTAGTATCTTACATTAGTTCCTAACACATAGGGCCCAATTTAATAAAATATTTTTTAAAATTAAATTATTTTGAAAATTTTAATTTGCAACATATCAACTTTATATTTCTATCATTGAGAAACATAATTAAGTATATAGGTTGTCCCGTAAGTAAGTACAAAAACTTAAGGAATATTATCTAGGGATCCAAAATAAAAGGAACCAAGAATAACTTTTTCCAAAAACGCCTCGTTGCCAAAATATCCGTTTTTAACTTAAAACATTTATATTTTCAAAGCCATAAAACATTTTTTATGAAACTTGATGTGGTGATCAAGGTAGTAAGAAACTATTCCTAAAAAAATTCATTGTGACATCTTTTTCCGTTTCAAATAGGCGGCCGTTTTAATTTTTCAACTTAAGATTACAAGAAAACGGCTAATTTTACAAAATAAGGTCTACAATGACTTTTTTAACATTTTTAATTTTCCCTCAAACGTCATAAATTTGAAAAAGATCGGATGAAAAATAACGGAGAAATTATGATTTTAGTTATACAGGTCTGGCCCATCATGACAGCAAAGCTATTACTGCCTGTGATAATCAGCTGATTTTTCATCACACGTGGCTCCGGCTCCATTGTTGGCAAACATATGTTTTACTGTTTTATTGACATATACTACTTAATAAATTAAATAAATAAAATAAGAGTGTGTTCTATTAAATTTTAGGGGCAAAAATATAAAAATATATTATTTTATTTCTCGGCTCTTAGCGAAAATGGCTACTATTTTCAACAATCGAAAGGCCAATAGCAAAGGATCATTGCCAACATATAAACAATTGGTCAAAGACAAAATCCGACAAATTTATTTTATGATTAACTTTCCTGGTTTACCTGTCCAATTTATTTTTATGAGGGTGGGATCAGAGTTATTATTGAATTATAAGGTGTATATACAGTATAAAAATCATAAAAATACATCTTTGGGATTAGTAATGACAAGTTTTTTTCACTTCCTGTAAAATCTACTAAAGTGGAGGTATGTATCAGGGTTAGCTTCTAGACCCCTAAAATCTGAAGTGGCTCAAAGCGACAGAGTTTTTTGTCCGCAAAAAATATGCAAAATACCAATAGACAAATGACCGAGCATTTTAGAAACTATGTTGACGTTAAAAATAATTTACATGGTGACCCTAATTAACTAGATAATAAGCATTTAGCATAAGATTAATTCAGTGTGTAGGGTAATTTTTATTAGTGATAAGTTTAGGATACGGTAACACATATTTGTACAGTTTTGCACTGTAACATCAACTTTTTTTATTTATGTCAGAGGATTCAACTGCCTGAGACTGTACATTCTTGTAAAACACCCAAACTATTGTTTAGTCTTTAAATTCCACTTTTGTGTGTGTTTTAGCGAATTTCCCTATAGGGAAGAAGCTATTACCGTAGGTCTCATGGTAAGACCAAAGCTCGGGACCACTATATAACTTTTCGTTTTGGGGCCCCCAGAAGTAAAAAACACTATTCGTTCGAATTTGTATAATATATATATGTGTGTGTGTGTGTCTGTAAGCACGATAGCGGCCGCAAAAATGATCCGATCTTTATGAAATTTGGTACGGACATGTAAAGTGGTAATCAATTGGACGAGTTCGTGAACCAGCCCGATCGGACCACCGGAAGGGGGGGTAAAGGGGGATAAACCCCCCCCAAAAATGGGTTTTTTGAGTTTTATGTATAGAAAAATAAAATTTATTGAATTTTTGTGGGCACCATTGAATTCAGCTCAAAAAACAAACAATTTAGTATTTTGAAACACTGCTCTATGTCCATTGGTTACCAAGATATTGAAAGTGGTAAACACAGTACGTTGTCTCAATGTTAACCTTATGGGAAATAAGTAAAATTCTATATTTCGCTTATTTCTCAACATATCTTGATAAAACTTGGTAAATGGCTTCTTCTAGTTCAGATCTACTAATTATTGAATTAAAACCACCCAGTTTTAATATACCTGTAGCAGCACACCTGCATACTCATTCCCCATGTTATTCTTATGGAGCTTACAAAAACATGTCAAATCTCGCTATGTTGGATTGAAATATGTTGTTTTGCATTTGAAATTCGCTGAGTATGCAGGTCTGCTGCAACGGGGGTGTTTATTCATTAAAAAAGTTACATGCATCCATGGTGTAAAGAAAAAAGAAAGGTGTAGACACGGTCAGCTGATATGACATAGGGCTCGTGAAACTATAGCTGACCAAGCGGAATGACAGCAGAACTTCTTTCATCTCTGGCAGAACTAAGGCTAATGTCACACGGGGCGATTTTTCCCTTTATATTTTCCAGACACCATGGCATGCATCATTTTAACATGAAATAAAAATATTTATATTGCAAGAGTAATTTCTGAAATTTTAAATATTTAACATAATATTTTATTTATGTTGAATCTGTTGTTATAGTCAAGGTAGAAAAAATGCAATTTTCTTATGGTTGAAAAGATATTTTACTTAAACACTATTTTATAATCAATACGTAATTGCTTTACAATCATGTATTAATTTACGATAAACTTTCCATTTTATGGACTTTTCAAGCCTTTAACCCATTGGCAACCTAGTTCTATTTTGCCAGCAGCCCTATATACAAATATAATTAATTTGCAACTAAACGCAAAGTATTACTTAAACGCCTATAAAATTATTTATTTTGTTTAAAACAGTCCAAGACAACAGTACAACTTTTTAATTAAAGTTTGTATTGTAACTCCATTTTTGGTCCTGTATAAAATTTGTCTCTTGTGGAAAATCAACCTAACTCGCTAGACAATGTGGCAACATTTTAAATACATCTGTACCTATGAAATTTTCAAATCTCCGGGCAAATAACACTGGGTTTTGCACAGAGAGTTCGTTGCCTTTGTAAACAAGAGATTTTAAAAAATATTGAATCTTCTTCTCAAAACTATATTCCTCTAGGATATCTATGATTCCCAAAAACAAATGCAGCTCTTCTCCTTCTGGAGTCCAACCCGGCACTCCACTTTTGACAGAGTCTTTTTCATCAATGCGTCCATTTGTCTTACCACTATCAAATTTTCCGCCATCCAGTCGTTCACAAGGAATATTTTTTTCGTCCTTAAAATAAGAAACATCTTCTCTCTGCTTAATCTGTCCCTCATAATGGATTCCTAGCAGTAAACTGTAGTCAAAAATCTGGAAACTTTCTAATAGTGAAGAATCTTTTTGAATCGAGAGCATGATTTTTTTGTAGTCATCGGCTCTTAAGTAAATCCCTTGTGGAAAGTGATTCATAAAATCAATGTCCTTGAAAGTTATTGGGGGAGGGGTACTTTGCAACTGTGTATCAGAAAGTTTTCTCGAAACTTTTGACCCCTTCAGATCATATTTTTCGTTAATGAGTGTATTTGTTGGCATGATGTTATTCATTACCAACAAACCCAGGCTTGTAAATAAGGATTTCTTAAACCAGTAAAGTCCATGCAATTTTGGCAGCAGTGAGTCTGGGTTTTGGAGCAAATACAAGACATATGCTGGAAGAAACTTTTGCAGCATGCCAACGTCTTTAGATCGAACTGTTTTGGCAATTAAATACTTGTTTTCTGATAGAAAAAGTGCTGATCCGCTCCTACTGTTAATAGGGATTTCATAAAGAGAATCCTTGCAAAAGGACGCCAAGAACTCCTCTTCATTCATGCCAAAATAGCTCCGCAGAATTTTAAAAGCAAATGGAGCATAAGAGGTGAGGAAAAACTTTATTTTCTTACCATTCATTCCTGGTGCATTAAAAGTAAAACCTTTTTTCTCAACAACTGGAAAATCTGTCATGAGAACATATTTTCGTGCCGAAGATGATATTGAGGCAACCGATTGCTCTATAGCAAGCTGCATTGGGGCTAACAACTGGGAAAGAGTGCTTTGTTTTGGAATCCCCTTGACATTCTCGCTTTGGTCAAAATTGTTACTGAGGCAAACCCATGGTACCCTTGTTTTAAATGTTTTCCCTGAAGTTCTTGTTTTGTCTTCTATAAGATTACTCTGCAAAGCTTTCATCAGGCTTGAATTCAAAATTTTGAAAATACCTTCTCCTTCTCCTTTCATGATATTCCAAAATTGTTCTCCCATATCGTTACCTTGAATATCCTCGAATTTCCCTGGTTCGACTTCGACTGTCGGTTTACTAAGTGTTATAACTGAGACTGAATCTATCGTACAAATACAATCTTGCGTAATTTTTTCTCTCTTCTCTGAAAGTTTTGGGAATATTAATATAAATTTAATGACATTTTGTCCTTTGAATGAATAATTAATAGGGATGGGCTCAGACCTTTTCCCGTGAGAATCTTCCGCATAAATTCTGAATTTTACAGGGTTTGTGAATTCTAATTCAGACTCAACATCACAAATTGTTTGATCCTGTCTATTTTCAAACTTGGTACTCAGTATATCACCCACCTTTAATTCAACTCTGCTTTCCGTCGTGCATATAAAGAAGGGATATATGGGGTGTTCCAAAGCCAGTAATTGTCTTGACCATTCGTTTTCCCCAACATTTTTCCGAAATCCTGGTATCTTGACTGATTCTGAGATGATTCCAGATATTTTTGGCCACACTCTCAAAACTAACTCTTTTTCTTTTGAGTCTTCGTCCTGTCCTCCTCTGTTGTAAATTTCGTCAAGAGCAGTTCTAATAAGTTCATCATCACAACGACAAACTTTCACATCGAACAACAG